>OY856413.1:995364696-997837196 GCA_963693085.1 Alisma plantago-aquatica | reverse complement strand
ATAGGATATAAATAATAACTAGATATTCTAGTGGTACTCAAAATAGTTACAATTTTATTATTTATGAATGTCTATTAATCATGTACTTTGGTCCATGTTATATTTAGTTTTACATGGTTATGCATTTCACTTGAGATTTTACTTGTTTAAAGTTGTTACTAATATATGCAATTCATTTGATATTTATTGTGTTTTTGTAATTTTTTGTATGTTGATGAAATTAGATGAGGGAATTCATTATCCCTATATGAGAAGCCTAATAAATTATCAAAGAATTGCTCACACTCACTCCCCAACTTTGACAATTGGAGTGTGGATCAAAAGTGTAGAAAGTCACTAAAACAAGTCCAAATTTCACATTTGAACTCAGAATTGAGTACCTAAATTGTTGTTGGATGTTTAATTGAATTATCTATGGAATAAACTTTTACATAGTCAGCCAATCGTATGGATATTGATCCAATTGACTGGAAAATCATTACAAATCTACAACATGCAACTCACAGTGGTCAGATTATTTTGGATTGACTTGAGATCTTGGTCAATGATATAAAGAGATGAAAGGTACATTAATGACAAGGGTTTGAGACCTATATCCTCCTATACACATTCACACCTATCATATGGAGAGCTAGGGACTTGATGGATAGATGTGGAGACACAATCTGCTGAAGTTGTGATCAAAGACCACAATTTTTGTTTAGGGAGTGATGACACACACAACAAAGCTTTTCCTCCACACCACTCATTTCTTGATGTACTTATTCTTCTATATTTTATCTCATACATGAATATATGTAGAGAGTAGATCCTTTTTTCTTCCATGTGGAGTATCCCACGTTTCCATCTTGTTATTTCTTGACATTTCTATTTGTATGAAAAAATTGCATTATGAATAAGTTTTCTTTCATCTATTACTATTGTTTGGCCAATGTATTGATTGTATTCAGAATGTGGATGTAAAACATTTTTGACCTAATATATAGGATGTTTATTGCTTCTAGTTAATACCCTAATGATAAATATGAAAAAGTAGTTTCTAGGTAGATGGATAAATGACCTCTAGAGAATGTGATGGTCATGCTAGAGTGACATCTATCTGTTCAATATCCTCATTCCATCATGTATTTTACAACTTTACAATGTTTTGTGTCCATGCTTGTTAGGATATGGTGAGGGAGAGAATATAGATACTCTTTGTGAGACACATCATCCAAATAATTTTATTATATGATTAAAATCATTTTTACTTTGTTTATATTAATTTTCTTGCTTATATAATTTAGTTAATGAACAAACTACCCATCAATCTAGCCTTATTAACATTCTTTATTGGGTTTAGGTCCAGTATGTTCTTAAAATTTTTGTTCTTTTGGGTTCAATCTTCAATTGTACTGTAATGCGACTCATCTTATTGTGGTTGGTGTTTATTGTATGGGTTTTTAGGTAAACTCTAGGATTCTCTATCCTAGTAGATTTGAGGGTGCACAAATATCCACAATAAATGTTGGCATTGTTACCAAGGAAACATGAATTTTTGGGTTTTTATCTTTTGAGATGAAGTTAGAAAATTATTTTAACAATTGACAATATTTGATACCTTCTAGTATTGAAATTATAATTTTTTATATAAGTTGTAATCTTTATGGTCTATTGTACCCTCACTCAGTGCATCTGACGCTCTTTAAACAATGACATTATATCATATTTAGATATGGAGACAGAAAGGACTTTCCACAAAATATTGACGAGATAGATATTCAATGTCGGGCATATCAGGATCTTAATGTAGAGATAGACATCATTTTTAGAGACACAATGGCATATGTTCACTATGAAATTTGGGTAGCTTGTGTAGTATCTATGAGGGGTTACAATCATAAATTGTCTAGGTGGTACTATGAGGATCCATGCTATGAAAATTAGTATTCACCTGATAGTGAGTAGTTGGATTCCCTTAAGAGGATACTAGTCGGGAAAGATGTTATGAAAAAAGTGGAAACTCTCCCTTGTCCCAATTGATAGCACAACTCTCCCTTGCAGACAGGGATTTTGAGTGTCAACTTGTGAATTTTTCTAGTGCAACCAGAGTAAAGATGAATTTTATTGTGAATATATTGAGGTCGACTTTGAGAAGGTGGCATAACTGGAGGCACCCCCACACATTGTCGAACCAGATCATGATTATCATGGCAATCATGTAACCTTAGTTGACTTGATTTATGTTAGGCCTTAAGAAGACAATGCAAACCCGGTTGTACCAAATGAAGGGGTACATTTCATTAGGAGGTTTGCATGTTAGTGATTTGTAGTGATGATTTTGGTTTTTCAGATTCAATTTTTTTGAGCTCATTGATGAGTGGAATGCAATTCATATTGGAGAACTATACCAACACTATGAGAGCATTAGGACCCCACTACCCATGATGATCTTACAGTCAATTTAAAGTTTTTAGGATGATATACAATTAGTTGAGAACTTGGACGATCTAGCATATGAGATAGTTTCTCCTACACCAAAAATACATATTATGCTTACAGATCCAAGGGATGAAAAGAAGCTAGATCTAGATCCTCCACCTAATTTAGAACATGTAACACTATTGGTGGATGATTCATCACATACTACTTTAGCCATAGAAGAAGGCCCACTCCCAATCTTCACAGGTGGGCAGATGTAGAGGCCTCTAAATAGGCATCACTCCTATTTTGTGCATTCTCATGTAAATGCACACACATCTATTGCAACACTTCTATTGATAGTGATATATTCATGGATCTTGTTGGATGGATTGTTGGGTAAAAATAAATAACATTTAAAGCAACCTCAAAGTCCATTCATGATGCCACATCTACAAAAACAATGGTTGTACCATGGGGATCTCATATTCAAGCTCCCATCCCTTGTTTATATTTTTTGCAATATTACCTTCTATGAGATTTTAGAGCCACCTAGGTGAGCATCGAGGATTTCATTTTCTCCATCTTGGGTTTAGTGTTTTCTTAGGGACAAGCACATTTCTAAGCTTGTAGTGGAGATTGGCTGGTACATAATATTTTCCATGCACACTTATTACCTTTTATATTCTTGTTTGTTATTCAACATGTTAGCTATGCATGTACCATTGTGTTTATATTACATACATTGCATGTTCCTAAAAACTACTCTTGTTTTGGTTCATAGTTCTTTGAATGTTAGTTGAACCCATTATCTAGTGGGATTATTTCACATTCATTATTTTCATTGTATTTACTATTTATCATTCAACCCCCTTTGTTCAAAGTAAATTCTCCATGTAATAAATTTCTAAAAAAATCAATTGTTAAAAATCATCCTTTTATCAAATGAATGTTAGCTTCAAATTTGTTGTATAGGATGGTGGGTGTTATAGGAACCCATAGGGATCAATTAGGGTGTTCCTCCAACTAAGTATTGAATCATATTTATGTAACTGTTACATATTATTGTATCATGTCATCATATGGTGTAGCTAACTATAGGAACAACCTAATATTCTTAATCATAGAAATTTAGTTTGAAGCATTATCCAAACCCATTTCCTACACTTTGTCTTCCATATTCTTACCTTTCATCCACAAAAAGTGAAAAAATAATACATAAAGTGTGACGGACCCTTAGCTTAAGGTGGAATGCCCATCTCTCTCCAACTACTTCTTCTATACCCCTCACTACATAATAAGGGTGTACCGCCAAAATCATCAAAAGATGCAAACATGCACAACAAGCTAAGCTTGAAAAATATTTAAGGCAAAAAATATAGTATCAAGTCGAATAGAGGTAATATGTGCATTCTTCCTTACATACCTCTATTCATTCCATTTTTCACCTAGGGGCATATTACATGCTCCATTGATATCTATTTTACATCCCCAGTATTAGATTGTGTGCATATTTGTTGTTTTTATGAGATTCCTCATCTTTTAATAAAATCCTACTAAAGCATAGGTACTTGGGATTGAGGTGAGAAAGTGGTGTTTTGAAGCAAAATTAGGAAGCAGGACATGTATAGTCATTTTCTATGATCAGGAAGTTCGATACCCTTGGCCATATTGAAGGTAGGGATTCAAGCATGATGCAAGCATGAGGCATATACATTGGTTGAAAGTTCGATTTAGAGAGTGTTGTGGATTGTTTTCAATCGGGGATGAGAAACATTTAAGGTTTGAGTTGATTTATGAAACTATATTTATCACGTTTCAGGAATATTTTATGTTTACTTTGCATGTTTATATTGCATTCACTTGTGATTTCACTTGTTTTAGGTTATTAGTAGTTTATGCAATTTATTTGGTAGTTAATGTGATTTTGTATTTATTTTTTAGGTTGAAACAAGTCAAACAGATCACCATTATACCATTATGAGACTATCAAGAAATGATTAATGAATGCATATCCTCCTATCCCATAATTGACAATTGGAGTGAAGATCCCCAGTGTAGCAAGTCACTAAAACAACTCTATATTTCACCTTGAAACTTGAAATTCAATGATACAAGAATTTTTGGATGCGTACTTCAAATATTTATGAAATAAATGTACATATAAAAACTAGATCAACTATCCCTTTAGTCGAATGACTTGTAGAGAACCAAACTTTTAGCGAACGGATCATAACCGTCAAATAATCGTGGATTGACTTGAGAACTTGGGAAATGATATAAAAAGACCAGGGGGATATATTGGGTAAGGTTTAATGGTATATCTATCTCCTCTCATCCACATCCCTTGTTGTCATTGAGAGAGACTAAAACTTTTTATCTTGATATGAAGATGTGCTCCTCTAGAGATGTGACCAGAGATTGCAATTATCATGCAGAGAGTGGTGACACACACCATGGAGGTCATCCATGCTTCTACTTTATTTATGAGTTTATTCTTTTATATCTTCCCTTATATCTGAGTAAAGAGTAAATCCTTTACTGTGACATTAGTATTAGCCTTGTTTCCCACAATGTTATTTCTCAATGCATCTTTGTTTGTAAGAACAATTTAGATTATTAATCAGTCATTTTTTGTCTTTTAATATTGTCTAGACGCCAAATTGATTGTCTATTAGGTTTTGGATGTAGAGAGCTTCAAACTCAAAATGTAGGATTTTCATTGTTTCTAGTTAACCTTTGATGACAATTAAAAAATGACATGTAGGAAGATTATGAGTTTAGAGTGACATCTATCCATGTAAATTTCACATTTTGAAAAAGATTGAATTTTACATAGCCAAAAATATTTTCTTCTAATCTTGTTAGTATGTGTTAACAGATAGGTAGTGGTGGTGAAACCCATCATCCTATTAATTTGGACATGTTACTAAAAACCATTTCTTTCTTTGTTTAAAGTATTTTCTTGTTTAGATAATTTCATTGGTGTTAAAACTACTAGTGAATCTATCCTTGTTAATTCTTTTATCGATTAGATTAAAAACCCAATCTATTTTTAAATATGTTAACCTTTGGGTTTGATCATTGATTGTATTGTGATAAAAATACCTATTTGCATGCAACTGGTTTTTTTTATCCTATTGATTAGGTAAAATCTAGTATTCTATATCCTAGTTAATTTGAGGGTATAAAAATATCTAGATCTATCATATGCCCTCGTTGGCCTGCTCCTTTTAAATTACCATGCATTGTGTACTAAACCTTGTGGAACCGCATTACATAGAGCCTCATGCTTATCATCCTAGAGGCACCCTTCCTAAGTACTTAGGACATGAGCCATGGTTTTTTGGTGTTGTTTAGCTACATCCTGGTCTTATGAGGCAAACTCAATACAAACCAATATTTTTGTAGCACTCATTAGGTCTCATGCTTATCTTAAGAATTGTATAGTAAGTCATGCATAAATAGCTTTCACTTGGATAGCACAATCCAAGTGAGTCCAGGGGCCAAGTAAAATTGTAAGGACCCTGACCTTCGTTTAGGGTTTACCCTGTTTGCTTTGCTTAACCTTGATGCTTTGGTGCTTGCTAATCACCTTTAGTGGTGATTAGGGTTTGGTTGTGCTTTGTTGAGAGTTGGAGGTGCTACATGCAAATAACCCAAGTCTAGGGTTTATGGGCAAGTTTTCCACCTTGTGAGGTATCCCTCTCTCTCTTTGCTTCCTCTAGTGTAGAGAGGAAGGCTTGGGCTCGTTGCTTGAGTTCTTTTGGGCTTGGTTGAGCTTGTTTGGCCTTGAGGCACCTTGCTTTGGTTGAGTTGAGCCTTGTATCGGCCAAGAGGAGAGTGTGTCGCCCATGAGGTGTGTAGCCCATGGTGCTGGTTGTGTGTCGCCCATGACCCTTTGACCAAGTTTGACCTCATTTGTGTCACCACTAGTGGACACTTGGTGCATGATGCTTGCATGTGGCAATGACCTTGGACATGTGTTTAAGGGCTTGCTAGAGTAGTGGCTCGTGCCCTAGGACAAGTGTCCCTAGGTTGGTGACACCTTGCTTGGCTTTGCTTTGTTTTCTCCTCCAACCCCATCTATATATGTGTTCTTTTCCTCTTGCTAGGGATCCTTTAGTCTCTTGGTTTTCTTCTCCACCTTGGTGCACGACACCCTTGGAGGAGCTAGCTTGGTGGACAATCTACCTTGGAGTCTTCTTCTTCCTTGGTGCTAGGATCTTGGAGCTTGCTTAAGGCGGGTTGCATAACTCCTAACCCTAACTATTCTACCTCCTTTCATGTTCTTATACGTTGCTAGCTTTGTTTTTCTTGCTTAGCCTTCATGTTGGCCGAACTTGTGTTCTAGGGTTCTTGGTGAGCAACACTCTCTTCTCTCTTAGGTCTTGAGGAGTGAGCTTGAGCTTTAGTAGCTTAAGCAACACCCTCCTCTCACCATGGACTAGAAGGGTGAGCTTGTTGGTAGTTGTGGACCTCGATTAGGGTTGTCCCTTGTGTTGCCCGATGGATGTTAAGAGATGTGCAAAACCCCTCTCTCGTTTAAGTTGAGAGGTGAGCCATCTTCTTGACTCTTTAAGGGTTTGATGCCCTTGTGCGTGAGGTTAGTGATGAGTTGTATCTTGGTCGTTATAATCTTGGGGAGGTGCTCCCTGATAGCCCTCTTGACCTAAACTCTTGGACGATAGGCCATGTTTGTGACGGGCGATATCCCTTGCTCTTGTGATGGGCGTCACACTGTCTCCTTGCCCTGTGACGGCCGTTAGGCCATGGCTTGTGTGGATGAACATTATATTTGTAATGTTAGTTCGATGTGAACCCTTGAACGATAGCCTATCTTATGACGGGCGTTGCCTGATAGGCTGGGTGTCTAACACCCCTAGTGCGCGACACCGATGCGGCGTTGCTTAGTTGAACGCTTGGTTGTCCTGGGTGGTAACGTAGCGTTGCTGGTTGCTTTTGTGTTGGCCGTTATGTGGTGAGCAATAGGTGAGGGTAGGTTGCCCGATACAGCCTTAAGTGAGGGTTTGTGATATTTTAGTGAGGGTTCTGCCTATATATATATCGTTTTACTTAATAATAATGGTTATGGTAACACTAGTCCATTTTATCTAACATGACTATATGCATGAACTCGATCATCACGATTATCTGTATTATGCTAAGGGAAATGATAAGTGGGTAGTATGGGTTGCTTAGTAATGTGCCTGATACATATGGTTATAAGTTGAGATAATGGTAAGCATGTAGAATGTCTTGCTTAATGTTGTAACCTAAGCATTGATCACAAGTTGAGTCATGATTGATAATGTATATAATCACTGATGTCACCTTATACTGATAGCCTGGTCTTTCTATTAAGCCTATGATTATTGTATATACTAACCATGCAGGTGAAGCATAGCCAATAATAAGGGGCTATGAGGTATGTGTATAGGTTGAGTAACTCTGTTGTGATTGTTACTCTTGATGTTGAAATAATCTGTATAATGTACATGACTAAAGTGTTGGGGATTGCTATCCCATGAGGATAATGTAAGCCTTGAGAGGCAGTGGCACTATGTGATGAGGGATTGAGATTCCATGGTATGTGATGATCCTTGATATGGATTTGGATGATTGGCAAGAGGCCAAGTGATAACATGTGATGTTGGATCCTTGTGATGGATCAGGATGATGTGACTACAATGAAAGCATATTGTTGAGTCTCTTACTGTTTATTTTGTTATAATTTACATGTTATATAACTTGGTTGAATCTTGCAATCCATATAAAATATACTAATTAATCACAGTGGAATATATCATGTAGCTTTCCCTGGCAATAGATCCATCATCGTCAGGAGCTGGTGATGGTGAAACGGGTTCTCCTGCGAGTTAACCCAGAGCGCATATTTTTGAATATGTGAGGTTTCTCCTAGCCTAAAATAGTGAGGATTCGAGTGCAGATACGATTGCAGACTTGGGATGTGAATAGAGCATGGTGAACAGGCCCATGGCTCAGGATATGTGATATGGGGGCATGAATGCGTTCGTGACTCAGAGCACGGTGAACAGGCATGTGGCTCAGGTATACTAGCGTCGAGACATGTACCAACGCGGGCTAGAGGATGGGTAGCCTATGGAGATGACCCTGTAGTTGAGGCCACTTTAGCATGAGACTGTGGTCCTGCTTGTATTGTACCCATACACTGACTACGAGGGGGGAAGGTCGTGGAGTCCGGCTCTTCCATGTGACCTTGTATGGCACCAGCTTCGGGTTTCGCATCCATCGGTTGGATTTGAACGGTACGGTTCACTTCCTTGGGGCATAAGAATATGTAATTCAGCCGTATAGTATTCATTGCTTAAGGCAAAACACGGAACATTGGTTGAGGCCTTGCTTGTATAGTTAATTTTGTTATACATACAGTTACTTATATGTTCCACATGTTATGTGATAATATCTTATGAACCTTATCTTATTAATCCTGTACCATAAAGAGATAAGTGGTGATATGTCTCGAGTACATCCTGGTAAACAATGATGGTACGAATAGCCTTGCTGCATATGCTGTTATTACTCTATGTTTTACTATTTATCTTCTGTTGTTGCTTTATCCTTCTGGTTTTATAGTTTCGGTGGGGAGTTATGTTTCTCGCTGGGACAATGTTTGATTGTCTCACTCCGCTGGTTTTTAGGTGTTCGTGCTAGATGTGGTGGTGGTCACGGAGTTGTAGCCGAGCAATAAGAAGAGAAGTAGAAGGCAAGAGATGGATATGTTGTTGTTTTGATGTTTTGTAGTAGAGTCTAGAGTCATCCCTGTACTCTCAGGTCCTTGGGAGCGTTTTGACGTTGTTTTACGATGTATAGCTGTTGATGCTTTGTATGTTCTACTGCTGGCCAGATGTGGGCCGTTATGTATATATGACAGGTGATGAACTTATGTGATGGTTAGACAGATGTTCCTCTAAGCTGTGGACAAGTATCAAGGCTTGTATATGTTCATATAACATGTTCCTTGCAGGATGAGGACCTGGATGTAATAGTTTCACAGTTTATCCATTTTCTACGATCGGTTTTAATTAACCTGTGTTTTGGTAATCTGTGGTTATGGTAATTTCCGCACGTTTTCGTGTAAGACCTCGCTATCTATGTGATAGTGGGATGTGTTGCCACAAGTTTTAGTATCAGATCTCTAGGTTCGTTGAGTCTACAGGGATTTAGGACTAGGTTGTATGTTCTTGTGAGTTGTCCAGATTATCTCACGATCATCTTCTGCCCTCAGCATAAGAGAAGTCAAGATGTCTGGAAACCATGAAGAACATGCTCCTGAGTACAGCGATGTTGCATCAGTTGATGGAGCTGAGGGTCAGGCACATGAAGATCGGGTGCCTGAGGTCCCCCAACCTAACCCAGCCATTCTTGAACATCCTACCTATCAATAGCTTATGGGGCAGATGATGGCTACAATGAATCTCATGGTTGAGCGATTTCCATTGCCTCCTCCGCGAGCATAGGCTCCCCATGGAGAAGCATCAGGTATTGGGAAGACCTTCGAGCGGCTTCGCCGAGTCGGAGCTTCGGATTATGCTAGAACGGCTGACCCAGCGGATGTAGATCTGTGGCTGACAAGTCTTTAGAAGGCTGTCTGGATCCCCCCGAAGTAGACAAAGTAAAGCACGTTGTCTACCTTATGAAGGGTAATGTTGGTCGCTGGTGGACCATCGAGGAAGAGAAGCGGCCTGGTGAGGTGATTAGTTGGGAGGTTTTCCGATGCGAGTTTGTCAGCATATACTTTCCGAAGACGTATCTGGATGAGAAGATCAGTTAGTTCGAGCGCCTGCAACAAGGAACGATGAACATCACCGAGTATGAAGACAAGTTCATGGACCTGCTAAGGTTTTGTCCTCACATGGCAGTGACAGACGAGGAGCGGATCAGACGTTTCGAGAAAGGTTTGAGTTCTGAGTTGACAACACCTGTCTCTGCGTTGGAGAATAGAGAGTGGTTTGCTACATTTGTGGAATCAGTCCGGAGGATTGAATGATCAGTAAGGGAGAAAAGAGAATCCATATCTAAGAAGAGGCCTGCTCAGTTCCAGGGACAGAGGTTTGGTGGCTTCAAGAAGCCCAGGTTTTCAACACCTTTTGTGATGAGAGGTTCCAGTGCACCGTCGCAGTGGTCTCCGAGTAAGGGAAGAGATCATGTTTCTTCGCCATCTAAGGCACATAGTACAACTTCAGTGGCAGTGACAGGACCATCTAGGCCACGGTTTGAATATAGGGCATGCTACCTTTGTGGTCAGACCGGACATCTCAAGTTACATTGCCCGGACAAAGATGTTGAAGTGACGCAGCAGTCAAGACAGAATCAACAAGGATCAAATAAACAACAGCCCAGTGGAAGTAAAGGTCAAGGACGCGGTCAAGCGTCGCAAGTAGGATCGTCTTCTCAAGGGAGCAAAGGACGTGGACAGCAAGTAACAGCTTGATTTTATGCTATGAATCAGCCGGAGGCGATAGTCAACCCGCGAGTGGTGACAGGTCAGATGGAGTTATTTCATCCTGATATGCCTTCTTCTTGCTTTATATCTATTCTGGTTGACCCAGGTGCTACACACTCTTTTATCTCCTATAGTATGCTTGAAAACTGTCGTTTACCTATTGGTTGTAAGAAGGATAGCTTGTTGTTAGAAACCCCTCTTGATGGTTTCTCAATGCTTCGAGAAGAGTGTCCATCTTGTGTCTTGTCTTTTTTGGGACACAGTATTCAAGTGGATCTTATACCACTTGATATGTACGGGTTTGATGTTATCCTTGGGATGGATATATTAGAGAAGTATAAGGTTGTTTTGGACTGTGGTTCCAAGCAGGCTGTGTTTGATTATGCGGGAGAGAAGTGGATCTTCCAGGGAGATAGGAAGATTCTTCTGACATGTCTGGTGTCAGCTATGGTGGCAGAGAAGTTGCTACGGCAAGGATGTGAGGCGTTCTTAGCTCACGTGGTGGATACCCTTGTGGCTACCAAGGAAAAAGGTCCTAGCCTTGAGGAGGTGTCGATTGTTTGAGAGTTTGCCGATGTGTTTCCAGATGAGTTCCCTGGTGTTCCTCCACCCCGAGAGATTGATTTCGAGATCAATCTGGTTCCAGGAACGCAGCCAGTTGCACAGACATCGTATAGGATGGCTATGGTAATGATGGTAGATCTGAAGAAGCAGTTACAAGAGTTGTTGGAGAAAGGTTTCATCCACCCGAGTACGTCGCCTTGGGGTGCTCCAGTGTTGTTTGTCAAGAAGAAGGACGGATCGATGCAGTTATGTATCGACTACCGATAGTTGAACAAAGTCACGATCAAGAATAAGTACCTGTTACCAAGGATAGATGATCTGTTCGATCAGTTGTGTGATGCTATAGTGTTTTCAAAGATCGATCTGCGGTCCGGTTACCATCAGTTGAGGATTAAGGTGGATGACATACCAAAGTCATCTTTCAGGATGAGGTATGGTCACTTCGAGTTCGTGGTTATGCCGTTTGGGCTAACCAATGCACCTGTTGCTTTCATGGACCTGATGAACAGAGTGTTCCGTATGTTCTTAGATCAGTTTGTTGTAGTCTTTATAGATGACATCTTGATCTACAGTCAGGACAGGTAAGAGCATGAGCAACATCTTCGACAAGCGTTGACTCTTCTTCGCCAACATCAGTTGTATGCCAAGTTCAGTAAGTGTGAGTTCTTGTTGGAAGAAGTGACTTTCTTGGGTCATGTGATATCTGCTGAAGGATTCAAAGTGGACCCGAAGAAGGTGGAATCCGTTATGGATTGGGAACAACCAAAGACGCCGACAGAAGTTCGTAGTTTCCTGGGTTTAGCAGGATACTATAGGAGGTTTATCAAGGACTTCAGTGCGATTGCATTGCCAATAATGAAGTTGACTAGAAATGATGTACCTTTTGTCTGGGATGATCGATGTCAGCAAGATTTCTAGAGTTTGAAAGAGAAGCTGACCAGTGCTCCAGTGTTAGTCCTGCTAGATCCTGGAAAGGGCTATGTTGTTTTATGTGATGCTTCCAAGAAAGGCTTAGGTTGTGTGTTGATGCAGGGAGATCATGTGGTTTCTTTTGCTTCGTGACAGCTTAAGAAACACGAGGGGAACTATCCGACTCATGATTTGGAGTTGGCAGCAGTGGTTCATGCGTTAAAGATTTGGAGGCACTATCTGTATGGAGAAGTGTGTCAAATCTTTACGGATCATAAGAATCTGAAGTACATCTTTTCGCAACAAGAGTTGAACATACGACAGTGTCGATGGATGGAGTTAATCAACGATTATGACTGCACTATCGAATATCATCCTGGTCAGGCGAATGTGGTAGATGATGCGTTTAGCCAAAAGTCTTCTTCTCTTTCTACAAAGAAAAAGGCACAGTTGAGTTCCCTGGTATGCCATAGACGGGATATGTTTGTTTCCTTGCAACAGATGAATGTACAGATGGAAGTTTCTTTGTTAGCTGGACTTTTAGCACAAATACAAGTCAAGCCTACACTGAGACAGTAGATCAAAGATGCACAGCAAACGGATGATGCAGTATAGTTGATCAGATCAGAGTTCGGCAGTGAAAGGCGTGATGGGTTCCATGAGTCTGAGGATGGTCTAGTTTGCTATCGTGATAGGATGGTGGTTCCAGATGCTGATGATCTGAGGAAGTTAGTGCTCGAGGAAGCACACACATTGATGTATGCTATGCATCCAGGTGTCACCAAGATGTACCATAATCTGAAGGACTTATATTGGTGGCCCAGTTTGAAGAGAGATGTAGCTGAGTTTGTGGTTAGATGTGTGGTTTGTCAACAAGTGAAGGCTGAGCATCAGAAGCCGGCAGGTACGTTGCAACCTTTGTTGATATCGCAGTGGAAATGGGATCATATAACCATGGATTTCGTAGTTGGTTTACCCAGGACAACTAGGAATCATGATTCCATTTGTGTGATAGTGGACAGATTGACGAAGTCTACCCATTTCCTACCAGTAAAGACGACGTATACAGCCGAGAAGCTTGCTCATGTATACGTGGATGAGATAGTATGTTTGCACGGTGTGCCAGTGACGATAGTTTCTGATAGAGGTCCCCAATTCACGAGTCATTTCTGGGAACAGTTACACAAAGCATTGGGAACGCAATTGAGGTTCAGTACTGCCTTCCACCCGCAGACAAATGGACAGTCTGAGAGGACTATTCAGATTTTGGAGGATCTCCTTTGAGCTTGTGTTTTGCAGTTTCTAGGCAATTCGGATGTACATCTCAGTTTGATAGAGTTTGCCTACAATAACAGTTATCAGCAGAGCATTGATATGGCTCCTTATGAGGCTTTGTATGGAAGGAAGTGCATATCTCCTTTGTGTTGGTATGAGTCTGGTGAATATCAGCTCTTGGGTCCTGAGTTAGTTCAGCAGACAACAGAAAAGATCAAGGTGATACAGCAACAGTTGAAAGTGGCACAGGACAGGCAGAAGTCTTACACAGACAATCGTCGACGACCTTTGGAGTTACATGTAGGAGATAAAGTGTATCTTAAAGTCTCGTCTTGGAAAGGTGTGCTAAGGTTTGGTCGGAAGGGTAAGTTAGCACCCAGGTATATGGGGCCTTACCCAGTTATAGCATGTGTTGGCAAGGTAGCTTACGAGTTAAAGCTACCGCCAGAGTTGCACAGGTTACATCCAGTGTTCCATGTCAGTATGCTGAAGAAAAGTCATCCGGATACAGGAACAGTGATACAGCCAGTTGAAGTTTATCTTGATGAAGATGTGACCTACGAGGAATGTCATGTGGCGATCCTTGACAGAAGGGTCAAGAAGCTGAAGAAGAAGGACTTGGTTCTTGTGAAGGTTCTTTGGCATCATCGTGGCATTGAGGAAGCCACGTGGGAGCTGGAGGAAGAGATGAGGAGGAAGTATCCCTTGCTTTTCTCTTTAGATTTCGGGGACGAAATCCCTTGAAGGGGGTTAGCTTGTAAGGACCCTGACCTTCGTTTAGGGTTTACCCTATTTTCTTTGCTTAACCTTGATGCTTTGGTGCTTGCTAATCACCTTTAGTGGTGATTAGGGTTTGGTTGTGCTTTGTTGAGAGTTGGAGGTGCTACTTGCAAATAACCCAAGTCTAGGGTTTATGGGCAAGTTTGCCACCTTGTGAGGTGTCCCTCTCTCTCTTTGCTTCCTCTAGTATAGAGAGGAAGGCTTGGGCTCGTTGCTTGAGTTCTTTTGGGCTTGGTTGAGCTTGTTTGGCCTTGAGGTGCCTTGCTTTGGTTGAGTTGAGCCTTGTATCAGCCAAGAGGAGAGTGTGTCGCCCATGGGGTGTGTCGCCCATGAGGTGTGTCGCCCATGGTGCTGGTTGTGCGTCGCCCATGACCCTTTGACCAAGTTTGACCTCGTTTGTGCCACCACTAGTGGACACTTGGTGCATGATGCTTGCATGTGGCAATGACCTTGGACATGTGTTTAAGGGCTTGCTAGAGTAGTGGCTCGTGCCCTAGGACAAGTGTCCCTAGGTGGGCGACACCTTGCTTGGATTTGCTTTGTTTTCTCCTCCAACCCCATCTATATATGTGTTCTTTTCCTCTTGCTAGGGATCCTTTAGTCTCTTGGTTTTCTTCTCCACCTTGGTGCACGACACCCTTGGAGGAGCTAGCTTGGTGGCCGATCTACCTTGGAGTCTTCTTCTTCCTTGGTGCTAGGAGCTTGGAGCTTGCTTAAGGCGGGTTGCATAACTCCTAACCCTAACTATTCTACCTCCTTTCATGTTCTTATACGTTGCTAGCTTTGTTTTTCTTGCTTAGCCTTCATGTTGTCCGAACTTGTATTCTAGGGTTCTTGCTGAGCAACACTCTCTTCTCTCTTAGGTCTTGAGGAGTGAGCTTGAGCTTTAGTAGCTTAAGCAACACCCTCCTCTCACCATGGACTAGAAGGGTGAGCTTGTTGGTAGTTGTGGACCTCGATTAGGGTTGTCCCTTGTGTTGCCCGATGGATGTTAAGAGATGTGCAAAACCCCTCTCTCGTTTAAGTTGAGAGGTGAGCCATCTTCTTGAATCTTTAAGGGTTTGATGCCCTTGTGCTTGAGGTTAGTGACGAGTTGTATCTTGGTCGTTATAATCTTGGGGAGGTGCTGCCCGATAGCCCTCTTGACCTAACCTCTTGGACGATAGGCCATGTTTGTGACGGGCGATATCCCTTACTCTTATGATGGGCGTCACACTATCTCCTTGCCCTGTGACGGCCATTAGGCCATGGCTTGTGTGGCTAATCATTAGATCTGTAATGTTAGTTTGATATGAACCCTTGATCGATAGCCTATCTTATGACGGGCGTTGCCCGATAGGCTGGGTGTCTGATACCCCTAGTACGCGACACCGACGCGGCATTGCTTAGTTGAACGCTTGGCTGTCCTGGGTGGTAACGCAGCATTGCTGGTTGCTTTTGTGTCGACCGTTATGTGGTGAGCAATAGGTGAGGGTAGGTTTCCCGATACAACCTTAAGTGAGGGTTTGTGATGTTTTAGTGAGGGTTATGCCTATATATATGTCATTTTACTTAATAATAATGGTTATGGTAACACTAGTCTGTTTTATCTAACATGACTATATGCATGAACTCGATCATCATGATTATATGTATTATGCTAAGGGAAATGATAAGTGGGTAGTATGGGTTGCTTAGTAATGTGTCTGATACATATGGTTATAAGTTTAGATAATGGTAAGCATGTAGAATGTCTTGCTTAATGTTGTAACCTAAGCATTGATCAAAAGTTGAGGCATGATTGATAATGTATATAATCACTGATGTCACCTTATACTGATAGCCTGGTCTTTCTATTAAGCCTATGATTATTGTATATACTAACCATGTAGGTGAAGCATAGCCAATAATAAGGGGCTATGAGGTATGTGTATAGGTTGAGTAACTCTGTTGTGATTGTTACTCTTGATGTTGAAATAATCTGTATAATGTACATGACTAAAGTGCTGAGGATTGCTATCCCATGAGGATGATGTAAGTCTTGAGAGGAAGTGGCACTATGTGATGAGGGATTGAGATTCCATGGTATGTGATGATCCTTGAGATGGATTTGTATGATTGGCAAGAGGCCAAGTGATAACATGTGATGTTGGATCCTTGTGATGGATCAGGATGATGTGACTACAATGAAAGCATATTGTTGAGTCTCATACTATTTATTTTGTTATAATTTACATGTTATATAACCTGGTTGAATCTTGCAATCCATATAAAATATACTAATTAATCACAGTGGAATATATCATGTAGCTTGCCCTGGCCATAGATCCATCATCGTCAGGAGCTGGTGATGGTGAAACAGGTTCTCCTGCTGGTTCACCCGGAGCACATATTTTTGAATATGTGAGGTTTCTCCTATCCTAAAATAGTGAGGATTCGAGTGCAGCTAAGGTTGCAGACTCGGGATGTGAATAGAGCATGGTGAATAGGCCCATGGCTCAGGATATGTGATATGGGAGCATGAATGCGTTCGTGACTCAGAGCACGGTGAACATGCATGTGGCTCAGGTATACTAGCATCGATACCTGTACCAAGGCAGGCTAGAGGATGGGTAGCCTATGGAGCTGACCCTGTGGTTGAGGCCACTTTAGCATGAGACTGTGGTCTTGCTTGTATTGTAATCGTACACTGACTACGAGGGGGGAAGGTCGTGAAGTTTGACTCTTCCATGTGACCTTATATGGCACCGGCTTCGGGTTTCGCAGCCGTCGGTTGGATTTGAACGGTACGGTTCACTTCCTCGGGGCATAAGAATATGTAATTCAGCCGTATAGTATTCATTGCTTAAGGCAAAACACGGAACATTGGTTGAGGCCTTGCTTGTATAGTTAATTTTTTTATACATACAGTTACTTATACGTTCCACATGTTCTGTGATAATATCTTATGAACCTTATCTTGTTAATCATGTACCATAAAGAGATAAGTGGTGATATGTCTCAAGTACATCTTGGTAAACAATGATGGTACGAATAGCCTTGATGCATAGGCTGTTATTACTATACGTTTTACTGTTTATCTTCTGTTGTTGCTTTATGCTTCTGGTTTTATAGTTTCAGCAGGGAGTTATGTTTCTCGCTGGGACAATGTTCGATTGTCTCACTCCGCTGGTTTTCAGGTGTTCGTGCTAGATGTGGTGGTGGTCGTGGAGTTGCGGCCGAGCAGTAAGAAGAGCAGTAGAAGGCAAGAGATGGATATGCTGCTGTTTTGATGTTTTGTAGTAGAGTCTAGAGTCATCCCTGTACTCTCAGGTCCTTGGGAGCATTTTGATGTTGTTTTACGATGTATAGTTGTTGATGTTTTGTATGTTCTGCTTCTGGCCGGATGTGGGCCGTTATGTATATATGACAGGTGATGAACTTATGTGATGGTTAGACAACTGTTCCTCTAAGCTGTGGATAAGTATCAAGGCTTGTATATGTTCATATAACATGTTTCCTTGCAGGATGAGGACCTGGATGTAATAGTTTCACAGTTTATCCATTTTCCGCGATCAGTTTTAATTAACCCGTGTTTTGGTAATCTGTGGTTATGGTAATTTCTGCACGTTTTCGCGTAACACCTCGCTATCTATGTGATAGTGGGATGTGTTGCCACAAAAATAGACTGTCTAGTTTATTTAAGTTTGGATCAAGAATTCCATTATTTGACATTAGTCATTTATGCATAGTTGGTTAACAGTAGTCAATTCCATTCTTAAGTTGAATCAAAGTTGACAGGTAAGAGAATAATGAGGAAAGTGCTTTCGAAACTTGCATATTTCTAGTACTACATGCTACAATTTATTTGTATAGTCTTTTTTCTGCATTACTATTGTACTTTTTGTATCAATTGTTCAAAGAACATTGAGTGATTATTATAGTTCTTTAGACTATTTTAATATTTTACCCATTCACTAATTGAGTAGCTCACTTATATACTCATAAAATATTTATGAATGCCTTAAGAATTGAAGATTTAGATTCATTAGAGTAGATCCTCTACAAGACTTAAGTATTAGATTTTGGGCGGGCTGGGAAAATTTTGAAAAAAGTATTATATTAATTGAGTTCAATATCCAATACTATGTGTAATACTTTTTCTTTATTACCATTGTCTATATATACATATAAATAAATTTTTGAATATAAATAAGAAATTTAGTGTGAATTTCTTAATATGTATCCTTGGTCTCAACAAGATGAACGTGGATGAAATGTGTATGCTAAAATGGATGTGTGGGAAGACAAGAAAAGATCGCTTGAGAAATTATTATATCAGGAATAAAGTGGGGGTGGCAAGCATTGAGGACAAGTTGCATGAGGGCCGACTCAGATGGTACAGGCATGTACAACACATACCGACAAATGTGCCCATATGAAACAATGATATTGAGTCAAGCACAATAAATAGAATAAGAGGAAGACCTAAATTAACTTGGGATGAGCTTATAAAGAGAGATTTTGAATCTCTACTTCTCAACCAGAATATGGCCCATGATAGAGCTAAATGGAAACAAAGGATCCATGTAGCCAATCCCAACATAGTTGGGACTGAGACTTAGATGATGATGATGATGATGATGATGATGATGATGATGATGATGATGATGATGATGATGATGATGATGATGATGATGATGATGATGATGATGATGATGATGATGATGATGATGATGATGATGATGATGATGATGATGATGATGATGATGATGATGATGATGATGATGATGATGATGATGATGATGATGATGATGATGATGATGATGATGATGATGAGGAGGAGGAGGAGGAGGAGGAGGAGGATGATGATGATGATGATGATGATGATGACGACGACGACGATGATGATGATGATGATGATGATGTCTTAATATGTATCCTTGTGTTTAAAATTAGGTAATAGGAATCAAGTTTTAATTTCAAAGTAAATTCAATTCATTTCATTGAATGTGAGAAACCCAAGAGTTTCCAATTGGAAAAAAAGTTATGAGTGATGTTTGAAAATGTTTTATGCTTAGTGTAGGACGTAATCTCATGATTAGTTGTTACTATGAGGTGTAGGTGCAACAACTTGGTATCATATGTTAGGTCTGAAAAGATCTATAGGGGTGAATGCAACTTTTAGTTGGTTTTAAGCAAATGAAAATACTGAGTTCACAGAAATTTGAAAGAATCAATCAACCACAAGAGGACACAAAGATTTAGAGTGGTTCCGTCAAAACACGTTAGTCCACAACCTAATTGTTTCCAACCAAAATTTATAAATCATATATTATATTCCTTTTATATATTGATACACAATGCACAGAATTTACCGATTTCTTTTGTGGCTCAAGACTAATCCTCCTTTTCAACTCAAGGAGGAACTACACCTTCTCTAACAAGCCATGGAAGGTGCCATCTTTACCTCTTCTTTGATGGACATGGAATAGCATTGTTGCTTCACCTCTTCTTTGATGGACGCAGAAGATCATTGTTGCTTCACCTCTTCTTTAACGTCAATTGAAAGAGCACCAAGTTGAGAAGACTCCTTCTTCTTATAGGTTCCTGAACAGCCTTCACTCCAAGAAGTAGCCCAAGAATAATATAACAAATAAGAAATAGAATGGAGAAAGAAAGAAACAAAATAACTCACAGGATATACAATTGATCTCTAATGAAAAAGTGATGATCATCCACTCCAAAAAGGTCAATGTAATATTAGGTGGAGAGGATACTATAGATAAGCTAAGATCTTAGACTTAGAGTGATAGCAACTTGAAGTACTGGACCTAAGATCTTTGAGAAAGATGGCAAGTATGCTCTAGTCTGTATCAAATGTTGTTGTAATGTAATGTGCAAAGTTGTGTACAAAACTGATGTTCAGGTGCCTTAAGGCCACTCTTATTTATAATAAGTGTTTACAAGTGGTTAGGGTACCTATGGGTAGTGTCTAGAGTGTTCTTAGTAGTCAATTAGCCATTTGGTCAAAATTAATTGGGTTGCAATGGCTAGTTTGATCGTTAATCAAAAGAGATTCCAGAACCTTTCTCGGTCCACAATATTGTTGAGCAAAGAGTCTTAGTCCAAAATATTTTCGACCGGATAAGGTCATGGGGTCAAATTGCTCTAATGGCTATGTGTCGGTCCATCTACTCGGTCCAACGGCTCTATTTTGATTGAACTTTTCTTCGACCAAATTTCCCAGTCGACAATATTGTCGACCGAGATTGACTCAGAACCCTAGATATGCAAGGATATTTCTTGATTTTCTAAGTCTTCAATCGAGGTGTCTTGGTACACAAAATTGTCAATCAAGAAGGACTTTGTGCCAAGATTTGCAATGTACGTGAAGTCCTATTAATAACTCATATGAAACCTATCAACCCTAAAGTCTTCATGTGGGTGTAGGATAGTGTTTTGGTAGGTTTAGGAGGATCATAACTTGTCCTTACATCATGCCTATCAAGTTGTACAAAAACACACGTGTACAAAAAAATACATAAATACATAGTAAAACTTGATTTGTAAGTATCTAAACATATAAGTGCAAGGTCTTTGTAGTTGGATCTTGACTTAGTTACTTGATCACCTAAAATACTTAAAGCGCATGTTAGTAATTTGGAGAATATTTGTATCATCGAACTATTACTATGGCATATTAAAAAACCAACAATCTCCCCCTTTTTTATGATCATAAATATTTCCATAAGATAAATTGTAAGTATCCAATTTAGAACCTCACACCTTTGAATTTCTCTATTGATAGCTAATTTATCTCATGGGTATTCTCCCCCTTTTGTCGAAGTCAAAAATGGTCAATTCTTACCTATGCTCTCACTCAAGGAGACA
Organism: Alisma plantago-aquatica; assembly: GCA_963693085.1. Classification (NCBI taxonomy): domain Eukaryota; kingdom Viridiplantae; phylum Streptophyta; class Magnoliopsida; order Alismatales; family Alismataceae; genus Alisma; species Alisma plantago-aquatica. The sequence continues at coordinate 997,815,928 of OY856413.1, read as the reverse complement.
CTCCCCTCAATAAGATAGTTATTTAAGAGAGGAAAAAACTTATACCCAATGTACCAATTGAAAAAGAAAAGCTAAAAACAAGAATAACATTAACCACATTAGGGCATAGTCAGAAAGTCATATTTGATCAAAGAAGATAAAAATGATTTTCTATTTACTAGTGAAAGGAATGTTAATTCCTTCATGATAAAAAGATATCATAAAGCACAAATGTCAAAAAGATACTCTAAACCAATGGTAAAGAATGTTAAGTCCACCATGATATAGAGATGCCATCAAAATCAGAAGTCAAAAACTAGAATTGACTTCTCAATCATTTATTTCAAGGGATGTTAAGCCCAAAAATGATTTGAGAATCCATAAGCACAAAAATGAGGTCAACAAAAGTAACTCTAGACCAAATATAAGGTATGTTAACCCCATATTGATATAGAGAACCAATTAAGCATACAATAAGGTCAACAAAGTATCTCTAGACCAAACATTAGGGATGCTAAGCCGATGTTGGTATAGAGAAGCCATTAAGTACCATAATAACAACTCTAAAAGAATCTATAAACCAAATGTCAAAGGTTTTTAATCCTACATTGATATAGAGAATCAATTTAGAGCAAAAAGATTTGCAAATTATATACAAAGATAGTTTGATCTCCCCCTTAATCTTATATCAAGTAAATAGAGATCAAACATAAAAATAGATTCTCCAAAAAATAGCCATTTAAGATCCCAAACTTCATGATAAATCATTCATGGAAGATGTAGAAACCAAAGAATCAAGTAAAAAATTGAATCTAAAGACCAAGTTATAATATACCCAAATAAATTTGTTAAACGTAAATGAAAGAATTATTGGTTTGAATAATTTATCCGTCTTTTTCATCTCAAAAGATATAAAGTCTAAAGAAAAGATGACTCAACCTTAGTGGGATACTCCCCCTATATATGATGCCTAAATTAAAGTAGATAAATGTAATGGCACATATTCAGACCAAAAATGATTTGCAAATAAAGGCTCATGATCTTTTTCCTTTTATTGTGTTTAGAAGTAAGTCATTAATGAGTACCATCATGATTATGAGAATGCAATCCATTTCTACTATTAGAAATTTATCCAAAGATAAGTTAATTTTTTATTTTAGCAAGAGAATTTTTTATAGTAAAATCAAGTTTGTATAGTAAGATCATCTTCAAGCATATCATCAAAATTTTCTTAAAGAATAATTTTATGATTGACATGACCACTGAAAAATGTAAGGAATCTTTTCTTTTAATGTAAGGATTTAATTTTGAAAAGAAATAATTCAATTTCTCTATGTCAATATCATTTAAGTCAAGTATACTAGACAATTTGTTCTTACTTTTTTCCCAACTTTATCCTTGGTAATTACATCAAGATATATATATACATATGATGATTCTTTTTGGATAGGATAGAAAGATGTACCTTATCATTATCATTACCTTTGAACTTTATCTTTATCATGTGCACTTACATGTACTCCTTTTTATTCATTATCACCTACTCCCATGATGGTGCCTTTGTCACTATTTCCAATATGAGTAATCCTCTATTTTTCTTTTTAAGTGTATTGATGTCATTTATCTCCAGTCATTTGATTGGAGTATCAATGTGACGTCCCCAGATTTTCTAAAATTTAATATGATGTGTGACGTCCAAATTGAAATTCTCACATCAGTGAGAATCCCAATTTAAACACCCCACACTAGGCTAAGAAGAAGAAAATCAAAGGAAGTCATAAGAAACAATGGTAGCACATGCACATGAACAATAATAAAACCATACAACACATGTTCACCATTCAACATATAATTACAGCATGAATTGTTACAATATTTGATATTACATATTGAATAGCAAACTTTAAATATACATGTACTACCACTAAACAACATGATCTTAAGACAGCAGGTCCACCTGTGCATCAACTCTCCATACAACTCTCAACTATCCTAGTTCTTCAAGATCATATGTCCACATACCTAAACAAAGATTACATATGGTACACGTCAGCAAAATATTCAAGAATATTGTAATGAGTACGCCTACGTGTCTTTTCCTATACCTCTCATTACTAAGCTTGGAAATAAGATAAAACTAATACTTGGCAGTAACAAAAGAAATATAACAAAAGTATACTTGAACAATGATATGTTTATTAACAAAAGAGAACACATGTTTTAAGAACATTTCCATCATATATCTCGTACATCTGCTACCAAAGGGATAGATGCTTTTAGGCCTTATGATATCCTACCAAAGAGTTAGATCATATATACAATGTGATCTCCGACCAAAGAGTTAGATCACTTCAATGCATTGTACTGCCAAAGAGTTTAGTGCTATCATATGATGGATCAGATATCTTATGTTTCATGTGTTCATAGCCATGTAAGTATGAAAAACATCAAGCAACATATCATTCAAGAACAAATCATTTCAATCAATATCATATGCCAAGTATTCTACTACACATGTAAGACAAGCATATTGTATAATAAGTCAAGTAAGAGGTCATGGCGTACCTTGCTCAAGATATCCTAATCATATTCCTGATGTCAACTATATCCTTGTTAAACCTGATTAAGACAAGATCATATACTATCATATGATTCTCATTACCTTATATCTCATCTTAACCCTAATCATGACTTATTTAGGGTTTGCTTAGTTGATTAGGACATTTCCATCATTACTTACATTCTTGTCTTGGAATTATGTTACTAATCTTATTTTCTAATTATGTTATACATTACGGTTCATCATCTGAACATTAGCTTCCATGGTATTTTGTGCGCACATTAACCCTAGGTTACATCATTAACCTAAATTAGGGTTTCATAACATGTATTAAGGGTCAACTTCATATAACATAGATTTCATACATAAAACTGATTTCAGATTTACATATTATCTTCCAGTAACTGATATGAGGGTTTTTTTGTGAATTTCATCATTTATTGAGTATGTATTTATTTATTGCATTTTATTTAGGGTTATTAGCCCTAGATAGACATTCACAACAACTTACATGATTATGTGTCATAACATGATTATATCTGATGTCACATGGATTTTAAAACATATTTAAGAGTTACTGATGTATTCTCGTAATTTTTGGTCAGTATTTGATATTTATTACTCATAAAATAAGTGTAATACATCTTACATTATATTACTATCATTTAAGCATAAAAAGACTAATATTATGGATCCTTCTTATTTTAATTATTTTTTCAAGAATAACGGTACCTTGTTTGTATTTTTCTAATAAACGGGCTATTTTCTACGATTTATTGAAGATCTGAGCATTTTTTATTATTTACCTTTTTTGGACAAATAGTGTGTCGCCACGTGGCCATAGGGCTGGTGCAGCTCCTTTGCTTGCTACGGGTTGGTTCTGGGTTGAGCCGGCTGGTTCTGTCTTGGTTCATTTCTGGTCTGGCTGGACCCAGTTGAACTCTTTCTTTCTTCGTTCCGTTTAACGCATGCGTGCGTTCTTTCTCGCTACACGAAGCCGCCGCCGTCATTGGCCTCCTCCGATGAGCAATCAGCCGATTAGGAGTTCCCTTCATCAGCTGTGAAGGATTCCATCATCTTCGGTGTAACCTAATGGAGCCCCACGGCTACTCGATTCCTCGGCTGTGGGTGTGAATCTCGTCCTCCGCAAAGGCGCCGCCGCCTAGCTGCTGCCATGGCGGATCAAAAAGAGGCGAATCACCTTGACTCCATGAAACTCCAAGATAAAATCACCAGTGGCATGGAAAGACTCAGAGAAACTTGCGCCGCCACTCTCCCCATGTCGAGAAGGTCTAGCGGACCACCTACAAGCCCTCCCCGAACTCAGTCTCCCTCTCCAACAAACTGGAGCTCGGCAGCCCACGGAACTACCATCTGGATTCCGATCAGATCCTCTACTAGATTCGTGTGACTACAGGGATCATGTTACACTTCTTAGATTCCTTTGATTGCTCTCCATCCCTATTCTTCACATTCTGGCAACCACCTGAACAATGTAGTGGAGAGGCGCTGAGAAACGGGAGCTCGTTCTCCTTGTTCTCTCAGCCACTAACCAAATATGATGGGTCAGGATTCTTGTAACGACGAGGCAAGTTTAAAAAATCCAGTTGTTTCCCTTCACACTTCCCACGATCCATGCAAACCATGACGTCATGGTCGTAGCCTGCGATCAAGGAAGTAACCGCAAGGTTGAAGAAAGCCTTGAAGACGTTGATCTCCCATCTTAGGGTCCAGGAAACTCCTTCACTTAGGCCTATCCGTGGCATTTCCATTGCAAGGATCAAGGCCGCGGGATCTAAGATTTGTAGCCGCAAGGTAGCCACACAGCCCAGCCCAAAACTAGGGGTGTGTGACACTAGTTACAAATCAGAACTTAGCTCCATAAATCATCAACAATTCACATCATTTAACAAAATTCAAACCTAAATATCTCTCTGTAGGAATATCCAATCGTCCTCAAATTTTAACCAAAGCTTTATCACAACTCAAGCTATATTCCATCAAATTTTGGTGCCAACGATCAACTACCTGATCAATCAATTACTTAATCCAAAATGTCACATACTTAGGGGCATAAACTTAGGGATGTTTGCCATGATATAACATTAATTGGCATTTATGCTTTGCCAAACACATGGAACTATTAACCTAACTCAAACATATAAATTATGTTGTAATGTATTTCTAAAATTCAAAAGTTTAGTCCATCACATCCTACACACCTTAAAAGAATTTTTGCCCTCAAAATTAAGACAAAAATCCACTCCATCACAATCCACCTTCGACCTTTCAATCCTGCAAGTTGAGAGGATTTTGGTACTCAAGTACAGTCCATGATGGTTAGCATAGATATCATGAATGGAACTGATATTATCAAGCCAGAAAGACTTCTATAGATATGAAATTTAACACATTTTCTTGTAGATTAAATATTCAAGCTGAATTTCTGACAAACTTGTTCTCAGTGGAGAAGATTTGTCGACCAAAGATCATTTCGGTCGATGTTTTTTCGACTGATAACAAGTTCAGGAGAAACCAAAATTTCTATTTAGTAAGAAATGCAAATGAATAACTATTTAAATAACCTACCAGTTATGCAAATGAGTTTTATAAGAATAAGATATGCAAATTTTTAACCTTCAATGAAGTTGAGATAAGAAGCATGGCTCAAATCTCAACAAACCTTCCATTTTATTCTAACTTGGAAAATTTGGAACCCAAATCATGTCAAGGGCTCCTTTCTTCTAATATTCAACTGAAAAGGAAAAAAGTCCAAGACGTTGACAATAATGACATGAGATAAAAGATATTTTATTGTTCTTTTCATAATTTTGAAAATCTACAACTTTAGTCTTAGGTACATATGTAGTTCTAGTGTTGGAAGCATATGTCTTTTTGGTTTTAGGCATATGTGAGGATTTGTTCTTTGGTACATATCCTAAACTTCTCCTTCTTACTTATTTAGAAGCATTGTCTAAGATGTTATCAAGACTTTTGTTTCCTTGCATCAATCTCGAAACTTGTCTTTGTAATTCAACATTTTAGCAAGCTTTTTAGTTGGAACCAAATTTAGTTGAGCAAGATTCGAAAGTAAAGTGTCTCTTTCTTTTACCAAAACATCATAATTTGAGTGTGTGCATAAGATACGTTGAGTTTGATAATCATTTAATTTAGAGAGCATAGCAACCTTTTCCTAAGAAAGAAAATTATTTTTATTTTCAAGAACAAGTAGTTGTACCTTATAGCTCTCAATAGATTCTTCTAAAGCATTATTTGAATATTTTCGAGTATCATTTTTAGAACTTAGATTATCTAGATTAATGTGAACTTCATCAATAATTTCAACAAGTTTCTTCTTTTATCTTTTGCAATCAATATATTTGTCATGAAGTTCTTCAAGTATATCATCTAATTCTTCTTTATATAATCAAAAATACTTATCTCATTTATTTTTTTCTTCATTTGTTATATCCATGAGACATTCTACCTCTTCTTCTTTGTTGCTTTCTCCATCATCACTTGATTGATCCCATCCAACAAAGTAGGCTTTGTCTTTCTTCTTGAATGAGGACTTTTTGTCTGTGTTGAGTTTTGGACATTCAAAAACCAAGTGGCCTTTCCTTCCACATTCAAAGCACCTAGAAGAAGAAGAAGAAGGTACACTATGAGTTTTGTTCATTTGTGATCTCTTATATTTCTTACCATCTACAATAAAGATGCTTTCATCATCTTCATCACTTGTGTCACTACTTTCTTGGATGATGTTTCTCGATGACGCTTTGGTGGTGGCTTTGAAAGCAAGATCATTCCTTCTCTCTTTTTGTTGTTCATCTTCCACCTTTTCTTCCTCTCAAGGGTGACTTTGTGCATCTCCACATTCTCGATGAGCTGCTCCATCTTCAGTGTTGTAAGATCATTGGCTTCCTCGATAGTGGTGAATTTTGACTTGTATCTAGGAGGTAGTGATCTAAGTATCTTAGATACTTAATCTTCCTTGCTTATTTTTTCCCTATCCCACTTAGGCTATTAACAACGTTAGAACATTTAGCATACATTTCTACAATGCTCTCATTAGATTTCATACTAAATAATTCAAAATTATGTTTTAGCATATTAATTTTAGTATTTTTAACTTGAGTAGTTCCTTCATGTGTTACATCTAATTTGTGCCAAATTTCATAGGTTTTTCACATGAGGATATGTGTTTGAATTCACTCACAGATAAAGAAGAATAAATAATGCTTACTGACTTTGCATTGAGTGCGGCTTGTTTTACCGTATCAAGATTCCACATTTCTAACTCTCTTGTTGGAAGTGCATATGGAGGAGGTATCATCTTCCATAGTTCAAAGATGATTCCTTAAAAGTAGAATTGCATCCTTCTTTTCGAGTAGGTGTAGTTTGATCCATGAAATATGAGTGACCTTCTCACATAAGCTCCTTACAAGTTGAGGTGGCTAGCTACATTCTCCCCCATACATGACATGTTAGGGCTCATTGAAGACTCACTCTGATACCAAATGAAAAGATCTAGAGTGGGGGTGAATAGAGATTGTGGTTAATTTTAAGAAAATTAAAATACTTAGCTCACAAAATTTTGAGAGAAGCAAGAAATCACAAGAGGATACAGAGATTTAGAGTGGTTCTGTCAAAAGATGTTAGCCTACTACCTAGTTGTTTCCAACTAAGATTTCTAGATCATGTATATTGTTCCTTTTATATACCGATACACAATACACAAAATTTACCAGTGTATTTTGTGGCACAAGACTAACCCTCCTTTACAGCTCAAGGAGAAACTACACCTTCTTTGATGGGTCATGGATGGTCACCTTCTTTGCCTCTTGTTTGATGGACGCAGAAGAGCACCATTGCTTCACCTCTTCTTGGACGGACATGGAGAGCATTATTTCTTCACCTCTTCTTTAACGACCAGTAGAAGAGCACCAAGTTGAGAAGACTCCTTCTTCTTATAGGTTCCTGGTCAGCCTTCACTCCAAGAAGTAGCCCAAGAATAATATAACAAATAAGAAATAGAATGGAGAAAGAAAGAAACAAAATAACTTCACAAGATATACCATAAATCTCTAATCAACAAGTGATGATCATCCACTCCAAAATGGATTATGCAATGTATTATTAGGTAGATAGGATACTATAGATGAGCTAAGGGCTTAGCTTAGAATGATAGCAACTTGAAGTACTGGACCTAAGCTCTTTGATAAAGATGACAAGTATGCACTCGTATGTAGTTGTTGCAATGTAATGTGTAAAGTTGTGTACAACATTGATGTTTAGGTTCCCTAAGACCACTTCTATTCATAAGAAATGTTTATAAGTGGTTAGGGTACCTGTGGGTAGTGTCTAGAGTGTTCTCAGTGGTCAATTATTCGTTTGGTCGAAATTAATTGGGTTGCAATGACTAATTTGATCGTTACAAAAGAGATTCCAAAACTTTCTCAGTCTATAATATTGTCGATCGGAAGAGTCTCGGTCCATAATATTTTCGATCGGATGAGGTCCTGTGGTCAAATTGCTCTAACGGTTATGTGTCATTTCATCTGCTTGGTCCAATAGCTCTCTTTTGGTCAAACTTTTCTTCGATCAAATTTCTTGGTCGACAATATTGTCGATTGAGATTGACTCAGAACTCAAGATATGCAAGGCTATTTCTCAATTTTCTAAGCCTTCAACCAAGTGTGTCTCGGTCAACAAAATTTTCAATCAATAATGACTTTGTGCCAAGATTTTCAATGTATGTGAGGTCCTATTAATGACTCATATGAAACCTATCAACCTTAACGCCTACATGTGAGAGTAGGATAAGGTTTTGGTAGGTTTTGAAGGATCATAACTTGTCCTTACATCACGTCTATCAAGTTGTATGAGAAGGCATGTGAGTGTAGGATACGGTTTTGGTAGGTTTTGGAGGATCATAATGTGTCCTTACACCATGTCTATCAAGTTGTACGAAAAGACAAGTGTGCAAACAAATACATAAATACATAGTAAAACTTGATTTGCAAGTATCCAAACATATAATTGCAAGGTCTTTATAGTTGGACCTTGACTTAGTTCCTTGATCACATGAAATACTTAAAGCATATGTTAGTAACGTAATCTGGAGAATATATGCATCATTGAAATATGAGTATGAAATATCAAAAAGCCACAAGGTTGAGTTGTCAAGGACCATTAATCTAACAATTTTTAGCCATAAGTGTGGTAGATTGGAGATGATATGTTAATAACTCTATGAAATTTGAGTATTGGGTACCCTAGACCAGCATCTGGATACTCAAATCAACTAGTATAAGATATCATATCAATTCTTCCCTATATGTCATGTCTAGGTATGTCGGAATATGATGGGCTAATAAAAGTATTATGGTTAGCAGACCGCAATGAAAAAAAAAGAATAAGAGAATAAACCATGAATTTATTTTTGCATAAATAAAGATACAAGGACCCAAAAAAGGAATAAATAAAGAATATAATATATTTTTTTGTATTGTTGAACTGATTTAAAAGGGATAGAAATGCTTTTTCTTATATATTTCAAATACTTAGGTCCCAAATATATGATTTCTTAAATAGTTTGTGCATGTAGAATCTAAATTAGGTTTTGTTTATATTTGTGCATTAAGTAGATCCAATATTATGTTTATATGATCTTGCACTAACTTGATCGTATTCTCACATCTTTAAGTGGAATGGGAGTTGGTTTATCTCAAGTAACTCTTGGCTTCAAGATTGCATGCATATCTTGGTTTGGATGGAAGGATGTGATATAGGGATATAATGACACATAGTATTTAACTAAAAGCAAGATATGAAGATGCAAAATCAAGAGATATGAGGGTATGAGAATAGTAGCATATTGGGGATCAAAGTAAATGTGTGCAATGGTTAAGAAAAGTCAATTGAATTTCGTACTCAAGTGAAGATTTTAAATAATGGTAGAAAACTCCATGTTCATTCTTAAAGAGACCACAAAAATGAAATAATATGATATGAATGTGTTTAAAGAATATCATCTAACATCCAATACACTAACATGGTTATTAAAGATCTTGATAGTGTTTGGATGATCAAAAAGTTGCAGTATTATAAAAATATAAATCATATTATCTAATTGGGAAGTCCATCGATTAGTTGGTAATTAGACTGAGAATTCAGCAAGTCCAATAGGTATCAAAGGAAGTCTTTCGACTAACTTAAATGCATGCAAAAAATGTAGATAAATCTTAAGAATGGACAACTAATGGTAAATAAAATGGAACTTATTGAAATTTGTATTAGGAGATCGAGTGATTTACTCGAATGTATGGCCAGTGAGTCAATCATATGATGATTGCAATGGCATATCTTGTAAATGATTTTATTAATAATAAAGGAAGTCTTCATTTATATGTTTGTTCAATTATGAGATAATGATGTAACATATACTAGATGATATATGTCTTTAAGTTGAGGACCTGAACAGTGGCATCATATGAATGATAAGAGTATATATACATTCTTATTATGTCCCTAGTCGGATGTTATTGTGGAAGTTGATAGACAAAAATAACACATTAGACTAGAGTGTGTGACAGAATCTCATTAGTCATGATATGTGATATCAAACCAAAAAATAGGTACTTGTTAGAGAACAATGTACTAAATAGAGTGATGCATGAAACCATGAATTGGTAGTCAGAATCAGCACTCGTACTGATGTTGGTGATTGTGGTTCTTAGACCTAAAATCACTACACTCATCACATGTTGTTTGATGGACTTTGACATCATCCAATGTGACCTTGAATAAGGGTTATCATAAAGGTGATTCTTGGATACATTGTGACACATGGGGGTGATTGTGAGTTATGTAGATGGGATTTGTCCCTCCTACATGAGTTGATATCTCGGTCACTTGATAAGTCAGACTGAGAAATGTATGGCCATACTCATGTTTATGTATGATATGTGAGCTCACATGTATCTCAGGCAGTTTGCTCTAGTTCAAGGAACATTGATTTAATATTAAAGAGGACTCTTCCAGTCGATCTATTAGGCCACCAATCGATCGGTTGGCTCCTCCTGTCATCAGACCTCCTCAGTCCTCCAGTCGACCAAATTGACTCTTGAGTCAGTCAGTTCCTCTAATGAATAACACCTTCTTTGCTGACCTATTAGGAGGCCAACCGAACTGCTCAAGAGTTGAGTCGATCAACCCGGACTAGTTCCATCACAAATCTTATCTGACAACAGGTTGTTACATATGATGTGGACCTTAGGCGGTAGCAATTCCTTAAGGCTCCAAGGAATTATATTAGTATGGCCATAATCATCGCTTGGATAATTAATAATTGCATGTTTTTGTTTGTGAATATAGTATGTATGTGATACATATTAATATGTGGTTGTTGGATATGTATATGTATTCATATAAATATATAATACCTTAAATCCAATATTAAGTCTTAGATGATTTCTATAAGAAACACACATGAAAAGCTTGATCAACTAAGCATGGGCACTCCAACGGTGGTGCACTGTCCATCTTGTAAAAGTGTAATGGTAGTCATGTGGGCCTACCAAGTAGGGTGTGTTACCATCATGTTGGATTTTGGGTCAGACTTAACTAGATGACCTTAATGAGATTAAGTGCCTAGAAGCATGCAGATGACTATGTCAAGGAGTTATACATTCCATCTATCCAAGAATTGCATGAGATGCAATTGGCAAAAGTTGCCTACCCTAATAATTGGTTATTGACTCTGGTTTTGGCAAGGTAATAACTCAATTATTTACGGTCTTGGATCACTAGAAGGTTATACACTGCAATCTTTCAAATTGATATGTAAGGGTTGTAGGAAAATATGAGCACAGAGTAGGAAGTGGAAACAAAAAATTATCTATTCATATTCCCCATAGAAGCATGATCGTATCAACAAGTATGTAATGGGAAGGATTGTTTAATGAGTTCATACTTGGTCTTGGAGCAAGTCCAATGATTATTCCTCATTACAGTAGTGCAACTCTCATGGTTGCACTGGGACGAAACCTACAACAACCCCTGGTATCACCACGGGAAGCAGTCTAACATTGGCCTCCTAGCGGCAGACAACATCCTCCTTGCCTCTATGGAAGTCCACACAAACCTCCTAGAACTCCTTTCGTCCTTCTAGAATAGACATGAAATATTTTTCCCTCCTGTTGGTATACTAGTCACCAACTTTCTCTCCCACAGTTGTTCTCCCTTATTATCCCTCCCTTTATTGGGCAGGACTTACTCAGGCTCTCTATTGGTACCACAACCAGAGAAGACAAGAATTGTCAAAGGCAATTAAGCTGTATCTCTTGGAAGCTCTTGATACCCCTCTATTTATAGGAGGGGTTAGGGTCATGGTTCCCAGTCTATTTGGGAGTGGAAGAAACTGAAATCTCACCAATTTTTGTAACCTACAATAGGCGAAATGATAAGTTCACTAGTGAACCGATCAGTTGACATGTGAGTTGATTGGTTCACCCAGTGAACCAGTTGTTTCATCATGTTTATGAATCATAATTGTATTGGCAATTAATATCCAATTTAATGCTAATGACATCAACATAAATCCTGGAATCAATTGAATTGATCCAACTACCACTCGGTTCACAACCTGAGCTGACTGGTTTATGGACTTGATCCGATCAGTTTACTTCCTGAACTGGTTGATTCAATGTCCAAAATTGCCAAACTTGGTTCTATTGACATGACACAATGAAACGATTGGTTCAACACTTGAACCGGTTGGTTCAATTGTCCATTTAGTAAATTTTCAACCAATGTTGTTTAAATTGAATACTTAAACACTTTAGCAATCAATTTAATTATCATTCATGATGAAACTCCTCTTCTAGTTGTATCCTATATGTGTGACCCCATAGGTTCCATGTTATGTTGGCAGTGAATGTCCATAACTAATTTATGACATCACAAGCAAAGAGCGGTGCCTATACACACATCATTCCAACCCAAATAATCAGGAAATTTGGATAACAACTTCAACCTATGATCTGTATTGGGTGTTATAGTGATTGTCTAACTCCTTTGTCTCTGATACCCAGAATGAACTTGAGGCATGGAATCATCATCCTCTCAATCTTCAATCCATGTTTCTTGATCCAGAGCAGACTGTCTAAGATATATGTGACCTCAATATCATATATTGATTCATATCTGCATGTGCATGCTTTTCTCAATCTCTCTTATCAAGTGGCCATGATATCAAACTCCTATAGTAGGGACAAATCCCATCAACATCACAGTCATACCCATATGTCACAGTGCACCCAACCATCACCTTTATGGAAACCCTTATTTAGGATCACAATAGATGATGTCAAAGCACATCGAATGACATGTGATGAGTATAGCGACTCCAAGTTTAAGAACCACAATCACCACCTTCACTATGATATATGATTATGACCACCATATATGGTTTCCATGTGTCACTCTCAAGGTTGGTCTGTCCGATACACTATTCCCTAGCAAGTATCTATGTGCTTGGTTTGATATCATATATATCATGATTGATGAGATTTTTTCATCAACCAACACACACTCTAGTCTTTAGTGTTATTGTTGTCTATCTACCTTCCACCATAACATCCAACTAGGAACATTATAAGAATGTACACACTCTTAACATATGTATGATCTCATTGTTCAAGTCATGTACTTGAAGACATACGTCATTGAGTAATTTTCATTATTTAGACATTCATTATGTCTCTTCATTATCTCATAGATGAGTGAAATGAAATGAATTGGAATCTTGCCATTACTAATCGAATCATTTATGTAATATGCCATCACAATCATCATATAATTGGCTCTCTAAGCATACATACCAACAGATTACCACTTGCACTTAGAATCAATCACCGATGCATTTTATTCTTGGTGATATAAACATGTCCATCATGTTTATTCTACACAAGTTCTAACCCAACGGGTTAGCAACATATTGCCATAGTCAGTATATTGTATGTTTCACATCTCTTCATTGTACGATATCTCATAGGAGATGGAATTGTTGTAATATGCTATCAGGTATTCCATGCCTAACCAGTAGCTTTGTTGTTGACATAGTATTTTTACTGTGTCGTATATGGTTGGAACATCTTAAGTTCATTCATATGAACTTCTTAGATCCATATAATACCCACTCCCATATTCATAAAATGAGGATACTCGACTTCTATTGTAGAATTTTTTAAAATTAATGGTCTGTCAGTACGTAACTCTTTCCAACTAATAACTTTTCTCTAAGATTAAACACACACTTTTATATTGTGATTATTTTCTATCATTTCATAAGCTTGCATCGATGTAACTCTTTACATCCAACTCTTCATTTTCACCATAGTGTAGCAACAAATCCTTTAGTTCTTCTCAAGTACTATGGATGTTGTTTATGGCATTCTAATGACCTTCATTGGTCAAGGCTAATATCTTCTTGTCATGTCCTATACATACAAGATGATGGGATGAGTAAACTATATTGTAGATAGGTCCGAATGTGAATGCATATGGCATCACTTCCATTCTTCACAAGAATTGGATTACTGGATTCTTGAGACATTGATCCCATCTATATGGATAGATTCTCTCTTACTGAATCCTTACCCTTTCAACATTTTGCCAATATATGTGCTCGTATTTAGGTTAAGAAACTTTACAAAACTATCTTTATATATCTCAATTCCTATCACATAGGGCATTTCACCTAATCTTCCATGTTGAAGGATATTTCCATGCCATGTATCAATGCTTAGTATTGAAAAATCATTCCTCATTAATATGTGGAATATTTACATATGTATGTTCTCACTAAATCTTTTGTAACCCCATATTTCATCTTTTATCTTGACCCAAGTCAAACTCTTTGACGGTCTTGTCAAATTAAAGATTCCACTTCTGAGATGCTTGTTTCAATCTGTAGATTGACCATTGTAGCTCATAGACTTTATTTGCATTAATGGAGTTATAAAACCTTCACGATGTGTCACATACACATCCTTTTATTTCTTCCTATTAAGGTTTTGTAGTTTTAAACTTCTTATGTGAAATCACATAGTCTCAACAAGTTGTAATAACAAGCACATTCATTGGTAAAGGAATATCATCATGTTCAATACTTTGAATTGGTTTGACAAACCTCTCAACCAATCTATCCTTTTATGTTATCCATGTTGGTCCTCCTTATGAAAACCCAACTGCACCTTATGGGTTTTACCCCTCTAGGTGGTACCATCAAGGTCATACCTTGTAGGTGTTCATGGATTCCATTCTGGATATAACGGCCTCAAGTCGTTAATTAGACTTTGGTATCTCAATAGTCCTTAATTGATTGTTGTCTCATAATCTTATTACCAACTCACAACTTATCTGAGTTATAGGATTCATAATCCTTAATATCAGACGTGTTCTTATAGAACTATGAGATTTGTGTTATAGAGAAAACTTGAGATTCCACTTGTGATTCTCTATGTTCTCATTGTGTCTCCTATGGTTCAAATGTTTTTCTTTATTGAACTTGATTTTTTTCGAGTTCTACTTTACTTCCATTGATTCCAACGGAATTCGGCCATCCAGTAACAAAACACTTTTGTTATTTGTTTTAGATAAGTAGTGTTTAACAAACTAACATTTATGTGATTGAATCCTTTTAAGAAATAATTTTCTTGTACAAGTTTCAATCTTTAGGACATATGGGGACATTCCCATAACATGTCTCATATGTTGTCCATTAAAACCATGTGTAGACGGTGCATTGTTTTAGTGTAAAGCATGTATTTCTAAAGGAAGTTAGAAGATTATATTAAACGATAATCATGGCATGACTCATCATGATGTGACTCCTTCTTTTTGACACATCATCATGTGTAGTTGGACTTAATTGTGATACACTCTCACATTTACTCCATAAGGGCCTCAAACTATTCTTGTAAAGTATTTCAACTTTTGATCATATCAAAGTATCTTAATACCTTTCAGGAAGTTGTGTACTTCATACATGTAATATTCTTGAACATCTCAAGATATTTGCATTTTACTAAATACATATCACCATATTATCAATAAATATAATGAAGTGTAAACGATTATTTGTAGAATTTATTCCAAAGGTCTTTGTACATCATTATGCACATCTCCTTATAGAATGTTTATTCTCCCACTACACCTAGTAAGAGGTAGTTTGTCGTGTTTCTCATATATAAGACTTGCATGTCACTTATTGATTCATTAACCAAGATCATGCACATCGATGTATGTCATACCTACATATGGTGTCATATACCAAGATGAAGAAGTATTCAAATTTATCTTATAACATTTATACCTGAAGTAGAGGTCTTTGCCTCTTCCTTCTTCTTTATTTCCTCCAGGAAGAGGGGGCACTTCCTTTTCCAGTGCCTAGCTTGGTGACAGTGGTGACATTTTCCTCCCTTCTTTACTCCTCCTTTTGCCTTGAGATCTGAAGACTTGGGTTTTTGGCCAGCTTTAGAACTATTCTTATCTTTGCCTTTGCCTTTAAAATTTCCCTTTGTCTTATTGATCATCATAACAGACTTGGGATTGTCTTTATTCATTTGTGCCTCAGCTATTCTCAACATGCCTAGTAACTCTGTCAACAGTTTGTCAGAGTCATTCATGTTGTAGTTCATGACAAACTGACTGTAGGATTCTGGAAGAGACTACAGAATCAAATCAGTGGATAATTCTTGACCCAAGGGGAACCCAGTCTTGACAGGTTCTCCACATATCCTATGAGCTTGAGAACATGAGGACCTACTGGATCTCCTTCTTCCATGTTATATTCGAACAGTGCCTTGGAGACATTGTATCTCTCCTATCTTTCCTGATCTTGGAACATGTTCTTGAGATGTGTGACCATATCAATAACATCCATGTTCTCGTGCTGCCTTTGCAACTCATAGTTCATGGATAACAACATCAGACACTTGACATCAATGAAATCTTTAGTATGCTTCTTGTAAGCATCCTTGTCAGCCTTAGGTGCAGTGGGAAGAGGTTCATCTGGCTCTAGTGTCTCTAGGACATAGAGCTTACACTCCTGTGTGAGAATAATTCTCAGTGTCCTAAACTAGACATGGAAATTGTTCCCATTTAACTTCTGCTTCTCAAGGAATGATCACAGAGAAAAGGTGGTGTTGTGTGTTGCCATTTGATTCTACAAAAGACTTTGATATTTTGTCAAAAACTCATCTTGATTTGATTTGATTTGATTTGATTTGTAAAATTTGATGATATTCAATTAGGTCTTTAATTAATTATCGCTCCCACAATTTTATTCAAGGTGATAGCCCTCATATATCAATTTGAAAGATTGTAGCGTACAACCTTCTAGTGAGTCAAGATCCAAAATAATCCA
Source organism: Alisma plantago-aquatica (assembly GCA_963693085.1). NCBI lineage: Eukaryota > Viridiplantae > Streptophyta > Magnoliopsida > Alismatales > Alismataceae > Alisma > Alisma plantago-aquatica. Next base: position 997,798,955 of record OY856413.1, on the reverse strand, counting down.
ACTATTACCCAGACAAGGCCAACGTCCATTGTCGATTATTGTAGTAGACAATATTTGCCAATTGCATCTTATGTAATTCTTGGATAGATGATATGCCCAATTCATTGCCATAGTCATCTTCATTCCTCTAATGCTTAATCACATTAAGTACGCCAGTGAAGCCTGAACCTAAAGCCAACATGATAGATATGCACCCTGCTTGGGCAGAACCTACATATCTCCCATCACACTTCCACAAGATGGAACATGCACCGCACTTGGGCATAACCTAAGCTTGGTGGACCAAGCTTTTCATGTGTGTTTTTTTTATAGCATCTAACACTTAATATTTAAGTGAGGGAGTTTGTATTTATGAATATATATACTCCATCCAATGACCAAATATATATAGTATGTATCATTTACATGGTATATCCCACAATGTAAACATGCAATATAAAACACCAACGTTGGTTACAGCCATATCTATTGTAATTCCATAAAGCCACAAGGAATTACTACCACCTAGGTCAACATTAGATGCTTGAACATATTGTTGGTTTTGATCTATGCTTGCCAATCTGGATTGATCAGTTCAACCCTTGAACTGGGCCGCTCACCTCTTGACCGGTCGGTTGGTTGTTAGAAGTAGTCGTACGACCTCCTGTCCAACTGATGTTTGGACACCTCCAAATGGACACTTAATTCCACTAGTCGATTAGTTCATTCTCCTATGGTCTACCCTCCTAATTCCTCTAGTCGGTAGGCTTGTCACGTGAAATGGTTGGCCCGCCTGACGTTGATCATCATCTTCGTCGTTGCAAGAAAATAAACTATCCTATTGATATTAAACTTATTACATGGTGATGAGAAACTTATAGTTACATTATAGGGGAGCAAAGGTAGGAAAGAATAATATTTCTACATTGGGAGAAAGAAGGTAGAGGCTCAGTATGAAATCTGTGATAAAACATGCACAAAAGAAACCATCCAACCACACAGATATTTGGGTTTTGGCCATAACCATTGTACACATCCACCATCAAAACTTGATTTTAGGGTGACACATGTAAATTTCATATATATAACATCATATATATATATATATAGATATAGATATAGATATATAGATATATATATATATATATATATATATATATGTGTGTGTGTGTGTGTGTGTGTATAGTTCGGGATTATATGTGGTCTTTGATCTGATATACGCATTAAGAAGTTTAAGTGTTTGTATCGTATGCAATAAATAAATGACGAAAACCAAAAATATGATCATATCGATTATCTAAAAACATAGTAAATTGGTGTGGCTCTGATATCACTGTAGGGAAATATTGGCACAGAGTAGGTAGTGAAAACAAAAATTTATCTATCCATATTCCCCATAATAGTAAGATTGCATCAACAATTATGTAATAGGAAGGATGGTTTAACGAGTTCATATCTAGCCCTGGATCAAGTCCAACGACTATTCTTCGTTGCAATAGTGCATCTCTCCTAGTAGCACTGGGACAGCATCTGTAGCAACTCCTGGTCTCACCACAGATAATAGTATGAAATTATCCTCCTAGCAAAAGATGATAACCTCCTCGCCTCTATGGAAGTTCACAGGGACCACCTAGAATGCATGCCATCCTTCTAGAAAAAATAGGAAGGAGTTGTCCCTCATGTTGGTGTACTAGTCACCAACTTGCTCTCCCACATTTTTTTTTTCACTTTCTATCCCTCCATTTATTTGGTAGGACTTTCTTGGGCTCTCTATTGGTTACCACAGCCAGAGAGGACAACAATTGTCAGAGGCAATTGAGTTGTGTCTCTAGGAAGCCCCTAGTACCCCTCTATTTATATGAGGGGTTAGGGTTAGGGTCCCTAGTCTTTGTAGAAGTAGAAGGAACTAGAATCTCACAAATTTTTACAACCTGTGATAGGCGAAACAACCAGTTCACATGTGAACCAATTGGTTGGAATGTGAGCTAATCAGTTCACGCACTGATCCGGTTGTTTTACCATGTTTTCCAATCTTAGTTGTATTGGCAATAAATATCTGATTTAATGCACAACATGATGTCAGCACAATTCTTTGAATCAATGAATTGATCCACCAACTGCTCATCTCACAAAATGAGTTGGCAGTTCATGGACCTAAACTGATTAGTTCACTACCTAAAAGGGTTAGTTCAATGTCTAGAATTTCCAAACTTGGTTATATTGACCTGACATACTCAAATGATCAGTTCAACACTTGAACTGGTCGGTTCAATTGTCCAGTCAGTCAATTTTCAACCAATGTTGTTCAACTTGAATACATAAACACTTTACCAATCAATTTAATTATCAATCATGATTAAACTCCTCTTCTAGGTGTATCCTATGTGTGTGACCCCTTAGGTTCCATGTTATGTTGCCAGTGAATGTCCATAACTAATTTATGATATCACAAGGAAAGAGTGGTGCCTAGTCACACATCATTTCTACCCAAATAACCAGAAAAGTTGGAGAACAACTTCAACCTATGATATGTGTTAGGTGTTATAGTGATTGTCCAATTCCTTTGTCTCTAATATTAGGAATGAGCTCAAGGCATGGAATCATCATGCTCTCAATGTTCAATCCATGTTCCTTGTTCCAGAGCAGACTGTCTGAGATCTATGTGACCTCAATATCATATATTGATTCACATGTGCATGTCCATGATTTTCTCAATCTCACTTATCAAGTAGCCATGATATAAAACTCCTATAGGAGGGGCATGAAATATCTAGAGGGGGTGAATAAATTTTATAATAATTTTAACCAAATTTAAAGTGTAATGGAAATAAAAGAAGCAACCACAAGAGAGAAATGAGATTTAGAGTGGTTTTGTCTACAACATCAGTCCACTACCCAGTTGTTGCCAACTAGGATTTCCAATAAACACTTTTTGTAACATCCCCAATTCCAGGTACAAAACATCTTTTCCTTTTCTTTAACCCTACTTTGATATTTACATCATGGAAATCTTTCTTCGTGCTTTGTATCGAATTAGGTGACTTTTGACCCTCAAACCCTAGTTTAACTCGAGTCATATTCCATAGAATTGAGGACATGAAGAATTGCTATCTTAATACCCCAATTAGCTAGATCATAAGCAATAATGATGATCTAGATCACTTTACCCTAGATTTGTGAACTAGGATAGACACGGGTATCATATAGGTCAATAATTGTGTTTAGATGGAAGGTTTGACCATATTTGACATTTAGACTTAGTTCATTTCATTAATTGTATGACTAGTATGCACAAGTTAAATTATAGATGTAGTAACCTCAAAATACAAATTTTAGCTCATAATTGAGTTTCTCACACCTTAATTATTTAACCCTCAAATTTTGGGGTCTTTTGGACATCATATGCACCTTTAATTAGACCCTAACAGCTGTTATAGCTTTTACCCAAACTTTTGGTCAATTTTTGGTTTATTTTTGGGTCACGGCCAGACCAAGCCTCTGGGCCGGGTTTATTTTCCGGTTCCCTTGCCCGGGTAACGGGACCTAGTCGTCCCCTACCTTCCGATTCTCACTCGCGTGAGATGGGCAACAACAGGGATATATTGACGGCTGCTCCCGCATGATAGAGTGACCCTTTCAACAAGGTTTCATCGCCAACAAACTCCACGCACTCCCGCGAGCCCGCCGATCCTTTACTCAACAGCCATCGAACCCTAAGGCGAAAACGCCTATTTCTACCTTTGAGCAGCCGCCGCTACCATTTTTCTCGCTCGCCTTCTCCCCACCCGAAGCCACCACCGTATTCTCTAACTATCCAGTCTTGAACCTCGGCGTCCCCTCATCGGCCCCCTTCATTTGATTTCGCCTGATGTGCCCAGGAGCTGCTGCCGGTGCAAGCCTTCTTCTCCGGCGAAGACGGCGAGCAGCAACTAGCTCTCCCCACCTCGGTGCGATTCCTCGCAAGGTAACCATCTCTGACCCCCGTTCTTTCTTTCCTTGTGGTCGGTTTATTGCAAGATGGACTCATCTGTCTGGTCGGCAAAATACCCTTGTTTTCCCCTGTTTCGACCTCTCCTAGACCACGAGTTTTTGTTCGCTGGTACCTTGCACTACCTGTGTCGATTCATGGCCAGTCGTTGTGGGAGCCAAGTACAGGTCTAAGGCTGATAGCTATGTTGGATCCTCACAGCATCATGGAGATTAACTTCTTGGCTGATGCCAATGCACATCCCTTTGTACGACTCTCCGCGGTGGCCTTCTCGACGCTAACGCCAATGAACTCGTATATCTGCCGACCCTCGCTCACAACGACCGATAACCAGAGTCCTCCCGGTTCCGGTTTGCTATTATCGGCTACGCTTGTCTTTCTTCATCAATCGCACCGGGTTGTAGTTAGCAGGTGAGGATGCCGGTCCAGGGAACCTGTAGAAGACCACCCACCTGCGTCATGGATAACAGGTTTTGGGGGTTGCTTGCCTTCGTTTTGGATCGCAATGATCGACTGATTGCAATTGTAATTGAGAGTTTAGGAAACACATAAGTATATATAGATCACTGCTGATAGCTGGACTCAAGGTCTTGAACTCGGAGCTCCTGCAGGTGGTCATGGTGCAAGATACATGGAAGTCGATCCCTGGGGCAAAAGCCCTGTCTTGCCCATGGAACCTGGGTACAGCTCGTATCAACCGAAAAGGGTAATTCAGATATTTTCTTTGCTCACTTTGACTCGCGTTGACCATATGAACTAAGCAACGTTTCTCCTGTTGTCCAGTGTTTTCTCAGTTTAGTGTTTCTTTCGGGGGCGATCCTGTCAATTCACCCTTTTATATTCTATTTTAATCAGGAAATGCTTTAACTTGTAAAATTCATTATAAATCATTTCTGTGTCCAAATCCCACATATAGGTATGTTTTTGAAATGAGAAAAATCCAACGGATTTAATGGGATAGGTTTGGAGACCTGATTCGAGACCTACTGAGAGGTCATTTTTATTATTAAGGATTTAAGGAGTTATTTATTGATGTAGCACACACTTATTATGTTTAGGTGATAAAAGACCTGATTCTGAGCCTAAAGAACATTATTGAGTATTAGGATCTGACTTTAAGGTATGTACACTCTCTATTTTTATTTTGGGCATTAAATGACTGAAATCCATATATCTTTTAATGAGGCATCTCTTGAATCGTAAATCTTTTTTTAAAATCCAAATACTTGGACATTTATTGCTCCTGATATGAATTCCTTTTGTTTCTATGATATTTAAATTGCTATGTTCCTATGGGTATTTGGGCCCCTTCTGCCTTGTTGTCTTTTATTTGAAATTGACTAAAATGATAGTCTTGCCACTCTATTTTATGCATGCTACATGTTTGACTAGAATATCTAGAATAGCGGTACTTATGTACAACCATATTTATATAGGGCATGCGTATTCCGCCCGGGGTGTGCGTTTCCACCCTTGTTTATTTTTAGGCCATGATCCTATGGTGTTATGGCCCTGTTTTAGGTATATTTAGTCTACATTGTATGCATGCAAATATTTATTGTTTTAATGTGAATATGTAGATGATTGTTATGGCAAGACACCCTTTATTATCATGCTTGTAATCTAAAATTTAACATGCCTCATTTCTTTTGTTTCGTTTCTTTTGTTACTTTCCTCTTTTTTTTTTGGTTAAGCCAGGGGTCGCTTTTATTCATCCCACACCCCTCTTGTGGGCTAAATCACAACAAAAAAATTACATCTCCCGCACTTATAACTCGGGTAATATCCCATTATCCCACAACAAATTCACCCTCAATATGGAATTAAAAAAAACGAAGGACTCACTCTAATATCTCTCATCATCACCTCCAACAGCTGTTTTCTTTAGGACCATGTAGGGAGTACTTCTTTTTTCCATCAGTGCCATGCCCCTAATTCTCAGCGGCATATTAGTAATATCTGAAGAGACTAATAACTCCTGCGTTCTACTCCCCCACCTGCCTAATTCACGAGGTATCGAGTTGATAACCTTATGAACCAGCGAACCAGAAATCATGGAAGATTCAATCTCTTCTCTGAGCTCCCTTACAAAAGGTGTTGTCCGCCACGGCTCTCTACCTCCATGCCAAAGTACCTCATATGTAAAGGAGTCGTCAACCTCAATGCTCGAGATGTTCAAAGCGTGGTCACCTGCTAGCTTCAAACCAATGGCGCATGCTTGCATATACGCAAGGAAGTAGTCAGAGCTCTTGATCCAAGCTCGGAACACAAGACAGATATTAGCATTGTGATTACATATGACACCAGCTGCCCATCTTCTATATGTACCATTAGCATCTTTGTCCCTCCCAATCGTGATGTTCAGTTTGAGATTATGTAGATCTGGCTTCTCCCATCGCAACAATGCAATTTCCTTCATAGCTGTCCTTGGTTCCTTCACGCCCAACAATTTCATTCTTTCATATATTCCATTCTCCATAGCAATAGGAAACCCATACCTCTTCATGTGATGGTTTAAGATTCTCAAGATATATTCCCATTCATGGCTGAGCGATATCATCTTACCATCATATTTAGCTCCACATCTAATGCGCCATATGCTATGTGGTATTAAGATTGCTAGATTACCTGCCAACCATTTGGCTATGCTCTTCTTTTTTGCCAACGCACACCTGTCAAGAAGAGATCTCATATCAAAAGGAGCCTCCATATCAATCAGCTCGTCGAATTTCCTCCAAAAGAACTTGGCGGTTTGCCCCTGGAATAGCAAATGACCCGTATCTTCCTCCTGGGGTTCAAAACAGCAATAACATCTAGATGTAAGAGGGATACCACATCTGAGCCTTATGTTGTCGTCTGTGGGAATTGCTCCTCTAGCCGCTTTCCATATGAGCGCTGCCTCTTTTGGATACCCAGCTTTCCATATCCTCCCAAGGCCGTCTGGACCTTCCCTTTCATTATGCATCATCATCCGCTTGGCTGAGCTCATAGAGAATCTGCCACTCTTCTCAGGACTCCACACTAGCTTGTTTTCTTCGTTGGATATCCATATATCTGCATCCCGTATCAACTGTATTCCTTCTTCATCCAAGATCATTCTAAGAGAATCCCAATCCCATCCATATCCTTCTATCCAAAAGTCTTTTACCAAGAACGGGTGTCTTCTGTCACTGGGTATGATCGCATGATCAACCAGGCATTTCTCGCACCACCATGAATCCCATAAGGATATCTCTCCATTACCGACCACCCATCTACACAAAGGAAACATGTGAGGAAACATGTCCCACAATCTCTTCCAGAAAGGTGAAGGTATTAATCCTCTCCTCAAGGTATCAGGATATAGATTATCTCGCCCTCCTGCCACATTTGTGTATTTGCTTCTGTAGAAAGATGCCCAAATAGAATCCTTTGTTAGAACCTCCCAGCATGCTTTTGTAACAAATGCCTCATTGATCGACTGTAACGAGGGAATCCCCAATCCGCCCAAAGAGAAAGGCCTAGCCACCCTGTGCCATTCAATCCACGCCTTCCTGTGATGATCCTCCCTATCACTCCACAGGAATCTGGATAGTTTATCTTCAATCCACGCTACTATCCCGTCAGGAATACCCACAGCCGCCACCGTGTACACTGGTATGGATGCTAGAACATGTGCAATCAACATCCTCCTCCCCGCAAAGGATAATAGTCGAGACTTCCACGTAGCAATCTTTTCATTTATCTTGCTCATGAGGAACTCAAAGTCGGATAGTCTCATCGAACCTTTCTTTATCGATATGCCCAGATATTTCACAGATTCCGTAGCAGCACTAACTCCCAGGGACACAGCTACATCATGAGCTAGCATCAGGTCCTTGCCTCCTACCACGCATGTAGATTTAGATTTGTTTATTCTCTAACCAGTTGCTCTTTCGTATGCATCAAAGGTACTACTAACCACATCCAAAGATCCTTGGTTAGCTGTGAAAAAGACCACAATATCATCTGCATAGAGAAGAATGACTGGAGGCACCGCCTCCCCACGCACCTGGAATTTTGATATGGCCCCTTCTTCATATAACCTCAGGAATCTTCTACATAGCATTTCCTCAAACAGAATGCAAAGGAATGGAGAAATCACACTTCCTTGCTTCAATCCTCTGCTCATCTGAAAGAAACCGACCGTTTCCTCGCCTATGGTCACCGTTGCCCACGTATTTGCAAAGAAACTAAGACATAACTTGATAACCTCCTCTGTAATGTTGAACTTCTCCAAGACTTTTCCCAGCATAGACCAAGTTACTCTATCGTATGCCCTCGACATATCATATTTTAAGATCACATTAGGAGCGTCTCTGCCTCTATTGATATCATGCATAAGTTCCTTAGCTAACCGGATGTGATGAGATATATCCGTGCCTTTGACAAAGGCTCCTTGGTTCTTGGAAATCAGGCGTGGCATAATAGGAGCGAATCTCTCACTGAGTATTCTAGCAAGGATGTGAAGAGCGACATTCTCAATGGATATTGGTCTGAAATCCTCCGGTATTCTTTTAGACTCATCATTCTTTGGAATAAGTAGAATTTTGCAGCAGAAGAGACCCCTGAAGCAATCCTGTCCGCTGAAGAAGCTTTTCACCAAGTCCATGAAGTCATTTCTAATGATAGACCATGCCGCTGTAAAGAAAGGGAGGGTGAACCCATCTGGTCCCGGGGCTACTGTTGCGTCCATCTTTAACATCACCTCTTTGATCTCCTCTTCCTGTGGAGTCACTATGATAGTGAAATTTTCATCAAGTGAGACCATCTCCGGGATCGAATCTATGAAACCATCCATCTCATTTGCATCTGTATCTGTTACCTCATTGTAAAAAAGCCTGTAATGCTCCACTGCCCTCTCCGCCATCTGCTTAGGATCCGTAACCTGAGTGCCATCTTGCAATAACACCCGATTGATCCTTCTTCTTTTCCTTCTCACCTTAATAGTTGCATGATAAAACTTGGTGTTTCTCTCCCCATCTTGAAGCCAGTCTATTCGAGCTTTCTCCTTCCATGTCTTCTCCTCCTGGTCCAGAAGATATTGTAGCTCACTTTCCGCCTCTCTCAAGTTTATCTCATTAACAGCAGTCGGATTTTCATCAAAAGCCATTTGTGTTGTGAAAACCACGTCCTCCAAATCAAGAATGTGTTGTCTGTTAGCACCAAAGGTGTCCTTGCTCCACCTTCGAAGAGACTCACGAACCCTTTTGAGCTTAAGGCAGAAAACCACAGAAGGATGACCGTATATTGGATCATTCCAAGCTTGTTCGATAATATTCATGCAATCCTCATGCTCGATCTAGGTCTTCATAAAACAGAAGTGACTCTTCTTTTTTTCCGTTGTCCAAGAACCGGGAATCATCATAACTGGGCAGTGGTCTGAAACCCTCGCTCTAGTAAGATAATAGATCTAGTCACAGGCCTCTTCATCAACCATGCTCCATTGACCAGAACTCTATCAATTCTCTGCCACATTGTCGGTGTGAGAACCTGCTTGTTCACCCATGTATATTCACTGCCTTCAAAAGGTATTTCTTCCAGAGCTGCATCTGATAGCAAAGAATTAAAATCCATCATGTCTTGAAACCCAGGTTGTTTTCCACCCCTTCTCTCCCTAGGGTGCCTCACCACATTGAAATCCCCTACAATAGTCCATCCTTCCTCCCCTATAATTTCAGCCATCATCAAAAGATCATTCCATAGCGTTCTTCTCTCTGTGCTGTCACAGCTAGCATATATTGCCGTAACAAAAAATTTTGAACCTTCATTAGTATCCATACTGACCATCAAGTGCTGTCTATGTCTTCTGAAAATGCTAGGATTCAAAGCTTTATCAGCATAGAACCATATTTTCCCATCTACATCTTGATTATCGGCAGCCCAATCAAGTTTAACAATATCCAACAACTCCACTGCTTGTTCCGCATGAAGAAAAGGCTCAAATAAGCATACCACTCCAGGTTTGTACCGGCTGCATAGTCTGCTCAGAACCCTCCTTGTAGGATTATTGGATGCCCCTCTAATATTCCAGAATAATGACTTACAATCCATAAAAATATTTTGCACGCCTGTCCCTCTCTAACCAGCCAAGTCAGTGACTGTATCCTCCCTCATGCTCTGACCAGCACATATCAAACATATCCCTTTCCCAATCAGATTGCCTTCCTCTTGAAAAATTCCTTCTATGAAGACGAGGTTCACCTGTACATCTCCTCGATCTAGACTGACTTCTGCCTTCCCTTCTTCTGTATGCATTGTATCTCTCGTCCTCCATGAGAATGAAATCTTCAAGGCGCCTATTGGATAGGTATCTTCTACTTCCTTCTCTGTCTATCACCATCCTTCTTTGTTCTCGGGTTTTATGAATCTGTGGATTGTGATCCCCTCGTTGTTGCGGTATTTCATTAGGTACTGATGGCCCCGGGTTTGCAAGCACCATAGTTGATGAATCTGGTCGTGCCTCCGGTAATCTAAGAGCCTCCAATGGAATCCCAGAATCAACACCGACTTCAGTAAGTTGTGTAGTACTTGCATGCACCGCCCCCCTAGCCAGCATACAGAACTGAACAGATGTTCTTCTTTGCCCATACGTGAGCGATACGAACTGAGGGATGTCTTCACTAAAAGCCTCCACCAAAATAAGGAGCCCAGACAGGTCATCTTTTTCCTTCTGCCAATCAGAAATATGCACAAGATCTCCAAACTTTGATACTATCCTTTTCAGCGTTTCATCATCCCTACAAGTAAGCGGTAGATCAGCTATCCAGAACCAGAACTCCTCCTTACTTTGATGACTTTCCCCTTCCATCATATGCCTCAGCTTCATTTGTCGACCACCTAAATTTTGGAGACCTTTCATCACCATCTCCTTGGCCTCCTGCTCGCACGAGAAGAATGCTGTGGCTTTCCTGTCTTCAAACCTGTATATATCCGCTGCACTGGGCCAACTGTGGTGCAGGAAAGGACCGACCTCTTTCCAAGATACTCCATGCTGCCAAGAAATATCTACTGCTCTCTCTAAGGCAGAGATCTTGCTCTTCCTCATCTCATCATCCGGTCCAACATCGACCGAGATCCTTTTCAGAACATGTTGAGGGGCACCCCTCGCCGGAATCCCTGTGGGCAACGCTGGGAAGACGTTCCTAGAATGAATATCTGGTGGTGGCCTGGTTTGCATGGCCTGTTGATTGCACCTCGCGACAAGGTGTCCAGGTCTTCTGCACGTATAACAAACTTTGCTCCTTCTACACTGCGAATGCCAGTGTCCACGTCCCATACAACGGAAGCATGTGTCATGTGGGATGTTATACAGCGACATCTTTCTAGTTGCGTTCTCCGGTCCCGACCTAGGGGTAGGACCCGGATTTCCCGCCACCTCCGTAGGTTTCTCCACCACCGTCTGCGACGTGTTAACTCCCTCCCCCGGAGATGATCTTGGACTCGCTTGCTGCTCCGGAGATGGTATTGGATTGCTCGCATGTTTCTCAGTTGCCCTCGCCGACGTCTGGTCCTCCACCCTCGCTGGATCATGCACGTCCGGTCCTCCGTTATTCTGCCCTGCCTCCGACAAAACCCTATGCGACTGCAGGTTGGGATGATCCTCCTCGTCGATATTGCCCAGCATAACCCTAACGTCGGGTAGAACTTCCTCCATCGGGAAGGCAGTCGCCATCATGTTGTTCCTCCTCTCCGCAACCACCTGTTGTTACTTTCCTCTTGAACATACCTAATTGCAAATAGCCTTTTTTTGGAAACATCTCTTTTGTACTTGTAATCCTATATAATGCCCAGAATATTTTATATATGTACATACTCAGCCTTTGCTGACCTCTTTGTTGTTTCCTTGTTCTGGGTGATGTTCCCTTCCACCCAGGTGAAGAGGAGCCCGTGGTGACCTTAGGGGAGGAGCCTGCACTTGAGGACCCAGTGTTCGAGGAACCTGTCCAGCAGTAGTTCGTGAAACTTTTGAGATGCCTAGGTTGCCCTCTGCAATTGATCCATTAGTTTAGTTTCCTTGGTGTTTTCTTTTATGTCCATGTGGACAAGTTCTTAGAAATAAATGGATTATGTAATAACTTAAGCTCTTTACTTTCCGCTGCTTTTGCTTTATGCTCAATTTACCATGTTATTTTGAGAACAATATGGCTACCCTTCAGTCCATTTATCGTGTTTTAATATATGGGTTTTGCTATGGCGTTCTCATGATAATGCTGATAGGGAGTGGTCCCCCTAGTGGGTCCTACTCCTTACAAAATGGTATCAGAGCAATAGCAGTCGGTAATCTAGTATCTCAAAATTTTGCTTTAGGATTCTTATCCCTATCTACCTTTTCAGGAGGTCCGATCTGTTTGGGGACAAGCATGGTGAGTCCTCCCAGTCCCGTGAGAGACATGGAGATGAGTACACTACACCGCTGAACCCACAGTTCGGGATGCCACTTATCGAGCCTCCGTTGACGACACCGGATGCACATGCCACTTCTGGGGGCCACCAGGTCGTCACCGCGCCTCATACTTCTTCAGAGCTTCCTCCTCCACCTCCGCTTACCGCCGAGAAAGAATTGGCAGTTCTGCACCCATTTTTGGCCAGTTCTGTGATGGGGCGAGTCAACACCATTCCTCTTCCTGAGAAACCCAAGGAGTACTCCCTCACAGAGTTTATCCAGATGCAGCCGCCCTACTTCAAGGGCGAAGGAGAGATCGAGATGGTGGACAAGGCTGACGATTGGGTCTTGGCCATCGAGCGTACCTTCGAGGGCATGGCATGCCCTCCTCACCAAAAGGTCCGCTTCGCCACCTACGTGTTGGACGGGCCAGCACGCGTTTGGTGGAACGGAGTCACCCGCACTCATGACACCTCCGACATGACATGGGAGCAATTCCTGGTTCTTTTCCGCTAGAAGTACGTCTGCGCCGCCGCGTTAAAGAAGAAGGAGGCGGAATTCTACAGCTTGAAGCAGGGAACCATGACTGTCTCTACCTATGTTCAGAAGTTCCTGCTTTTGGAGCGCTATGCTATAGGTCTTGGAGAGGAACGTCGAGCTACACTCTTTCTATAGGGACTGAGCTACCAGTTTGGGCGAGCTCTTGTTCCACAGCTTCCTCTTACCTTCCAGCAGATGGTGGATAAGGCCCTCACTGTGGAGGCCTATCCAAGCTTTCAACCTTTGACTCAGAGTCCCAGAAAATGAAAGAGCTTCAGTGATGATCGTCGTGACAAGTGCAACCGCTGCCAACGTCACCACCCTCCTGGCAGGTGCCCTATAGTGCAACCTGCATCTCGACCAGATGTGAGGCACTTGACGTGCCACGAGTGTGGCCAGGCGGGTCACATCAGGCCACAATGTCTCAAGCTCTAGAGAGCTGCTGCACCAGCTCAGCCTCGAGCACCCCAGCAGCCAAAGCAGCAACCTCGTCTGCAACAACCACCGAGGAACAATAATCAGCAAGGACGTCACCCACCTGTTGAGAAACGTGCATGACGTGTCTTTGCCATGGATGCCGTGGAAGCCATTGATGATAACGGAGTTATTGAAGGTACTGTGCACTTATTTCAACAGCCTATAAAAGAATTATTTAATTCTGGAGCTTCAAACACTTTCATATCTTCTAAGCTTGTAGCATTGTTAGAGTTAGAAACAATGTACATGGACTATATCCTAGAGGTTGACACTCCTACGGGTAAAATGTATTCTACTTTCTAGAAAATCCCTACTGTAGACCTTTGTATTTCTGGTAAGATGTTCGAGACAGACTTCATTATCCTCAATATGATGGCCTTCGACGTGATCTTGGGAATGGATTGGCTCAAGAAGTTCAAAGTTGCACTTTTCTGTGAAGATAAAAAGGTTAGTCTGCTACACCCCGATGGTGAGCGTTTCTGCATGAAAGGAAGAAAGCAAGGACATCGACAGTTCATCATTTCTGCACTCAAGGCAGAGAAGCTCATTGCCAAGGGCTCTAGGGCCTACTTGGCATCGGTCGTCCTCAATTCCACACCACCAGACTTAGAGGACATTGATGTGGTTCGGGATTTTCTTGACGTCTTTCCTGACGAGTTGCCTGGACTTCCTCCATTACGAGAAGTTGAGTTTTCTATCGACCTCGTACTAGGCACGACACCTATCTCCAAGCCACCCTATCGTATGGCACCTGCTGAGCTGGCTGAGCTCAAGAGGCAACTGCAAGAGCTCCTAGACATGGGGTTTGTACGCCCTAGTATCTCTCCCTGGGGAGCACCGGTGCTATTTGTGAAGAAGAAAGACGGGTCCTTGCGGATGTGCATGGATTACCGTATGCTGAATCAAGTGACGATTAAGAATCGTTATCCTCTGCCACGCATTGACAATTTGTTCGACCAACTGAAGTATGCTACTGTATATTCGAAGATGGATTTGCGTAGTGGCTACTATCAGATGCGAGTGAATGATGATGATGTACCGAAGATGGCCTTCCACACTTGTTACGGGAATTATGAGTTCATGGTCATGCCTTTCGGTTTGACCAATGCCCCTGCCGCCTTCATGGACCTGATGAATCGGGTCTTCCGTCACTACCTCGACAGCTTTGTGGTGGTGTTCATCGACGACGTGCTTATCTACTCCGAGTCCATGGATCAGCACCGCGAGCATCTGCGGATCATTCTTCAGGCATTAAGAGAACATCAGCTCTATGTAAAGTTCTCCAAGTGCGAGTTCTGGCTCAGCGAAGTGATGTTCCTTGGCCATGTTATTTCTGCGGCACACATTGCGGTAGATCCTGTCAAGATTGAAGCTGTGACAAAGTGGCAATCACCGAAGAACCCCTCAGAGATACGCAGTTTTCTGGGCTTGGCAGGTTACTATCGGAGGTTTGTACAGAATTTCTCTGAGTTGGCGCTTCCTATGACAAAGTTGACACGCAAGGATGCAAAGTTTTTCTGGACTCCTAAGTGTGAGAAGAGTTTCTTAGCACTAAAGAATTGTTTGACGTCTGCCCCTGTTCTTGCTTTACCTGTTGAGGGTAAACCCTATGTTATCTTCACCGATGCTTATAAACTAGGGTTGGGATGTGTCCTTATGCAAGAAGGACAAGTGATTTCTTACGCCTCACGCCAATTGAAGCCTAATGAGGGTAATTGGCCTACTCATGATCTGGAGTTGGCTACCATAGTTCATGCACTGAAGATATGGCGACATTACTTGTATGGGGTACAGTTTGAAGTCTTCTGTGACCACAAGAGCCTACGCTACCTGATGACTCAGAAAGACTTGAATCTACGCCAGAGACGATGGATGGAATACCTCAAGGACTATGACTTTACCATCACTTATCATCCCGGTAAAGCCAATGTTGTTGCTGATGCTCTGAGTAGGAAGAAGGATGCTGCTTGTGCTTCCATCAGTTGCTTCTTATGGAGAGGCTTGGAACAGGTTTCGAGTTGGAGACCTGAGCTACCTGATGATGGTGACGACCTTTCTGGAGAAAAGGTGAGAGTGCAGATGGCTAGTTTGACTGTCACTCCCACCTGGATTTCTGAGGTTATTATTGCACAGATAGATAGCCCTGAGCTAGCCGAGATGAAGCTGATGACATAGAAACCACAGTCTGACTTTTCTGTGGGAGTGGATGGTGCTATCCATTTCCATCATAGGCTATGGATACTTGATGTTGCTGATCTGAGATAGAGAGTTCTGAGTGAAGCCCATGGGTCTAAGTACACGATTCATCCCGGTACCAGAAAGATGTACAAGGACTTACAACGGGGTTTCTGGTGGAAAAACATGAAGAAGGATATTGCTACTTATGTTGCAAAGTGCTTGACGTGCCAACATGTGAAGATTGAACATCAGCGTCTTGGTGGTCTTCTTAATCCACTTGAGATACCAGAGTGGAAATGGGAGAAAATCACTATTGATTTTGTCACTAGGTTTCCGAAGTCTAAACGTGGGTACGATGCAGTCTGGGTTGTTATTGATCGACTGACCAAGTCAACTCATTTTCTTCCGTTCAAGAGCACCTACAAGGTCCCTGATATGGCACAATTGTATGTGGATTGGGTTGTTCGTCTACATGGAGTTCTAAAGGTGATAGTTTCTAATTGAGACCCAAAGTTCACTTCTCGTTTGTGGAAGCAGATACAGGAAGAGATGGCTTCTGACCTACGTTTCAGCACAGTGTACCATCCTCAGACGGATGGCCAGTATGAGCGGACAGTACAGATTCTGGAGGACTTGTTACGAGCTTGTATGATGGATTGGGGAGGTGTTTGGGACAAATACCTTTTGTTGGCTGAATTTGCTTATAATAACAATTACCAAGCCAGCATTGGTATGCCGCCTTTTGAAGCACTTTATGGCCGACCTTGTCATTCACCACTACACTGGGATGATATGGGTGAACGAGCACTAATGAAGAGTGATGACATGCAAATGATGACTGATAAGATTTTCTTGATCAAGAAAAGGATGAAGGCTGCCCAAGATCGACAAAAACTGTATGCTGATAAGAAGAGATCTGATGTGAGCTTCTTGGTTGGTGATTATGTGTTCCTCAAGATAAAGCCAATTTGCTGTATTGCAAGATCTAAAGTCAAGGGCAAGTTGAGTCCTCGTTATGTGGGACCATTTGAGATCTTGGATAGAGTTGGGGAGTGTGCCTACCGTCTAGCTCTACCTCCCACTTATGACAAGATTCTCAACGTGTTCAATGTATCTGTCCTGAAGAAGTATGTGAAGGATCCTACTCATGTGATGACTATTGAACCTATTGAGTTACGAGAAGATCTATCCTATGAAGAGTTTCCAGTGAAGATCCTAGATTCTAGAACAAAGCATTTGAAGCACAAGGAGATTGAACTTGTGAAGATTCTCTGGAAGTACCATGGTCTTGAGGAAACTACTTGGGAGTTAAAAGAAGAGATGATGCGTACCTACCCCTCCCTCTTTTCTTGAGATTTCGGGACAAAATCTTTTTAAGGGGTGGTGTTTTGTAACATCCCCAATTCCAGGTACTAAACATCTTTTCCTTTTCTTTAACCCTACTTTGATATTTACATCATGGAAATCTTTCTTCGTGCTTTGTATCGAATTAGGTGACTTTTGACCCTCAAACCCTAGTTTAACTCGAGTCATATTCCATAGAATTGAGGACATGAAGAATTTCTATCTTAATACCCCAATTAGCTAGCTCATAAGCAATAATGATGATCTAGATCACTTTACCCTAGATTTGTGAACTAGGATAGACCTGGGTATCATATAGGTCAATAATTGCATTTAGATGGAAGGTTTGACCATCTTTGACATTTAGACTTAGTTCATTTCATTAATTGTATGACTAGTGTGCACAGGTTAAATTATAGATGTAGTAACCTCAAAATACAAATTTTAGCTCATAATTGAGTTCCTCACACCTTAATTATTTAACCCTCAAATTTTGGGGTCTTTTGGACATCGTATGCACCTTTAATTAGACCCTAACAGCTATTATAGCTTTTACCCTAACTTTTGGTCAATTTTTGGTTTATTTTTGGGTCACGGCCGGACCAAGCCTCTAGGCCGGGTTTATTTTCCGGTTCCCTTGCCCGAGTAGCGGGACCTGGTCATCCCCTACCTTCCGATTCTCGCTCGCGTGAGATGGGCAACAACAGGGATATCTTGACGGCTGCTCCTGCACGATAGAGTGACCCTTTCAACGTGGTTTCATCGCCAACAAACTCCACGCACTCCTGCGAGCCCGCCGGTCCTTTACTCAACAACCATCGAACCCTAAGGCGAAAATGCCTATTTCTACCCTTTGAGCAGCCGCCGCTGCCATTTTTCTCGCTCACCTTCTCCCCACCCGAAGCCACCACCGTCTTCTCTAACTATCCAGTCTTGAACCTCGGCATCCCCTCATCAGCCCCCTTCAGTTGATTTCGCCCGACGTGCCCTGGAGCTATCGCCGGCGCAAGCCTTCTTCTCCGGCAAAGACGGCGAGTAGCAGCTAGCTCTCCCCACCTCGGTGCGATTCCTCGCAAGGTAACCATCTCTGACCCCCGTTCTTTCTTTCCTTGTGGTCGGTTTATTGCAAGATGGACTCATCTGTCCGGTCGGCAAAACGCCCTTGTTTTCCCCTGTTTCGACCTCTCCTAGACCACGAGTTTTTGTTCGCTGGTACCTTGCGCTACCTGTGTTGATTCATGGCCAGTCGTTGCGGGAGCCAAGTACAGGTCTAAGGCTGATAGCTATGTCGGATCCTCGCAGCATCATGGAGATTAACTCCTTGGTTGATGCCAATGCACATCCCTCTGTACAACTCTCCACGGTGGCCTTCTCGGTGCTAACGCCAGTGAACTCGTATATCTGCCGACCCTCGCTCACAACGACCGATAACCAGAGTCCTCCCGGTTCTGGTTTGCTATTATCGACTATGCTTGTCTTTCTTCATCAATCGCACCGGGTTGTAGTTAGCAGGTGAGGATGCCGGTCTAGGGAACCTGTAGAAGACCACCCACCTGCGTCATGGATAACAGATTTTGGGGGTTGTTTGCCTTTGTTTTGGATCGCAATGATCGACTGATTGCAATTATAATTGAGAGTTTAGGAAACACAGAAGTATATATAGATCACTACTGATAGCTGGACTCAAGGTCTTGAACTCGGAGCTCCTGCAGGTGGTCATGGTGCAAGATATAGGGAATCCGATCCCTGGGGCAAAAGCCCTGTCTTGCCCATGGAACCTGGGTGCAACTCGTATCAACCGAAAAGGGTAATTCATATATTTTCTTTGCTCACTTTGACTCGCGTTGACCATATGAAATAAGCAACGTTTCTCCTGTTGTCCAGTGTTTTCTCAGTTTAGTGTTTCTTTCGGGGGCGATCCTATCAATTCACCCTTTTATATTCTATTTTAATCAAGAAATGCTTTAACTTGTAAAATTCATTATAAATCATTTCTCTGTCCAAATCCCACATATAGGTATGTTTTTGAAATGAGAAAAATCCAACGGATTTAATGGGATAGGTTTGGACACCTGATTCGAGACCTACTGAGAGGTCATTTTTATTATTAAGGATTTAAGGAGTTATTTATTGATGTAGCACACACTTATTATGTTTAGGTGATAAAAGACCTGATTCTAAGCCTAAAGAACATTATTGAGTATTCGGATCTGACTTTAAGGTATGTACACTCTCTATTTTTATTTTGGTCATTAAATGACTGAAATCCATATATCTTTTAATGAGGCATCTATTGAATTGTAAATCTTTTTTTAAAATCCAAATACTTGGACATTTATTGCTCCTGATATGAATTCCTTTTGTTTCTGTGCTATTTAAATTGCTATGTTCCTATGGGTCTTTGGGCCCCTCCTGCCTTGTTGTCTTTTATTTGAAATTGAGTAAAATGATAGTCTTGCCACTCTATTTTATGCATGCTACATGTTTGACTAGAATATCTAGAATAGCGGTACTTATGTACAACCATATTTATATAGGGCATGCGTATTCCGCCCGGGGTGTGCGTTTCCACCCTTGTTTATTTTTAGGCCATGATCCTATGGTGTTATGGCCCTGTTTTAGGTATATTTAGTCTACATTATATGCATGCAAATATTTATTGTTTTAATGTGAATCTGTGGATGATTGTTATGGCAAGACACCCTTTATTATCATGCTTGTAATCTGAAGTTTAACATGCCTCATTTCTTTTATTTCATTTCTTTTGTTACTTTCCTCTTGAACATACCTAATTGCAAATATCCTTTTTTTTGGAACATCTCTTTTGTACATGTAATCCTATATAATGCCCATAATATTTTATATATGTTCATACTCAGCCTTTGCTGACCTCTTTGTTGTTTCCTTGTTCTGGGTGATGTTCCCTTCCACCCAGGTGAAGAGGAGCCCGTGGTGACCTTAGGGGAGGAGCCTGCACTTGAGGACCCAGTGTTCGAGGAACTTGTCCAGCAGTAGTTTGTGAAACTTTTGAGATGCCTAGGTTGCCCTCTGCAATCGATCCATTAGTTTAGTTTCCTTGGTGTTTTCTTTTATGTCCATGTGGACAAGTTCTTAGAAATAAATGGATTATGTAATAACTTAAGCTCTTTACTTTCTGCTGCTTTTGCTTTATGCTCAATTTACCATGTTATTTTGAGAACAATATGGCTACCCTTCAGTCCATTTATCATGTTTTAATATATGGGTTTTGCTATGGCGTTCTCATGATAATGCTGATAGGGAGTGGTCCCCCTAGTGGGTCCTACTCCTTACACTTTTATTAATTTATCAGTGAGAACAAATTATAAAATCGTTGCTGCAACTAAACCCTCTTCTTTACCAGTCACGAAAGATCACACCAAACCTCTTCTGTTGCACCCTCCCAACGCACCGCTAGACAAGGAAGAGAAATCGAATGCACGTCTTCTTTTACAGACTCCCAAGGCATCACCGGAAAAGGAAGAGAACTAGATGTCACATCTTCTTTAATGGCCAAAGGAAGAGCACCACCTCTTATAGAATCTTGGATAGAAATAGCCCAACCGCAATCATATGTAGTATAAATAAGATGGGAAAAAGAAGTAAACCAAGTAAGCTCCTCAATGTCCTTATGAATCAAGATTATGGATAAAGCCAATGAAGATGTATCAAGGTTGAATGGTGATAGGCTAAGCTAAGGTAAGGACACAAAAGGATTTATTGTGAATGATTTGCAAATGGATTGTTATAGCTCTTATTGCTCAAGATGTAATGTATGAAAGTATGCAAGTGTGTGTTAGGATGCCCCTAGACCACTACTATTTATAGGAATGGAGTACAAGTGTCTATGACATCTATGGGGAGTGTCTAGAGAGTTATAAGGGGTCAACTAGCCATTTGGACAAAATTAATTTAGGTGCAATGGTTAGTTTGATCATAATAAAATCTTGTTCCAGAAACTTTTTCGGACGACAATTTTCTCGACCAGATAGGTTCTAGGTTGACAAGTTTTTCGACTGAGCCAAGGTTGGACGCGCAACAACTCTAATGGCTATAAGTCAAGCTAACTTCTTATTCAAATGTTACAATGGCTCTATCTTGGTCGACAATATTTTGGACCGAGTATGTGTTGGTCCACAAATTGTTTGACTCAAAATTTAGTGTGAAATTTAATCTACTCAGTCCTTGACCAAGTAGTGTCTTGGTCGACAATAATTTAGATCGACTAAGTTTCGGTCCACAAAATCTTTGACCGACGGGCAGTAAAAAATGGATAAACTTTGTAAACATTTATCTTATGATTATTCTAGAGTGACCTACCTATCCAAGACACTCGGTATTGACATATGAGAGGTTTCGGGATAGGTGGGTTTGGTTCAAAGCTTGATTTTACATGAGTTCTAAAATTTGTACATTTGAAATACAAATAAGCACATATGAACAATTATTCAAATAATTGATGTTTCAATATTGAGTTTTCCAAGAGGTTCCTAAAACACTAGAGTAGCATGTTAAATCCACAATTAAGAAATGTTTGTCATCATCAAAAGAGAAAGTGAGATAATGTCTAATTTAGTCAATAATCTCCCCCTCTTTGAAGATAGCAAACATTTCACATTATAAGAAAAAAAATTAAAAATAAATGATCATACCTTAGTGAAGTTTTCCTTGAGTATATTTAAATTTTGTGTATATTTATATTTGAGAGGTATGGAACATATCATCCAACTCTCAAAGTAAAGTGCAACAATTAATGTATGGAAGAGTGTCTCGTAAAGTAAAAATGTGAAAGCTTAATTGGCACGCTCAAGGAAATGATTTTTTTCATAGAAAATATTTCCCCCCCTTTGTCATCTCAATAAGGTAAACATTATGACAAGAAGATGGCTGCCCCTGAGTGAGATACTCCCCCTTAATATGATTTGCATAAAAAAAATGTCAATTTAGCCATATGATCAAGGAACATGAAAAGGTTGTCTGATTGCCAATGAAAGGAATGTTAAGTCCTTCATGTTCCTTCATGAGAAAAAGATATCGTAAAGCTAAAAATCCAAAAGATACTTTAAAACAATGATCAGGAATGTTGAGTCTATCATGATGTTGATTTGCCACAAGCACAAAAAAATATTGATAAGATGTCCAAAACTTTAAAATCCATGATAAATCATTCATACCAGAGAACATCAATTTGAAAAGAGATCAAAATACACATCCTCAAGAGGAACGATGTATAATTTGTCTAGTATATCTCAAAATTGTTCCAAAGCAAGCAGTTTTGTGAAAATATCACCAATTAATTTTTAATATCCACATGATGAAGGCAAATGTCATTTTTAGCAATGTGATCACATAGAAAATGATGATGAATTCAATGTGTTTTTCTTGAGTACGTAAAATAGATTATGTGCTAAATTTATGGCACTAGTATTATCACAAAAAATCAGAGTTGATAATAGAGAAAAACCATAGTCATTTAGCTCTTATTGCATCCATAATACTTGTGCACAACAAGAACCAGCTTCCATGTATTTGGTCTCGGTGGTGGATAAAGAAATGGTATTTTGTTTCTTACTAAACCAAGAGACAAGTGATTTTATGAGCAAGAAACAACCACCACTTATGCTTTTATGATCAAGATGGCAATCAGCGTAATCAACATCAGTATAGGCTTTAAGGTCAAAAGGTTGATCTCTTGGAAACCAGATACCATAGTCAATTGTACCAGCTAGATATCTCAAAATTTGTTTAACAACAACTATGTTAGAGTTCATAGGATTGGATTGAAAACAAGCACATAAACCAACAGAAAACATAATATCAGGTCTAGAAGAAGTTAGATATAACAAGCTACCAATCATGCCTCTATATAAAGAATTTTTAGTAGGTTCACCATTTTCATCTTTATCTATTTTGGTTGAAGTACCCATAGGAGTGGATGCATGCTTGTTATTTTCCATATTAAAGTATTTTAGAAGTTCTTTTGTATTATTTTCTTGGTTGAGAAAGATACCATGAAGAGTTTGTTTTATTTGAAACCTCAAGAAAAATGTTAACTCACCCATGAGACTCATTTCTAATTCTTTTTGCATGATATCACAAAATTGTGTGCAAAGGGATTCATTTGAAGCACCAAAAATGATATCATCAACATATATTTGAACAATAAGAAAATCATGGTCATATTTTTTTATGGATAATGTAGGATTTGATTTTCCCATAGAAAAATCATTTTCAAACAGATAATTTTTAAGATGTTCATACCAATTTCTAGGGACTTGTTTTAAACCATATAATGATTTCTTTAACTTATAGACATGATCAATATGTGTTGGATCCTCAAAATTGAGAGGTTGAGCAACATAAACATCCTCTTGAATTATTCCATTTAAAAATGCACTTTTAACATCCATTTGAAAGAGTTTAATGTTTTTATGTGAAGCTAGAGGTAATATCATTTTAATTGATTCAAGTCTAGCTATTGGAGCATATGTTCCATCAAAATCAATTCCCTCTTGTTGGTTATAGACTTGGACAACTAATCTAGGTTTGTTTCTTACTACTTCCCCGACATCATTTAGCTTGTTATGAAAAACTCATTTAGTTCCAATAATGGATTATATTTAGGTCTAGAAATTAAATCCATACAACATTATTAGTGAATTGTTTAATTCTTCTTGCATGACAATCATCCAATAATCATATTTCATAGCGTCATCAACCTTTTTGGGTGTAATCATGGATACAAAGGAGATGTTAGTTGTATCTTTGAAAGATGATCTAGTTTTCATTTTATCAAAATGATTACCAATAATAAGATCTTGTGGATGGTATTTGATTATTCTTGGAATAGGTTCATGTAAATATTCATTTTGATATTTATTTGGTTCATTTTCAACATTTTCAACATCTTTAGGTGATATGGTAAAATCTTCAATTACCAAAGGGATATCTTTTTCTATTTCATTGTTTGTTGGATTTTCATGAAAAGTTACATGAATTGATTCTTCCAATTTCTTAGAGGTTGGATTATAGATTCTATAAGCCTTAATTGAGCTTGAGTAACCTAAGAAGAATCCTTTTTGTGATTTAGGATCAAATTTGTCTCTATCCTCTTTAGTGTTTAAAATATACCAAGGTGTTCCAAAGATATGAAAATAATCCACTCTTGGTTTCTCAGAAAGAGAATTCCATATGGATTCTTTTTAAGTTGAGAATGAGTTGATATTTTATTTTGAGCATAACATGCAAAATTAATAGCTTCAGCCCAAAAGGTCTTAGTTGTATTATGTTCTAGCCAAGTTTTAGCTATTTTTTGTAAAGAATGATTTTTTCTTTCAACTATACCATTTTTTGTGGAGTGTGAGGAACAAAAGAATTATGAGTGTATCCTTTAGATGAGAAAAATTTCTTCAAAAACATGATTATCAAATCCCCCCTGTGATCTTTCCTAATGATGCAATTTTTATTTTGAAGTTGATTTTCAATTTTTGAACAAAACTTAATAAATACTTCAATAGTATCATTTTTTCAGAAAGAAAATGTACCCAAACAAATGTACTATAGCCATTCACAGTAACAAAGCAATACTTCTTTACACCTATAGATTGTGTTCCCATAGCTCCAAACAAATCCACGTGTATACGTTAAAGAGGTCTAGAAGTGCTAAGGATTTGTTTTGCTTTAAAAGAAGTTTTAGCTTGCTTTCCTAAGGTGCAAGGTTCACAATTTTTAGGAGTTTCAAAAGATATTTTAGGTAAACCATGAACAAGATCATGTTTAATTAGTTTATTAATAATATGAGTTTTAGCATGTCCTAATCTTCTATGCCATATATTTTGATCATCGTTTGCAATAAGACATTTTCCAATAATTGATTTCGTAGAGTTAGGTCTAAGAATAAAAAGATTTCCCACCCTTTTTCCTTCATATACTACATTATTAGTGTCTTCTTCAAGCAGTTTGCAACAAGTATTGTTAAACAACACATCATGGCCACTATCACATAATTTAATAACACTTAGAAAGTTATGGTGCAATCCATCTACTAATAATACATTTTTTAATAGTGAGATTAGTTCCAATATTACTTACTCCAGTGACGGTTCCTTTCCTATTGTCTCCAAATGTTATTGGTTCTCCCTTTTTATTTTCTAGAGTTTTAAAAGCATGTTTGTTTCCAATCATATGTTTGCAGCATCCACTATCAACTACCCAATATTGCAATAGAAGGTTTTTGGTACCCAAGTGGAGTCCATGATGGTAAGAGTAAATATGCATATAACTTATATTTATTG
The DNA here is from genome assembly GCA_963693085.1 of Alisma plantago-aquatica. Classification (NCBI taxonomy): domain Eukaryota; kingdom Viridiplantae; phylum Streptophyta; class Magnoliopsida; order Alismatales; family Alismataceae; genus Alisma; species Alisma plantago-aquatica. Next base: position 997,773,733 of record OY856413.1, on the reverse strand, counting down.
ATCCAAAAAAAATTATATAGGAATGAATCTAAAAGATATGCACATGAATATCAAATTTGTGTTGAGATAAGACATAACAATTATCAAATTAAGAATAGGTCAAATCTCAACATGTTCCTTTAATTTTAAGTTGGGTTTTTAGGAACCCAAACCATGCCAATTGTTCCTTTCTTCCTATATTTACATGCAAAAGAGTAATGACCAAGGCATTGGAAATAATGGCATGATATACAAGATATTTCATTTCTTTTTCCTACAACATTATTTTTAGGCACATATATAGTTTTAGTCTTTGGAGCATAAGTATTTTTGGTTCTAGGCATATGTGAGGGTTGATTCTTTGGCACATATCCTAAACCTCTTCTTCCTATTAGTATAGAATTACTAACTAAGATGTTATAAAGATTTTTTTTCCCTTCCAATAATCTAGAAACTTGTTTTTGCAAATCAACATTTTCAGCAATCTTCTTATTTAGATCTAAGTTCAACATAGCAAGGTTTGAAAGTAAAGCATCCTTTTCTTTTACTAAAGCATCATAGTCTACATGATTTCATAGAATAGGTTGAGTTTGATAATCATTAAGTTTAGCAAGCATGTCAACCTTTTCCTGAGATAGAAGACTAGTGTTATTTTCAAGAGTAAGAAATTTAGTCTTATAACTTTCAACAGATTCTTATAAAGCATTATTGGAATACTTTATAGTATCATTCTCGAAACTAAGATTATCTAGATCAACATTAAGTTCATCAATATTTTTTGAAAATTTCTTATTTTGTTTCTTGCAATCAATATACTAAGTGCGAATTTCTTCAAGACTATTTACTAATTATTCCTTTGATAATTTGAAAATATCTACCTCATTAGTTTCTTATTCATCTTCCTTTTCCATGAAGAATTCTATCTCCTCTTCTTCACTGCTCTGATCGCATTCTCGAGAGGGCGGTCAGACTTTAAATTTATAACTTGAAACCTTCAAGGACCCCTACAAATTTATTACTGAGTCAGAGTAGATATATGGGGTCGAACACAGGGATGTGGGGATGTTTAGGATGCTTAAGATCCCTCTCTGAAGTCAGATAAGCCAATCTGATAGTCGATAAAAGTACGGAGCTAGAACTAGTCTCGTAGATTGTCACGAAATAAAACAAAATAGAGTCCATAGGATTCTATTAATCAGAGAGAAGGAGTTCCTAACTATGTAACCACAAGTTGGGCAGTCTATGCACCTCTTTTGGGAACCTGCGGTATCATATTGATGCACTTGGATGAATCCTTGTTCAACAGTTTGTAGTAAACTTCTACTACGGTCTACGATCTCAGTGGCTACTTGGAGCTAATGATCTTGCTTTTCTAGTATCTTCTGGAGTGGATCGACATTTTCTTAGAGATGAGGAGCTAAGGAGGAGATTAGTGCATTGATACTTTCTCCAGCTAGCTCCACTGCTCTAATCAGTTCTTGATCCCATGATAGCACAAAATTTGAGGGATGATCGGAAATCTCTGTTGTTAAAACATCTAAGTATGATGATGGTGGATTCGAGTGTAGTTTGACTAGCTGTAGAGCACGACCTTCAATTATTTGTCAGCAGTCGGAATTGCAGAAAAACTCGAGAGTACAGGTGGACAAGATAACCTGTCTTGTGGAGGCAAGATCCATGGCTAAAAATGTATAAGAAAAAGGAAATCTATTTAGTATATATGAATCAGTATGTGTAAAAAAAATAGAAAACTATGCATATGAATATACAGGCTTAAGGATGACAAAATAAAATCTTTTAGGTGTGTAAGCGTGGAAAACCACGTCCCCGACAAAGGTGCCAAATGTTGATCGCATTCTCGAGAGGGTGGTCAGACTTTAAATTTATAACTGAAAACCTTCAAGGATCCCCACAACTTTATTACGGAGTCGGAGTAGATATACGGGGTCGAACACAGGGATGTGGGGATGTTTAGGACGCCTAAGATCCCTCTCTTAAGTCATATAATCCAATTCGATAGTCGATAAAAGTACGAAGCCAAAACTAGTCTAGAAGATTGTTACGAAATAAAACAAAACAAAGAAAAGAAAATAAAATAGAGTCTATAGGATTCTACTAATCAGAGGAAGGGAGTTCCTATCCATGTAACCACAAGTTGGGAAGTTTATGCACCCGTTCTCAGGTGTAGACAACCCGCGAACCCCTCAGCAAGCATTCTACATACAAACATAGTACATACTGTGGTATTTGTTCCTGTGGGGTCATCCCACTCGCTTTCGCGTAGCGTGACTAAAACCCATCAATGATATGAAACCTCTCTCGAGGATGACAAATCAACACCCTAGAATATTTGAGATACCCTCTCAGGTCTAAAATGTTCTGAGGTGCTAGGAATAGGTGTGATATGGACAGAATTAGGTAGTGGGCCCAACCGTGTCGGGTTGGGCCCAGTCGTGCCCAGGTCTATGGTTCTGCACAGATCACTTTGAACCATCCTCCTTTTGGGTTCCAATCCAAACTACCTTCTCTTATCTATTTCTACAACAAATCTCTCGATATAGGCAGAAATAGAAGTTCAAGCAGGAAAGAGATCAATCAAACTAGCAATAACCAAAAAGAGAAGATAGAATAGAAATGTACTAGATCTGAGATAAAAGTACTTGCTTAAGGTAAAAGTACATAAACATGCCCAAAACAGGCTACATAGCCAAGAAGGAGCTCAACTAGCCATGGACAAGCATAGTTGACACTGAACAAAGATGGAAGAACATCATTTGTACAGGAACAAAGGAGAAAATTAGAAGAAAGGAGGAAAAGAAGAGATTTAGCCCATAGAGGAGAGGTGGCTCTCACTCCTTAGCCTTCATATAGGCTGGATCTCATCTTTGGGTCATCCTCCTTGGTCTTCTAGACTCCTTGGCTTCCTTTCTCTTTGATTCTGCCCCAAACAGCAGCTTGGTGGGTGTTGGAGGTGGAAGATGGTTGGGAATGGTAGGATATGAGTGAATAGTGGTGGAAAATGATGGTGGATGGAAGCAAATTGGAGGAACAGATGTAGGATGAGCACTTCAGCCCTTTCAGATCTTGGAACTCTCCCACGAGGCTCTAGGAACCAAGAAGGTGTGGAACCATAATTTGGAACCAGAAAAATCTTCGAACCGCAGAACGGGACCTCTAGAATCTCTGAACTTGGAACCCCTCTCCAGGTCACGAGGGGTGAATATTTATATGTGAAGGAGGAAGATGGTCGCATTTGTGGCCTCGGTCGCGGCCCGAGTCTCGGCCCGGCTGCAGTTGACGCAGACACCATGGTTAAGGCGGATCCTACAGTCAAGATTGATGCCTCAGTAGAGGCGAGTCGTGCCGTGGTCGAGGTTGACGTGCCTCGATCACGACCGTACCTCGATCACAGTTGTGCCGTGGTCGAGGTGGTCATGCCACGGTGGCGGTCGATGTGCCTCGGTCATAGTTGTGTCCTTGGCCCGACCATGCCGATACTCAGCCTGGTCGTTCTGAGTGTTGGTCGACACAATGTCTTGGCCACAGTCGTGGCATCATGGACCAAACCCACCCCCACTGGGGGGTTATTACTGGTGGTCGAGAGGCCAGCATTGACGAACCTTCTGATTGATGATGATGCATTCTGATAAAGGATCGGCCATCAAAAATAGGGTCCAAGATGTCAAAAGTTTCTTAGGCCCGCTAGTTGGTTAGCAAGACCACTGTCTCCTAAGCTGGTGCACATAGTGTGATGCTTAGTCCACCATGGTCGCGATGGATGGAAGTCTAGCTGTTGCAAAAACTATGTGTTGGGGAGAAATCATGGAGAATAGATGTATTCTCAGGTTCGGTGCCTACAAGTGCCAAAATTGGCTAGTTGAGAAACTTTATGTATAAAAACATATAAATTACTAAAAGATAAGGATCTAGGATTATTAAGGTTATAATGACACAAAACCATAAATAAATACTTAGCATAAATGCCTGAATTTGGGTGTTATCAACCACCCCAAGCTTAAACATTTACTTGTCCTCAAGCAAGACTGTGCTCAAAGAACAAAAAGATTACATCCAAATTAAGCATGGTGATGAATGCTAAGGTTAAGAAAAATAGTTTAAAACATTGATTCTCTTGACCCATGTCGTTTCAGAACAAACCCCCACCAATCGAGCACAATCCTACTAAAGTATGACCAAAGAATGTGCAGGCAAGATTAAGCAAATTCACTGCAACCTATCGATACTCATGAGGGTTTGAATCAAAATTATACAACATAAAAGCATTGGCATATAGGTGATCACGCGGGTGATGATCATTGAGCCATCACCATGTATTCATGTAGAACAATCAGGAACAATGCGCCGCCCACTTATTCAGGTCCTAAGAAGCAACAAAAGCAAAAAGACTCTAATGACTTCTGAAGATCCCGATCTGCATTAGGTTGGTCCATGTAACGAGCAACAGTCCGAGCCAGTTGGCCCAAAGCAGTGAGACAAACTCCTCGTACTGCGCTCGAGCCAACCATGCTACTGGGATGATCTCATATGTCTCCTAGGGGTTCCTAGTGACTCTCTAATTAGCCTTATGGTTGCACTACCAGGCACGACATACCCACATTCATGAGCGCAGTCATACACCGGCTGGGCACCATCCTCAACTCTCTTAAAAGAGAAAACAACACTTATTTATTCACACTCAGACTTTTATTCTCTGCATTCTATTTTTATAGGCTTGGGTGAGAACAATTTTGATGTTTTTGGGATTTTGTGGGCGGCCAAGCCTCTTTTGCATATTTTTAATTTTCATCTTTTTGACTCAATCTAAGGTGAGAGGGCACGCAGAACATCAAGGAAAACACTTCAACTTGATTATATCTCAAAACTCATCATTATCCGCTTGATACCTGTATGAAAAGATAGTAATTATGATTCAAGGATCCTTAGAATAGAGGCAAGTTCGTGAAAAATGCAGCTTGAAGTTTTGATCAAACTCTAGCTTCTTTCTAACGATCATGTATCCTGGATTTGTCACTCACAACATAGATCAAGGGAATAATTTTTTAATCTATGAAAAAGGCGCATAACCTTAGATTTTATCACCAAACTGAAGGAAAGAGTCAATGAGTTGGTCAAGCAAAAGATCAAGTAGTTTAAGATGAAAATTGTTTATCTAGGCCCAAAGATCAGCATTTAGTGCTAAGATTTGCATTGCACAGCCTTAATTGCAAAGCTACAAATTACAAAACAAATTCCTACAAAACAAGAAGGCTAAATTTAAATCTATGCCTAAATGCAAGAAGTAAACATGCATGCATGAACAATGAAGAGATAGAAGGGTGACTAGCCCTACTACCCCAAGTTTAAAACTTTGCTCGTCCTCGAGCAAGCCTTAAACTTGGTATACTAGGGAAGGAATGCATGGATGTACGGGAAAGAATTTTATTGATGTCCTAGTATGATGCATGTATGCAAGGATATGTAAAAGCAGTTAGAGGAAAGAAACTATCTAAGCAAGAACATGAAAAACAAATTTATTTTAACAAAAAGAGAAAAGAAAGGATAAGAGGAAGGGGGTGGCTGCCCCACGATACCGACACCGGGATCCCAAATCCTAAGTTTTGGGACTAGTGTCACCTGTGTCTTGCGATGGGATCCTCCATGTAGGACAACAAGCGGCGAAGATCTGAACCCTTCTGAGTCTAAAGTAGAGGAATAGAATATGATGACTCAGTGAATTCATCCTTGTGTTGGAATTGTCTTGAACTGAAATGAGATGAATCCTTCATCAAATCATCTTCAAGGTACCTTCCAAGATATGAATCTAAACAGAAAGGCCCTAGGATTTCAACACAGGATGAGATGGAGGGGAGAGGCTAAAAGTTTTCTAGAGGACTCCTCTCTTCTCTCTCCACCTCTAAACTTGAGGTTGGATACTTAGATAAATTTGTATATACATTCTGAGTCATCCAATCATCTTCTGAACAAGAAGTATCCCTAGTTGAATCTATTTGTAGTTCTACCACCCCAAGCCTGTCACCTTCTATGGGGTTCGCGGTATCTTCATGCTCAACAGCCATGTTGTGATGGATTGTCCATCCTTCTCCTCCAATATCCACTAAGCCTTGTAATGGGATGGTGGTGAATGTCATCTCATGCTGCTCCAACTCGTCATCATTAGTATATTCTCTCCACTATGAGGAATAGTCATTGTCATCCTCATCGAACAAGTTGTACCAAACCATGGTCGACGTACTGCTCAAAATGAAGTGACATGACTCAATATGATAGATATCACCCTGGTCTGGGTCAATGTCTGATTCAGGTTCCTCAAACTGACCTCCCTGTTGTGGTGTTGTTTGACTTCCCTAGTGAGGATAGGAGTCATCATCATCATCATATAACCATTCATGCATATGGATTCTATCTTCCATTGGTTGATCATCTGAATCATCTGGATAACATGAAGGGCTTCCCCAGATGGGTTGGTCTTCATAGTAAAATCCTTGTGAATCTAGTTGATGGTCTGAATAGGATGGTGAGGTATGTTCCATATCAGGCCCAATGGTATGGTATTGATGATTGATGCCTTCATGATTGTACTCTGGTGCTTGTAATCACATGTCAACTAAATTGATGGTCTCTTGAAGCCTCTTGCCCTATTCAACATCCTTATCATGAAGTTGTTGTAGTTGAGCAGCAATGCTTTAAAGATTCATCAATTTCACCATGCACCTCTGTTGGGAACCCACGGTATCATACTAATGCACTTGGATGAATCCTTGTTCAATGGTTTGAAGTAAACTTCTATTGTGGTCTATGATCTCAGTGCCTACTTGGATTTGTTGATCCTACTTTTCTAGTAGCTGTTGGAGCGGATCGACATTTTCATGGAGATGAGGAGCTACGGAGGAGATTAGCGTATTGATACTTTCTCCAGCTAGCTCCACTGCTCTAATCAATTCTTGATCCCATGATAGCACAGAAGTTGAGGGCTGATCGGCAATCTCTATTATTGAAACTTCTAAGTATGACGATGGTGGAGGCGAGTGAAGTTTGACTAGTTGTAGACAATGACCTTCAATTATTTGCCAGCAATCAGAACTGCAGAAAAACTCAAGAGTACAGGTGGACAAGATAACTTGTCTTGCGGAGGCAAGATTCATGGCTGAAAAAGTATAAGAAAAAGGAAATCTATTCAATATATATGAATGAGTATGTGTAAAATAAGCAGAAAACTATGCATATGTATATACACACTTAAGGATGACAAAATAAAATCTTTTAGGCGTGTAAACATGGAAAACCATGTCCCCGAAAATGGTGCCAAAAGTTGATCGCATTCTCAAGAGGGTGGTCAGAATTTAAATTTATAACCCGAAACCTTCAAGGACCCCCACAACTTTATTACGGGATCGGAGTAGATATATGGGGTCAAACACAGGGATGTGGGGATGTTTAGGATGCTTAATATCCCTCTCTTAAATCAGATAAGCCAATTTGATAGTCAATAAAAGTACGGAGCTAGAACTAGTCTAGCAAATTGTTACAAAATAAAACAAAACAAAGAAAAGAAAAGAAAATAGAGTTCGTAGGATTCTACTAATCAGAGAGAAGGAGTTCCTAGCTATGTAACCAAAAGTTGGGCAGTCTATGCGCCTGTTCTCAGGCGTAGACAACCCTTGAACACCTCAGTAAGCAACCTACATCCAAACATAGTATGTACTGTGGTATCTATTCCTTTGGGGTCATCCCACTCGCTTTCGTGTAGCATGATTAAAACCCATCAATGATATGAAACCTCTCTCGAGGATGACAAATTATCACCCCAGAATATTTTAGATACCATCTCATGTCTAGAATGTTCTGAGGTGCTAGGAACAGGTGTGATCTGGCCAGAACTAGGCAGTGGGCCCGACCGTTCCCCGATCTACGGTTCTGCACAGATCACCTTGAACCATCCTCCTTTTAGGTTTCAGTCCAAACTACCTTCTCTTATATATTTCTACAACGAATCTCTCGATATAGGTAGAAATAGAAGTTCAAGCAAGAAAGAGATCAACCAAACTAGCAATCACAACCAGAAAGAGAAGATAGAATAAAAATATACTAGATCTGAGATAAAACTACTTGCTAAAGGTAAAAGTACATAAACATGCCCAAAATGGGCTACATAGCCAAGAAGGAGCTCAATTATCTATGGACAAGCATAGTTGGCACCGAACAAAGATGGAAGAACATCGTTTGTATAGGAACAAAGGAGAATAGTAGAAGAAAGGAGGAAAAGAAGAGATTTAGCCCATAGAGGAGAGGTGGCTCTCGCTCCTTAGCCTCTATATAGGTCGGATCTTGTCTTTGAGTCATCCTCCTTGGTATTCTGGACTCATTGACCTCCTTTCTCTTTATTTCCACCCCAAACAGCAGCTTGGTGGGTGTATGGAGGTGGAAGATGGCTGGGAATGGTAGGATATGGGTGAATGGTGGTGGAAAATGACAATCGATGGAAGCAAACTAGAGGAACGGACGTAGGATGAGCACTTCATCCTTTTCAGACCTTGGAACTCTCCCACGGGGCTTTGGGAACCAAGAAGATGTGGAACCACGATGTAGAACCAGAAAAATCTCTAAACCGTGGAACGGGACCTCTAAAATCTCCAAACTTGGAACCCATCTCCAGGTTGTGAGGGGTGAATATTTATAGGTGAAGGCGGAAGATGGTTGGTGTGTCTGCCAGAGGTGCTACACAATAGCCAATTTGACTCAACTAGATGTGCCTTACGAGATCAGAACACACATATGGGAACACTTTTGATATTTATATTGGCCCTAACCAAGTCGATCACAAAACTAAATAGGTCGCCTGTAAGCGCATGGGGTACTGTTGTAGTATAGGTGATTGGCAAGAAAAGGAGTCGGTCCTCAGGGATAGAGGGGGCACTAGAGCTAGGCTAGTGTTTGCTATGTTCCTAGTGCGAAGATTAAGGTTTGAGGGTTTTAAAAGGGTTTGTTTGATGATTACTCTAAATGAACAAGCAAGAAAGGCATAATTAAACCAAAGTTATCTTGAACAAGCAAAATTAGCAAACTAGGTTAACAAACTAGCTAAGCAAGGGCAAGAGTAAGCTACACTATATTAGACAAGCGAGAAGCAATGTAGAAGCTAAGTTAACCACTAGAAAGAGAAATAACCTAAGTTAACACTAAAGAGCAGAACTAAGCAATTAACTAGGTTAAGCAAAAGCAACTAAACTAGACTAGCATTAACAAGCAAGCAAAGCAAGTTGGGTTTTAACAAGATGATTAAGGTAGGTGGGCCGTTTAGGGATGTAATTTCGATATTAGTTGGGGAAGGTTACTAGACAAGCATGGTTCTCATTTTACATCTAGATTACCAAACCAAACAATAAGACTAATGTTATTAGAATGTACCCTATACTACTAGTAGAAGACTAGGGTTAGGTGTAATTCTAATAGGATTAGCCAAATCTAGGTTTCTAAGATAAGTGGTATTGAGCATTTAAGGGTTGAGGGTAAAGATGGGAGTAGAGATGAGGATATTTGACATCATGCCACTAGACATTCTAGCCTTTAGACGACCCTAGGCAATCACATCCATCCCGCTTATACTAGTAACTTAGCTCTCATACCAAGTAGTAGGAGAGGAGATAGGCATATAGGAACAAAGGAGACTAGCTAGGGATCCCCTATTGGGACCTAGGAGTCACACCTAAGATTGCCACATGCATCCCAATTCCCCTAGTAACATGGTATCATCAAACACCACCAAACAAGCAATTAATAGCAAAACGTATAAATCACAAGCATGGAAATGGGATAAGAGACACAAGCATGGAGCAATCATCATAGATAAAAATGAGTTCATTACAAGCCAAATTTCCCCCAACATGGTATCAAAGTCACATTTTATCCCCAAACATCCCACCACTAGGGGCTTAGCTACACATAGTCAAAGAAATGGCAAAAGAAAGGGGAAGAAGGGGAAGAAACTCCATGGAGCTCGGGGAAGTAGCCTTCTTCTTCACCTGCTTGCTGTTGGGGACGTTCTCTCTCCTCCAAGGGTGTAGGTGAGCATGAAGATATGGGGGATTATGGATGAAAACCTAGAAAACTAGGTTTCCAAGGTGAAATGGAGATGGAAATGGTGGGTGGAGAGCATAAATGCAAGGGAAATGCACTAAATGCTCAAGGGGAGGAGTAATGAAGGCTAGGAAAGCTAACCTAGTATTGTGGCAGCCACCTATGTATATATAGGTGGTGGTGGAAGCAATAGGGTAAGTAGGGGTATTGTGGGGAAAATAGTGTAAAAAGTGTTAGGTTTTAAGTGGCAGCACAGCCGTGCTGAGCAGTACAGCCATGGTGGGTAGAGGTGGGAATCATTGTGGTGGTGGAGAAGGGTCGTTCTGGTGAAGTGTGAAATCACAGGTTGGATGGGTGAAAATGAAGGCTGGTAGCACGGCCGTGCTGGGCAGCACAGTCGTAGTGGTGTCTAGGTGGCACGGCCGTGCTGGGAAGCACGGCCGTGGTGGAGGAGTTTCGAGGAGGTCATTCCCTAGAGCACACCCATTCTATCCTTCATCTAGCACGGTTGTGGTGGGGTCTTTCTGGAACGGCCATGCTGGGCAGCACGGCCGTGGTGGCTGAGTTGCTGAGACTTTAAGATTTTTCAATCAACCTGTAACTTTTGTGTAATTGCCAACACAGCCGTTCCTTGGCACCACGGCTGTGCTGGGATCTTCAAGTGATAAAATAGCTTCAAACTTCATTATCAAAGGACTTCTTTGCTTGATGTCGAATCTTGGTCATTGGGGTAGGTTGAGGGAGCTATTGTGGCCTTCTTTGGACCCCCTCCATGAGTGTAGGAACCCTAGGACTCCGTCCTTCTCTCTCGTCCATCCAAAGTATGGTACAAGTACCTGAAAATAACGCAAAGAACGTCCATAAGCCAATTGGTAATGATAAACATATTAGGGGGAATAGCTTGCGATCTACTTTGTTTAGATGTGATAAAAGTACAAAAAGGCACAAGATGGAGCCCTAAAATTGGGCTACATCAATGGTTGCAGTTGTGGCCTCAGTTGTGGCCCTAGTCTCGGCCTGACTGTGTTGAGCTGGGCACGGTCGTGTCGAGGGTCGCGGTTGACATAAACATCACGATCGAGGCAGATCCCGTGGTCGAGACTGATACCTCAGTCGAGGCTAGTCATGTAGTGGTCGTGGTCATTCCGCGGTCGAGGTTGGCGTGCCTTGGTCATGGTCGTGCCGCGGTTGAGGTGTTCGGGCCGCGGTCGTGGTCAATATGCCTCAGTCATGGTTGTAACCTTGGCCCGACTGTACCGATACTCATCCCGATCGTGTTGAGTGTCGGTCGACACAATGTCTTGGCTGTGGTCACAACATCATGGACCAAACCCACCCCCAGAGGGGGTATTACTAGTGGTCGAGTGGCCCACATCGATGAACCTTCTGATTGACGAGGATGCATTCTTATAAAAGACCGGCCATCAAAAAAGGGTCCAAGATGTCAAAAGTTTCTTGGGCCCGCTAGTCGATTAGTGGGACCACTGTCTCTTAAGCTGGTGCACATATGTAATGCTTAGTCCATCGCGATCGCAATGGATGGAAGTCTAGCTGTTGTAAAAACCATGTGTTGGGGAGAAATCTTGGAGAATAGATGTCTTCTCAGGTTCGGTGCCTACAAGTCCCAAAATTGGCTAATTGAGCAACTTTATGTATGAAAAGATATAAATTACTAAAAGATAAGGATCTAGGATTATTTTGGGCATATTAAGGCTATAATGACACAAAACCATAAATAAATGCTTAGCATAAATGCCTGAATTTGGGTGTTATCATGCTCCCATTTTCATCGCTTGCTTGGTCCCAAGAAGCCTTGTAGGATTTTTCTCCCTTGTCTTTCTTCTTTGATTAGTATTTCTTCTTATTGAGTTTTTGGCACTAAATTTTTAGGTGGCCCTTCTTTTTGCACACAAAACACCTGGGAAAACAAATACTTTTATATTTCTTATTGTTTACAATTAAAGCATGTTCCTCATCTTTGTTGCTTGTGTCACCGCTCTCTTGAGTAGTAATTTTTGATGATGACTTGGAGGCAGCTTTGAGAGTGATTTCTTTCTTCTTCACCTTCTGTTGTTCAACCTCAATCTTTTCTTCTTCTTCTTCTAGAGTCACTTCATGTGTTTCTAGATTTCTAATGAGTTGCTCCATCTTGAGTGTTGTCAGATCATTGGCTTCTTTGATGCCCGTGACCTTGGATTTGTATTTTATAGGCAATGATCTAAGTATCTTTGATACTTGAGCTTCTTCACTTATATTTTTTCCCAAGGTGCTTAGGCTGTTTATAATGTTAGAAAATCTATCATACATCTCTATAAAACTTTTGTTAGGTTGCATATAAAATAATTCAAATTTATGTTTTAGCATACAAATATTCATATTTTTCACTTGTGTAGTACCCTCATGAGTTATGGAGAGCTTGTTCCATATTTTATAAGTGGATATATGATTAAATTCACTTGTCGATAATCAATAGTAAAGTATGCTTACAACCTTTGCATTTAATGTAGATTGTTTTACTGTATCTGCATCCCATTGTTCTAGTTCAGTAGTTGAAAGCTTGTAGGATCAGGCAATCATCTTCCATAGATCAAAACTCAATCCTTGGAAATAGAATTGCATCCTCCTCTTTCAGTAGGTATAGTTTGTCTCATCAAACATGGGTGGTTTGTTTAGGTATGTGACTTCCATGTTGAGGTTTCCAAGTATGCACTCCCCCATTCTTCAAGACCTATGATGGCTCCTTGAAGACCTACTCTGATACCAAATGAAAGATCTAGAGGGTTTGAATAGAAATTTATAATAATTTAAACCAAATTTAAAATGCAATGGAATTAAAAGAAACAACCACAAGAGAGAGATAGGATTTAGAGTGGTTCTATATACAACGTCAGTCCAATACCCAGTTGTTGATAACTGGGATTTGCAACAAACACTAACAAATTACAAAATGGTTGTTGCAATTAAACCCTTTTCTTTATTGGCCATGGAAGAGAACCACCAAACCTCTTCTTTTATGGACTCCCAACGCACCATCAAACAAGGAAGAGAACCAGATGCACATCTTCTTTTGCGGACTCCCAAGGCACTGTCGGACAAAGAAGAGAATAGGATATCACCTCTTCTTTAATGACCAAAGGAAGAGAATAGGCTAAGCTAAGGCAAGGACACAAAAGGATTTGTTGTGAATGATTTCCAAATGGATTGATACAACTCTTATTGTTCAAGATGTAATGTATGCAATTGTGTGTTAGGATGTCCCTACACCACTACTATTTATAGGAATGAAGTACAAGTGTCTAGAGAGTTCTAAGGGGTCAACTAGCCATTTGGTCAAAATTCATTTAGGTGAAACAACTCATTTGATCATAATAAAATCTTGTCCCAAAAACTTCTTTGGTTGACAATTTTCTTGACCGTATAGATTCTCAGTCAGCAAGTTTTCGATCGAGCCAAGGTTGGATGTGCAATAGCTCAACAGTCTAACTTCTTAGTCAAAGGTCGCAACGGCTCTATCTTGGTCGACAATATTTTCGACTGAATATGTGTTGGTACACAAATTGCTTGACTCCAAATTTAATGTGAAATTTGATCTATTGAGTTCTCGATCGAGTAGTGTCTCAGTCGACAATAATTTCAACTGATCGAGTCTCAGACCACAAAATCTTCAAATGACAGACTGTAGAAAATGGATAAACTTTGGAAACATTTATCTAATGATTTTTATAGAGTGACATACCCATCCAAGATGCTTGGTATTGACATATGATAGGTTTTGGAATAGGTGGGTTTGGTTCAAATCTTGATTTTACATGAGTTCTAAAAACTTATACATTTGAAATACAAATAAGTACATATGAATAGTTATTTAAATAATTTATGTTTCAATTTTGAGTTTGCCAAGAGGTTCCTGAAATAGTAGAGTAGCATGATAAATCCACAAGTAAGGAATGTTTGTCATCGTCAAAATAGAAAGTGAGCTAATGTTCAATTTAGTTAACAGGACACATCCCCTATGCATCACTCACAATCATCCTCATGTGTCAAAGTGCACCCAATCATCACCTTTATGGAAATCCTTATTCAAGATCTAGGTGGATGATGTCAAAGCACACCGAATGACATGTGATGAGTGTAGTGACTTCTGGTCTAAGAACCAAAATCACCACCTTCACTATGAGATATGATTATGACCACTATGTATGACTTCCATGTATCACTCTCAAGGTGGGTTTGCCCGATACATTGTTCGCTAACAAGTACCTATATTCTTGGTTTGATATCATGTATATCATGACTGATGAGAATTTGTCATCAACCAACACACACTCTTGTCTTTAGTGTTACTGATGTCTATCTTCCTTCCAAGGTAACATCCAACTAGGGACATAATAAGAACTTACATACTCTTAACATCTATATGATATCATTGTTCAAGTCACGTACTTGATGATATACATCATTGATTAATTGTCATTCTTTCGACATTCATTATGTTTCCTAATTATCTTGTAACTGAGTGAAACAAAATGAATTGGAAGCTTTCTTTTATCAATCAAATCATTTATGTAATATGCCATCACAATCATCATGTAATTTGCTCTCTGGGCATACATACCAACAAGGGCTACTAATTTGAACAAAATAGTGGGAGCGATAATTATTTATAGGACTAATTAAACATTGTCAAATTTTATTTAAATCAAATCAAAAGTGTTTTGACAAATTGCAAATTTCTCTCATAGAATCAAATGGCAACCAATAACAAGTTCTCCTTGCGATCAGTATTGAGAAGGACAAGTTGAATGGGAATAATTTCCATGACTAATTTAGGACGTTGATAATCGTCCTCATACAAGAGTGTAAGCTATATGTCGTGGACACATGAAATCTAGATGAACTTTCTCCCACTGCACCTAAGGCTGACATGGATGCTTACAAGAAACACTCTGAAGATGATGTAGATTCAAATTCCTGATGCTATGCTAAATGAACTATGAGCTGCAGAGACAGCATGAGAACATGGATGTTCTTGAGATGGTAACACATCTTAAGAATATGTACCAAGATCAGGGAAGACAAGAGAGATATGATGTCTCCAAGACATTATTCAAATGCAACACGGTAGAAGGGATCCAGTAGGCCCCATGTGCTTAAGCTTATTGGGTATGTGGAGAACAATGAAAGATTGGGATTTCCCTTGAGTCAAGAGTTGACCACTGATGTGATTCTATAGTCGCCACTGGATTCATATAGCCAATTTGTCATGCACTACAACAAGAATGATTTTGACAAGCTGTTGTCAGAATTACTTGGCATGTTGAGAACAGTTAAAGTGTGGATGAAGAAAGACAAGACTAAGTTTGTGATGATGATCTGTAAAGGCAAAGGGAAGTCCAAGGGTAAAGGAAAAGCTAAGAAGAGTTCTAAATCTGGCTAGAAACCCAAGTCTTCTACACTCAAAGCAAAGGGAGGGGTGACCAAGGGAGGCAATTGTCACCACTGTCACTAACCTGGACACTAGAAGAGGAATTGCCCTCACTGTTTGGAGGAACTGAGGAAGAAGGAGGGGATAGAGATCTCCACTTCAGATATATACATTATTGACCTAAACATGTTTACTTCTTCGTCTGTGTGCTAGATACCGGATTTGGATCTCACAATGTTCAAATATGCATGATATAAAAAGAGTAAGCGTTTAAGAAAGGGTGAGGTTGAACTACGTTATATGAATGGAGCAAGAGTTCTTGCCACTGCAGTCAGAACCTTTAATTTATCTCTGCCCACGGGGATTGTAATAGAGTTAGAGAACTTCTAATTTGTACCTGCCATTAATAGAAACATTATTTATGTGTCTTGTATGGACAAGGATGGATTTAAATTTCATATAAAGAATGATTAATGTCCTATTCAAAAGATAAGATCTTTTATCACAATATCCCAATGTCTTATGGTCTTTATTTTTTAGATCTACAGAAATTTTTTTACAACATAAATACCAAAAGATTAAAACTTGATAACTCAAAAAAACATACTTTTGGCATTGTCATCTAGGGCAGATCAATGTGAAACACATTTCTAGACTCCATAAAGATGGATATCTAGACTCTTTTAATTTTGAATCAATAGACACATGGGAGTCTTGTTTGTTCTCCCTTCACTGGTAACAGTGAGAGGGTGAGGGATTTATTAGGAATCATACATATTGATGTGTGTGGCCTTTTTTCAACAAATTCTATAGGTGGTTATCAGTACTTATTTACCTTTAATTGTGATTTCAATAGGTATGGTTATGTTTAATTGATGAAACAAAAATTAGAAACCCTTGAAAAGTTGAAGGATTTCATGAATGAAGTACATAACCAACTTGGAAAAAGTGTTAAGGCACTTCATTCTGATTGAGGTGGAGAATACTTAAGATAAGAGTTTAAGGACCTTTTGTGATACTATGGTATCAATATCACAATGGACTCCACCTAGAACACCACAACATAATGGTGTATCAGAAAGAAGCAGCCACACATTGCCAGATATGGTGCAATCAATGATGAGTTTTTTTTATCTTCTGAATTCTTTCTGGGGGTATTCTCTAGAAACCACATCATTTACACTAAATTGTATATCATCTAAATCAGTTCAAAGGCCACCATATGAGATACAGTATGGGAAGCGTCCCAATGTGTCTTTTACATTGATTTGGGGATGTGAAGCTTATGTGAGAAAATAGTTTCCTAAATCGCTTGGACCCAAATCAGATAAATGTCATTTTGTTGGATATCCTAGGGAAACCAAAGGAAACTACTTTTAAACTCTATATGACAATGAAGTGTGTGTTTCCATGGATGTTGTATTTCTAGAAAAGGAATTCATTTATAAAGGAATCAGTGGAGGAAAGTAGAATTCAAAGATGTTCAAGACCAACAAGAAAGCATTGAACCTACAGAAATACAAGAGGAGCATAAAGAGTCACAAAATTTTGTGGAATCTTGAATTCCTCATGTAACACAGGAACCTCATAGATCTAGTAGGATACGCCTTGATCTGAAAAGATTTGGTTATCTTGTGACTCAAGAAGGAAATGAGTCAGTCATTAATGATAAGCCAACAACCTACCTAGAAGTTGTTAACGGACCAGAATCTAAGAAATGGCTTGAGGCCATGAGATATGAGATGGAGTCCATGTATACCAACAAGGTATGGACCTTGGAGAGGTCCACCTGAAGGGGTAAACCCCATAGGGTGCAAGTGGGTCCTCAAGAAAAAGAATGACATGGATGGTAATGTACAAACTTACAAAGGTCGATTAGTTGCAAAGGCTTTTAGACAAGTTCAAGGTGTGGACTAGGATGAAACCTTTTTTCCTGTTACCATGGTTAAGTCCATCAGGATCATGCTTGCCATCGCAGCTTATCATGAATATGAGATTTGGTAGATGGATGTTAAAACTGCATTCCTTGATGGGAATTTTCTTGAGGATGTATACATGACACAACTAGAGGGTTTTATAATACTAAAGGATGTGAATAAAGTATAAAAGATGCAAATTTCAATCTATGGATTAAAGAAAGCATCTCAAAGTTGGAATCTTTGATTTGACGAAATAGTCAAAATGAAGATGTATGTGTTTACAAGAAGGTTAGTGGGAGCATGATTGTTTTCCTCATATTGTATGTGGATGACACACTTTTGATGGGGAATGACATCCCTACTTTGTAGATGGTAAAGAGCTAGCTAGGAAATACATTCTCTATGAAGGATTTAGGCGAAGCATCCTATATCTTAAGAATCAAGATCTATAGAGATAGATCTAGAAGGCTTCTTGGCCTAAGCTAGAGCACATAAAATGACAAAGTGCTGAAAAGGCTCAACATGGAGAACTCAAATAGAGGAAACTTACCCATGTCTCATGGTTTAAGTATCTACATAGCTCAATGTCCTAGTTCTTATGAAGAACGGGAGTGCACAAGTAAGATTCCATATGCATCTGCAATTGGATGTATCATGTACACAATGTTATGTAATCACCCTATGTCTCATATTCCTTGAGTATGACTAGAAGGTATCAGTTAGATCCCAGTGAAAGTATACTTCCATTAACAACATCTTTACGTACTTGAGAAGAACTAAGGATCAATTCCTTGTTGATTGGTGAGAAAGAGTTACATCGGTGCAAGCTTCTAAACTAACAAAGATGACTATAGATCACAATATAGATTTTTGTTTTTCCTAAACAATAGAGTTGTAATCTAGAAGAGTTCCAAGCAAGAGACAGTTGTTGATTCTACAACTGAGGCTGAGTATATTGTTGCATCCAATGCAGCAAAGGAAGTTGTCTGGATCAAGAAGTTCATTAGTGAACTTGGGATGGTTCCAAGCATCAGTGATGTAGTAGAGTTGTATTGTAACAACAACAAATCTATTGCACAAGCTAAGGAACCCAGATCACATCAGTGTACCAAGAACATACAACAACAGTTCCATCTCATATGAGAGATCATACAGTGAGGAGATGTGAAGATTTATAGAGTGCCAACTAAAAGAGATGTTGGTGACCCCTTGACAAAAGCACTTTCACAGATAAGCATGAAGGTCATGTTAGATCACTTGGGATTAAGTTCATGGGTGATTGGCTCTAGGTGCAATTGAGAGTTTGTTGGTGTGTATGCCCGAAGAGCCAATCATATGATGATTGTAATGACATATCTTGTAACCGATTTGATTAATAATAAAGGTAATATTCATTTATATGTTTGTTCAATTATGAGATAATGATGTAACATATTATATTTCTAGATATGATGTTACTCAATGATGTATGTCTTCAGGTTAAGGACCTAAACAGTGAGATCATTTGAATGATTAGAGTATATATACATTCTTGTTATGTCCCTAGTTGGATGTTATTTTGGAAGCTGATAGACATTAACAACACATAAAACTAGAGTGTATTTTGGTTGATGAAAGAATCTCACTTGTCATGATATGTGATATCAAACTAAACACATAAGTACTTGTTAGATAATAGTGTATCAGACAGACCCACCTTAGTGATGGTGGTGATTGTGGTTCTTAGACATGAAATCACTACACTCATCACATGTTATTTGATGTACTTTGACATCATCCAATGTGACCTTGAATAAGGTTTACCATAAAGGTGATGCTCGGATACATTATGACACATGGGGATGACTATGAGTGATGTTGATGGGATTTGTCCCTCCTAATGGAGTTGATTTCCCGACCACTTGATAAGCACAACTAAGAAAGGTTTGGCCATACTCATGTGAATCAATATGTATGATAGGTGAGCTCACATGTATCTCATACAGTCTGCTCTAGTTCAAGGAACATGGATTGAATATCAAAGAGGATGATGATTCCATGCCTCGAGTTCAATCTAGATATCAGTGACAAATGCACTATACAGTCCCTATAACACTAATAAAAAATTGTAGGTTGAAGTTATTCTTCAACTCTCCAATTACTTGCATAGTAATGATGTGTTGCTAGATACCGCTTATTGCTTGTGATGTCATAAATTCGTTATGAACATTCACTGCCAATGTAACTTGGGACCTATAGGGTCACACACATAGGATATACCTAGAATAGTATTTTACTCATGAATATGGTTTAATCTTGATTACTAAAGTGTTAGGTATTCAATTTAAACAAGATTGGCTATCAAAAATTTGAAATGACTGGTTATCAAGTGAATTGATCAGTTTAGATGTATGAACTGACTAGTTTAGGTTGTGAATCGACCGGTTGGTTGACCAATAAGTCTGGATCAAGGATTGATGTTGACATCATGTTGTTTATTAATTGAATATTAAAAGCCAATATGATTGCTAATAGGAAGCATAACAAACTGGTCATTTCAAGGGTTGAACCGATCGACTCACGTGTGAACCGATTGGTTCAATTGTGAATAGGCTGTTTTATGGTTTGCAAGTTCCAAAAAAGTCATGAAATTAATTTCTTCAACTCCCACTTGATCTGAAAATCAAGACCCTAACCCTCCTATAACTAGAGGAGTAGTTGAGACTATCAAGAGATACAACAATAAGCTCTGACAATTGTTGTCTTCTCATAGTTGTAGTAATCTGAGAACCCAAGAAAGTCTTACCCATAGAAGGGAGAGATAGTAAAGGAGAGCAAATCAACACTAGCACATTAACTAGAAGGGATAACTTGTTCTTATCTATTCCAAAATAATGATAGGAGATTGTGGTGGTTTGTGTGGGCTACATAGAGGCGAGGAGGCCTTTTCCACTCGCTAGGAGGATGTCGTCAACCACCTTCTATGGTGATCCACTAGGAGGCCACCACTGACAACTGTCTAGGGTGCAACTTATGAAAGAAGCACACTACTGCAAGGATAGTCGTCGGATTTGCTCCGGGACCAAGTATATGCCTTGCAACCTTCCTTGGCATTATATGGTTGTTGATGCAATCTGTTGTCTAAGGGGAATATGGTAAGAATTTTTTTCTACTATATTTGTTGCCATATTTCCCTACAGATCAGCTTGTAACAAGAAACCTAAAGGACAAGTAAGATAGTTCTTATTGTAGTATAGTTTAGGATCAAATCCAAAGAACAAGTAAGAATTATATGATCTTTGTGATCGAGCAAGAACTAGTATTTATCACAAAAGGTTGATTGTAGGTTTTACTAAGATTGCACAAAACAAAAAGATGTAGAAAGGGGTTGATTAATAAATGGATGAAAATCTATAGTAGAATGTGTTTCACCATCACTTCATATCATTCACTCTTTCACTACATAATATTAAGTATGGAAATATATATGTTCAGGCTAGGAAAATCCTTCTTTTTGCATTAGGATTAAAATTGGTACATATATCACTCTAGGCTTGCCATCATGTTACCTATTAATCACACATCTATCTCCTCAGAAAACACATGTCCAAAATTTTCATCAAGGGTTTAACAAGAATCAATTGATATCCTAGATCCTAGTTTAAATTTTCTCTATACACAAGATGCGTAGACTGGGATCAGGCAAGAATACAAGCATGAAATATTTGATTCAAAACATATAATGATTCACATGATAGCAGATGCAATAAAGAGAAAAAATCAGGTAGTGAGGCTACTGGCTGCACCCTAGTGAGGGGACTACTTGCTCATGGAATCAAATACAAATACAAAAAAGGGAAGAAAATAAGGGAAAATCTTAATTGTAGAAGTTGAGGAAATTGTAGTTTTGGTGTGAAAAAGTGGTTCTTCAAACTCTAGAATGAAGGTATCAAACAAACAGCATGAACACTTCCTTGACGTTTGTTGGACATGGACTGGAAGATTTTGATTTCTTCTCCTTACAAATTTTATATGATGAAGTGTTGCAATGCAGGTGGGTTATAAATCAATGGAAACCTTAAATTTGACTTCCTTTGAAGTCAAGTTTCTTCCATCCTTTAGTGTAGGTTGGAATCCCACTTGTCTATCAACCAAGGGAAGCAAGCGATGGAGGGGTCGATGGAACTGGATATGGAATGACATGAAATGGATTTGGCAGCCTGGCAACGTAGTGGATAGATACTTTTCATGGAGGAAATGGATTTCTATTTATAGGAAGAGGATAGGGTTCAGAACCCTTTCTAGTCACTTTATACAGTTGCCACGATATAAGGGATTGGTAGTAGGAGTTACACGAAGAATTGTGACCCTATAGTACATCCATAGGTGAGGGAGTGTAGACATTTTGTCAGTCAATAGATCACAAGTCTCCCATCAGAAGTCATAGATTAGTATGGTGGAGTCTACCCATCCATCAATACTAGGCCGAGCCTTAGAGTGCAAAATCTGGCTTGGCATTAGAGGATGGGACTGGGGCTCTCGTCGAGTAGGACTCCCATCAGAGGTGATGTAGGATTATCATTAAAGGCTGAAGAGTCTTCCCAACTGCCAATGTTAGGTTGGTCATTGATGTTCTGTTGATCTTTCATTGAGGAGGGGTCAATGGATGATTCAAGGCCAAGCATCTGAGGTGGATGCATGATAGCCATAGGATAGGATTTCTGTCAGGGGTCAGTCGATGGAGATTTAGAAGGTTGTTCAGTATGTTGCTCAAGCATTTTCTTCAGAGGGTATGCATCGATTCTTAGAGCCACGTTGGGCATAGGGTTCACTTCCATAAGAATATAGGATTGTTGAGAGATGTAGATCCACCCTTGGGGGCTATTGGCATAGGTCGTTGGGGTTCCACAGGTGCAAAATCCTAACAAATGAGATGTGGCTCAATGATGTGGCCCAATGAAGGCTTAGATCAATAAAATCTTCTCCATGTTATCAAGAGTTTCTTGGGGTCATTTTTTAGTTTGCAAGAACATCGCCTCCTATAATCGTATCATGCAATGATGTTCAAGCATGCCATGGAAACCAATAATTTGGATCACAACCTTATAAATTATCATAAAAGTAAGAAAACATAAATGCAAGTTAGTCCTAAGGTAATTGATGGAAATGAATGATAAACTAGATCAAAGATATAACTAAAACTAAGATGAATTTGCATCCATCAAATAACCCCGAACTTAAATGTTGATCATGTTCAAGTAACAAAAAATCTAAAATAGTTAACAAATGAATACGTTCAACCCATGTGATTGACTGACCTTCACATCATGCTCATTTCCCTACCACATGATATGGCCAAGACGACCAACTTCTTGAGATCACAGAACACATCAATCCATGTCTTTTATTCTAATTTTGTTACTAAAATACTTGGTTACCACTATCCCCAATACCATGCTCATCTAAGATTTTTCATGCAAACTTTTGTGACTCCCACATAATAACAAGTATGCATATGATCCAACATTTTGGTGCATGAAAAGGATATCAAAAGGTGATATTCATTGTGTCTTTAGGTAGAACATGGATAGAATGTGTTGTGCAAGGAAGATGCAAATGTCTCCTCTATTTGACTTGAGATTGCATTTATTTGTGCAAATACATATATTGAAACTTTTTTTCTTTTTTTGCACAATGGCATATTTTCTTTTTATGGTATGCCCATTTACATAGAGAGGGGTATGGAAGAAGCAGGTAGAGTGGGGAGGGGGTGTGCCACCCCGAACTTAGTTTTTGGAACTTTTTATGAATTTATACTTTCTTTTTTATGGACGGAGGGTAAGAATATAGAAGAAGAAACGTAGAAGAGGGGTTAGATTATCATGCAACTTGATCTACAATTATGTGCATCAAGTTTTTTCTCCTAGTCCCATAATACTTAAATAGTGACATGATAAGGGAAAAGGTGATGATTTTGTGAGTTTGTTCTACTAGTTAGTGGAAGAACAATGTGTTTTCTCCCACTCAGTTTCTCAAATACTTGTCATCTTTTCCAGGGACACATGATGTTTTGGTTCCTAGGCCACATAGGGTGATCTTTAGTCATTGTTTGTTGCAAAAGTTGGTCATTGTAGGTGTTGCTTCAAGTAAGGGGAGTTAAGTGATGATATTATGCATGGATGCAAATAGAATATTTGAGTCTTAGATGGCTAGGTATGGATTTGGTTACTCCAAAAAGGGAAATGTTTTGAAAGTTTTAAGCTAAATGCAATGATAAAATTACAAGTTACAAAAAGATAGGTATTAGTAGAAAGTAGAATACATACCACACACCTCCATCCCAAACTTAGATATTTTCCCTGCCTTTATCAAACACTAAACACAATATGGAGGAGAATAACTCCAATGGTTGGTCCATGAGGTGTGGTTTCTTTCCATTCACAAAGAGTTTTTCACATAAAATTAAAATTTTTAGAACCGATAATTTTTTCATGAGATGAATTAACTAAATAATTTCAATTATGAAGTAAGCTGTGAAAACAACTAGAAATGAAAGTAATGCTCAGGTTTCTTCCCAAGTTGTGTCTGTGTTTAACGTCAACTATTTGACGCCTAAAACTCAATCATGATATGTTGGAGGGAGAAGTGTGAGAGGTTCGTTGGCGTGCATATCAGACATTGTGAAATAAAGTTTGATTTGTTGGCCATCAACTTCAAAATATCCAATGTTCTCACCCAAAAATTATAATAGATTCATGAGGAAATATATGCTTGATGATGAATGGACCCGGCCATTGGGTCTGGAGCTTTCTTGGAAAAGAGACAAAATGAGAGTTATATAATGATACTTGATCTCCTTCTTGTATATCTTTCCTCTTCATGTGTCCATTATGCCCCATATTTGTGCGTTCCTTGTAAATATGTTTGTTTTCATATGTTGTCAGTCAGAACACTTTTAGATCTTATAGTTGAAATAAATGGTTTTCCTTTTCTACATGGAGGTCAAAGTTGAGATGCTAGATGGACCATTGAGCTTTGTTTTCATAGATTAAGAAGAAAGGTGTAGTGTCGAGGAGAGTCTTGTAGGTAATTTTATATGTCCACACTATGTCATTCAGCTTGTGGACCCAATCTTGTCATGTCTTGCATAATATCTTCTCCAGAATATATTTAATTTGACAATTGGAGCTTCCACTTGACCGCTCGTCTGAGGATGATATGAAGTATCCAAAAGGTGAGAGACATCATATTTTCGGAGGAGCATCTCAAAGCTATGCTCGAGGAAATGAGACCCCCATACAAAATGACAATGTGGGGGACTCTAAAGTGTGGGAAGATAATGTCCTTGAATAGATTGATGACTAGTTTGGAGTCACAAGAGACTATGGGGATGCTTAAAACCACTTGAGAACATAATCAACTACGACAAGGATGCATGCAAGTCCATAAGAAGAGTAAATTTACCCATGTAGTCCAAACCCCAAATATAAGATCACCCCTTCTTGCCATAGATTGAGGGGCATCTCATTCCTCATAGAAATGTTGTCAGTATTTGACATTGATCATGTAACTTGACAAAGCTATGAACTTCCTTGAAAATATAGAGCCAAAAAGAATCCACATCAAAGGACTTTAAAGGCGGTCTTTTTAGAACTTATGTACCCCTTAGTGGGGCTAGACTGACACTATTTGAGGATAAGAGGAGTGAACTCTTCATATATGCTTGATGGTAAAGGTCATAGGAGCATAATTGGAAAATATAAGGCTTGTCCTAGTAGTAATGGTGGATTTCATACATGAACTTCTTCTTTTTGTTCCCAATACAATCTAGATGGAGCACTCTCACGGCTAAGTAATTCACAAAATTGACATACCACAGGGAAAACATGGATACCTTCAGCAAGTGGTCATTGGGGTAAGAGTCAGTGATGGGGACTATATAAGAATATTGAATATGCAATAAGCTAAGGAGATCAACAACAATATTTTGAGTATCATTCTTGTCCTTGATATCTAAATAAAACTCTTATAGAAATAAAATCCACTTCATCAGCCTCAACTTTGCATCCTTCTTCAACATCAAATACTTGATAGCAACATGATCATTGTACACAATCACTTGTGAGTCTATGAGATAGGATCAAAACTTTGTAAAAGCATAAGCAATGATGAGGAGCACCTTTTCTATGGTTGCATTGTTCTTTTATGTGTCATCAAGCATATTGCTTGCATAGTATACAACATGATGTTTCTTATCAATACATGATTGCCTAAAATCTTGCGTTCAAAATGGAGGTAGATCTACAGTAATCAAACTTTATATGGTAATCGATACTTAGATGCTCGCAATGATAATACGAGGTCTTGTGTAGTAAATGGGATCGAAGGAAGTGATAAGGGGTGACATGTGTATAGGATCTTAGTTACATCTAACCAAAAAGGAGAGATAGGTGTCCTTGTAGAATGATGGTAGCCAAACAAAGAACAAGTGAAGAAGAGTAAAGTAAATATGTATTGACAAGTAAAGATAGAACTTGGATTTTGGAATTTTTTACTATATGGTAAAGCTTCAATTGGATTTCTCCACATATGGTCTCTCACTAACATGTTATGATCACACCCACCATATACCTTTAGCATAGTTTACGATAAATCAACATTAGTATATATTCCCTCCTGTCTTGAGATTAGGTTAGATTTAGATCATAAGTTTGTCTTTCTCTCAAGATGGAAAAAATACTACTAAAAATACAACCATATGACCACTAGATTTAGTATTCCAACATTCTCATGCATTCATACTACTCAATAATTCTATATATGGAATAATAATACTCTTTTGAGGATTTAGCCACAAAACAACACAAGATGCTATATATATTCAAATGAAGCATGAAAGACCAATAGTATGGATGTAAACATTTCTAATAATATATAGAATCAATGGATAAGAACATTAACATGTTGGGAGAGACTTAGTGTCTACTCCAAACCCAATAAGATGGTTTATCAACTTGCCAATGAAGTGGCACCCGAGTGGTAATAGTTGTATTGTATGACCGAAAAGTCACGAGTTCAAACCCAGGCAATGAGACAAATGAATCGCCAATTTTAAAAAATGGTCTATCAACTTATGGTAATGAGAGACAATGCAAATTTACACAAGAACAAATCCATAAGAAGATGGATAAATGGAGGGAGATGAACAATATTGGGAAGAAGTAATAAAATACAACAAATAGTAACTCCAAGGGTAATGGTGGTTGATGGTGACCTCCTTCTTTGATTTGATTAGAAGGCGATGAGAGTGATGGATCTGTATTCCTTCTCTTGAGGGTGGTCCTCTAAGTGTTGGGGAGTGAAGGAAGTCCATGAAATCTTATGGTCTCTCAACCATAACATCCAATGATCGATTGTGAGTGTAATGAAAGCACATCATGGTGTAGTTGAAGGTGTCTTCAATGGAGTTTGTGAACCTATATTTCTAGATGATACCTATGTACCCTAGGAACCTAGGCGCAAAGCACTTAACTTGTGCCTCAAGCCCAAAGCACATGCCTCAAGGCACAAGCCTAACTAATAGCGATCTTGGGCATTTTTCATAGAAACCCCACTATGATGTAGGATTCATAGAGTCATTGTTGGGTCCAACTAGTTTGCCTAACCATAGGGATGGTGTCTTTCTTAAGCATTGGGCCCAAGTAGGAGAGCCATTGGGTTGATTCTCTATCGGGGATGAGTGTAGGGATTTCCTGATCATTGGTTAGGCTCCAATGGGGTCATTGATTCTAGTCGTCGCTGAAGCTAGGAGGTTGTATGGGCATCAGGTTGATGTATGTCGGGTCCATCCGATCATTAAACTTAGAGATAAAATTGGGGTCAACATTGAAAAGTTGGCATGAGTCTTCATTTTTACTAGAGATGAGTAGCTGGAGGATGTACCATTGGTAAGTGGTTGAATACACTCCTGCATGACCCCATCGGTGATGCCTTATGTCATATGAGGAGTTATTGAGCTATGGTTGGTGGTAAAGATGGTTTTACTCTTTTTTCTTGCAAAAATAGAAAATATAAGTAAAGAGGGAAGTATTCCTAAAATTTTAGTGAAAGTTAGACTCATAAACATAAAACCTAGAATGTTAAAGGGAAATGAGGATGAAAAAATTGAGGTAACATCCACAAAATTGGATGTTATCAAACCCCCCAAACTTATTCTAGCTTGTATTCAAGCTAAAATCTAATCAAAGCATCAAGCAACATCAAATGGCTTTCTTTAGTTTAGTTTTTTTGGCATTGATCATGTTCCTATACCATCTTTAGGTCAACACTTTTGGTTGGCTTCTTAGCTCGCTTGTTGTATCCCCTTCTTCCTTCTCAAAGTCTTTGAGTTTCTTGACTTTGATCTCTGTTACTACCTTCTTCAAAGGAAAGGTTTATTCCTCATAATTTTGACTCAGAGTCCCAATTCCTAGTTGTACTTGTGCATTGATCTTGCTAAAGTTAGCTTTCACTCAAAACTTCTATTTTTCTAGATAGTCAAGAGAGTGTGTAGGGGTGGAGTAAAGCTATGTGTAACATGTCCTTCTTAGGGTCACTTAACCATGATAATTATTTAATAACATTTTTATTCAATTGTTAGTCTTGTTGTAATGTCAGATGGTTTATGTGATTACCCTTGAAAGATAGGGGTTGACATTTTTGGCTCCTAGGTTCCACTAACGGGCATGACATATCTACATTCTTAATCATAGCAAAACACTTATCGGTTAGAAACCTTCATCTATTATTGGGCACAACTCTCATGCTTTTACATATGTCATCGTACCAAGGTACAATAGTACCAACATCTTTGGCCATCATAAGAGCTTCATCCTGGTATTTGTCATTTATAGGTAGCGAGTGATCATCCCACAGATGTATCCTTGATAAGTGGTATACCACCATGTTCTCTAACACTTTCTTATCAATAGTTTCATGATCAAACTCATGTAGAAGGAGTGACCATTTTAGTAACCTAGGCTTTGTGTCCTTTTTCATCATCGAGTGCTTAATTTCTCCATGGTCTATATACACAAAAACCTTATTACCTATCAGATACAATCAAAATTTTTTGAATGTGTACACTACTATCAACATATGTTTCGTAGTGGTTCTATAGTTAACTTGGGCCTCATCCAAGGTCTTGCATAACATATGACATAGTTTTTCTTGTCTTTATTCTTCCCTAAGACAACACCCACAAAATAATCACTTGTATCACACATCAGATCAAATGAGCGATCCCAGTCTTGTGCTTGGATTATTGAAGCAGTGGTAAGAGCATTATTTAATGTGTTGAAGGATTTTAAGTAGTTCTTGTTAAAGAAAAAAATGGTGTCCTTCACAAGAAGGTTTGACAAAGGTTTTGAGATCTAGAAAAAGTCTTTAATAAATCATCTATAGTAGCCAGTGTCTCCCAAGAAGCTTCTCACTCTAGTGATAGACTTGGGAGGTGGTAGTTTTGTTATAGACTCAACTTTTTTGAAGTCAACCTCAATTCCTTTCTCTAAAAATTTGTGTCCCTAAACAATCCCCTATTGCAACATGAAACAAGACACATCTTGTTGCATTGTTTCACAACAAGGAAGTATTTCTCAAGTAGTTATTAAATTATGCGACATAAACAAAACAATCATCCATAAAAACTTCGATGATACCCTCCATAAAGTTAGATAAGATTGATATCATGCACCTCTAAAAAGTTATAGGTGTGCTGAACAGGACGAAAGGCATATGCCTGAGGCATATGTACCATACAAATAGGTAAAGGTGGTTTTCTCCTAATCATCGAATGTATGGGAACTTGATAGAAACTAGAGTATCCATTCTATTAACAAAATTAGAATTTATGGGTTAAACACTCGAACACTTGGTTGATGAAAGGAAGGTGAAAGTGGTTCTTTTTTGTTGATACATTCAACTTCTTCTAGTCAATACACATCTGCCACACCTTAATAGTTCTATTTGGTACTTTTTTGTATTATCTCCCTTGATCATTGTCATGATTTCCTTCTTGGGTTCCACATGGATAGGGCTCACCCATTTGTTCTCACTGATTGGGTGCAAAATTCCTATATCACAAATCTTTATGAATTATGTAACATACTGAAACCTAGCATCTAACTTTAGAAACCCCAACCCCTTGGATGTGATGCTTGTATTCTTAGACCCTAACTTCTAACCAAACAAGGATACACATGAAACCTAATACACTAATTTGCACCCTAACAAATATTCATTGCATATATAATGAGTAACTCACGTATACACCCTAGCCACAGTTACAATAATCATAACTTGTATCTATTAACCCTCATATGATAATGAAATGAATGAATGGAACCTAAAACCTAGTTCATAGTTGGCTTATCTAACCTACCCATGTTTGGTACCTCATATGATGCATTCACATCATTAGGTGTCATAATATCATAAGGTATCTCAATGAACATCATATTAGACCTAATAAATTAAATGATGCATAATAATATTGCATAGACCTATTGATAGCAATGTGAAGTTAAAAGGACTCTAATGAATGACTGTTGATCATAATTATGTACTATTATAAAAAATATTAATATAATGAGCCCAAATCCTAATTGTATTATAACTCATAAAAGGAAGTCTAACAGTTTAAATATAATATAAAAATCAGATTCCTTGTTTCTTAATTAGTTAAGATGCCAAGTTTCACATTAAAATAATAGCCATAGATGTTTGAAGAAAGAAATAAGTTCAATTCTAAAATAACAAATAATATGATGGTTTAATGAAAAAGTGGAAACTAATCACAAATTTGGGTTGTCCACCATCATATTTCTTTGGTGATAAATTTGGCATTAATTGGTCATTATTTGGGCCTTCAAATAAATTAAGAAAGAAAGGACATGTTTTAAATATTTGTTATTAAAAATATTAATCAAAATAGTTGGTTTTCCTAAAGTCACTCATGTTATTTTTTCATGCTAGATTTCCTTGTTCACCCATGACTAGGACTCTCCCACTCTCATCAGATTACGATCATGCAGTAGCTAACCCTTCTTCAACCTCAACATGAATAGGAAAGTTGGACTAGCTTCCATAAAAGTTGAAGTGTCAACTTTCCTTATTTTTCTCCCTCTCTATTTTACCTTGAGCTAAGATTTATTATCCATGTTTTTGCTCTTAGATTTGCATACCTTCTAATCCTGACTTTGATAGGGTTTTGTCATTTATTAAACACTAGCAATTTCCGCCACCCTTGCACCCATGTTCTTCCCATGTTTCTCTCCCTTCTTCTTCCTCCTTGCATATTTGGGCCTTTGAACCCTTACAAACCTACCTCAAAACCTCTAAACAACTCCTATAATCCCATCATACCATCGAGTTCATGCTCAATTGCCTAGAAAAATATCCTCCCTACTAGTCTACCTACAACGTCCAGTTGAGATCTGAGGTGCCATCTCTGACCAACACAAGTTGGTAAGCAGTTACATTTTGAAATGCAAAGCCACCCACTTTTCCCTTTTTTATCCTAAGTTTCATAATTTGTTTGGTCTTCTAGACAAGCTTTTCTAATTGTTTTTGGTCCTTTGTCTTCTCCTGGACCTCGCCTACTAGCTCTACACCTTTTCCACACTTAGTTGCCTCTTTTCCCGGACCTCTATTTGCTAGAGTTCTTGAGGTTCTCATCCACTGTCCATGGTGGATGTCTCTTTTAGTGCTTCCCATTATACCAAAGACCAATTCTAGGGGTTGGATGGTTTAGAATAGGTTGGGGAACCCAAGAGGATACTTCACTATAAATGAGAATCCCTAATTCATGGGTTTGATTCTCAGTTTTGACTTTGTATAATTGGTTATTCTTGAGTTTCTTGCTTATCGTGTAGAGAAAAAGAATTATAAGGGAACATTACATGTTGTTCCCTCATGATATATTCTTCATGTCACACTTTGATGAGGGTTATTTGGTCATGTGCTTTTATTTCAAGTTCTAGATCATTCTTTTGTTTTGATTGCGGGTTTCACTGGATTGCCCCCATTGCACCTAATTTTCCAAAACTAATATGTGGGGTAATTTGGTAATCCTAATCACTTTTGTATAACAAAATTGAATTAAATATTGTTGACTCGGATAAATCATAGAAATCTACTATATGGTTAGAAATCAAGTAAAAATACATTTCAGACGTGAGGCCTTTTGGATTGTGTACTTTCCAAGATCTAAATTGATTGGGTGTCAAAGTGGATTTATAATTTCAAATAAATATATTAACTTTATAAAATTTATAACTAAATGTTGATGATTCAAAAAAATGTAATTAGATACTGAATTGAAACATACAGATGATATAAATCATTTAGAGAGATTTTCTAGACCTAGTTTAACTCTATTCAAAAGATGGTTTTTAGGGATTGTGAATTTCATCTGAACTTAACCCTAATTTCATAAATGCATTTAATAGGTGGCTTGGAACCTTCATGTAGATCTATGATTATCTTCGATCTTGGTAGATTATATACCAGGTATGTTGTATTCCCCTGTGAGTCATATTGAGCAAGTACTCTCTTGTTTCTCTCTCTCTATGAAATCCCTCTTTAAGTTTTGACTAGACTATTTAGATCTAGTTTAGTTAAATAGATCTTGTGCTTGTCTTATTTTGTTGGATATTATGTTTGGATTCTAATATGTATCTTATTCATCTTATTCCATGTGGAAACCCTAATTTGATTAATTGACTAAATGAAACCCTAACTTTCAAGTGGTGGACTTTTATGATCCTCTGATGCATCTTACTTGTAGAGATGGTTGGATGTTTTTTTATGGGTCCTTTGATCTCACTTTATATCAATTGGATGTTCTCATCCCTTATTTGAGCATGACTATACTTTATGTTTCTTGTCCTATTAGCATGTTGACATGCTTAAATTTTGTGTCTAAAATGCAAGTGCACGTGTTGTGTAATTATAGGCCTATGAGACCCCAGTGTAAAAATTAGGAAAAAATTCACTAACGGCTACTACTTACTAAACCAAATCAGATAGACCTAGAAAATAGTGGGTTGAATGATTATTAACTAAGACCAAAGACTTAGACCTAAAATATGACGGTTGTGATCAAGAATGGGGTTTTGTCACTACATACACAGTATTCAAATTCCATTTCATTAATAATTATTCACCATCTACTCTGGATTAAAGACTCATAGCAAGCATTACCTTCCCCATTAGCACAATGCACTACCTAGACTAAAACCAAATCCACTCCCATAGAAGTTTAGATATTATTTAGGTGTATTAATGAAACCTATAGGTTATTCTTGTTGGTATGTATGCCCAGATAGCCAATCATATGATGAATGTAATGGCATAACTTGTAAATGATTTGGTTAATAAATAAAGGCAAGCTTACAATTTATTCTATTTAATTCAATTATGATATAATGATGTAACATTACAAATGTCTAGAGAATGATATTACTCAATGATGTATTTCTTCATGTTGAGGACATGAACAATGAGATCATATGGATGTTAAGAGTATATGCATTCTTGTTATGTCCCTGATCGGTTTTTATTATGGAAGGTAAATAGACAACAATAACACATAAGATCAAAGTGTGAGTTGGTTGATGATAGAATCTCATTAGTCGTGATATGGCATTATCAAACCAAGCACACAAATACATGTTAGAGAATAGTGTATCAGACAGACCCACCATGAGACTAACACATGGAAACCATTACCATAGTAGTCATAGTTAGCTCTCATAGTGATGGTGGTGTTTGTGGTTCTTAGACCTTAAATCACTATAGTCATCACATGCCATTCAGTACACTTTGGCATCATCAAACACAATCCCAAAACATGGGTTATTGTAAAGGTGATGATTGGGTGACTGTGACACATGGGAACTAACTGTGAGTGTTAGAGATGGGATTTGTCACTCCTATGGGAATTTATATCCAAGGCCACTTGAGTTAGCGAGATTGAGAAATACATGGCCATGTACATGTGAGTCAATATATATATGATATTGAGCTTAAACATATCTCATACAGTCTACTATAGCAAGAAACATATATTGAATGTTGAAGAGGATGATAGATCCATGCCTCAAGTTCAATCTGGATATCAGTGACAAAGGAACTATACAAACACCATAACATCATACATAGATTTTAGGTTGAATTTGTTCTCCAACTTTTCATTTACCATGGTAGCAATGATGTCTGATTAGGCATCGCTCATTTCTAGTGATGTCATAAGTTGTTATGGACATTCACTATCAACGTAATATGGGACCTATAGGGTCACACACATAGGAACTCATCTAGAAGAGGAGTTTGATCTTAAATGATGATTGGATTGATTACTAAAATGTTTAGGCATTCAATTCAAAAAACAAATCAGCTGATTGGACTTCCAAACAATTAGTTCAAGTGTTGAGACAGTCGTTTGGAGTGTCAGGTTGATTATATTGTGCATTGTCTACACTTCAGCCTGACTTGGGCTGTGAGATGCCTATCTCACTTATGCAAGATGACCATTTCCCGTGGTGCAAGACGACCTTCTCATCTTTACCAAATGGCCGATTTGAAGGTGCGATTCGATTACATCTAGGATTGGTTTTGATGTTATGACGTTCACTAATTAGAATTGAATTTTCGAAACATGTACAAAACTAGGAAACTGTGAAACTACCATCTCACATGCCAAACATCCATCTGGGTTGCCAAATAACCATTTTGAATGCCAGATGTTGGAAAATTTTCAGAATTGTTGTGAAAATTCAAGATCTTCCAGTCCCTTCCACTCCAGCACAGACTGGGAACCCTGAACCTAGAATCTACTATAAATAGAAGGGTATTGGGGGCTTCCTAGAGCACAACACAGACAACTGAGAATCAGTTACTCTGATAATTTTTGTCCCCTCTGGTTGTGGTAATCAAGCGAGCCCAAGTCATACCTGACTAGGGAGGGATAGCTACGGGAGAGAAACAACTGAGGATCATTGTTGTAGGAGAGAAGGTTGGTGACTAGTACACCAACGGGAGGGACAACTCCTTCCTGTCTATTCTAGCAGGACGCCAGGAGCTCTAGTTGGTTCATGTGAACTTCTCTAGAGGCGAGGTGGACTTTGCCCGTCACTAAGGAGGATGACGTCAGCCAGCAATTTGTGATAAGAGGAACTACTACATATGACAACGTTCGAGTCTGCTATCTATGGAGGAGCAGTCAGACAAGTTCCAGTGCAACTAGAAGCTGCACAGACATCGTCCAAGATAGAGTGTGCATCTACATCAATGAGGATTGTTGTTGTACTTGCTTCATGACCAGATATATATTCGTTAAACCATCCTTCCCATTGCATAGTTATTGACGTGATCTGCTGGTTAATGGGAAATATGTCTATAAAGTTTTTATTTTCCTACAATTATTTCATAACTGTAAGACTTCTTCCAACCTATAATATAGGGTATGTTGATCTATGATTTTTCCAACCCATAATCCCTCTCCTGAAGCAATATGTGGTCTATTGCTTTTAATATGGTGATCAAGCATAAACAAATTGATAACAACATCATAGATTCATGTCCAAATTGAAGGAAATAATCATCAATTCATAAATTTCAAATATAATGCAATATTAGGATACGCCCAATCCCTAAGGAATATGGGTTTTAGCTATGAATGACTGTTATCATTGTACAATGAGAGGAAGAGAAAGAAAACAAGCTAAATATTAGAAAACTAATGTAAGAACCCCTGATGAAGTCATCTCAGTAATACATTATGATGAACACCCTGATCTGTAGTGCCCCAGCTAAAAATTTGTCCTCCGAAAGTGCCTAGAGCATCTGGTCTGTGTCTATCTCCTTCTTCTCCTCCTTTATCCCCCTTTCCTCTGTAAGAATGTGATAACTTTGATATCCTTTTTCCGGACGCATTCCCCTTAGGCCATAAGAGAGGCTTTGTACGTCATTAAGTTGTGGCCTTTGGATCTCACTTGATTTCATATCTAAATATATCATGCATTATAAGTACCATTGACATGGTGTTGGTGGCACTAAGAAGTCAACCAACTTGAATCTCTCGAATTATGTTCATACAACTAACGTTATGTGTCGATAGCACTGAGATGCTTCTCGAGTTGTGATGCTCCTTGGTTGTTAAAGTCAGTACCAATGACATTCAGTCTGTAGTACTGAGATAATTATTCTTAAAGTCTAATTCTCCCTAGATCTTGAGTCAATAGCACATAATACTAAATCTATGAGAACATGTTACACTAAAAGAGATTACTCAAAACATAAAATACAATCAATCACCAATTAACCACATACCCAAAAATATGGGTAACTTAAAACCGATTTCAATGTCAGCGCATGCTCAGAAACATTTGCATAAGAGCCCAACATCTTTCTTGTATCCATACTATGACAAGAATTTGATACAAATTGTTCTATCGCCTTAGCCACAACATATATACACAGGATAACAATATTTTTATATGCCACATAAACAAGCATTAACATGCTAATAAAATTTTGATTCGTTTGAAACACCATATGCAAACTTTTCCTGCCCAGACATGAGAGTACAGGGACGACTCTAGAACACACTAGACATCTAATCAATTTTCTCAAAGATTCATTACTATAGCTCCTCTTTACTTCCACGATTATGTTTCCATCATTGCCGATTACCTAACAAGATGCGGCGAACCACAAGCATGAGACCCATGTCCCAGTGAGAGATATAACCTCCAACAACGCTTATTGATTAAACCATTTTAAGTAATTAAATATTTTAAGTAGTTTAATCAGATATAACAAATAGGCTCAATAGCAGGGATGATTGACAGAGTACATAAAGGAGTAGATAATAATTATCATCATTAGCCAGACTATCACCCTTTATCTTATTGACAATATAAGCAATTCAATAGCATATGCATATCTAGCATCATGACCAAGTCTAGTAACATAGAATCTCTATCATTATGAATAAGTCTAGCCACATAAGCACAGCTAACAACATTAGCATGTCTAATAGATCGAACATATTAACATCATAAGAAGAGATAACAACATAAGCACAACTATTTGCATAAGCATGATTAGCTATATATGCATCTCTAGTAACAATGGCATGACTAGCATTCTAAACGTAACTAACAACATGAGATATCTAGCATCATGATTATAATCAGCAGTAGCAGTATAGTTATCAACATAAGCATGGCTATTGTATGTATGCATCTACAATCTTAAGCATATCCACAACATAAGTATATCTACTATCTCTTAATTGCACTAAGCATCATCTTTATGTAAAGATGATAAATAAGGGTTATCATCCAATGTGAAACATTGTGTATAACCCTAAACAAATATGCTACACGACTATATTACATCTTTTATTATGCCCTGGGGAATTTGAATTGTACCATTCAAAGTCCAACTGACCCCTGCGAAGGGCTATTTGGTTCCGTACAAGATCTAGGAGTTTCAATATCCTAAGGTCTCTTCCCCTCGGTCAGTATCAGTAAAAAGGCAGTGACATATCAGTCAAACTACAAAACAGCAACCTATAGTCATGTCACTAACCCACCTTGGTACAGGTCACGACACTAGCATCCAGGGTATTCAAAACCATCTAATCTGAGGTACAACCGTAGTTGTCCTCAATCACATCATATGTATGAGGCATGACCATAGCCATCCTCCACAACCTGCATTGTGGATGACAAGGATATATCCTCAACTTGCCACCCCCACATACTCAACAGTATGTGCTCCAAGTTTCCCTTAGGAAAACTCATTTCATCATCCAGCAAATCTGACACTGAAACTAACTCTACGGCACAGAGCACTACATGATTAGAGTTGCACTTGATTAGTTATGCCAATTGGGTGAATTAAGGATACATCAAACAAGTGGACATACAAACCCTAATTCACTTCTAGCAAGCATATCAATATCACAACTTTTAAAAGATATAAAATGTGTGGAACATAATTTCTCAACTCATCATCACATGGTATTATTCACTTGCCATTCATGAGACCACACTAGTCATCATACTATCACAAGATATAAATCCTTTTCACAATATCACAGGGTATCAACCCTTATCAACACAAGAGGATTACACTTCATTCAGGGCTCAACCATGCCCAAAGGTCATTAAGATCATCATACTATCACATGATATAAATCCTTTTCAAAATATCACAGGGTATCAACCCTTATTAGCACAAGAGGATTACACCTCATTCAGGGCTCAACCATGCCCAAAGGTCATTAAGACCATCATACTATTCCCTGTAAGATCATCATTATCTTTGCATGCCTTATAACAAGGCTCAACAACATCACTTACATATAATACACCGGATCAACACAATATTGCATTAATGAGCTAAGATATATTCATAAACAATCATAGCAAAGCTATATTAACATTAAGAGCATTCCTTTATTACATCAACATGCAAGGAATCTAGATATGATTAACCCTCATCATATTCATAATGCACATGTTTAGCATAATAAAGTATCAACCATGTGGCTATGATAACCACCAATTAACACATTAAGGTTATGATCATATTAAGGAGGTTATTTCACCATCATGCCATCATATAAGAAGGTTAAACATGAATACTCATCTTTACCTATTTGCATTAGAGTTAGGTTCACAAAATAAATTATATTAATGTTACTAATCAACACTCATACCCAAACCCTAACTCACGACATCCCCATTGGATCATGGATGCATAATGTGAAGCATCACCATCACATTCCATACCATTCTCAAGTATGAACCCACACATAAATCAAGGTGTGACCATCGGGTTATTGCATACTAGGGTTTCAACAATATTAATAGAGTACTCCATGATTGTATTAGTCATTCAAGGACTATGCATACCCAATTACCATCATTTAGTTATATTAAAGCTAGGTATAACAAGCTATACCTCATTAGGGTTACATATCAACACAATATGATTATCATCCCTTCTATTCATATCAGTGAATGGGTAAGACTACCTTATTAAGGGTAACCCTCCATTTGTTCCATCATGTTTCAACCCATATCTCCATACCACTATGTCACCTAGAACCATTAGATGTTTAAAAGGTAAGACCATTGGTTGTTTACATAAGTAAACACCTTGGATAAACCACCTATGAATTCCTTGAGTTGTGCTAAAGAAATAGTCATTATTTAACTCTAGACATCCCTTGATTAACAACATCAAAAGTTCCATTGAGAGTAGGGTAAAACCAAAAGTGATTGTTTATTTAAAACAAGTCGTCAATAAATGAGCTTCTTAAGTTGATCTCATAAAGGAAAACATCTAAATCACTTTATTAGGACCAACATATTACATTAGGCATCCTTCCAATTTATTGGATGAATAAATATTAAATCTTAACCATTAGGTCAAGTTTATATATTAAAACCATCAATTGTAGTATAGGTTCGACCATTGCATCAAATGACCCAAGAAACCCTTAGTTTAAGGCTTAATTGATGTTACAACTACATTCTTAACTCACCATAGGTTGTGGAGACCTGATACCCCATTTTAGTGACCATTAAGTCACCATAGGTTGTTAGATCAGCACTATATTCATTAATCACCATCTAATATTAAGCTAATGTCACCATTGATAGATAGCATCATTAGGGTACTTAGTTGTTGATCATTAATATTTTAATTAGGCCAAAACCTGACCTAAGGGGTGAATGTCAGTTGACACACTTGGTCACCATAATCAGTTGCCATGAAGACAACACCATGGTTTGTTGCAATGGTACCACGAATGGGTCATATGTTTATAGAAGAAATCAGCTTAAAACCCTAAAATTGACCATTGGTTGGTAGGTGCATAGCACCATAGGGTGTCAAACCAACCTGATCCAAGTCATATTATACCTTAGAAATAATGTACACATGATCACAGGTTCATCTACAACTGAAATTAGAATAGTGAACATTATAAAAATCGAAATCCAAGTCAAGCATAGCTTTTTAGTGCATGGATCATCATTTAAAAGCAAGAACATGAGCTAGCAAGCTTATGGTAAGCAATAAACGTGGAGCAAGTTATCAAACTTCCATTTAACTAGAAGATGAAACCCCAGACATAATAAAAATTGAGCTGGTAGGGTATAAAATCCAAGCATAAGTTGTGAACTCGTCCATCTAGCACCTTTCTTCATTAAATGAGCAAACCCTAAGCATAAGGAGCAAGAAAGGTAGGGTTTTAGAGCTTTAGAGCAATTTCTACCATGGAACAACAAGGTTCCGACCTGTAGAAAGGTAGGAGGAAGGATAACAAAGAAATAAATTGAGGAAAGGGGATTCTTACTCTTTTAGGTCAAGATCACTAGAAGGAAGCTTTTTAAACCCTAAAAGGAAGTCAATTGCAACCCTAGATTCTTTTTCTAAGAAGATACCCTCTTTCTTCTTCCTTGGATAGGAAATTCATAGAAGCACAAAGGGAGGACTAGGTTTGTAGAAGGAGAGAAGTGGTGAAGAGAAAATGGCTCGTTTTGGTGCTTACGGATAAGTATATGAAACTTTAAGATAAAGAAAAAGAAAAAGTTGAAGTTCTAGTATATTTCCAAGTGTCCATGGCCTTAAAATATTAAGAATATACAATCACACACACAAGTATCTCCCCCACCGTCCATAGAGACATTCTTATCCCTCATTTCTTGAATTTCTAAGCAAAACAAATAATTCATTAGTTGATAGCTACTAAAGGTAGCTCATCCATGAAGGGGTACACCCTAAAATACCCTTGAGGAAAATACCTTCAAACCAAGGTTTAGCCCCATGGATCAACAAGCTCAAGAATTATGAGATAACATATAAGGAACATAATGCAAGTGATAAATTGCAAAGAAAATCTCTCAATTGGGTACATTGCAGAGAAGTCCAAAATGTGCATAAAATTGCATAACTTGCTCAAACAGTGTCCAAATTGGACCAAATTTGAAACTTATTCTTGTCTTATGATTTCAAAGAATATCATAAGGTCATATTAGGTTTATAAGAATTAAATTATGATAATAAAGCTTATTCAACTCATTAAGCATGTTTAGGGGCCTTACAACTATAAACCCCTAACAAGGATTTCATCCCCGAAATCCAAGGTAAACAAAGATGGGTACTTACTTTGCACCTCATCCTATTACCTTCACATGGTTACTTGCATATCATGGTGATGTCACATCATTCATACATATCTCATTTTGGGTCAGCACAAAAACCCCCACATAATAAGACATTTGCAAATATGGAACATAGAAACTTGTTGTGCCACCTGTACAAATCTAATAGTAACTTTCAACTTTAAATTCTAGCTATCATCCTAAAATTATATCTATTGTATCAAAAAACCATCTATCCTTGATAGTGGTCTTCCCCAACTATCACTAGACCATATGCAACATTATAGAGTCACTTTTGTTTTTCCTTCCAAACAACATTTATAGGATCATCATCAACTTTCTCTCTCTACGGGTGAGGAATACTTGGAATGTTCATTTAATAAGCATCTCCAACCTTCACATATTTCTCATATTGGTGATACATATTGGTTACTAGGATTCATTACCTTGGTATCCACCTCATGTGTTATAAGGAACTCACATCATTTTCTCATCCACTTTTACCAACAACAAATATCAAGAAATATAAGAGTAGTCTTCCTAATTATTGAAAGGCTCAAAAGCAAACTCATCACAAACTTTATGATCTTGGAACCATAGTCCAAACAACCATATGTTATAATAAGTTATCCACCCTCATGTTTACAACAAATCCACACATACCAAGTGGCAATGATCCACTTGAAAGTTGTGCCCTGGAAAGGAAAGACGCAAAGGGAAACACACTTCCCATACCATAGTAGTATTTTTCAAGGGTAACTAGTAGAAAGGTAACCAATTCTATTTTCATTATGCGAGTTACAACTTCTTATGTATCATTTTACCCTTTTCATTTTGGGTTCCTTACCATTATCATAGGAATCATCATGATTAACATATCTCATTACTCCTTCCTTGATGAATATTTATCACACTTGGGTATGTTCTCTTATTTTATTATGTTTTTCAACCATTTATCAACAGGTAAATCATCATATTCCACATTTTCTTCATTGACATGGATCATCGGCCTTAATTTCTTTCACATGCTATACTAATTTTACATTAACACTTTCTTACACACATAGGTTGGTCTGAGATTAACTCAGGTTCCAACTTATTCCTTTGTCATTGTTCCCATTAACTTCTCATTTTGTACTTACTATAGGAGTTCTTTCCATCTTATGTGGATTTCATAACTTGATTCACTTTATAAGCATAGACTTATATGTCTTTTACTTTATTATCTTCTTGAATCACATCTTCAAGAACTCCTCTATTTCTAATTTGTATTTGGATTTAAATTTCATGGTGTTATATCTTTCTCTTATAGTTACCAAACATTCAAGTTTTGATAGATTATGATGTAATTCTCATCTTCTTTAAGGTAGGATTGAGATATTCATACCATGATTTCTTATTCATTATGCTCTTTAGAATTTCTCAAAATGACAACTTGATCAGAGTAATTAGAAAGATAACAATCTAAGAGTTCCATACTTACCTTTCTTCAATAATTGAATACCTGTCCAGGGCATCCAAGTACTGAGATTAGGCAGTATGCACCATGTTTTTGTGTCACATTCCTAACTTAGACATCATCCTAGTCCTAAGTCCTAGTATCCTTGTAGACTCAGTGAACCTAAAGCTCTGATACCAACTTTTGAGAACATGTTACACTAAACGAGATTACTCAAAACATAAAACGCAATCAATCACCAATTAACCACATACCCAAAAGTATGGGTAAATTAAAATCGATTTCAACGTCAGCACCTACTCAAAAACATTTGCATAAGATCCCAACATCTTTCTTTTATCCATACTATGACAAGAATTTGATACAAATTGTTCTATCATCTTAGCCACAACATATATATACAAGATAACAATATTTGTATATGCCACACAAACAACCATTAACATGCTAATAAAATTCTAATTCGTTTGAAACACCATATACAAACTTTTCTACCCGAACATGAGAGTATAGGGACGACTCTAGGACACACTAGACATCTAATCAATTTTCTCAAAGATTCATTACTATAGCTCCTCTTTACTTCCAAGATTCTGTTGCCATCACTTCCGATTACCTAAAAAGATGTGGCAAACCATAAGGGTGAGACCCATGTCCCAACAAGAGATATAACCTCCAACAACGCTTATTGATTAAACCATTTTAAGTAATTAAATAATTTAAGTAGTTTAATCAGATATAACAAATAGGCTCAATAGCAGGGATGATTGAAAGAATACATAAAGGAGTAGATAATAATTATCATCATTAGCCAGACTATCACCCTTTATCTTGTTGACAATATAAGCAATTCAATAGCATATGCATATCTAGCATCATGAGCAAGTCTAGTAACATAGAATCTCTATCATTATGAATAAGTCTATCCACATAAGCATAGCTAACAAAATTAACATGTCTAATAGGTCGAACATACTAACATCATCAGAAGAGCTAACAACATAAGCACAACTATCTGCATAAGCATGATTAGCACTATATGCATCTCTAGTAACAACGGCATGGCTAGCATGCTAAATGTAACTAACAACATGAGATATCTAGCATCATGATTATAATCAGCAGTAGCAGTATAGTTATCAACATAAGCATGGCTACTGTATGTACACATCTACAATCTTAAGCATATCCACAACATAAGTATATATACTATCTCTTAATTGCACTAAGCATCATCTTTATGTAAATATAACAAACAAGGGTTATCATCCAATGTGAAACGTCATGTATAACCCTAAACAAATATGCTACACAGTTGTATTACATCTTTTATTATGC
This sequence comes from Alisma plantago-aquatica, assembly GCA_963693085.1. Classification (NCBI taxonomy): domain Eukaryota; kingdom Viridiplantae; phylum Streptophyta; class Magnoliopsida; order Alismatales; family Alismataceae; genus Alisma; species Alisma plantago-aquatica. The sequence goes on along the minus strand of OY856413.1, from coordinate 997,730,314 downwards.
CCTGGAGAATTTGAATCGTACCACTCAAAGTCCAACTGACCCCTGCGAAGGGCTATTCGGTTCCGTACAAGATCTAGGAGTGTCAGAATCCTAAGAGCTCTTCCCCTAGGTCAGTACGAGTAAAAAGACAGTGACATATCAGTCAAACTGTAAAATGGTGACATAAAGTCCTATAACTAGTCCACCTTGGTATCGGTCATGGTGCTAGAATCCAGGGTATTCAAAACCCTCTATCCAAGATACAACTGCAGTTGTCCTCAATCACATCAGATGTATGAGGCATGACCATAGTCATCTTCCACAACCTACATTGTGGATGACAAGGATATATCCTCAACTTGCCACCCCCATATACTCAATAGTATGCACTCTGAGTTTCCCTTAAGAATACTTGTTTCACCATCCCACAAATTCTAACACTGAAGATGGCTCTACGGCACAGGGCATTTAGAGTTGCACTTGATTCGTTATGCCAATTGGATGAATTAAGGAAGCATCAAACAAGTGGACATACAAACCCTAATTCACTTCTAGCAAGCATATAAATGTCACAACTTTTAAAAGATATAAAATGTGTGGAATATAATTGCTCATCTCATCATCACATGGTACTATTCACTTGCCAGTCATGAGACCACACTAGTCATCATAATATCACAAGATATAAATCCTTTTCACAATATCACAGGGTATCAACACTTATCAATACAAGAGGATTACACCTCATTCAGGGCGCAACCATGCCCAAAGGTCATTAAGACCACCATACTATCACATGATATAAATCCTTTTCACAATATCACAAGGTATCAACCCTTATCAACACAAGAGGATTACACCTCATTCAGGGCTCAACCATGCCCAAAGGTCATTAAGACCATCATAATATTCCCTATGATCATCAATATCTTTGCATGCCTTATAACAAGACTCAACAACATCACTTACATATAATACACCGGATCAACAAAATATTGCATTAATGAGCTAGGAAATATTCATAAACAATCATATCAGGGTTATATTAACATTAAGAGCATTCCTTTATTACATCAACATGCAAGGAATCTAGATATGATTAACCCTCATCATATTCATAATGCACATGTTTATCATAAGAAAGTATCAACCATGTGGCTATGATAACCACCAATTAACACATTAAGGTTATGATCATATTAAGGAGGTTATTTCACCATCATGCCATCATATAAGAAGGTTAAACATGAATACTCATATTTATCTATTTGCATTAGAGTTAGCTTCATAAAATAAATTATATTAATGTTACTAATCAGCACTCATACCCAAACCCTAAATCATGGCATCCCCATTAGATCATGGATGCATAAGGTGAAGCATCATCATAACATTCCATACTATTCTCAAGTATGAACCCACACATAAATCAAGGTGTAACCATCGGGTTATAGCATACTAGGGTTTCAACAATAGTAACAGAGTACTCCATGATTGAATTAGTCATTCAAGAACTATTCATACCCAATTACCATCATTTAGTTATATTAAAGCTAGGTATAACAAGATATACCTCATTAGGGTTACATATCAACACAATATGATTATCATCCCTTCTATTCATATGAGTGAATAGGTAAGACTACCTTATTAAGGGTAACCCTCCATTTGTTCCATCATCTTTCAACCCATATCTCCATACCACTATGTCACCTAGAACCATTGGATGTTTAATAGGTAAGACCATTGGTTGTTTACATAAGTAAACACCTTGGATAAACCACCTATGAATTCCTTCAGTTTTGCTCTAGAAATAGTCACCATTTAACCCTAGACATCCCTTGATTAAAAACATTAAAAGTTCCATTGAGAGTAGGGTAAAACCACAAGTGATTGTTTATTTAAAACAAGTCATCAATAAATGAGCTTCTTAAGTTGATCTCATAAAGGAAAACATCTAAATCACTTTATTAGGACCAACATGTTACATTAGGCATCCTTCTAATTTATTGGATGAAGAAATATTAAATCTTAACCATTAGGTCAAGTTCATATATTAAAACCATCAATTGTAGTATAGGTTCGACCATTGCATCAAATGACCCAAGAAACCCTTGGTTTAAGGCTTAATTGATGCTACAAATACATTCTTAACTCACCATAGGATTTGGAGACCTGATCCACCATTAGTAGTGACCATTAAGTCACCATAGGTTGTTAGATCAGCACTATATTCATTAATCACCATCGAATATTAAGCTAATGTCACCATTGATTGATAGCATCATTAGGGCACTTAGTTGTTGATCATTAAGATTCCAATTAGGCCAAAACCTGACCGAAGAGGTGAATGTCAGTTGACACACTTGGTTACCATAATCAGTTGTCATGAAGACAACACCATGGTTTTCTACAGTGGTACCATCAATGGGTCATGTGTTTATAGAAGAAATCAGCTTAAAACCCTAAAATTGACCATTGGTTATGTAACGACCCCACCTCCTGGTAACCCCCACTTAAGGGAGACTAAGAGGTCAGAGTCGTTATCCCAATAAACCAGATCAAAGGTTTGACAAATAATCAATGATAATTATGAAATTCTACTATCTAAATTAAAATCTAGTATTAAAATAAAACTTTGCATACCTTTTAAAAACTTTGGAAATCTATCTATCCATAGCTTGAATCTACTCTATCTAATCCTCCTAGCACTTTATTTCTTATTTTCACAATGTGTCACTTTACTGTTTGTTCATTTTAGGGTTGTACCTAAAATGCTGACAAACAAAGACGCGATCAGCATACAGGAATATGCTGGTATGTGGGAACAACCCAAAAGTTCACAAATAATGCTAACAATTTAATTATCATGATCAGGGTAATTTAGCAAACCAAATTACATTTTCAATGTGTCATTCTCCACCGCTTTTGTCCTAACCCTGGATTACCCCTCTAGGGTTTCTCTTTTGCCATTGACTTAAGGCCACCTTCTCAATCCCGAGCTTGGTGCCTGGGGGTCACCTCTCATGGTGCCCCATAGTCATGCAATATAGACAACCTTCTCATTCCCGAGCTTGGTGTCTGGGATCACCTCTCATGGTGCCCATTGGTCTACCCTCTTGGGCCTGACCTTTATGGAATCCTCCATCAGGGTGGCATGTAGGTGCGATAATACACATGTATTTATAATTGTGATAACCATAGTGACTTTATAATTGCAGTATGAACATCCAAACTATTTAGTTTCAATCAATGTGATTAACCATGCGGGAAACCTTTGGGAAAACTAATGTGATTAATCGTAATTAACCACATACCTGTCAAGTTGACTTGAATGCAGAAATAACTCAACCAATCAAGAAATCAAGCAAGTATGCACAAGTTGATCCTGAAAAAGGCATCCAATTTTCTATCATTAATCATGTCATCATGATCTATTAATCCTAGTTTTTTCCTAGGGTTATTAGCCCCTTTTTAGGGTTTTGAGCATAATTAGGGTTCCACTTCATTTTTATTACTTTAAACCCTAATTTTGTAAAATCACTTACAAACCCTAATTATTTCATCTTTATTTCACAAAAGATCCTAAGATCATCTTTTAGCAATATGAAACCCTAATTTTGGATTATAAGCACTTTTATTTTCTTTTTCTCTTACTTAGGGTTTCTAAACATATTAACCATTTTATTAGGTTTAAAACCCTAAACTTTGCAATACCATCATCAAAACAAGTTAAAATATAACTTTATCATTAAACAAGTTAACCATGCTTGAATTAACCTAATTGCAATACTAGATCTATCCTTGATTAACAATTAGGGTTTCTAACCACAAAATAACACCTTTTTCATCAAAATACTACACTTTTGTTAAAAGAGATAGACTTAAGCTTTCAAACCATTTTTAATTTACTCCTCGTATTTTTCTGATTAATTTTCATGTATATACTTTTCCCATCCGAGTTTTCTAGAAAGAGTTATGATTTTTATAAGAAAACCCTTTTTTATCAATTTAATTACTAATTTTAAAAAAACGACGGCCGTCTGATCCGTGGTCCGCTGGTCCATCCAGGATCTAGTGACCAGGAATCACACGCGGTTAATCGATTAGAAGTAGGCAAAGGACCAAACTAACCCTTATCCAGTAGAAGGAGGTGAGGGGAAAAATGTAAAAGATCAAAGGCCTTCGTCTTCAACCCTGTGTCGAGCGCAACAGGTTTGTGGTCAACTCAAGCGTTGACTCCTCGATCTTGTCCTCCTACGAATGGGCCAACGAGTTAGGGAGCTTCATCTCCCTCTGCTGAACTCACTTGTGGGTGCAATTTCCTGCCAAGGATGCGCCACAATGCCCTCCTACTCATCGGACTTCAGTGAGGTTTGCCACGGATACAGGGGTGTAGGTCAAGGTGAAGTAAGCAATTAGAGGCACGGAATTGTTCCTTGCAACAATCTATAGTGTTTGGGTTGGTTGTTTTGCACGCTGGAGCCCTCACAAACCCTCCCCTATTTATAGGGTCAGAGGCAAGGTCATGCTGGATTGCGGATTCTTCCAATAGGCGGCCAAACCCCTACAAAGTAGGGTCGGTTTCCTTCGTCTTTCACCCCCGAATTCAAAGGAAAGAACGGATGTTTTGCATAATCTTTGGATCATGAGAAATCTGAGAGGGAAAGTCCCTCTATAACTCACAAGTCCCAGTCCCAGTGAGACTTAGATGATGAGCATCAGGCGTTGGATCAAGATCCAACGGCCTTCGTTGCACGCGATCAAACAAAAGGAAATACTTTTTTTCAATTGCCAAATTAATGCCTTAATTTGGAGATAATTTGAGAAATTGATATCTCCCAAACCATAACTCCGTTTTGTCTCAAATTTTAAGGGAACGTTTGTCTCTACATTATCTATCTATATATGAAATTTGGGAAACAAATTACAATGGATGAGAAGGTTTCCTTCCCTCCTAAGTTATCCTTTAATTAATCCAAAATTAATTGCTATTTCTTTTCCCTTTGCTATTATTTTGTTATTTTGGGTCCCTTGGACCTCAAGACAACCTAAAGGCATGAACTCCCATATTGGAGAATATTTACTTGCCTTTATTCTCTTATCTATTTCTATTTCACTTATTCTCCTTTTATTTAATCAAATCCTTTTCCTTTTTATTTCTCTTTTCTTTTCAATTGGGCTCAATGGCCAACAAGGCCCATTATCAATCAATCAAGGCCATTTTACTCGAAATACATCACAAATCAAAGAAATAGATTTCATTTATTCTTTTAAAAGAGAATTACATCTTTTACTACATTCTTAAGAAATTGAGGTTATAACATCTTCCCCTCCTTATAGGAATTTTGCCCTCAAAATTCAAGCAATCAAACAAATAAGTCAGGGTATGCTTTCTCCATGCCTGCCTTCAGCTCCCATGTGGCCTCATCCTCTCCATGGTGCCTCCAAAGAACCTTTACCATCTCTATTTTCTTGCATCTGAGCTCTTTCACCTTGGTATCTAGAATCCGCAAAGGTGTCTCAGGATAAGTCGGCATCCCTTGAAGCTCAATAGGTTCAATGCTCAGCACATGGCACAGATCTAGCACATATCACTTCAGGTTGGACATGTGAAACACATCATGCATCATGTTATATTGAGGGGGTAATGCTAAACGATATGCAGCTTCACCAATCCGTTCTAACACCTCAAATGGACCCACGTATCGGGGACTAAGCTTTCCTCTGTTCTTAGCTATAGCTCAGAGCGGTCGGATTTTCAAAAACACATGCTCTCCCACTGTGAAATGCACATCAATCCTATTTGCATTAGCATATGACTTCTGTCGATCCTGGGCTCTCTTCAGCCTTTGCTTGATCAAAGCAACTTTATCATCATACACTTGGAGCTCATCTGACCTCAACAGGGTCCTCTCACCCACATCATCCCAGTGAAGTGGGGATCGACACGGTCTCCCGTACAAAGCTTCATATGGAGGCATCCTGATACTCGCTTGGTAGCTGTTGTTGTAGGCAAACTCAGCTAAAGTTAAATACTACTCCCATGAGCCACCCCAATCGAGCACATAAGCTCTTAACAGATCTTCTAACGTTTGGATTGTCCTTTCTGACTGGCCATCCGTCTGGGGGTGATAAGTTGTACTAAACTTCAACCTGGTACCCAATTCTTCTTGAACTTGCTTCCACAACTTGGACGTAAACTTTGGATCTCTATCCAAGATGATCGATCCAGGTACACCATGCAAACACACTATCTCTTTGATATACAACTCATCTAGGTCTGACACTTTAGCAGTGGTATTTAAGGCAAGGAAGTGTGCTGACTTGGTCAGACGATCTACCATGACCCATATCGCATCATGACCTTTCGTAGTCTGGGGTAGACCCACCACAAAATCCATGGTGATCTGCTCCCATTTCCACTCTGGAATCTCTATCGACTGTAAAATCCCATCGGGTCGTTGGTGTTCAGCCTTCACCATCTGGCACGTAAGATAGCTGGCCACACATGCCGCAATGTCTTTCTTCATTCTTGGCCACCAGAAAAACCTCTGCAAGTCCTTGAACATCTTAGTAGTTCCTGGGTGCACTGTGTATTTGGATCCATGAGCTTCTTACAAGATACGTTCCTTTATCGATGAATCCTCTGGAACCCATATGCGATTCTCAAACCTAATTCCTCCGTCTACTCCCACAGATAGATGAGTCTGTGGCTTCATCATTAAACCTTTCATCTTGTCTAGCTCTTCACTGGTCAACTGTGATGCTATGATCTCACCCAACAACTCAGATTGAATCTGGATATTAGCCAAACAAACTTGATCTTCTAGCGGTTGTGGAGTCCACTCCACCAGTTCCTCCAAACTCTTCCACAGACTGGACAAAATAGCTGCACACTTAAGCTGTTTTTGACTCAAAGCATCTACTATGACATTGGCCTTACCAAGATGATAGGTGATGGTGAAGTCGTAATCCTTCATATACTCCATCCATCATTGTTGTCGTAGGTTCAGGTCTCTCTGTGTCAGTAGGTATTTTAAGCTCTTATGGTCGGTGAAGATCTTGAAGGTAGCACCATACAGGTAATGCCGCCATATCTTCAAGGCATGGATAATAGCATCTAGCTCTAGGTCATGTGTCAGATAATTCATCGCATTGGGCTTGAGCTATCGGGAAGCATATACAACCACATGTTGATTATGTTCCAACACACAGCCAAGTCCCATCTTGGAAGCATCAGTGAATATCATGAAACCATCATTGCCAGAAGGTAGAGTCAACACAGGGGCGGTGGTCAGCTTCTCCTTCAACTCCTGGAAGCGAGCTTCACATATGTCAGACCACATGAACTTCACATCCTTGTGGGTTAACATGGTCAGTGGCAAAGCAGTCTTTGAGAAATCCTTGATGAAGCGATGGTAGTATCCGGCCAACCCCAAGAAGCTGTGAATCTCGAAGGGGTTCCTTGGTGCCAGCCAGTCTTGAACCGCCGATACTTTGGCTGGATCTATGGCGATTGTTCCTCCTAAGATGATGTGTCCAAGAAACATGACTTGGTCTAACCAAAATTCACATTTCAAGAACTTTCCAAAAAACATATGCTTTCTCAGGATATCAAGGACTCTACCCAGGTGGTCACGGTGTTGGGTTAGGTCATCCGAGTACACCAAAATGTCATCTATGAACACTATCACAAAAGAGTCAAGGAAAGGCTAGAACACACTATTCATAAGGTTCATGAAGATACTAGGTGCATTGGATAATCCAAACGGCATGACCACAAACTCATAGTGACCATATCGGGTTCGAAAAGCCGTCTTAGGTATATCCTCACTCCTTACTCTCACCTGGTGATATCCTGACCTCAAATCAATCTTGGAGAAGACTCGAGCTGATTTGAGTTGGTCAAACAGGTCATCTATTCTAGGCAAAGGATACTTATTCTTAATGGTTGCCTGGTTGATCATCTGATAGTCATATGAAGTGACCCATCCTTCTTTTTCACAAAGAGGACTGGTGCTCCCCAAGGTGATGTATTGGTCCGAATGAAGCCTTTATCCAACAACTCTTGCAACTGGGTTTTTAACTCAAGCAACTCTACAGGGGCCATTCTATAGGGTTCCTTAGATATAGGGTTAGTCCCAGGAGCTAGCTCAATAGAGAAATCTACCTCCCACTCAGGGGGAATTCCTGGTAGATCATCCGGAAACACATCTGCATACTCTCGGACCACCTCTATCTCTTCTAAGGATCGTCCCTTAACTTCAGGTACGGTAACTATGGCTACATAGGCTTGACAACCCTTGGATAGCATCCGTTCTGCTTTCAAAGAGGATACATAAAGGCTGGTTGTCACATCCCTCCTTCCTCGAATGGTGAAGTGTGGATGGCCAGTCTTCCTAATAAGAATTTTCTTCTCTCTACGGTCAATCTGGGCTCTGTAGGTGGAAAGCCAATCCATACTAATGATTACATCAAAATCATTCATGTCGAGAAGGATGAAGTCAGTGGGAAGCTCATGGTTCAGATACTTAACTGGAAAAATAGGGGTTTTCAAAAGAGAGGTATAAATACGACCACTTGGGGTTGTGACATCCAGAACATAACCCAAATCCTTGATATCCAAACCAAGCATAGTTGCCAGATTTCTCGAAATAAAAGTATTAGTAGGACCAGAATCAAAGAGTGCTTTTACATTTTGTCCCATGACTTCCAACAAGCCTACATAGTTATACCACATCAGAAAGCTATTAAATGATCTACTGAACTAAAAGGAAAAAAATCTAAGGGTTATTACTCTCGATCAGCCTATTAGCATTCACCTGAGCTTCTTCATTGTTGATGGTGAACACTCTAACTTGTCTCCTTTCTCCAGCTGGGGGTGCTCCGGCTGGAGGTGCTACAGCGACTGGTTGTGCTGCAACAGGCTGTGACCCCAAAGGTCCTCTTGGGTTGGGCTGAGGGCAATTGGCGATGAAGTGTCCCTCTTGCTAACATCTGAAACACACCTTCTTCTCAAAACAGAACTTTCCAAGATGTGTCCGTCCACAGGTGTGACACTGTTGGAGATGACCATGGGGCTTGCCTTCATGCCCACGCTTGCTTTTGTTGTGGTTGCGCCCTTGACCCTTCTTATGTTCATTCCTCTACCCTTGTGCTCCTTCAGTGAAACCTAGGTATCCTTTGGAGGGATTATGGGCAGGCATCACCGTCCTTTCCATGTCCAAGGCGGTGTTGTCGGATTCAGAGAAGGTCTTTGGCTTACTAGCCATCACATGTGGCTTGATGGCAGGGTGGAGACGCTCTATGAAGCGGTCCACCCTTCTTTCTTCATCCATCATGTGTATGAAGAATTCCAGGATGCGGAACTTGTGACCGAATTCTGCAACTGACGAGCTCCCTTGTCTCATGTTGGTGAACTCTCACTCATTCTCCTTCTTGTCTAAGATGGGAATGAATTTGGCGGTGAAGATGGTCTTAAAATTGGTCCACACCATCAGTTCTTCACTTAGGTCTCTTTCCATGATATGGTTCTCCCACCATATCTTGGTTGCACCTTCCAAAAGGTCAATAGCACACAGAACCTTCTTATTTGGATGCACTTCAAGCATACGGAATCCATTCTCGACTGCAAGCAGCTAAGCTTCTGCCTTGTCGACCACTTCAGACTTATCTTCTCCCCAAAACTTCTCGATGTTCAGCTTGACGAAGTCTAAGATGGTGGCTCCCAATCGAGGACGAACAGGTAGTGGCTCGCCATTCTCATCTCTAGCTATGTCCCTGAGGGCTAAGGCATGGATAGCCTCAGTCAGCCTTTTCTACTGCTCCATCCATTCCGTAGTGTGAACTACCATGGTCAGTTCCAGACCACCAGACTGATCCTCCTCCATGTGGGTGACTTCCTCGTACTCATATTTCTCTTCATATCCTGGTCCCTCCTCTTGTTCAAGGTTGTTGAAGAGTATTGGGTCAGGGTTGGGGGCCTCATGAGCAGTTCCTTCAGGTCTCTTTCTCTTCTTTGAGGTTTCACCACCATGGTTTCGCTTTCTTTTCTCAGAAGACTCATTCTCTTTGCGGGGAGGCCCACCACTGTTGGTGGCAACTGGGATAGCCACAGTCTTTGTACGAGCCATCTACATAAGCACACAAACAGACCTTTAGTCTATATTTAACTAATTATACTTATGTCGATGACATCTTAATTATGTATATTTTATTACTTTGGCGGAGGATTCCTTAAACCTTATCAACCTTACCCATACCTCAAGAGGGTGAGGAAGAGAGAGAAGATCCTAATCCTTAAAATCCTTAATAGAATTTGAGTTGAGAAGGGATGAATCGAGATGAGAGAGTCCTAAAGGTATCTTATTTCAAGTCAAATCCTAAGACATTGGCTAGGCAGTCACACAATCTGGGAGTCCTTGTATTCTGACTAGCAATGCGGAGGAAAATATTACCAGCCCCCAGAAGTGATCCTTTTCTAGACACCTCTGTCTTTCAAAAAATCCTATAATAACTCCCTTGGTTCTATAGAATTTGTAAAATTTAATAATTATTAAAGATTAAATGAGGAACCTATGCTCTGATACCAATTGTAACAACCCCGCCTCCTGGTAACCCCCACTTAAGGGAGACCAAGAGGTCAGAGTCGTTATCTCAATAAACCAGATCAAAGGTTCGACAAATAATCAATGATAATTATGAAATTCTACTATATAAATTGAAATCTAGTATTAAAATAAAACTTTGCATACCTTTTAAAAACTTTGGAAATCTATCTATCCACAGCTTGAATCTACTCTATCTAATCCTACTTGCACTTTATTTCTTATTTTCACAATGTGTCACTTTATTATTTGTTCATTTCAGGGTTGTACCTAAAACACTGACAAACAAAGACGCGATCAGCATACGGGAATATGCTGGTATGTAGGGACAACCCAAAAGTTCACAAATAATGCTAACAATTTAATTATCACAATTAGGGTAATTTAGCAAACCAAATTACATTTTCAATGTGTCATTGTCCACCGCTTTTGCCCTAACCCTGGATTACCCCTCTAGGGTTTCTCTTTTGCCATTGACTTAAGGCCACCTTCTCAACCCCGAACTTGGTGCCTGGGGGTCACCTCTCATGGTGCCCCATAGTCATGCAACATAGACCACCTTCTCATTCCCGAGCTTGGTGTCTGGGGTCACCTCTCATGGTGCCCATTGGTGTACCCTCTTGGGCCTGACCTTTATGGCATCCTCCATCAGGGTGGCATGTAGGTGCGAGAATACACATGTATTTATAATTGTGATAACCATAGTGACTTTATAATTGCAGTATGAACATCCAAATTGTTTAGTTTTAATCAATGCGATTAACCATCTGGGAAACCTTCGGGAAAACAAATGTGATTAATCGTAATTAACCACATACCTGTCAAGTTGACTTGAATGCAAAAATAACTCAGCCAATCAAGAAATCAAGCAAGTATGCACAAGTCAATCCTGAAAAAGGCATCCAATTTTCTATCATTAATCATGTCATCATGATCTATTAATCCTAGTTGTTTCCTAGGGTTATTAGCCCCTTTTTAGGGTTTTGAGCATAATTAGGATTCCACTTCATTTTTATTACTTTAAACCCTAATTTTGTAAAATCACTTACAAACCCTAATTATTTCATCTTTATTTCACAAAAGATCCTAAGATCATCTTTTAGCAATATGAAACCCTAATTTCGGATTATAAGCACTTTTCTTTTCTTTTTCTCTTGATTAGGGTTTCTAAACATATTAACCATTTTATTAGGTTTAAAACCCTAAACTTTGCAATATCATCATCAAAATAGGTTCAAATCTAACTTTATCATTAAACAAGTTAACCATGCTTGAATTAACCTAATTGCAATACTAGATCTATTCTTGATTAACAATTAGGGTTTCTAACCACAAAATAACACCTTTTTCATCAAAATACTACACTTTTGTTAAAAGAGATAGATTTAAGCTTTCAAAACATTTTTAATTTACTCCTCATATTTTTTTGATTAATTTTCATGTAAATACTTTTCCCATCCGAGTTTTCTAGCAAGAGTAATGATTTTTATAAGAAAACCCTTTTTTATCGATTTAATTACTAATTTCAGAAAAATGACGGTCGTCTGATCCGTGGTCCGCTGGTCCACCCAGGATCCAGCGACCAGGAATCATGTGCTCTTAATCGATTAGAAGCAGGTGAAGGACCAAACTAACCTTGATCCAGTAGAAGGAGGCGAGGGGCAAAAATGTAAAACATCAAAGGCCTTCATCTTCAACCTTGCGTTGAGCGCAACAGGTATGTGGTCAACTCAAGCGTTGACTCCTCGATCTTGTCCTCCTGCGAATGGGCCAACGAGTCAGGGAGCTTCATCTCCCTCTGTCGAACTCGTCTGTGGGTGCAATTGCCTGCCAAGGATGCACCGTGATGCCCTCCTACTCGCCGGATTCCGGTGAGGTTTGCCGCGGATACAGGGGTGTAGGTCAAGGTGAAGTAAGCAATTGGAGGCACAGAATTGTTCCTTGTAACAATCTGCAGCGTTTGGGTTGTTTTTTTTGCATGCTGGAGCCCTCATAAACCCTCCCCTATTTATAGGGTTGGAGGCAAGGTCCTGCCGGATCGGTGATTCTCCCAACAGGCGGCCAAACCCCTACAAAGTAGGGTCGGTTTCCTTCGTCTTTCACCCCCGAATTCAAAGGAAAGAACAGTTGTTTTGCATAATCTCTGGATCACAAGAAATCCAAGAGGGAAAGTCCCTCTATAACTTGTAAGTCCCAGTCCTAGTCCCAGTGGGATTTAGATGATGAGTGTCAGGCGTTGGATCAAGATCCAACGACCTTCGTTGCACGCGATCAAACAAAAGGAAATATTTTTTTTCAATTGCCAAATTAATGCCTTAATTTGGAGATAACTTTAGAAATTGATATCGCCCAAACCATAACTCCTTTTTGTCTCAAATTTTAAGGGAACGTTTGTCTTTACATTATCTAGCTATGTAACAAATTTGGGAAACAAATTACAATGGATGAGAAGGTTTCCTTCCCTCCTAAGTTATCCTCTAATTAATCCAAAATTAATTGGAATTTCTTTTCCCTTTGATATTATTTTGTTATTTTGGGTCCCTTGGACCTCAAGACAACCTAAAGGCATGAACTCCCGTATTGGAGAATATTTACTTGCCTTTATTCTCTTATCTATTTCTATTTCACTTATTCTCTTTTTATTTAATCAAATCCTTTTCCTTTTTATTTCTTTTTTCTTTTCAATTGGGCTCAATGGCCAACAAGGCCCATTATCAATCAATCAAGGCCATTTCACACGAAATCCATCACAAATCAAATAAATAGATTCCATTTATTCTTTTAAAAGAGAATTATATCTTTTACTACATTCTTAAGAAATTGAGGTTTTAACAGGTTGGTAGGTGCTTAGCACCATAGGTTGTCAAACCAACCTTATCCAAGTCATATTATACCTTAGAAATAATGTACACATGATCACAGGTTCATCTAGAACTGAAATCAGAATAGGGAACATTATAAAACTCAAAATCCAAGCCAAGCATAGCTTTTTAGTGCATGGATCATCATTTAAAAGCAAGAACATGAGCTAGCAAGATTATGGTAAGCAATAAACGTGGAGCAAGTTATAAAACTTGCCTTTTATTAGAAGATGAAACCCCAAACAGAAGAAAAATCGAGCAGGTAGGGTGGAAAATCCCAGCATAAGTTGTGAACTCGTCCATCTAGCACCTTTCTTCATCAAATGAGCAAACCCTAAGCATAAGGAACAAGAAAGGTAGGGTTTTAGAGCTTTAGAGGAATTTCTACCATGGAACAGCAAGGTTTCGACTTGGAGAAAGGTAGGAGGAAAGATAACAAAGAAATAAACGGAAGAAATAAGGGGATTCTTACTCTTTTAGGTCAAGATCACTAGAAGGAAGCTTTTTAAACCCTAAAAAGGAAGTCAATTGCAACCCTAGATTCTTTTTCCAAGAAGATCCCCTCTTTCTTCTTCCTTGGATAGGAAATTGGTAGTAGCATAAAGGGAGGACGAGGTTTGTAGAAGTAGGGAAGTGGTGGAGATCAAATGGCTCATTTTGGTGCTTAGGGATAAGTATATGAAACTTTAAGATAAAGAAAAAGAAAAAGTTGGAAGTTATAGTATCTTTCCAAGTGTCCATGGCCTTAAACTATTAACAATATACAAGCACACACATAAGAAGCTCCCCCACCGTCCATAGAGACATGCTTATCCCTCATTTCTTGATTTTCCAAGCAAAACAAATAATTCATTAGTTGATAGCTACTAAAGGTAGCTCTTCCATGAAAGGGTAAATCCTAAAATACCCTTGAGGAAAACACCTTCAAACCAAGGTTTAAATAGGAGCCCCATGGCTCAAAAATGATGAGAGAATATCCAAGTAACATAATGCAATTTATAAATTTCAAAGAAAACCTCTAATTGGGTAAATTGCAAAAAAGTCTAAAATGTGCATAAAATTGCATAACTTGCTCAAATAGTGTCCAAATTGGACCAAATTTGAAACTTCAGCTTGTCTTATGATTTAAAAGAATATCATAAGGTTATATTAGGGTTATAAGAATTCAATTATGATAATTAATCTTATTCAACTCATTAAGCAACTTTAGGGGCCTTACAAAATCAATAGCATTGACACCACTCTCAGTATCACCTAATGCCTTCTCGGTAGTATTGAGATTTCCCTGTTGCAGATTTCTGATTTTTTGATACCACCGATAGGTGGGATGGTGGCATCGAGATGTCCATTTTGTTCTCAAATTGCCTAAAATAAGCAAAATATGACATAATTCCAAATTATAGATAGTAAATTAGCATGATTTGGTAGAACTACTAAATACTTGATGTGAGATTGATCCCAATATAATGATAGAAAACAATGCATAAGCATGTCTCAAAATGAACATATATTCAATTGATGCCCAATAAATAGCCTGTGAAAAGCAATAGTAAATCAATGCATCATAATTCCCTAACCTTAAATGTTGCTCATCCTTGAGAAATGCATCTTTCAGATCTATTGAATGAGTCAGAAAAAGGAAAATTCTTATGAATTACTTTTCTCAATTACCCCCACCTGTTAGTCCCAAACCGGACCTTACTAACCATTGACCAAATAACTACTCTGAAGTGATAAAAATTATTATTAAAGATGTCCACAATAAGATCAATGAAATACTATTAATGTAGAGTAGTTAACATCATAGTCAATAGGGCATACACTTGATACACCATGTGATTTCCCTATTTTGCATTTCTCTGATCTACCTACACAATTATGCTCAAAACAGTTCCCCATATAGACGTGGGTGAGGGGATGAATCATATATGTGGCCTGCCACACAGAGCAATGGGTATAAACTGAATAGGTGGCTATCAAACAAGAATCACAAATAAGTTCTAAAATGTTTGTGCATGGAATAAAAATGATGCACCTAAGGAATGGAGGGAATGAAAATGTGTAACTCCTAATGAGTACTAATATGGTGGGATGATAACTGAATTAAATGTCTCATCCTAATGATGAGCATGGGTGGAAGGATGCATACATGTAAGCTGTTTTCACTTTCTCCTTAGAGAAAATTCATATCAAGTTCAAGGCATCCTTTTCTCCCTTTCTTTGTTTCTTCTTTTTTTTCTTCCCTCTTATTTTAGCATGACTCATAATTAATGTTCAAGCTTTCTTCACCATTCATCATTTTCTTTCTTTCAATATTGCTCTTTTTTTCATTTCAAGGGATACTAATGTAGATCCTCTTGCTCTTTATTTTTGGAGAAAGCTAAATAGATACATGTTGCACAATATGAAAAATGATGCAAAGGAAAATGTGATCTGTATAAAAGTTGTTATGCAACTAAAATTTTCCAACTAAACAAAATGACATGCACATCTTTATTTTCTACTTTTCTAGTGCATTTGAAAAGAAACTAGCTAACATGCTACCTACTATGCTATGCAATGAAATTAGAGGACAACAATTTGGATTCACTTGATCATCCTGTTGTGTTGAATGATATCACATGAAAGGTGTAATCACATGACTAAGAGACAATTCCTTTCTTAACTATGATATATCCCTCTCCTATCAATATGTGTATAGGGTGACCCTTTAAAATTACCTTTTAAGATCTCATTACTTGTTAGGTTGGTTTAGGCTCAAACATTTCCATCATACAAAAGCCTTAGGTACATTAATATTTTCATTCATATAAGATGCCTCAAGCCCTGAACACTTCCTCAAGTTGGTGTTGTTTTAAATTTAACAAATAAGATTAGTAGATCGACCATTCAAAAAAAGTTTTTATTTTAATAAAAACTTTTTGATCAATGTTTATTCTTTTTAGATTCATTGAAAGTGCAAGAATCACATGATTTTTAATCATAAGATGTAATCATGATAAATTAAGTTCCATGGCTACAGTAGATAGAATATGGATCCTACTACCAAGAAATAAGAAAAAATAAATAAGTTAGAAAATAATGCAATAAAAATATGTTCCATCACACCCTTAAGCTTGAATTTTAACATGTCCTCATAGTAAAAAATCTAACTAATAGGTGGAACCGGGGTACTCGATACTCATAATGGTGGTAGTTGGTGGAATGTTTCCAGTGGCATTGTGGACAAGGTGGGTAGAATGTGTCAATGAACTATGAAGGGTTTGATGGCATCTCTGGAGGCTGATGGTAGCTAGCAAAGTTCCCCTGATTCCAGTACTCATCATAGAGTGATTGTTTATGGTACTCGATGTGTTGCAAACAAGTATGGATGTTCTCTTGGTTGACTAAGAAAAGACACTTGTTGTTGTAGATAGCCTTGTTGCTAAAGCAACTACTCCTGAACACCCTAAATTTGAGTTAGGGTGCCTAACTGTTGTTTCTCCCCTTGCTAAATAGATTGCAACATCCTATGGATGCCCTCAATGTAGAATGAATCTCCTGGAGGTGTAGGTGTTGGAGCTATGGAGCTTGAGGATACATATCAATGGGGATGTTTTGTAAGAGTCAATGTGGTGTGTAAGCCATGGATGATTCCTCTTCTTCCTCTTCCTATTCCCCTTATTCTTCATCATCTGATGGTGAGTCAACATCCTCCCCCTCTGGTATGGAATCCACATCATCTAGTCACCACCTAAGATGTTGCATTCCCCATAGATGGAAGATAGGGTCAGAGAGAACCCTTTCCTTCAACTGGTTTCCTATGGTGTAGAAAGCGTACACCATAATTAAATGTCTCATCCTAATGATGAGCATGGGTGGAAGGATGCATACATGTAAGCTGTTTTCACTTTCTCCTTAGAGACAATTCATATCAAGTTCAAGGCATCCTTTTCTCCCTTTCTTTGTTTCTTCTTTTTTTTCTTCCCTCTTATTTTAGCATGACTCATAATTAATGTTCAATCTTTCTTCACCATTCATCATTTTCTTTCTTTCAATATTGCTCTTTTTTTCATTTCGAGGGATACTAATGTAGATCCTCTTGCTCTTTATTTTTGGAGAAAGCTAAATAGATACATGTTGCACAATATGAAAAATGATGCAAAGGAAAATGTGATCTATATAAAAGTTGTTATGCAACTAAAATTTTCCAACTAAACAAAATGACATGCACATCTTTATTTTCTACTTTTCTAGTGCATTTGAAAAGAAACTAGCTAACATGCTACCTACTATGCTATGCAATGAAATTAGAGGACAACAATTTGGATTCACTTGATCATCCTGTTGTGTTGAATGAAATCACATGAAAGGTGTAATCACATGACTAAGAGACAATTCCTTTCTTAACTATGATATATCCCTCTCCTATCAATATGTGTATAGGGTGACCCTTTAAAATTACCTTTTAAGATCTCATTACTTGTTAGGTTGGTTTAGGCTCAAACATTTCCATCATACAAAAGCCTTAGGTACATTAATATTTTCATTCATATAAGATGCCTCAAGCCCTGAACACTTCCTCAAGTTGGTGTTGTTTTAAATTTAACAAATAAGATTAGTAGATCGACCATTCAAAAAAAGTTTTTATTTTAATAAAAACTTTTTGATCAATGTTTATTCTTTTTAGATTCATTGAAAGTGCAAGAATCACATGATTTTTAATCATAAGATGTAATCATGATAAATTAAGTTCCATGGCTACAGTAGATAGAATATGGATCCTACTACCAAGAAATAAGAAAAACTAAATAAGTTAGAAAATAATGCAAGAAAAATATGTTCCATCACACCCTTAAGGTTGAATTTTAACATGTCCTCATAGTAAAAAATCTAACTAATAGGTGGAACCGGGGTACTCGATACTCATAATGGTGGTAGTTGGTGGAATGTTTCCAGTGGCATTGTGGACAAGGTGGGTAGAATGTGTCAATGAACTATGAAGGGTTTGATGGCATCTCTGGAGGCTGATGGTAGCTAGCAAAGTTCCCCTGATTCTAGTACTCATCATAGAGTGATTGTTTATGGTACTCGATGTGTTGCAAACAAGTATGGATGTTCTCTTGGTTGACTAAGAAAAGACACTTGTTGTTGTAGATAGCCTTGTTGCTAAAGCAACTACTCCTGAACACCCTAAATTTGAGTTAGGGTGCCTAACTGTTGTTTCTTCCCTTGCTAAATAGATTGCAACATCCTATGGATGCCCTCAATGTAGAATGAATCTCCTGGAGGTGTAGGTGTTATAGCTATGGAGCTTGAGGATACATATCAATGGGGATGTTTTGTAAGAGTCAATGTGGTGTGTAAGCCATGGATGATTCCTCTTCTTCCTCTTCCTATTCCCCTTATTCTTCTTCATCTGATGGTGAGTCAACATCCTCCCCCTCTGGTATGGAATCCACATCATCTAGTCACCACCTAAGATGTTGCATTCCCCATAGATGGAAGATAGGGTCAGAGAGAACCCTTTCCTTCAACTGGTTTCCTATGGTGTAGAAAGCGTACACCACCTTGATACTTGGAGATGAGGTGATCCTACTTGACATTCTTGAAATACATATAGGAGGACATCTTTAGGGTGTTTTCCTTAGAGAGGTCGAGGCGGAGATGCATGGTCAGTGGTGTGAGTCGGCCCCTAAAGTGAATGTGGGGTTCCTTTGAATCTACCTCATCACGACTAGAATATATAGAAGGAAGAATAAGCCAAGGTTGAGTGTCTCCCTTCCCAGGGTCAATAATGACAAGAGCATGCACAGGTCCACCTGGTGGACCTTCCCTTGCCCTTGAATTGACTTGGTGAGGATGGTGTTTGTTAGGTAGCGGTGAAGAATGTGGGTGAAAGGGTGCTTGATGTCCATGACGAAACACTAATGCTAGTTGATGAAAAATGCTTGAGGTAGTTTTGTCATATATATCATGTAATGCCTGGGCCCACTGCCCAAGGCTCTAGTAGAGTTTCAGGAATGACGACTGGCCCCACAGACCACCACTAGCCTTAACTGCACGCTTTTGTCCACTCACGCGCAAGCCAGGATCAACTTCCCGACTGGTCACCCATCCTAGTACTACTCCAAGCTGAGCACGCTTAACTATGGAGTTCTTTAGATATGGGCTCCCAGAAAAAGAGGTGCACCTTGGTGATATGGGTAGTCCAATCATTCCTTTTAAGATCATGTTATCTGAGGCCTCAAATCCTGGGATGTTACAATCTCCCCCACTTAGACTCTTGACGTCCTCGTCAAGGCTCAACTATATGGCCTCATAATCTGACCCCATTTCAGTGCAGACCCACAATGGCCCATAGACACCCAGCTCCCGTCTATGGCTACCAGTGCAAGGGCGGCTCCATCTCGTCTCTACGGATAGCCCTTTCCAACTTGCCTGGACCGCACGGCTCAAGACTGGCATGCCACATGCCCATGTGGGCCCCACCTACTGGAGGGGCTATGGCTCTGATACCATTTGTAATGCCCGGGCCCACTGCCCAAGGCTCTAGTAGAGTTTCAGGAATGACGACTGGCCCCACAGACCACCACTAGCCTTAACTGCACGCTTTTGTCCACTCACGCGCAAGCCAGGATCAACTTCCTGACTGGTCACCCATCCTAGTACTACTCCAAGCTGAGCACGCTTAACTATGGAGTTCTTTAGAGATGGGCTCCCGGAAAAGGAGGTGCACCTTGGTGATATGGGTAGTCCAATAATTCCTTTTAAGATCATGTTATCTAAGGCCTCAAATCCTGGGATGTTACATATCCACCCCAAACTAAAGTTGAAATCATCAGGCATGAAGCACACCTCACCATGGACCATCCATAGATAGAGTTGAACTCCTTTAATATGAGGTTATCCTTGATGTTGTATAGCCTACACTTCACCCACCTGACTTCCCATCCTTCTCAAAGCTAGGGGATGCAATAGACATACTACATGGTAAGAAACTCATATATGATATCTGGATAAGTGGGCCAATCACCAAAGAATGGGTGATTGCCCACCATTCCTTGCCCAGTGCAGATGTTGTCAGTGAAGCCTACATCAGTGAGGAAGGGACAAGCCCCATACTTAGTTGGTATGATATCCCTCTTCAGCAATGTAATGTAACACTTCTTGTGCCCCTCGTTTGGGAAATCCATCCTCAATGGATTATATACTAGCTAATTGGGTATAGTGGGTGTGGTCGGGGCTTGTCTTCGAGCTACCATCTCCTTGAAGAAGAGAAGGAAGAGGTGAAGATAAGATCTCAGTGAAGATTTTGAATGATTGAGATTCTATGGTAAGCTCTTTAGACCTTCTTATACCTTCTGAGTGAGATGGGAGAGCTTTGGTGTGATATGAGACCACCCCTTTCCTCTCCTTTTATAGTTGAAGGTGTGTTCGCCCACTTTGTGTTGGTACTACCAATGCCATGTACCGGTGGTACAAACACAATGCTACCAGTGGCTTCTCAGTGCCATCTATTGATATCAACGACCTTGGGTTGTCAGTACACTGACCCACGGATTCCTCCATGCAAGTGGTACTTCCTCTTGAATTTCCATGTAAGGATTAGTGCCACTAGCTGTTGGATGTGAAAAATCACCATCATTGGAGTTGGTGCCATAGATCTAGTCTTCTATTTTGGTACCACTGACATATGTGTCAGTGGTACTAAACTAAACTTTTCTTTCCCTACTCTCTTTGTCGATGCCACCAAGACCATGTGTCAATGTGACCAAGCATTATATTAGTCTAGTGAGCTCTATCTTGCTGGTACCAAGGCTTTATTTCCTATAGCTTCAAGGGCCTCTTCTTAAAATGTCAATTTCACCGACTTGTAAGTTGGTGTCATTGAACTGTTTCGACCTTTGTCTTCTTTGAGTTGTATGGGTTGGTACCACCATGCAGACTCTTAGTAGTATCGATGATCTTTTCCTATACATCTATAATTTCATCTCAAAAAATGTCGGTGCTATTGACAGTGGGGTGAGTGCTACTGATGGTGGGGTTGGTGCTACTTAGCTTTATGCTCTCATATAGTCTCCTAGTGATAAGGAGTTGGTTCCACCAACTTGCGAGTCACTGGTACTAAAATGTATAGAATTCCCTATGACTCTCAGATGAGGTGTTGATGCTATTGAGAATGTCATCGATAGTACAGACACCGTGAAATTATGTACACCGCACAAAATGCATCAAGGCACCTTCATTGCATCAACTAAACCTCCATTATAACAAAAAAATATGATTTGTAACTAATGAGAAGACCTAAACAAAAAGTAAATAACAGAATTGAAAGTGGGTTGCCTCCCGTAAGAACCCTTGTTTAAGGTCATAGGCTCGACAATCATTCAAAATTCCCAAGGAAGTACAATGAGCTTCAACTCTTCCTCCTCATGGACCAGTTCATCACCAAAGTAATGCTTGAGACTCTATCAATGGTAAAAAATATCTTGGAACCATCCCTAATCTCTATTGTGCCATTAGGGAAATCTCTAACAACCACATAAGGTCCACTCTATCGGGATCTCAATTTTCTTAGATGTAACTTCATCCTAGAATTGAATAACAACACTCGTTGTCCCGGGAGGAATGTCCTATGCAAAATATGGTAGCCATGGATATTCTTGGTCCTATCCTTGTAGATCATTTAATTCTCATAGGCATCTAGCCTGATCTCATCCAATTCATTTTCTTCCAACATGCACTTCCTCCATTCACTAGATAGTTCCAAGATTGAATTTCCTCAAGGCCTACTTGGATTTATGTTCTAGTTCTATAGGAAACTGGCATGCCTAACTATAAACTAATATATATGGTGTCATGGATATGGGTGTCTTAAATGCCATCCTATAAGACCAAGGATCATCATTCAATTGCATGCTCTAATTCGTCCTACTACTAAAAAGGTTCTTTTTTAGTATCATTTTGATCTCCCTATTGGACACCTCATGTGGCCTTGAGTTTGGTGGTGGTATGGGGTTCCTACCCTATGCTTAACTCCATATTTTCTCAACAAAGATTCAAACTTCCTATTTGTATAGTGAGAACCTTCATCACTTATAATCATCCTAGGTACCCCAAACCTATAGAAAATATGATCCTTTACAAAATGACATACAACATGTGCATCACTAGTGCGGGTGGAATCGCTTCCACCCATTTTGATACATAATCAGATGCAAGCAAAATTTAGAGGTTATAATTATAATACACATAGGGTCCCATGAAATCTATGCCCCAAAGATCAAAAACATAAACTTCCTAAAATAAGCTCAGGGGCATCTCATGTCTTCTAGAGATATTTCCTAACCTTTGACACGCATCACATCTCCTCACAAAGTCATAAGCATCCTTAAAAAAGAGTAGCAAATAGAATACATTCTCCAACACCTTGGCTACCAACCTTGAGCTAGCATGGTGTCCCACGGTGGGTAGAGAGTTCCACTGAGCAAGTATTCTCATAAAGTGAAACTCAGGGACACACTTCCTCCAAATTCCATTTCAACACTGCTTAAGAAAAATAGGGTCATCCCAAACATAAAATCTCAAGGGGTGGAAAAATCTCTTCCTCTCATGTTATCCCCAATCTCCTGGAAGTGCTCAATAAGCCAATTCACTACATTTGCAAACTATGGGTCATTGTCTCTTATAGAAAAAAGGTGCTCATCAGGACAATCCTCAACAATTAGTATATCTATCTCTAACTCATTCAGCCTCTATAGTTGAGATAAATGAAGTTCCACTACATTCTCCAATCTAACCTTATCCTTAATTTCTATATCAAACTCCTGTAGAAACAAAATCCGTTGAATCAACCTCAGATTTGCATCATTTTTCTGCAATAGGTACGTAATAGACACATCATCATTTCATACAATCACATTTTCCTCTATCAAAAATTGTAAGTAAAGACAATGGCTAAAGGTTCCTTTTCAGAGGTGGTATAATTTAGTTGAGCATCATTAAGAATTCTCAATGCATAGTAAATGATAAAAAGAGCTTGACTTGTGCATTGGCTTAAAGCAGCTCCAACCGCATAATATGATGCATCACACATTAGTTCAAAAGGTTGGCTCCAATCTAGAGCCGCCCCAAGGGTGCGGAGATCAATTTATCCTTAAAAATCTCAAATGATTTAAAATAGAAATCATCGAAATTAAATTGACGTCCTTTTCTAACAACTTAGAAAGTTGTTTGGAAATCTTCGGACAATATTTTATGAAACGTCAATAAAAATAGACACGTCCTAAAAAGCTCCATACTCCTTTTACCAAAGATGGTGGAGATAACTTGGAGATTACCTATATTTTCACCAGATCAATTTCCATCCTTATTGGACACTTTGTGACCCAGTATAATTCCTTCACTCGCCATCATATGACTTTCTCCCAATTCAAATTAGGTGAGTGTCCATGTTGGGTTTTAGGTGAGGGAGAAGGTAGTGGAAATAAAATTTTCTCTCACCAAAAAACCATAACCATGGATCGCATCAACGACTATGAAATAGGAAGGATGGTTTTGGCGAGGTGTACCTGGTCCTAAGGCTTGCTCAGCGACAATACCTCGTAGCTAGTGTGGTCTTCAACCACCTAGTCTTCGAAGGCATCTGTGCAGCTCCTGGTCCTGACCCGGACTGTGGTTGATTGTTGTCCTCCTAAGAGGCAGAAACCTCCCGCCTCTATAGATAGTTCACACAGACCACCAAGAACTCTAATCATATTGTCCTACAAGACACTAGAAGGATTTGTCCCCTTCTGTCAGTGTACTAGTCATCTACACACTCTCCCACAATCAGTTGCTTTTCTACAGTTGTCTTTCCCTCATTTTTCCTCCCTGGATGGGTAGAACTTGCTTGGGCTCTCTCGGTTACCACAACCAAAGAGGACAACTACTTTCCAGAGCAACTGATGTTCTGAGTTATGCTATCTGAGAAGCCCCCAGTACCCCTCTATATATAGGAGGGGTCAGGGTTAGGGTTCTCAACCCCAGGCAATGTGAGACTAAAGTGGAAGTAGAAGGGTCTAGAATTTCAATGAACTGATTGCACTATGGTAGCCAAATCAGTCATTTCACAAACAAATCGGTCAGTTGGGAGTGTGAGCTGATCAGTTCACCAGTTGAATTGGTCATTTCACATTCCTAACTTGACTCCAATTGACTTTCCTCTTTTATTTCCAATTAATACTAAGATCAATTATTGTCCCAATCAAATTATACAAGTGAAATGAAAATCTTTTCTCCCAAATCAGGACAACCCAACACTGCTCATTTGGACACATGAACTGATCAATTCACCACAGTGAACCGGTCGTCTCACTGGCCATGAGCCGATCGGTTCACCCAGTGAATCGGTTGGTTGGTGGTCAAGATTGTGCAGAAGACAGTCAATGCAGTTCTAAATCAATTCAACACTCAAATCAGTTGGTTCAACACTTGAACTTGATGATTCTAAGTCAAGTCAATTGATTGAATGTTTGATTGAGTACCTAAACGTAACGACCGAGCCCACTACCCAAGGCTCTAGTAGAGTTTCAAGAATGACGACTGTCCCCACAGACCACCACTAGCCTTAACTGCGCGCTTTGTCCTCACTCACGCGCATGCCAGGATCAACTTCCCGACAGGTCACCCATCCCAGTACTACTCCAAGCTAAGCACGCTTAACTATGGAGTTCTTAGTGATGGGCTCTCGGAAAAGGAGGTGCACCTTAGTGATATGGGTAATCCAATCATTCCTTTTAAGAGTGTTTTATCCGAGGCCTCAAATCCTGGGATGTTATAATCTCCCCCACTTAGACTCTTGACGACCTCGTCAAGGCTCAACTATGTGGCCTCATAATATTTTCCCATTTCAGTGCAGACCCAACATGGCCCATGAACACCCAGCTCCCGATAACGGAATACCAGCGTAAGGGTGGCTACATCACCATGGATAGCCCTTTCCTACATGCCTAGACTGTACGGCTCAAGACAGGCATGCCACATGCCCATGTGGGCCCCACCTACTGGAGGGGAATTGGCTCTAATACCATTTGTAACGACCGATCCCACTACCCAAGGCTCTAGTAGAGTTTCAAGAATGATGACTGTCCCCACAGACCACCACTAGCCTTAACTGCGCGCTTTGTCCTCACTCACGCGCATGCCAGGATCAACTTCCCGACAAGTCACCCATCCCAGTACTACTCCAAGCTGAGCACGCTTAACTATGGAGTTTGTAGTGATGGGCTCCCGGAAAAGGAGGTGCACCTTGGTGATATGGGTAGTCCAATCATTCCTTTTAAGAGTGTTTTATCTGAGGCCTCAAATCTTGGGATGTTACACTAAACACCTTTAGTAATCAATCCAAACATCATTAATGGATAAACTCCTCTTCCAGGTAAATCCTTTGTGTGTGACCCTATGTACCCATTTCACATTGGCAGTGAATGTCCATAACTAGCTTATGACATCACAAGCAAAGAGCGGTGCCTAGTCGCACATCAGTGATACCCAAGTGAAAAGGAAAGTTGGAGAACAGCTTTCAATCCTACATTTTGTGATTGGTGTTCCAGTGAATGTATAATTCCTTTGTCTCTGATATCATGAACGAACTCAAGGCATGGAGTTGTCATCCTTGCAATGTTCATTCATGTTCCTTGATCCAAAGCAGGCTGTCTGAGATATGTGTGCCATCAATATCACATATTGACTCACGTGTGCATGTGCATGCCTTTCTCAGTCTCACTTATCAAGTGGCCATAGACATCATATTCCCTCAGGAGGGACAAATCCCATATCTATCACTCACAGTCAAAACCCCATGTGTCAAAGTCACCCAATTATCACCTTTATAACAATCCATATTTCAGGACTGCATTTGATGATGTCAAAGTGTACCCAACAACATGTGATGAGTGCAGTGATTTCAGATCTAAGAATCACAATCACCACCATCACTGTGAGAGGTGAATGTCACTACCATGTCATGGTTCCATGTGTCAGTCTCACGGTGGGTCTGTCTGATATACTGTTCTCTAACATGTATCTATGTGCTTAGTTTGATATCACATATCATCACTAATGAGACTCTGTCATCAACCAACACACACTCTAGTCTTGTTGTGTCATTGTTGTCTATCAACCTTCCACAATGACATCTGACTAGGGACAAAACAAGAATGTACAAACTCTTAGCATCCGTATGATCTCATTCTTCAGGTCCTCAACCTGAAGACATACATCATTGAGTATTGTCATTCTCTAGACATTCATTTTGTTCTATAATTATCTCATTACTGATTGAACTAGAATAAATTGAAAGCTTGCCTTTGATATTTATCAAATCAATCATAATGTATCCCAATCCAATCATCCTATGATTGGTTCTCAAGGCATACATACCAACAGACTCCCACTTTCACTGTGAGCCAATCACCTTTGAATCATATTCTTAGTGATCTCCAAACATGTCCCACATGTTTCTGTTGCTCCAGTGCTAATGCAGTGAGTTAGAAACACTTTGCTTTAGTCGGTATATTGCATGTTTCACATCTCTTCACTGTACAACATATCGTATGAGATGGAGTTGTCGTAATATGCGATCTGATATTCCTTGCCTAACACTTAGCTCCATTATTTGACTCAGCATTACTACGTGTCATCAAAGGTTGGAATATCTATAATCTATAAGTTCATCTCTATGAACTTCTAGATCCATATAGTATCCTTTGTTGTTCATAACACAAGGATACTCAGCATTTCTTTTTAGAATTAAACGGCTTTTAAATCAGAATGTTTCCATTTATCAACTCATATTCACTTTCATATTTTATATTTTGTGATCATGTTCTTTTATTTCAAAAGCTTGCATCAGTGTAACTCTTTACACCCAACTCTTCCTTATATTACCATAGAACTAGTACTTCATAAGTACCAAACAAGCTCTTCATGGTATTCCAGTGACCCTCACTGGAAGTAGACATACATCCACTCATCACACGAGTTAATAGGATGAGCATATCATATTGTCATGTCCAATACATACAAGATGATGAATGCATATTTTCTTGTTATGTTTAATACATACAAGATAATGTGATGATAACATACATGATAGATCCATATCTATCTATGTGTTCCTTTTCTTCATTAGAATTTGGGACACTTGGCATCTGAGATACTAACTCCATGTAACATGGACAAGTTTTTGCCCATTGAATCTGTTCATATTGAACCCTTCAGTATAGATTGCCAATGTATGTTCTCTCTTTACCAGGTTAAGAGATTTTAGAGAACTATCTCTATAGATATATATTCCTATCACATAGGACATTTCTTTGTCTTCACTTAAAGAAGGTATTTCCACACCAGTTTCCATTTTAGAACATTTCATTCCTCATCATCATGTGGAATGTGAATACGCTCCCATTAAATCTTTGTAATCACAGATCCCTTCTTTAGTTTGATATATTCGTCAAACCTTTTGACTATATAATCAAAGTAAATACTTTAGCTTTGAGTTGCTGACACTTAATCAATCATATTGATTAATCTCTTATAACTTATAGACTGCACTTGCATTAATGGAATTATAAAACCCTTCAGGTTGTATCACGTACACAGCCTCAAGTTATTCCTACTAGGAATCCAGTTTTAATATCCATATGCCAAATCCCATAGTCTTCAAGTTCCAATAGCAAGCATGATCCTTTCTTTGAATGTCATCCATGTCAAACTTAACTCTTAAGACCCTATTGCACTTATGGGTTTTATCCCAATCAAGTTGCTACCATAAGGTCATACCTTAATTGGTTCACATGGAAGTCATTTTGGATCTTATGGCCTCAAGCCATGACTCAAAATCTGGTCCCTCAACATCATCTAGATTATTGGCTCATCATATGACCAATTCATCACCTATATATATGAGGTGTATCTGTTACATAAGGAACTTTAAGAACCCACAACACTTGTGATTCCTAATCTCCTTTATTTAGTGTAAATCATGTTCTTTAGAAGAATTCTAGAAGGTTAGTTATTTGATGATCATGCTCTAACTCTTTAGAGTATGATTTCTTCTTAGACATCACTATGCCTTAATCATGAGTTATCTATGATACACTATCATAATTACTAACAAGGTCCTCAAACATTTGGTTTAAGTATCCCATTCATTGATCTCATCAAAGAATTAATACTTTTACCAAGTTTGTACTTCATTTATGATATTCTTGAACACTTCAAGATATTCATATTGGTATTTCACCATCTGAAGAATTACCATTTATTCAAATAGGCACAATATGTATTATATCTAATAGAATAGTCATTCTCCCAATACATCTAGTGAAGATTGACTTGTCATCATGCCCAAGACATTCATATCTCTTAATGGCTCACAACCAAAAGAGTCTGGCCTATCCATCAACATGGAATCTAGAAATTAAATTCTCATGATAATGTTAATTAATTGTTTGAGTCATCAATAACTTTTAGGTATCATGTTATCTTATGCTTACCAAGTACCAAAGATAAATAGGGCATTGTCACAAAAGATCATATCTTTAAATTGAAACATCAACTTTATTGATAGACATCCTTGTCATTACAAGATGTAGAAATAAAGTGTTTCTATTTATTGGCAAAATGGAATAGCAATTCATAACTCTATTATATGCCCTTTGGGCAGTAATAAATTGAAAAGTACTCCTATCTATGGAAGCAACACTTGCTCCAATGATGAGTGCTCCTTCTTGGTCCTTTCATAAAGGCCATCACTTCATTTCAGATCCTGTAAATCATTATGTCAGATCTTTCTCCTGGTATCATATACCTGAGATAAAGAAGCATTTCAAGTTTATTTCAAGATACCTGAGGTGGAGATTTCCATCCTCTCCTTCTTCTTCTTTTGTTCATCCATATAGAGAGAGCAATTTCTCCTCCAATGTCCTGGCTCTTGACAATGGTGACATTTGCCTCCCTTGTTCACCCCTCCTTTGACCTTGAGAACTGAAGATGACTTGGGTTGTTGGCTAGCATTAGAACTCTTCTTTGCCTTTCCCTTGCCTTTAGACTTACCCTTCTTTCTACTGATCAACATCACAGATTTGGGTTTGTCTTTCTTCATTTGTGCCTCTGCTGTCCTCAACATGCCCAATAATTCTGTTAGTGGCTTGTCAAAATTGTTCATGTTGTAGTTCATCACGAACTAACTGTAAGATTCTAGCAACGATTGCAGTATCACATCAGTATCCAACTCTTGGCTCAGAGGGAATCCCAGTCTTATCAGGTTCTCCACATACCTAATCATCTTGAGTGTGTGAGGACCAACTGGATCTCCTTCTGTCATGACGCACTTGAACAATGCCATGGAGACATCATATCTCTCTTGCCATGCTTGGCCTTTATACATGTTCTTGAGATGTTGAACCATCTCAATGACGTCCATGTTCTCATGTTGTCTATGCAACTCATAGTTCATTGATCACAACATCAAGCACTTCGCGTCAATGGCATCCTCAGTATGCTTCTTATAATCATCCCTTTCTACCTTTGGTGCGGTGGGAGTGGGTTCCTATGGCACTGGTGTATCTAGGACATAGATCTTTCGCTCTTGAGTGAGAACAATTCTCAATGTCCTAAACTAGTCGTGGAAATTAGTCCCATTTAGCTTGTCCTTCTCTAGGACTGATCGCAACGAAAAGTGATTATTGTTCACATGCATTTGTTCTACAAAAGGAAACATGAAATTTTAGTCCAAAATTCTTTTGACTTAATTTGATTGATTTGAAAAAAATTGACAATATAATTAGGCCTTTAATTAATTATCGCTCCCACTATTTTGTTCAAATTGATAGCCCTCACCATCAATTCGGAACATTGCAGCGTACAATCTTCTAGTGAGCCAATGTCATGACAGACACCAAACATTGGATAATGATTAATGCGGAAGAAAACATTAGCAGTGGATTAACAAAAATCACTTAAAAATTAAAACCATTTACAAAGAGATCCATTTCCAAGAAACTCTTATAACAAGAACCAAAGTGTTATATATACATTCTGGTCCACAACGTACATACCATGTACCTTCTTTTCTTGAGGATTACATACAATAGTTGCTTTGTTAAATCTACACATAAGCAACATAAAACCTTGAGGCATTCAACGCCAAAATCTCAAATCAATTATAAAAGCACTAACTACTGACTCCAAGGACCTAAGAGTATAGAGACGACACATAGGACTCATAACTACAAGACACGACAGTCAGTATCTCCACCTGAGATATCACTACTGTCCCTGATGTTGTTGTCCTTCCCCTGTTGTAGGGTTCTTGTCTCCTCATCCTCGTCCACCTAAAAAGGTTGGATCCCACGGGGGTGAGATAATTGAAATTGTCCCAGTGAGAGATATAACTCTCTGCCAAAAACATTATTATTGAGATAAAGAGTGATAAACGGAACAGGGAAATCTCTATTGAATAGTAGGATTTAATCATTATGAAGCAGAATATAGCAATATCATCTTTTAAAGCATTACAGCTATAAATGATAAAGTAGTAAATCATCCATTCATTTGAATAAAAAATATGAAGAACATGTATAATATCTATCTATTTAGGATACAATAAGCAATGTAACATCAACCAATGATTTCCATATTTCATCCTTAAGAAAATACGCTACACGGATGATTACATTTTATAATCATACTTATGCCCTGAGGAAGTGAGCTATACCGCTCAAATCCAACCTTCGGTTGCAAAACCCAAAGTCGGTGCCATACAAGATCAAAGGAAGAGTCAGACTCCTCGATCTCATCTGTCTCGTTTAGTGTGAGACCACAATCAAGACCAAAGTCTCTTGCTTAAGTGACCTTAGTCACAGGGTTAGCTCTCATAGGCTACCCTTCCTCTAGCCCGCCCTTGTACAGGTCATGGCGCTAGTAAATCTGAGCCACGGGCCAGTTCACTGTGCTCTCTGAGCCATTAACGCATTCATTCTCCATCACACTGAGCCATGGGCAAGTTCACCATGCTCTTAAACATATCTTGAGTCTACAACCGAAGTTGCACTCTAATCCTCCTATTTTCGGCTAGGATAAACCCCGCATATTCAACAATATACGCTCCGGATTAACCAGCAAGAAAACCCATTTCACCATCACCAGCTACTGACGATGATGGATCTATGGCCAGGGCTCTACATGATAATATTCCACTTGATTATTTAAGTACATTACCATATTCTTTTAGCATCAATCAAGTTTTCAAACAGGAATTATTATGACAAATGCTACAAAGAAACAATACTCCTATCAAGTACTTTTCAAAGCTTTATAAAACATTGGGATCTCAATCCCTTATCTCATTACTGGGAATTCACATCCCTCAACAATGCCATCATCATGTTTACTGGATCTGGGTATTCAAACCCTTAGTTCATCACTGAACATGGTTACCACTTATCAGGTAACTATTACCTCCAGGTCATCTGACCAAAGTATTCATGATACTTGTTACATAAGCATTTCATATAGTTCACCATGTATAATCAACTTCTTGTCACCTCTTACTAGGCAACAAATAAAATAATGGCTCACAAGGCCCATTAACATCATAACGCATGCCTGGTTATGCTCATCATCTCATGATACCTGCATGGTTAGTACACTTGATAACAACCATATCAATTACATATCAACATTATGAAATACAAAGATAACATCACTATTCCCTCATTAGGGTTAGAGTTTCCCATCTTTATCAATTAGGGTTTCATATAACATCACTCAATATTAGGATTTCACATAATATCACCATATATTAGGGTTTCACATAACATCACCCTATATTAGGGTTTCACATAACATCACCCTATATTAGGGTTTCACATAACATCACCCTATATTAAGGTTTCACATAACATCACCCTATATTAGGGTTTCTCAACCCATTACCCAAATTAGGGTTAGGGTTCCTCATTATCCCTTGATTACTTCATTAATCCTAACCCTAATTCAGTGCTTCCACATATCTAGGAACACATAACATTATTTAAGTATTAAATCATACTTATCGTTATTCCATGTACTAGGAACACACATCATCATCATACATTATTAGGTTAACTTAACCTTTCACTAAGTACATGCAGCTATGCTTACCATAGTGTATTGAATTAATTAATTTCATATGCATCAAGTGATAATCACTCTAAATGTATTAATCACCTAAATACTTTAGAGGTACTTCCATTGAAATCAGCCTTGAGATACTCTTCAACCACTTATGGGGTTATAGTACTTACATGGTTTGAATCAATTTAGACCTTCAAACGGTTTAGACCAATTGAACCTTCAAACTATTTGAGACCGTTTAGACCCTCAAACGGTCTTGCCTTAATCCTTCAAACGGTTTGAGACCATTTAGACCTTCAAACGGCCTTGGTCCAAACCTCCAAATGGTTTAGGACCGTTTAGACCTTCAAATGGTCTTGGTCCAAACCCCCAAATGGTTTAGGACCATTTATACCTTCAAATAGTCTTGGTCCAAACCTCCAAACGGTTTAGGACCATTTAGACCTTCAAACGGTCTTGGTCCAAACCTCCAAATGGTTTAGGACCGTTTAGACCTTCAAACGATCTTGGTCCAAACCTCAAAATAGTTTAGGACCGTTTAGACCTTCAAACGGTCTGGTCCTTATATCCTTAAACGGTTAGAAGACCATTAGACCTTAAACGGTCTTGAGGTCACTTGACCTTCAAACGGTCTTGCCCCCTTTGATCTTCAATCGATTTTTGAAACCGTTTGATCTTATTAGGGTTTGAAACTGTTTGACCCTTGAACGTTTTGAAACTGTATGATCAAATCATCTTTGAAATTGTTTAACCCTAAATGGTTTGAGATCGTTTGAACCTAAGTTAGGGTTTTGACATCAATTGATCTATGGTTTTGAAACCAATTGAGTTCTAATTGTTTGGTAATCCAAGGTTGAGACCATGTGGACTAGATTAGGTTGAAACCATTAGACCTTAACACATTTTTGAAACCATTTAGCCTCTAATGGTTTTGAAACCATTTGACCTCTAATGGTTTTGAAATTGTTTGGTCACCAAATGGTTTGAAACTGTTTGGTCTCTAACGGTTTGAAATTGTTTGACCAACAAAATGAAACTGTTTGACAAATATATTCTTGAGGTGTGTGCTAAGATGATGTCATCATCATCAAGCTTTAGACCTCCTATTTCTATTGTCATATATATGATAAATTCAGCAATTATTCATGAAGAAAATAAAAGATCAACATATGATGAGAAATTGAAATCGATAATAACATTGATGGGTTCAAGTTATATAACCTGCCTTCAAAGTAGCTTCAAAGCTTCAAGCTTCTCATCTCTAATGGTAAAAGAATCTTCTTCACCTTTCTAAGGTTCGTTTCCAACTCTATTGATGCAAAAGATGTCCAAGGTTGAGCATTGGATGGAAGAGAGAAGAAAATCAATGTTGAAATCCGATTTCAACCATCAATTCAAGGTTGAAGATGATCATGGAGCTTACCTTCAGCTTGGGGAACTTTTTCCTCCTGCTCCTAAGCTCCTTGGTCGTCGGCCAAAGCAAAGGAAGAAAGTGGTTTGCAAAATATCCTTTCAAGTAAGGAGAAAATTGAGTACATATAATTGATTTTCTAGGAGAGAGAAAGTAAGATAAAATTCATCCACTTTATTTCCACATGCCCCCTCCCTTCCTTGCCTTCGAAGCCATCTTCCTTGTCCTCAAAAATCCTCTCAATTATCCTTGAATTAAAAGCAACCATTTAAGCACCTTAATCATTATAATATTACTATCCATTTTTAGTGGACATTACTTTTTAATTAACAAATGTGAGTGGATTGCTTCACCTACTTAGGATATTTTGGTGCCACTCAAGGCATTTGGACGTCATCCAATTATAGGATTTCAACCACAGCCTTTTTAATTGATGGGCACTTCAATTAATATATTTATTTTTGCTATAAAATAAATTAGGGTTTCAATTATGCTTAAATCTTGATTGTTTTATTATAAAGATTGTCTCTCCTCAAAAGTAGTTCAAACAAGATGCCCCATTCTTTTCATTTCTCCAAATGATACCAAGAAACGGTAGGGACATTCTTGAAGTGGTAATTTACATATTCAACCCTATATTTTGGGTAATTTGCAAATTACACCAAAACTAGCATTCAATACACAAGCATTACTCAAACAAGCTCCTTCTTGGAACTTAGACTCCCACAAACCATACCTCATCATCATTATAATTCTTATGATGTTATAACACTTGTGGAACATTTATCATGTAACATTTGCAAGGTAACCCCTTAAATTGGGTAAATTGCACTTTAGTCCAAAACAGGTAAAACATTGTTTCAACATTATTCAAATAGGACCAAAATTGAAACATAAGCTCTCCTTTAGTGTAAATTACTTTTTAAAAGATAAAGACAAGAATCTAAATGACTTACTTAAGCAAAACTTCTAGGGTTAAGTGATGGAGCTTCCACTTGTGTGGAATTGCGTGCACCACTAAAAATCCTAAAGATAGTAAGTCTTTAGGTTTAGCCTTGCTTATACTAGATTGAGAACTCCACCCACGTATGCTAGGATACGTGGAAGTCTTATCATAGTATAGTTAAGGGTCGAATCCACAGGACAACAGTCTTGTTGGGAGCAATAAGATGGAAAATGTTAGAATTTCACTTAACTTCTTAACAGTTGGTGTTTAGATCAAAGAGTTGGTTTGGTTGTTTTAAACTAAGTGCAAGTAAAACAAAAGCAAGAAAGTAAATTTTAAGGTTGTAAACAATGATAAGAAACCACTAGTATGTGATTGGCTTTCACCTCCACTACGCATGGATCAAAACATGCAGCATAAAAACATAACCTGCAATAAGAGTCTAAACAATTAGTATCTTTGTAGATTTAGTTTCCTTTCAGAGAACTAACTATGACAAGTGTGGGAATGTTGCAACGCCAGCCATCCCCGAACGAATGGTCACTTACTTTACATCATTCCCTTCACAAAGTGTGTTCCTTGACTTAACAAGGTTGTACTTTCATACGTCAACTGATTCCATTTCATAGTATGAAAGTACAATGATGGAAGTGAGTTTACTCCACTTCTTAAAAAACGCTCCTAGATACCAAAACAGATGCATGGTGGATACATGCATCAGGAACCAACATTCAATCGAGATTCGAATCTAATAGTACAAACGTAGACAATTCATACTAAAAGATAAAAGGTAACACAAGTTGGTGATCAAGCAACAAGCATTCATTAAACGATTGATGTTGAACTGAAAAGAAAGTATATCTCTATTGCAAACTATGGATTACATTGCATGAAATGAAAACATGGGTAGCAGGGCTACTCCCCACACCCTAGTGTATATGACTACTTGCTCATGGCAAGGACAAAGAAGGAGGCGAGAAGAGAGAGAGAGAACATCATCTCCACGAAGGAGGGAGGAAGGTCAACCCCTTGGAGAGAGAGAGTGACGATCTTCACACTTCGTAGGTTGCTCAATGATGAATCCTTCTCTTCCCACCTTCTTTGGTGATGAGAGAGAAAGCAGCTTCTGAATGGAGTGTGGATCTCATACCGGCAGCCTCGGGGCGGTGGATGAAGGATGGAACAGCTCTAGAGCAGCAGAGGCAGCCTTTGGATGTCCGAAACTTGATACCTCATGAGGACCCTTTGGGTCTTATTTATAGGCTTTGAGTGAAGTCCAAATGGTTTGGGCAGTTTTAGGCCCAAACGGTCTTGGAAACCGTTTGGGTTCTGAGACCGTTTGGACTCTCTCGGTTTCGAAACCGTTTGGACTCTCTTAGTTTGGAAACCATTTGAGTCCTTGCGGTCTTGAAACCATTTGCCTTTATTCGGTCTTGGGATCGTGTAACTTCATGAGGTCTTGGGACCAATTGAGCTCCATTCGGTCTTGGGACCGTATGGTCTTCATTCGGTCTTAGGACCGTTTGGCGTCCATTCGGTCTTGGGACCGTTTGGCGTCCATTCGGTCTTGGGACCGTTTGGACTCTCTCAGTTTCGAAACCGTTAGGACTCTCTCGGTCTGGAAACCATTTGAGTCCTCGCAGTCCTGAAACTTTTTGCTTTTATTCGGTCTTGGGACCCAGTATCTTTATGCGGTCTTGGGACCGGTTGATCTCCATTCGGTCTTGGGACCGTTTGGCATCCATTCGGTCTTGAGACCGTTTGGTGCCCATTCGGTCTTGGGACCATTTGGAGCTTTTGTAATTTTTTTGTATTTTTCTGTAGGAAATGAAAGGGAAAAGTTAGGCTAATGATATATTTGCAATAAAGTGGAAAGTTAAAGATTCTATCTAATTTATCTAAGAAAGAGTATGGAAAACTGAGAAAAACCAATAAGATAACATCGCAAAATGGGAGGTTATCACCCCCCCCTAACTTAGATTCTAGCTTGTCCTCAAGCTAGATAGAGCTAATGCACGTAGTGGTGAGGCAATTTTATTTAGTTAAGATTTCCATACTCTTGCTTCAATTCTAAACCAGAGATCTCCTAAGGTTGTATCGGAGCTTTTGCTTGCCTTAACTCTTTCAGGTGTTGACAGTTGCTTGGATCTCAGGTTTCTTCCATATCTCGTAGCCCGCATTGAGACCACTTTTTATTCTGTGCATGTCGTCGACTCTAATCAGTTTTATACTTCTCTGAAAATCCTGTCAGAAGCTAGAGTGGGTATGAGGGTTGGCTAAAGGCTTGTTGTGTAACTCCCCCTTTAAGTGGGGGAGGGTTTGTCTATGCATTTAGGGTATCACTACCAGGCATGATACATCTGCCTTTGTGAGGGCAGCTGAATGTACCGGCTGGGCGAGTCTTTTATCAGCCTTTCATATATTTGGATACCTTAGGGTTTCACTACCGGGCACGACACATCTGTCTTTGTGAGGGCAGCTGAATGTACCGGTCGGGCGAGACCTTTATTGTCTCTTCATAAAATCCTTATGCGTGGCACAACTCTCATATTTTTATTCAACACTCTGGCTTTTATTTGTAAACTCACAGGCTTAGGATTTGGAATTTGAGGGGTTTTGGTTGGGTGCCCAAGCCTCTTTTATTTGAAGAGAAGAAATTTGTTCTTAGAGTTTCTTGACATGCACTTATTTGGTTTCTACTTAGTGGTCCACTTGCGAGGCTTCTTGATTTGGATGTCACCTGATACCCTCCCATCCTTGAAAGTGTTTGGCTTGTTTCGGCCCTGATGTTAACCTGTGGAGAGTCAGATGTAGAATTGAGGAAAAATCATGAAAATCTGGTGCGGAGATAATTTATTAATTCACCATTATATGTCTATATGCTATTCTTGTTATTGCTCTTGAGGACTAACTGGATTCTAAAGTTAGCTGGGGATGACTTTTTTTTTCAAGAGGGGTGTTATTCTTATGTGCAGGATTTATTTTAACAGGGGAATTATTTAAAAAAATCTAAATGTGCAAAGAAAACTAAAAATTTATACAGAATTGAAAGAGAAGGTAGAGAGGGAAGGATTTTAACAATGATACCTCGCCCTTGTCCAGTGTACTCCCTCCCTAACTTATCACTCACTCTATCCTCAGAGTGTCAAAGTGATAGGTTGAGAAGTACAAGGACAAGGGCATCAGGCTTCTGTTAGTCCTTTATTAGCTCCAGGCGTTCAGAGAAGATTAATTGCAAACTTTCCACATAGATCGTGGTAATCCACGTCTGTCATGTCCTCTACTGGTCTTACAAGGACCATGATGGTGTACATCTAGTAGAGGATGTGGAAACCACAGTCTTTTGACTCTCAGAGCTACTAGGGACATTTGTGGCTGAAGGCAGGGCGATGAAAGTGTTCTTTGTCATATGCCTGTGTTTGCTTGCTGAGAAGGTCATGTAGTTGGTCAGCGCACTCCTTCGCCACCTCCTCTGTGGGTGTTCTTGGTGTTGTAGTATACTGTTGTTGATCTGGATTGTACTGGCTGTCGGAACTATTATATATGATTGTTGTTCTGTCATGAAGATTTGTCGCCAGTAACATCCAGTGCTCTGAATGAAGGAAAGGAAGCATGATAAACTTCGGCGTCATATGTTGGAGGAAAGAAATGAGTGCCTCAGTTGTTCTGAAGTTCTTTAGCTTTAGGAGATCATCTTTCAAATATGATGATGCCATATAGATCGTAGGGTGATTCCGTCCGAGAAGATATTGATAGGCGACCATCAAACTCACAGATAGAGACCCTTTGAACTGTACAGTTTCACATAGCGCATCTTCCATAACCAAGATATCTCCGGCTAGGAAAACGAGATCATCTTTCTCAGTGTAAAGCCTAGACATGATGAGCTGAAGTTCATTGTCGGAAAGACGTTTGCAGGCGCTGAGGTAAAAATTAGGGAACGTGGGTGTAATGGTAGACAGGGGGACCTTTTGTGAATATGGTATGTCGATGGTAGCCCCGGTTAACAACTTGGTGTCCCCTTTATCATCCGCCAAATCAAAAGAATAAGGGTCCCATTGATTCTTCTCGGAGACCTTGGTGGGCTGTTGTTTATCCAACTCCTTTATTGTTTGCCAGAATAGCTATTTTTTAGTACGTTGGATGGTCGAGAAGAGGTAGCGAGGAACATCATTAGGCGCCATAGTTGGTTCCTTGAAGAACCTTCTATCACATATTAGCTCCATGGTGTAACGACCTCGTAGAGAATGAAAATCCTTTGTGTCCAGCTCAGTGAAAGGGATTTGTTGATTGAGCACTTGGATGTGGCGTATAGTGTAGAAAGCACAATCCCTAGATCCTTCTTGTTTTTGGACTTGTGGGTTTATTATTTGGAACCAGGGTTGGTTCCAACCATTTCTGAGGGATGGACATGCAACCCAAATCAATTTCAGAAGCCGGAAAGGGATGCATCTGGCCTCTCCGGCTTCAATACCAGCAAAATTAATTATTCCGGCCTTTAGTTCACTGGCACAAAAATTGTACACCTTGGCGTCTCGAGCCGCGGTGTCCACGATCATTAGCAGCCAGTGGTCAGAAACTTGAAAGGGCATAGTAATGTAGTGTGCCTTTCTGGAAATCCCCCTCTGCAACCGCTCAATAGATTTGTTTTGTAAATCTTTATATAAAAGACTCATGGCCAGAGCAGGTGAAGCGTTAAGTACTTGTAGCAGCCGTTTAGAGCTTCTGTAGATTTTGATAGAATTGGCAAGGAGGACACGAAAGATTGCCATCTTCACTGATGATTGTGGTCGAAGGATGGTGCAGAAATCTTCATGTGTCAACTTACGTTGGGTCTTTGTATTATGGTAGATAACGTCACCCCCTTCTTTGGCATCATCTACGATAGTGTTTAGGATGAAGATATCTTGAGAATCTAGGGTAGAGATGGCTGCCATGTCTAAATCGTGCATCTTGTGAGGTAGAGGTGGCGGCGGGGGAAGCTCTTGCGAAAGGTGGGAAGAGGTCTGCTCCAAATCGTCTATGTAGTGCTACAGAGCTTTGTCTTTATCTGAATCAGAAGCAGATTCGAGATCTTCATCTGTATCTAAAGTGACTCTTTCTAATTCTTCTTGTTCTGGGGGAAGAGGTGAAGATTGCTCTAGGGTGGAGTGTTGTGGAAGGTTTGCTTGTGGTTGACTCGTGCTGGTTCCGAATAAACATTGTTGGAACTCAACAAAAGCTACTTCTTTGGCAGTTTCCCCCAAAGATCCCATTGCAGAATAGTCAAGAAATTGATCCCCATATGACATGTTAACGTTGTCATTGTGAGTAGGGGATTTGGGATTTTTATCACGTTCTTGGTTATCTTTATGTCGTTCTAGTGTAGCTCCTCGGCTGGGGCCCTCCCCAGCATTGTCTGGGTCATCAGATTTATCGTTTGAGGAGGTGCTATTGTTGGAGTCAGTCGAGGAGTCATAATCCTCATCTCCATCTTCTTCTTCATCATCTTCTTCGTCTGCCGCCTTATATGTGGTCTTCTTTGGTGTGGTCTTCTTTGGTGTAGGCTTCTTGCACTGCCGGTGGAGTGCTTGTAGTTCGTCGAAAGCCACTTGCATATGCTCATGTGTTTCAAGCAGAGCATCGTGGGCGCGGCGGACGGCGGTGGAAATGGTGAAAAAGGTGAACGACGGCGGTGACACGTGCATCGATAGAAAAGAGAACCATGTTGGTGACGTAGGCGTCGGCGATGGTAAAAATGAAGCGTGGCGTGATGACAGAAGTGCCGGCGATGGCGGTGGCATTGGTCTACCTTACTGCTGTGGGTGACGATGACGACGGCGAGGCGACGAATGGTGGTAATGATGGTGCAGAAGTCATGAAGACACGCGGAAGCTGAGGTGACATAGGTGATGGTAGCGGAACAAACCGGTGTCGCTGGTTGTGCGGGAGTGAGAAAAGGAGGAAATCAAACAGTACTCACGCAAGGGTTTAGAGAGATCGATATTCTAAAGAAAGAAAAAGGGGAGGGTGGGATTATATTTATAGGATTTGGGGGCGACGATACAAATTCCCAAATCCAACCGGTTTCGAGACCGTTTGGGCTCCAAACGGTTTCGAGACCATTTGGGGTCCAAACGGTTTCAAGACCGAAAGGGGTCCAAACGGTTTTAAGGCCGTGAGGCCCAAACGGTTTCAAGACCGGTTAGGATAAGATGGTTTAGGTTTTATATTTTTATATTTTTATGTTTGTTTTAGTTATTTATGTGAATTTTTATATTTTCATATTAAAGATGATAAACCTAAATCAAACAAAGAAGTAAAAATAAAAAATAATGATATTCAGATCTTGGGTTGCCTCCCAAGTAGCTCTTGGGTTTCACGTCACTGGCTCGACGAAATTTTGATTTTGTTATGGTGATGTTGTGGGTCTCGCATCTCAATATTCTATCTCGGAATTTTGTCAGTTGGAGTATAGTATTTCTTCACTCTATGTCCATTGACTGTCCTCTCTCCTCCATTGTCATCAACAATTATGATGGCTCCAGTCGCATATATGTGCTTGATGGAAAAAGGCCTGGACCACTT
The DNA here is from genome assembly GCA_963693085.1 of Alisma plantago-aquatica. Lineage (NCBI taxonomy): Eukaryota > Viridiplantae > Streptophyta > Magnoliopsida > Alismatales > Alismataceae > Alisma > Alisma plantago-aquatica. The sequence goes on along the minus strand of OY856413.1, from coordinate 997,688,797 downwards.
TGTACGAAGTTTCTCGGGGAACATTTTGAGTCTGGAGTTGAAAAGAAGGACTTTGTCTCCAATAGTGATGTCTTTTCTGTTTAGATGACCATCGTGCCACATCTTGGTTTGTTCTTTGTAGATCCTGGCACTCTGGTATGCGGTCATTCTGAGCTCCTCTAGTTCTTGCAACTGGAGTTGTCTGTTTTATCCAGTGCTTTTAAAATCAAAATTCAGTTGTTTAATGGCCCACCAAGCCTTATGTTCCAGTTCAACTGGAAGATGACAAGATTTTCCATATACCAGATGGAACGGGGTTGTTCCAATCGGTGTTTTAGAAGATGTGCGGTAAGCCCAAAGGGCATCGGGAAGCTTGATGGACCAGTCGGTACGGTGTCTATTGACGGTTTTCTCTAAGATTGCCTTCAGTTGTCTATTCGAAACTTTGACCTGACCACTAGTTTGTGTATGGTAAGGTGTGGCAACTTTATGGTTGACTCCGTATTTATTTAGGAGTGCTTCATTCTAGAAAATGGGTCCCTCCGTCGGATATGACAGTTCGGGGGACTCCGAATCTGGGGAAAATGATATCTTTAAACATCTTAATGACTGATTTGGAATCAGTGGAAACTGTGGGTATAGCTTTTACCCATTTCGAGACATAATCCACAGCAACCAGTATGTAAGAAAATCCATATGAAGAGGGGAAGGGACCCATGTAGTCTATCCCCCAAACATCGAAAAGTTCGATCTCTTGCCACATAGTGAGAGGCATTTCATTCCTTTTAGTTATACCGCCAGAAAGTTGACATTTATTGCATGATTTTACAAAATCATGGGAATCTCTTGCTATTGTTGGCCAAAAGAAACCCGATTGTAGAACTTTCATAATGGTCTTTTTCGAACTCATGTGTCCCCCATTGGGGACAGAATGACAATGTTCTAAGATAGGGGTAATCTCTTCTTCCGGTAGGCAGTGACGAAAAAGTCTATCTGCACATAGACGAAAGAGATAAGGTTCGTCCCAGTAATATTGCTTAACATCGTGGAGGAATTTATTTTTGTCGTGGTGAGAGGCGGAAGGGTGGATGATTCCTGTAGCTAGATAGTTCACTATGTCGGCATACCAGGGGAATCCGGTGGTAATTTTCATTAGCTGGTCATCAGGGAGGGAGTCTCAGATAGGTACTTTATCATCATCCTCGACTTCAATGCGGTTGAGATGATCAGCGACGATGTTTTCCACTCCGCTTTTGTCTTTGATTTCCAAATCAAATTCCTGAAGCATCAACACCCAGCGGATAAGTCTGGGTTTTGCGTCTTGCTTCTGAATTAGATATCATATGGCGGAGTGGTCAGTGTAGACTATGACCTTTGATCTGATCAGGTAGGAATGGAATGTCTCGAACGCATACAGCTAAGAACTCCTTTTCTATAGTGGTGTAGTTCTTTTGCACTTCATCAAGTGTCTTGGACGCATAGTATATTACATAAGGATTTTTGTCAATTCTTTGTCCTAACACCGCTCCTATAGCATAGTCTCTAGCATCACACATTATTTCAAATGGTTGCAACCAGTCATGTGCTCTCAGAATAGGCACAGAGACTAGAGTGTTTGTTAAGGTTGTGAAGCTTTATAGACATTCTTGGTTAAAATTGAACTCGATGTCCTTGGTCAATAATTGGGTCATGGGTTTTGCTACTTTCGAGAAATCTTTGATGAATCTTCGATAAAACCCAGCATGACCCAAGAATTTTCGTACTCCTTTTACGTCTTTTGGCGGTGACAGTTTTGAGATGACATCAATTTTTTCCTTGTCTACCTCGATCCCTCTTTCACTCACCCTATGTCTGAGGATGACACCTTCAGTTACCATAAAATGGCATTTTTTCCAATTTAAGATAAGGTTCATTTCCTCACATCTTTGTAGGACTTGTCCAAGGTTTAATAGACAGTTGTCAAAGGAATCTTCATAAATTGAAAATTCATCCATGAATACTTCCATTATGGACTCGGTTAACCCTGCAAAAATAGCAGACATGCACCTTTGGAAGGTAGCAGGTGCGTTGCCCAACCCGAATGGCATTCTTCTGAAAGTGTAGATCCTAAAGGGACAAGTAAAAGTTGTTTTTTCTTGGTCTTCTAGGTGTATAGGGATTTGATAGAACCCAGAATAACCATCGAGATAACAGAAGAACTTTTGATGGGCTAGGCGTTCAAGGACTTCGTCAAGAAAAGGTAGAGGGTAGTGATATTTTCATGTTGCTTTATTTAATTTCCTGTAGTCGATACACATTCTCCACCCCGTGACAGTCCTTGTGGGCACTAGCTCATTTTTATCATTTAGCACAATAGTGGTTCCTCCCTTTTTGGGGACCACTTGGACAGGGCTGACCCATTGGGAATCTGAAATTCGGTAGATAATGTCGGCTTTTAGCAGTTTGAGGACCTCAAGGCGAACCACCTCTTTAAGATTGGGGTTCAGCTTTCTCTGGTGCTCTCTTGAAGGCTTGAATTCTTCTACCATTGGCAGTCTATGCATGCATAGGGCTGGGTTTATACGTGTCAGGTCAATTATTTTGTACCCAATGGCTTTCTTATGTTTCTTTAACTCAACGAGAAGCCTTTCTTCCTGGTCTTTCATTAGAGTGGAACTGATGATTACTGGACATAGTTCTTCTTCGTCCAGGAAGACGTGCTTAAGTCCCTTTGGTAGGGTTTTCATCTCGGGAGCCTTAGGTGCTTCTGTTGTTTCTAAAATAGTGATAGATTTGAGCTCCTCAAAAGTGGATGTTGGTGCTTCTTCAGCTTTCTCTAAGTGTTGCAGGCATTGTTGAACTAATTCGTTGGTTGAGAATTCAACTTCTGGATTTATTAAAACATTCTCTAAATCATCAGATGGTTTAAATATTTCCAATTGGGACATTTGATGTATTGCATCTAAGAGAAAAACTTCCTCTTGAATGTTGGGGCCTTTCATGTTGTTGAGGACCCAGAACTGAATTGCTTCTTTTCCCTATCTCAGAATGATCGTGCCAGCTTTGACATCAATGAGCACCCTAGCTGTGGCAAGGAAGGGTCTGCCAAATATTATTGGGTATCTAAGATCTTCCTTGATATCCATGATGACAAAATCACATGGGACATAAGAATCCTTGCCTATCCTAACTGGAATGTCTTCAATAATTCCTAGGGGTGCAGTGATAGTGGAATCAGCTAACTGAATTGTCATCGTTGTGGGTAGAAAGTCAGTAAAACTCAATCTTTTACACATGGAGTAGGGCATAATAGATATGCTATCCCCTAAGTCAGCTAATCCCTTTTTGCTCGAAGCATTTCCAATACAACATTGAATATTAAAAGAACCATGGTCCTTCTTTTTCTTTGGCATCTTATTAAGAATGATATCGGAGGTGGTATGAGCCAGTTTGACCGTCTCTTGCTCTTCAGTAATATATTTCCTTGATAGCAAGGTTTTCAGATATTTAGCCCAAGTTGGTACTTCAAAGAGGGCATCGAGGAGTGGGATATCGATATAAAGTTTCTTCATCGCCTCCTTGAATTTTTGGAATCTAGTGTCCATTTTAGTCTCTCTCAATCTTCCTAGATATGGTATCCTAGGTTTATATTGTGGAACTTCTGGCTCTTTGGGAGCTTGTTCCTTTTCTTTGCTTGTTGCAGTCTCTATAGATTTCTCAATTCCTAGATTCGGGCTTGCATTTGGAGTAAAGATAGGTGTATCATCATCATCGTGAGTGATTCTCATAGTTTCATGAAAGACATGACCAGATCTTGTAGTGACGACATTCAAATGCTCTGGTCTATTTTGATCGTGTCTTGGGTTTGACTCTGGTCTATTTTGAGCCTCCACAGCCTTCTGTTGAGCTTGCTGATTGGCAAGCATGGTTTGTTGCAACTGTAACATCTACCTAATCATAGTCATCTTGTATTTTGGCTGGGAAGGGGCATTTTTTCTGTTGAAATTGAGTGAGTTGATGTTGTCCTTGATGTGGTTGTTGCAGAGGTGGTGTTAAGGTTGTTGTGATTGATGTAGTTGAGGAGGTAATTGTGGGTGCAGAGGAGGATGGGTATATTGATAGTAGGCGGAGGGATTTCTTGGGTAGTTGGATCTTAGGAAGTTATTTCTAAGATTCCATTGATTTTGGTTATAGTTACTTTGAAATCCAGGTGGCAATCTATTGGAAGATCCACCTTGTGTTTGATGTTGCGGGTTAGAAGTCCCCGCAGGATTCCCATATTGAAACCCGGGGTGGTTTCTTGGTTGATTTGGATTATAGTTAGCTTGTCCTGGTATGGAATGAATGGAATTAACTTGTTCGGGCATCTGATCTTCAGGGTGTTTGATGATTGGTTCGTACTGCTGTTGTGGTGGTTGCATATCCATCATCACATTATAAAGTAAGCTACAAGATAGTGTAGGGTGATCAGTTGCGTGACAAGCTTCACAAGTCCCTGTGGTAGCTTAAACTGTTGGACTTGGGGGTTTTTCTTCTTATCATATTCTCCAAATGAAGTTTCAAGTGCCTGCTGTTTGTGAGCTATAGTCTTCAAGGCTTCAACAATAGCTTTCATTTCCATTGATTCCTCAGCCTTATAAACTTTGAGGACTCCCTTAGCATATGAGCGTCCCCAATTGGATTAGTTCTCAGCTCTGAGTGTAACGATTTTCCAAGCATCCTCGTAGTTCTTCCTCATAAAATTTCCTCCAGATAAGGAATCCAGAAATTGCTTGATATCATCACTCACCCCCCTATAGAATGTTTCTATTAATTGATTTTGGGAGATACCGTGATGAGGGCACTTCCTTAGAAGCTCCTTGAATCTTTCCCATGCTTCTGCGAGTGTTTCTCCAGGAAGTTGGGCAAAGTGGTTGATTTGCACCCTAATTTCATAGGTTAATGAAGGAGGGAAAAAAATTCACCAACTCAAAGCCCTTTCGGATAGAGTGAAGTGAAACAAATGTAGCATTATTGCGTCAAAGGCAACTCTGGCTTGTGGGACAAGTCGGCAAAGTGCCTTGAATCTCTTCAAATGATCCATGCAGTCATCTCCAGAACCACCGGAGAATGAGATGCCCTGCATGATTTGAATCCATTGTGTCCAGATTTCAAAATTGGGTATGTTGATGATTGGTGGCCAGACTGGATAATTATATTCATAGTTCTTGGGGACGGCATAGTCCCTCAATTGCTTGTTTCTTAGCTCTAACTGGGCAGCTTCATTAGCTGCTTCATTTTTAGCACGGATGTGGGCCTGTTCTTCAGCTCGGATTTCTACTTGGACATGAGCATGAGTGTCAGCAAGGAGTTGTGCTCTCTGAGCGGCTATGGCGGTGTTGACCCTATCCATAACTAGTGCAGCTTGGCGTTGATCTTCAGCCATTTGTCTAGCTCTTTGGCGGTTAAGTCTGATGCGGCGGTGGAAGCTTCTCTCTACCTCAGAGTCGTATTCTGGATCAGGGGAGAATCTGAGATTATGCGATGGTTGCATACACATCTTCTACCTGAGTAGAGGAAGAAACACACTTTTTAGATGATGTGGAAGGTGTGATGAAATCAAGAAGATATGGAGTAATGTTTTTTTAATGTAAAACCCTAACCAACTAGCAAGATGATAAATGAAATTAAAACGTTCTGTTATCCCCGGCAACGGTGTCAATTTTTGATGGAGCTTCCACTTGTGTGGAATTGCGTGCACCACTAAAAATCCTATAGATTGTAAGTCTTTAGGTTTAGCCTTGATTATACTAGATTGAGAAATCCACCCACGTATGCTAGGATATGTGGAAGTCTTATCATAGTATAGTTAAGGGTCGAATCCACAGGACAACGGTCTTGTTGGGAGCAAAATGATGGAAAACGTTAGAATTTCACTTAACTTCTTAACAGTTGGTGTTTAGATCAAAGAGTTGGTTTGGTTGTTTTAAACTAAGTGCAAGTAAAACAAAAGCAAGAAAGTAAATTTTAAGGTTGTAAACGATGATAAGAAACCACTAGGATGTGATCAGCTTTCACCTCCACTACGCATGGATCAAAACATGCAACATAAAAACATAACCTGCAATAAGAGTCTAAACAGTTAGTATCTTTGTAGATTTAGTTTCCTTTCGGAGAACTAACTACAAGAAGTGTGGGAATGTTGCAACGCCAGCCATCCCCGAACGAATGGTCACTTACTTTACATCATTCCCTTTGCAAAGTGTGTTCCTCGACTTAACAAGGTTGTACTTTCATATGTCAACTGATTCCATTTCATAGTATGAAAGTACAACGATGGAAGTGAGTTTACTCCACTTCTTGAAAAACACTCCTAGATACCGAAATAGATGCATGGTGGATACATGCATCAGGAACCAACATTCAATCGAGATTCGAATCTAATAGTACAAACGTAGACAATTCATACTAAAAGATAAAAGGTAACACAAGTTGGTGATCAAGCAACAAGCATTCATTAAACGATTGATGTTGAACTGAAAAGAAAGTATATCTCCATTGCAAACTATGGATTACATTGCATGAAATGAAAACATGGGTAGCAGGGCTACTCCCCGCACCCTAGTGTATACGACAACTCGCTCATGGAAAGGACAAAGAAGGAGGTGAGAAGAGAGAGAGAGAATGTCATCTCCATGAAGGAGGGAGGAAGGTCAACCCCTTGGAGAGAGAGAGCGACGATCTTCACACTTTGTAGGTTGCTCGATGATGAATCCTTATCTTCCCACCTTCTTTGGTGATGAGAGAGAAAGTAGCTTCTAGATGGAGTGTGGATCTCAGACCGGCAGCCTCGGGGCGGTGGATGAAGGATGGAACAGATCTGGAGCAGCAGAGGCAGCCTTTGGACGTCTGAAACTTGATACCTCATGAGGATCCTTTGGGTCTTATTTATAGGCTTTGAGTGAAGTCCAAACGGTTTGGGTAGTTTTAGGCCCAAACGGTCTTGGAAACCGTTTGGGTTCTGAGACCCTTTGGACTCTCTCAGTTTCGAAACCGTTTGGACTCTCTCGGTTTGGAAACCATTTGAGTCCTTGCAGTCTTGAAACTATTTCCTTTATTCGGTATTGGGATCATGTAACTTTATGCGGTCTTGGGACCGGTTGAGCTCCATTCGGTCTTGGGACCGTACGGTCTTCATTCGGTCTTGGGACCGTTTGGCGTCCATTCGGTCTTGGGACCGTTTGGACTCTCTCGGTTTCGAAACCCTTTGGACTCTCTCGGTCTGGAAACCATTTGAGTCCTCGTGGTCCTGAAACCATTTGCTTTTATTCGGTCTTGGGACCATATATATTTATGTGGTCTTGGGACCGGTTGATCTCCATTCGGTCTTGGGACTGTTTGGCATCCATTCGGTCTTGAGACCGTTTGGTGCCCATTCGGTCTTGGGACCGTTTGGAGCTTTTGTAATTTTTTTGTATTTTTCTGTAGGAAATGAAAGGGAAAAGTTAGGCTAATGATATATTTGCAATAAAGTGGAAAGTTAAAGATTCTATCTAATTTATCTAAGAAAGAGTATGGAAAACTGAGAAAAACCAATAAGATAACATTGCAAAATTGGAGGTTATCATTAAGGCATAACCCAGGTCAGAGATGTTACAATTATCCACCCCTAACAGGGATTTCGCCCCTGAAATCATCCAGAGAAAAGAGAAGGGTACTTCCTCCTCATCTCTTCCTCCAGCTCCCACGTAGCTTCTTCAACGCCACGGTGTTGCCAAAGAACTTTCACAATTATTATGTCTTTATTTTTCAACTTTTTGATTCTCCTATCAAGAATCAACACCGGTCCTTCTACATAGGTTATATATTCATTTAACTCTACCTCCATAGGTTGCAATACTAACTCTGTATCAGGGTGACACTTTCTCAGCATGGATATATGGAATACTAGATGCAATCTGTGTAGTTCAGGTGGCAACTCCAACTTATAGGCTACCTTTCCAATCCGTTCAATGATTGGATAAGGCCCCATAAACCTAGGAGCTAACTTACCCTTCTTTCCAAATCTAAGAACACCTTTCCAAGATGAGACTTTGAGATATACTATGTATCCAACTTAGAATTCTAAAGGTCTTCACCATTTATCAGCGTATGACTTCTTTCTATCATGTGCAGCTTTTAACTATTGTTGTATTACTTTAATCTTCTTAGTTATCTGTTGCACTAACTCAGGACCCAAAAGTTGGTATTCTCCTATTTCATACCAGCATAATGGAGATCTACAAAGTCTACCATATAATGCTTCATATGGTGCCATATCAATATTGTGCTGATAACTATTGTTGTAAGTGAATTCTATTAAGCTCAAGTGTATATCCCAACTTCCTACAAACTGAAGGACACATGCCCTAAGTAAATCCTCCAAAGTTTGTATAGTCCTCTCCGATTGTCCATCTGTCTGTGGGTGAAAGGTGGTACTAAACCTTAACTGCGTACCCAAAGCTTTATGTAGTCGTTCCCAAAAATGAATCGTGAACTGGGGACCTCTATCAGAAACAATTGTAGCTGGAACCCCATGTAAACGCACTATCTCATCTATATAGATCTGTGCAAGTTTCTCAACAGTATAGGTTGTTTTGATAGGAAGAAAATATGCTGACTTAGTCAATCTATCAACTATTACCCAAATGTAATCATGACTTTTGGTTGTTCTTGGCAAACCAACCACAAAGTTCATGGTTACGTGATCCCATTTCCACTGTGGTATAGGTAAAGGTTGCATTGTTCCTGTGGGCTTTTGATGTTCAGCTTTAACCTGCTGACATACTAGACACCGCATTACAAACTCAGCTACATCTTTCTTCAAACTGGGCCACCAATACATATCTTTCAAGTTATGATACATTTTGGTGCTCCCTGGATGCATTGCATACACGGATGAATGAGCTTCCTCCATGACTAATTTCCTTAAGTCAATGGCATCAGGTACTACCATCCTACCATGGTAACAGACTACCTCATCATCTGACTCATGAAAACCCTCCCATTTCTCACTACCATACTCTGACCTGATCTGCTGAATCACAGTATCAGTTTGTTGTGCCTATTTGATCTATTGTTTCAGAGTAGGTTTTATGTGCATCTCAGCTAATAGTCCAGCTAACAAGGATACTTTAAACTGTACATTGTTTTTCCTCAAAGAGAAAAGCATGTCCCGTTTAAAGCACACTAAAGAGTCCAAATGTGCCTTGTCCATGGTTGGCGATGATGATTTTCTACTTAGTGCATCAGCCACTACATTAGACTTTCCTAGATGATAATTAATTGTACAATCGTAGTCCTTGATTAACTCCATCCAGCGGCATTGTCTCATGTTCAACTCATGATGTGAAAAGATGTATTTTAGGTTCTTATGGTCTGTGAAACTCTGGAATGTCTCTCCATAGAGATAATGTCTCCAGATCTTCAACGCATGAACCACTACAGCTAATTCTAGATCACGTGTCAGATAATTTTCCTCGTGTTTCTTAAGCTGTCGAGAAGCAAAAGAAATCACTTGTTTATCCTGCATCAACACACATCCTAGACCATTCTTAGAAGCATCACAGAAAACAATATACCCCTTTCCCTGCTCAGGTAACACTAACAAAGGTGCACTAGTCAACCTTTCTTTCAATGTCTGGAAAGAATGTTGACACTTGTCATTCCAGACAAAAGGAACCTCCTTCCTGGTCAACTTGGTTAGGGGTAATGCTATAGAATAGAAGTTCTTAATGAACCTCCTATAGTAGCCTGCTAGTCCTAGAAAACTGCGTATCTCCGTTGGTGTCTTTGGCTGTTCCCACTCCAAGATAGATTCTATCTTTTTAGGATCAACACGAATACCTGAGGCAGATATTATGTGTCCAAGAAAAGACACTTTTGATAACTAGAACTCACACAAACTGAATTTGGCATATAGCTTGTGCTCTCTTAGCAAAGTTAGGGCCCGACGGAGATGTGGCTCATGCTGTTGAGCATCTCTACTGTAAATCAAGATGTCATCTATAAAGACTACTATGAATTGATCAAGGAATGGCCGAAAGATTCAGTTCATGAGTTCCATGAATGCAGTTGGTGCATTAGTTAGTCCAAACAACATAACTATGAACTCATAGTGACCATACCTTGTTTTGAAAGCTGATTTAGGTATGTCACTATCCTTGATACATAGTTGATGGTATCCTGACCTCAGATCTATTTTAGATAAGATAGTTGCACCACGCAACTGGTCAAACAAGTCATCTATCCTTGGCAGAGGGTATCTATTCTTTATGGTTACTTTGTTTAGCTATCTATAGTCGATACATAATCACATAGACCTGTCTTTCTTTTTAACAAAGAGAACCGGAGCACCCCATGGTGAAGTACTCGGTCGAATAAAACCCTTTTCAAACAACTCCTGTAACTGTTTCTTGAGTTCTGCCATCTCAGCAAGTGCCATTCTATATGGTGTTTGAGCTATAGGTTGCGTACCCAGGATTAGATTAATCTTGAAATCAATCTCTCAGGGTGGAGGAACACCTGGAAGTTCCTCAGGAAACACATCCTCAAACTCCCTAACAATTGGAACTTTAGAAATACTAGGACTCTCTACCCTGGTATCTATCACATGTGCCAAGAATGTGAAGCATCCTTGTCGCATCATCTTTTCAGCTACTATAGCCGACACTAGACAGGTTGGAAGAATCTTTATGTCCTCCTGAAAGATCCATGTATCACCATTGTCTGTGAACATAGCCTGCTTAGAACCACAATCCAAGACAACCTTGTACTTTTCTAGGGTGTCCATCCCAAGAATTATGTCGAACCCATGCATCTCAAGTGGTATAAGATCCACCTAAATGCTATTTTCTAAAAAAGAAAGAACACAGGGAGAACATACCTCTCTCAACACTGTAGATCCAACTAATGGAATTTCTAATAACAAGTTATCAGATCTATGACTGACAATCATGTTACAGTCATGAATCACTTCTCGAGTGATAAAGGAATGCATAGCACCCAGATCAATCAAAACAGATACAAAGTAGGATAAAGACATATCAGAATGAAATAATTCCATCTGACATGTCACGACTCGTGGGTTGACCACTGCTTCTGGCTGATTCATAGCATAGAATCTTGTCGATGCTGGTTGTCGACCACTCGCCCTGTTATTGGATGTAGATGAACCAGCTTAGGACGCATGTCCACATCCTCGAGTTCCACTGCTAAACTTTTGCCTCTGAGAGCCTTGTTGACTCTACCTCGGTGGTTGGGTTACACTCACGTCTCTAACTAGACAATCTTTCATCAGATGTCCCATCTTCCCACATTTATAACAAACTATGTTCTCCCACTGTGGTCTAGACGGTCATGTTACTGACATTGATGCTGAGTTGTGAGCTCCCTCTGGTGGTAAACTACGACCTCTACCCTTACTGGATGTCCACTATGTCTGAGTATTAAACCTCGATGGTGTTGTTGGTGCAGAAAACCTTGGTTTCTTAAAACTTTCGGACCTCTGTCCTTGGAACTGGGTATACACCTTCTTACTGTTGGCTTGACGTTTCTCAGTCACAGACCTTTCTATCCGCCTAACGGACTCCACAAAGGTGGCAAACCTCTCTCTATTCTCTAGAGCAGATATTGGTGTGCTTAAATCAGTATTCAAACCCTTCTCATAATGCCAAATCGTCTCCTCATCTGTAGCATCCATGTGTGGATAGAACCATAGAAGCTCCATGAACTTAGCTTCATACTCACTAATGTTCATTGGTCCTTGCCTTATCCGCTCAAACTGGGAGATCTTCTCATCCAGGTAAGTCTTGGGGAAATATCTACTAATGTATTCACATTGGAATTATTCCCATCCGACTTCAACACCTGGCCTTTTGCCTTCTTCTATGGCCACCAATGGCCAGCACTCCCCTTCAATAGGTACACTGCATGCCTAATCTTCTCAGCTTCTGGGATATTAAGAATTCTGAAGGCCTTTTCCAGCTCAGTCAGCCACAAGTCTGTGTCTGCTGGGTCAGCAGTACCAGCATATTTAGTGGCTCCTACTCGGCAAAGCCGTTCAAAAGTCTTTCCAGCTCCATGTCTCTCATCAGTGACTGGTGCCCTAGGTGCAGGTGGTGGCATCCTATCCACCATATGTGTCATAGTCTCCATGAACTGCCCAAACAGAGCATGGAAAGTTGGGTTTTCTAGTGTAGCTTGGTCAGGATGGGGATGTTCAGGTACTCGTCCTTCTCTATCCTGATCCCTTGCACCTCCTCCTAGTGCAGCAACACTGCTTTCAGCAGCATGTTCTTTGTGTGATCCAGCCATCTTCAAGCTTTACTTCTTCTCCTAGGAGCAGAAGTCACTATCAGATAAATTGGAAGATACTAGAATAAACTCAACAACCTTAATCCTATGTCTCTATAGACTCAGTGAACCTTAAGCTCTGATACAAAAAATTTGTCATGATAGACACCAAACATCGGATAATGATTAATGCGGAAGATAACATTAGTAGTGGATTAACAAAAATCACTTAAAAATTAAAACCATTTACAAAGAGATCCATTTCCAGGAAACTCTTATAACAAGAACCAAAGTGTTATATATACATTCTGGTCCACAAAGTACATACCATGTACCTTCTTTTCTCGAGGATTACATACAACAGTTGCTTTGTTAAATCTACACATAAGCAACATAAAACCTCAAGGAATTCAATGCCAAAATCTCAGATCGATTATAAAAGCACTAACTACTGACTCCAAGGACCTAAGAGTATAGAGACGACACATAGGACTCATAACTACAAGACACGATAGTCAATATCTCCACCTGAGATATCATTGTTGTCCCTGATGCTACTGTCCTTCCCCTGGTGTAGGGTTCCTGACTCCTCGTCCTCGTCCACCTAAAATGTTGGATTCCACAGGGGTGAGACAATTGAAATTTTCCCAGTGAGAGATATAACTCTCTACCAGAAACATTATTATTGTAGATAAAGAGTGATAAACTGAACAGGGAAATCTCTATTGAACAGTAAGATTTAATCATTATTAAGCAGAATAGAGCAATATCAACTTTTAAAGCATTACACCTATAAATGATAAAGTAGTAAATCATCCATTTATTGAATAAGGAATATGAAGAACATGTATAATATCTATCTATTTAGGATACAATAAGCAATGTAACATCAACCAAAGATTTCTGTATTTCATCCTAAAGCAAATACGCTACACGGATGATTACATTTTATAATCATACTTATGCCCTGAGGAAGTGAGTCGTACCGCTCAAATCCAACCTTCGGTTGCGAAACCCAAAGCCGGTGCCATACAAGATCAAAGGAAGAGTCGGACTCCTCGATCTCATCCGTCTCGGTCAGTGCGAGACCACAAGCAGGGCCGCAGTCTCTTGCTTAAGTGACCTTAGTCACAGGGTTAGCTCTCATAGGCTACCCTTCCTCTAGCGCGCCTTGGTATAGGTCTCGGCGCTAGTAAATCTGAGCCACGGGCCAGTTCACCATGCTCTCTGAGCCATGAACGCATTCATGCTCCATCACACTATGTCATGATCCTGTTCATCATGCTCTTAAACATATCTTGAGTCTACAACCGAAGTTGCACTCTAATCCTCCTATTTTCGGCTAGGAGAAACCCCGCATATTCAACAATATACGCTCCAAATTAACCAGCAGGAAAACCTATTTCACCATCACCTGCTACTGACGATGATGGATCTATGGCCAGGGCTCTACATGATAATATTCCACTTGATTATTTAAGTACATTACCATATTCTTTTAGCATCAGTCAAGTTTTCAAACAAGAATTATTATGACAAATGCTACAAAGAAACAATACTCCTATCAAGTACTTTTCAAAGCTTTATAAAATATTGGGATCTCAATCCCTTATCTCATTACTGGGAATTCACATCCCTCAACAATACTATCATCATGTTTACTGGATCTGGGTATTCAAACCCTTAGTTCATCACTGAACATGGTTACCACTTATCAGGTAACTATTACCTCTAGGTCATCTGACCAAAGTATTCATGATACTTGTTACACAAGCATTTCACATAGTTCACCAGGCATAATCAACTTCTTGTCACCTCTTACTAGGGAACAAATAAAATAATGGCTCACAAGGCCCATTAACATCATAACTCATGCTTGGTTATGCTCATCATCTCATGATAATTGCATGGTTAGTATACTTGATAACAATCATATCAATTACATATCAACATTATGAAATACAAAGATAACATCACTATTCCCTCATTAGGGTTAGGGTTTCCCATCTTTATCAATTAGGGTTTCATATAACATCACTCGATATTAGGATTTCACATAATATCACCCCATATTAGGGTTTCACATAACATCACCCTATATTAGGGTTTCACATAACATCACCCTATATTAGGGTTTCACATAACATCACCCTATATTAGGGTTTCACATAACATCACCCTATATTAGGGTTTATCAACCCGTTACCCAAATTAGGGTTAGGGTTCCTCATTCTCCCTTGATTAGGGTTTATTGATTACTTCATTAATCCAAACCCTAAGTCAATGCTTCCACATATCTAGGAGCACATAACATTATTTAAGTATTAAATCATATTTATCATTGTTCCATGGACTAGGAACACACATCATCATCATACCTTATTAGGTTAACTTAACCTTTCACTAAGTACATGCAGCTATGCTTATCATAGTGTATTGAATTAATTACTTTCATAGGCATCAAGTGATAATCACTCTAAATGTATTAATCACCTAAATACTTTAGAGGTACTTCCATTGAAATCAGCCTTGAGATACTCTTCAACCACTTATAGGGTTATAGTATTTACATGATTTGAATCAATTTAGACCTTCAAACGTTTTAGACCAATTGAACCTTCAAACGGTTTGAGATCATTTAGACCCTCAAACGGTCTTGCCTTAATCCTTCAAATGGTTTGAGACCGTTTAGACCTTCAAACGGTCTTGGTTCAAACCTCCAAATGGTTTAGGACCATTTAGACCTTCAAATGGTCTTGGTCCAAACCTCCAAATGGTTTAGGACCATTTAGACCTTCAAACGGTCTTGGTCCAAACCTCTAAACAGTTTAGGACCGTTTAGACCTTCAAACGGTCTTGGTCCAAACCTCCAAACTGTTTAGGACCGTTTAGACCTTCAAACGGTCTTGGTCCAAACCTCAAAATAGTTTAGGACCGTTTAGACCTTCAAATGATCTGGTCCCTATATCCTTAAATAGTTTGAAGACTGTTATACCTTAAACGGTCTTGAGGTCACTTGACCTTCAAATGATCTTGCCCCCTTTGATCTTCAATCAGTTTTTGAAACTGTTTGATCTTATTAGGGTTTGAAACTGTTTGACCCTTGAACATTTTGAAACCGTATGATCAAATCATCTTTGAAATTGTTTAACCCTAAATGGTTTGAGACCGTTTGGTCCTCAAATGGTTTGACACTGTTTGGTCCTCAAACGGTTTGAGACCGTTTGAACCTAAGTTAGGGTTTTGACATCAATTGATCTAGGGTTTTGAAACCAATTGAGTTCAAATTGTTTGGTAATCCAAGGTTGAGACCATGTGGACTAGATCAGGTTGAAATCATTAGACTTTAACACATTTTTGAAACCATTTATTCTCTAATGGTTTTGAAAGTGTTTGACCTCTAACAGTTTTGAAATCGTTTGGTCACCAAATGGTTTGAAATCATTTGGTCTCTAACGGTGTGAAACTGTTTGACCAACAAAATGAAATCGTTTGACAAATATATTCTTGAGGTGTGTGCTAAGATGATGTCATCATCATCAAGCTTGATACCTCTGATTTCTATTGTCATATATATGATAAATTCAGTAATTATTCAAGAAGAAAATAAAATATCAACATATGATGAGAAATTGAAATCAATAATAACATTGATGGGTTCAAGTTATATAATCCGCCTCCAAAGTAGCTTCAAAGCTTCAAGCTTCTCCTCTCTAATGGTGAAAGAAGCTTCTTCAACTTTCCAAGGTTCGTTTCCAACTCTATTGATGCAAAAGATATCCAAGGTTGAGCATTGGATGGAAGAGAGAAGAAAATCAATGTTGAAATCTGATTTCAACCATCAATTCAAGGTTGAAGATGATCATGGAGCTTACCTTCAGTTTGGGGAACATTTTCCTCCTGCTCCTAATCTCCTTGGTCGTCGGCCAAAGCAAAGGAAGAAAGTGGTTTGCAAAATAGCCTTTCAAGTAAGGAGAAAATCGAGTACATATAATTGATTTTCTAGGAGAGAGAAAGTAGGATAAAATTCATCCACTTTCTTGCCACATGCTCCCTCCCTTCCTTGCCTTCGAAGCCATATTCCTTGTCCTCAAAAATCCTCTCAATTATCCTTGAATTAAAAGCAACCATTTAAGCACATTAATCATTATAATATTATTATCCATTTTTAGTGGACATTACTTTTTAATTAACAAATGTGAGTGGATTTCTTCACCTACTTAGGATATTTCGGTGCCACTCAAGGCATTTGGACGTCCTCCCATTATAGTATTTCAACCACAGCCTTTTTAATTGATGGGAACTTCAATTAATATATGTATTTTTGCTATAAAATAAATTAGGGTTGCAATTATGCTTAAATCTTGACTATTTTATTATCAAGATTATCTCTCCTCAAAAGTAGTTCAAACAAGACGCCCCATTCTTTTTATTTCTCCAAATGATACCAAGAAATAGTAGGGACATTCTTGATGTGGTATTTTACATATTCAACCCTAGATTTTTGGTAATTTGCAAATTACACCAAAACTAGCATTCAATACACAAGCTTTACTCAAACAAGCTCCTTCTTAGAACTTAGACTCCCACAAGCCATACATCAGCATCATTCTCATTCTTATGATGCTATAACACTTGAGGAACATTTATCATGTAACATTTGCAAGGTAACCCCTTAAATTGGGTAAATTGTACTTTAGTCCAAAACAGGTAAAACATTATTTCAACATTATTCAAATAGGACCAAAATTGAAACATAAGCTCTCCTTTAGTCTTAATTACTTTTCAAAAGATAAAGACAAGAATCTAAATGACTTACTTAAGCAAAACTTCTAGGGTTAAGGCATAACCCAGGTCAGAGATGTTACAATTATCCACCCCTAATAGGGATTTCGCCCCCGAAATCATCCAGAGAAAAGAGAAGGGTACTTCCTCCTCATCTCTTCCTCCAGCTCCCACGTAGCTTCTTCAATGCCATGGTGTTGCCAAAGAACTTTCACAATAATTATGTCTTTCTTTTTCAACTTTTTGATTCTCCTGTCAAGAATCAACACTGGTCCTTCTACATAGGTTATATCTTCATTTAACTCTACCTCCACATGTTGCAATACTAACTATGTATCAGGGTGACACTTTCTCAGCATGGATATATGGAATATTGGATGCAATCTGTGTAGTTCAGGTGGAAACTCCAACTTATAGGCTACCTTTCCAATCCGTTCAATGATTGGATAAGGCCTTATAAACCTAGGAGCTAACTTACCCTTCTTTCCAAATCTAAGAACACCTTTCCAAGGTGAGACTTTGAGATATACTTTGTCTCCAACTTGGAATTCTAAAGGTCTTCTCCATTTATCAGTGTATGACTTCTGTCTATCCTTTGCAGCTTTTAACTGTTGTTGTATTACTTTAACCTTCTCAGTTGTCTGTTGCACTAACTCAGGACCCAAAAGTTGGTATTCTCCAGTTTCATACCAGCACAATGGAGATCTACAACGTCTACCATATAATGCTTCATATGGTGCCATATCAATATTGTGCTGATAATGATTGTTGTAAGCGAACTCTATTAAGCTCAAGTGTATATCCCAACTTCCTACAAACTGAAGGACACATGCCCTAAGCAAATCCTCCAAAGTTTGTTTAGTCCTCTCCGATTGTCCATCTGTCTGTGGGTGAAAGGTGGTACTAAACCTTAACTGCATACCCAAAGCTTTATGTAGTCATTCCCAAAAATGACTCTTGAACTGGGGACCTCTATCAGAAAGAATTGTAGCTGGAACCCCGTGTAAATGCACTATCTCATCTATATAGATTTGTGCAAGTTTCTCAGCAGTATAGGTTGTTTTGAGAGGAAAAATCGATTGCACTATGGTAGTTGAACCAGTCGTTTCACAAATGAATCGGTCAGTTGGAAGTGTGAGCCGATCGGTTCACCAGTTGAACCGATCATTTCACATTCCTGACTCACCTCCAATTGACTTTCCTCTTTCGTTTCCAATTAATACTAAGATCAATTCTTGTCCCAATCGAATTGTACAAGTGAAATGAAAATCTTTTCTCACTAATCGGGACAACCCAACACTTCTCGTTTGGATACATGAACCGATCGGTTCACCAGAGTGAACTGGTCATCTCACTAGCCATGAGTCGATCGATTCTCCCAGTGAACTGGTTGGTTGGTGGTCCAGATTGTGCAGAACACAATCAATGCAATTCTCAATCAATCTGACACTCAAATCAGTTGGTTCAACACTTAAAACTTGATGATTCTGAGTCAAGTCAATTGATTGAATGTTTGATTACCTAAACACCTTTAGTAATCAATCCAAACATCATTCATGGATAAACTCCTCTTCCGGGTAAATCCTTTGTGTGTGACCCCATAGGTCCTATTTCACGTTAGCACTGAATGTCCATAACTAGCTTATGACATCACAAGCAAAGAGTGGTGCCTAGTCGCACATCAGTGCTACCTAGGTAAAAAGGAAAGTTGGAGAACAACTTTCAATCCTACAGCATGTGATTGGTGTTCTAGTGAATGTATAATTCCTTTGTCTCTGATATCCTGAATGAACTCATGGCATGGAGCTGTCATCCTTTCAACGTTCATTCATGTTCCTTGATCCAAAGTAGACTGTCTGAGATATGTGTGCCATCAACATCACATATTGACTCACATGTGCATGCACATGCCTTTCTCAATCTCGCTTATCAAGTGGCCATGGACATCATACTCCCTCAGGAGGGACAAATCCCCTATCTATCACTCACAATCAAAACCCCACGTGTTAAAGTCACCCAATCATCACCTTTATAACAATCCATATTTCAGGACTGCATTTGATGATGTCAAAGTGTACCCAATGACATGTGATGAGTGCAGTGATTTTAGGTCTAAGAATCACAATCACCACCATCACTGTGAGAGTTGACTGTGACTACCGTGTCATGGTTCCATGTGTCACTCTCATAGTGGGTCTGTCTGATACATTATTCTCTAACATGTATCTATGTGCTTGGTTTGATATCACATATCATGACTAATGAGACTCTATCATCAACCAACACACACTCTAGTCTTGTTGTGTCATTGTTGTCTATCAACCTTCCATAATGACATCTGACTAGGGACAAAACAAGAATGTGCAAACTCTTAGCATCAGTATGATCTCATTCTTTAGGTCCTCAACCTGAAGACATACGTCATTGAGTAATGTCATTCTCTAGACATTCATTTTGTTTTATCATTATCTCATAACTAATTGAACCAGAATAAATTGGAAGCTTGCCTTTGATATTTATCAAATCAATCATAATGTATCCCAATTCAATCATCCTATGTTGGCTATCAGGGCATACATACCAACAGTCCACACATCTGTACAAAATTCTATCCAGACTAGAAAGGTAGTCTTCAAATGACTCTCCATAGACAAAAAAATCATCCATAAATTTTTCAAAAGATATCGCTCTATCATATATGAAAAAATTCCAAGGACGCATCATTAAAAAGCAGTCTGAGTGTTACAAAGACCAAAGGGTACACATGGTAGGAAAAGGTGTTGGATCAATGGGCTCTAGAAGGGGGGTTGAATTTAGATAAAACCACTTAAACCAAATTTGTTAGACCTTCAAATTACTTCAATAGATAATATTGTAAACATGTAATTTGATGTGCAACTAAACATACATAGAAAGGATGAGAGAGATTGAATGAGATCAAGAACAAGCTCTGTATAGTGGTTCCAAACCCCAAACTAGGAGAGTGTACATCCATTACCTAGAGAGGTCAACCTCTAGGATTTTACAACCATTGCACACTTATATTCCATTGTAAGACATATAATATGACCTTCCTTTTGCAAGGCAAGGATACCTATCCTTCCATTTTAAGGATCAAAAGGAGTCGATAAACCTTACAAGGTCTTACCTATACTTATAGAAAGATTCTTCAACCTCTACAAGGGCTTACCCACTTTTGCAATGAGTTGGACACCATCACTAAGGAGCTCCCCTCTTGCAACAAGTCCTTTGCCTTGAAGGAATTACCCACTCTTCTCAAGAATCTTCAGCCTTCACCTTCTCCTTTACCAAGGAAAAGCTTTCACCAACTTTGCTCGAAGAAATGCATTGGGAAAGGGAAGATTTGAGAGTTTCACTATGATTAAAAAGAAGTAGCTCTCTCACAAATAACCTATCTCACTCAAATTGATGTTTTGATTAGTAAGAAAGAGAGAGAAAGGGGCTCATAGTAGACAAATTCACTCAACTATGGCTAGGATCATAAGAAGCAAACTTGGGATGAAGCACAATGGTCCCCATTTATAGTTGGGGATGTCTATTAGCCAGTAGAAGCCCTTGGGAATGAAATCTAGTCATTTGGGGTGTTACAATAGATCTATTTTTTTTTCAACACTCCAACGCTAGAAAAAAAATCGTGCACACTCCGTACAGTGCAGTCGGTTGAGTTTCAATAAATAAACTTGACTGGTAGCACTATAAGACAAAGCAAATTTGAAGTGTCAATCGAGTTTATCCTAGACGAAAAATGGCTGACGACTTATATCAATTTTGGTTGTGCAAGGGTATCGGTCGAGTTTGTCCTTGGGAAACTCAGCTAACCCTAGCATTTCCCGAAATCCATCAAGGGTGTCAGTCTAGTTTATCAAAGATGAAACTTGGCTGACAAAAGTCCATGTAATGATTTTGGGAAAATGTCGTTAGAGTCCTTAAATAGTTTTTTAGGTGCTCTTGATTTTTTTCTCATTTTAATTACAAGTCATAGAATCAATACAAGTGATTAAAAAAATTTCCTAAGGGTTTTAGGGTGTTTTCCATAGAAGTGCATTTGCTTTGACTCTGGCTTGTATTTTGTCAAGCTAGGGCTTGATTGAATTGATCCTTTTCATGTACCTAATACCTGAAATCAATCTCAAATAGACATATTATATACATAGAAATGGGATGGTTGTCATTATCAAAATATGGACAGTGTATAACTATTAGGTCAACACTATCCCCCTTTTTGAAGATGACAACCATTCCTCAACATTTTGAAAAGAACTTGGAATTTAAACTTTTGCCTTATAAATTTTACAGGGGTACATGATTGAGCAATAGTAATTCTTCCCCTCAATTCATGCTTAACATTGTTTGTATGGTTAGTTCCTCTAAAAAGCATAACCACAACACATATATACTATTTGAGTCCTCTTACATAGTCACATGATATTTATAGAATTAACTAGAAAAGGATCACAATTCAATATGTACTAAGCTCATCCCCCCCCCCGTCATATCAAAATGGGAGAGGGTAAATGAGCTAAAACACAGGTCTTATCCAAGGGACAAACTACACAAGCAACCACCATATATAAGCACCACATAGAAGCCAGAAAGAGAACAAATATTCTAGAGTCATAGTCAAAATATGGAAGCACACACCAATAATTGATGAGATATAGCAAAAAAAAGGGTTAAAGGTACAAATAATCATATTACAACAAAAGATATGTCCTCTCAAGATGAAAACTACAAAAATAACAAAGAAAACAACAAAATATGAAAAATAGTAAACCTCAGATACAATGCCCAAATGTTCAGTGCATGAAAGTCTACAAAAAGATATATATGTGAGCAATCTATAGACTAAGAACTAAACATAAAAGGCATATATGTCAACAGTCTCATCATATCAGGCTGGTAGTCTTCATCATCATCATAGGGTGCATCAAGAGTAGTAGGTGTATCACAACCACCATCTCCATCATCATTAGAACCATCATTACCATCCTCATCATCATTTGCATCCTCGTCACCATCACCATCAACATCATCATCCTCAACATCCTGATCAGCCATCTTTGTGACCTCCTCAAGAATGAAAGAGCAAGGATTGAGCCATCTACAATTTTTCTCTACGTAGGAGATGCCACACTCACAGTATGCCTTAGCTTACTCAAAGTCGATATAGAAACCCAGTCATAGTCATCAAGAAACGTAGCAATATGCCCAACTAGAAGAGCAAGGGCTGAGAGGCAATAGTCTGAGACGAAGTAGGGGTAGGTACACCATCATAGGTAGAGGGTACAGTGGAAGCGGCAAGCTAGTAAGCCAAGTGGAACTGACTATATGCATAAGAGGCATAGTTAGTAGATGGGTAAGGATAGTAGGTGGGGTAAAGATGGGTGCAAAACAAGTTAAGGTTTGATATTATCTACATAAGATCTCAGTGTAGGTGCTCCTAGACCTACAGGTTGTATACCTATTGGTGTATCATGTAGCCCATAAGGGTTTCATTTAACATTGTAAAAGAGGCACTGATAGGTCTAGGAGGAGGTTGGGTGGAGGTCGAAGCACCAGGGGTAGAGGAGGTGGGGTGAAATGATTTCTTGACTGTTGTGTCACTGATATAGACTCCTTTTCAACTTACTTTGTAGCCAAGATCTTTGAAAAGGGATTGACCGGTGTGATTTTGAAAGACACCACAAATCTTGTTAGGGTAGGGTGGGTGGGAGTCTCTAGTGTTCTTCTCTGTGTCAAAGAAAGTCATGTGATGAAGAATGTATCTTACCCATTTGACACGGGTATTCAGAAGAAGACAATACAGGATCACTACTGAGTTTTCTACAGTATTAGTTTAATTCTTTTTCAGATGGATGTTGCTGTTAACTAGGAGAGCAGCCAAGAGAGTTTTAATATCCAAAGAAAAAGGTAGTAAGATGGCTTTCTTCCTATATGGGACCTTGGGATTCTTAAGAGTTTTTTGGATATCATAAAGAGATAACTTAGGGTCAAGTCTCTTATAAAAGGCTTCAGGGTCAAGGAGGTCTCTGTAGGTGGGGTAGGAAGACATCTAATTTGAAGAGGAACAAGCTAGATAAGTATTTAAAGAATTCTCAGAGATTTGAAATCTTATCCCACCAATCATTATGCCAAAACCACTTGGGTGTTAGGAGGAGGCACTAAAGTGGTGTAGTTCTAGGTAAGATTTGCATAGAACTAATGCACCACTTTCTTGCTTGAGAGGGAGTTGTTATAGGTCATGTATTCATATCAAATAGCATCAAGTTTTTGGTTACACTATTACAGAACATGTCTTTGGCATCGGTTGTTTATGCCCTTTTAGTGACGGTTATCAAGCGACGCCTATGTGGGCGCCGCTAAAGGTCGAACTCTTCGGCGTCGGTTTTATAACCGACGTCAAAAGGCTTTGCGCCACCGAAAACGTGCTAGCAGGGCACCGATAGGCGTCGGTTATGTATAGTAAGCTGACGCCAAAAGGGTTCGCGCCACAAAAAGGGCGCCATCTAGGACACTTTCTGTGTCGGTTTGCAACTACAAAACTGATGCCATATTTTCAGACGACACGGTCGTGCTTCCCTGCACAGCTGTGTTTAGTACTATAGGCGTCGGTTTTGTACTAAGCATCGACACTTTTTTCGCCACGGCCGTGCTTTCCTGCACGGTCGGGTTGTTTGTCATATTAGGCGGCGGTTTTATCCAATAACTGACGTTGTAAGTCTTTGATGACGGTGTTCTATAAATAACCGACGCCTACTTTTTATTTTTTTTTCTTATCAGTTTGTAGGCCTGCTGTGGCTGGTCAGCAGGATGAGAACCTGTAGTTCAGTTTTTTGAACTGCAAGTTTATGACATCCATTGATATCAGCCTACAAACAGGCCACAAACCTACAAATCAACAAATATACTTTTCACACAAGTAGATACATTCAGACATCAATTCAATTCTTACATTCACACATGTAGAAACATTCAAATACATGTAGAAACATTCAGACATGTATAAACATTTAGAAATATTCATTTACAAAATATCATTCAACATCGCTATCAGCATCCCAATTATATCTTACAATCGTCACTGCTTGTATGGCTCTTGCCCATTCTTCTCTTACTTCATTTAATACTTCCATCGTATATGGAGCATGTACATCTTTTAAGCATTTACCTATAGTGTGGTCAGTTTTAAATACTTGCAAAGAGAATGATGTATATATAAGTAATAATATCAAAATAAGATTGATATATTTCATTCTAACTAATGAGACTATATATAATACCTCATGTATGGTATTGATGTCCAATGCGGCATATTGGATAATCATCTGCATAAATCGCATCACATAGTATGTGCATGCCCAGCCGTTGTCTTGTGTAGTGCACTATAAATTGAAACATATAAAATATTAAAAAATACAACTAAGCATAGTTCACATAAATAAAATATACATTGTAGTCGGGAACTTACTTTTACGTTCTCCCAAATTATTGGCTGGTTCTTTTTTCTTGGGACCTTTCCTCCAGCCTTTTTGAATGCATCTAAACCCCTACATGTTAATGTAACACAGTAAATTGCATAATTAAATAGTAATGTAATAACATATGTTAACGGATATAAAAATAAAATATTTCTCACCAGAATAATGGCAATCTCATTACGTGTCCAATTTTAGTATTCAATATACTCCCCACAGGATCTAGATAATAAACAGTGAACGTCCTGGGGACAATAACTAGTAACTCCCAATGCCTACCGCTAGAGGTAAAAAAGTTAAAAATTAATAACTCAAAATCCACAATAAAAATGTAATTTTCTTAAGTCCAAATTATAAGTAAAGTAAACTTACTTGACATTGAATGGATCTATTATTATCGTCTTCTGTTGCTGACCGAAAATTGTAAAACCATCTATACAGTATTGTTGAACACTATCAGGGTCTTTAGCTACCATACTAATCAATGATGGAATCAAAAATCCCACATGGTCAAATGCAAATTGTTTGCAATGATTTTCAACTAAGTAGTTGCAAAACATGTATTACATATGCATTAAATATATAAGAACCCAGATCACCAGATCTTACACAAGGTATATGGATGTATAAACAAGATCTCACCCTATCCATGTCTCTATCATTGATGTGTTCAGCCAATCATATATAAACAACTCAATAATATATTGTATAAATAAAGAGCTTTCGTATGATTGACCTGCATAATTCACTTCTAAAGAAACAATTATAGGGCAATGTATATTATGTGCCCATAGCCAACATGCCATTCCCCTACAAGCAGGACCTAACGGGTATTTTAGGTCAGTTGGAACCCAACTTGGTAATGCAGGAAGTGGAGGTGGAGGCCTAGGTGCTCCGGGTGTCTTCTTTTTAACCTGTATATATAATTTCAGATCAATTAACCTCATATATACACATTAACAATCTAAAGTAATGTAAATTTATCTTACAATTTCAGTAGTGTAGACGACATCTGCTTTGGGTCACAATATCACCCCGCCTTCTGCCTCAGCAAGTGTATCAATATTTAGGTGGGCATATGGCAATGTAGCTTCCCTCCAATTGGGTAATACATGTATCAATCTTGAATAGGTGAATACAACGTATATTAATTAAATTGGTAGTGATGCCTAATATCTTGAATTCTTCATATTTTCTTGAAGCAACAAACGTGTCCCAATCTTCTTTGTCCAAGAAGTTCCACTGTTCAAGGGCTGACTTCTTCTTGTTATCACCATCTTTTATGTATTCTCTATTGAGATTTGTCCTATAGTTCCTTAGCATCTTTCCAGCGCGTTGCATCACGCTTTTACGATGCAGCTTCTCATCCAATGCAAACAGATTCTGTAAAATAGAATTATTATTAACTAGTATCCAAAAATAGAATTGCAAATAATAGAATTTTTAATCTACAAAATAGAATTGCAAATAATAATAACTCACGCATAATCCTTCCATATCATGTCTTTCTTTGCCTGAGGAACTTTATGCCAATTATCATACTTAACACCACAATGGTCCGAGTGACAACCCCAAGATAGTTTACAAAATTATTGCGGTTCACTCCAATTGCATTTCCTCCATTATCAAACTCCACAACCAATCTGGATCCACTGCCACTTAGCGCTATTAAGTTCTTCAACATAGTGATGCCCCTTTTCTTGTTAAGTGTTTGGTGATGTGCATCCACTAGTGCTTCAGTGGGTACATGTGCATCAGCAACCTAAAATTTGACAAAAATAAACACACTGAATTAGCCCAATATAGAAATATGGGACATATGACATAACTAGAAGATAATGAATTTTATAGAAATACAAGATATGTTTTCAGAACTTACATTGGTATCCTCACCATGCTCATCATGGACAGCATGCTCATCATGGACTTCATGCTCATCATGGACATCATGCTCATCATGGTCAGCCATCTAAAAATGTCATTAAAAAGGCAAACATTTAGCATTTGTATTAACTAGAAGATAATGAAACATCAAATCTGAAAATGATATTGATATTAAAAAAAAAGCAAACATTTAGCTTCAATAAAAAAATATAAACATGCATGCCTCTAAAATTGTGATCTTTTATCAATTAACAATCCTTCATTGTGATCTCTGCGCACATATAAGTCATCATTAGCTTCAAGATTAGGGTCTACGGTTAAAAAATACATGTGATGTCATTCTTATATATAATAAATGTGTAACACCTATCCCATCCTTGAACACCTAATCTCACTAGTAAGTGTATAATGTGTATTGGGTTTTCGAGAAAATTTCGGCAGCATTTCCTCGTTGTTCTCTAAGTACATATGTAATTAGAGAACAAACGGGGAAATGCTGCTGAAATTTTCTCGAAAACCTAATACACATTATACACTTACATCCTAAGTGAGATTAGGTGTTCAAGAACAGTCCCAAACCGGGGACTATCCAAGATTTACTCCTAATGAGTAAATCTTGGATGGGTTTCTAGGCCAACAAATACATGTGTTGTCATTCTTATATATAATAAATGTGTACCACCTATCTCATTCTTGAACACATAATCTCACTAGTAAGTGTATAATGTGTATTGGGTTTTCAAGAAAATTTCGGCAGCATTTCCCCGTTGTTCTCCAAGTACATATGTACTTAGAGAACAAACAAAGAAAATGCTACTGAAATTTTCTTGAAAACCCAATACACATTATACACTTACATCCTAAGTGAGATTAGGTGTTCAAGAACAGTCCCAAACCAGGGACTATCCAAGATTTACTCCTAATGAGTAAATCTTGGACGGGTTTCTAGGCCAATAAAATCATATCATTAAGAGCATGGTTTCATGTTAGGTCATCATAGGTCATAATAATCCACTAGAATGAGCAAAAAAGGTCTCATGGTGTTAAAATAGCATAAGAGTATTAGATCTTGATTCTAGAGTGTACAAGACATAATAGTGACTACTGATTTTGTGGGGTGATATCATTTCATAGGATTTATAGATTCAAATTTAACAAGTGTACAAGTTGCATCATTTTAATACTCTAAAGGTGGCTAGTGGGTCATAGCACATAAAAGATGGCATTACAAGGAAAGTAAGCAAGCTAGATCAATTAACACTCATCTCAAGGGAACATTAGTTACTGAGGGGACCAGGAAAGAGTCTTTTAATCACTAGGATCATACAAGTAGTAATGTTTATTAAGTCTATATGCTTACTAAAATAGAACCATTATATGGAACTAATCCCACATTATACATGTACTTTTCCTGAGTAAGATAATGTGCACTTCATGGAATTATTAAGATCTGAATATATATAAGTTGTTTCTACCTACTTTGATGGGATTTTATAACATTCGAGTCTTCCATTTAAGGCATTAGATGCATATATTGCAGTCCATTGTGTTGAGGATAAGAATCCCATGTAATACACATGATTGAGAATCTTTCACCATACTAGGAAAATACTATAGCATGTCCTCTCTAAATCTACGTTCAGCATATACATCCAAATTAAATACACAACTACATATTCATTTAGGTGTTAGACATTCATTTAGGTGTTCCTGATAACTCCCAGGTATGCACAACTAGACAACAGTGGCAGAGCAGTACTGGAGGAAGCATACCTTTCAGTAGCGGCAGCAGACAAGTAGGCGAGCTCCAGGCGATAGGGCAGGCAGGTGCAGCGGTGATCGGCGAGCTCCAGAACCAGCAGCTGCAATCGGGCATGAGCAGGGAGAGGAAGGAATAGGCGGCGGTGGGTGGCGGCGAGCAAAGAGAACAGCGGCGGTGGGTGGCGGCGAGGAAGGAATAGCGGTGGCGGCGGTGGCAAAGAGAACGCCGGCGGCAGGTGGCGGCAAGGAGGAAGGCGGCGGCGACACAGAGCAGCAGCGTCGACGGAGAGCAAGCAGCAGGCAGCGTCGGTGGCAAGTGAGAAGCAGCGGCGTCGACAGCCAGCAGCAGGCGGCGAGCAGCAGCGGGCGGGCGGGTGGCTTTGCGATGAAACAGAATACGATGAAACAGAAGAAAGGGGAACAGTTGTTGTTTGTGGGTCTATTAAGTTGGTAAACGGCGTCGGTTATCAAATAGAAACGACACCTAAATTCTTCAGTGTCAGTTGTTCCTTAAGAACCGACGTCCAATTAGACAATCTTTGCCCTAAATTATTTGGCGGGAACAATTATCAGCGTCGGTTATCAAAGGATAACCGACAACAAAATTGGAACTTTTCGCGCAAATTTTCATCTTATATAGGCGTCGGTTAGAAGTTAAAAAACCGACGTTGTATGTGACACTTTGGGGCCAATTTTTTTCGCTCAAAAATTGGATTTCGCGGGCGATTTTAGGTGTCGGTTTTGTGTTACACTGTCGACGCTGAATACAAAGCGGTACCGTGTCTGGCTGGTCTTTGAAGATAGACGTTGGGTTTCCTAAATCACCGACGTTGAATGTTATAGGTGTCAGATTTCCTAAATAACCGACGCCCAGAAAAGTGACATTGAATGATGTTTCTGTAGTAGTGTTAGAAAAGAGTTTATTAACCTCTATCAGTGGCTCATTTCTAGGAATCAACAAAGGCCTAAAGGGATAAGGGTTCCTATGCAACAACTCCCTATAATGATAGACTGATTGGTTGGATAAAAAGGAGGTACCATCGTAGGAGATATGTCTAAGGGCTGTGAAGGATGAAGGAACACCTAATGGATGTGTTCTTTTTCACCTATTAGACTCCATGGGGAGAAAGCTTGAGGAAGATGGCACCAAACAAGGAAGAAAACACAAGCAGTAGGCCGCCCAAGCTATGGTTTAGGTTGGGGAAGGTCAAATGGGGTTGGATAGGGCTAGGAAAGGGGATTTTATGACCTAGGGTTCAAGGACGAACTGATGGGGAGACGAGTTGGATGAGTTTTCTCTAGTTGAGAGGGAGAAAATTGATAGACAAACTATCTATATTTTCGTGCAATCATGTTTTTGGTTGAGTTTGAGATTTGGGAAACTCAATCGAAACTGTTGTGTGTTCATTCCTTGGGTTTGTTGTTGGTCAAGTTTCCCCAGAGCAAACTCGACTAACAAAGAAGTTTGTCAAAAAGATTTGAAATCTAATTCTAGGACACTCGAGTGATATATAAATTTATTTTTCTATCCTGTCATGCATTTTGAACATATTAAGGTACTTTCCACTCATCATTGGCTACTATTTTGCAATAAAAAAAGAATTTGTGAAAAATAGCCAAAAACAAGAAAAATATGTCATTAAAAATTAGGCATATGTAGCACTAACAAGCATAATATGAGCAATTTATGGGCAAGAACATATAGGTATGAGAACATCTGGCTAGAAGGCATACCATTATCATCAAGAGTAGTAATAAGCAATTTTTATGTAGTGAAAAGAAAATTTCTCTCTAGCTAGAGGTTTAGTGAAAATGTTAGCAAGTTGGTTTTCCATGTCCACATGAGTGATGTAGATATCCTTCTAGGAAATGTGGTTAGGGAGGAAGTGATGGCGTACCTCTATATGTTCAGCTCTACTATGAAATATAGGATTGTGAGATAAAATGATTGTACTAGTATTATCACAAAATATAGGAGAAGCATCATAATGATCATGGTCCCAGTTGTGCATAGGACTTGGGCATAACAACTTCTCGTTGCAATTTACCCATCCTCGATAGTTGAAAGTGCCACTGTGCCTTGTATCTTAGAGAACTAAGAAACTAAGCATGGTCGTAGGAGTAAGCAAGTGCCACTTGTGCACTTTCTATCAATTAAGCATTAGACATAATCTTCATCTCTATATGCAGTAAGACTAAAGTTCCTTGACTTAGGATACCATAGTTCAATTTTGGGTTTTTTCTAGGTACCATAGAATCCTCTTAAATGCTATAAGATGGAATTTTCTAGGGCTTGATTGAAACCTAGAACACAAGACTACACTAAACATGATATCAGGTCTAGAGGCAATTAAGTATAATAAGCTACCAATCATACCTCTATAGAGCTTTTCATCTACCTAAGAACCTTCTTCATCTCTATCAAGTTTGGTGGTGTTTGACATGGGAGTATCCATCGACTTGGTGTTCTCCATCCCAAAGAGTTTCAAGAGTTCACTTGTATACTTGTTTTGGTTGATGAAGTTTCCTTCCTTCCTTTGTTTTATTTGGAATCCAAGGAAGATAGTAAGCTTCCCCATCATACTCATCTCAAATTCACTCTGCATAAGAGAACTAAACTCTTTGCAAAGATCAAGATCGGTTAGGCAAATATGATATCATCAACATATATTTGAACAATCAAAAAGTTTCTAGAAGTGTGCTTAAGAAAGAGGATAGAATCAACTTTTCCTGTGACATAGCCATTGTCTAGAAAAAAATATTCAATTTCTCATACCAAGCTCTAGGGGCTTGTTTGAGACCATAAAGAGCTTTTTGTAGCAAATAAACATGGTTAGGAAGCTTGTCATATTCAAAGCTTGGAGGTTGAGACAATGACTTTGTCCTCTATTCTACCATTTAGAAACACTATTTTAACATCCATTTGGTATAGCAAGAAATTTTTGTAGCTAGAAAAGGCAAGTAACATTCTAATAGATTCAAGTCTAGCAACATGAGCATACTTTTCACCAAGTCAATACCATTCTATTGATGATAGCCTTCAACAACTAACCTTGCTTTGTTCCTTACTACTTTGCTTCTTCATGTAGCTTGTTGCGGTAGACCCACTTGGTGCCAATGATCTTTCTATCACATGGTCTTTGCACTAAGGTCCACACTTTGTTCTTCTCAAACTACTATGGCTCCTCTTGCACAGCTAGGATCCATTCATCATCTTTAAGAGATTCTTTGATGTTCTATGGCTCAAGTTGTGAGATGAAGATGTCAGCTTGTTATTTGTTGAATGCATCCATGCCTTCACCTCTTTAAAAGGATTGTCAATGATGAGCTCTTTAGGATGATCTCTAGCAAGTTGGGGGGTTGGATCCATCTTTTGATTCTTCATCAACTACCACCTCTTTTCCTTTGTCAATGATGTTGAGCTCTTTTGATCTAGGAATTTCCTCATCCACAACATCATCACTCACAATATTCTTTGAAATAGAAGGGTTAGTTTCAACAAATTTAACATTGATAGATTATTCTACTTTAGACAATTCAATGTTAAGCACTCAATAAAGCCTTGTAAGATTTCACATCAAAATTGTCGAGAGAATCCATGGTGTTTAAAACAAAATAAGGACAACCAAAAACATGAAAGAAAATGATAGATGGCTTTCTACCACACCATAACTCATAGGGGGTTTTCTTTAAGGATGGATGAGTGAAAAACTAGATTTGCACAAAACATGAGGTGCTAATGGCTTTTTGGGAATATCATACTCTAGATGCATGGTCCTAGCCATTTCCTGTAAAGACCTATTATTTTTGTATACAACCCTATTCTATTGAGGTGTACGAGGGGAAGAAAATTTGTGCATATAACCAGATTCCTCACAAAACCTTTCAAACATATCATCTTCAAATTCTCCCCCATGGTCACTACAAATAGAGACAATTCAGAAAGAAACCTTATTTTCAACTCGTTTGCAAAAAGTAGAAAAAACATCAAGAGTATCACTTTTTGAAACTAAGAAGAAGGTCCAAGTAAAGTAAGAGAAATAATCGACAATCATGAGGCAATACTTGCTACGACAATGTTATTGAGTTCTCATTGGTCTAAGTAGATTAATATGAAGAAGTTCAAGAGATCTTTTGGTACTAAGTACTCCTTTGGATTTAAAGGAGGATTTGGTTTTCTTTCCTTATGTACAAGGTTGGAATTCCTCATCCTTCTCAACGTCCAATTTGGGAAGTCCTTTAACCAATTCCTATTTGCTCAACTTCTTCAATTGATGCATTTTTTGTGATCATCCTACAGTGCCACAAAGATATATCACTTTTATCAACAACAATAGATTTTAGCAAGCATTCTAGCATATTCCATTCTAAGCATATCAAGCTCATCAAGATAGATTCCCTTTTCATCCTTAATACCATCACATAGATGCCTAAGATCATTAAACTTGGTAACAAGCTTATCATTTTCATTTATAATCATAACAAGTTCATTAAGGCAAGTTTGGCTTTAATCTTTAAGACTATTGATGTTCTTAAGATAAATACCATTCTCTACCTCTACGACATTGTATTGCATGTCAATTTCAAGAAATTGACCTTGAAAGGAATCTATGCTTTATCATTTTGCTCGAGAAAATCTATTTTAGCATACAAGTCATCAATAATATTCCCTTATCTTTTCTTCTTGGATTTCCATTTAGAGTTAAAATAACGGGAAGCATTAATCATATCAATGAGGGATTCTTTGGATAGTTTGTTCAATCTTACCTCACATATGTATTCACTAGTTGAGACCATGAGATAAAGGTGGAATTCTCCTTCATTGGAGCTTGAATCACTTGAGGGAGACTCCTTCCATGTGGCATGAGCTGCATCTTTGCTTCTTCTTTCCTTCTTGTCCTTCCTCTAGGACTTGCTCTCCTTGTTGTAGTCCTCCTTCTTCTTGGATCATCTCTTGTGGTAGGACTTCTTTGCCTTGGGGCAATCTTTCTTGTAGTGCCCCTTTTGGTCACGCTCATAGAACCTTGAGGAGGACGAGGGCTTTCCTTTGAAGCTCTTCCCCTTAGAGTAGTTATCTTCATGATCACTAAGGGATTCATCTTCACTTGAGGAAGGAGTAGCTCGGAAAGCAAGTTGTTGTTGAACGACAATGGCCTCCACTTGAGATTTGAAGGCATTTTCCTTCATCCTCTTTGACTCCTTCTCTTCTAGCCTTTCTTCTTCTTCTTTCTTGTCAAGGCTAGGTTCATAGGCTTAGATATTCCCAATTAGCTCTTCGATAGCAATCTCACCAAGTCTTATTGTCTCTGTAATGGATGTCACCTTGGATTGCCACCTATTAGGAAGAGATATATGGATCTTGTAGTTAATGGTGCCTTGATCCATGGTTTGGCCCAAAGAAGCAAGTCCATTCACAATGGAGTTGAGCCTTAAGTACATATCATCTGCTCTCTCTTTCTTGCCATCTTGAAGTTCTCAAGAAGACCATTGAGCATGTAGACCTTGGACTTCTTGACTTGCTTGGTCCATTCATAGGTGATGCATAGTTTGTTCCACTCATAGGCATTGTCCTAAGAAGAAATCTGGTTGAATTTGAAAGGATTGAAGGTTGCATATATGATTATTATGGCCTTTGCATTGAGCTGGGCTTTCTTCAAGGTTGTTTCATCCCAAGTAGACACATCACCTCTTGTCTCCTTATAGGGAAGGATGACCACTTTCTACATGTCATAGCTCATCCCTTGCAAGTAGACTACATCCTTTTCTTCTAATGGAGGAATTTTGTGCCATCAAGGATTGGAGGTATCATGGAGAATCCACCCTCCAAGTTGATAGAACCCACAAGGTTGTCTTTTATCTTCTCATCTCATGGGAGATCTAGTCGGAGAAGAACGTGGTTGTGATACAACTTTTTGGATCAATGGGCTTTAGAAGGGGGTGGAATAGAGCTAAAAGCACTTAAGCCAAATTTGGTAGACCTTCAAATTACTTCAAGAGATAAGATTGCAAATATGGAATTTGTTGTACAACTAAACATACATAGCAAGGATTAGAGATATTGAATGAGATCGAGAACAAGCTATGTATAGTGGTTCCAAACTCTAAACTAGGAGAGTGTACATCCACTACCTAGAGAGCTCAATCTCTAGGATTTTTCAACCATTGTACACTTATATTCCACTATAAGATATACAATATGGCCTCCCTTTTTTGGGGAAAGGATACCTAGACTTCCTTTTTAAGGATCCAAAAGAGTCAATAAACCTTACAAAGTCTTACCTATCCCTATATCAAGAGTCTTCAACCTCTATAAGGGCTTACCCTGTTTTGCAATGAGTTGGACACCTTCACCAAGGATCTCCCCTCTTGTAACAAGTCCTCCACCCTAAAGGAATTATCCACTCATCTCAAGGATCTTCAGCCTTCACCTTCTTCTTCAACAAGGAGAAGCTTTCATCATTTTTTCTTGAAGAAAGGAATTGGGGAAAGGGAATATTCGAGAGCTTCACAAGGATTGCAAAGAAGTAGCTTTTTCACAAATAACCTATCTCACTCAGATTGACGTTTTGATTAGTAAGCAAGAGAGAGAAAGGGGCTCTTAGTAGACAAATCCACTCAACTATAGCTAGGAGCATAAGAAACACACTTGAGAATAAGCCCAAGGGTCCCCATTTATAGTTGGGATGTCTACTAGCCAGTAGAAGCACTTTGGAACAAATTCTAGTCATTTGGGGTGTTGCAACAGATTTATTTTTTATGTTTACAACACTCCAATGGCTAGAAACACTTTTTTTGCACACTATAGACAAAGAAACTCTTACAATAGATATTATGGAACATATAAAGAAAATATATTTGACAAATGTGGTGAAGTATCATGATGAATTAGAATAGGAAGTGTACTAGAAAACATTTACAAATGCAGTCTCTTCTTCCATCACACAGGCATACCCACAGCTACCTTTAGAAGCTTGTCTCATGAATCCAGTGGATGACTACACACACTACTATCTATTGGAAGAGTGTGCCTTGTTATTGAAGGCATTTCCATGTTTCTATTCAAGACATTATGAAGACTTGGGACTGCCAACACCCCCATTAGTCCCATCTTTGCAATGTCCTCCTAAGTTGGAGTTGAAGCAACTACTAGCACACCTGAAGTATGTATTCTTGGCAGTGGATCACAAACTTTTAGTGATTATTCTACATCATTGTGTCTTAAAGAGGAGGAGTCTCTACTCATTGTTCGAAAGAGTCATCAGGTTGCATTTGGGTGGTCCATTGATGACATCAAGGGGATCTCCCTTATTTTTTGTCAACATAAGATATGGACTGAAGAGGGAACAAAACATGTGGCACAACCTCAGCGACATCTAACTCCTATCATGACTGAGGTGGTGAAGAAAGAGGTAGTGAAGCTTCTATTACTAGGTACAATCTACGCTATTTTAAATTCAAAATTTGGTTCGTCCCATTAAGTTAGTTCCTAAGAAGGGAGGAATAACAATCACTACTATTCATCCAATGAACTAGTTTATAATAGATTATTGGCTGGGTGGCAAGTTTGTATTGATTATTTGTGACTAAATGCCGCCACCTTGAAAGACCACTTTCCTCTACCATTCATAGATCAAATCCTTGAGAGGCTTGCCAATTGCTCTCATTTTTGCTTTCTAGACTATTACTTATCTACAATTAGATTTCTATCGAACCATGGGATCATGAGAAGTCTACCTCACTTGTCCATATGGTACCTTTTTTTGACCTAATAGTTATACATTGTCCATATCTTGATGATGACAACAATTCCATTCATATGTATCTAATATGTCTATTCAAGAATGATTTTAGATATTAGGTACATGTAAAGGATCAATTCAATCAAGCCCTAGCTTGACCAAATACAAGCAAAAGTCAACGCAAATGCACTTTTGTGGAAAATGCCCTTAAACCCTTAGGAAAAAAGTTGTAATCATTTGTTTTGATGCTATGACTTGTAATTAAGATGAGAAAAAACAAGATCACTTAAAATGAATGTTTAAGCACTCTAATGACATTTTCTAAAATTCATATAGGGACTTTTGAAGGTCGAGTTTCATCTTTGATAAACTCAACCGACACCCTTGACGGATTTTGGGAAATTCTAGGGTCGGACGAGTTTCCCTAGGACAAACTCGATCGACTCCCATGCATAGTCAAAACAGATTTAAGTCGTCAGTCGAGTTTCATCTATGATAAACTCGACCGACACTTCAAATTTTCTTTGTCACATAGTGTTGTCGATCAAGTTTACTTTATTAAAAATCAACCGACCGCACTGTTCCAAAATCATTTGATGTGTATGTTAAAGGTATAAATAAGTTCTATCTTGACATATATGTTAAACATTAAATTTATTAATTAAAATTAGATTGACCATTTATTATTGATAATATTTAAATAAATAAATATTTTATAAAGAAGAGTATGTTTAATTGATTGAGACCTAGAAATATTGAATCATAACTTAGATTTTAGTCTGTTACAACTCTCATCTTCAAATAACTCAAAAACATTTTGTCTAGGTCTATAATGTACTATTGTGTCAGCAAAAGTACATGTCAGACTCTGCAAGCCCTAGAAATTTGTTAATTCCAACAACGAAGGTAGCATTTTTTTGTTTCCTCCATGGTGAATTATTGTTTAAGCATGTGGCGGTGTGAGATATTGTTCCTAGATAGTTTAACCCAATTAAGAATGATGGATTTTTTGAAGTTGCACTTATGATTGAATAGTTTTTTCTTAAGTATGACATGATATATCTAAAAATCTTTATGTTGTTGTGAGGTGTGTCTCTATCACAGTAAAGAGAGCAGATTTGTATATGTTGTTCGTGGGGATTACAAATTTTGTAGGAAATTTTTTATTCTTGTCAGCTTGTTTAAGCCATTGAATCTTAGACCTTTTCTTCCAAAAGATATCTAGGTCTAGAAGGATTTGTTGTGTTTTTTATGGATAAGATCAATTTCAAGATCATCAGTTATGTGAAGTTTCTAGGTCAATTACAAGTTTTTTTTTTATTTTGTAGACACTTATGTATGTTACTAAGCTTTATTGCCTTCATCATAGTGGTGATTTAATGAAAGTAAATCAACATATTGATGGTAGTTAGTCCAATATATATCAGTTGTGAATCTTTGTGGACCTCAAGATATAAATTTGGTGTTAAGAATGATAGACATATGATACAAAATTATGTGAGGTCCCAAAATGGAGGGGCATAGGGGTTTTTAATATTGCCAGAGGCTGGTGCAAATTGATCTATCTAGAACAACTCATGATGGCCTCTAGACCATGTACGCTTGAAGTTACTAATAATGATGTATGTTAGACCAACAATATATATAATCAGATTTAGCTTGTCCATGTTATTTTTGTGATTATGGTTAGCATCATCTATATTCGACCTCTCATAATTAAACCTATTGCAATTCAGGTGCCCAAAAAATAACTAGTATTTCATTTTGTTATCTTTGGCTAGGTTGTGAAATTCTTGAAAATAGGCATTTTTGTGACTTGGATCTCCATAGGTCCTTGAGAAAGACCAAACAAAATTGATACCAACAACAGAAATATCACTTTTTATACAATTCCATTATAAGATCATTAGTACATAATAATAGAGTTCTTTCATCAAACCCACAAGAATACCTTCACTTAAACCATTTGCATGCTTTTCTATCCAATCAACAATATGGCTTCCCCCTACGACTCTGAGTGTTGTTTGTTGAGTGAGGATTTTGGTTATTGAATAGTAATCAATTTTAGTCTATTATCTCTAATGAAATGTATGATCAAGTATATTTTTAAGATGATCATGTACCACAAACTTTTGATGATGATATTTTACTAATAAAAGATGTTTTCATGCAATGGTGTGGAAACAAATAATTCATATGGAAAGTGAATACAATTTTTCATCAATAAGAGCTTGTGACTTGTTGTTATACCACCCAATATCTTTGCAATCTCAGTCAAACCCATATTAGCAATTAGATAATTAACAAAGGATATATTGATCTTACTTAAGAGGTCTGTATTAGAGTTATACTATTTTCATGATGTTTTTTTGGTGGATTGAAATCATAGACAATTGTTTCATCTAAAAACTTTTATATGTGGTTTCTTGTAGTTACCTATTTTTTTATCATGAGTATGTTGATCATAATATCTTCTTCAATATATGCATTATCTTGCATGTTGTCCCTCTAGATTGTTGTTGCATTTCTGAGGTTTTTCTAGCATGAAGTGCCACCCAAATACCCGAGGTTAATTTCTCTATAGCTAGGTTCATAGCTTTTTATTTGGATTGAGCATCTCATGACTCAACATTTTCTCATAGTGTATACGGTGGGGTTACGTTGTGTGTTTGTCTGATCTTGGTTTTAGGGTTTTCTTGGCTATGGCCTTGGAAAGTTTATGACAATATAGTGGCTTGTGGGTATTTGGAGTTTGAGTTTGTAGCATTATCCTTTTAAATCCATACATGTCCTTGTTGTGAATGACGATTGGCATGTAAATGATGAGATTTATTGTCTTTTATGTATGGTTTATTTACTTAGTGTGGTATGGTATTGTGTCCTTTTGGGGACACCCATATGGAAGTGTAATCTAGGACATCATCAAATTGTCTTGACATCGAAGAAAGTGTTGACTTGAGAGTTATACATTGTTCATATTTTGATAATGACTTAATGATCAGACTCGAGAGGGCGATCAGACTTTAAGTTTGTAATATGAAACCTTCAAGGACCCCCACAACTTTATTATGGGGTCGGAGTAGATATACGGGGTCGAACACAAGGACGTGGGGACTATTAGGACACTTAAGATCTCACTCTTAAGTCAGATAAGACAATTCGATAGTAAATAAAAGTATGGAGCTAGAACTAGTCTAGCATGTTGTCACGAAATAAAACAATACAAATAAAATAAAATAAAACAGAGTCTGTAGGATTCTACTAATCAAAGAGAAGGAGTTCCTGACTATGTAACCACAAGTTGGGCAGTCTATGCAGTCGTTCTTGGGCATAGACAACCCTCAAACACCTCAGTAAGAAACCTACATCCAAACATAGTACGTATTGTGGTATTTGTTCTTATGGGTTCATCCCACTCGCTTTCGCGCAGTGTGACTAAAACCCATCAATGACATGAAACCTTTCTTGAGGATGATAAATCAACACCCTAGAATATTCTAGATACCCTCTCAGGTCTAGAATATTCTGAGATGCTAGGAACAGGTGTGATATGGGCAGAACCAGGTAATTGGCTCGACTGTGCCAAGTTGGGCCCAACCGTGCCCAGGTCTACGGTTCTACACAGATCACCTTGAACCGTCCTCCTTTCAGGTTTGGATCCAAACTACCCTCTCTTATCTATTTCTACAATGAATCTCTCGATATATACAAAAATAGAAGTTCAAGTAAGAAAGAGATCAACCAAACTAGCAATCATAACTAGAAAGAGAAGATAGAACAAACAATGCACTAGATCTAAAATAAAACTACTTGCTTAAGGTAGAAGTACATAAACATGCCCAAAATGGGCTACATATCCAAGAAGGAGCTCAACTAGCCATGGACAAGCATAGTTGGCACCAAACAAAGATGAAAGAATAGTGTTTGTACAGGAACAAAGGAGAACAGTAGAAGAAAGGAGAAGAAGAAGAGATTTAGCCCATAGAGGAGAGGTGGCTCTTGCTCCTTAGCCTCCGTATAGGTCGGATCTCATCTTTGGGCCGTCCTCCTTGGTCTTCTGGACTCCTTGGCATCCTTTCTCTTTGATTCCACCCGAACAACAGCTTGGTGGGTGTATGGAGGTGGAAGATGGCTGGGAATGGAAGGATATGGGTGTATGGAGGTGGATAATGATGGTGGATGGAAACAAATTGGAGGCATGGATGTAGGATGAGAACTTCAGCCTTTTCATACCTCAGAACTCTCCCACGGGGCTCTAGGAACCAAGAATGCGCGGAACCACAAGGTAGAACCTCCTAAAATTTGAAACCCTTTTCTAGGTCACGAGGGGTGGTATTTATAGGTGAAGGCAGAAGACGGTCATGGCACCTACCTCAGTCGTGGCCCTGGTCTCAGCCTAACTGTGCCAGGCTGGGCACAATTGTGTCGAGGGTCGTAGTTGACCCAGATGCCATGGATGAGACTAATGTGTTGTGGTTACAGTCATGTCACAGTCGCGGTCATGTGCAGATGTCGTGGTCGAGACTGATGTGCCACGGTCACGATCGCGTTGGTGTACCATGATCGTGACCTTGGCTTCGGCCTGACCGTGCCGAGGTGGGCCCAGTTGTGCTAAGTGTTGGTCGACACAGCATCTTGGATGCAGTCGTGGCATTGTCTTTTTGGTCGCGGTCGCGGCATCCTTTTTGGTCACAGTCGCGGTCGGGACATCATGGACCAAACCCGCCCCCGAGGGGGGCTATTACTAGTGATCAATGGGCATGCATAGATGAACCTTCTGATTGGCGAGGATGTATTCTGATAAAGGATTGGCCATTAAAAATAGGGTCCAAGATATCAAAAGTTTCTTGGGCCCACTAGTCAGTTAGCAGGACCACCATCTCCTAAGCTGGTGCACATAGTGTGATTCTTAGTCT
Source organism: Alisma plantago-aquatica (assembly GCA_963693085.1). Lineage (NCBI taxonomy): Eukaryota > Viridiplantae > Streptophyta > Magnoliopsida > Alismatales > Alismataceae > Alisma > Alisma plantago-aquatica. The sequence continues at coordinate 997,647,946 of OY856413.1, read as the reverse complement.
ACCACGGTCATGATGGATGGAAGTCTAGCTACTGCAAAAACCATGTGTTGGGGAGAAATCTTAGAGAGTAGATGTCTTTTCAAGTTCAGTGCCTACAAGTCCCAAAATTGGCTAGTTGAGCAACTTTATCTATAAAAAGATATAAATTACTAAAAGATAAGGATATAGGGTTATTATGGGCATATTAAGGCTATAATGACACAAAATCATAAATAAATGCTTAGCATAAATGATTGAATTTGGGTGTTATCAACCACCCCAAGCTTAAACCTTTCCTTGTCCTCAAGCAAGACTGTGCTCAAATATAAAAAAGCTAAAATCAAAGTTAAGAATGGCGATAAATGCTAAAATTAAGAAAAATAGTTTAAAACATCAATTTTCTTGACCTATGTCATTTCAGAGCAAACCCCCACCAATAGAGCACAATCTTGCTAAAGTAAGATCAAAGAGTGTCCAGGAAAGATTAAGTGAATTCACTACAACCTGTTGATACTCATGAGGGTTTAAATCATAATTATAAAACATAAAAGAATTGTCACATAGGTATCACGCGGGTGATGAGAAATGAGCCATCTTCATGTCTTCATGTAGACCAATCGGGAACAATGCACCTCCCACTTATTCAGGTCCTAAGAAGCAATAAAAGAAAAAAGACTCTAATGACTTTTAAGGATCCTGATCTGTGTCAGGTTGGTCCATGTAACGAGCAACAGTACTTGCAGTCCAAGCCAATTTGCCCAAAGCAGTGAGACAAACTCCTTATACTACGCTCGAACCAACCCTGCTACTGGGATGATCTCATAGGTCTCTTAGGGGTTCCTAGTGACTCTCTAATGAGCCTTTGGGTGGCACTACCAGAGTTGACATACCCGCATTCATGAGTGTTGGCTAAATTGACACTATGATAAATCCCTTTGTTTTGATGATGACAAACATTTCATTTTTGTTGATCTAATGTGCTACTTGAGTGTTGCAGGAATGAGGTGGATGACAAAGCTCTAGGGAATCTATATGCTTGAATGATTGTAAATGTCATGAAATGTAATCAATTGTAAACTTGTACAAATATATAATGTACAAGTACTTAGACTTCATGTAAATCAAGCATTAGATCTTCCCTAGCTAAACACCACATTTATATAGGTCATCCCATTCAATAGTGTCACATATGCACACTCATACACACATGTAGTGCCCTAATTGAAAAATTGAAATAGGGTCAATCTCGGTCGACAAACTCCTCGACCGAGACACTCTCGGTCGAGGAGTTTGTCGACCGAGAATGACCCAAGTAGCCGTTAGACACAGCTGAGAAAGTAGTTGGCAGTTGGAGATGAACGTTGCTAACACTTGATCCAGAGAGTCTGTCGGTCGACAAAACTTCGACCGAGTAGGTGTCTCGGTCGACAATTCCTCGACCGAGATGGACTCTGACAGCAACTGCAGAATTAATTAACTAGTCGTTGCTAAAGCAACTAACTTGTACCTAACGGCTAGTTAAGCACTTAGAACCCCCTAGAAAGTGTCTAGAACGTCCTTAAGCACTTGTAGGCCATTGCTATAAATAGGACATACCTTAGGACACCTAAACAACAACTAAGCTACACTTGTGATACACTTGAGCATACATTTACAATTGGCAATCTGTTTTTAGAAATTGAGCAACACTTGCATTGGAGATTTCTCTACTTGCTCTAATTTTGTGTCCTATAGGCTAGTATCTCCTATCCACAACAATTACACATGCATATACATTGGTTAGGAGATCTACACACTTGATATAGGCAAATCAAGCCTTGTGCTTAAAAGGTTAAGTAGTCATTTCCATTTTCCTTCTTGTTCCTTTGTATCTTTTGTATTCTCCTTGCTACTCCTAGGGTTGGAGGCTGCGGATTGGAGAAGGTTCTTCTCAGTGGAGAAGGTGGACTTTGGACTACTTCAAGAAGGCTGTTGTAACGGGAAGCTACTTCAAGAGGAAGGCTACTTCAAGGGGGAGCTTGAAGTTACTTCAAGAAGGCTGCTTCAAAGTTGGTGCAACTACTTCTAGGTGAAGGCTGTCCGAAGGGTTTGGTGAAAGAATTGTAATTTTATGTAAAGTCCTTGCGAGGTAATAAAATTTGATTCTTTCAAAATCCCGGTTGGGTAAGCAACCGGGTAGTGGATTGACTGCCTTAGTATTTGCTAAGGTTGGAACCACTCTAAATCCTTGTCCCCTTGTCCAATATTTTTGTGGTTGCTTAATTTGGTTGAATTATTATTAAAATATTTTAAAACCCTATTCACCCCCCCTCTAGTGGTTTTTCAATGAGCACAGTCATACACCAACTGGGCACCATCCTCAACTCTCTTAAAAGAGAAAATAATGCTCATATTATTCACACTGAGGCTTTTATTCTCTGCATTCTATTTTGTAGGTTTGGGTGGAACTATCTTAATATTTTTGGGATTTTGTGGGCGGCCAAGCCTATTTTGCAATTTTTTTTATTTTCATCTTTTTGCCTCAATCTAATGTGAGAGGGCACACAGACCATCAAGGAAAAATACTTCAACTTGATTATAGCTCAAAACTCATCATTATCTACTTGATACTTGTATGAAAAGATAGTAATTATGATTCAAGGGTCCTTAGAATAGAGGCAAGTTTGTGAAAAACGTAGCTTGGAGTTTTGATCAAACTCTTGCTTCTTTCCAACGGTCCTATATCCTGGACTTGTCATTCATGACATAGATCAAGGGAATATTGTTTTAAGCTATGAAAGAGGTGCATAACCTTATATTTATTATCAAACTTAAGGAAAGAGTCAATGAGCAAGTCAAGCTAAAGATCAAGAAGTTTAAGATGAAAATTGTGCATTTAAGCATAAAGATAAGCATGTAGCTATAATATTTGCATTGCATAGCCTTAATTGCAAAGATACAAATTATGAAACAAAGTCTGCAAAAAAATTAAAATTTATACTAAATGCAGGGAGTAAACATGCAGGCGTGAAAAATGAAGAGGCGAATAGCCCTACCACCCCAAGCTTAAAACTTTGATCATCCTCGAGCAAGCCTTAAACTTAGTATAGTAGGGAAGGAATGCATGGATGTACATGAAAGAATTTTATTGATGTCCTAGTATGACGCATGTATGCAAGGATATGTAAAAGCAATTAGAGGAAAGAAACTATCTAAGCAAGAACATGAAAAACAAAATTTATTTTAACAAAAAGAGTAAAGAATGGAGTAAGAGAAAGGGGATTGCTGCCCCATGATACCGACACTGGGATCCCAAATCCTAAGTTTTGGGACTAGTGTCACATGTGTCTTACTGATGGGGTCTTCCATGTAGGATAACAAGGGGTGGAGATATGGTCCCTTCTGAGTCTAAAGTAGAGGAATATAATCCAATGACTCGGTGAACTCATCGTTATGTTGGAATTGTCTTGAACTGCACTGAGATGAATTCTTCAACAAATCATCCTCAAGGCACCTTTCAATGTATGAATATGAATGGGAAGGCCCTAGGATGTCGACACAGGATGAGATGGAGGGGAGAGGTTGAATGTTTTCTAGGGTACTCATGTCTTCTCCCTCCACCTTTAAACATGAGGTTGGATGCTCAGACAAACTTTTATATACAGTCTGAGTCATCCAATCATCTTTTGAACAAGAAGTATCCCCAGTTGAATTTGTTTGTAGTTCTACCACCCCAAGCTTGTCACCTTCTATGGGGTCTGAGGTATCTTCATGCTCAGTAGCCATGTTGTGATGGATTGTTCATCTTGCTCCTATGATGTCCACCAAGCTTTATAACAGGATGGTGGTGAATGTTAGCTCATGCTGCTCCAACTCATCATCATCACTATATTCACTCCACTGTGAGGAATAGTTGTCGTCATCCTCATCGAAAAAATTGTTCCAAACCATGGTCGGCGTACTGCTCAAAGTGAAGTGACATGTCTCAATATGAGAGACATCACCCTAGTTTGGGTCAATGTCTGATTCAGGTTCCTCAAACTGACCTCCCTATTGTGAGGTTGTTTGACTTCCCTAGTGAGGATAGGAGTCATCATAATGATATAACCATTCATGCATATGGCTTGTATCTTCCATCGGTTGATTAGCTTAATCACCTGGATAAAATGAAGGGCTTCCCCAGGTGGGTTGGTCTTCACTAAAAAATCCTTGTGAATCCAGTTGATGGTATGAATAGGATGGTGAGGCATACTTCACTTCAATCCCAATGGGATGGTCTTGATGACTGTAATCTTCATGGTTGTGTGATGGCATTTGAAATTGGATGGTAACCAAATCGATGAGCTCTTGAAGCCTCCTACCCTGTTCAATATCATTATCATGAAGTTGTTGTACTTGAGCAGCTATGCTTTCAAGATTCGTTGATTCTTCCATGCACCTCTGTTGGGAACCCGCGATATCAAACTGATGCACTTAGACAAATCCTTGTTCAAGAGTTTGAAGTAAACTTCTAGTGCGGTCTGCGATCTCAGTGGCTACTTGGAGATGATGATCTTGCTTTTCTAGTAGCTGCTGGAGCAGATCTACTTTTTATTGGAGATGAGGATCTAAAGAGGAGGTGAGTGTGTTGACACTTTCTTCGGCTAACTCTACTGCTCTAATCAGTTCTTGATCCCATGATAGCATGGAAGTCGACGGCTGATCGACAATCTTGTTGTTGAAACTTCTACATATGATGACGGTGGAGGCTAGTATAGCTCGAATAGCTATAGAGCATGGCCTTCGATTATTTGCCAGCAGTCAGAACTTTAGAAAAATTCGGGAGGATAGGTGGACAAGATAACTTGTCTTGCAGACACACAAGATCCATGGCTGAAAAAATGTATAAGAAAAAGAAAAATTATTCAGTATATATGAACAAGTATCTGTAAAACAAAAGAGGAACTAAGAATAAATATACATGATCATGGATGACAAAAAAAACTTTTAGGCGTGTAAACATAGAAAACTACGTCCCCAACAACGGCGCCAAAAGTTGATCGGCCTTGAGGGGGCGGTCAGACTTTAAATTTATAACCTGAAACTTCAAGGACCCCCGCAACTTTATTACGGGGTTGGAGTAGATATACAGGGTCAAACACAGGGGTGTGGAAACATTTAGGACACATAAGATCTCGCTCTTAAGTTAGATAAGACAATCTGATAGTTGATAAAAGTATGGAGCTAGAACTAGTCTAGCAGGTTGTCACGAAATAAAATAAAACAAAGAAAATAAAACAAAACAGAGTTCGTAGGATTCTACTAATCAAAGAGAAGGAGTTACTGGCTATGTAACCACAGGTTGGGTAGTTTATGCACCCGTTCTCGGGTGTAGACAATCCTCGAACACCTCAGCAAGCAATCTACATCCAAACATAGTACGTACTGCGGTATCTATTCCTGTGGGGTCATCCCACTCGCTTTCGCACAGCATGACTAAAACCCATCAATGACATAAAACCTCTCTCAAGGATGACAAATCAACAGCCTAGAATATTCTAGATACCCTCTCAGGTCTAGAATATTTTGAGATGCTAGGAACAGGTGTGATCTAGGCAGAACTAGGTAGTGGGCCCGGCCGTGCCCAGGTCTATGGTTCTGCACAGATCACCTTGAACCATCCTCCTTTCGGGTTCCGATCCAAACTACCCTCTCTTATCTATTTCTACAACGAATCTCTCGATATAGGTAGAAATAGAAGTTCAAGCAAGAAAGAGATCAACCAAACTAGCAATCATAACCAGAAAGAGAAGATAGAACAAAAATGTACTAGATCTGAAATAAAACTACTTGCTTAAGGTAGAAGTACATAAACATCCCCAAAATGGGCTACATAGCCAAGAAGGAGCTCAACTAGCCATGGACAAGCATAGTTGGCACCAAACAAAGATGAAAGAATATCATTTGTATAGGAACAAAGGAGAATAGTAGAAGAAAGGAGAAGAAGAAGAGATTTAGCCCGTAGAGGAGAGGTGGTTCTCACTCCTTAGCCTCCGTGTAGGATGGATCTCATCTTTGAGTCGTCCTCCTTGGTCTTCTGGACTCCTTGGCCTCCTTTCTCTTCGATTCTGTCCCGAACAGCAGCTTGGTGGGTGTATGGAGGTGGAAGATGGCTAGGAATGGTAGGATATGGGTGTATGGAGGTGGATAATGATGGTGGATGGAAAACAACTAGAGGGATAGATGTAGGATGAGCACTTCAGCCTTTTCAGACCTCAGAACTCTCCCACAGGGCTCTAGAAACCAAGAATGCACATAACCACAAGGTGGAACCTCCCAAAATCCAGAACCCTTTTCCAAGTCACGAGGCTTGGGTATTTATAGGTGAAGGCGGAAGACAATCACAGCACATGCCTTAGTCGTGGCCCTGGTCTCGGCCCTACCATGCCAGGTTGGGCACAGTCGTGCCGAGGGTCACGATTGACGTAGACGCCACGGTCGAGAGTGATGTGTCGCGGTCACGATCACGCTGGTGTACTACGGTCGCGACCTTGGACTTGGCCTGACCGTGCCGAGGTGGGCCTGGTCGTGCCAAGTATCGATCGACACAACATCTTGGTTATGGTTGTGTCATTGTCTTCTTGGCCATGGTCACGACATCCTTTTTGGTCGCGGTCGCAGTCGCAACATCATGGACCAAACCCACCCCCAGGGGGGGCTATTACTGGTGATCGATGGGCCCGTGTCGATGAACCTTCTTATTGGAAAGGATGTATTCTGATAAAGGATTGGTCGTCAAAAATAGGGTCCAAGATATCAAAAGTTTCTTGGGCCCACTAGTCAGTTAGCGGGACCACCGTCTCCTAAGATGGTGCACATAGTGTGATGCTTAGTCTACCATAGTCACAACGGATGGAAGTCTAGTTGTTGCAAAAACCATGTTTTGGGGAGAAATCTTGGAAAGTAGATGTCTTTTCAGGTTCAGTGCCTACAAGTCCCAAATTTTGCTAGTTGAGCAACTTTATCTATGAAAAGATATAAATTACTAAAAGATAAGGATCTAGGGTTATTATGGGCATATTAAGGCTATAATGACACAAAACCATAAATAAATGCTTAGCATAAATGCCTGAATTTGTATGTTATCACTTAACCATTCCATTCATATGTATCTAATATGTTTGTTTGAGATTGATTTTAGGTATTAGGTGCATGAAAAGGATCAAATTGCACAAGCCCTAGCATGTCCAAGTTCAACACAAAAGAAATGCAAATGTGTAATTTGGGAAATCACTCCAAACCACCTTAGAATAATTTTGTAATCATTTGTATTGATGATATGACTTGTAACTAAGATGAAAAAAAATCAAGAACACTTAATTCCATCGTTTGATTACTTAAAAATCATTTTAAAAAATTTGTCACAACACTTTAATTGGTCAAGTTAGAATCTCGACCGATTAGTGATGGATTTTTAGAAATGGTTGCATCTGTCGAGTTGTACTGACCGGCCTAAATCGTGCATCCAAAAGGAGCAGATTAAAGTAGTCGGACTTTTAGAGAGATAACCCGACACTCAGGCCCCCGCAACGATAACGGGGTCTGATGTAGCAATCTGGGTCGAACACAAGGACAAGGTTGGTTGTGCTAAGAATGCAGAATCAACACTCTATACTCCAGCATAAAAGAGGATTAATATGTGTTCCCGAGGGAACGGTAGCTCGAGAACAAGAGCAACAAGACAAAAGAAGTAAAAGAAACAAACTATAACAAGTATATGGGAAAACTCGAGTTGGGGCTCACCAACCAAAGCGTCTCTCCAAAAAGCATACTATCTCTCTCTTCTACATACTCATATCAAGATTACAAGAAACCATAAAACGTCTATTCCACTCTCTCTCTCTCGAGATGAGGATAGATCTAGGCCAAAAAGAAGCCTCTCTCTCGAGATGACAACTCAAAAACCTCACAGTAAAACATATGGTTTGAAGCATTTAGCATTGTAACACTCTCGTGCATTCATACTACTCCATGACATGGGATAAAAGTGATATTACTCTCTCGATATATCAACAATCAAACATCACAAGATGGTAGCTAAGCATACAAGTGAAGCATTAAAACAGGTGCAAGGAGATAATCTTGATAAGAATATGTATATTCAAAAGAAAGAGACAATATATATGTTGGGAGAGCCTTAGTGGCTACTCCCAACCCAAGTTATGGTTTTTAGCCGCTCATGTTTGCAGGTAACATGGTGGCTCTACATAAAGATAGATCCATGAGATACCATGAAGAATGGAGGTGAGTACAGTGTGAGGAAATGATAGATCTAGAGGATAAGAAATGTGATACTACACACTACTTCTTCAGATCTGGATCTACCACGGGGATGTCTCCTTCTCCTGAAGAAGTGGTGGGCACGGGAAGTTGTCTTCTCTCTCCTCGGTTTTCGCTCCGGAGATCCAAGACTGATGGATGGTCAGCAACGGGTCTGGGATGCGGTAGCACTTCTTGGTATCAGGATCAGATCTCTCTGATCTAATTTCTTGACAAGACAGGCGGGGGCGCTATTTATAGGCACCTTCCACCGACTTAAGACCGCGATCGTAGTCTTTCCATCGACTTAAGACCACGGTCGCAGTTTTTCCTTTATTCCTCCTTAGTCATGATCTTTCTTGACTGCAATCCTCCCCAGGACCTCGGTCGTAGTGTTTGAGAGACCGCGGTCGCGGTCCTTGGAGAGACCGCGATCGCGATCTTTGGAGAGACCACGGTCGCGATCCTTAGAGAAGTCGCGGTCGCGATATTTGGAGCTACTACGGACACAATCCTTAGAGAAGCCATGGTCACGATCTTTGGAGAGACCACGGTCGCGATCTTTGTTGAATAACCGCGGTCGGGATTCTACCTCGATCGCGGTCTTTGCTGAATAACTGTAGTCGCGATTCTAAGATCGCGGTCGCGGTTGGGGTGATTCCTGAAATCACAAAATAAGGCTTTAGTCAAGAAGATAGATAAAATGTGTGCAAAGTTGACTAAAGTTATTCTAAAAGTGGTGTAAAATATATATAGAAAATATGTAAAGTGTGGTGTTATCAACTCCCCCAAACTTAGAATCAAGCCTGTCCTCAGGCTAAATGCAGGTTCAAGCACCCAGAGAGAGAAAAGATGAACAAGCATAACATAATAGCATGACTGAAATATCTCATTCTTGCATCAAGACTGTTGTTGCATGTATTCAATCCCTTAGGTCTCAATCTCTCCCTTTAGACTAAGGGTTGCATAACCTCATATCATCTTCCATAACCTTCTATTATAAAAGGTTTCTCCTTCTCAACTCATAACCCTCCCTTAGCTAGCATCCATACTAGTGCCACATCTTTTTGAAAGGTAGCTTTCGCACCTATTCTTTATTTTCAAAGAGCCCTATGCTAATGTGTATAGGTAGGCTAGAAGCTTTAAGGTGTTTACTCTTCCTCCCGAACTCCTCACCCACAATTGTCGTAAGAACAGTGTTGCCCTTTTTGGGCTTCTGACTTTAAGTCAGGTGGTATGTGAAGTTCCATTCAGGATTGGAGGTGTGTAAGCTTGGCTTCCAGTTTCCGCTTACAGGTGCGACATATCTGCATTCATGAGTGCAGCAATATACCGGTCGGGCAGGAACTTTTGGCATCTTTTAGGGCACATCTCTTATATTCTTTTCTTTATTTTGTTTGATTTTTGGCTTTTTATCTCTCCTTTCAGGCTTGGGTTGAGGGTTTTGTTGGTCTTCTTGGGCGGCCAAGCCTCTTTTTGGCTATTTTCTTTGAACATGGCAGCTTTTTCCCATCTATAGAGACTAGGATTTTCTGGATGTGAGCGTCGGGTGGGGATGGTTGTTTAGGAGTATGACTAAGGTTCTCTTAGTTTGCAGGGGTTCATGAGTTAAGGTTGTTACATTTACAACATCTTACTGTAAGAATGAGATATAGCAGTGTTGCTACGACTTGTAGTTTTACTCGTGGGTTGCTCATATCCTTCTCTCTCAGGGGCTAGAGCACTACTTTTTGAAAATTTTAGTGAGAGGGAGCGAGCTTCTAAGAGGTCAGTTGTAATGAAAATTTCAAGATTTCAAAATTTTTGCGTAAGAAACGTAAGAAAAAGGAAAGTGAAATTTAAAAGGGGAGTAATAGAAAAAGGGAAGCTCTAGTACCTCTGCGGTCCGTTTATGACTCCTCCCCCAAACGTATTCTGCATCTCATCTCGGGGTGTCAAAATTTGAGTAAGAAGTATAAATGGGCCTTCTTTATTTATTTATTTATTTGGCGGGGAAGGCCCACTTGGACTCTAGGAGCATGCTGGCGTAGATACCCCTAAGTGCGTGATACTACTCGTACTGCATGTTCTCCACCTTGAGGCCGATAGTTGCGATAGCTACCATCCACGATAGGCAGAAGAACCCATAGTCATTTGATAGGGGTACCTGCTGAGGGCTTCTGTGGCAATATTGGGTCTTCTTGAAGTCCTTGCCTTTTATCATTGTGAACCCTCTTCAATGTTGTTATATCATTTTGACGATGATTTCGGCGTAGTTGTTTGACTTTTCTTTGGTAGGAGACTTTGTGGTCATCATGTTGGTTGTTTTATTCAGTGAGAAAGTTACATATGAACTATTATATAGAATTGCAGTCTTTTTCAGCAGGTTGACGTGCAGCAAAGTTCAATAGTTGTCATGAAGAATCGGTAAGAAGATGTGGTCAGGTGTTCCTGCTTGAAGTTGTCATTGTAGCTGCTCTATCTCTCCCATCTTCTTGTCCTTGAGGATGTCATCCACCAATAGGAAATATGCCATGTGTGAGTTTTGCATTTAATCTCCTAAGAGTGCATGTTAGGCTAACAGCGTGCTCACAGAGAGGTACCCTCATGTTCTCAACATTTCTCAGAGGTCGTCCTTGAGCACGCAAATGCCATATTGTTCGAAGATGACATCTCCTGGTGAATTGTCTTCCTTCAGAGAACTCATAATTATTATGAGTTCTTCCATCGACAGACTGAAGCAGCTCCATCTGTCAAAGTTATCGAAGGAAGGTACTATGTCTCCTGTCGGGCCTTCTGTTCCGTCGTTCCCCAGGTCTTGTTCGGTTTCTACTTTTGTGGGTTGTCCTTCTGTAGGAGGAGCTTTAGGGGCATCGGATACTGAAGGTTGATGTTCATCTTCTACTTGTTTCATAGCCTCTTCAGTCTCTGCAGCCCAGCCCGCTTTCCAAGTTGTAGCCCTAGTCGGTTCTGTCAGGTCAACCCACATGTTCTTGAGTTGCTCCCTCCAAGATGTCTTCTCAGGGAGAGGGATGTCTACGTGGAGCCTGTGGGGCACGGCATCTGCATCCATTGCCATATCCTTGAAGAATCGGCGATCGTAGATGACCTCCATTGCATACATGCCCTACAATCCATGTAGGTCTTTTGTTTGTAGGTCTTCCAGGGGAATGCCCCTGTTGATGGCTTCCATCATACGTAGGACGATGAAGGTGCAATCACCTGAACCAGCTCCTTCCTGGAGAAAGTTCTTGTTTATGGATAAGAGTTTCTAGGACCCTTGGAACCTTGGACTTGCCTCTTTGATAGCCCTCTATAGGCGGATGGGAATTTTTAATGTGTCCCTAGTGTCCTTCCTCTTGTAGATAAGTGAAGTGGTGTCCATCTCTGTTGCATAGCAGTTGAGCACCGTCATCTTCTTCTCTGTAAGGTCGATGACGATTAGGCCCCAGTGCTTTGCGTTATGGATGGGTAGCACCAGTGTCCTGGCCTCCCTTCTCCTGACTGCCACCTATAGTTCCAACACTTATGTCGTCATGTATTCTTATTTATACAACAAACTGGCTAGACGTGTGGTGTTGTTGAAGATCGGTTGCGACTTATGTTGATGGAGGGACTCTTCCAGGAGGGTGGCACAAAGTACCTTGAACATCCTTTTTTGTACTTGCGCCATTTTCAGAAAGACCCTCTGGAAGTCCTCCATGGTCATACGTCTACCCTTGTTGATATACAATATGTCTAACTCAGGTAGATCGTCGTCGAGGACATCTGCCAGGACATAGACATATCTGCAAGAGATGTGTGACACAATCTTCATGTCCATGTCCTTCATTTTGCAAGGCAGAGGGGGAGTTGTTGCAGGTAACAGCGTTCTTTCCTTAGCTTGCCTCTCCCTGGCGGGCTCTTCCTCGAAGAAGGCTGCTAGCCCACCCTCCTCGTCTTCCAACGTCACCTCTTGCACTGTCGGTACTGAGGCTTCCCAGATAGTGGGCATAGCCTCGTCCGCTTTTTCAGCACCCTTGATCAGAGGTTGTGATGTGGCCCTTGGTCCAACTTCCTTTAAGTAAGCTTGTGCGGCGACACCTTTTGCATGGCTTTCTTCTGACGTCTGCCCCAGCCTGGCCTCGGCCATCATCTTTAGCGTGGCCTCCATCTTCCCATCGTAAATGTAGTCGTTGTGCTCCTCATGATATGGGAAGAGGAGGAAGTCATTTTATTCTTCCATCCCAACTCTTAGCTCAGCTATCAGCCTATCTATCTTTGCTGCGCCGACAGAGTTAAGCGATGCGACCACCTCCTCCCTATAAGCCTTTGCTTCCTGCTCTTCTTTTGTCAGAGTGAGTGCGGGAGGGGTTAGGCGATATCCCACCTGTTGCTCATCCTCGTCGGCGGTTTCATCCATCGCCTCCTCTAGGTCGCAGTTGAGGTCAAACCCCCTTGATTGTGCTATATGTTTTTCGTACTGGGGGCTTGACCTTCCTGCTGGTTGGGTGCCTTAGTGCTCATTTATGGGGGATTGTCTTCGGCTTGTATTCCCGTTCTTTGCTGCGCTGGCTCCTCCCCCCCCCCACATTTTCATCGTGGCTGGAGGGCTGGCGAGGGAGCATTCTGGACTGGTAGGGCGCTTTGTCTTTTTCTTCTCCCGTCGAGCCTCGAATTCTTCACATTCCTGCTCGATCTTCTGGCAGTCTTCTTTTACGCCATGCTCCTCTTCTTGTAGGGTGGTCATCGCCTCTTCGTATTCCTTACGCATCAGCTCGTTGTCTGTATGGCCTGCCCCTCCTACCGTAGGATCACCATTTCTTTGTGCATTTTTTACAACACTCCCATCATTGTCCATTGGTTGCTCAGAACTTCTTGCATTAACTCTGGGAGTGCTGAAGTCATCTCGTCTATCTCCTTTACCTGTGTTGTTAGTTAAGATAAAGAAGTAGAAAATTTTTCATTTATTGAATTGGTTTGATTAATGTGTTCCCACATTGCATCAAACCTATTACCTAGGGCACCCCCGAAAGAGGGTGTTTGTTGTTGTTGGTGCAGCTGCTGTCCTGCACGTTTTATTGACACACTCGGCACAGTTGGTTTCTTAGGTGGTGGTGGTGGGGGCATCTCCCTTGGTTAACTCTTCTTTGGCTTGGCCTCTGGTACGTCTTGAGAGGCTTGTTTTTCTGCCTCTGCCTCAGCATGTTGGTGTCGATAGGGGCTTCTTCTTCAGCTTGGCCCCTCTCTGGCTCTAGCTCTGATATGGCTTGGGAGCCTTATCCTTCTAGCTCCGCCTCCGGCTGGCTGGTGGGTTGTGGGACCTCTTCAGTGGTTGTAGTCTTTTCTGCTTCTCCCTCCATTATAGTAGTTTCTTCCTGCGATCTTGGTGAAGCAGGGTCTACAACTTGTACTCCCACCGGTCGTTCTGCGGCCTTCTCTTTCTAAGCTGGCTTAATAGTGGCTTCTGCTTTTTTTTTCTCCACCGCCAGTTTATTCCTTGGCTCCTGGGTTTTCGTCACTATTAGTGTCGGGACATTGCTTTCTTCTATTGCGCGTGTAGGTTCTGCCAATGTGCTGGCATGCAGTGTCCCAGAGCTCATTTTCTCGACGTCGTCGAGAGTCGGCCGCAGCTTGTGGGCATCATAGAATGCCATTTCGGGAAGGGGGAGTGGCTTCTTCAGTTCTTGGTTAAAATATGCTTTCTCCCCCTTCACTTTCAGAATTCCCATGCTGGTGAGGGACTTTATATCTATATTTTTTTGTCCCTCCATTTCTTCGTATCTTTGTAGTGTTCCTTCTTCCAGCAGGTAGTCAGCGATTCTCGCTATCTGACCTCCCATACAGAAGGCGGACTTCCTATTCGCCTCACCACCTACAGTCAATGACAACCTTCTGATAAGGATCTTTCCTATATTAACTAGTCGCTTATTAATCATAGACCATATAAGGAATAGATCCCCCTTGCTGACTGTCCCGATCTCTGACCTGGCATCTATAGAGAAGGCGGTGATCTTCTGTATGATCTTGGTGAAGTAGGAGGTGATTATGGAGGCCTTGGAGTTCTTCGTGTTGTGATTTCCCTCTCCAGTCAGCTCCTCCCACATCTTGTTGTTGTCGTATGCAGCAATCTCCCTCTCCCCTAGAGCACCTGAACAGGCTTTAGCCTCTTCTTCAGATGTGGTGAAGATCATGTTCATGTTTGTCTCTGTTATCTGGTGGGTTTCGCCCCAAAGTCATACCTATAGCTGGTAGTCCCCTCCTCCTGCTACTCGCGTCTCATCATCGGTGGTGAGTTTAGTCAGAGAGGACATAAACTATAGGGTTAGCCTCCGGTATGACCTTACTTCGAGCGTGCAGATGGTTCGTAAGTTTGCACCTTCCAGGAACTTTATCGTCATGTCATATAGCCCCAGCCTCTTGAAGTCCTTTACGTCGAAGTAATGTGTCAGAATGCATTCCTTGTTAGTGGACATCCAGTTGTAGATGGACTGGTGCAAGGTGTCCCGGGGTACGAACTGGGGCTGCCCCTGAGGCGCAGAGGCTCCTTGTACCACCTTTTCAGTGTTCGCCTTCTAGTTGGGCCTAGGTTCCTTGAATGCAGCTTTTCACTTCTTCCCGTGCACTGGGCTTCCTGACTCCTCAGGTAGATACTCAGAGGCCTCTATTTCCCCTATCTACTCTGTTGCTTCTACAGACTCCTCTTATGGTACCCTCGCTAAGATCCTCTGATATTGTTCCAGTCTGAGCTGGATCTCCAGGCGCTTGGGGACTGGTAGGGCGGTGCTCCTCTTCAGCTTCTCAGTTAAGTCCTTCACTATCATCTATACCTCCTTCAGGTAGGTAGCCCTCTAGTATAGGGGATCGCTCGAAGTTGGAGAATACATTCTGCAGGTTAAGGTAGATTAGTCCTCAGTAAAGTATACCCAAAGATCACCTTTATTTTCCTAGGCATAATTATCATCAAGTTATATATGATTACCAGGTTATAGGTTGTCATTCTCAATCGTGGTCGTGGGTTTCAATCGCGGTCACGGTTATTGTTGTTTTGGAGCAAATCACGGTTATGGCTTTCTTGAAAAGATCACGGTCACGGTTTTTAATCGCGGTCGCGGTCTTTTCTTGAAAAGACCGCGGTCGCGATTCTTTTTTGAGAAGAAAATTGTGGTCACGATGTTAATCGCGGTCGTGGTCTTTTCCT
This sequence comes from Alisma plantago-aquatica, assembly GCA_963693085.1. Taxonomy (NCBI): domain Eukaryota; kingdom Viridiplantae; phylum Streptophyta; class Magnoliopsida; order Alismatales; family Alismataceae; genus Alisma; species Alisma plantago-aquatica. The sequence goes on along the minus strand of OY856413.1, from coordinate 997,632,531 downwards.
CAGAAAAGTCGAACTTAGTACTTTTTAGGGGTTAACGGCATGCAGTCCTTAGGGTTTTACACCCCACGTCGGTTGAGATGACCAAGGTCTCGGTCTGCTTCGTTCGTTTAGTTCTTCCAAACATTGTTCTTCGTCCATATATGCTTTTTTCATTTTTAGGGTTTTAAGGTCTTTCTTTTTAGTGTCGAAAAAAAGGGAATGGGAAAGAGAGCGGGGCTAAATGCCCGAAAAGAAGGCATCGCCGAGGTGAAAAATTGGCCAAATGGCGAGAGCGGTTCACCGTAGCGGTGAAGGAATAGCTCGAGATCAAGGAAAAACTTGTCGGTGTGAAGAAAGGAGAAATGAGAAGGTTACCTGTTCGATGAAAGAGGTTGCGTCGACGGTAAAAGTCACGAATGACAAAGTGAACAATCCTGACGGACCTACGATGGTGACTATCTCGGGCCTTAGATGGCGGAATCGCGGATGCGGCTTCGGTTCTTGAATGAATAGACTAGGAAATCTCAGAGTTTGTAGGAAAGCAGAGTGAGCGTAAAGAGTCTGTCGTTCGGTGACTTAAAATTATTTATAGGTGTCCAAATCATGACCTAACTTAGCCGAGTAGAATATCGCGGTCGTGGTCTTTACCGCGGTCGCGATTATATTCACAGTCGCGATTCCCTGAACAAACTGCGGTCGCGGTCTTTTTCGGCTAAGAGAAAAGATCACGGTCTTGATTATTCGATAAGCACGAGTAAAGTTGTGGTCATGATTATATTTGCGGTCGTGATTAAGCAAGACCAATCCTTCTTGGAAACTTAAACTTATTAAATTCAAAATGAAGACGAAAAATGCTTAGAAAAGGGGGGAAAACTCAAACTAAAGGAGAGAAGGTAAGATAAAACAAAGATAAAGAGAAGAGAGATGAAAACTTGGGTTGCCTCCCAAGAAGCACTTGCTTTAAAGTCTCTTAGCTAGACTGCATAAATTTTTCACTTCTCTGGTCCTTCAGTCAGATGAGGCAACTCTTGATCCTTTTCTTTATTGAGTTGGGTTGGTTCATTTAGGTTGATTTCTGATCTTCTTACAAATGCTTCATCCTCCTAGAATCTTTTCAACCTGTGGCCATTGACCTTGAATATCCCAGTCTTTTCTCCTTGAATCTCCATCATTCCTGATGGATAAATCTTTTCCACAGAGAATGGGCATGACCATCTTGTTTTGAGCTTCCCAGGGAAAAGGCTGATGCTAGAATTGAAGAGAAGAACTATGTCTCCTTCACGAATGTCCTTGTTCCTTAGGTGGGCATCATGCCACACCTTGGTCCTCTGCTTGTAAATCTTTGCGTTTTCGTAAGCATGCAATCTCAACTCCTCGAGCTCTTGTAGCTGCAGATTTCTCTTTTGCCCTTCCTTTTCCAGGTCCATATTTAGAAACTTAATCACCCAAAGGGCCTTGTGCTCAAGCTCTAAGGGTAAATGACAAGATTTTCCATATATTAGCATGTAAGGCGTTGTGCCTATGGGTGTCTTGTAAGTAGTTCTATAGGCTCAGAGAGCATCATTGAGCTTAATGGACCAGTCTTTCTGAGTACGGCTGACAGTCTTTTCCAAAATTTGCTTAATCTACCTATTAGATACCTCCACCTGTCTAGAGGTTTGAGAGTGATAGGGTGTTGCAACCTTGTGCTTGACCCCATACTTCTTCAATAGCGCCTCAAATTGCTTCTTCCCAAAGTGTGATCTACCATCGTTTATCATAGTGCGGAGTACTCCAAAGCGTGGAAAGATGGTTTTCTCAAATAGATTAATCACAGACTTAGAGTCACAAGTTTGGGTAGCAACAGCCTCTACCCATTTCGACACGTAGTCCATAGCCACTAATATGTATTGATAACCTTTTAATGAGGGGAAGGGACCATATAGTCTATTCCCGAGACGTCAAAGATCTCAACTTCTACCCAGTCTGTCATAGGCATTTTGTTCCTTTTTCCGATATTTCTGGTTGACTGGCACTCCTTGCAAACTTTCACATAAGCAGCATCATCCTTGAATAGCGACGGCCAGTAAAATCCTGATTGAAGCACTTTTGCGGCAGTTCTGTCCCCACTATGATGCCCCAAATAGGGTGAAGAGTGGCATTCTCTCAATATTAGTGGGACCTCCTCTTCCGGTATACACCTTTTATACAAATTGTCAGAACATTTCTTGAATAGCAATGGGTCATCCCAATAGTAGTTCCTCACATCAGACAAGAGCTTCTTTTTGTGGTTGTATGTGATGTTCGGCGGTAACTCCCCGCAAGCAAGGTAATTGCAAATGTCCTCGAACCATGGCAAGTTATGTTCTTCGACTTCTATCATGAGCAAAGCCTCATCTGTGTAGTTATCATTAACAGGTGGCTCATTCTTTTCTTCGATGATAATCCTCGACAAACGGTCGGCCACTACGTTTTCCGCCCCTTTCTTGTCAATGATCTTTTGATCGAACTCCTGGAGTAATAGGGCCCACCTTAGCAACCTAGGCTTAGTGTCCTTCTTTTGCATTAGGTATCTAATAGCTCCGTGGTCAGTATAAACCTTTACTTTTGCTCCAATCAGATAAGACCTGAATTTTTCAAAAGCAAAAACAATAGCTAGCAATTCTTTCTTCGTGGTAGTGTAATTTACTTGTGCCTCATCTAGGGTGCAGCTGGCGTAGCAGATACCATGATGTCTTTTGTCCTTCTTCTGCCCTAGGACTTCCCCCATGGCATAGTCACTAGCATCGCACATTAGCTCGAAGCGTAACTCCCAATATGGGGCTTGGAGAATAGGTAGAGTTACGAGGGCTTCCTTCAAGGTCTGAAAAGCTTTTAGACAATCATCCGTAAAATCAAATTTTGTGTCCTTAATTAGCAAATTTGAAATTGGTTTTGGATATCCTCGAAAAGTCCTTGATGAATCTTCTATAATAATCAGTGTGACCAAGAAAACTTCACACCCATGTCACGGACTTAGGTGGAGGCAGTTTAGAGATGGCTTCGATCTTTCTTACATCTACTTCAATACCTCTCTTTGAGACCTTGTGCCCCAGGACTATGTCTTCTTGCACCATAAAATGGCATTTCTCCTAGTTGAGGACTAAGTTCTTCTATTTGTAGCGTTGTAGGACTAACTATAGGTTTCTCAAACAACCATCGAAATCTCTTCCATAAATAGAAAAACCATCCATAAAGACTTCTACAATGTCCTCCAGAAAGTCTGAGAACATCGAGATCATGCAACGTTGGAATGTTGCAGGAGCATTGCATAATCTGAACGGCATTTGTCAGAAGGCATAGGTACCATATAGACATGTGAAGGTAGTTTTCTCCTGATCATCAGATAGGATGGGAACTTGGTAAAATTTGGAAAACCCGTCCAAGAAGCAAAAATATTCGTGATGTGCAAGCCTTTCTAGCACTTGGTCGATAAAAGGAAGAGGGTAGTGATCTTTCTTCGTTGCTTGATTCAGCTTTCGATAATCGATGCACATTCTCCACCCGATTACAGTCCGGGTGGATACTTCATCTCCTTTATCACCCTTCACCACTGTCATCCCCCCTTTCTTTGGTACAACATGAATTGGGCTCACCCAATTACTGTCGCTAATTGGGTAGATAATTCATGCATCTCTTAGCTTGATGACTTCCTTCTTTACAACTTATTTTAACATTTGATTCAGCTTCCTCTGGGGTTGAACCATAGGTTTTGCTAATTCTTCTAGAGTTATGTGGTGCATACATAGAGCAGGGTTAAGCCCCTTGATATCATCTGCTGAATAGCCTATAGCTTGCCTACTGAGCCTTAGCTCCTTAAGAAGCCTTTCCATTTTCTCTTCGGTCAGACTGGCATTGACTATGATAAGATTCCTTTCTTCAGGATCAAGAAACTCGTATTTCAGACCTTCTGGTAATTGTTTAAGTTCTGGTTTGGGTTTTGGTACTTTCTCTTCTTCCTTTGTCAGTTCTAGAGAAGCATACTTGACAGCCTCGACAACTTCCTCTTCGTCGCTCAAATCCCCTACGTCTCGATTCAGGTATTCGAGGATCTCAGCAACCTCAGAGTCTTCGATTTCCAAATCTTCTTTGTTTAACGCCCTCATAAGAGGGTCTACCACTATTGTGTCTTCTTCTACTTCTTCACAATATTAGCTGTAGCTATCCACGAAGTAAGCAGATTCGAGCAGGGATGGTCCTTTCATAGCGTCTTTCACCTTGAAATCTATGTGATCATTTTCGACCCTCATAGTTATGATGCCTTCAGAGACATCAATCAGTGCCCTCCCAGTCGCCAAGAAAGGACGTCCGAAGATAATAGGGCATTTAGGGTCTTCAATAGTGTCAATGATAACAATATCACATGGGATGAAGAATTTCCCCACGTGAATCGGAACATCTTCGACTACTCCCACTGGCCTCTTAAAGGTGTGGTCCGCCAACTCAATTCTCATATTAGTCCTGACCATCTCAGTCAATCCTAATCATTGCGTGAGGCTTAAAGGCATTAGACCGATGCTATCCCCCAAGTCGGCGAGACCTTTCCTTTCGATGTTATCCCATATGGCAAAAGGTATAGTAAAGGCTCCAGGGTCCTTCTTCTTGGTAGGTAGTTCCGCTTTTACGAAGGCTGTTGACATGCTGGCTAGGTGTACAGTTTCGATCCTTCCTCCTCGTATTTTCTTCGTGACTAGATCCTTGAAGAATTTGGAATAGGTCGGCATTTCTTCCAAGGCATCAAAAAACAGTACCTCTAGGTGGAGCTTTTTCACTGATTCCATGAACTTCTCATACCACTTCTTGAGGTGAGCCTTTACAAACTTGTATGGAAAAGGTAGTCTTTGCGAGTATTGACTCCTCTTGGTGAATAATTCTTCTTCAATTTTTGGTTCCCTAACTGGTGGGTGTTGGTTCTCTCCCTTGGCTGGGTTCTCTGTAACATTCTCTGGCTCTGGTTCTTCAGGTCTTGTCACCATAGGGCGCTCTATTGTTCTTCCCGATCTAAGGATCGCCATCTTGGTAGATTATGTGTTAGAAGGAATCTTCCCCGAGGGGTTCTTTATGAGTTCGGCCAACTGAGCGAGCTGCTGGTCTATCTAGCATTGATGTGTTTGCATATCTGCCATTTGTCCCTACATAGTGTTCAGAATGCCAGAGTTGGACATTGCACTTTGTGCAAGTTGATTGTTTATCGTGTCCTGTCTCTTGACGAAATCGAATAGTTGGCCTACTAAGTCAGGCTGACTAGTAGTTCTTGTCTGACTCTGTCCTTGAGCTTGTCCTTGTCCTTGACTTGCATTAGCAGCTTGGCGGTTTTGATACTTACCTTGAATTTGATAATTGGTTTTGTTTGTCTGGAAAGTGCTTGTCTTGGTGTACTGTCCTTTTCCGCTCTTCTTCTCGAAACCTGGTGGTTGCTTGGGTGGATTATTCAATTGATGCGAATTTTCTACAACATCCTTGTTGCCATAACTGAATCATGGGTGCTCTGGTCTCTTAAAGTTAGCATAAGAGACATTTTCAACTTCCTCCTACTCAGACTCGCTTTCACTTGATTCTTCGGGTCGGGTATATATGCAGTTGTCTATCCCATGCCCTCCTTCACCACAGGTGATACATTTCATCACTTCTCAATTTGCTTCTTTCCTTTCCCTCCTGATTCCTTTAGTTGTTTGACATCCATGGCTATCTTTTGTATTTGAGACGTGATTTCTTCAAGAGCCTTTGATTCAATCGATGGTCCTTCATTGGTGGCTTTCTTAGCAAATCCTCTGTTGGTCCGGTCATAATCAGTGTCATCTTGTAACTCAGCCATGTTTTCTATGATCTTTTTAGATCTACTGGGCTTTTTACCGAGAAAGTCACTTTCAGCTACTGCATTCAGCAAGACTCTCTTTAGGAGTTAGACCATTGTAGAAAGTTGTTATTAAGAACCCCTTCTTGTAATTGTGGTGAGGGCAGTCTCTCTGGTACTCTTGATACCTTTCCCAGGCTTCATGCAGATTCTCACTTGGCTTCTGCATGAAAGACGTGATCTTCTGCCTGTTACGAACAGTCTTCTCGGTGGGGTAGAACTTGTTCACGAAAGTGTCTGCCAATGCGTTCCATCCATTCAAAGCTTGATGTGGTAGCCCAAGGTACCAGGATAGTGCCTTGTCCTCCAAAGAGAAGATGAAACCCTTGTAGTAAATGACTTCTTGTGGAACTCCCCGCATCTTGATGGTGTCACAGATATTCTTAAAAGCGTTGAGATGATGATAAGGGTTATCGTTCTTTGAATTCCTTTGAAAGCTTTTGTTCTGGATCATAGATATTACAGCTGGCTTCAGTTTGAAGTTTTCTGCATTGAACCTTGGGATGACCATAGGACATCTTGAGTTGTTAGCTTTTGTAGATGCCAACTGATGAATCCTCCAGATTCACCATTATAGTCGCCAATTCGATGGATTTTGTGGCGCATATCGACTGATCTACCCTCGCTTTGGGTTTACTTTAAATATCCTTTCATTCTCATGTAAATAGTGCATCAGTACCTCAAATAACCCTAGTTTCCAGCTTATTTGATCTCATTTTCCCCTACTCACGTTCTCTCTCCTCTACAGATCATCCTCAACTATCACCAACAATCATGACCCCTACAACACTAACTCTAGGGGTCTCAAGACTGTTTGAGTCCATGCGGTCTCAAGGCCGTTTGAGTCCATGCGGTCTCAAGACCGTTTGAGTCCATGCGGTCTTAAGACCGTTTGAGTCCATGCGGTCTCAAGCCCGTTTGAGCCCATGCGGTCTCAAGACCGTTTCATTGCCGTGAAGACCATTCGGCTAGTGGAGGATCAAGATCGCATCAGCAACTAGCACCTCTGCCGGTGTTGTGACCTTCTCACCAACACCACCGCTACCACGTCGACCTTCTTTCCACAAGCGCCGGTGTCACCGTCAGTAGTAACAACGATGCCCATGATGGCCGGCTTACCACAAGCGGCGTCGCCATCTTCATCATCATCACCAACAACATCGGCACCCACCTACACATGATCTCCGGCATCGTCATCTTCATCGCCTCCCTCGCCAACCACGCATGCAAACTGTTTGAAGCACGCAACATACACCAGCTGCCACCTTCGTCCCCGCCATCGCAGCAGCAACGCCGAAGGCTTCTCATGCAGTTTCATAGCTGCATGCTCATGCGGTTTGCTTGGTTTCTCATGCGGTCTTGATGGTGTGCATGAGATTGTTTGCTGCAAAACCGCATGACTCCACATGACCGAGCGTTGCGTTGCGTCAAGGTGAAGCTGCCAAGACCGCTTACGCCCACGTGAATGCATGCATGATCGTTTGGATCAGCTGGCAAGATCGTTTGCTTCTTTCTCTTGAGCGAAGACCGCTGCAAAGACCATTTAATAATCATATGAAGACCGCATGAAAGCTGAGGCTTGTGAATAGAGATATGGCCTCACATGCATAGCTGATTAGAGATATGTCCACGTGAAGGCTGAGGCTCGCGGTCGTGAGGAATGCATGAATGCATGCACACTATGAAATCAAGAACGGGTAGCTTGCTGCTGTGGACATGCTAAAACGAATAAAGAAATCAGTGGAGAGAAGACTGCATGCACACAGACCGCATGGGCACTAGGACGTGAGACCGCATGAGGCAGCTGCTAGGAAATGAAGACCGCATGGATTGAAAAGCAAAAGGACAAGACCGTGAGAAATGAAGACCGCATGGATTGACAGGACTGAATGAAATAGTTGTTGAATGTGCAAACCGTTTGCTCCATCTGTTGGAATCATCATGCGCATGCAAGACCGTTTGGAAAAGCGGAGCTACAAGACCGCATGGAGCGATGTAGCTGAGACCGCATGAGCACTTGTGCAAACCGCATGAAGAGCACAGTGCAAGACCATTTGATTATTGCACAATGCAAGACTGTTTGATTTCTGCGCAAGACCGTATGACGTGAGACCGCATGGATGGTTGGGAAGTAAAGACTGCATGGCCTATTTCCATGTGAGGACCATTTGGAATAAACAAAACAAGATCGTTTGCTCATGAGTATCCTGAAGACCGTTTGCTAAAAGCAGCAAACACAAACCGTATGAGCTGCAGCAGCAAGAAACTGTATGAAAAAGATATTTTACCAAACTGATCCAAGACCGTTTAAAGGTCTGCCCTGTTCCTATAAATAGAACCCCAAGGGTCCTCACTACGGTATCCAATCTCACTACGGCCCAAGGCTGTCAGACTGGGACCAGTGCCGGGACGCCGCCAGAATGCCTGAGCACCGTTTCCAACCAAACTTCACCCACAGCCTCAGAATCCCAGCCTGAGTCCAGATCCGGTGTGCTGCCAGACTGGGGACAGATCTAGAAGGTTGTTCCATCACCATCTCACCTCTATCATCCCACTTCTACCATTGTTCTACCTCATTCTACCTGTGCAATCCCGGAGGTAGACACGACGATCGAGGCAGAGAGACAGGCGTCATCGACCACAACGGAGCAGTCTCAGAGACTGCGACGATCTACACCGGGCTGTCACAGATCTACTCTTTTGCTCCGACGATGCTTTCTTTCTCTCTCTTCTCTTTCTTTGTTGCTCCCTCTATGAGGAGCGAGTAGTTCCATTAGCTGGGGTGCGGGGACTAGCCCCGCTGCCCGTGTTTTGTAACTTGTACTAAAAAGATGTTATCTTTCTGATTCAATACTAAATCGTTTCATACATGCTTGGATGTTGGTTGCATTTTTGTATGCATCTATTGTCTTTCGTTGTGGTTTGTCTACCACCGCTCTTAAAGACTCAAATACCGCTTTAGTTTTGGTTTCTGGTGTATGTATCCACCGCGCATCCGTTTCGGTATCTAGGAACGCTTTCTAAGGAGTGGAGTAAACTCACCTCCATCGTTGTACTTTTGTACTATGAAATGGAATCAGTTGACGTACAAAAGTGCAACCTTGACAGGTCGAGGAACACACTCTGAGAAGAGAGTGGTGCAAAGTACTTTACCATTCATTCAGGAATGGATGACGTTGCAGCACTCCCACGTTTCTCGTAGCTATATCCTCGAAAGAGGGATAGACTATAAGGATACTAATCGATTTGGTAATCATCGCTCGCTTGCTAGTTTTTCGATGCACGTTTCATGAGGTTGAGTAAGATTTTCTCTTCGGAGACTACATATCTTCATTGACACGTAGATATGTACCGGATGAGAGTTACTCAACCCGTGAAGGATGTGTGCATTACTCTTGTCCTATAAGACATCGATATTGTACAACATCCATGTATCTTGCTTGCAAGTCTTGCTATGTTTGGTACAAGTGCAATTCATGTGTAGTGGTGGCGAATACCCGCATCACCCCAGTGATCCATCATCATTTTCTAATCTTAGATTTTAATCATTAAACTAGTTTTTATTCTTGCCTTTACTTTTGCATGTTTAGGTTAAATAACTCAAATCAAACTTCTGGTCTTAGATGATTAACTTAGATTGATACGAAACAAGAAAAAGACACTCAGATTCTTAACGTTGTCCTTTGGGTTCGATCCTAAATCTGTACTATGATAAGGCTTCCACACTCTTGTGGGGTTGGAGCATTTATCTAGCACTAGTTGTAGGTAAACCTAGAGAGGACATCAACTCCCTAGGGTTTTTGGTGCATATTAGGACTTCCATTGGAAGAGTAATCTTTTGGTGTAAGTTCTAGCTCCATCAAAAAATGGCGTCGTTGCCGGGGACAACGGCATAAGAATCGTCTTTTTCGAATTTCGTGTCGATTTAGGTTTCTCTAGGGTTTTTCATTTTCTTTTCAAAAACCTAAAAAAAAGTGAAGGGCTTAATCTCGCATATCTTCTTGGTTTTGAAGTGGTTGGTTAAGTATGATACACTCTTTCCTTGATTTCAGGTACCAACTCTCTTCAGAATGAAGCAGTCGACACCACCAACCGTTATATGTCAACTATGTGGTGACTATTCTCATGCATCTATTTACTGCTTCAATGTCCCTCCTCTCTACGTGATGGCTCTGCGTCAAATAATCATGAATCGGATAGCTGGGAAACTCAAAGTAGCCTCTTCACACAGCTATGGATATAACGCAGGTTATAGTTCGTATCACCCCGGAGGCTACTATGAAAAACCTAACTATGGTGGATTTCAAGGCGTGAACTACAATGTAGAAGGGAACCTGGAAGACGATGAAGTGCATGAAGATCAACACACACTGTTGGAAGAACTACGTGCTCTACAAACATCGGTGGCTCAACAACTAGCTGATCAGACAACTGCGATCAAGAAGTTGATAGCCGATCTTGATCGACTTATCGACACTCCTGAGAAACATGTAGAACAACCACCTATTTCAACTAAGCACATCCCCAGTCCACATGTTGAAATCAATTACGATGATGATTATGAAATCATGTGGGATATGCCTTCCAATGATCTTCATGCATCAGTGCAAGGTGAAAGATTGAGTAACCGATATGAGGATTGTCTACAGTCAGAAGATCAATGGGGGATAAACTTCAATACCTACCCACCTTCTGACTCCATAGACCCAGATCCAACCATACAGATTGAGGGGCAGTTAGCAATGATTGACTCCTTATATGACAAATATTCTTCAACTTCAACTGTCTTGTCGTTGAATCCCAATGAAGAAGGATCTACGTTACATGAACTCTACACTCCTTCACAGTCAGACATAGATGAATACAAGACTGATTCAGATGAGGAGACGTCTTTTATGCAAGAGACTCAAATGACTTCATTACTGGAGCAGGATCTGATTTGTCCTTATGAAGAAATTTATGATCATTCGGTTGATCTAGAAACAAACTTTGAGGATGGGGCTGACCAAGACCCTGATCCAGGGACGGACCATACCACTCTCACTGAACCCGATAGTGATGAAGAAAAATCATGGGGAGATGATGGATCTCATGATGATGAATCCATGACCAATCCTTTCCATGAGATGATGTCACTGGAGCTACCACCTCTACAAGAAGTCCAGACGGAGCTAGTTCTCGAACAAGAGCATGATTTTTCTATTGAATCTCCTTCTAGTCAATTGAACGAGTTGAAAGTGCACTATGAAGAGAAACATGAACCATCTCTTGACTTGGGAATGGATTATGATATTACCGTAAACTCTTGTAATGACAAAAAGGACCCTTGGGAAGACATCAAGCCTCAAACCTATCCCTTTACATCCATACATCCCTATGAAGAAGCCCCTCCTGATATTCAAGAAACTGAGATATGTCGATTACCTGAGCTAGGTTCCATTCCTCTCATAGAAACTCCTCCCGAGCACTCAATAGAACCGGAGGAGTGTTATGAAGAAGAATTGGAACAACAATATATTAGCCCCAATATTGAAGAAATGGGTTCATCAGAGGATTTTAGCCCTCAAAATGATATGTCATGGACTAATCCCTCCCATAAAGAGACATCACTGGAACTCCTATCTCAGGATCCCATGAATTTCTCACCTGAGCAAGAGTTCATTTTACCAGTCAAACCCTCTTCTAGTTACTGGGATGAATTAAGGATGTTCTACGAGGAAAATTCTGAACAAAATCTTGAAAATAAGAACGACGCTCTTACCAATCTCAACATTGATAAAGATGATGATACTTCTCAAAATAACTCCTCTGATGAAGAAATGTCATCCTGGCTACCATATCCCACACAAGAAAAGCCAGGTGATGAAATGAAGCCAGAACCTGATCCACCACCTGATCCTGGACAGGAGGAAGTTCAAGTGGCCGACCCTCAATCAACTGCCCTAGATTTTGAAGAAAGCAGTTTTACTTTGAACTTCGAGGGTGAGCCACAACTGGAGGGCACAAGTGGGCATAACCTTGATTTCTCGCATAGTCCTCCAGTTTTGACTGCTTATATTTCACCTACCTCGATGACGGGGGAAGGCCTCTGGATTCGTTTAAACGGACAATGAGGTGAAAGAAATGTGCATCCAAGCCATCCAGAAGACTCATTTGAGTTGCCACAACCACCCAGTCAACAGGTTGTTTGGGCCACTTCCTCGTTCTCGGCACCAGCTATCGCAAGACATCTTTGCCGCACTTTCTTCCAACTACGAGGACCGCCTGGTTAACATTGTGCAACCCTTCCCCTCCACCTCGAACCTAATTTTTGTTCAGAAAAGAGCAAATTCATGAGTTCAAGGTGGAGGGTGGGTGGTATGACTTTCACTCCACCCTCTATCTTTATTGCTTCCTATTTTTTCCATTCTAGTTTCTTTTTCATGATTTTTCTGCCTTTCTGTAGCCTTCCAATAATAAAGCCTTTATCTAGTCAGCTTTTGTTTTTCGAATCTGCGATCATCACCTCTTTTCGTTGCAAATTTCCAAGAAAAGAATGCTAAAAACTAGCCAATGCATGTTTTTTGAATAGTCTATGAATCCTAATGTCATACCCTCAAATAGGAAAAGATGATACACTTCAATACGACTGAGATAGATCAAATACATCACGCCTTTATCTGATTAATGGATCTATTGTATGGATTTCTCATTTGATGTTTAATCATGTCTCTTTTTGAGCAGAATGTGATGGAGAAAAGAGACCCGTCGCATGGAATCGCTAAGCAAACTGCATCATGATCCGAACTCTCTTCTACACTTCTTCCTTCATTTCCATACCCCTATGTTCACTAACCATGCCAAAGTTTTAAGTTCGGTGTGGCACGCCACACTCCTTTCTAGCGAAAACTAGAACATTGCCAAACTTTAAGTTCGGTGTGGTAAACCACACCTCTGCAAAACTCTAAGTTCGGTGTGGTACACCACACCCCTCTTTCCATTACCGCTTCTTCCATACCCTTAAATACATAACAAGGGTGTATCACCTTCTTTTCTTGATTCAAAGAGTATACAATGATGATTGTGCACATACCGAGGTTGGCGAAAAATCTACTCCGATTCCAAAAAGAGGCTTGGCAGCCCAAATATACAAAAATCCAAAAATACCCTTTCTCCCAAGCCAAGTGAGAATGAATAAAAGCCAGAGTGTGAATAAAAACATGAGAGTTGTGCCTTGAATAAGGATAACCGATAAAGGTCTTGCCCGGCCGATACATTAGCTGCCCTCATAAAGGCAGATGTGTCGTGACCGGTAGTGAGATCCTAAGGATCCAAAAATAACCTCCTTACCTCCTCTCAAAGAGGTAAAATAGCCAAAAGCCTAAAGCCAACCTATACACACTTCTGAGTTACCTTTAGAAAAAAAATCGGGTGTAAGGCTAAGTCAACCAGAGTTGTGCATAAATCATTCAAAGTATCTCGATGAGTCAACTAATATTGAGAGTCTTGATTCAATCAGAGGAGAGACTCTTATCTCTTGATCATACCCCCATTCTCTCCTTTTTCAACACCAGTGACAGATCATATGTTTTTTTGTTGATTCTGTGGGTCTTTTCAAAGTCTCATAAAACTTTTAAACATGACCGATACAACAGAAAGTGAGAAGGAAATACTTCAGTGAAATGAACTCAGAAATGAGGATATCATAAGATGTATTCTGTGATCTAAGGAAGCTTTGATGTTGTATCAATCTGAGCCATGAACAAAATTAGGATATAACAATAGGATGAGGCAATCCTGAGATGAACGATTTCATTGGCGACTGTTTTAAGTTTTCTGTTTCTCAAGACGAGTAACGCTTAAGTTCGGTGTGGTGATAAATCTTCCAGACTCATCCTCAGTCACCAATTCAAAGGATTTTTTGACGTTTTTTTCCCTAATTTTTGTTTCGCCTCATTTTTCCTTTTCTCTTTTTTGTGAAAATTCTGACACTTGCACGAAGGTGAGGCATTTACGAGACCAACTGCATGCGTTTCGGTGACTGTCTTGGGCATTTTCGTTCCTCGGGACGAGCAACGCTTAAGTTCGGTGTGGTGATGAATCCTCCAGATTCACCATTATAGTCGCCAATTCGATGGATTTTGTGGCGCATATCGACTGATCTACCCTCGCTTTGGGTTTACTTTAAGTATCCTTTCAGTCTCGTGTAAATAGTGCATCAGTACCTCAAATAACCCTAGTTTCCAGCTTATTTGATCTCATTTTCCCCTACTCACGTTCTCTCTCCTCTGCAGATCATCCTCAACTATCACCAACAATCATGACCCCTACAACACTGACTCTAGGGGTCTCAAGACCGTTTGAGTCCATGCGGTCTCAAGACCGTTTGAGTCCATGCGGTCTCAAGACCGTTTGAGTCCATGCGGTCTCAAGACCGTTTGAGTCCATGCGGTCTCAAGACCATTTGAGCCCATGTGGTCTCAAGACCGTTTGAGCCCATGCGGTCTCAAGACCGTTTCATTGCCGTGAAGACCGTTCGGCTAGTGGAGGATCAAGATCGCATCAGCAACTAGCACCTCCACCGGTGTTGTGACCTGCTCGCTGACACCATCGCTGCCACGTCGACCTTCTTTCCACAACCGCCGGTGTCACCGTCAGCAGCAACGACGATGCCCATGATGGTCGGCTTACCACAAGCGGCGTCACCGTCACCAACAACGTCGGTGCCCACCTACACATGATCTCCGGCGTCGTCGTCTTCATCGCCTCCCTCGCCAACCAAGCATGCAAACTGTTTGAAGCACGCAACATACACCATCTGCCACCTTCGTCCCCGCCATCGCAGCAGCAACGCCGAAGGCTTCTCATGCGGTTTCATAGCTGCATGCTCATGCGGTTTGCTTGGTTTCTCATGCGTTCTTGATGGTGTGCATGAGATCGTTTGCTACAAAACCACATGACTCCACGTGACCGAGCGTTGCGTTGCGTCAAGGTGAAGCTGCCAAGACCGCTTACGCCCACGTGAATGCATGCAAGATCGTTTGGATCAGCTGGAAAGATTGTTTGCTTCTTTCTCTTGAGCGAAGACCGCTGCAAAGACCGTTTAATAATCATATGAAGACCGCATGAAAGCTGAGGCTCATGAATAGAGATATGGCCTCACATGCATAGCTGATTAGAGATATGTCCACGTGAAGGCCGAGGCTCGCGATCGTGAGGAATGCATGAATGCATGCACACTATGAAATCAAGAACGGGTAGCTTGCTGGTGTGGAAATGCTAAACCGAATAAAGAAATCAGTGGAGAGAAGACCGCATGCACACAGACCGCATGGGCACTAGGACGTGAGACCGCATGAGGCAGCTGCTAGGAAATGAAGACCGCATGGATTGAAAAGCAAAAGGACAAGACCGTGAGAAATGAAGACTGCATGGATTGAGAGGATCGAATGAAATAGTTGTTGAATGCGCAAACCGTTTGCACCATCTGTTGGAATCATTACGCACATGCAAGACCATTTGGAAAAGTGGAGATACAAGACCGCATGGAGCGCTGTAGCTGAGACCGCATGAGCACTTGTGCAAACCGCATGAAGAGCACAGTGCAAGACCGTTTGATTATTGCGCAATGCAAGACCGTTTGATTTTTGCGCAAGACCGTATGACGTGAGACCGCATGGATGGTTGGGAAGTAAAGACCGCATGGCCTATTTCCATGTGAGGACCGTTTGGAATAAACAAAACAAGACCGTTTGCTCATGAGTAGCCTGAAGACCGTTTGCTAAAAGCAGCAAACACAAACTGTATGAGCTGCAGCAGCAGGAAACTGTATGAAAAAGATATTTTACCAAACTGATCCAAGACCGTTTAAAGGTCTGCCCTGTTCCTATAAATAGAACCCCAAGGGTCCTCACTACGGTATCCAATCTCACTACGGCCCAAGGTTGTCAGACTGGGACCAGTGTCGGGACGCCGCCAGAATGCCTGAGCATCGTTTCCAACCAAACTTCACCCACAGCCTTACAATCCCAGCTTGAGTCCAGATCCGGTGTGCTGCCAGACTGGGGACAGATCTAGAAGGCTTTTCCATCACCATCTCACCTCTATCATCCCACTTCTACCATTGTTCTACCTCATTCTACCCGTGCAATCCCGGAGGTAGACACGACGATCGAGGCGGAGAGACAGGCGTCATCGACCACAACGGAGCAGTCTCGGAGACTGCGACGATCTACACCGGGCTGTCACAGATCTACTCTTCTGCTCTGACGATGCTTTCTTTCTCTCTCTTCTCTTTCTTTGTTGCTCCCTCTATGAGGAGCGAGTAGTTCCATTCGCTGGGGTGCGGGGACTAGCCCCGCTGCCCGTGTTTTGTAACTTGTACTAAAAAGATGTTATCTTTTCGATTCAATACTAAATCGTTTCATACATGCTTGGATGTTGGCCGCATTCTTGTATGCATCTATTGTCTTTCGTTGTGGTTTGTCTACGGCCGCTCTTGAAGACTCAAATACCGCTTTAGTTTTGGTTTCTGGTGTGTGTATCCACCGTGCATCCGTTTCGGTATCTAGGAACGCTTTCTAAGGAGTGGAGTAAACTAATCTCCATCGTTGTACTTTTGTACTATGAAATGGAATCAGTTGACGTACAAAAGTGCAACCTTGACAGGTTGAGGAACACACTCTGAGGAGAGAGTGGTGCAAAGTACTTGACCATTCGTTCAGGAATGGCTGACGTTGCAACACTCCCACGTTTCTCATAGCTATATCCTCAAAAGAGGGATAGACTATAAGGATACTAATCGATTTGGTAATCATCGCTCGCTTGCTAGTTTTTCGATGCACGTTTCATGAGGTTGAGTAAGATTTTCTCTTCGGAGACTACATATCTTCATTGACACGTAGATATGTACCGGATGAGAGTTACTCAACCCGTGAAGGATGTGTGCATTACTCTTGTCCTATAAGACATCGGTATTGTACAACATCCATGTATCTTGCTTGCAAGTCTTGCTATTTTTGGTACAAGTGCAATTCATGTGTAGTGGTGGCGAATACCCGCATCACCCCAGTGATCCATCATCATTTTCTAATCTTAGATTTTAATCATTAAACTAGTTTTTATTCTTGCCTTTACTTTTGCATGTTTAGGTTAAATAACTCAAATCAAACTTCTGGTCTTAGATGATTAACTTAGATTGATACGAAACAAGAAAAAGACACTCAGATTCTTAACGTTGTCCTTTGGGTTCGATCCTAAATCTGTACTATGATAAGGCTTCCACACTCTTGTGGGGTTGGAGCATTTATCTAGCACCTGTTGTAGGTAAACCTAGAGAGGACATCAACTCCCTAGGGTTTTTGGTGCATATTAGGACTTCCATTGGAAGAGTAATCTTTTGGTGTAAGTTCTAGCTCCATCACCAACTCCCGAAGAGTCTTTTCTTCCTCTTCGTCATCGTCACTGGCGTTGTCCCTGCGATTTCACTCTTGGTGGTTTTTTCTGTGCTTGCGGCGATGACGACGCTCCTCATAGTGATCATCATCTATAGGCTATTCTTGTTCTTCATAGAGATGATCATCATTATAACGGCCATCTTCATCGGTTTCTGGCAGAGGTGGGTGTTGTCCAATCCTCACATTCTGCTCGTCCGCAGAAAGGGGTGGTCCCACGCGGGGCGGCATGGTGAGCGGAGTTAGTTTGGGCCAAGTGCTTCTTCCCGGGTACCTGAATAGAACGTACGATCAAGTTAGAAAATTGGGCTTGATGAATTGAACTATTATGCACTGGTTCAGGTTAGAAGACTTAGAGTTGTTGTGTTTTCGATCTTATTGCTAAGCTTGAGGCACGAGAGTATAGTGGGTGGACTCGGGTTCCTTAACAATACCGTTTTGCCTTGTCCCCGGCAACGGCGCCAAAAAGTTGACCGGCCTAAATCGCGCATCCAAAAAGAGCGGATTAAAGTAGTTGGACTTTTAAAGAGATAACCCAACACTCAGGCCCCCGCAACGATAACGGCGTCCAATGTAGCAATTGGGGTCGAACACAGGGACAAGGTTGGTCGTGCTAAGAAAGCGGAATCAACACTCTATACTCCAACATAAAAGAGGATTAATATGTGTTCCCGAGGGAACGGTAGCTCGAGAACAAGAACAATAAGACAAAAGAAGTAAAAGAAACAAATTGTAACAAGTATATGGGAAAACTCAGGTTGGGGCTCACCAACCAAAGCATCTCTCCAACAAGCATACTATCTCTCTCTCCTGCATACTCATATCAAGATTACAAGCAACCATAAAATGTCTATTCCACTCTCTCTCGAGATGAGGATAGATCTAGGCCTAAAAGAAGCCTCTCTTTCGAGAGGACAACTCAAAAACCTCGTAGCAAAACATAAGGTTTGAAGTATTTAGCATTTCAACACTCTTGTGCATTCATACTACTCCATTACATGAGATAAAAGTGATATTACTCTCTTGAGATATCAACAATCAAACATCATAAGATGGTAGCTAAGCATACAAGTGAAGCATTAAAACAAGTGCAAGGAGATAATCTTGATAAGAATATGTATATTCAAAAGAAAGAGACAATATACATGTTGGGAGAGCCTTAGTGGCTACTCCCAACCCAAGTTATGGTGTTTAGCCACTCATGCTTGCGGGTAACATGGCAGCGCTATAGAAAGATAGATCCATGAGATACCACAAAGAATGGAGGTGAGTACAGCGTGAGGAAATGATAGATCTAGAGGAGAAGAAATGTGATACTACACACTACTTCTTCAGATCTGGATCTACCACGGGGATGTCTCCTTCTCTCGAAGAAGTGGCGGGCGTGGGCAGTCATCTTCTCTCTCCTCAGCTTTTGCTCTGGAGATCCAAGACTGATGGATGGTCGGAAACAGGTCTGGAATGCGGCAGCACTTCGTGGTATCAGGGTCAGATCTCCCTGATCTGATGTCTTAACAAGATAGGCGGGGGCACTATTTATAGGTGCCTTCCATCGACTTAAGACTGCAGTCGTGGTCTTTCCACTAACTTAAGATCGCGGTCGTGGTCTTTCCTTTATTCCTCCTTGGTCGCGATCTTTCTTGACCGCGATCCTCCCCAGGACCTCGGTCACGGTCTTCGAGAGACCGCGGTCACGGTCCTTGAAGAGACCGCGGTCGCGGTCCTTGAAGAGACCGTGGTCGTGATCCTTAGAGAAGCCGCGGTCGTGATCTTTGGAGAGACCGCGGTCGTGATCCTTAGAGAAGCCGTGATCGCAATCTTTGGAGAGACTGCGGTCGCGATCTTTGCTGAATAACCGTGATCGCAATTCTACCTCGATCACGGTCTTTGCTGAATAACCGCGGTCGCAATTCTAAGATCACGGTCACGGTTGGGGTGATTCCTGAAATCACAAAACAAGGCTTTAGTTAAGAAGATAGATAAAATGTGTGCAAAGTTGACTAAATTTATTCTAAAAGTGGTGTAAAATATATACAAAAAATACGTAAAGTGCGGTGTTATCATGTACTCTCACAGAACTTGACTAACCAATTTACTTACCAAAGTTTATTTTAAATGATCGGTCGAGTTACCCAGGACAAACTTGACTGATAGTTTGAACATTGGCTTTATTGGTTAGTGGATCGGTCGATTTACCTTTATTGAAACTCAACCGAATGTATTGTATGGAAAACACAGAATAAGTGATTCCAACCATTAGAGAGTTGTTAGAAATGAAAATAGATCTATTGTGAATTGTAAAATGGCTATTTTTTGTTCTTAAGTAATCCCACACTCAAAGGAACACCCCCAGCTATAAATAGGACCTCTTGGGGTTCATTCCAAGGTTGCTCGTTCATGTTATCCTTGGTCCTTACTATAGTTGAGTGTGCTACAACCCTTTGATCCCCTTTCACTCTCTTATTTACAAAGCATTTCGTGATTATGAGTGAGTTAGGCATGTTGTAAGAGAGATACATTGATGTTAGCTTGTAAATCTCTCCATCTTTCCATCTTCCCAATCCCCTTTCTCAAAGAGAAAAGAATGAAGTTATCTTCTCTGATTGAAGGAGGAGTTGTTCCTCTTCTTCAAGGTTGAAGACTGTGTGAAGATCTTCTCCAAGTGAAGGAGAAGGACAAGGCGGAAGATTCAAGAAGAGTGGGTAATCCATGTGAGGCCAAAGACTTAATGCAAGTATGACTATGTCCTTGGTGAAGTCTAAAGACATCTTGATGAAGTGGGTAAGTCCTTGTATATTTTGAAGACTCTTGCCTTGGATAAGTAAGTCCTTGGATGTAAGGTGGTCTTCTTGTATCTCTTATAATGGAATATTTGTATGCATGGGTTGTAAAGTTCTAGAGGTTGACCTATCTAGGTAGTCGATTGACGGACTTCTAGTTTGGATATTGGAACCACTCTAAACACCTTGTCCAAATGTTTGTTTCAATCTCTCTCATCCTTGCTATGCTTATTTAGATAGGAATTAAAATTTAGTTTTAGCTTTTGGTTTAAATTGATATAATTTGAAGGTCTAACTATTCTTATGAGAATTTTGAAGCTCTATTCACCCCCCTTTAACATACTATGATCTTGGTATATAAATTAATCTATCATTCCCTTAGGTCAACCATTTATTATATTAGTAATAATTAGTTAAGTCATCAATTCAAATTTAATTATATAATTTTCTTTACTAATTATAATTGACACTCTAAAGCTACTCTAAGTCTAGTTGAAGAAAGGAATTAAACAAATAATAAATAATGTATTAAATTGAATAAGAAATAAACTAATGCATTTATTTAATGCTTAACTTAAATGTAATAAAATAGAACATTAAACATACACTAATGGTAAAAGTAACATTAAAATTAGGTTCTATACATCTTGATTAGCCAACATAATAAATTTTATGTCAATTAAATGTTACTTACCCTCCAAACTAATTGAATTGATTTTTATAAGCTTTTATTTATATTAATATAATCAATATTCTATTTAAAGCTAGGTCAAAAGACTCGAAACAATCATTCATGTAATGCCTCCGCGTGAAGCCCCCTCTTCGCATCATTCACGCTCGTCCGATGTCTACAATGGTTGTTTCATCCATTCATCGCCCCCCTTCTTCTGTTCTTCCTCTTCCTCTCCACCCACCTCTCCTTCTGTCCCCCATCTTACCTTCTCTCACAGTGGTGCCAAGAACCCTAGCCGCTATCCATATATTCACCTTATGTCGACAGTTCCAAACACCCTTCAGAATGATCTATCATCACCAAGCAACAATGCATCCTCCTCTCCTCTTCCTTTCCCAAAATGTAGACCATCACCCTACATCTCTGATACCAAAAGGATTGCCTCCAACCTTCTCTATCTAAGTGTCGCCAACCTCAAGTATCTTGGTCGGCTCTAGCAATCGACTGTCAGGCCGCCTCCATCATCATGGCACTTGTTACCATCTACAATATAGAATGAGTGCACATCGTCTCCTACAACTTCTAACATAGACAACCACTTCAACGGCCACCAACTGTTGTTCGACCTAGTTCCCCACCATGTTGGCAGCAATGATTAACCCTTCTCTGCTCCATGGATTCTAAATCCAGACCTGGTGTTGTCATCCTCACCTCACCAGCAACAGATCAGCAGCACCATCATGACACCTGCAACACAACTAACACATTCGGAGAACCCTCAATGCCAACACCCCTTGACAGTAAGCGCCTCTCTCTCGCCAGCAACATGTGCCTGCCACCAGTTCGACACTACCGTTGTAACATCCCAGGATTTGAGGCCTCGGATAAAATGATCTTATAAGGAATGATCGGACTACCCATATCACCAAGGTGCACCTCCTTTTCTGGGAGCCCATCACTAAATAACTCCATAGTTAAGCATGCTCAGCTTGGAGTAGTACTAGGATGGGTGATCAGTCAGGAAGTTGACCTTGGCTTGCGTGTGAGCAAGGACAAAGTGCATAGTTAAGGCTAGTGGTGATCTATGGGGCCATTCGTCATTCCTAAAACTCTACTAGAGTCTTGGGAAGTGAGCTCGAGCATTACAAATGGTATCAGATCTAAAACCCCTCCAGTAGGTGGGGCCCAAACGGGCATGGAATGCCAGCCTTTGAGCTGTGTGGTCCAGGCATGTTGGAAAGGGTTGTCCATGGTGATGTAGCCACCCTTGTACTGGTATTCCATGATTGGGAGCTAGGTTTCCATGATCCATTCTAGGTCCGTACTGAAATAGGGCAATATGGGAGGCCATATAGTTGAGCCTTGATGAGGACGTCAAGAGTCTAAGTGGGGGAGACTGTAACATCCTAGGATTTGAGGCCTCAGATAAAATGATCTTATAAGGAATGACCAGACTACCCATATTACCAAGGTGCACCTCCTTTTCCGGGAGCCCATCACTAAAGAACTCCATAGTTAAGTGTGCTCAGAGTAGTACTAGGATGGGTGACCATTCAGGAAGTTGACCTTGGCTTACGTGTGAGCAAGAACAAAGCACACAGTTAAGGCTAGTGGTGATCTATGGACCAATTGTCATTCTTGAAACTCTGCTAGAGCCTTGGGCAGTGAGATCGAGCATTACAACCACCCAACACTCATTCCATATGCGGCACCCTCCTTGACCTGCTTTATGAAAACACCGTCGAAACCACAGGAGGTGTCATCGTCAGGCATCAACTCTACCACCACAATGATGTCATTCACCAACCCCTTACACAACCTACAATAGCAATGCTTCCTCCAGTATTGCCTCACCTCCTTCTTGCATCACCCCCTCTAAACCTCCTGATGTTGTTACCTACATAACCTCCTCATACAACCTATAAACAATCTTCCCGCAAGGAGCACCGACACTTGACTTCCTTCTCCACCAATCTTTCTACAAATTACAATCATCCATGCCGCCCTTACCCTGAGGGTGATCTGCAACACAACAATGGCCACAGGGCAGGCAACATGTTGTCTGCCTACTGTATGGTTGCAATAGTGTATGTGATCATACTCTGACCAGCAACTGTATGGTTGATACTTGATGAGGACATCAAGATTCTAAGTGGGGGGAGATCATAACATCCCAGGATTTGAGGCCTCATATAAAATGATCTTATAAGGAATGATCGGACTACCCACATTACTAAGGTGCACCTCCTTTTTCGGGAGCCCATCACTAAAGAACTCCATAGTTAAGTGTACTTAGCTTGGACTAGTACTAGGATGGGTGGCCAATTGGGAAGTTGACCCTGGCTTGCGTGTGAGGAAGGACAAAGTGCATAGTTAAGCCTAGTGGTGATCTGTGGGGCCAGCTGTTTTTACTGAAACTCTGATAGAGCCTTGGGTAGTGAGCTCGAGCATTACAACTGCCCAGCACTCGCTCCATATGCAGCACCCTCCTTGACCTGCTTTATGTAAACACCGTCGATGACACAAGAAGTGTCATCGTCAGGCATCAACTCCTCCACCACAATGATGCCATTCACCAACCCCTTACACAACCTACAATAGCAATGCTTCCTACAGCATTGCCTCACCTCCTTCTTGCATCACCCTCTATGAACCTCATGATGTTATTACCTACAGAACTGCCTCAATCTAGACAACATGTAAACAATCTTCCTGCAAGGAGCATCGACACTTGACTTCCTTCTCCACCAATCTTCCTACAAATTCCAATCGTCCATGTCATCCTTGCCCTGAGGGTGATCTGCAACACAACAATGACCACAAGGCAGGCAACATGTTATCTGCCTCCTGTATGGTTGCAACAGTGTATTTGATCATGCTCTGACCTACAATTGAACTTCCAGAGCTATGCCCATGTGCATCATCTCTATGCACCAGTAGCCATGGAAGTAAGGGACTCTTGTAGGATTCTATAGTGGCCAACGTCCCACCTCATCAGAAATCACCAGCATTTGTGATCTCACCACCAACTGCAATCTCCCCTGATGTTGTAGGAAGTGGCCTTCGTAGATAAGGTCTTGTTCAATCGAAGGTCAGCATGTTGTATCCATTTCTTTGTCTATTAAGAAGTCACTTTCTAAGGTACCTATATTCAAGTTAATGGCAATTAAAAGAAATACCTTAAAGGATAGAAAGATGATAGTTTGGCCTAGGGTACGTAAGTATAAATACCTATAGTATGAGCATTGATTATCGATATTTAACACATCAGTAATCACTCTAGTAATACTTAACGATCTGTACATGAAACTAGGACCCACTACATATAGAATGTAATTCTTAAACTAATATTTCCTATTTGGCATTTTCTTGAGTATTGATCTCACTTGTATAAGCACTAGAGTATATACATGCTAGGTTATCAAATGGAACTGTATAAGCCAATTTTGTTGCCTATTATATTATCTATCTGTAAAAGATTATTGAATACTTATTTAATGGATATTGGGGTGAATTCAATCCGAATTAGTTTATATAAGAGAGACTACAATATAAATTGATGAGTCAATTTTGTTAATGATGCTTATATAGGTGTGTACATTAGTATATTACACACACACATATATACATATATGTTTATTATTGTATACCATTATGCTTTTGAGTAAATTATTATGGTGGTAGCTCTACTTAATTATATTATAATCTAGTGGATAAGGACACTTTAGATGACTTAATATCAATATAATTACAGTGTGAAAGGATAACCTTCACTAAAATATATTTCAAAAGAAACATCATACATCAAAGAATAATGTGGTAGACTAATGTGTATGTAAATACTTTTAGGTTGAGAAGGATGAACTATGAAACTAACCCCTAGAGATATGGTTACTCTTAAATATCAGGTATGTTCTCTTCCCTATTTAATTTTAGGCATTAAACTGACTAAATTATTCCTATAATGAGGCATTCTTGTTAATTGGCCTTTTTATTGGTCCATGATGAAAATTCCTTATTCTATGAGATTGACAAATATCTTGTTGCCTTGGGTCTATGACCCCACCTACAATATTTTTTGGATATGAAATTGTGAGTAATGACTTAAACCATTTCTTGCCATGTTATTTATGCATGGTTGGTCATTTAGCTAGATATCTTTTGTATGGTGCATGAGAACAACCATTAGGGCATGCCTTTCAGCCCGGGGTGCGTCTTTCCATCTATTATATATATATGGTGCACCTTTCCACCCATTAGATCAAAGATCCAGTGGTGTCTTGGTCGTACATTTGCTATTTAGTATAAATATATCAACATGCGGTTATGTTTGTTTTACTGTGCTATTGTGATTAGTGGCAAGGTCTTTTACATCTCAATTATTGAAATATGAATTATAAATGCCTCATTCTCTTGGAATTGATTTCTTTTGAACTTACCTAAATTCATATGACCTCACTTGATCGAACACCTCTTTTGCACTTAAACTCCTTATAAATGCCCAAAATATTTAATATTGCACATATACTAGTTTGTATTGACGCATACCCCATTGTTTCCTATTTTCTAGGTGTTCCCAAAACTATCCCAAAAGATATACTGATCTTAATTAAGGGGTCTATAAAAGAGTTACACTATTTCCATGATTTTTTTTGGTGGATTGAAATCATAGACAATTATGTCATCTAAAAAAAATTTAGTTGTGGTTTCTTATGGTTACCTGTTTTTTTATCATAGGTATGTTGATCATCATCTCTTCGTCAATATATGCTTTGTCTTGCATATTGTCCCTCTAGATTGTTGTTGCATTTCTGTGGATTTGTTTTAGCATGAAGTGCCACCCAAATACCCGAGGTTAGTTTCTCTATATCTAGGTTCATAGCTTTTTTATCTGGACTGGGCATCTCATGACTCAACATTGTGTCTTATAGTGTATATGGTGGGGTTGTGTTGTGTGTTTGTCTAATGTTGGTTTTAGGGTTTTTTTGGCTATGGCCTTGGAAGGTTTACGACAATATAGTGACTTATGGGTGAGCTTGTAGCATTATCCTTTTAGATACAAACATGTCCTTGTTGTGAATGATGATTGGCATGTAAATGGTGATATTTATTGTCTTTTGTGTATGATTTATTTACCGAGTGTGGTATGGTATTGTGTCCTTTTGGGGAAACTGATATGGAAGTGTGATCTAGGACATCATCAAAATGTCTTAACATATAAGAAAGTGTTGACTTGAGAGTTATACATTGTCCATATTTTGATAATGACTTAACCATTTCATTCGTATGTATCTAATATGTTTGTTTGAGACTGATTTTAGGTATTAGGTATATGAAAAGGATCAAATTACACAAGCCCTATATTATCCAAGTTCAAGTCAAAAGCAATGCAAATATGCAATTTGGGAAATCAAAAACCACCTTAGATAATTTTGTAATCATTTGTATTGATGATATGACTTGTAATGAGAAAAAGTCAGAGACATTTAATTCCATCATTTGATCACTTAAAATAATTTTGGAAAATTTGTCACAACACTTTAATCGGTCGAGTTTGAGTCTCGACCGATCAGTGATGGATTTTTGGAAATGGTTGCATCTGTCGATTTGTACTCTCACATATTTTGACCGACCGACGTACTGACCAAAGTTGATTTTACATGATCGGTCGAGTTACCCCATGACAAACTCAACCAATAGTTTGAACATTGGCTTTCTTGGTTAGTGGATCGGTCGAGTTACCTTTATTGAAACTCGACCAAATGCATTGTACGGAAAGCACAGAATAATTGATTCCAACCATTGGAGAGATGTTAGAAATGAAAATATATCTATTACAAGTTGTAAAATAGCTATTTTTCATTCTTAAGTGATCCCACAGTCAAAGGAACACCCCCATCTATAAATAGGACCTCTTAGAGTTCATTCCAAGGTTGTTCATTCATTCTATTCTTGGTCCTTACTATAGTTGAGTGTGCTACAACCCTTTGAGCCCCATTCCCTCTCTCATTTACAAAGCATTTCATGATTATGAGTGAGTTAGGCATGTTGTAAGAGAGCTACCCCAATGTTACCTTGTAAATCTATCCATCTTCCCATCTTCCCAATCCCCTTTCTCAAAGAGAAAATGATGAAGTGATCTTCTCTAAGTGAAGGAGGAGTTGTTCTTCTTCTTCAAGGTTAAAGAAGGTGTAAAGATCTTCTCCAAGTGAAGGAGAAGGGCAAGGAGGAAGATTCAAGAAGAGTGGGTAATCCATGTGAGTCCAAATACTTGATGCAAGTGTGGGTAAGTCCTTGGTGAAGGCTAAAGATATCTTGATCAAGTGGGTAAGTCCTTGTGTATGTTGAAGACTCTTGTCTTGGATAGGTAAGTCCTTGGATGTAAGGTAGTCTTCTTATATCTCTTATAATGGAATATAAGTATACATGGGTTGCAAAGTCCTAGAGGTTGACCTCTCTAGGTAGTGGATTGACAGACTCCTAGTTTGGAGATTGGAACCACTCTAAACACCTTTTCTAAGTGTTTGTTTCAATCTCTCGCGTCCTTTCTATGCTTGTTTAGATAGGACTTTAAATCTAGTTTTGACTTTTGGTTTCAATTGATATAATTTGAAGGTATGACTCTTCTTGTGAGAATTTTGAAGCTCTATTCACCCTCCCTCTAGAGCCCTAGATCCAACAAGTGGTATCAGAGCAAGGATCTTCTCCAACAAATCTCCTATGAGATGAGAAGATGGGTGAGAACCTACTTGGTTCACTCAACCTAGATGGAGGCTTCTCCATGCGCCCCTCAGACTTTGATGGCACCAACTTCCTCTATTGGAAGCGGCGGATGCTATTCTACATTCAAGGAATGAACTTTGATATGTGGAAAGTGATGATTACACCCTATAAGGAGCCAACTGGAGCTATATCAACTTGGGATGAAGCAGTCCTAAAGAATGCATAGCTCAACGCCAAAGCAATTAGCATCCTCTATGCAACCCTCACTCCATCCGAGTTCAACTACATCTCCTCATGGGATACAACCTATGAGAAATGGAACAAGTTGTGCATCACCTATGAAGGCACAAAGCAATTGAAGGAGGCAAAGATCTACATGGTGAACAGCCTCTTAGAGAACTTCAAAATGGGAAAGAAAGAAGGAGTTGTTGAGATTTACTCAAGGCTCAACATCATCATCAACGGCCTAGCTGCCTTGGGATGCACTTTGGATAGAGGAGCAATCAACTTAAAGATATTGAGGTCTCTTCCAAAGACATGGGAGTCAAAGTGACCTCCATTGAAGAAGTAAGAAGTCTTGTGATATTCCAGCCGAGGAGCTTATTGGCAATCTATAAGCTCATGAACCAAGACTTGACAAATAATAAGAGGAAGCAAAGAAAGAAGAAAAAGAATCACAAAAGATCAAATATAGTGCCTTGAAAGATCAAGTGGAGGCTCTCATACTTCAATAGCAACTTACTTGTCGGACCTCTCCCTACTCCTCTAGTGAATATGATGGCCCTAGTGATCATGAAGCAAACTTCTCCAAGGAAAAGCACTTCAAAGGAAAGCAATCTTATTCCTCTACTCCAAGGTGCTACAAGTGTGGTAAAAAAGGACACTACAAGAGTGAATGTCCTAAGGCTATAAAGTCACACCACAAGATCTCCAAGAAGGAGGAAGAGTACAAGAAAGATAGAAAACATAAGAGGAAGGACATGAAGGAGAGGAGACATAAAAACACAGCTCGTGCATCTTGGGAAGGATCATCCTCTAGTGGCTCAAGCTCCGATGAAGATGGAGAGTGCCACCTTGCACTCATGGCCTCCACAAGTGAAGACATTAGTGAGGTAAGTGAGGTAAGCTTGCATGCGTTAGCTAAAGAAGCTCTTATTGACATGTTTGTTACTACCTTTCTTCTTATTCTGAATGTAAATCTAGAAAGAAGAAGTTGGGTAAAATCACTGATGACTTGTATGCTAAACTTGAGCAAAATGAGAAAATTAATCTTAAAAGAATTGATTCCTTGCAAGGCCAATTTCTTGTTCTTGAGCTCCAATACAATAGAGTTGAAGTATAGAATGGTGTCTATGTTAAGAACATTGCATCTCTTAAGGAAGACAACCAAAAGTGCTTAAATGAGATTGAGTTCCTTAAAACTAAAAATGTTGAACTTAATCTCATTAGTGATGCTCATAGAGATGAAAGCAATGTTTATCTTAAAGAAATTCAATTGCTTAAATATGAAAATGCTAGGTTACTTAATCAAGTTAATGATTTATCTTCTAGACCTATTTTGCCTTGTAATGATATTGCTTCTATTACTCTTGGAAAAGATTCATATTTGACTAAAGCCCTCTGTTTAAGGCCGACCTTGTTCATGCTAGAGATTTCTTGCTAGCTTTTCTTCTATTATTATATATCATATTAATGACAATCATAGACTTAGAGCCTCTCTGTAGAAATTCCTCAAAGGGAAAACTCCTTAAATGAAATCATTGACCATTCTACCAAACAAAGTAGTACTAGTGGTTTGGGATTTTTAGGGGGAGACCCTAAGGGCAAGAATAAGGCCAAAGGTAAGAAAAATAGTAAGGAAACTCCTCTTTTCATTGGAGAGTGTTCTGGCTCTAAGAACCCTATGATTTGATCTCATTGCAAAAGTGATGATCATTATTCTACTTATTGTCCTTACAAGCCTAAGGGGACTAACCCAAAGAAGAAATGGGTCCCCAAGCTAACTTCGGATCACAAAGTTTGAGTTGGGAACTGACACTCTCCTTTCTTGCAGGAAAAAGGAAAATGGATTGTTGACAGTGGTTGCACAAAACACATGACAGGTGATATAAGCCATTTCAACAATTTCACAAAGAAGAAAGGAGGTTAGGTTACTTTTGGGGACAACATGAAAGGTAGGGTAAAAGGTGAGGGTGATGTAGGTGAATCCTTGTGTATCAAGAATGTTCTCTTTGTGGATGGCCTACATCACAATTTAATAAGTGTTAGTCAATTGTGTGACAATGGTTACCTTGTGCTATTTACTTTTGTTGAATGCTTGCTTCTAGATTCCCTCACTTACAATGTCATATATAAGGGAACTAGAAATGGTAATCTTTATGTAATTGTGCTTGACTCTAATAAGACCATTTATGGTAGATGCCTAGCAATCAATTTGAATGATATTTCTCTTTGGCATCGTCGACTAGGTCATGTAAATATGCATCAATTGAAGAAGTTTAGCAAAAAGGATTTGGTCAAGGGACTTCCCAAATTGGATTTTGAAAAGGATGATGAATGCCAACCTTGTACCCAAGGAAAGCAAACCAAGTCCTCCTTCAAATCCAAAGGACTCCTTAGTACTAAGAGAGATCTTGAACTTCGCCATATTGATCTATTTGGACCTATGAGAACTCAATTGCTTCTTGGCTCCAAGTATTGTCTTGTTATTGTCAATGATTTCTCTTGATATACTTGGACCTTCTTTATTATTTCTAAGAGTGATACGCTTAATGTTTAGTGTTTGATTTTGTGATCACTTTCAATCAAATCCCAAGAAATCACATCCAATAGTTGTTAAGAGGATTTTAAGGTACTTAGCCAAGACCCAAAATTTTGGACTATGGTATCCTTAGTCAAGGGACTTTACTCTTACTGCTTATAGTGATGTTGATTATGCAGGATGTTTGATTGATAGAAAGTGTACAAGTGGCACTTTCTTCCTCCTAGGACCATGCTTGGTGTCTTGGTTTTCTAAGAAATAGAGCATAGTTGCTTTATCAACTACCGAGGTTGAATACATTACAGTCGGGAGTTGTTGTTCCTGAATTCTATGGATGAAGCAAATGCTCCAAGACTTTAACATTTATTTTGATGCTTCTCCTATATTTTGTGATAATACTATTGCAATAAATTTACCTTTCAATCCTATATTGCATAGTAGAGCCAAGCATATAGAGGTTTGTCATCATTTTCTTCATCATCACATTGCCAAAAAGGAGACACAAAAAATCAGTTGGCGGACATTTTTACTAAACCTCTAGCTAGAGAGAAATTTAATTTTATTAGATTTAAACTTCTCATAACCGCTTTAGATGAATATAATATGCCTTCTAGTTAGTAGTTGTCTATCCTATGTACTTTGCCCATGTCTTGATCCCCTTTGCATGCTAAAGTGCTAAAACTTCTTATTCTTATGCCTTGTTTTTTACTTGTTTTGGGTATTTTCTGCAAATTCTTGTTTTATCACTAAATAATACCCAACGATGAGTGATATGTGCTTTAAAATTTTTAAAATGAAAAATGGAATAGAAGAAGAAAAAATAATTAGAACTCAAATGGCTAGAAACTAAGATTTCTAAAGTTGGGACAAACCTTCTGTCAGTCGAGTTGCCAACTCGACCGACTGGTAGCCTAGGGCTTTTGTAACAAGTCATTCGGTCGAGTTTCTGACGGGCCTAAATCGCACGTCCAAAAGGAGTGGATTCAGAGTAGTCGGACTTTTAAAGAGATAACCCGACTCTCAGGCCCCCACAACGATAAACGGGGTCCGATGTAGCAATTGGGGTCGAATACAGGGACACGATTGGCCGTGCTAAGAATGCAGAATCAAACACTCTTATACTCAAGCCGAAGAGGGTATATAAAATGTGTTCCCTAAGGAACAGCAACACATAAACGAGAGCAATAAAACAAAAGGGAGCAAAAGAAACAAATTGTAAACAAGTATATGGAGAAAACTCGGGTTGGGGTTCACCAACTAAAGCTTCTCACCAACATGTAACACTATCTCTCTCTCTTGCATACTCATATCAAGATTACAAGCAACCATTCAAACGTCTATTCCACTCTCTCCTGAGATGAGGATAGATCTAAGTCTAAGGGAAGCCTCTCTCTCAAGATGACCTCACGTGAACTTCACAACGTGACATATGGTAAAATCTTTAACATTCCAACACTCTCGTGCATTCATACCACTCCATGACACAGGATAAAAGTGATATTACTCTTTCAAGATATCAACAATCAAACATCACAAGATGGTAGCTAAGCATACAAGTGAAGCATTAAAATAAGTGCATGGAGATAATCTTGATAAGAATGTGTATATTCAAAAGAAAGAGACAATATACATGTTGGGAGAGCCTTAGTGGCTACTCCCAACCCAAGTTAAGGTGTTTAGCCGCTCATGTTTGTGGGTGACATGATGGCATTACAAGAAGATAGATCCATGAGATACCACGAAGGGGGAAAGAGAGTATAAAAGGATGAGACGATAGATTCGGAAGAGAAGAAACGTGATACAACACACTACTTCTTCAGATCTGGATCTACTGTGTGGATGGCCTTCTCCTCTTGAAGAAGGAGTGGATGGCAGTCTTTTCCCCCCTCAGCTTCCACCTTTGGAGGTCCAAGATAGATGGACGGATGGTCAGAGACGAGTCTAGAATGTAGCAGCACTTCATGGCCTTGAGATCTAATCTCTCTCTCCTCCTTAACAAGACAGATGGGTGCGCTATTTATAGGCACACTCCACCGACTTAGAACCATGGTCGCAGTTTGTGATAAGTGGGGGAGAGATCGCAGTCGCAGTCTTGGCAATAACCACAGTCATAGTTTTTTTGTTAAGTGAGGGCCAGACCGCGATCGCGGTCTCTGCCTTATTCCTCTCTGGTCGCGGTCCAGCTTGGTCGCGGTCCACCTATCACCATGGTCGTGATTCTTGTTATAGCCATGGTCGCGGTCTTTGGATTACAGTGGTCACAATCTCTGGATAACCACGATTGCGGTCTCTGGATGACCACAGTCGTTGTCTCTTGATAACCGCGGTCGTAGTCACTTCAGGAGTCAATCAGTGATCGCGGTCTTGAGATAACCGTGGTCGCGGTCTTCTCTTCTCTTATTGCCTGGTGATCGAAGTCTCTGTACTCTGGGATCACGGTCACGGTTCTTCAAGAACTGGGTCCTAAGTTGTGTTGATCCCTGAAATCATTTAAACAAGGCTTTAGTCAAAAAGATAGGGAAACTATGTGAAAAGTTAACTAAATTTATACTAAAAGTGGTGTAAAATATATATAGAAAGTACGTCAAGTAAAGTGTTATCAACTCCCCCAAACTTAGAATCAAGCTTGTCCTTAGGCTATGTAGGTTTGAGAACTCAGAGTGAGAAAGCATGAACAAGCTTAAAAGACAACATAATAGCATGACTGACATATCTCATCCTTGCATCAAGATTGTTGTTGTATGTATTCAATCCATTAGGTATCAATCTTCCCCCTTTAACCAGAGTTGCATAACCTCATTTTATTTGTCATAACCTTCTATTGTAAAAGGTTTTTCCTTATCAACTCATCCCCCTTCCCTTAGGTAATGACCGTACTAATGCTAGATCTTTTTTGAAGGGTAACTTTCACACCAATTCTTTATTTTTAAGCTGACCCTATGCTGATGTGTTCGGGTAGGCTTAAGGCTTTTAGGTGTTTTCCTCTTCCCCCTGAACTCCTCACCCACAACTGTCGTAAGAACAATGTTGCCCCTTTTTGGGCTTCTGACTTTAAGTCAGGTGGTTTTGTGAGATTCCATTCAGGATTGGAGGTGTGTAAGATTGGCTTCAAGATTCCACTTACGGGCACAACATATCTGCATTCATGAGTGCAACAATATATCGGTCGTGCAGAAACTTTTGGCATCTTTTTGGGCACAACTCTCATATTTTTTTCTTTATTTATTTTTTGCT
Organism: Alisma plantago-aquatica; assembly: GCA_963693085.1. Classification (NCBI taxonomy): domain Eukaryota; kingdom Viridiplantae; phylum Streptophyta; class Magnoliopsida; order Alismatales; family Alismataceae; genus Alisma; species Alisma plantago-aquatica. Next base: position 997,599,077 of record OY856413.1, on the reverse strand, counting down.
TTTTATCTCTCCTTTCAGGCTTGGGTTTGGGGAGTTTTACTTGGTCTTCTGGGCAGCCAAGCCTCTTTTAGATAATCTTTGAAGAGGGTAGCTTTTTCCTTTTCTATGGAGATAAGGATTTTCTGATCAAAAGCGTCCGGTGAGGGTGGTTGGTCAGGAGTATGACTGAAGTTCTCTAGTCTACAGGGGTTTCATGAGTTAAGGTTGTTACATTTACAATGTCTTATTGCAAGAATGAGATATAGTAGTATTGTTATGACTGTTGTTTTACTCATTCATTCTTATGTATGTTTCTCATATTCTTCTCTCTCAGAGGGCTGCAACACTACATTTAGAAAATTTAGCGAGAGGAAACGAGCTTCTAAAAGGTTAGTTGTACAAATTTTCAAAATTTTTTACGGTGTAAAAGGAGTAAAAAGGAAAGTGAATGAAAAAGGGAGTAAATGATAAAGGAAGGTACAAGTACCTCTGTGGCCCATTTATGACTCCTCCGCCAAACTTATCCTTCACCCTGTCCCGGGGTGTCAAAATTTGAGTAAGATGTATAAACGGACCTTCTTTATTTGCTTATTTGTTGGGAAGCACCCATTTGGACTCTAGGAGCATGTTGGCGTAGATACCCCTAAGTGCATGGTATTGCTCGTACTACATATTCTCCACCTTGAAGCCAATAGTGGCAATTGCTACCATCCACGACAGGCAAAAGAACCCACAATCATTTGATAAGGGTACCTACTGAGGGCTTCTGTGGCAGTATTGAGTCTTCTTGAAGTCCTTGCCTTATGTGATGATGTACCCTCTCCAGTGCTTCCTTATCATCTCTACGATGGCTTCCACGTAGGTATTTGCCTTTTCTTCTGTAGGAGACTTTGTTGTTGTCATATTTGTCTTTTTGTTGAGAGTGAAGGTTGTGTCAGAGTTGTTATATAGAACCGCAGTCTTTTTCACGAGGTTGACATGCAGCAAAGTCCAGTGGTTGTCGTGAAGAATCGGCAAGAAGATGTGCTCCAGCGTGGCTGCTTCAAGGCGTCACTGCATCCTCTCTATCTCTCATGTCTTCTTATCTTTTAAGATGTCATCTACCAGTAGGAAATACGCCATGTGTGAGTTTGTCATTGTGTCCCCTAACAATGCCTGGTAGGCCGACATCGTATTCACAGAAAGATACCCTCCAGTTTTCAATGTTTCATAGAGGTCATCTTTTAATACGCAGATGTCATCTCATTGAAAGATGACATCTCCCGGCGAGTTGTCTTTTTTCAGAGAACTCATGATTATCATCAGTTCTTCCAATGACAGGCTGAAGCAGCTCCATCTATCAAAGTTCTCGAAAGAAGGCATGATTTCTCCTACTGGCCCATCTAGTTTATCATCCCCCAGCTCTTCTTCATCATCTTCTGCTTCCGCGGGCTGTTCTTCTATAGGAGGAACTTTAGAAGCTTCTATTACTGAAGGCTACTTTTGTTCTTCTTCCTTCTGCTTCACAACTTCTTCAGTCTCTACACTCCAGCCCGCTTTCCAAGCTGTAACTCTGGTCAGTTCAGACAGATCGACCCACATGGTCTTGAGTTGTTCCCTCCAATCTACCTTTTCGGGAAGAGGAATGTCCATGTGGAGCCTTGGGGTATGGTGTCTGCAGGCATCGCCGGATCATTGAAGAACTGATGACCGTAGACGACTTCCATGACATATACACCTCGCAGTCCATGCAGGTTCTCCGCGTGCAGATCTTTTAGGGTGATGCCCTTGTTAATGGCTTCCATCATGCGCAGAACGATGAAGGCGCAATCCCCCGAACTGGCTTCTTCCTGGGGAACGTTCTTGTTGATGGAGAAAAGCTTCCAGGACCCTTGGAATTTTGTGCATGCCTCCTTGATAGCTCTTTGTAGGTGTATCGTGGTCTTCAAGGCATCCCTAACGTCCTTCCTTTTGTAGACCATAGAAGTGTTGTCCATCTCGACTAGGCAATAGTTTAGCACCGTCGTCTTATGTTCTGGAAGATCGATGACGATTAGAGCCCAATGCCTTGCATTTTGGATGGGCAACACCACAGTTTTGGTCTCTTTCCTCTGGACAGCCACTTTTAGCTCAGCCACATCCACCGCCATGTATTCCTCTTTATACAGCACGCTCGCTAGGTGGTCCCATCGAAAACCGGTTGCGACTTGTCCGGGTGCAAGAATTCTTCCAGGAGGGTGGCGCAAAGTACCTTGAACATTTTCTTGTGTACTTGCTCCCTCTTCAAGAAAACCCCCCGAAAGTCATCTCTAGACAGATGTCTACCCTTGTTGTTGTACAGGATGTCTGATCCGGGTAGATCGTAATCAAGGATATCTTCCAGGACATAGACATCTCTACATGAGATGTGCGATACGGCCGTCATGTCTATGTCCTTCATCTTACAGGGCATAGGGGGAGCTGTTGTGGGTATCTTTATACTTACTTCAGCTTGTTTCTTCCTGGAGGGCTCATCTGTGAAGAAGGCTGCTAGTCTGCCATCCTCATCCTCAAACACTGCCTCCTGTGCCATCAGTGCTGAGGCTTCTTGTATAGTGGGCATAGCCTTTGCCACTTGTCCAACAACTTTCAGTGTTGGTTGTGTTGTGGCTACTAGTCCAGCTACCTCTGAGGAGGCTTCAACAGTAGTGTCCTTGGCATGACTTTCCTCAGAGGTCTGTCCCATCTTGGCTTCTGCCATCATCTTCAGAGTTGCCTCCATCTTCCCATCATAAATGTAGTTGTGATGCTCATCATGAGGATGGAAGAGGAGGAAATCATTACTTTTTTCAAACCCAGCCCCCAGCTCAGCGATCATCCTGTCTAGTTCTTCTGCTTTGGCTGAGCTGAGTTCTGCAACCACCTCCTCCCGATGAGCACCTGCAATATGCTCTTCTAGAGTTGGAGTGAGTGCTGGAGGGGAGAGGTAATGTTCTGCCTGATGTTTATCTTCGTGGGTGGATTCATCCATTTCTTCCTCTGGGTCATAGTTGAGGTCGAACCCCCTTGATTGTGTCACGTGCTTCTTATTCTGGGGGCTCAACCTTTTTGTTGGTTGGGCCCCTTTTTGTTCAGCTATGGGAGTTTCTTTCTTGCTTGTGCTCCCGGCTTTCGTTGTGTCGGCTCCCGCACCCGGCCCCCCACATTGTCTTCGTGGCTGGAGGGGCTGGATAAGGAGCATACTGGGCTGGTTGGGCACTTAGTCTTCTTTTTCTCCCATCGGGCTTCGAGTTCTTTGCGCTCTTGTTTGAGCTTCTGACGGTCTTCTTGTATGCCCTGGTGATCTTCTTCAAGGGCAGCCATCACTTCCTCATAATCATGATGCATCTGTTCGTTGTTTGTGCAGATGGCATGCCCCTCCCTTCGCAGGATCGTCATCTCCTCCTACATATTTTTCAACATCCCCATCATCTTCCATTGATTGCTTAAAACCTCTTGGATGAAGTCTGGGAGTGTTGCCATTCTGTCATCCAACGCTTGCACCTGCGTTGTTAGAGATGACAAAGATGTAGAGATTTTATCGTTTATAGCATTGGTTTGATGCATGTGTTCCCACATTGCATCAAACCTTGTACCTAAAGCACCCCTGAAAGAGGGTGCTTGTCGTTGCTACTGGTGTAGTTGTTGCTCTGCATGTGTTGTCGACGAGCTCGGCACAGTTGGCTACTTAGGTGGCAGTGGCGGGGGAATCTCTGCTGACTTTCCCTTCTCTGCAGCCGCTTCTGGTACGGCCTGGGAGCCTTATCCTTCTGGTTCTGCATCCAGTATGTTTTTTGGCTGTGGGGCTTCTTTCGTAATCTTACCCTTCCCCACCTCTTTCTCCACTGCAATCATTTCCTCTTGTGGCTTGGGAGAGGCGGGGTCTACAGCCTTTGCACCAGGTTGTCGTTCTGCGACTGTTTCTTTCTCAACTGGCTTGATGGTGGTGTCTATCTTCTTCTTCTCCCCCGCCAATTTCTTTCTTGGCTCCTGGTTCTTCTTCTTTGCTTTTAGGACTGGGGCACTGCTTTCCCCTATCGTGGGTGCCAGATCTGTCGGTATGCTAGCGCGCAGTGCCCCAAGGCTCATTTTCTCAATGTCATCGAGAGTAGGCCGCAGCTTATGGGCGTCATAAAATGCCATCTCAGGGAGGGGAAGGGGTTTCTTTAACCTTTTATGCTTGAAGTATGTCTTCTCCCCCTTCACATCCAAGATTCTCATGCTGGCGAGGGACTTGATGTCAATGCTTTGTTGTCCCTCCATTTCTTCATATTTTTGGATTTCTCCTTCTTCCAGTAGGTAATCGGCGATCATCGTAATTTGACCGCCCATGCAGAAAGTAGAATTTCTCTTCAGGTCACCACCTACTGTCGCTAACAGTATTCTGATCAGAATTCTACCAATGTTTACTGGTCGTTTGTTGATCATGGACCATATAAGGAAGAGGTCCCCCTTGTTGACTGTCCCAGTTTCTGATTTGGCATTTATGGTGAAGGCGGTGATCTTCTGTATTATTATGATGAAGTAGGAGGTGATCTAGGAGGCCTTGGAGTCCTTTGCGTTGTTCTTCTCCTCCCTAGTTAACTTATTCCACATGGTGTTATTGTCGTATTCAACAACTTCTCTTTCACCTGGAGCAGCTGAACATGCCTTGGCTTCTTCTTCTGTAGCTGTGAATATCCTGTGCAGGTCTGCCTCCGTCACCATGTGGGTTTTACTCCCTAGCCGTGCTTGGAGCATGAAGTCACCACCTCTTGTTGCTCGTGACTCGCTACTGGAGGTGACTTTATTCAGCAAAGACAAAAACTCCAGAGTCAGCCTCCTGTAGGACTTCACTTTGGGCGTGCAAATAGTTCGAAGATTTGCGCCCTCCAAGAACTTTACCGTCTTGTCATAAATCCCCATCTTCTTGAAGTCCTCCACGTTGAAGTAACGTGTCAAACTGCATTCTTTATTCAAGGACATCCAGTCATAGGAAGAATGGTGTACTACGTCCTGGGGCACGAACTGTGGCTCCCCTTTCTGCGTAGAAGTTTGTCCTACTGCCTCCTCTGCCCTTGCTTTCTTGCTGGGCTTTGTTTCCCTTAGTGTAGCTTTTCGCTTTTTTCCATGCACCGGGCTTCCCGACTCTTCTGGTCAGTATTAGGAGGTCTTTCTCTCCTCCAATTGTTCTGTTTCTTTTGGGGATTCCTCTTGCGGTAGCTCCCCCAGTATCCTTTGATACTACGCTAGTCGTAGTTGCATATCCACCCTTTTTGGCACCGACAGAGTGGTGTCCCTTTTCAGAGCTTCTGACAAGCTCTTGACGATCTTTTCCACTTCCTTCAAGGAGGTGGCTTTCTGGTATAGCGGGTCGCTTGTGGTAGGAGAAGACATTCTGTGATTTAAAAACATCAAATTTAATTAGGTCATGAAGGTTATTTTCATTAACATGATAGTTACGGTTTAAACAATAGGAACCGTGATCGATTTTAATTGTGGTCGCGGTTATTGTTACTTCAGAGCATACCATATTTGTGATCTCTTAAAGAGATCATGGCCGTGGTTATGGGTCATAAGGGAGAATCGCGATCGCGGTTGTCTTGGCGTAGAGCAACCGCAGTCACGATTCTTTTAGTGAACCTTACGTTAACCAGGTCGCGGTTTCCTGAAGAAAGAATGCGGTCGTAGTTATTACCACGATCGTGATTAGTATCGTGGCCGTGATTATAATCGCAGGTGCGGTTTTTTTCTTCAGGAAAGGCTGATCTTGCCATCATTTTGGGTTTTAGGCGAACACTGTGGTCGCGGTTATGATCGCGATCGCGGTTTTCTTTTTTTCTTGAAGGGACCGCAGTCACAGTTAAGATGACCATGATCGGTTCGTCTTCTTTTGACTCTTCAGTTTCTAACTAATCATTCGTTCTACGTCTACACTGACATTCATTATTCCGTTTTTAGGGTTTTAAGGGGGTTTTCTCTTTAGGGGAAACAACAAACAGGGTGTGTGGTCAACGAACTAGAACATTGATGGTTGACCATCGCCCGACGATAAACAGTTTCACGAGGGTTTTTTTTAGAGCAAAGGGAGGTTACCTTGATGATAGAACTGGGTGCGGTGGTGGAAAGGAAGCGAGATGCGGTAGAGACCACCGGCTACTCTACGATAACGGATTGTCGGTCAATGCCGGGAGCGTAAGGTAGGGTTTTTTAGAATAGAGACAGCTCGACGACAAGAAATACAAAGAAAATGAGGAGTTACCTTATCGACAGTTGCGGTTGCGATGGCAAAAACGATCGCGAGCAGCAAACAACAGACTCACGGCGGCAGGTTGTGGCTTCGGTTCGGCGCGGAGGTCGGGTCTAGGGTTTAAGACGAGAGTGCCGATAATGTAAAGAACCGAACATTTGGGGCTTAAAGGTATTTATAGGCATTAACACCACGACTGAACTAACTGAGGGAAAAGACCGTGGTCGCGATTATGATCGTGGTCGTGGTTTCCTTTGAAGGAACCGCAGTCGTGGTTTTTCAGTTGAAGAGAAAGATAGCGATCACGGTTTCGTTTAAGTAAAAGAAAAACCACGGTTGTGGTTATAACCGTGACCAGATCAAACAAAAGTTTGTTCTTTAAGACGAAAACTTAAGCTAATAAAATTTCAAAACAAAAATGAATTTGTTCATAAACGGGAGAAAAACTTAAACTAAAAGAGAAAGCAAGAGAAAACAAAGATAAACTTGGGTTGCCTCCCAAGAAGCGCTTGCTTTAAAGTCTCTTAGCTAGACTTCATAAATCTTCATCTTTCGGGCTCTGTAGCAGGGTATGGCAACCCTTCATTGCTTCTCTCCTCTGGCTGGCTTGGTTCCTTCAAATCAATTTCAGATCTTCTCACAAAGGCATGATCTTCATAAAACTTTTTTATCCTGTGTCCATTAACCTTAAAGATTCCAGTTTTCTCTCCCTGGATCTTCATTACTCCGGATGGGTAGATTTTTACCACTGTGAAAGCTCCTGACCACTTGGTTCTTAGCTTTCCAGGGAAGAGACGAATACTGGAGTGGAAAAGAAACACCTTGTCTCCTTCATGGACGTCCTTGTTTTTTAGGTGGGTATCGTGCCACACCTTAGTCCTCTATTTGTAGATTATTGCATTTTCATAAGCATGTAATCTCAATTCTTCTAATTCTTGCAGCTGCAGATAACGTCCCTTGCCAGCCTTTTCCATGTCCGTGTTCAGAATCTTAATCGCCCAGAGGGTTTTGTACTCAAGTTCCAAAGGTAGATGATAGGATTTCCCATATAAGAGTCAGCAGGGTGTAGTTCCAATGGGGGTTTTGTAGGTAGTTCTATATGCCCAAAGGGCATCATCCAGCTTCATCGCCCAATCCTTTCTTGTTCTGCTAACAGTCTTTTCAAGAATTTGCTTCAGTTGTCTGTTTGACACTTCCACCTGCCCTGAAGTCTGCGGGTGGTAGGGTGTAGCAACCTTGTGTCTGACTCTATACTTTTTCAGCAACTTCTCAAACTATTTTTCCCCAAATTGGGATCCTCCATCACTTATAATAGTGTGTGGTACACCAAATCTTAGGAAAATAGTTTTCTCAAATAGCCTTATAATAGTCTCAGAGTCACATGTTTGGGTGGCAACAACTTCCACCCATTTTGAAACATAGTCGAAAGTAACGAGGATGTATTTATACCCTTGGGATTGTGGGAATGGGCCCATGTAGTCAATCCCCCATACATAGAAAATTTCTACTTCAACCCACTCTGCCATAGGAATTTTGTTCCTTTTCCCGATATTCCATGTCATCTGACATTCCTTGCAAGTTTTTACATATGCAGCGGCATCCTTGAATAGTGAAGGCCAGTAGAAGCCTAATTGTAGGACCTTGGCGGCTGTCTTTTCACTTCCCAGATGTCCTCCATAGGGTGAGGAATGGCACTCCCTCAGAATATCAGGCACTTCCTCCTCAGCAATACATCTTTTGTATAAATTGTCAGAGCATCTCTTAAAAAGTAGAGGATCATCTCAATAGTAATTTTTTATATAGGAGAAGAGTTTCTTTTTCTGATGGTAAGTTATCTCTGGGGGTAACTCCCCACAAGCAAGATAATTGCAAATATCTGCGAACCACAACAATTTTTGTTCTTTGACTTCTATCATGAGCAAAGCCTCATCTGCATAGTGATCATTGACTGGTGGCTCATTCTTGTCTTTGACGACGATCCTTGACAAGTGGTCGACAACTAAGTTTTCCGCTCCTTTCTTATCAGTGATCTCATGATCAAACTCCTGGAGTAATAAAGCCCACCTTAGCAGCCTAGGCTTAGTGTCCTTTTTCTGCATTAGGTACCTTATTGCTCTGTGGTCAGTGTAGACCTTTACTTTTGCTCCAATCAGATAAGACATGAACTTGTCGAAGGCAAAAACGATGGTGAGCATCTCTTTTTCTGTAGTTGTGTAATTTATCTATGCTTCGTCAACAGTACGGATGGCATAGCAGATGACATGGTGTTTCTTGTCTTTCTTCTGCCCCAGGACTGCTCCTACGGTGTAGTCACTAGCATCGCACATCAGCTCGAAGGGTAGCTCCCAATCTGGAGCTTGAAGAATAGGTGGGGTTACAAGAACTTCCTTCAAAGTCTGAAAAGCCTTCAAACAATCATCTGTAAAATCAAACTCGGCATCTTTTATCAGCAAATTCGACAAGGGATTTGAAATCTTAGAAAAATCCTTTATGAATCTTTGATAATAACTGACGTGACCAAGAAAACTTCATACTCCAGTCACAGACTTAGGTGGAGGTAGTCTAGAGATAGCTTCGACCTTGCTGACATCTATTTCAATTCCCCTTTCTAAGACCTTGTGTCCCAGTACTATGTCTTCTTGTACCATGAAATGACATTTCTCCTAATTGAGGACCAAGTTCTTCTCTTCACAGCGTTGCAGGACCAACGATAGGTTTTTCAAACAACCATCAAAGTCTCTTCCATAGATAGAAAAATCGTCCATAAAGACTTCCACAATGTCCTCCAGAAAGTCTGAGAACATCGAGATCATGCAACGTTGGAACGTTGCAGGAGCATTGCATAATCCAAACGACATTCTTTGGAATGCATAGGTACCATATAGACAAGTGAAGGTAGTCTTCTCTTGGTCTTCAGGTAGGATAGGAACTTGGTAAAATCTGGAATAACCATCTAAAAAGTAGAAGTATTCATGATGTGCCAGTCTTTTGAGAACTTGATTGATAAAGGATAGCGGGTAGTGATCTTTCTTCGTTGCCTGGTTTAGCTTTTGATAATCTATACACATTCTCCACCCGGTGATAGTCCGGGTGGCTACTTCATCACCTTTATCTCCCTTTACAACAATCATTTCGGGCTCACCCAATTACTATCGTCGATTGGGTAAATAATACATGTGTCTCTTAGCTTGATGACTTCCTTCTTTACAACCCTTTTTAACATTTGATTCAGCTTCCTCTGGGGTTGAACCAGAGGTTTTGCTTACTCTTCTAGATTTATGCAGTGCATACACAGAGCAGGGTTAAGTCCCTTGATATCATCCATTGAATACCCTATAGCTTGCCTATGGAGCCTTAGCTCCTTAAGAAGTCTTTCCAATTGCTCTTCAGTCAGATTAGCATTAACTATAACAAGGTTCCTCTCCTCGTGATCAAGAAATTTGTACTTCAATCCTTCCAGAAAATGCTTCAGTTCCGGTTTGGGTTTAGGTGCCTTCTCTTCCTCCGGTGTCAGTTCTAGAGAAGCATACTTGAGTGTCTCAATAACTTCCTCTTCCTCGCTCAGATCTTCTTTGTCTTGATTTAGGTAGTCGAGGATCTCAGCAACCTCAGGGTCTTCGATTTCTGAATCATGATTGTTTAACGCCCTCACAAGAGGGTCTACTACTGATGTATCTTCTTCTACTTCTTCACAATATTGGTTGTACATATCCATGAAGTAAACAGATTTGAGCAGGGATGGTCCCTTCATGGCGTCCTTTACCTTGAAATCAATGTGGTCGTTTCTGACCCTCAGAGTTATGATTCCTTCAACGACATCAATCAAAGCCCTCCTGGTCGCCAAGAAAGGACGTCCGAAGATGATCTGGCATTTATGGTCTTCAATAGTGTCAATGACGATAATGTCACACGGGATGAAGAATCTCCCCACACGAATTGGAACATCTTCAACTACTTCCACGGGTCTTTTGAAGGTATGGTCCACCAACTCGATTCTCATATTGGTCTTGACCATATCAGTCAGTCCCAATCGTTGTGCGAGGCTTAAAAGCATAAGACTGATGCTAGCCCCCAAGTCAGCGAGTCCCTTCCTTTCAATGTTATCCCCTACAGCAAAAGGTATAGTAAAGGCTCCAGGGTCCTTCTTCTTGGTAGGTAATTCTGCTTTTACGGAAGTAGTCGACATATTGGCCAGGTGCACTGTTTCAATCCTTCCTCCTCTTCTTTTCTTTGTGATTAGATCCTTGAAGAACTTGGCATATGTTGGCATTTCTTCTAAAGCGTCCAGAAATGGCACATCAAGGTGGAGCTTTTCACCGACTCCATAAACCTTTCATACCTCTTTTTGAGATGTACCTTTATGAGTTTATACGGGAATGGAAATCTCAGGGAGTATTGACTCCTTTTGGCTAATATGTGATAACCTCCTATTTTATTCGTTTATCTTAGTCTTTTTCCTTAGTTTTCCATACTCTTTTTAAGTTTAAACTATACATAATCCTAATTTTACCCCTTTTTGTAAATACACCATCAGACTAACTTTTTCCTTTTATATATGCAGAAAAAGCACAAAAAAATCATAAAAGAATAACCCAGCCTCAAGACCGCATGGAGCCAAACGGTCTCAAGACCGCATGGAGTCAAACGGTCTCAAGACCGCATGGAGTCAAACGGTCTCAAGACCGCATGAAGCCAACCGGTCCCGAGACCGCATGGAGTCAAACGGTCTCAAGACCGCATGAAGCCAACCGGTCCCGAGACTGCATGGAGTCAAATGGTCTCAAGACCGCATGAAGCCAACCGGTCCCGAGACCGCATGGAGTCAAACGGTCTCAAGACCGCATCAAGCCAACCGGTCCTGAGACCGCATGGAGTCAAACGGTCTCAAGACCGCATGAAGCCAACCGGTCCTGAGACCGCATGGAGTCAAACGGTCTCAAGACCGCATGAAGCCAACCGGTCCCGAGACCGCATGGAGTTCAAACGGTCTCAAGACCGCATGAAGCCAACCGGTCCCGAGACCGCATGGAGTTCAAACGGTCTCAAGACCGCATGAAGCCAACCGGTCCCGAGACCGCATGGAGTTCAAACGGTCTCAAGACCGCATGAAGCCAAACGGTCCCGAGACCGCATGGAGTTCATACGGTCTCAAGATCGTTTGAAGCCAAACGGTCTCACAGTCCAAACGGTCTTGAGGCCCCAAACGGTCTTGAGGTCCAAACGGTCTCCAAACCGTTTGGACTTCACTCAAAGCCTATAAATAAGACCCCAAGGGTCCTCCAAGAGGGGGATATCTCAGACGCCCAAAGGCTGCCCCTCCAGTTCCAGAGCAATTCCATCCTTCATCCATCGCCCTAAGGCTGCCAGTTTGAGGTCCACATCTCATCATCAAGCTACCTTCTCTCTCATCAACAAAGAAGGTGGGAGGAGAAGATCCATCATCAAGCAACCACGAAGTGTGAAGATCGTTGCTCTCTCCACCAAGGGTTCAACCTTCCCTCCTCTATGGAGATGTCGTTCTTTCTCTCTCTCCTCACCTCCTCCTTTGCTCTTGAGATGAGCGAGTAGTCCTTCTCACTAGGGTGCGGGGAGTAGCCCCGCTACCCATGTTTTCATTTCATGCAATGTAATTCAATCGTTTGCAATAGAGATACTCTCCTTTTTGGCTCAACATCAATCGTTTAATGAATGCTTGTTGCTTGATCACCAACTTGTGTTACTGATTGTCTCTTGGTATGAATTGTCTACGTTTATACCCTTAGATCTGAATATCGATTGAATGTTGGTTCTAGATATATGTAGTCACCATATGTCTGTTTCGGTATCTAGGAGTGCTTTCACGAGTGGAGTAAACTCACTCCCATCGTTGCACTTTCATACTATGAAATGGAATCAGTTGACGTATGGAAGTGCAACCTTGGTAAGGTCGAGGAACACACTTCATGAAGTAGTAATGCAAAGTAAGTGACCATTCGTTAGGGGATGGCTGGCATTGCAATACTCCACACTCCTCGTAGTTGGTTATCCGAAAGGAAGCTAAGTCTACAAAGATACTAGCTGATTGGTTTCTCTTTGCAAGTCTTTTTATTATGTTGCATGTTTATGATCCATGTGTAGTGGTGTGAAACCCGGCAACATCCTAGTGGTTTTTAATCATTGTTTACAACCTTAATTTCTACTTTCTTGCTTTACTTTCCTTGCACTTAGCTTAAAACCAAATCAAACTTCCGATCTAAATATCAACTATTAAGTAGTTAAGTACGACTAAAACGTTTTCCATCTTGATTACATCAAGACCGTTGTCCCGAGGATTCGACCCTTAACTATACTACGATAAGACTTCCGCGTGTCTTAGCATACGTGGGTGGAGATCTTACCATAGTACTAGCAAGGCTAAACTTAGGGATTCATCATCTCTAGGATTTTTAGTGGTGTTGCAAAACTCCATCAAAAATTGGCGTTGTTGCCAGGGACAACGGAACGTTTTAGTTTTCACTTAACAACTTCTTGGTTGATTAGGATTTTACACTTTTCTTTGATAACTACTCCAAATCTTCTTGACTTCTTATTTCCGTTCATTACCTTAACGTGTGATTTTCTTTCTACTCTGGTAGAAAATGTGTATGCAAACCCCGCATAGCATCGGATTCTCCCCTGAAACAGAGTACGACTCTGAGGTAGAAAGAAGTTTCCACCGAAGGATTAGACTTAACCGCCAAAGAGCCAAACAGATGGCTGAAGAGCAACGCCTTGTTGCAGAAAGAGTTAACGCCGCCATAGCAGCACAACGAGCACAACTTATTGCAGACACTCGTGCTCAAGTGCAAGCTGAGATTCGAGCTGAGGAACAAGCCCACATCCAAGCCAAGAATGCTGCTGCTCAACTTGCGCTAAGAAACAAGCAACTTCGGGACTACACAGTCCCGAAGAATTATGAAGATGATCACCCAGTCCGACCACCAATTATTAACATACCAAACTTTGAAATCCGGACGCAATGGATCCAGATCATGCAAGGCATCTCTTTCTCTGGAGCACCCAGAGATGATTGCATGGATCACCTTAAGAGATTCAAGTCACTCTGCCGACTTGTACCTCAAGCAGGAATCGCCCTGGAAGCAATAATGTTACACCTTTTCCACTTCACCTTATCTGGAAGAGCGCTAAGCTGGTACAATGCTTTAGATAGACACCCCATCATCACTACTTGGACTCCTTTAGAAGAAAAGTTTCTTGAGAAATTCTTTCCACCTTCACTAACCTATGAGATTAGGGGACATATTAATCACTTCGCCCAACTACCTGGAGAAACACTTGCGGAAGCTTGGGAAAGATTCAAGGAACTCCTGAGAAAGTGTCCTCACCATGGCATATCTCAAAATCAACTAACAGAAACATTCTACAGAGGAGTAAGTGATGATATCAAGCAATTTCTAGATTCCTCATCTGGAGGAAACTTTATGAGAAAGAACTATGAAGATGCTTGGAATATAGTTATGCTAGGGGCCGAGAACCAATCCAATTGGGGAAGGTCATTTAACCAACCCAAGGGAGTTCTTAAAGTCTACAAATATGAAGAATCTATGGAACTCAAGGCCATTGCAGAGGCCCTGAAGACTATTGCTAGCAAGCAACAAGCCCTCGAAACTTCTTTCGGGGAATATGACAAGAAGAAAAGCTCTCAAGTTCAACAAGTAAAAGCAGTACTGGAACCTGTGAAGCATGTCATGCATCTGATCATCCCACATTATCGTGTGGTCTGTTGTACAATGTCATGATGGATTTACAACCACCCGTGCCGCAATATGAGCTCATTATTGAGCATCCCGAGGACCAAATGCCAGAGCAAGTCAACTCCATCCATTCAATACCTGGCCAGGTGTATTACAATCTAGATAAACCAAGAAATCACCCAGGTTTCCAATATGGAAATCCTGCAGGAACTGCTAATCCTCAACAACAGATACAAGGTGGATCTTTCAGCAAACAACCACCAGGATTTCAGAATAACTTCGCCCAAAATCAAGGGAATTATAGAAATGGGTTCCAACGATCCAATTATCCTAGGAATCCCTCCTATCAATACCCAGGACTGCACCCACAGCTGCAACAACCTCAGTTGCAGCAGCCACAACAACCGCAGTTGACAGCACCTCCACAGCAACCCCAGGGCAACAAGTCACTCAATATCAATAGAGGAATGCTCCTTCCCAACCATCTGATGAAATATCTTTGATTAGGCAGATGCTGCAATCTCAGCAGACCATGCTTGCGAATCAACAAGCTCAACAAAAGGCGGTGGAGGCCCAATTAGCACAGATTGTTGCTCAGTTGAAACCACCAGCAGGTACCTTCGCTGGGCAACCAGAGGCAAACCCAAGGCATGACCAAAATAGACCTGAGCAATTGAATGCTGTCACCACAAGGTTTGGTCGTGTCCTTCCTGATACCATTAGAATCATCCATGATGATGATGATGTAGCTATTCTCTCACCACCAGAAAGCTCAACTCATGAAAAGGAAAAGTCCACTAAAACTACTGAAAGGGAAAACGAAAAGGGACCTACGCCAGAAGCTCCGCTCAGAATTCCTTACCCGGACAGGCTGAAAGGAACCAAAATGGATACTAGGTTCTAGAAATTCAAAGAAGCTATGAAGAAACTTTATATCGATATCCCATTTCTAGATGCCCTTTCTGAAGTACCCGCTTGGGCCAAATACCTGAAAACCCTGTTGTCGAGAAAATATATGACAGAAAAGCATGAAACAGTGAAACTAGCTCAGACCACTTCAGATATTCTACTTAATAAAATGCCAAAGAAAAATAAGGACCCAGGTTCCTTCGGTATTCAGTGTTCGATTGGAAATGGCTCTAGCAAAAAGGGATTAGCAGGTCTAGGAGCAAGTATATCCATTATGCCCTATTCTATGTGTAAAAGATTAGGTTTCACTGATTTGTTACCTACGTCAATGACAATTCAGTTAGCCGACTCTACCATAACTGCTCCTCTTGGAATTATCGAGGATATCCCTGTCAGAATAGGAACAAATTCTTACATCCCGTGCGATTTCGTTATTATGGACATACAAGAAGATCTACGATACCCGATAATCTTCGGAAGACCCTTCCTAGCTTCCGCCTGAGCACTCATCGATGTAGAAGCAGGAACGATTATACTAAGACTTGGGAAGGAAGCTTTCCAATTCATAGTCCTTAACAGCATGAAAGGACCAAGCATTCAAGAGGAAGTTTTTCTCCTAGATGCTATATATCAAATGTCCCAGTTAGAAATGTCTGAACCCTCCGATGAGTTGGAAAGTGCCTTGACAAACCCGGAAGTAGAATTTTCGGCAAACGAACTAGTGCAACAATGCCTTCAATATTTAGAAAAAGATGAAGAAGCCCCAACAGCCACCTTTGAAGAACTCAAGGCTGTCACCGTTATAGAAGCGACCGAGCCACCTAAGGCCCCTGAATTGAAGGCCCTACCCGAGGGACTCAAACATGTCTTCCTTGACAGCGAGAAACTTTGTCCAGTGATTATCAGCTCTACTCTGGAAGAAGACCAAGAAAACAGACTTCTTGATGAGCTAAAGAGACACAAGAAAGCTATCGGATATAAAATGATTGACTTAACTGGTGTAAACCCATCTTTATGCATGCACAGATTGCCTATGGTGGAAGAATTCAAACCATCGAGGGAACATGAAAGGAAGTTGAACCCTAATCTCAAGGAGGTAGTTCGCATCGAGGTTCTCAAACTCCTGAAGGCAGGTATCATCTACCCAATCTCGGATTCTCAATGGGTAAGCCCCGTGCAGGTGGTCCCAAAAAAAGGGGGGACCACTGTTGTTCTCAATGATAAGAATGAACTGGTACCTACTAGAACAGTAACTGGGTGGAGAATGTGCATAGATTACAGAAAACTTAATAAAGCAACAAGGAAAGATCATTTCCCCTTGCCCTTCTTGGATGAAGTTCTCGAACGTCTCGCCCACCAAAAATTCTTCTGTTACCTAGATGGTTATTCCATGTTTTACCAAATCCCTATACACCCGGAAGATCAAGAGAAAACTACTTTTACCTATCCTTTTGGGACATATGATTTCAAAAGAATGCCATTCGGGCTTTGTAACGCACCAGCCACTTTCCAAAGATGCATGTCTGCTATCTTTGCAGGATTAACAAAATCTATAATGGAGGTATTCATGGACGATTTCTCAGTTTATGGAGACTCTTTCGACAACTGTCTGCTCAACCTGGTTCAAGTTTTACAAAGATGCGAGGAAACAAACCTCATCTTAAATTGGGAAAAATGCCATTTTATGGTAACTGAAGGTATCGTTCTCGGACACAGAGTGAGCGACAGAGGGATTGAGGTGGATCAAGCAAAACTTGATGTTATCTCGAAATTGTTGCCACCAAAAGACGTAAAAGGGGTACGTGCTTTCTTAGGTCATGTTGGGTTTTACAGAAGATTTATTAAAGACTTCTCTAAAATAGCAAAACCCATGACACAATTGCTGACCAAGGGCATGGAGTTTAACTTTAACCAAGAATGTTTGCAAAGTTTCACAACTCTAAAAAATGCCTTGATTTCCGCACCCATACTAAGAGCTCCAGATTGGTCACAACCTTTTGAGATCATGTGTGACGCGAGCGATTATGCCATAGGGGCCGTATTAGGGCAAAGAATTGACAAGAAACCCTATGGTATATACTACGCATCCAAAACGCTTGATGAAGCACAGAAAAATTACACCACTACAGAAAAGGAATTCTTAGCTGTCATCTACGCGTTCGAGAAATTCCGCTCATACCTGATTGGAGCTAAGGTCATTGTCTACACCGACCACTCCGCTATACGGTATCTAATTCAGAAACAAGATGCAAAACCTAGACTTATCCGCTGGGTATTGATGCTTCAAGAATTTGATTTGGAAATCAAAGACAAAAGCGGAGTGGAAAACGTCGTCGCTGATCATCTCAGCCGTATTGAAGTCGAGGATGAAGACAAAGTACCTATCCGAGACTCCCTCCCGGACGACCAACTAATGAAAGTCGCTAATGGATTCCCCTGGTATGCCGACATTGTTAATTATTTGGCAACAGGAATCATTCATCTGTCTGCATCCTATCACGCCAAAAAGAAGTTCATTCATGACGCTAAGCAGTATTTCTAGGACGAGCCCTATCTATTCCGCTTATGCATAGATGGACTTTTTCGTCGATGCATTCCAGAGACGGAAATCACCTCGGTTCTAGAGCACTGTCACTCAGGCCCCATTGGGGGCCACATGAGTTCTAAGAAGACATCCCTCAAAGTCCTGCAATCTGGTTTTTACTGGCCAAGCATCGCAAAAGATGCACATGAATACGTGCAATCATGCGACAAGTGCCAACTATCCGGTGGAATAACCAAAAGAAATGAAATGCCATTGAATATATGGCAAGAAATCGAACTCTTCGATGTATGGGGAATAGATTACATGGGTCCTTTCCCCCCATCTTACGGATTCATGTACATCTTGGTTGTTGTGGATTACGTTTTTAAATGGGTAGAAGCTCTACCAACCATTTCTTGTGATTCAAAACCGGTAATCAAGATGTTTAAAGAGATAATATTCCCCAGATTCGGCGTTCCAAGAACAATAATATCTGACGGTGGATCACATTTCTTGGAACGAAGCTTTGAAGCCTTATTAAGAAGATATGGAGTCAACCATAAAGTTTCTACACCGTATCATCCACAGACATGTGGATAGGTTGAAGTCTCTAATAGGCAAATTAAAGCTATCCTAGAAAAAACTGTCAATCGGCACCGTACCGATTGGTCCACCAAACTATCTGACGCTCTATGGGCCTACCGCACAGCTTTCAAAACACCAATCGGAACAACACCATTTCGATTAGTGTATGGGAAGTCTTGCCATTTTCCAGTTGAATTAGAGCATAAGGCCTGGTGGGCCATTAAGCAACTAAACTTCGATCTCAAAGGCGCTGGTGAATTCAGACAACTTCAACTCTAAGAACTAGAAGAATTACATATGACAACCTACCACAATGCAAGAATCTATAAAGAACAAACCAAGATGTGGCACGATGGCCACATAAAAAGAAAGGATATAATCGTCGGAGACAAAGTCCTCCTATTCAATTCCAGACTAAAAATGTTTCCAGGAAAACTGCTTACTAAATGGTTGGGGCCTTTCACAATCAAACATATATACCCGACAGGAGCTGTCATTATTCTCGATGATAATGGAGGAGAAAGGACCGTTAATGGTCACCGATTAAAGAAATACCACACTCCGGCAGACAAATTATCACGACAAACTATAGGGATCCATGATCCTATAACAACAGCATAGCTGGAGTAAAATTTTGTCGAGCCAGCGACGTTAAACCAAGGCGCTACTTGGGAGGCAACCCAAGATTTCTACTTTTTCCTTTATGTTCTGTTCTTTTATTTTTCTCAGTTTTATCTTATGAAAATACAAAAAAATCTACATAACTAAAACTATAAAAAAATAATAATAAACAAACAACATAAAAATGCATAAATCAAAAACAAACACAAAAATATAAAAACCTTTCTGCCTTTGCCCTCCCAAGAGGACTTGAAACCGTTTGGACTCCAAACGGTCTCCAAACCGTTTGGAGCCAAACGGTCCTCATACCGTTTGGGACCAAACGGTCTCCAAACCGTTTGGGACCAAACGGTCCTCAAACCGTTTGGGACCAAACGGTCATCAAACCGTTTGGGACCAAACGGTCCTCAAACAGTTTGAGACCAAACGGTCCTCAAACCGTTTGGAGCCAAACTGTCCTCAAACCGTTTGGGACCAAACGGTCTTGAGACCGTTTGGAGCCATACGGCATCAAAACCGCTTGGAATACAAAGGGTCACCAACCGTTCCCTATAAATATAAACCCTACCCCTTCGTCTTCCTCTCTTCGAACTTCCGAACTCTCTGGAGCGCTTGTGCGAAGAGTTGTTCTTTTGCTTCTGCTTCCTTTGTTCCCGCACGATCACACTCCCGTTCACCAACCACCTGCAAGTTAGTCCGGCGACCACAACGCACACCGCCCTTCCTCCCTACCACCTTTTTCGCCGTTCCTGAACTTTCACCATCTGTTCCACCATCGCCGCCTTCTCCGCCGATGGTTTTAACGACCATCCGCACGTCGCCATCATTCTATCTTCCACCATCTTCACCACAGTCATCACCTTCGCTTCGGACCACTATCGTCTTCGAAAATTTCTTCACCATCATCTGCATCACCGTCATCATCGCCGTCTTCACCGTTTCCGTTTTCATCACATCATTGGTTTCACCGCTGTTTTCGTCGCCGGCACACCCTCCGCCTCCGCGCCGGTTCACCTTCGTCTTCACCTGCGTCGGCAACCCTGCGGCTTTTCATTTTCCAAATGGTTTTGAAACCGTTTGGAACCAAACGGTCTTGAAACCGTTTGGAACCAAAACGGTCCTCAAACCGTTTGGAACCAAACGGTCCTCAAACTGTTTGGAACCAAACGGTCTTGAAACTGTTTGGAACCAAACGGTCCTCAAACCGTTTGGAACCAAACGGTCCTCAAACCGTTTGGAACCAAACGACCCTCAAACCGTTTGGAACCAAACGGTCCTCAAACCGTTTGGAACCTAACGATCTTGAAACCGTTTGGAACCAAACGGTCTTGAAACCGTTTGGTATTGAAACTGTTTGGTCTCCCACACCCATTAACCTTTCACAAAAATACAAAAAGACATAAACTACAAATAAAATCTAATTTGTTTCTAAAAACTTTTCGCTCTAACTCATAAATTTCTATTTTTCAGATATGGCATCACCACCAAGCAAAGCCATCACATTCGATGGTCCTGAAATCTGGACAAAAGAGGAAATGCTGGAAAGACAAGCCAGGCTTCAAAAGATAAGAACAGACTTCAACAGGAGTGGGAAGGCACCCCCAAACGTCAAGATGATGGATGTCCTGTGCGAACTTGATCGCCTAGAGAGGATCTTCTCTGAGCCCCCTGAGGAGGAAACTGTCATCTCCTCTTCTGATGAAGATTCGGAGTACAATCCTAACTATGAAGAGGAGTCACCTGCCAAAAAGAAAAAAGGGAAGTGCAAGGTCCCGGAGACTGCATCTGGGCAGCCCTCCAAGAAGCGGGCAAGGAAACAAGTCCGACCCATTTCTGCCATGGACCAACCCCTCGCCAAACCTTCCATCCCTGCAGCTACCATCGCTGCTACTACCACTATCACCACCATTCCTACCACCACTATCCCCATCACTACCACCACTTTCATTCCCATCACCACCACGATACCACCACTAGAGAACCTCTTCATCCAAACCACCATCTCCACCGATAAAACCCTAAAACCTACCAAGTATGTCTGCTCCAGCATACTAATCAAGATGGGGATATATGATCGTATCTTCAACGTGCTAGACAAAGTCAACCTCACCAGGTTGTGTCTAGTACCTGAAGTATCCTACTATGAACCCACCGCAGAATTTTTCTCCTTCCTGGCCAAGGAGCCCGTCGACACCACAGATAAGTCTCGAGATGGGGGTGACAGAAGGCTTGTCACCCAAATTTTTGGCAGCAAGGTCGTCATAACAGAGAATATGTTGAACACCATCTTTATCGACGACCAGGAACAGCTGCAAAAGGCTAAAACAGTGGGAACCCATCATCCAAAATTCAACAGACATACATTCTGGAAATCCTTAATCGGGATCCCCACTTATGATGCAAAGACGTGCAAGGCGTCAAACATACACTCTGGTTTTGTGCGCACTGTACACAAAATCATCGCTGGCGCACTCTTCCCCAGGACAGAAGGGGGGAACGTTATAACCTCCGATCTTTTTGTTCTCTGGTCTATTCTTAACGAACGGCCAGTTAATATCGGCCGTCATCTGATCCAGAAATTCTCAATCTCCATCCTGGGGAAAGAGATTTGCATGGGGGGTCATGTCACATCTATCATCAAATATCTTGAGATGGACAAACCTTTACCCCACTGCACCCAACTAAAGGGCGACATCCTCACCAATGAGCAAACTCTGAAAAACTTGTTCATAATCAAGGAAAAGGATGGAAAACTGCACTATGTATTCTGCCCTATGGTCAAGTCATCAAGGACTCTCCTCCCGCTCCCGGAGTTAGCACACTATGATATGACACAGCTCCTCTTCTCTGATGAGGAGCTTACTCATCTGCTAGATTCGGTTAAAAAACTTGAAAAGAAAGCAACCGCGGGTCAAACAGAGATGAGTATCACAGCCTCGACAGCTCGACCTACAAAAATGCCTGTCAAACGGCCTTCTAGAAGGCAGTTGCAGGCCCAACAGCTGTCGGGGACACCAACATCTCGGCCAAATCCGGAGGCCGAGCGGTTCCACGAAGATGTCCTAACAACATCCTCCATCGACTCTTTTATCCAGAGTCTCCACGAGTAGCTAACCACTGCCACCACCACTCCGCCTTCCACCATTCCAACATCTACCGCTCCCTTCCTCCCCACATCCACGCAACCATTCACATCCACTTCTTCACCCATTTTTACGTCGGACTTCCCTTTCTCCATCCCTATGCCCGAATTCACCACCCTTCCATTTACTCCCGCAGTTTCCACCCCATCATTGTCGCTACCACCACTTTCGCCTCAAATACCACCACTTTTCACATCCGCCACCACCCCGACACCGCTGGTGACTACATCCACAGTCACTACGCAGCTCGGGGCATCATCAGTGTCTCTTCCGCAAGACACTAACACCGTCCCACACAGACCCCAGTCATCTCACCCTTCCGCTCCTGGGGTCCCTTTTACTAACATCGGCGAGGAATTCGACCGTCAATTTGACGCTGTCCGAAACCTCCTCACCGATCCTTCTAACATATTAAATTCTATTTTTTCTTGTGTACAAGATTTATCACGACAGGTAACCAAGATCGACGAACAACACCGAGCCTTGCCTACCTTCCTCCAAGGCATACAGCAACGACAGGACGAAGTGGCTAAGCAAGTTGAGCACATCAACAGCCACACCAACAACCTGTCGGACCTGGTCCTTGGAGCAACGCGTCAGCAAAAAGCTACAGCACAAAAAGTCGATGAGATCTCCAAACAGACTCAACCTCTTCCAGAGAATCTCCGCAAGCTTGAGCAACATCAAGAGGCCCTGAGCACGCGCTTGGCTACCATAGATGGAACACTTACGCAGCTACATCATCACCAAGAGGAGGCAAATAACAATGAAACCCAACAGCTACGTGCCCAAGTCACAGAACTGACAGCACGTCTCCTCTCCGCCGAGGGCAGATTCACAGACCTCAAAGAAGCCCACGATGCACTGCTTGAAAAACACGAGCATCTGCAAGTGGCTTTCGACGAGCTACAAGCCACTCATCGGCGGTGTAAAAAATCTGCCAACAAAAAGCAAACAGACAAAGCTGCGGATGACAAAGATGACGATGATGAAGAAGATGATGACTCCGACTCATCTGCTGACTCCAACAAAGATACATCTTCGGACGACAAGCATGATGACGGAGAAGACCCCGGGCATGCAGCAGGACCCTCCCAAAAAGGGTCCGACAAAGGTCACCAGGACAGTGACCATCACCCCAAGTCCCCACACAACGACAATGTCAACATGTCATATGGGGATCAATTCTTTGACTATTCAGCTATGGGGTCCATCGGGGAAGCTGCCAAGGACGCGGCCTACGCTGAGTTACAACAATGCATATTAGGAACCAGCGCCAGCCCGCCAAAAACCTCTGATCTCTTCTCTGCACCTTCTCCCCCTTACCAAGACGAGGCAGACCGAGTAAGTCTAGACACGAACGAGGATCTTAACTCGGCCTCTGACTTGGACGATAATCTAGAGGGCCATGTAGAGGCCTTAAAACAACCTGCTTCTCCTCCACCACAAGAGCTTCCCCCGCCACCTCCTCTGCCGCACAAAATGCACGACCTAGATATGGCAGCCATCTCTACTTTAGATGCTCAGGACATTTTTATACTGAACACTATAGTGGACGATGCAAAAGCAGGGGAAGACATAATCTATCATAACACCAAAACCAGGCGTAAGTTGACACGCGAAGATTTCCGTTGCATCCTACGACCTCGGTCCACGGTGCCAATGGCGATCTTCCGTGTCCTCCTCGCCAATTGTATAGAAACATATAGAAGTCACAAGCGGCAACAACCGGTTTTTAATGCTTCGCCCGCTTTGTCTTTTGGCCTTTTATACAAAGACATACGCGAAAATTCGGTTGAGCGGCTGCGTGTCAGTTTGGCAAGAAGGGCACGTTATCTTACACTGCCCTTCCAAGTCTCAGACCACTGGCTTTTTATGATCGTGGATACCGAGGCTCAGGATGCCAAAGTATACAACTTCTGTAGCACCGAGCTACCAGCCGTCACAATAAATTTTGTAGGAGAAGCAGCATGAGAAGCCAGGTGTATACCCTTCCGGCTGCTTAAATTAATCTGGGCTGCACGCCCATCTCTTCGCCAAGACTGGAGCCAACCATGGTTCAAAATCATAAACCCTCCAGTCCAAGCCACTGAGGGATCTGGGGACAGCGCTTTCTGCACCATCCGACATATCCAAGCGCTAAACCAGGAAATCCCATTCAACGACCTGGTAGCTGAAGATTTTCATTCCCTACGAGGACGCTATGCCATGGAACTCATATGTAATAGACGATTCTTCAACGACCCAACTATGTCACCAGATGATGTTCCTCGGTACCTTTTCTCAGCTGTCCAACGACGACAACGGCGACCTTTCCGACAAGTTTTGAAAGAGTCAAAGCAGACCAAGTCGCCCGAGCAAGATAAAATCAAGAGCGATCCTGCTTACACCATCAACCCAACATTTCCTGATTTTGATCGTGATTCTTGTAAGGGTCTGAACGATCTTGAATTGCGTATCATTATGGCGCGACTCTCTGCAGACAAAGATGACCTGGTATTCATGTCTCGATACATACTCGTAATGGCAGATTCACTGTGAGAGACTCTACAGGATAATGGATCCCTTTCTGTCAGCCTCATGGCCGCCTACCAGTTTCTACTTGGCCAAACCAACCCAAACACATACATGGCGTCTCCATATATGAAAGATGATCTCCTAAAGCTGAAGAACTTCGGCACAACCGACGCACTGATCTCATATCTCCAACACACAACGTCGAAGTTCATCATGTTACCCATCCTATATCATGAGCATTGGATTCTCCTGGCAACAAACCTCCCAGACGGAACAACCACAATATACAACAGTTCTGACAGCCAGTTCAACACTCGACAGCGACACTACGTCGTGACGCCAAAGACGCCAACAGAAGTAGTGGCAAAGGAGTGCGCTGAGAAATTAATCGATTTTCTGAGTCAGCATACAAAGGCGTACGACAAAGAACATTTCTATCGCCCCGCCTTCTGCCACAAATGCCCCCAGCAAATACGACAATCGAACGATTGCGGCTTCCACGTCCTCTACTGGATGTACACCATCATTGTTCTTCAAAGACCAGTAGAGGAAATGACTGACGTGGACTACCACGCTTTACGAGGACAGTTCGCATCCAATCTACTTCATTCCCCGGGGGCAAATGAAGATTTACCTTAACCCGCGGCCCTTGTCCTAATGACTTCTCACCCTATCACTTTGCCACTCTGCGGACAGAGTGCGTGATAAGTTAGGGGGGGTGCATTAGACAAGGGCGAGGTATCAATTTCTACACTCCTCTTTCTATCTAACACTTTCCATACAATTCCTTATTCTTAAAATCTTTTTTACTTAATTTCTTCTTCAAAAATAGTCACCTCAACTAACTCTAGAATCATGTTAGTCCCTATAAGTAAATAGCACTTAGACATCGTATGGCGATTTATCAATTTCCACCCACTAGTGATTTCATATTTTTGCTTCAATTCTTCATCTGACTCTCCACAGGTCAAAATCAAGGTAGAAATAAGCCAAGATCTCGAGGATGAGAGGGAAATCAGGCAACTTCCAAATCAAAAAGTTCTGCAAGTGGACCACAAACCAAATAAGTGCACGTTGAAAAACTTTAAGAACAGCTTTCCTCTCTTCAAAATAAAAGAGGCTCGGCCGCCCAAAATAAATCCTCAAAAATCCCAAAACCCAAGCCTGTGAGTTATTGAATAAAATTATGAGAGTTGTGCCACACATAAGGATCTATACGAAGAACTGACGAAGGTCTCACCCGGCCGGCACATTCCGCTGCCCTCACAAAGGCAGATGTGTCGTGCCCGGTAGTGAAACCCTAAAGTTTATAAGTATATGAAAGGCTCATAAAGGACTCGCCCGGCCAGTACATTTAGCTGCCCTCATAAAGGCAGATGTGTCGTGCCCGGTAGTGAGATTCTAAAAAGCATAGACAGCCCCTCCCCCACTTGAAGGGGGAGCTACACTTCAAAGCCTTTAGCCAACCCTCATACCCTTTCTAGCTTCCAGTAGGTTTTTCAGAGAGGTATAAAGCTGATTAGAGTCAACAACATGCACAAAATAAGGTGGTCCCAATGCAAACTTTGAGATACGGAAAGAACCTGAGATCCAAGCAACTCTCGAAATCTGAAAGAATCAAGGCATGCAATAAGACTTGATATGACCCCAGGGGAACTCAGGTTAAGAATTGAAGCAAGAGTATGGAAATCCTAAATAAAATCGCCTCACCATTACATGTCTCAGCTCTATCTAACTTGAGGACAAGTTAGACTCTAAGTTAGGGGGTGATAACCTCCTATTTTAGTCGTTTATCTTAGTCTTTTTCCTTAGTTTTCCATACTCTTTTTAAGTTTAAACTATACATAATCCTAATTTTACCCCTTTTTGTAAATACACCATCAGACTAACTTTTTCCTTTTATATATGCAGAAAAAGCACAAAAAAATCATAAAAGAATAACCCAGCCTCAAGACCGCATGGAGCCAAACGGTCTCAAGACCGCATGGAGTCAAACAGTCTCAAGACCGCATGAAGCCAACCGGTCCCGAGACCGCATGGAGTCAAACGGTCTCAAGACCGCATGAAGCCAACCGGTCCCGAGACCGCATGGAGTCAAACGGTCTCAAGACCGCATGAAGCCAACTGGTCCCGAGACCGCATGGAGTCAAACGGTCTCAAGACCGCATGAAGCCAACCGGTCCCGAGATCGCATGGAGTCAAATGGTCTCAAGACCGCATGAAGCCAACCGGTCCCGAGACCGCATGGAGTCAAATGGTCTCAAGACCGCATGAAGCCAACCGGTCCCGAGACCGCATGGAGTTCAAACGGTCTCAAGACCGCATGAAGCCAACCGGTCCCGAGACCGCATGGAGTTCAAACGGTCTCAAGACCGCATGAAGCCAAACGGTCCCGAGACCGCATGGAGTTCATACGGTCTCAAGACCGTTTGAAGCCAAACGGTCTCATAGTCCAAACGGTATTGAGGCCCCAAACGGTCTTGAGGTCCAAACGGTCTCCAAACCGTTTGGACTTCACTCAAAGCCTATAAATAAGACCCCAAGGGTCCTCTAAGAGGGGGATATCTCAGACGCCCAAAGACTGCCCCTCCAGTTCGAGAGCAATTCCATCCTTCATCCATCACCCTAAGGCTGCCGGTTTGAGGTCCACATCTCATCATCAAGCTACCTTCTCTCTCATCAACAAAGAAGGTGGGAGGAGAAGATCCATCATCAAGCAACCACGAAGTGTGAAGATCGTTTGCTCTCTCCACCAAGGGTTTAACCTTCCCTCCTCCGTGGAGATGTCGTTCTTTCTCTCTCTCCTCACCTCCTCCTTTGCTCTTGAGATGAGCGAGTAGTCCTTCTCACTAGGGTGCGGGGAGTAGCCCCGCTACCCATGTTTTCATTTCATGCAATGTAATTCAATCGTTTGCAATAGAGATACTCTCCTTTTTGGCTCAACATCAATCGTTTAATGAATGCTTGTTGCTTGATCACCAACTTGTGTTACTTATTGTCTCTTGGTATGAATTGTCTACGTTTATACCCTTAGATCTGAATATCGATTGAATGTTGGTTCTAGATATATGTAGTCACCATATGTCTGTTTCGGTATCTAGGAGTGCTTTCACGAGTGGAGTAAACTCACTCCCATCGTTGCACTTTCATACTATGAAATGGAATCAGTTGACGTATGGAAGTGCAACCTTGGTAAGGTCGAGGAACACACTTCATGAAGGAGTAATGCAAAGTAAGTGACCATTTAATTAGGGGATGGCTGGCATTGCAATACTCCACACTCCTCGTAGTTGGTTATCCGAAAGGAAGCTAAGTCTATAAAGATACTAGCTGATTGGTTTCTCTTTGCAAGTCTTTTTATTATGTTGCATGTTTATGATCCATGTGTAGTGGTGTGAAACCCGGCAACATCCTAGTGGTTTTTAATCATTGTTTACAACCTTAATTTCTACTTTCTTTCTTTACTTTCCTTGCACTTAGCTTAAAACCAAATCAAACTTTCGATCTAAATATCAACTGTTAAGTAGTTAAGTACGACTAAAACGTTTTCCATCTTGATTACATCAAGACCGTTGTCCCGAGGATTCGACCCTTAACTATACTACGATAAGACTTCCGCGTGTCTTAGCATACGTGGGTGGAGATCTTACCATAGTACTAGCAAGGCTAAACTTAGGGATTCATCATCTCTAGGATTTTTAGTGGCGTTGCAAAACTCCATCAATATGCCCTCCACATGTTCTAGTTCTCTAACTTGAGCTTGTTGGTTTTCTCCTTCGGTGGATTTCTCTATAACAATCTCTGGCTCTGGTTCTTCAACTCTTGTCACCTCAGGGCGCTCTACCGTCCTTCCCGGTCTAAGGAATGTCATCTTGGCAGACTCGGTGTTAGATGGTATTTTCCCTGAATGGTTCTTCACCAGCTCAACCAACTGAGCGAGTTGTTGGTCTATCTGGCGTTGATGTGTTTGCATATCCGCCATTTGGACATGCATCGTATTCAGGACGCCAGAGTTGGACAGTGCACTTTTTGCTAGTTGATTGTTTATCGTGTCCTGTCTCTTGACAAAATCGAACAGATGGCCCACTAAATCAGGTTGACTATTGTTCCTTGCCTGACTCTGTCCTTGATCTTGTCCTTGTCCTTGACTTGTACTTACAGCTTGGTGGTTTTGATACTTCCCTTGACCTTGATAGTTGGTTTTGTTTGTATGGAAAGTACTTGTTTTGGTGTACTGGCCATGTTTGCCTTTCTTCTCGAAACCTGATGGTTGCTTGGGTGGATTATTCAGTTGATGCGAATTTTCCGTAGCGTCTTTGTTGCCATAGTTGAAACCTGGGTGATCAGGTCTCTTGAAGTTAGCATAAGAGACATTTTCAGCTTCCTCCTCCTCAGACTCGCTTTCACTTGATTCTTCGGGTCGGGTGTATATGCAGTTATCTATTCCGTGCCCACCCTCGCCGCAAGTGACGCATTTCATCACTTTTTCAACGTGCTTCTTTCCTTTCCCTCCAGATTCTTTCAATTGTCTGACATCAGTGGCTATCTTTTGTATTAGAGATGTGATTGCTTCGAGAGCATTTGAATCAATCGACGACCCTTCATTGGTGGCTTTCTTAGCATATCCTCTGTCGGTCCTGTCATAATCAGTCCCAGCTTGTAACTCAGCCATGTTTTCTATGTTCTTCTTGGATCTACTGGATTTTTTACTGAGGAAGTCACTTCATGCTGCTGCATTTAGCGAGACTCTCTCATCTGGTGTTAAACCATTGTAGAACGTCGTTATTAGGAAACCCTTCTTTTAATTATGGTGAGGACAATCTCTCTGATACTCTTGGTACCTTTCCCATGCTTCATGCAGATTCTCACCTGGTCTCTGCGTGAAAGATGTGATCTTCTATCTATTACGAATAGTCTTCTCTGTGGGATAGAACTTGTTCACAAAAGCATCATCCAATGTGTTCCATCCATTCAAAGCTTGATGCGGCAATCCAAGGTACCAAGATAGAGCCTTGTCCTCTAAGGAGAAAATGAAACCTTTGCAATAAGTGACTTCTTACGGAACTCCCCGCATCTTGATGGTGTCACAAATATTCTTAAAAGCGTCGAGGAGATGATAGGGGTTATCGTTCTTTGAACTCCCTCGAAAGCTTTTGTTATGGATCATAGAGATTACAGTTGGCTTCGGTTTGAAGTTCGCTGCATCAAACCTCAGGATGATCACAGGACTTGAGTTGTTGGCTTTTGTAGCCGCCAACTCCCAAAGAGTCTTCTTCTCCTCCTCATCGTCTTCGCTATCGTTGTTCCTGCGATTGCGCTCATGGTTGTTATGGTTTCTTATGTGCCTGTGACGATGACGACACTCCTTGTGGTGACGATCATCATCTTCATGTCGCTCTTCTTGCTCTTGATACTGATGGTTGCCATTGTAACAACCACCTCCATCTTCATCTGTTTCTAATGGAGGTGGGCGTGGTTCATTCCTCACATTCTGCTCATCGCCTGAAAGGGCCACGTGAGGTGGCATGGCAGAAAGGAGTAAATTCGAACAAGTTTCTTCCTCCTGGGTACCTGAATAGGTCGTACAGTCAAGTTAGGAAACTGAACTGGTCCAGACAAACTACTCTACACAAACCCAAGTTAGCAAACTTAAAACAATTGTGCTGTCAAACTTATTGTTAAGCTTGAGGCACGGGAGTATAGTAAGCGGACTCGGGTTCTTAACAGTGTCGTTTTGCCTTGTCCTCGACAACGGTGCCAAAAAGTTGACCAGCCTAAATCGCACGTCCAAAAGGAGTGGATTCAGAGTAGTCACACTTTTAAAGAGATAACCCGACTCTCAGGCCCTCGCAACGATAAACGGGGTCCGCTGTTGCAATCAGGGTCGAACACAGGGACAAGGTTGGCCGTGCTAAGAACGCGGAATCAAACACTCTTATACTCAAGCCGAAGAGGGTATATAAAAGGTGTTCCCTAAGGAACAACAACACATAAACAAGAGCAGTAAAATAAAAGGGAGCAAAATAAACAAACTATAAACAAGTATATGGAGAAAACCCGGGTTGGGGTTCACCAATTAAAGCTTCTCACCAACATGTAACACTATCTCTCTCTCTCTTGCATACTCATATCAAGATTACAAGCAACCATTCAAATGTCTATTCCACTCTCTCCCGAGATGAGGATAGATCTAAGTCAAAGGGAAGCCTCTCTCTCTCGAGATGACCTCACGTGAACTTCACAACGTGACATATGGTACAAGATTTAGCATTCCAACACTCTCTTGCATTCATACCACTCCATGACATGGGATAAAAGTGATATTACTCTTTCAAGATATCAACAATCAAACATCACAAGATGGTAGCTAAGCATACAAGTGAAGCATTAAAATAGGTGCATGGAGATAATCTTGATAAGAATATGTATATTCAAAAGAAAGAGACAATATACATGTTGGGAGAGCCTTAGTGGCTACTCCCAACCCAAGTTAAGACGTTTAGCTGCTCATGTTTGCGGGTGACATGATGGCGTTACAAGAAGACAGATCCATGAGATACCACGAAGGGGGAAAGGGAGTACAGAAGGATGAGACAATAGATCTGGAAGAGAAGAAACATGATACTACACACTACTTCTTCAAATCTAGATCTACCACGTGGATGGCCTTCTTCTCTCAAAGAAGGAGTGGACGACAGTCTTCTCCCCCCTCAGCTTCTGCCTTTGGAGGTCCAAGACTGATGGACGAATGGTCGGAGACGAGTCTGGAACGCAGCAGCACTTCATGGCCTCGGGATCTGATCTCTCTCTCCTCCTTTGACAAGACAGATGGGTGCGCTATATATAGGCACACTCCACCGACTTAGAACCGTGGTCGTGGTTTGTGATAAGTGGGGGAGAGATCGTGGTCGCGGTCTTGGCAATAACCATGGTCGCGGTTTTTCTGTTAAGTGAGGGCCAGACCGTGATTGTGGTCTCTGCCTTATTCCTCTCTAGTCGCGGTCCACCTATCACCGTGGTCACGATTCTCATTATAGCCGCGGTCACGGTCTTTGGATAACCACGGTCGCGGTCTCTTGATAACCGTGATCGCGGTCTCTTCAGGAGCCAATCAGTGATCACGGTCTTGAGATAATTGCGGTCGCAGTATTCTCTTCTCTTATTGCCTGGTGATCGAGGTCTCTGGTACTCTAGGATTGCAGTCACGGTTCTTCAAAAACCGCGACCTAAGTTGTGTTGATCCCTAAAATCATTTAAACAAGGCTTTAGTCAAAAAGATAGGGAAATTATGTGAAAAGTTAACTAAGGTTATACTAAAAGTGGTGTAAAAAATATATAGAAAGTATGTAAAGTACAGTGTTATCAGTTTCCATCTCACAAAACTCGATCGATGGTCATGATGGAATAAAACTTAAGTAGGGTTCGGCCGACTATTATCCCTCTCAAATAGAGAAAAGTCGATCAGTTCCTCCTCCAGCTCTTTCAAGCTCTCAACCCTAGCCCCGACCTTCCCTTTCCTAGCCCTAGCTAGCCCTCGTTCAACCTTCTAGATCCTTTTCCTATCTGCCCTAGGTGGTTAGACGACCTTACGTGGTGATCTTCTTCGGTATATGCTCACATTCTTTGCCATTTCACCTCTATGGCTTCAAATAGAAGAATGAGAGTCGGCCCTGCTGAAGTTCCTTCTTCCTCGTCCAACTCTCACCTCATTCCATATGACGAAACCTTCTTTGTGTCAACCAAAGATCTAAATCAATACACGGAGCTCCTTCCTAGGAACCCATATCCATTACGTGATTTGTTTGAGCCTAGATGTGCTAAGCAAAAGGTCATAAATGAGGTATCTGAGTTGTTGTATGACCATCACCTAGCTACCCTGAGTGTCGAACACCGGTTCTATCACAATTCCATGACAAGCACCAAGGTGGTTCATGAATTCTACACTAATCTGTCATGCAATTATAACACTCTTATACCCCCACCTAATACTCAAGTCATTCTTACTTCCATGATTGTCGGTAAGAAATTCTCTATCTCAAAAGATACCTTGAATATCTTTTTTAATGGTATCGAGGTAATTGAAACATGGAGAAAAGATTATCCTGAATATTTTGGCATGCTAGACCCTGAGGTCTTCTACAAGCAGTATGATATCACTCTCCCTAACATACATCAGTTCTTGAAGAAGCCATCGTTTCTCTATCGGAAGAAACTCACCCTACCTTCCTCTGCCTTAGACCTTAAAAACCACATTCTCGCCTTGGTAGTCAACTGTAATATTCACCATAAAAAGAGTCAAACTAAAATTGCAGAGATTACCGTGGTGATTATGTTTTTCCTATTGAAAAACATCAGAGTCAAGTGGTCTAAATATGTTCTCCACCATATGATCTACTTCGACTCTGGGAAGAATACCCGAGGTACCCATCCACCCTACCTAGCCTTGATTTGTGGTCTTTTCACCTCTTCCACTAGAAAGTCTTTGTTTCATGATCTTCATTACAAACCTTCTAGAAAAGGAGTATGTATCAGTGAGACCAAAATCAAAAAAAGCTTTTTACCTACATCCTCTTCCACCACACTTGGAGCCTCTACCTCCACCCAGGCACCTCCACCTCCACCACCATCTTGGCATGCCCGCGCCTCGTTTCATGTATCCAATGAAGCCCTTATGGATTACATGGTGCATCAGTAGGCGCACAATCTACAAGTTCAAGAGTATCTTCATCATGATCTTTGTTCTATCATGTCTACCATGAAACTTTATTATGCCTATCCTTATCCTGCCTACCAGCCCTACCCATGTGGTGATTATGCTTCCTATGCATATAATCACTTCTACCTAGCCCCTCCACCTGCTGCTTCCATAGCTACACACTCTGCTGGTGGTGGATCTATCTCTGCCCCTGGAGTTCTCCCTCTCCCTGCTGGCCCCATAGCTACCCTGCTTGTCAGACTTGGCACCTCTTCTCGCACTTTCCCTCAAGCCTAGAAGCTACATGACCTAGGTATGTCTTGGGCTGAGCATAATGCATGTAGCCCAGTCGCGGTTTTGGTCCTTCTGTCGATGAGGGGATGCCCGACCAGGTTGATGAGGAAGCTACTGTCGTTGATGAGGAGGCATCTAATGAGGACGACGAGAATGGTTCATATGGTTCTAATGATGCCTTTGTTGGTGGCTCTAGTGATGAAGGTGATGTTGTTGCACCTTCATATGGAGATGATGACTATGAGCCTAAAGTTCATGATGATGATGTTGATGATGATGTAGTGGACATAAATGCCATATATGTTTATATGTTTTAGTTCTTAGTCCTTAGATGTTGGTTATGTATATCTTTCTAGGCTATTTTTTTTTCTTAAAACATCTGGGCACATTATCTAAGATGTACTATTTCTATCATCATGTTGTTTTCATCATTTTGTCTTGTAGTTGCCTTGAGAACATGCTTATGTGTTGTAACCTTAATCTTCTGTATCATAACTCTATGTCTGTTCTATCATATGAGTTATTGGTATGCCTTCCATATTTTGATAATGACACAGGTTGCTTGTTTCTCTCTCATCTCTATTTGTTGTGTGTTTTGTGGTTGCACATTTTATCGTGTGGATTGGATGTTTTTGGTTGTGCTTGGAGAAGACCCATTTTTTATGCTCTTCTACCCACCTTACTTTTTGATAATGCCAAAAGGGGGAGCAAAGTTTGATGTTTTGAAGCTCAACCGTATTCTTTTTACTGCCTATGAGATCCTTTTCTTATCTAGTATATGTCTTATCATGTGACTTGCTAAAGGACCATGTAGTATATATGTTATATAGCTTTGTGTAGAAAGACTAACTATGCAGGTAAGAGTGAGCATAGATTGATGAGGAGCAATTCACATTGTTAAATTATGAGAATCCCCTTTCAATTCACAAGGATAAGGTATAACTTTACATATCCTTTTCAATATGTTGAGGAATGCTTTGTCATTGTCAAAAAGGGGAAGAATGTTGACTTAAGAGTTATACATTGTCCATATTTTGATAGTGACTTAACCATTACATTTATATGTATCTAATATGTTTGTTTGAGACTGATTTCAGGTATTAGGTACATGAAAAGGATCAAATTACACAAGCCCTAGCATGTTCAAGTTCAAGTCAAAAGCAATGCAAATGTGCAATTTAAAAAATCACTCCAAACCAGCTTTGAATAATTTTGTAATCATTTGTGGGACACTTAATTCCATCGTTTGATCACTTAAAAATCATTTTGAGAGAAAAAATTCAGAGCACTTTAACCGGTTGAGTTTGAATCTTGATCGATCAGTGATGGATTTTTGGAAATGGTTGCATCTGTCGAGTTGTACTCCCATAAAACTCGACTGACTGGCTTACTGACCAAAGTTGGTTTTAGTTGATCAGACGAGTTATCCCAGGACAAACTCGGTCGATAGTTTGAAAATTGGATTTGTCAGTTAGTGGATCGGTCGAGTTACCTTTATTGAAACTCGATCAAATGTACTATACGAAAAATGCAAAACAAGTGATTCCAACAATTGGAGAGTTGTTAGAAATGAAAATAGATCCGTTGCAAGTTGTAAAATGGCTATTTTCATTCTTAAGTGATCTCACACTCAAAGGAACACCCCAGCTATAAATAGGACCTCTTGGAGTTCATTCCAAGGTTGCTCATTCATGATATCCTTGGTCCTTACTATAGTTGAGTGTGCTACAACCCTTTGAGCACCTTTCTCTCTCTCATTTACTATGCATTTCGTGATTATGAGTGAGTTAGGCATGTTGTAAGAGAGATACCCTGATGTTATCTTATAAAGCTCTCCATTTTTCCATCTTCCCAATCCCCTTTCTTAAAGAGCAAAGGATGAAGTGATCTTCTCTGAGTGAAGGAGGAGTTGTTGTTCTTCTTTAAGGTTGAAGAAGGTGCGAAGATCTTCTCCAAGTGAAGGAGAAGGATAAGGCGGAAGATTCAAGAAGAGTGGGTAATCCCTGTGAGGCCAAAGACTTGATGCAAGTGTGGGTAAGTCCTTGGTGAAGGCTAAAGACATCTTGATCAAGTGGGTAAGTCCTTGTGTAGGTTGAAGACTCTTGTCTTGGATAGGTAAGTTCTTGGATATAAGGTGGTCTTCTTGTATCTCTTATAATGGAATATAAGTATACATGGGTTGCAAAGTCCTAGGGTTGACCTCTCTAGGTAGTGGATTGACGGTCTCCTAGTTTGGAGATTGGAACCAATGTAAACACCTTATCCAAGTGTTTGTTTCAATCTCTCTCATGCTTGCTATGATTGTTTAGATAGGACTTTAAAATCAGTTTTGGCTTTTGGTTTCAATTGATATAATTTGAAGGTTTAACTATTCTTGTGAGAATTTTGAAGCTCTATTCACCCCCCCATAGAACCCTAGATCCAACAGAAAGTTCTTCGTTTGTGATTTAGGCAGTGTAAATATATTTTCCATCCTTGAGCCTAACTTTTCTAGGCACGTACAAGTATTGTGCTATAGTGATTTGATAAAAGGCTTTGGTATAGTTGTATAGTTGAAGGGATTTTGGGTGTATTATATGAGTTTGGATCCCAATGTTGTGATGTTCATCTTAAATATCTCAACATCCCAGACAAGCACTGGGAGCCCCGAGATAGCCACGCAACCTATCCCTCCTTTTTTTATACATTGAAGCACTCTTATCTGGACTCCATCTTGATGTAT
This sequence comes from Alisma plantago-aquatica, assembly GCA_963693085.1. Lineage (NCBI taxonomy): Eukaryota > Viridiplantae > Streptophyta > Magnoliopsida > Alismatales > Alismataceae > Alisma > Alisma plantago-aquatica. The sequence continues at coordinate 997,563,129 of OY856413.1, read as the reverse complement.
GTCCTAATAAGAACTCCGCTTCACTAGGTACATTGACAGTGAGACCCATTAGGTGACCATCATGGGTGTTATCCAGAGAGGTGTTCATCAGTTGAAGTTGGGATATGATTCTAGGTCTAGTAAAAGACATACCTGATATCATGTGACCTAGGCTCTTAGTGACATTAAATGATTTAATTGTTTCTTTCTCTAGATATTTGATGAATGATATAATAAAAAAAATTTGTACATAAGAACCATCATGAATGTCATGGGTGTAAATGGCTCGTCAATGTTGATGTGAAAGCATTGGCAGGTCAATTATCACTAAATAGAAGAAATTTTTAGGGTTTTAATGATGGGGCCTAATTGGTGGTTAGAAGAATAAATGAACTATCTTTTGGGACACCACTATGACAATACACCATACACCTCCTTAGGAGAGTTTGCATTGGTAGTGCAATTGTTGCCATTCAGAAAAGGAGTCATGACTGTGTTAGTGGGTCATGCATACCACATGCATGGAACTACCTTGACTCAAACGTGTTTGTAACTGGTGCATCATCACCCTTCAATCCTTCATTAATATGATTAAATGTGTCATGATGTGACTGAGATGTGATGTATAGGGACTAGTCTGATAGGTTCCCTCTCACCCTCGTCATCATGATATTCAAAGGTATCCAAGGTTGAGAATGTATATGGGAGATGATTTTCATTAAGATGCATAGATTTGTTGTTTTTGTTTAAATATCGATTGTTATTTTTATTCTTTTTTGTTGTTGAAAGTATAGTATATGTTATTGTTATAGTATTTATCCTTGTTACCACTTTTGTTGGTAATAAGTATCTCGAAGGATGCCCATAATTTTGACATGTCTATGGTTAGATAAAGGAGGCATATTTTTATTATACTTCCCAAATGGACATTCAAATTAAAAATATCCACATCCACAATACTTGAAGCATACTTTAAGGATTAAACAACCATGGATCCTATGTCCTTACACAATAGTCTATGCAGAAAGCCTACAGTTCAAACCATGATTTTTAGCTTTATTCTAGTCCTTATTTTTATTTTTCTGATCATATAAGCATTGATTCAATATAGTTAATATTAAAGTTGTGTTAATATTAAATTCTTTTGTGAGAGATTTACTACCTGGTCTAGAGAATTCAACCTCCCAAGCATCTACCTTTTGTTTTCCTGTCTTTGTAGTTGCATGATGCTGGTCATGAATATGTATCTTCTCTATCGTAACCATGAACCTAACTGAATCAACTACGTCCTCCCGTCCTTGTGCATTAGTTGATTGTATACAAACATGATCAATGTCCAATGTTTGCCCAACTATGATGTGCACACTTGGTTCTTAGAGCATTGTATTAGGTGGACGATTTTTTTGTTATCAAATGACCTATAGCATATTGTTTCACAATCATATGGTTTAGAAGAGGCAGAATTTTGTTTTAGTTGATGAAGAGCTTACAATGATTGAAGTCACTTCACTGCATATCATCAAACTAGAGTGGAGGAATAGCATCAAAATCATTACTAACAAGACTGTAGGAAGATGATAGTAGTAGTAGTTGTCGTCGGACATCATCATATATAACTTGTTAGTGCCAAAGGGTTCAAAAAGATGGTCCACCCATCTTGTGGTTTGAGATCTGAGATCCACTCTTGCCATCACCATACAATTGGGATGGTCATTTTTGTAAGGACTTATCCCAAAGATAAAACCTTAATTGACCATTAGGATAGATCCTTATCTAAACCCAGCTTAAATATAAGATCAATAAAAGAATCGAGCTAAGAAATCCTGAAAAATGTGATCCACATAGAGATCTTGTTACAAACAACCATCACAAAACTTCACATGACATCTTATGTAAATGTAATTCATAACATTTGATCCATTTCAAGAGAGGACAAGATAAGAGCACAAACTAAAACCTCCTTACTAAATTTGACAAAGTAAGATTACAACACAAGATACATCCATGCATCTACAACATCATAAAAGTGCTAGATAACTTACAACTTGTAGTCTTAAGAAAACATTACGTAAAGCAACCTATCATGTATCTCACCAACTATCCACCCATCACTCAGGAAAGTGAGAGTATAGGGACACTCTAGACATGACTATATTCTTTCATGTTACATCTTGATCAACACTTTCTTTCAATTGCTCCATAACACCTAAAAAGACGTAGAAAACCACGGGTGAGGCCCCTGGTTCCAGCAATATGGTATAACAAAGCTAACATCCTATTTCTTACAAGCATATTATGATCAACTTATTTAGAGGTATCTTAATCTATAATTAAATATCACTACAACATAGATAGGAATCAGGTAATGATTATCATAACTAGATGTATATACTGAGATAATATGAAATCTCTTCACATCAATGTAAAATCATGAGTACAAAAGGTTATACCATATATGTACCTGAGCCATATGCTTACTTGTAAAAAGTATATAATATATAAATTACTTGAAATAAATAAAGGAATAAATGGCACATTCATGTGATTTGTAAATTAAATCTAAACATATAAGTTACATGAGTGAATTACACATTTTATTATTTCCCTAGATAGTTTGAGACATACCACTCAAACTATTATCTGACCATTATGAAGTCACAATCATCCCCATATAAGATCTTAGGATTTATGAACTCTTAAAGACCTCCTAGACCTCGATCATAGTGAGGCTAAACAAAGTAGTGGAATAAAGACCAAACTACTAGTGGAGAACTCAATGGAAAGTTCACAACAAACCATGTCCGTCTTGGGTAAACAGTCCATGACACCTATCAACGAGGTATGAAACCCTTATCAATCACATATCATATATTACTTTTCACATATCACTTGTCACATACAACATAATCACATATTATAAGAGCTACAACCTCGACCGTACTCAAACAACCTTGGAATCTGGATGAAAGAGATGTACACTCTGTGCATTTGCTTATACTAAAAAATATATGACTCTGAGCACCTTCTCACAACCCTCAAGTTGCTAAAAGGATACTCTTTTCACTATTTCTCCCACTGACCATGGAAATAGGTCTATAGACTCATGCCACTACATGATTATGGTTACACTTGTTCTATTAGTCCACTTAAATCATTTTTATACTACATCAATTGAGTTACACACATGACATAAAAGTAGATTAGAAATTAATTGAGCATAACAACTTCCAATGATATACAATGTATCTAAAAGTATCTCATACCACCAAATAAGTGTTCATGTATCAACTTGGGCCATACCGAGGCCCAACATTCTCGACCACAAGAAGACCCATAACATCAAGTCATAACACACCATCCTTAAACAAGGCATCAAGTTCATTTTCAATTTTATATAGAATCAATAAACATAGGCCATTATACCATACCTAAAAAGGGCATGCATTCAATATTTATAACAAGTATAATCATTTAATGAGATTAACCATCACCATTCTAGTGTAAGGGTTATTATGGGTAACTATCACATTATAAGAACTTCTATCTTAATTCAAATTATTGTTTCATGCCTCAACCATACTTAGTTACAATAAAGTATTCATCATTGTTTTGAGGTAAGGTTTAGCTTCTATCTTAATTCAAATTATTGTTTCATACCTCAACCATACTTAGTTATAATAAATTATCCATCATTATTTTGAGGTAAGGTTATCAAACTCATAAGGTCGCATAACTCATCCACCTTTAACAATACCACCATTTTATTCCCCATCTTATGCTTTAATCATACTCAAATATGAATATTATATAACCATTTGGTCCAACCATCATCTCAATGATGACACACATGCCATTGCACTCGAGGGATCAACCTCAAGGCACCATGTCTAATGTATATATCTTTATCCCATATCCAAAATATACCTTTAATGCCTTGCTTTATATCTGATTTAGCCAACCCTTAACACTGTAAAAAGGGGAGGTACAAAATACATGGTCATAATGAGAGGTAGATAATAACCTTATTAATTTTATTTATCTTAAAACTTCCATCCTTTGTTACAACTCACGAACATTTAGAAACCACCAAGTTATTCCATGATTATTTAATAATTATTTTGTGGTACATAAACTCCTCATTAATATAATTATATTTCATTATTATGAAAATAACTTCACCTTCATCAAATGAGGAAGATAATCTTCACATAGTATAATATGATTCATAATGTAATCCCATGTACTTAGTAGGGCATACAATCCCAATACTAGACATAAAAAGGGTAATTTCGCCATATAAGTCACTATTAGGCTCAATTCCATGTAAGAACGTCATAAGCTTTTGAAATTCTAGATTACAGTTCATGTTATAGTTACACACCACAACACAAAATTTCAATTTCAAACTGGAAAGTATGTGCGAGATACATTGAAGACATTGTTGTACATAAAAGTGTCACTTTCATGCATAAATGACCTATTTTGAGATTTTAAACCTAATTCAAAGGAACTTCTAGTAGAACAATAGTTATATTAAGGCCTTTTAAACATTCTATATCAACTCATATTTACTAAGAATAGTATTAATATACATTTTCCTTTTATGTGATACTAATACATCACATGGATGGCGTATTTACTAACAATTTCACTTGTATTTTGAAATTCAACAAGTACATGATTACTTGGTCATACAAATGACATCACGGAGTAACTCTAGAAGGTTAGAAATAAAATAAAATTTCGTGAAATGGTCCACTTATCCAAAATAGTTCTCAAGGCATCATCTTTTAGCAAGTTAGAGGTCATAGAACCAGATTTAGAGCAAAATAAACTATTGATGCACAAATTTCGAACTTAGAACTTAAACCAAAGAGAGTAGGTCCATTTCATCAGGGATTCATGAGTAAGATACATGAGAAGACATATAAGTTTAAAATCATATCACATGATAGCAAAGTAATCCACAAACATTCAATCTTTAGACATGTTAATCAAATCACGAACTAATTTGTAGGAATTTGCATCAACAAGTAGGTAAAAGAATGTTAACAATACTATATCACTCACCTCTTATGATAATAATGGCGAGGCCCATTTAATAAGGCCAGAAACATGCTTCTAGATCCTAGATCATCCCTCCAAAAGCACCAAAATTCATGCTCCAAGTAGGATCTAACTCTCCTTAAATCAAAAAGAGGAAAAAGGGAAGTTTTTTTAGATAAATGGAGTAGGTTCTGCCATATGTAAGTTCATGGGTCACAACCAAAGAAGGAAGATGAGGTGAGGAGAAATAATAAAAAAGATTCTAGAAGATGAATCTTACATGATTAGGGATGGAAACAAACTTGCCAATCTTGAGAGCATCGTGAAGAAGCTCGATCTACAACATGCATCCATATGCATCAACATGCAAGGCTCCATTCATGTTCATACCTTCCTTGGAGCTTGCTTCAGATTCCATGTCTCCCTCCATGCCTCCAACAACATATGGGGTGCTAAAAGAGCATGTAGGCTAAAGGGGGTGGGATTTATGAAGTGGGAATAGGTACAAAAGTTCAAAATGCCAATAACTAGTATTTATGATTACCCTTGACCAAAGCATGCCATCCATTGGTCAAAGAATTATTCCACCATCTTTAGTATTCTTCTGTGTTTGTGAGTTATTATTATCAATTGATATTAATATTTCATTAATCTATCACTTCCATAAGCCAAAAAGTCCCTCAGTTGAGCATAAGAAGCTCTGCCAACCATCATCAACCACCAACCAATACTAGTTAGCATGGAAGCCCCAATCCAACTAACGTCGAAAGCATCAAACTAAAGCAATTTATCATGATACCAAATACTATCATGCATTTGGGTATCATTTACTCAACCTCGCACTTATGGTCTCATTTAAGGTGAAGTTTTTACATTGGTCTAGAATTTGCACAAGAAATTGTATTTCAAGGAAAATAAAGTATAATGAAGTCTGTTAGGTCTGTTTTGCTGCTTGAAAAACTAGGATTTCCATTGACCATTTCTAAGTACGAGCATAGTGCACATGCTAAGCATGTGCTTAACTTATAATCATACAATCATGAAGTTAGAATTTGAATTTGGAACTCAGTGTTAACGTCGTGCTTTTATATTCATATAGCATACTACAAAAAGTACACCAAACCCTTATATAATGTTAGAAGGAAGGTCACTTTGTTCTTAAATGTTCATTCCAAAATATTGTCCTTTGTATTTACATAGAACATTACAAAAGAGATAGAAAACCTAATATAATATTAAAGGGCTAAGTATCAACTTCATGTTGGATCTTCAAGATTCTCAATTGGATGACACTTTTGTACTTTTTATTAATTGAATTGGAACACTGGATGCATGTCATAGAGATTATTTTGCCATTTTTCAATAAGATTGCATTACTCCTGCATGTTACAAAAATAAAGTATGAGTCTTATCGTGGTAAGAAGATACATTACTTATACTTACCACATGATCAAGTGTCATTAGAATGTTAGGGTCACATGCAAGATGTTTTTCTACTTGTTTTCCAAATAAAGTAGATTGTGTTATGTCAGTACAATCTTCTAATTGAATCTTGAGAATACACCTAAAACAATATAAAACATATATAACGTGTTGTATAGAAAAATTGAATCTAGCTAAATATTAGATTTTTACCATGGTGTTGCAGTTGATTCCTAGTAACAATATTGACAAAAGTACTTTGTAGCATATGTTGTGTTTTTTATGGCACTTGTTGCAAGTCATGTACCAAAGATCTTGCTAGGCTAAGATAGAAATTTTGGTTGGTTTGATTAGATATATACTTTCCTATATAAATTTGCAAGTTAGTATCACACAGAATATTCAAAAAATTGAATTTATGTGGTAAGAAATTATTCATTACCTAATTTGTGGAAGCTAAAACCTCTGCAGTTGGTGTAGTTGTAAGTATTTTCTTATTATACTCAATTATAGCACCTTCAAGTATACCAAGATGAGTTGTTTTCCTATATAGAAGTTTGGTGTCAATATATCTTGTAAACTAACAATGTATGAAGTAACTTACATACCGTTCTTGTAGTTCTTTGACTTCTCGATATACATTCTTATTGTGCATTTATTAGATGGATTCACATATAATTTATCGACCAAGATTGTGTGACCTTAATAGCATAAGAAAAATGTAATATTGATATTATTCGAGTATAATGTCAATAAAATATTTGAAAATGATAAGTAAAATATAGTGCTAAAAATATTTGATTGCAATGATGACAAAACATTTTTTGTTTCTTAGAATCACTCTATGGTAAAATATATATGAGTATTATTTAATATTCATTCAAACAACCAACTCTTGTGATCCGACCAATGTCTCAAATGAATAACGTAAATCATACCTTACTCATATTTTGCTCTAGTTTTTATATAGCCTAGATTAGGACAATTGATATTAAGTATCACATTTCATACACTAAACAACATTCGATACAAAAAATTAAGACAACATACATGCCATGTATATTATATATGAAGACTTTATACACCCAAAAGATACACATAAAATTATACATTCGATCTACCATATAAGCACAATCTTTCATATAGAACATTAAGACAACATACATAACCTATATCACATATGAAGACCGACAAGGAGTGGCTCAAGTGGTCAAGCACAGTGTCCCCTAACAAAGGGACCCGGGTTTGAATCTCATTTTCCGCCTTGAATTACCACCCTCTTGGGCGTTCGGTCCCTGCCACGGGAGTGGGAGAGGGGGGGACCTTTCTTTCTTAATCCCCACATGTGAAGACTTTATACACCCAAAAAGAGACACATAACCTTATACATTGTTCACACACTATTATACTTTTTCACACATGACTCTATACATTGTTCACTCATATTTGGGCATGCTTTCATCATTCATAGTATCTGATGTTGTCATCATCATTTTTGAAATCATAGAGAAGTTATCAGCAACCTCCTCTTTGTATTTAAGTTGATAATATAAGTCTTGCTCTGTAATTCCTCTAAGTGTTTTCTTTAGTTTCTCCTATCATTTCACCCTTTGGTATTCTGCTATAGTCCATTTTCCTTTTAGATTTATCATCATAATTGCCTTGCTTATAATACATCCTCGCCATCAACCTATATTGAAGTAATCATATAATTAAAATTTGTCATCTCAATTAGAATATTTAAACTCATGATAAATTATGGTTATCGACCTTTCTTTAATTTACCGATCAAGAAAATAACATACAATCACAAAGTTGGAACATAAAATTCAAACTGATAGCAATATATAAAATAAAGAAGTACATAATAATTATGGTTAAATTTAGAAAAAAAAATGAAAAAGATAAAATTGATGCCTATCACCTTAGATGGCCTAATATATTCATCGTCATTTACATTGACCAATGCCATTTTTTTACTGGACCTTGAATATTTTTAGCTATTTGAAAACTATAAAAAAAGATTCACTTTTTTCACAAGACTTTGCAACCAGTGCAAAAACAACTATAGATATAGAGGAAAATATACTTTTTTTAAATTGTTTACTTGCTATATGCATTCTATAATATTCTATACTACTATAAAAAGAGCGAGTTTGATGCTGCGCTCTCCTTGATTCACTCTCTTCTCTCCTTTTTTCAAGGAATTTTACTCCTACAAATATTTATTCACACACTCTCCTATTAACTTTTAGTATATTTAATTATGTATTTCTCTCTCCATCCCACGAAAACGGTTCCTTGATTCTCTCCTTTCAAATAACTAACACAAATATCTTTTACCGTAGGGACCCTTTCACGGACGAGTCCTCTCCCCGCACATTTCCAACAAATTTTATATGTCACGTGCATGTGCACGTGTGCGTTCACTAGTTTTAAATAAAAGACTGTTCGTTTTGATGGTTCACTTTAATGTACATTTTTGAATAAAATGGATTACTCCAATTCCATGCCCGTAGTTATTCTAATAAAAAGTTTAAATGTTTATTAACATATATGTATATTTTTGTCTATGACAACAAAAGTTAGCACTTCTACAAAGAAAGAAGATTAACTAACTTCTTTATCAAAATTTATTTCAGCAAATATATTCTCCTTTCCTTATTTCTCTCCCCGGCTCCCTTATCTATTGCTTCTTGTTTTGTCTCTTCCGATAACTCCTCTAACCTCCTTGCACGCCCCGTTGATTTGTTCTTCTGTGTGCATTAATTCACACAGTCGTGCAACACGGTCGTGCCTTCTATATTGCTCTCCCCGCCTCTCTTAAGATCTCTCTCTTTGTACCATCTCTCTGACCTCCTCATGAGCCTCTTTAATTTTCTCTTCTTTTGGTTTGGATCACATCCTCTCTTCTATTCATCACAAAGCATTATTTATACGTATTAATTTACACAACAACACAACAGTTAATTCTAATTAAGCAGCCAGAGCATTGAGAAAAGTGGGGAGTGGGGAGCTGGTGACTCTGGCTATTAGCAAAGTGGGTAGTGGGCAGCCGGTGAGGTCAGAGAAGATAATTTATTAGTGATCATGTCAGTTCGTAGTATTTAAATTAAAACAATTTTGAAAACAGAACAGTCAAGCAAATACAACAACATGCTTTAGACATTTAAGAAGGACAAAGATGTGTGTCTAACGTAAGAATTATCTCTCCTCCACTACTAATGCTCACAACTCTTTGCCCTGTTTCGTTCGGGATCTAATCCGGATTGGACACTGTCTTTTTGTGCCATGTAGGCGCTGATCCCGACTAACCCAGTCGAGATCTGGTATTGTTTTGTTTGGCAAAAGCTGGACAGACGGGGTTCGTTTTGGATTCCGTAATCCTCTAATCCAGATCAAGTCAGTCCTGCTATCATCATGATTCCAGGATCCCAGTCCGGATTTGGCTGTCTTTTGTGTTATTTTGTTTTATTTGACAGAATGAAAAATACAAGTTACGAGGTCAGTTAAATTTAATGAGTGCTTGCAATGGGATTAGGTTGCCAAATAAAAACTGGATTGAATCCAGATTAACTAATCCAGATCTATCTATTAACCCTATTCGGATTTCGTAATCTCAATCTCAAACCAAACATGGGCTTTATGTTTGGCGAGGCTGACCATGAGACTCAGCAGAGTGCAATTAATATAAAAAGAACAACAAATATTGCATGGACACTATGTGTGAAATGCATCCACAACATGCAAAAGACATTTAAGAACAAAATTTGAGCTTAGTTTGAAGAGCCGTACATGAAGAACATATTTAAATACAATTGAAGACACTTGAGTATGTCCTACCTGCATATATGTTGCCAATAAAGTCAGACTACAAGAAACGACGCTTGTCCGACACTGGTGAGAAACTCAGATTGCGGGAATACACAGAGGCCAACGCTGAACTCGGACTGTGGAAAAGGTTAGGATATGGCTGTGGTTGTGGTGACCCACAGGTGAAGTAGTGGCTGGTTCATGTACTAATAGCAATTTATTTCACCGAGTTTAATGTGTATGCAAGCTGTCAAGTTTAACATTAACATTCCAGTACGTGGCAGTCAGTCCATGAACATGACATTTATTTAATGAATAAAAAAAAATGTAACGTGGCCAGAGAAGTAGGCTTGTTTGTGGACTGTAGAAATAGACGATCATGTCATTTATTTAAGAAATTAAAACGACGTAATGTCGACCGTAGAAATAAACGATCATGGCATTTATTTAAGGAATTAAAACTAGATTGACTGACTGCAGAAGCAAGGAAACATGTAGAGACACATAGACTGGTCACCCATCTTTATTTATAGGTATAAAGATGTTTGGTTTAGGGTTAAGATATGATTTGAATTAGAAGTTGTCTGGCATTAGAATGGAGGAATAGGATTGGGTTAGTATGGTTTTGAATCACATGTTGTTTGGCTATCTACTCGGCACCCAGATTGCATCAGTCATTGTATACAAAATAAAATAGAATATAAAACAACTAAATTTGGATTGGCAATTCAAATCCTTTTGGAAACAATATTGAGTTGGTCTGAATAAAAAGATTATGAAATACTAAACAAATCCTATCAATCCAGTTCTTACCAAATAGCGCGAGATTGGATGCCAATTGAGTTAGTCAGAATCTACATCTACGCGGCACAAAAAGACAACACTTGGAACATATCTCAAATAAGAGACAAAATTAAAACACACTCAGGCGGTGTTTGTAACATGATTAGGCAATTTTGAAAAAAATCCGACATCCGCAGAGTTTTGGTTGAATTTTGGATATCAAATTTCGGATTAGATATCAGATATTGTTGTATCCACTTTGAAAATTGAATTCGACAAACACATACATGTATTATTAAATATATATCATTTATATATAGTAATATGAAAATATATACATTTTATCATTTATATTTAGTATAATTTCAATATTTTTATATATAATATATTTATTAAAATTGTGTATGGTTTTAAGTTCGGATCAAATAATTATCCGAATTTGAGTGTTGTCCGTCCGAATCAAATTTGGATATTAACACATGATATCCATCAGATATCAGATCTAATTTTGGATCGAAGTATCCACTTCGTAATCGATCCGTTTACAAGTCTATACATGATGAATCATAGGGAGGAGAATAATGATGAAATGATTTTTTTTACTTATTTGCCATAGAGAATCATGGTGAATCCATGGTGAAGTTTGTTTTGCTTTTGTCACAATGAAAAAATATGGTGAAAGAAGTTTCTTTCAAGACTGGACTACTTATTTAGACACATATAATTTTTTAATAAATATGATTCTGACTGTAGGGTGTTTCTTATGAAGATTTTTTCCTTTACTGTCCCTATAACCATGTAACAAACAATATTTTTTTAAGGTTTTCACCATCTCTATCCCTATTACCATGCGCATGTTACCAAACAATACATTCTAACAACATATTTTGAACTACTAGTAAATACACACGTGCCCATCCACGTGAACTATGGTATTTTTAAAATTTTTATATAATACAAATTTTATAAATATACAGTCTATATTTTTGAACTATAGAGTACACTTATAAAGCATAAGAGAATTGTCTAATAAAATTCAACTTCATGACTTATTATATGCATTACATATTTAGAAAGAAAAATGGCATGAGTGTAAATAAGATAACAAAATCAGTCTTCTGGCTAATCTTTTAACATAAAGTTGTTTTCTAAAAATTATTATTCCTTCTATATTAATATGTATTTTGAGGTAATAAAGGGTTTGAGGGATTCACATCATATGAATATATGGTCAAAATTTTATTATACATTTAAAAGGTATGTTGGAGATGGTGTCGAGGTGTAATCCCTTAGATTTTTATCAACATAAATCATTGTGGAAAGATTTTAACAATACCTTCATGTAAAATATGAAAAGGATGGCAAATCTTTATTTGATCATACAAAAAAAGCTGAAAACTATTTTTTCTACACATGCATGCTATGCATTTTGAAAATATATCTTGGAGATGGTATTATAAATACTTGTTGTAAAGTATATTGTAACATTTGTTTTATTAAATATAAATTATTGTATATGAAGTATCATATTAAGTCAGATACGATATTTCTATGCCATATTTTTATGATAACATATATTTGTGAACGAATTTTTTTAATGCAATCACAAATTGATATAATAGCATTGTAGCTTGTTGCCTATTTGACTTCTATTTTATTACAATTTTACCATTTTATGCAACTTGTGCTCTAATGAATCAAACTGATATTTCAATGCAATCACAATTTGATATAATACTATTGTAATTTCATGCTAAAATTTTAATTCAATTTTTACATATTAACATGTTTGGGATGAAATTTTTTGAATCCTATAATTTTATTAAAACAAAAAGTAGAATAGGTAATAAACCTCATTTTTACATTAAAAATAACAAAATAAACATTATAATAATACTTTAGTTTTAACCACAATGATTTTAGGTTTGAAATTTTTATTTTCAACTTATAACCCCAATTATTTAGATATTTAAATTCCCAACATAATAATGAGATTGAATAATACATCATTATTTGTAATTAAAAAAAATGGGTACCATGCACATTGAATCAATTTGGATAATGTTATGACTTAGATGTGCCTTTTTATAATAGTTCAAGATATTGACTTAGTAAGTAAAGAAAAAGTATAATGATTGAATGCCAAAAATTATGTTGTTGTTTGCCCATGAGGAAAGGAAAAGGCATGTTACTTTTTTTAAATCCAATAAAATGCAACTTAGAATAGAGAAGTTGTACTTCTCTTCTCATGAATTATGCAATTAGTTTTTTTTCACTTTGGATGTCTAAATCAAAAGATACTTGATGGTTTTTGGGATCATATTGTGTGTGGATGTTGTTAAGATTCAAGTGATACCCTAGACAGAATTGAAATACCATACTTGTAGTTACATTAATTAGTATAAACATGAAGGATACACATGTATATATAGCTTAGATAAAGGTGCGCCAAAAAGTTCCTACCTTTTTTTGTAATTAGAAGATTCCTATGTTGTATTCTAACAATTTGAAAATTCAAAATTTTAAATTATAATTTCTCAGAAAAAAATCAACTTGACTTTCACAAGTCAACTTTATGGGAAGTGAATGCCCAAAGCGATGTAAACAATGGTATATTGACTACTGAATTAGAAATATATGTAACGTAGTGGCACATTTGCTATCATGAACATGTCAAAAAAAGATACATAGAAAGAAAGATGAGAAAGAAATGGAAACGTTCTTATCTGATAATCAAATACCAAAAGTTTGAATATGTCTGAATTGTGCTTAAATCTGATGTATAAGAAAGGAAACCTGAGAAATGAACCATTTCACTAAACTGTCACAACATCAGATTCATTGAATACATCGATATCAACCCTCTAAGAAATTTTGTACATCACAAGTTAAAAAAAGGTCGTTTTGAATAGACTTGGAAAATGAAAGCATATACTTCTTAACCCTAGAAAAAAAATACTCATAATGTTTAAAGAAGGAACAACACAAATGAATCACTCCCCCTCATTTTTGCTAGCTCCCATCTTTCCTACCTCACAAGTAACACTAGGATGCCACCTTCTCCCTTAAATTACTCCTTCGGCAGTGAAAACCTTTAATCGTTTGTTACATGCATGTTTCACTAGTAGAAATAATGCCATCATTGACGGATGGACCCATTGAATCCACAGTAACATGGACGAACAGGGCTGTCCATTGTATTATAACCGTCCAGGAAGCTTCGTCCTCGCTGGCCCGATCAAAGTTGTTGCCGAGTTGGACGGTTTGATCTGAATGGACCAGAGCTGCCGTCCAATCTAAGCTAGATCCTTTCAAATTAAAAACAGAAATATACAACTCAGATCTGACGGCAGAACCTATTCATAATAGGAGACCCACTTCTACATCCGTAGCATAATATATCCATAATAGGTAGTCATCGGTTCAGTATATATAGCTCATGTCAACATCCATTTTCATAAACAATTATGATAACACGATTACATTTCTTGCTGCTGTAAATGCTCCCAAATATGTTTAATTTCAAAATCGTGTTTGAAACATAGAGAATGCTAACACATGTATCACATACAGACAAAATCCATACATTTAGTAGACACTTGTTCAATACAAATTCCAGGACTCAATGAAAGTTGCCTAAACACAATGCTAAAAATAAGCTGAAACGACTCATGGACATTACATATATATATATATATATATATATATATATATATATATATTCCACCCAGCTGGTTTTTCAGTGAGCCATACATAAGATGATAGTCTCCTGTACTAAACTATAATCTGAATCCAACAAGAATCATGCTTCAGAATTTTCATCCACATGGATATCAGCTCTGGAGTCAGCTTTGAAAAAGATATTTCCACAACACGAGCACCTTCTGTGAACTGCAAAACAACCAAAAAGAGCATAAGCATGCCAATATATGGCAAAGAATAATTTCGCAAATTTTCACGTGGTCTTTCACATGTTATTTTAGCTCAAGTTGTTCTTTTAGCTCGGATTCGAGTATGAGTAGTAATACTATAAATCCCTGCAGAATTGGATTAAAATTTATCCCAACTGCCTGAAGAAATCATGATCCCCAAACGGCCAAATCCGTTGGACTATAACCAACGGACTCCATCATCCCTAGAGATAACATCCCCGACACGTGCGTATTTAACCTTGAAAGGAGGACATGCCCAGAATAGGTGGTGCAGCTGTAGTGAAAGAGGCAAAAAGACTAATAACATGAGAATTTAAATGTCATCCTGTTGTAGAGAGTTAGTCACTTGGGGCTGTCACTGTGTCAGGTGTGGACAGAGACATGGAAAGAAACGAGCATGTCCATCGTGACAGATCGGTACACATAACATGGATTTTAGCTTCTTCACTGAGGATCTCATGTAACGAACACTTCTCTAGGCAACTTTTTTCATACAAAAGTGACGCAAATATATACATGGATATGAATTAGACAACTTTTATCACTCTGCTTGACATTTATCATAGTTTTGTATGAATTAGACAACCAATTCATGCATATCAAAAATGGGGTGTCAACATTAATGTTGTCAAAAAGACCATAGAGGGTGGATGATGGTTGGGGTTCAATATATACATGGATATGAATACGGGGGGTTGGGATGATTTCTATGAGTTCCTTGGAGAATGTGGAAGGTCTTGTGAGGTTAACTTATAGATACCAAGGTACGGATGAAGATTGGATATCATTATACAAGATGACATGGAGTCCAAGTTTGGAGTTATATAGAAGGAAAAGTTAATGAAACCAGTGTTCAACCAGATATCTATTGGGAATGAGAGTCACTCCGTATAAGGACAAGGTGGGGATTTGGGCATCTGTAATGATAGAAGCATGGAGTAAGCATGCAAAGAAGTAAAGAGGTGGTCCATAGGGCATGCTCTAGTTTTCTTGGGAGTGGTGAGAAAATAAAAAGGCAACCAAGGATAAAATGCATGACACAAAAAGTGGCTAAAATCTTCGCCAAACAACTAAAAATCTGATATGTCTGTACAGGTTTGCAGAAATAAACTGAAAATCTGTTTTCTTAAGAAGCCCAGGAAAATAAGCGCTAAGATTCACCTTGTAAAGTTGGAGGCAGTTTTTCTTGGTCATATGTTTTCTACACCATGGCATCCTATCAACTATGTTGATTGACTGATAGGAAAATTTCAATATATATGGCATTAAATATAAACATACACAACAGAATACTTGTAAAGCAAAAGTTAGTGTAATATGCATCTACCAGTAGAACCCATACATGAATGTTAATCTTGGTGCAAAAAAAGAATGGATATATGCATGAGCAGAACCTACAATGAGTAGCATACAAATATAAGTACAACCAAACTTGATTACCTGTGGTTTGATGTTAACCATTCCTTCTTCCTTTTGAGAATGCAACAACATGAGTACTACAACAAGTAAAGATGAAAGACAGCAACCAAGTAATCAGTTGTAAGTTGGATATAGAGATATAAAGAGGAATCCCTAATAAACTTGCAATCGAATGAATGATTTGTATATAGAGAATAATGCTACCTGATTGAAGTTGCAAAGATCAAACTGCAAATGAGGTCAAATTAAACTCATAGTAGCCAATCATCACCAACAAGTCTCGAAGATGAGAGATTTAAAGAAACCCTGCAATAGGTACAAATACGAACATCGACTATGAGTGTGATACTTTGCCAAGTAAGAGTGTCACTTCTAACTACAATTGTCTAGTGAACAGTCAAAAGTAAAACCAGAAAAGTAATATATACATACAACATGCCCAATATCTACAAGACATGTGCTAATTGCTTAGATCTAAAGGAAACAAGTATTGTACAGTTTGATATCCAACTAGTACGTTAGTTGACTGCTATTAAGGATGGGGAGATGCTTAACCCGACTGGTCCGAAATGATTTTTGTACCACACAGAGTGACGACTTCACGCCGATCATGTCCCCTAAATCTTACCTTTATACGAAACTCCACAAGGCTGCGACTAAAACATCAACATGTCTATCACAACAGCGATCAATCAGTAACAAGCCTATCCAAATGTTCATGATAAAGACCCCATGTTAGGAAGATACAATAAACAGAAGTGTTGAGAAGTCCACCAGTATCAGTATAGATAAAAGACCATCTAATTTTAATACAATTATAGATGTGTTGCATTTTTGTTGGGGAGTTGCCCATAATAACTCATATATTGGATGGACAAGAGTCGTCGTACCTGCCATTCTATATTGGTTAATATGGAAACACAGATGCACCAAAAGGTATGATGACTTTGTCTTCAGCTTAGAAAGGATATGGCAGGAGGCTACCAAAATCATAAACGAAGCTGCTAAGGACAAAAATGCAACAAACGATAGCTTATTAAGTTCTATGTGTTAAGACAATTTTGTATTGAGATTTTGTTGCTAGTTAGTGTTAATGATAGAGAGAATTTCCACAATATTGCATTCATTGGTAGGATCTAGATACACAAGGCAACTTAATATATTTTGTATTTTAATATTAGACACTACTAGTCATGATTATATTCATATTCCAGGGATCTATGCATGCTTTTGAGGACATCTTTTTGAATAAAACCTCAAAAAACATGCTAATTGAGTAATTTAGGACACATGATTGAGTTTATTTAATTGTATACAGAAAAAATATTGGGCAAATATTGATATTAGTAGTCATAAAAAAACAAAAAAATGAGTCATACCTCAAAAGTTGAAAGGAAAACTTCAACCAGCACCATCCACATTCCACTAAACCAAAATAAGTACTCCACCTTACTGGGAAATATATATATTCAGTTGCATTAGCAATTGGTATATCAATATTTGCTTTGAAAAAGGTATTAAAAATCATTAGACTTGCAAAATATCATGTAGTGCTCACATCTCCTTTTGTAGTCCAATGTCCAACTGAATTTTTTGTACCAAAATCTGCTAGTATATAGCAGTGTCGAATAATTTTCCTTCTTAAACCAAACAGAAGCCTTAACAAGACAAAATGTAATGCATATCCTTGATCCAAAAAAGCCAGTCAATTGGATATACCATTAAGAACAACAAAATCTGGCAGTCTTATTATCTGTAAGAGACAAAAACATAAAATGATATAGTAACAATAGCAACATCAATAAATTGTGATCTAGTAGCACTTTACTTACTTCATCTGAAGATAATTATTTAGAGGTCACAAAGGCCATGAGAGCTTTGTGGAGAATAGTGGTGATGTAATTTTACAAAAATCAATCATGCATTGAGTTAAATGTGGTCATGAAATATGCTAATATTAAATCTTTGAGATATACCTGGATATCATTGTTACTGCTTGATGTACGGGGCTCGCGAGAATTAGATGCTCCTTCTCGATTTCCCTATAAAATAAGCCTACATTTTTTAGACAAAAAAATCACAAATTTGAATCTATTTAGGTAATTGCCACCTGTCCGATTTGTTCTCTCAGACATGCAAGTTCTTCTTCCAACTCCTTAATTCGTAATTGTTGACTAACATAAGTTTTCATTTGGATACGTTGCAAATGAGACACCTTCCACCTTTGTCTAGAAGCTCCCATACCATATCCCCTCTCATAGCCTCCATGGTGTTCTCCATGTACATCATCAAGCACATGAGTAAAGGCGTGATGGTCTGTTGACCGTTGAAGTTGTCGTTGTTCGCATTTTGAGGCAATCTCATCCTGTAGTTGTTAGACATATTTCACTTATGTGTCGATATATGAATTGCAAATAAGTTGAAGTGTGATATTATGATAAACTTACACATTTTTTCTTTGTGTAGTCATCCCAAAATTCACCCTTTTCATCTTGATGATATTTGATATATGCCTGATATTCGGCTGCTACAACACCCTTTTCAGTCTATCACCAAAAAAATGATATCAATATAAAAAATTCAAATATTGTACCATCAAGATAACCTAAATTGTAAAGTACTTATAGATATTTACCCATTCATGATAACAACGAGAATATGATTTTGCTCCTGTTCTATGTGTGGGACGTGGACCTTTACGATTGATCTTGTTTCTAGTGCACTCTTCCTATGAATAAAACAAATATTAAAAAACATAAGTCATATAAAACAAATAAGAAATTTACTATAACACATTATTTTATATCACCTGTTTCTTAGCACACTTCCAATATTCTAATAATTTCTTCCATTCCCATTCAGTGACTCTTGGATCAGGAGAGCTTTGACGATCTTGATCTGGATGTTCTGAAGTAGACTTTTTATCTTTCAATATGTTACGCCAAGATCTAACTTTTTTTTGTACATTACCATAACACCAGTATACAACATCTTGCATATTTGCAATGGTCTCTCCATCAATCATGTAAAATTCATACAACTCCTATAAAAATATGTGTTAGAAACATTTCATACTAAATTAAGTTCAAATTAGTTGTATAATTAAATTTGCAATGCAGTACCATGACATCATCCATAGTTGATTCAAAACCCTTAATATGATCTGCACCCCACTCTTTATGTAATGGAAAATGTATTCCCTTCTTTGCACAAATCCCTAGATAATTTGTCAAGTTCCTACCCACATCACCAATTGGAGCTCCTCGATCACTAAACAAACATTTATGCGATTTTCCTCGTGGTGGTAGTAAAGTGCTCAACTTTGCCACTCCTTTATGTCTTTTTTTGGTATAGATGATACATTGCGATCACTAAACAAACATCAGATCTACACCAAGAGTCACAATTGTCATTTTCATTATTTTGGCCAATGAATTTGGCATGATGGATATCTCTAAGAATCATGTCATCCTCTTCAGTGATACTAGAATAGTTTGAACAACCATATGTATTCCTAGGTCTCCAATGACAAACAACACTCCATTCTGGAAACTCAGGATCAATTGAGTAATAGACTTGTTGGGCAAGGGATGGAAAGATAAATGGTTCATCTAGAAAACTTCTTTGAACTGTATCAACCATTGTGAAATTGAATTCATCTTTCTGGCACCCATATATTGAATCATACCATGTGCATTTAAACAAATGCATAACTATCTTTTTAGAATATGCATTTTGTATGATGTCTATTAATGACCCATAAAATACTTGACCATCATGCCCAATAGTTGCAACTCCACTATTTTGTGTCACTCTATTTTTTTCTCTATCTTTAACCTCAAACTTATACCCATTAGTAAAATACCCTTTATATGAAAATGCTCCAGGTTTAGGTCCACGGGCCAAGTGTTTGACATCTTCAGGAAAAACATTAGATACCTCAAGTGCAGCAATCTGAGAAAAAAAACACTCAATGTTTTACTAGCAAAATATAAAATTATATTTTGAAGTATATCAAGAGACTTACATAGTCCTTAAACCAATATACAAAGTTGTCATGCTGTTCTTTTTGAATTTGAATATCACTCCAATTTGGATTTTGATTCTGCAGAATATTTTTATGTTTCCTACATGGAACAAGGCTAAAATTAATGTAAAATGGTACTTATTACCTAGAATATAAGAACAATAGCCATGATTCAAAAGACTTTCCACCTCTTCACCAGTCAAGGGTTTTGGAGAAGGATCGAACTCAGTGTCACCATTGAAATTCCTAATATCTTTACGCCATGGATGATTAGTAGGTAAGAAGCGACGGTGTCTCAAATATACAACCTTTCTACTGACAGGAAGGTACATGGATCCAATAAAAGAATGACACATAGGACATGCTTTATACCCTTTTGTACTCCATCCAGATAACATTGCATATGCTGGAAAATCACTAATTGTCCATAACAAAGCTGCATGCATATTGAAGGTTTCACCAGTAGAAGAATCATATACCTTTACTCCACTACTCCACAACAACTTCAACTCTTCAATTAAAGGCCTCAAATAAATATCAATTTCTTTTGGCATTTTGGGTCCGTCAATCAAAAGAGTCAACATGAAATAAGATTGGTCCAAAACAAACCATGGAGGCAAGTTATAAACCATCAAAATCACTGGCCATATGGAATGATTACTACCCTTAGTCATGTTGAAAGGGTTAAATCCATCAGCTGCCAATCCTAAACGAACATTACGAGGTTCACTACTAAATATTGGGTGCTTATTATCAAAATCTCTCCATGCTTCAGAATCTCTAGGATGACTCATTTCTCCTGCCTTACTTTGTGGTGACTTTTTGTGCCAAGTCATAAGATTAGCTGAAACTGTGCACATAAAAAGTCTTTTTAATATTGGTATCAATGGAAAATAGCGAAGAATCTTAGCTGGTATAGACTTCTTCTTCTTTACATCTGAACATATCCATCTAGAACTATTACACTTTGGACATTCATTTAAGTTTTCATTCTCCCCAAAATATAATAAGCAATCATTAGGGTAGACATGAATCTTCTGACATTTCAAACCTATAGTGTTCATAACCCTTTTACACTCATACCAAGTTTTAGGGAGTGTATTATTAGAAGGAAGAATTTTATGAGCATAATCCAAGACATCACATGCACCCTTTTTACTCCATTTGTTATCACATTTCATTTTCAAGAGATCTAGTATAGAATCAAACTTAGAGACACCACAACCAGGATATAGAGGAGTATAAGCATCATTCATCACTTCTTCAAAATTTTTGGTATCACACTCATTAAATGATTGATCTTCATTCCCTGAATCAATGATTTGGTCAACTTCCTCATAATTACCCATCAAATGATTTAGCATATGTATATTTTCATTGATGTTCACATTCCTAAATCTAGGTTCACAGTGAACTTCTCCATGATACTTCCATCTCATGTATTGATCAACAAAGCCATTAGACAAGATATGATATCGAATAACATCTGAATGTTGATGAATGCTATTCTCACAAGTTTTGCAAGGGCATAACTTTTCTGAGTTTGAACTGTCTTTGAACGCAAACTCTATGAAAAACTCTACACCCTCACAAAAGTTCACATCATGTAACCTTTCAAATTTTGAGTTGCAGCTATACATCCAACTCTTATCTTGAATAAACTTGCTTGTCATCTTGATGATTCCTTGAAACAAAGAAAAACATAATATACATTTAATTCATAAATACACTAATGTATATATGTATTTATAGATATCTTAGAAAGCATGAATTGCATATATCTCAATATGATGAAAATTATGTTATAATGATTGTATAATGATATGATTATAAAATAACTTCAACAAAATCTTGGATACTACATATTTGAGGTTCATGTGATTTACACCACAACAGACTACGAAGTTGAGTTCTATGGGGGAAATCACAAGAGTTGTAACCATTGACATAAGTGAAACATACATGTTATTCCATGAAACAGTCTTTTATATATGCAAGAAGAGTAGAGCATTTTCAAAATAAAAAATTGAATATCATATAGATAAAACGAGAGATGGCTGTGAAAGGATTAGATGAATGAAAGCAGATTAAGAAGATTCCATAGAATAAGACGGGCAGAAGTAGGAAATCATGTCCTTTTTCAGGTCAATAGAAACGAACATCAAATTCTATTAGCCATAAAATATATTTTGGAAGTGTTTACCTGTGCTATATTGTTCAAGTAGCCGCTGTAGTTTACTTTTTAGGACCCTTGCTGTCCTCCGGCGTGCTTGACCTCCACCTCCTCTGATTTTTGGGGCCACCACCAGCAAGAGCAGAGTACGGCGACTCGTCACTTGGACCACGATGTGTAGCCTCTGAACCGGACTTTGTTGGACCCTTACTGCTGTTCACTTCGCCGGACCGTTACGGTTGTTTGCAGTGCTTGAGTTTCGTCTCCTCTGATTTTGGGGCCGGCACCAGCCAGACCAGAGCGCCGTTGCTGGGAGCGGCGTCACTAGGGCCAATGTGAAGCCACTGAAGTCGGACTATAGAGAGAAGATGAGAAACGAAGAAGTGAGAGAAGAAGAGAGAACGGAGTCAAGAACGGAGTCGGGATCCATGATTCTGAGATCACCTGGATCGTACCTGGTAGGGACGCCGTCACCGATGTTTCCACTATCCTCTACCTCGCTTCCTCTACCTGCACCCAACAGCGTCGGGAAGCGCCAAGCAATACCACCTATCGTCGGCAGTGCCGATTACCTTCAGGCAGCACCATAGGAGGACCTCCGTTCATCCAGGAGATGAAGCACACAGGCCGGCGTCGAGGAAGGAGGCTAAAAAATGTGAGGTGCTCCACGCCGGAGGAAGGAACTGCTAGAAGCAAAGGCGCTGGAGGAAGGAACGGCTAGAAGCAAGCTCCACGCTGGTAGCACATAGCTTGGAGGAACAGAAGAAGATGATGGACACGGAAGTCGGACTCGAGCAATACGCCGTGGCGGCTATTGAACGGTAGTTGGGTTTAGGTTTATGCGTTCCTAAATGTTGGCGCGAGTTTTGCAGATTTGCCCCTAAGAAATATGCGGGAAAATATATTGTAGGAGTCCGACCGTCGAGTCTGTACAACCGTCTGATTTGTAAATTATCAACCGTCCATCCCGACCCACCTTTTCAGTAGTGTTTATATCTTCAATGTCGAATTGCAGGGACTGTACACATAAATATAGGAGATGGATGTAGAGGACGACCTCATTCTCCAAATTAGTATCATACCGAGCAATAGCGTGACAATTAGCAAAAAGTTGAGTCAGAATCTTTGCAGGTCTAGTGGTATGAGAAAGTCAAGATAGGAAAAACAAAGAAATATTATAAGAAAGACATTCTTACATATACTCTTGGAGAAAGTTGAAAGAAACCCACATACCAGATAATTCAGATTTCAGAACAATGGGAGGCTAGTAAAGTAGACATATTTAACACACCAACTTGTATCCATGGTTGGCTGCTCGGTTGCTTTGATCACATGCTTGAGTACTTGATCAGGCGCTGCTTTTCGTGTGTAGGTATACTGTAATAGTTTGGTCGTTGGTTTGAGCTTACGTCCAATATGACTGCAATGTAGTGGACATAGACATATTCAACTGCTGGGTTTTGTTTCTTTAGGCGTCCTCAATCCACGACATGTAACACAATGCAGGTGGCTTGCTATTTGCAGACATCTACCTGTTCCAAGACAAATTATCGTTATAAATGTTGGGGATGTTGTACCGATACAGTCTCGGATGTGACAAAAAGTTGTCACAGAAGTGCTACCAACAAGTGTATAAAACCCAAAGACGAAAAACACCAGATTTAACGTGGAAAACTCTCCCCTCAATAAGGAGAGAAAAACCACGGGGCAATCCCGCTAATAAGCACTATGTAATAAAATTACAACTCACACCTCCCAGATTTAATTACCCCTAAATCCGGGTAGCAACCGCCAACTGCTACTTTGCTTCAAGGCAAAGTCGTTGGCCCTCTCTTATAAACCAAGAGAGCTTCTCTACCAGTTGTTCTTGTTCTCTGGCACCCTCTACCACAGAAGGCACCAACAAGCAACTGGAGAACTCACACCTCAACCGGTGGATAATCCAAAGGCCTCCCCAGGGGCCTCTATTTATAGGCCTCCATGCATGTGATTGCAACCAGGAATTCTAGTCCTAGTTCGAATCCTAGTCCAACTGCATGTTGCACATAGGAAATCATATTCCTACTATTCAAGATTTGACTCCTATTAGGATTGGTAGCACAAACCAACCCTCCCAAGTCTAAATCCCACTAAGACATGGGCTGGATTATATTCCTAATCCCAACAATGTCCCCCTCCAGCCATGAGGGAGATGTGGTCTTCAGCGATCATCATTGGGAATGTACACCGCAGAGCTTCTTACAAAGCTCTAGCTTATCTCGTGTCACCACCTTGGTCATCATATCAGAAGCATTCTTCTCAGTATGGATCTTTTTCAGAGTCAACAACTTCTTCTCTATAACATCACGAAGCCAGTGATATCTCACATCAAAATCCACTCATGGTCTTTGACCAAAGCCCTTGACAACAAGTCTGGCTTTGTATCTAATATCACTACCAGTGCCGTCATTCTTCATCCTATAGACCCACTTGTTCTTTAGTGCTCTCCGACCCTTGGGAAGTGCCACAATCTCATAGGTGTCATTATTCTGCAAAGAATTCATCTCCTCCTGCATCGCCTGATGCCACTGTACTCTGTCTCTATGAGTTTGTGCCTCCTGAAAAGTCTCTGGCTCCCCCTGATCAGTAAGCAAGATATACTGAGATGCCGGATATCTGGATGAAGGATGACGTACTCTGTCAGACCTCCTCAGCTGCTGCTCTGAGGACTCTGCCTGGTCCTGATCCTGCTCCCCCTGCCCAGAAGTCTCTTCCTGTGAAGTTGAATCACTCGTCTATGCGTCTGGAACTGGACCACTTGATGTGCTATCACTCTGCTGCTCATGGTGATTATGTTGCTCTTCTTCATCATCAGAAGACTGCACCTGTGAAGAAGCTGAATCATCCTCATACTCATCGTCTGAAGAACTGTCACCTGATCCCGCAGTCTCTGCATCATCAACCTCAGGCTCTGTCACTGTCTGACTCTCACAGAAAGTCACATCTCTGTGTCTGGTCATGGTCTTTTTCACTAGATCCCATAACCTATACCCAAACTGTTGATCTCCATAGCCAAGAAAGATAAATGGCACCGCTTTATCATCCAGCTTTTGCCTCTTTTCCTTGGGAACATGAGCATATGCCTTGCATCTAAATACTCGGAGATGTGAGTAGGATGCATCCTTACATGTCCATACATGCTCAGGTATATCAAACCCCAAAGGAACTGATGGAGATCGATTTATCAGATAGCAGGCAGTTCTCACTGCCTCACCCCAAAATGTCTTTGGCAACTTTGCAGTCTTCAACATGCATCTGACTTTCTCGACAATAGTACGGTTCATCCTTTTAGCTGTACCATTGTGTTGTGGTGTGTCGGGCTCTGTCCTCTCATGCCGTAGGCCATGCTGCGTGCAGTACGCCTGGAACTCCCTGGAGGTGTACTCTCCTCCATTGTCCGTTCGGAGACACTTTAATTTTTCACCGGTCTCCCGCTCTACCATGGCATGGAACTTTTGGAAACATTGAAAAACCTGATCCTTGGTCTTCAGCAAGTAGACCCACACCTTCCTAGATGCATCATCAATGAATGTGACAAAATACTTATTGCCTCCCAGTGAAGCCATCTCAAACGGACCGCAGACATCCGAATGAACCAACTGTAGAAGCTTTGACTTCACCGCAAACCTTCTCTTGAAAGAAACTCGTCGTTTCTTTCCTGTCTGACATGCATCACATGAACTGAGACCACTATCCTTGCCACAAGGAATCAACCTCTTCTTAGATAGAAGATTCAAGCCCTTTTCACTCATGTGTCCTAACCGTTTGTGCCATAGATCTGTCTGGTTATCCTCAACTGCATGTATACTGCCGTCTCTAAGTACTTTGAGCTTGGTCTTGTATAATGTGCGAGACAGTTTGCCACGTACAATAACCAAAGCCCCCTTGGTGATCTTGCATTTGCCGCCACCAAAATCAAGATGACAACCTTCTCTATCAAAGAAAGAACCAAAGATCAAACTCAGCCGCAAATCTGGAACGTGACGAACATCCTTCAGCGTGAGCGTGCAACCAACACTTGTCTGAACACAAATGTCACCAATCCCGACAATTCTAGAGAAGCTGGAATTTCCCATGTTCACCCTCCCAAAGTCTCCCCTCCTGTATGAAGTGAAGAACTCCTTACTTGGTGAAGCATGATAAGAAGCTGCAGTATCCACCACCCACTCAGAATCATCCTCATCAACATGCAAACACTGTTCTTGGACTGTAAAGACCACATCGTCATCATCGCACCTATCATCTGAGATCGTCGCTGTAGTATTCTTGTCGTCATCTTGCTTGTCTTTGGCTTCAGACCCATGTTTCTTTTTCCAAATCTTGCAATCTCTTTTGAAGTGACCTGGCTTGCCGCAATGGAAGCACCCTCTACCATTCTTTGACTTGGATCTACCACGAGACTTCTCGCGGTCTTGGGATTCACCGCGGCTCTTAGATCTACCACGGTCTCTCGCTCTATCAACGCATCTGCCCTCTGTGAAGTGCACCTCTGATCCACTGTCGCCTGAGGCTCGTCGTCGAGTCTCTTCATTCAGTACACTGCTCTTCACCTGGTCAAGTGTCAACTTGCCCTCCTGTGCAGAATTGCTGACTGTCACTACGAGTGTCTCCCAACTGTCCGGTAGCGATCCTAGAAGAAATAGAGCCTGAAGTTCATCATCAAGAACCATCTTCATGGACCCCAACTGATTTACAAGGCTTTGGAATTCATTCATATGCTCGGCGATGTTTGTACCATCCCAGTACTTGAGTTTCACCAACTTTCGGATCAAGAAAGCTTTATTTGTGGCAGTCTTCCGCTCATATAACTTCTTGAGCTTTTCCCACAGATCTTTGGCATTGGTCTCTTCTGAGACGTGATGGAATACGGAGATGTCGAGCCACTTCCGCACTGTTCCGACGGTTTTCCTGTTTAGCTTCTTCCAATCTGCATCAGATGTAGTCTCTGGCTTTTGTCCATCTATCGGATCGTATAGATCTTTGCAATAGAGAATATCCTCGATCTTGGGTTTCCAAATCTGCCAATTTGTGCTTGTCAACTTTATCATCGTCACATCTTCATCTTTCCCCATCTGGACTTGTATATGCAACCTTGTCTGATACCACTTGTTGGGGATGTTGTACCGATACAGTCCCGGATGTGACGAAAAATTGTCACGGAAGTGCTACCAACAAGCGTATAAAACCCAAAGAAGAAAAACACCAGATTTAACGTGGAAAACTCTCCCCTCAATAAGGAGAGAAAAACCACGGGGCAATCCCTCTAATAAGCACTATGTAATAAAATTACAACTCACACCTCCCAGATTTAATTACCCCTAAATCCGGGTAGCAACCGCCAACCGCTACTTTGCTTCAAGGCAAAGTCGTTGGCCCTCTCTTATAAACCAAGAGAGCTTCTCTACCAGTTGTTCTTGTTCTCTGACACCCTCTACCACAGAAGGCACCAACAAGCAACTGGAGAACTCACACCTCAACCGGTGGATAATCCAAAGGCCTCCCCAGGGGCCTCTATTTATAGGCCTCCATGCATGTGATTGCAACCAGGAATTCTAGTCCTAGTTCGAATCCTAGTCCAACTGCATGTTGCACATAGGAAGTCATATTCATACTATTCAAGATTTGACTCCTATTAGGATTGGTAGCACAAACCAACCCTCCCAAGTCTAAATCCCACTAAGAAGACATGGGCTGGATTATATTCCTAATCCCAACAATAAATACAAAGAAAAAAATGTTTAAAATGTCATTGTAATGTTGTACAGTAAGTTGGGTATATTATCTAATAGGTTACACGCAAGCACAATGAGCAATAGCAACACGTACAAGTTTAAAGAAAACATGTCTACAGAACACATGCTAACATTATTATTGATCTAACGCCATGGTCTATGATATTGATATATGATTGTAACTGTTTTGCTAAACACACTTCTTGTTAGGAAGCAACATCGGGCTCGATCATTGACTTCTCAGTTCCACTGATGCATCATTTCTACTTTAATATGTATTGTTTAGTGGTTTGTCTTCTTCGCAATTCCTTACACCTTTACACCCACCTTACCACCAAAACCTCACCGCTAGACAACATGGATGTAGAAATGTGAGTCCAAAGGGCACCCAACGTTAGGAAGGCAAGAAAGGAGAACAAAACTTGATTCTCCAAGATCAGGAAAATGTTGCAGATAATATTCCTTCAAAATGATGCTGATCGGGAAACAAACTACAAACCTGGCCTCGTCTTTGTTGCAACCATGATGGCAAAGTAAGGTTGCAAACTGGAGCGATCACCTGGTCCCCTAATTTGCCTCCGAAATGATGTTGATCTGGAAACAAATCACAAACCTGGCCTCCTCTTTGCTGCAACCATGGCGGCCCTCCTCTTTGCTTCAACCATGGCGGCCAAAGTTGAATCTTATATTTTGACTCGCCGATGAAGAGCAAGGATGGAGGTTGTTGGTAATAAGGAGAACGTGAGGAAATCATTAAAGCAATAGTAATTGGGGACGGAGTGGACCGAGAATAGCGAGGAGGCGCATGGGTGGGAAAGGTGGAGTCTGGTTGTGGAAGAGAGAGATGAACGTGGGAGGTGCAACCTTCACATAATGCCACACAATGTTGATTTATTAGAAATCACGGGGATAAAGATTAAACGGATAATTTGTTTTGTGAAATAGTGGGGTGGTTAGTTATGGTGGATAGTAAGATCGTGGAGGAACTTGCCGCGGGTTACAACAAGACGCGTGTAGATTATGAGTGGTTACAACTATGGGAGAAGAGTGGTGTTGTCAATCAGTTTGTTGTGCGAAAAGGAGAATTTTTTTGCTAAAAGTACAACAACTCTTTAAAAAAGAAGAAAAGAGACAGAGTCAAGGAGAGTGTGGCATTTTAAAAATGCTATGTTTTGATTGGTCAGTGACACTATTATAATTAATAAAAAATATTCATTTTTTTTTTATAGTAGTATAGATATCGGTCGGCCCACAGTAGTTGAAGATTGATGTCTCTTTCTGGTTTCCCTTTTGCCGGAACCTGCCGCACATTCAGACCGCTGTCCGCTCCCCCGGTCATGAAGTAGGCAAACATCACAGTAGCCCTAGCCCAGGTGAGATCGTCCATCTGTTAATTCCCTGCGGAGGTGCTGTCTTTGCGAGTCTGGCCAGAAGCCCGAAGACGGACTCTCCCGCGCCGTTTTCCGCAACCTGCACACAACGGCTGCTTCTGGTTCGACCCTTGGTTGTACATGCGATCCCTTCGCCACTTCAATTGACGTATGTGCCGTTTTCCGCAACCTGCACACAACGGCTGCTTCTGGTTCGACCCTTGGTTGTACATGCGATCCCTTCGCCACTTCAATTGCCGTATGTGGGCGACCGCTACACCGATGGGCTCTTGTCATCCAGAAATAAAGCCCCCTCATTGCTGCATTGGCGCCGTATAGGACACCACAACGCCTACTCGGCCCCAGCTGATTGTCCCGTGCGTTGTATTACAGGTAGTTGGCGTGGGACGCCGAATATAAGAATGTCCGCCCCTTGTCCTATTTGTCACTTGACTCTACCTCTTTCTGAATTGGAACGGTACTCCCTCAACCAAAAGAACAAGTTTTCATTTTCAATTTTAGAATTATGTTTTCTGAGCATTACTTTCTACTTTTCTCTAATGCCGTGAAAACGTACTGCAAATTGACCCATTACAGGCACGCAAATAGTCACTTTGACGAGGAGGAGGAACTTGCAACAGCAAGGGACATGGAATTGGCGCAAGCTATTGCGTTTGCTCCTGAGAGTCCTGTTTCTAAGGTTACACCTCTCAAGCTTCAACGTTCGTGAAATCACATACCTTATTCCTAGATTTTTGCCGAGTGTGTAAAGGAATGCTGAGCTTGCTGCTTTGGTCCCACCTTCAGGATGCTATTGTGGAGTTATTTCTAGACCCCGAGTCTACAGAGAATTGGTTCCCTGAAAGTAATGTTGCAGGATCTCATCTTCGCTCTAGCACCTACAAAGACAGGTTACGTGCAGATGTACAAAACAGAAGTGGTCATTGTCAAACAGATGCTGATATCATGAATTTATTAAGGCAATGCTTACAAAAAGAAAATAAAGATTCAATCGCAGTGATAACTGTCTATGTCGATCACTTTCAGAGCACAGAATCTGAAGATTCAGGCTGGGGCTGTGGTTGGCGTAACATTCAGATGCTGGGTTCTCATCTGTCGACGCAAAGGAAAGATGCCAAAGAAGTCATCTTTGGTGGTTGTGGATTCATTCCTGATATCCCATCTCTGCAATTGTTGCTTGAGGCAGCCTGGGAAAATGGTTTCGATGTTCCCGGGTCCGAGCAGTTAGGTAAAAAAGTATATGGAACTAGGAAATGGATAGGGACTACTGAATGTGCAGCGTTGCTGAGATCATTTGGGCTTCGTGCAAGGGTTGTAGATTTTGATAGCAAAGCCACTGAACCTTTTGACACATTAGAAAATGTAAAAAACAGTGATATTTCTGCAGTACAATGCACTGGTGGAACGTCTAGAAGGAAACTAAATCTAGAGCCCATTTTTGGACCCATGGACAAATTTCTGGTTAGGGGATCACATTCTGGTGCAATTTCAGAAAATGGTTATGGACTTGAACACCAAGGCTCATCTGTTCCAAGTACCAGTTCTCGTACAGTGATATTTCATGACAATGGTTCTACCAAAAAGTTAGACGGACACCAAGTTCTTGCTAATTGGGTGTGGAAACATTTTATGGATGGGGTTTCCACTGGATTAGACAAGTTCAATAAAGTCTTACTTACTAATAAAACGTGAGTGCACTTTGTATATTGGTAGTGAGGCATGCTTCTTTCTTTTTATTTCTTTTGACATAGTGCTGTATATGTTTGTTTGATGTTCTCATACACAGGCCCTTGTACTTTCAACATGATGGCCACTCAAGAACTATCGTTGGAATTCAGAGGCAGAGGAGACCAAGAGGAGAACCTTACGTCTACACACTCTTAATATTAGACCCTGCACATGTAATTCACTAACATCATCTCCTATAAAGTTTCATAGCCACAGAAGCAAATAAGAATAATACTGTAGTTTGCTATATTTCGGTACGTATAATATTTATTTGATGGGTTTGTAGTTTGTTATTAATTGTGGCAGATTTAAGATTTTACATATAATTGATCAGTCTTGCGCTTGGAATGTAAAACACATCTTTGATCCGAAAGACTTGGGGGTTGCTGCTTGCATGCACATCACTCATTTAGTGCAATAATCTGATCTTATTAATTAT
Source organism: Alisma plantago-aquatica (assembly GCA_963693085.1). NCBI lineage: Eukaryota > Viridiplantae > Streptophyta > Magnoliopsida > Alismatales > Alismataceae > Alisma > Alisma plantago-aquatica. The sequence goes on along the minus strand of OY856413.1, from coordinate 997,531,206 downwards.
AGTGGTGCTTCTAGCATTGAGTTGGCTAACTGTATATTATTTGTTTGCTCTATATCTATTTCAGAGATCAAAAAACTTGGAAAGTTGTCTCAAACAAAATAATGGATGGCAGCAGTTAGTGAAAAGAGGTTCACATACACTAAAAAAGCCTCAGTACCAGGTCGATTTTATTGCAAGCACTTTTATTTCTCTTCATTATAAGTACAACATCTATGACCGAAATCTGTGCAAAGTTTTGAGAAGAAATTTGACTCAGTGATCAATTTAGAAATGGTTGGTTCTAAAAAAGATAATTTGAAATTACAATAAGATTCTTGAAATTTGATCAATAATCTAAGTTTGGTCTAAACCTTGTTTCTGGCTTCGATGTCAGGAACTATGTTATTCATATTAGGTACTGTTTGCAATATAAAAGACATTGGTATATCTATTGAAGTTATTATGTGAAACCCAATTGTCCTTGATGACCACGAAAAATATATGGGGAGAATTTATGTACCAATCAAATATCTATACTACTATAAAAAGAGCGAGTTTGATGCTGCGCTCTCCTTAATTCATTCTCTTCTCTCATTTTTTCAAGGAATTTTGCTCCTACAAATATTTATTCTCACACTCTCCTATTAACTTTTATTATCTTTAATTCTGTATTTCTCTCTCCATCCCACGGAAAAGGTTCCTTGATTCTCTCCTTTCAAACAACCAACACAAATATCTTTTACCGTAGGGACCCTTTCAAAGACGAATCCTCTCCCCGTATATTTCCAAAAAATTTTATATGTCACGTGCATGTGCACGTGTGTATTCACTAGTAATGTAATATAAGGCACTTAGGCAAACGGATCTGGATAGAAGCTGCTACAAGAGCCAATTAGATTTAGTTAGATATGTTTTAGCTGTTTTGGTGCTTTAGTTATATGGTCTTATTAGTTATTCTCAGGGACTTACTGCTTATTTTTAGGGACTTATTTGTATATTTTAAGTTTACTATTTTTTTGGGGAAAGAGATCTTTCATTGATTAACTCGCATTAGGGTTACAGAAGTCAATGTTAAAAACCTGTGGATGGTTTCCATTACAGAATAAATTTGAAATATTTATTGAAATACCCATAGGAGGATAAACATGTTCAGGAAAAAAATACCCAGGTACTTCAAACTTCGCTAGATGATCCACATCCTGATTTTGCTGTCGAGATATCTTCTGCAAGTGAACAGTCCATGGTCTTCTAAGACTGTCAGCAATTGAAACAACCTACGTTTGTGCATGTGAAATATAAGCTGATTGCAAAAGAGTTGCAGAAATAGCAGCTTCTGAATCAGATTCAATTACTACATTAGTCCACCGATTCTTCCAAGCAACTGTTAAGGCAAGTTCAGCTTCGAGTACTGAAGTAGTATAGATACGTTTAATACAGCCATGTAACCAAGCCCCTGAGTGAGACCTTGCTATCATAGCTAGCACAGAAGGATTAAGTCTAAAAGAAGCATCTGTATTTATTGTAATCCAATCCAAATGCTGATGTAACCAGTATCCTACCGCATGATGGTGATTCTCAGACCTAGAAGTAGGAAGTAAGACAGAAGAAGAAAAAGCTATACTGATGTCTGCAGCCAACCTCATAGTTGAAGTGCATATTCTAGCTGTATTGCAGTCTTCATTGTTGAAAATTTGTGTTATTGTGGGCTAGCCAGATACTGTACCATCCAATAACGAAGACAGTTATAACCATTGCTTCAGCTGAGAGACCTGCTGTAACCAATTCCAGTAAGGATGTTGATGATAAAACAGGAATCATATCATGAATCCCCAGTTGATGCCATATGTTAGAAGCATAGGTGCAATCCCACAAAGCATGTAGATTTGTTTCAGAATCCTGGTTACACAGAGTACAAGCTGGATCGTCTATGAAATGTTTTTAAAACCTATGAGCATTAGTCATAAGACTCTTGTTCAATACCAGCCACATGAAAATTTTAAGCTTCATTGGAATTTTTAGTTTCCACAGCCGACCCCAAGGTCCTGAGTGAGCTTGTATCTTCTCTTTAATTAAACAGTGATAAACTGAAGCAGTAGAGAAATAACCATTCTCCGTTAAAGACCAGGCAATAACATCAGGCAAATTGTAAGAAATTGGAGAGGGCAGACTAACAAATTCTCAGTACAATATCTTCCGGGAAGAAAGTCCTCAGAAAATCAACATTCCGTCCGTTGTTTGCATTTGTAACAGTACCCGACTTTCAGATCCATTTAGTCATTTGGTACTGGTGTAGTGACTCTAGCATATTGGTTCGTTATTTCAGGAATTCAATTATCAAACCATGCTGAAGAATTCATTCCTGAGATAATACTTTGTAGCTATTATCTTTTACAATGCCGAATAACTTGTTGGTAACTCTCCAAAAAGAAGTACACCGTTGTGTAAATGTCTCAGAAATAGATCTGTACTTATTTTGAATTGCAGTCACCCAAGGCTACACATTGTCAGAGTAAAAGTACCAAGCAAACTTCATAAGAAGGGCCAAATTCCAGTCCCGCATTGACTTAATACCCAGACCACCATCTGTCTTGTTAGCAATCAGTTGATTCCAGCAGACTAAGGATAGAGATCTTTGTGATGAACCTCTTTGCCAAATAAACTGACGAATCAGTTTGTCAATACGTGAACATAATGAGACAGGCAAGCAGCATGTATGCATGGAGTAAGTAGGGATTGCGGCCAAAACAGACTTTGCTAAACATATCCGCCCAGCAAGATTGAGTGTTATTGCTGCCCAGTGAGTCCACTGCATTATAGATGCGTTGATAAGTAGACTTAGTTATTCGGCCATGTACAACTGGTACACCTAGATAACGGTCTATGACAGTAGTCCTTGTCATCCTCGCAATGGAACATATCTCTCTCTGCAAGGAAGGCTATACTGAAGAAGAAAAGAAGATCAAACCTTTTTCCTGTTGAAATGGATTGTCCTGAGGCCAGTTCAAATTGATGAAAACAGTCTAGAATTAGTTGAATATGATGTACGTCTGCCTTTGCAAATAGCATGATTTCATCTGCAAAAACTACGTGCGATATGGCAGGACCTATCTGGGATAGCCTCACATGTTTCTAGTAGTGTTGAGAAACGTTTTCTTCAATCAGTAAACTGAGTCTATTAAGACACATGACAAACAAATACGGTGACAAGGGATCTCCCTGGCGAAGGCCTCTAGAAGCTTTAAAATTTGGTAATTGCTGTCCATTCCATAATACACTAATCCGTCTTCCGCTTATAGAGTTCATAATGTAGTTAACAATCGGAATTGGTAGGCCAGCTTTTATAATAGTGTCCAAAATAAAGGACTAGGACATCCGATCATATTCTCTGCTTAATCGATCTTGATTTCCATCGATTTTGCAGACTTTGGTCTTCGCATAGAGTGAATCAGTTCTTGAACTAAAATTATATTATCAGTGATACATCTACAATGAATAAAGCTAGATGGGGCCTAATTTCTGGGCATATATTGTCTCAACCGGTTAACAATAATCTTTGAGGTTAACTTTAGACATACATTGTTTAAGAAAATAGGCCTCAGTTGTTTGCAAGTCATCGGGTGAAGTACCTTAGGTATAAGAACAAGAGCAACATTACACATAGACGATGGAAGAGGATAACCAGCAAGAACATTTGTCATAGTAGATACAAGTGAAGTATGAATGGCAGTCCAATTATGGAGTAGAAATTTAACATCTACACCATCTGGGCCAGCAACTTTACGTCTACCCATAGAATGAAGGGTATCATAAATTTCAGAATGCTTCTGCAACTGTAAGAGGTTGTCATTGTAGGCATTGCATCGATGTAATGATGATTAAGAAGGAAAGACAGTACAAAACTGATCCTTGACGAATAGAAATACCATATTCTTCAACACAGTGTTATTAAAACCCGGTTGGACCATCTGGTCCGACCGGTGGACCGTAAACCGGCACCCCTACCGGTTCGGTTATTGTATAAACCCGATAATACCGGTTCAGCCAGTCAGATGGCCGGTCTAACTGGTTTGACCGGTCCACCGGTTGCACCGGTCTAATTAACCACAACTTTTGTCTCAGCTAATGAATGAGTGACTGGAATTTCCTCCCCACCTCTCAACATGTGGCCTATTTTTGGGTATAGACACAAAAACCCACACCCCTAATTTTCTGAGTCCTAACGCTCACCAGAACTTTCTTTCCACCTGATGTAAAGGGGTCTAATTATGTTTAGGATCGTATTGTGTTAATGAACGTTGGATTTTGAAGTATAATTTTGTATGAAACATTAGTATTTTGTGATGTATGAGGTTATAACTTTAATGTGGGTTTTAAGAATTCTACTTATACCTTCCTCATAGTTGAACTAGTTCATATTTTTCCTATATTGTCTACATTTTAGTATATTAATATTATTTTTCATACAGTACTGACGTCACCGGTTGAACCAGTTCAACCACAGGTCAAACCGGTTAACCGAGAACCAGTAGCTTCACTGGTTCGATGACCGGTTCGGTCCTGATAACATTGCTTCAACACAATTGGATCATCTATCCAGTTACCATTAAAATCCTATAATCTTGTGATAGTATTCTGCTGGCGTCTTGCTTTAAATGTAGCATGAAAGTAAGAAGTATTTGCGTCTCCAACTTTTAGCCAAAGGATGTGACTTATCTGTTCAAGATTTGCAGCTTCTGTAGTTAGCAATTGTTTATACTAACTTTGCAACTCATTGCGATAAATATATAATTGTTGATTGTAATTTGTCGCTAGGTCCTGTTGAAGAGTTTCAATTGTAGTAAGGTATTCTTCTGAATCTGAGTAGCCCACATATTGGCTCTGTCCCAGTCAGTGAGGTATGGTCTTGCCAAGTCCATAGCGAGATTGGATTTGACATTAGACTTCAAAATAGACTGCAGCATTGAAGTGAAGGAATCATTGTCATTCTAGCTTGCCTTAGTTTTAAAGATGTATTGATATTGTGGCCTTTTTTTTAAAAAAAAAGTAAACGGGAGGTTGTATTCATCCCGCCTCCCTCGGGCCTAAACTCGGACTGTATACATATACTCCTGCTCAAAAGAGCAAAACGGAAAGCTATACCTCTCCAAAATGTATAGCTATACAAAAGGATCCTAAACTTACTGTGGTACTATATGTCGTCTCCTGATGCCTATCTCAGTTTTGTCAAAATGACACCGCTCCACTACTCCTCGCGGGAGAGCGCCGAGAGAGTGTACTGTCAATGTGTCTGGTGTCCACCGTGTTCCGCCAGCGCACGAGCAACTGTGTTCCCTTCTTTGTGGATACCTCGACAAAAGATATAGTGTTCGTTCATTGTGTTTCTGATTCTCGTGATCTTCTCTTGGTGTCTCCAATGCCCTGGACATGTACCATTGAGAATTCCCGACTTGGGGGTGTCAATCTCTAATATGTTCGGCATGCAGCCACTAAAGGTACATAAGTTGAGGCCGTATTCTGTAGCTGCCAGAATGGCCTCAGTAGTACTCTCCATTGCTGTTCTTGTGGCGAAGGCCAGCTTGACTCTGTGGTTGTGATCCCTCATGATCCTGCCTATGGCCGTTGGAGTAGATCTCCCTGAATGGCCCCGAGCGTTGCTATGTTCAATTTCAGTCCATCGGTGGCTGGTGGATCCCATCTAATCACTGTAGAGCCAGTGGCTCGATTCTGGGGTTGAGGGAGACCCTGGTCTATAAAGAACCTGCAACGGTTCATATTCTCCGCTTTCTTGAATAGGTCTCTACATGAAGCTGCCGCGATCAATTTGATGCGTTCCTAGAACCTAAACGTTGGAGCCTTTTTGTTGTCATACCGCCTGACGCATCACTGGACCCAAATATGCCAACAAATCAGTTGAGGTAGGATGCCAAGCAACACGCCTTCCATGGTCGTGGGGGTTGCTCTCCTCCAGAATTGATATAGGGTCTCCTTGATACCTCCGGTACCGGAAGGGCGCTGGCCAATCAAGTCCGCAGCTCGTTGCCAGATGTCTGTAGCGAGTTCATTAGTGAGGAAGAGATGAACAAGATTCTCCTCCCTTGGTTCCTCACAACAATCACACCTTGAAGCTAGTTCAATGTGGCAGTCTCGGATCCGACTATCGACTGGGATGGTGTCGTGGACCAGTTTCCAAACGAATGTTGAGGCCTTGTGTGGTATGGAGTGCCATAACCAAGAGTGGAAGGGTTGCACACTGCCATGGTTACAAATGCATTCTTTGGCCGATTTGGTGTTGAAGTGCCCATCTTGAGTCGGTTCCCAAATTATAGGAGGCCCGCCCAATCGTGTACCCCGGTGATCCGCCGTCCTGATTATCTCTATGCCATGGTCATTGATCGTTTCTGAGAGCTTATCCCAGTCCCAATTTCTGTCTGGCAACAGAAAATCTGATATGGTCGCCTGTGGGGAGGGGATGTGTTGGCAATGCGTGAGGGAGTAGGATATCATCACACCATCTAATGCTCCAGAATGGGATGTCGAAGTTGTGACTCGGGCGCCAACGAATGTGTTGAAGAAACTTGGGGAAGATTTGCCAGATTTTGCGCCACATAGGGGATGCAAAGGATGATTTATTGAGCCAACTTGGGTGATCGGTATCCATGGTCCAAGATCTGCCTCTCGCGTATTTTGTGTGGCAGTATCGAGCCTAGAGGGAGTCTGAGCTAAGAGTGAGCCATTCCGCCTTGATGAACATGCCTTGTTGTAGGTCTAGCAAACTCGCGATGCTTGTTCTGCCTTTTGTTATGGGCTTGGTGATATGGTGCCAAGCTACCCAGTGCTTGCGCCTCCCTCCTCCTGATGCCTCCCAAAGGAAATATGAGCAAAGGCCCTCAATCTTCCTGAGAACCACCTTCAGAATCACCATCGCCGGAAGAGAGTAGATTGGGATGGAGGTCAGAACATGTCGGATAAGCGTGATTCTCCCTTCCATTGAGAGCAACCTTCCTTGCCATCCTGCCAGCTTCTTAGTAATCTTCTCCACTAAGCTCGAGAGGCCCTGCGAGGTAATCCTACCTATGGGCAGCGGGACCCCTAGGTAGCACATCTGATCACGCTGGTATTCAATACCCAGCTGATGGGTCAACTCATGTATCCTCGACTCATCAGACCTGATGCAAATGAATGCTGACTTGGCTGTGTTCATCATTTGTCCGGAGGCTTGCTCACAGCGGGAGATTATATGTAGACGATTAGGGATCGAATCACCTGTATTGGAAAGTAAAAGATGATATCATCAACAAAAAATAGGTGCGAAGTCGCCACTCCTATTCCTCTCGTCTTGTAAATGCCAAGGCCTCCTTCGCTCCTAGTTTTCTTGATCGCGCACCCTAGGACCTCTTGCAAGATGATAAATAGGCCTGGAGACAGTGGGTCGCCTTGTCTGAGGCCTCGGGAGGAGGGGAAGAACCCAGCTGAAGCTCCATTCGTGTGTATGGTGAAGAGAGCCCTGGTGAGAATCCTCTGAAGTAGCTCGATGAAGGCGTCTCTGAGTCCCATCCCCCTCATGGTCTTCCATAAGAAACCCCAGTCTACTCGGTCAAACGCCTTACTCATGTCGATCTTTAGGATGATGTACTCCATGCCTCGGTCCGTCAAGTTGATGTCAAAACACAATTCATGTGCCAATCTAATGTTATCAACAATGTCATGCCCGTGTACGAAGGCGCTCTGCTCTTCTGAGATGATTTTGGGCAGGAGGACACTCAATCTCACTGCCAGGAGCTTGGTGACGATCCTCATAGCAACATTGCTGATGCTAATGGGGCAGAAATCAGCCATATAAAGAGGCGGGTGGACTTTGGGGATAAGCACCAATTTATTCACCATTGCTCCTCGATGTAAGTAAGAGTCGCTGAAGCAATGATGCACGAATGGGATGAAATCCTCTTTTTTTTTATCATTAAGCGTGCTACTCCTTGTATACCACCAGATGTAAAACTGTACAAGTGGGGGGGATGACTTGCATCTCAATTGAAAAGAAAACCTATCTATACAAGTTTCTGAAATAATTTTTTATTCTATTCCATACTGCATTTGCAGCAGGCTTTGCATCATCAAAAATGGCTTGGTTTCGGGTGAACCAAATGTGATAGAGCACCGTCTTGATCAGTAGCTTTACTTTATTTCCTTTCATTTGCAGGATGTCATCCCTGCAAATTGGAATAAAGGGTATATCAGGTCGAGCCTTCTCCCAGATCTCCCGAGCAAAGTTGCAGCGTCAGAAGAGATGGTTGTCGTCCTCTTCGTTTTCCAAGCCCAAGCAACATCTAGAAGCTAGGTGAAAGCCTCTGTTTTTTAAGTAGTCTTGAGTGACTAATTTTTCCTGCATTAATCTCCAACAGTGGAACTCGAATCTTTGGGGGGCTTTGGATTTCCATGTCCATCTCGCCCATTGAGTTTCCTGACCTAGTTTCCTGCATGAATTCCAGGCTGCCTTTAAAGAGAAGGGTATCACTTCATTAAAGTTGAACTGGTCTTCCCTTCCTGTGATATTGATGGTAGCACAGATGTCAGCCAACCTGTCACAACCCTAATGTTAGGAATTTTCCATTCTCCATTATGGATAATGGAATTGAGCTGCTCGTCCATAGTCAAACCATTGCAAAGTGATGACTTGGAGCCAATGCAGTCTTAGAGAAACTTTCCATCAACCCAAGGATCTGACTAGAGTGAGATTTTTGAACCATTACCCACTCTGACTCTGACTCTGACTCGAGGGAGGAAGAGGTCTCTGTGCTTAAGGATTGCCCTCCACATCCAGCTGGTGCTGACGGGAGTGGCAAGTCCAGAAAGTATTCTCTTTAATGTATCTCGCATGCACCCACCTTAGCCAAAGTGAGTTTTTGTGATTGGCAATGTTCCAAAGGATCTTTATCATCCCAGCCTTCACCCAATCTTCAACTTTTCGGATGCCTAGACCACCCTCAAGCTTGGGTTTGCAGATGTCGTCTCAGTTGACAGTATGAAAATGCTTCGATTCCTCACTGTCACCCCAAAGAAAAGATCTACAAAGTCTCTCAATTTCCTCCATGGTGCTTCTAGGTAGAGGAAAGGCACCCGTCTAGAATAAATGATAAGAAGATAAAGTGGAGACTATCAATTCTACTCTCCTAGCCATAGAAAGTAGTCTGGTTTCCAAGAATCGAGCTTGTTCTTGATTTTGTCAATAAGAGGGTTGCAGAGGCTCTTCGTCAAGCGACCTGGTAAACAAAGGAAGTCCAAGGTACCTAACTGGCATGCTCGTTTTACCAATGTTCAGAGCAGATATAATACTGTCTGGGGTAGACTTGCTTGCAAACAACTGACTTTTTGCCGGATTTAAGTTTAAACCCGAGACATCTGAAAAGAGTTGTAGGCTTCTTTGGATTCCCTTGATATCATCTAACGAGCCTTTTGAGAAAATCAGTAGGTCATCTGCAAATAAAACATGGGAGACTTCCATAGCACCTACCCTTAGAGGGGTAATCATTTTCTTACTAACAACTTCATCAAGTATGGAGGTTAACCCCTGCATCCCTAAAACGAAAAGATAGGGAGCAAGGGGGTCACCTTGCCTGATGCCCCGAGTAGCTTGAAAAAGTTGTGAGGGTGCTTTTAAAAAAAAATGGCTATTCTATTCATCCCGTGGCCTAGGCTTGATCCTGGGATCTCTCACTAACAAACCGAGTGTCTAACCATCTTGGTGTCTTCTATTAGACAAAAAACCTATCATTTGTGAGGGTGCTCCATTCACCAGAATTCGAAAAGAGGTTGTGTTCATACATTCCTGGATCCAACCAAGCCAACATGGAGGGAAACACATAGCCTCCATGATATCCATAATGTACTCACGATTAATAGTGTCATAAGCTTTGCTCAGGTGCCTTGAGGTATATTTTCTCTTTCGTAGTGGGGTTATCAAAGTCATGGACCAATTCATTTGCCAAAAGGATTGCATCTGAGATGGATCTCCCTTTAACGAATGCGCAATGGTTGATGCCAATCAGGTTAGGCATAAGATCTTTGAGCCTGTTTGCCAAAATTTTGGTGATCACTTTGTAAACAAAGTTGCACAGTGAGATTGGTCTCCAGTCCCCAGTCTTCTCTGGTTGCTTCACCTTTGGAATAAGTGTAATGAAAGTTTTATTTAGCTCGCGGAGCATTTTTCCTTTGAGGAAGAAATCTTTTATTGCAATGCACACATCTTTGCCGACAATCTCCCAGGTGGACTTGAAGAAGTGTGCATTTAGTCCATCTGGCCCCTGGGATTTATCTTCATTATAGTTTCTGACTATGTCATAGATCTCCTCATCAGTGACAATTTTTCACATAGTACTAATTTGATCTTCAGTCAAGGTGTTGATGCCATACCTGTTTCTTTTACGGGTTCTTGCCATGGTGTTGGAGTTGAAGAGCTCTTCATAGTGTTTCTTGAAGCATTCTCTAACCTCCTCTTCTTTTATCTGAGTGCCATTTAGGTCCAACATCTTTATTTGGTTTCTGCATCTTCTCGTTTTTAGTGAGGCATAGAAAAACTTTGTATTGCTGTCTCCATGCTTTAGCCACATTATTCTTGATTTCTGCCTTATAATAGATTCCTCTGCCGATCTAGCAAGCAGGGCTTCTTCTTTCTTTTGTTTAGCAATGTCCCATAGGAGATGGTTGTCAGGGTCTGAGTCAGAATTAGCCTGCGCCTCAAGAGCCTCCTTTTCAAGGTTTCTGACAGAATTAGTCATGTCTCCACTGGACTCCTAGTTCCAGGTTTGGAGCATTCTCTTTGTTGTCTTCAGTTTTTGGCATAACCTATACATCGGGTTACCCAATTTCTCCTTTTCCCAAGTGTCTAAGACAGTCTTTTTGAATCCATCTCTTGTAGCCCAAACATTAAAATACCTTGTGGGATATTTTAGACGTTTTTGTTCCTCCTTCAGGTGCACCACTTGGATGTAGTGGTCACTGTAAATGGTCAGCATGATCTCGAGCCAGAGGATAGGGAAGTCAGTCATAATCTGTAGCTGACAGAAGGTTCTATCTATCCTACTTCGAGTATTTTTGCTTCCCTCTTGCTGATTATTCCATGTGAAATAGGCGCCCTTAGCAGGAACTTCCACGACATCTGTATCGGCAATAACTTGATTAAAATCAAGCATAGATCTTGTAGAAGGGTAAGATCTCCCCTTTCTTTCACTGGAGGCCCTAACTGCGTTGAAATCTCCTAGGATGAACCATGGAGTCATGAGTTGGGTCTTGAGATATCGTAAGTCATCCCATAGACTTACTCTTTTGCTGTCGTCATTCTCGGCATACACAACTGTACACTCAAAGCAATTATCATCATACTCCACCCTACAATGCAGAGCTTGTCTTGATTGGAAAATGGGAGTAATCTTGTAATTCGAATCTTCCCAGATAATGAGGATTCTAGTTTTATTAGAACTTTGAGAGTTGTCTAGCCAATTTGCATTAGGCCATGACTTTCTCATCATTTTTTTGATATTTTTCCTTTTGATTTTGACTTCAAGAAGGAAAGCAATGTCGAATTTTGCTCCCCCTAACTCAGCTCAGACCATGCCCTGCTTATCCAATTGGGATAAGCCTCTTAACATTCCAAGCTATAATGGTAGGGTGTTCAACCATTAGCACGAGGGGGGGCTGTATTGCCGCCTGCCACTGCTATGTTATCTTCGTTCTCCAGATGTTTGTATATGTTCTCTTGGTTTTTGCTTTTCTCTGTCTTCGAGGTGCTCTGACTTCTTGTTTGTCGCGGGCTTGAAGTCTTTCTCGGATTGATGAATCCATCTTTTGTGTTGTTGTCCAGAGATCCTTCTGAGGTCTCAGCGGGCAGTTGCTCAGAACCACCTGGTGTTTCAGAGGAAATTTGTCGAACATGTTGTGATACTTCCTTGGTTGGCGGCTGTGTATCCTTGTCCATTGTAGGAACCTTCTCCGGCTGGGGTTGAGGCTTGCACAAGGCCTTGTCATGCCCAAACGCGCCGCAATGGGGACACTTTTCGGGTACCCATTCATACTCAACATGGACGGTGTAATCATTCCCCTTATCTGTCCGCAGCTTGACCGCTATTGGAAACAATGACTTTGCTGATATAAGGACATTTACCCTAGCGAAGTCGATGCGAGCTTTGGCTTTCGTCTGCCTATCTAGGCACTGAGGCTTACCTAGAAAGGACGCAATCCTCGCTATCATCTTCTTGCTCTAGAGTTCAAGCAGGAGGTTCTGGAGTTTGAGCCAGCTTGGAACAGAGGCTAGCTTTTCCTGCTCCAAAGGCTCCCCTTTCTCCCAGTTTTTAAGGATCATTGGTTTCCCCTTAATGTACCAGGGTCCACCTTCTAGGGCCGTATTCATATCAATCTCGGATTGAAACTTGATGATGAAACCACAGCTGGCTCGCCCCATTACTTCCATTGCTCCCTCTGGTTTCCAGGTTTGGAGAAGATGTTCCTGGAGGGTAGCAATGTGTGGTCGGAACCCACTGATGTAGCCGACTAATGTGTTCTTCCATAGACCAACATCGGTATCCACCTCCTCCTGAGGGATGATGATTGTATCATTCTCGATGGTGATGTCTTCCTGCGATATCCTTGTGTTGATATCTCCTACAGGAACCTTGGTTAGGGCCGCCCAGTCCTTCGGAATCTTAGCGACTCTGACCTGATCAGGGTTTGGCAGGCGAGGTTGTCGTCCCCCTCGGAAGATGGGGTTCGCCGATCACCTCCTGCGCCGCCACCCCGCACAGGCATCACGAGACTTTGTGGACTTTAATCGATTAGGATGAAATCCTCTTTAATGATGTTCCATGCAAACTTGTAGAAGATCACCCCGAAGCCATAGGGCCAGGGGTGCTGTCATCATTCATCAGCCTAATGGTATCCCAGATCTCTTGTTCGGTGGGGAGATTGCAAAGATTCACATTATCTTCCTCAGTCACCAACCTTGGGATCACATCAGACAGAGAATGGTCCTCCTCTACCCCTCCTTTGGAGAAAAGATTAGAGAAATAAAGAATCACTTCATCTAAGATCTGATCATCGGGCTCGACCCAGGATCCATCATCTCTCTTGATGCACAACGCTTTCACCTGATGTCTATTCGCTTTCACCTTGGCGTGGAAGTAGGCAATGTTTCTCTCGCCTTCTTTGAGCCACTTCACACCTGAGATTTCTCTCCAGTATGTATCCTCTTTGAGTAGCGCTAGGCTCAACGCCTGATCGTTTTACTCCATCTCACACCGGTTTGCCTCGGTCACGTGGAGGTTGAAAAGGTGTTGAGACTGGAGCAGCTTACTCTCTGCCTCTCGAACCAACTCCTAGACAGTACCAAAAACCTCTTATGTTCCAAGTTTTGAGCGCCGACTTCAGGTTTTTAAGTTTGGCATAGAAGCGGTAGCTTGGGTCGCCCCAACCCTCCAAAATTCAGTTTGATTTGATCAGATCAGCTAAGCCTTCATGGTGCATCCACATCTTCCTGAAGGTGAAGCTAGTCTTGCCCGTCTGAGAACCTTGTCGGTAAAGGTTTACCAACAACGGCGCATGGTCGGAATGCGAGGACCTGGCAAGGTGCTCGACATGGCCTGTGATGTCCATCTCTGACCATGAAGAATTGCTGAAGCATCGATCTAACCTGGACCATTTGGTGAGCGACGCTTCTCTCTGCTTGTTAACCCAGGTGAACGAGCTTCCTCAGAAGTCCATCTCTGACATCTCCATTGTCTTCGCCCAAGCTACAAAATCATGTATCACCCTCTGGCAAGGTTGACTCCCTCCATATCTCTCGTCTGCCTTTGAGACCACGTTGAAATCTCCCCCAATAATCCACCTCATAGATGGAAGATCGGTTTTAACCTGTACAAGATCAGCCCAGAGGATGCGTCTTGCCGTCGTGCTACAGCTCGCGTAAATGGCGGTGAAGCGAAAACGTCCCCAGTCGCCCGCCTCGACTTCAATCGTCAGATGCTGTGATGAGGCCGCCACAGTAGACGGTCTCATAGATTTGGAAGACAGAATCCAAATCTTCTCATCCCCAGTGCCATTAGCCTCTGCCCAATCATAGCCCATCCACTCTATGAAGAGGATGAATCTAGAGCTGTGGGCGAAAGGTTGTAAGACTGCCAGACAATCCGGGCGATGTATACGCTTCAAGGCCTTAAGACGGTCACTAATCTCGTCGTTGAGTGCCCCCCCCCGTCATTCCAAATGAGAAGCTTTAACACGGAAACCAACTTTTCTCACGAGGCAACAGGCGAGGTCTCAGGAGTTCTCCCCTCCCTCGCCGAAACGTCGGGCTGTAGTTTATTCCCGGACCTCCTTGTTGAGACGGAGTTGAAGAGTTGAGGTAGACCCTGATGTATCACCAAGGGGTTCTGCATCTGGAGCATCCGGCTCCTCAAAAGCTTCCTCCCTCGACGCGGAGTCGTTGATGATCCCGAAACCTGCATGGGCAAAAGCCGCAAAACCGTCTCGGGTACTGAGGCCAGGAAGTCCCCGAGGGTAGGTTCCGATAGGCGCCTTCTATATGAGATGAGATAACACATTTGGTCTGCCTCCATGTGAATTCTGTCAGGGATCTGATCCTCGTTAGCACCGAGCAACACTAAGACATCCGAAAGGTCAGCCGGGCGGTGCCTCCATGATGATACCCCATGGAAGGATCCAAAGGGTTCCACCATCTTTAGAATGGTAGAGGCGGAGCGACAATGAAGTAGAATGCCTGAGAGCAGAACCCACCACCGGGTGGATTTCTCCGTATTACAACTTCGATCCCTGGGTTTCACCGTCATAGATGTGCCTAAGACATCATAACGCTCCGTCTCCAATGTCACATGCCTCAAAGCTTTATCTTGGATAAAAATCACTGCCGACTCAGGTGCGATTTTGAAAACCTGCGATGCTTCCGACCATTTGTCCCATATGGCCTTCTCCAGGGCTGGCCACGGGTTGAAGACCTCCCAACAAAGGACAAGAGCCTCCTCCAACAGTCTCACTGCCATCTTCCTATTCTCTTCTCCGCTTGTGATCACCACTGACCTTTTGACCGACCTCGACGCGCCATGCCAAGGGTTGGTATTGGGTCCACGCCGGTGGGAAAGCGGGGAAAGGCACCGTTGTTCGAAAGATCCGGAGGAACCGCGGGCATGGGGTTTGCCCATCTCCTAGCATGGTGTCCTGTGTTACCACAGGAGAAGCACACCCAATCGGCCGAGCATTTGCTCTTCCAGTGCCCTCTGCGGAGACATTTATGGCACTGGTTGAGATGCGGGGGTCTAGGAGGGCGCCTGGGAGACACCGTTTGAGCAACCTCCGTGTCTTGCCGAGGGATGATCGTGTCATCCAGCTGGGACCCCCGGTCCTGGGCGGATGTATCCATAGCTGTTGTCATAACTACTGCTTGACATTCGGGGTTCTCATCTCTTTCTCCGAAGTGACTAGTACGCTTGAGGGGGGGCAGCGACATGTGCTAACCGCTCTGGCCTTCGAGCGGCGTCGTCCCTGAACTTCCTGAAAGGAGGTCTCCGTTCCTTCGTCACTTGATGGAACCAGAATCAACTCTCCTTCTTCGGTGTAGAGGAACCGGGTGTGAACCCCTTGGGATGAGGATCCCATGGATGAGGGGTAGGACTAGCAACCCGCCCCGACGAGGAGCGGGGGGGGGACGAGGGAGAGCCGGAAACCAGCGGAGAAAGGCGGGGTTTTAGGGCGGGCCAACCTAAGGTATGCCCGACCACATCTCTTCTTGGACTGGATACTGGTTATAATCCATTGTGGCCTGCTTGTGTTGTGAAAAAGAAGCAGATTGTGGTCAGATCATATCCTTGTTAGATGAGAAACTGAAAACTGATATGATGAAGAAATCCATCTGGAGTTTTACCAGACTCGGTCTAATCTCCCATAGAGCCCACTTTATGTGTGAAACGAGTCCCAGAAAAGACAAGATCTGTTAAATCAAAATATGAAAGACAATCCCTGAAGGCTGAGGCTTCACTGAAATTGAAAAGATGACTTCCTTTCTTTTCGAAAGGATTTAACATAGTGTTAAAATCACCCATAACTACCCACGGTTTTTTAATATTAGAATGTACTCGAGGCAGATGTTTCCTGAGCAATTGCTTCACCTGTGGATGATGATGAACCTAAACAATAGTTAGGAAATACTTGTGATCTATACAACAATGTATGAACTGTCTGTGACTTTTCGAAAATCTGAACATGAACTTGATCTTCCTGCCAAAGAATCCAAATTCCTCCAGAGTATTGTGTTGCTTCTACCCAATGAGAAGAAGAGAACCCTAGTTGACGAAAAATCTGATCTGCCTGAGCACCAGAGAATACAAACTAATTTGGGTTTGTGTTTCCTTTTGGTGTCAAAAAGACGTTCTTTTGTACCAAGGTTAGAAATTCCTCTTATCATTCCAGCACACTGTTTCCATCTATAGACGTGGGATCAGAAATGGACCCTGGAGATTCTTCATCATCCATATATCTTTAAGAAGCCGAGCTTGACTCCGAGTAAGATATGGTGAGGACTTTATCATGCTACTAGATCCCCGGTGATGACGACCAATTTTTCCAGTGAATGATTGAGAAGTTGTAGGAGAGAGTTTTGTATTAGAAATCGTTTTGGGTTGCACTGCTGTTTGATTCATCTCATGTAGGATGCTCTCATCTTGTTGCAGTAACATTATCTATAGTGTTATGAACCATGACTTCATCGATGTCTGGGTTGACAATAGTGTGGGGTGGCTGTTGGTGATAATGGTTTAGGTGCCAATGATTGTTCCATTATAGAATCTGTAGGTACTGCAGTCATCTCAGTATCAGTTATAGCATTAAGTTCATCAACATCTACCTAATCACTAGTAACATGTTGTTTTCTCTTACACGTCCAAACCTTATGTGGTCTAGGATCCAAGGTAACTGTCAATAGGTTAACATGTTGCAATGTCTCCGCTTGTTCTTCATCCATGTCTTGAACAATATGGAGAGCATCAAATCGATTAACATGCTGCTTTGGATGAACTTGAGATTTAGTGCTACAATTATTCATACGTTGCAAAGGCCGAGAATGAATGCTTTTGTCATAATAAATTTCCCAGCGACCTTCAATCCAATTGAGGCCTGTCTTACCCGGTTCATTAGGGACTTTAGGTGTCGAAGGTGCTGGGAGTGGTGTTGGTCAATCATTCTGTTGATGGCCAACTTCACCACACATGACATAGAATGGGTGACGATTCATATTCTATCTCATAAATATTTCCATCGATCATTACCACCCTTTGTACTTGTTGAGTGGTATCAATTTCAACTGCTAATCTTGCAAATCTGCTACGGGTGCAGTTGATGGTGTGTTAATCTACTCTGAACAATTTGCCGAGGACTTCTCCGATTCTTTCAAACATGACTGGTTATAAAAATTTAAGGGTAAATTCAGCACATGTGCCCAAACAACAACTTTATCAGGTCTGCCAACAGAAGGAATGAACTTTGTAGACCAACGGTATACCATGAGACCACAGCCATATATAGACCAGGGTCCTCCAATTAGAGCTTTAACATAATCTTCATTGCAGTTGAATCGAACCACAAAAGTATTCATACTCAGTTCATAAATTTTCATCGACCAATCGGTCGCCAAAGAAGTTTGTAGACCAACGAGATACCATGAGACAACAACCTTATATAGACCAAGGTCCTCCAGTTAGAGCTTTAACATAATCTTCATTTGCAGTTGAATTGAACCACAAAAATATTCATACTCAGTTCATAAACTTTCCATCGACCAATCAATCGCTGAAGAAGTTTCAGCCTTTCACAAAGTATAAGATATCTACACTTTGTCCTATTAGTTTAACTGTTGTTGAGAACTGCCAAGGTTTAACTAAGGAGCTCTTTGCTTTAGGTGCCAATCTCACTTTAGAAACGCCATTACTACAAACCTTACAGATATCATCTGGACTTACAGATGAGTGTGTATCAATCTCTAAGAAACCCAAAGAAGAATGACAATAACCAATCTTGAAAACTCAAATGGAGATGTTGCAGGCGCCGGTTCAGGTGAGGATTCAGACTGATGATGCAAACATCTGTAAAATGCATCAGTTCTGTTATGTGACGATAGTGCAGGAGAAGACTCTCTGGAGTCGCTACTTTTCTCCGTATAGTTAGATATGCCCCGCATACCTCCATAAACTAGATGTATGCCAATATCTTGAAGAGGATTACTGTCATCCTTTCCTGCAGAAGAGGGCGCAAGTTCAGTTTCCGCATCGATGGCAGTTGCCTCAGATCCTGTGTCAAACTCCATTATTTCTTCGTCTCCTGCCGATAAGTCTTCAATTAGCGGATCTTCAATGAACTGCTGAGTGGCCATATCGTCTCCACTATACAATATAGGAAAGCCCACGGAGGGGGTTGGAAGCAATTTTCTCCATTATTTTTTGAAATTACAAATTGGTCCCTGTGTGTACACCACACATTTGTCTTTAATTTTTTAAATCATATATAATATTAGGAGATTCACCAATCTAAACCCGTGAGGGGGTTGGATGTAATTTTCTATATTACTTTTTGAAATTACATATTGGTCCCTGTGTGTACACACTTTTGTGTTTAATTTTTTTAATTATATATTATATTAAAGACTCACCTATACTATGTAAGAAATCCCACAAAGGGGATTGCATAAAATTTTCTCTATTATTTTTTGAAAATACATATCGGTCCATATGTGTGTACAACACACTTTTGTCTTTAATTTTTTAAATTAAATATTATATTAGGAGACTGATCAATACTATGTAAGAAAGCCTGTGGAGGGGGCTGAATGTAATTTTTCCACTATTTTTTAAAATTACATACTAGTCCCTATGTGTGTATACCACACTTTTGTCTTTAATTTTTAAATTACATATTATATTAGGAGACTCGTTTATACTATATAAGAAAGCCTGTGGAGGGGATTGGATGCAATTTTTTTCCATTATTTTTTACAATTACGTACTAGTCCTTGTGTGTGTGACAAGTCCTATTTTTCAAAATTACATATTGGTCCATGTGTGCATAGCATGAGTTTTTCCTAGTTAATATAAATACATTGTATACAACCCGGTCAATAATATGGGCGATTTGAACATATACATCAACTGTGCACAAATAATTTTCATACACATAATACAAATTATCATGTGACATTCAAGCAGTTTGACCATTCGAAAGTGTGTGATCAAGCATTTTGACCATTCAAGAGTGTGTAATCAAACATTTTGACCATTTAAGTGTGTGTAATCAAGCATTTTGACCATTCAAGAGTGTGCAATGAAGCATACAATTTCACACACGATACAAATGTTACGTGGTCAACCACATCAACAATATTAACTCAACGTGTACAAACAAATATGAACAATTTTTTTATTCAAAGTATTAAAAATCAAGTCTCAAACAACATAACAATACGATACAACCACATTAGTCATCAAACTATGGCCCAATGGTATTAGGTGACAAATCTCAAAACTAATAAATATGTCATCATTATTCCTACAATGTCCCTCTTGTACATACTCCAAATTCCCACATGTCAATGTGGAAACAACTTGTAACACAAAGAAAATAAGAAAAACATTAGAAACCATACGAAGAAGTTAGCACAGCCACACAAACACATATCTAATAACAAAACTGATTGGCTAGGCTTTGATTACAACAACCAGGGCTAAATCATCATGTTCATTTTAATCCAAGCTCCAACTCTATAAAAATGTTAGTACATAAATGAATATGCTCTGTATATACGATAAATTCCCTTTTCAGAAAGTTAGTTGTCTCGTCTTTGGGTGCAGCTATTAGTAGCAAAAAATACAGTAGGCATCACTGGCAAAAATATTCATAAACTTGCAAGTACAGGAAAAATATATGCAAATATGGGACAAATGATACGGCAGAAATGTAGATTGGACTGCCAATGATGTCATCAATATTGTGGGTGACGAAGAATCTTCTACTTGGACTGACAATGCTCGTAACCTGATACTTTTCCTCCTGCAACTACAACCCACACCATAACCCAAATGATTAAGACCTTTTTATATAATTGAATCAAGTGCCTGCAGGGCATTGAAACAAATAGAACAGTTCTAGTCTTGTGCAAGCTAGCCGGTTAAGTTTTAGGTGACAACAAACTGACCCCTCCCGATCATCCATGGATGCTGGATGAGGACGTCACTTGGCAGTCAATCAATGCCAATCCAAAGTGGGGAGCAGCCTTTTTTGAATCGCAGAGAAAAGAAGAAGCTTGATTGAGAGATAGAAGCAAAAGACGGCCACTAAGACAGGGGTTGGAGGCATCTAGCTTTCTGTATATGGTGAGTTGGTGTTGAAGATTGGGTTTATATAGGTGATGCTAGCTGGATGGCTAGTGTAGAAACTAGATCAAGAGTGTACTAGGTAGTGGTGAATAAACAACAAGTCCAAACAGAGCTGCTAACACACAATGTTTGCAGGAATATTTAAAGGATCTGATGCTTTCAATCGATATACAATATCCAAAGTCCACCCTTGGTCATACATCCGTTTCTATTTTGGAGGCCGACATAGAGCAATCTGACTTAGCTAACTAGCTTAGCTTGTTCTTCTCGGCTTTCTCCTGCCAATTCATAATTGCATTTTTCATGGGGTCTTGCTGCCACAATTGCATTTTTCATGGGGTCTTGCTGCCACAATTGCATTTTTATACTACTAACAACGTTGCCGTCGGGTTGGCTGCGCACACTGTGTGGCAGTAGAGTAGGGTATTATACATTTTTTCATAACATACCCAGTGTTTTGAAAAGCGGTAATCGGTGTACGGCCGGACGGAGTACCGAATAGAGTATATGCGGTATGCGGGAGTATAATCGCTTTTAATCGGTTTTGCATTTTTTTAATAAATTAATTATAAATACATAAATTTATATATTGACCATTATAAATGTATAAAATCACATCAAACCAAACACACAAAACCAGAAGACTGCAATAGTATATGAGAGAACACATAGTAACACATTATTGCACATGACTGGTTGAACAAATAGTAACAACATATATATGCTGACATAAAAGACAATTAAGTGACTTATTACTAATGACTTATAACGAATAATAGCATATATATTTCTAATATGAAATTGCAACAGTAGTATTTGAAATGGAGATGAATGGAAAACAGGGCAGTAATAAGGGACAAGTTCAATCTTAGATTAATAGTTGGCTTAAGGGGGAAATGGAGGAGTAATTAGAGGAGGCATCCATTTGCATCAAATAAATAATTAGAAACAATGACTATATTTGAGAAGAGAAAATCAACAATAAGAAGCAATTCAATGATCATTAAACTATGTACTCATTGAGAAATTAGGGAGACAAGACCAAATATGTAAAGAGGGTGAAGGGAATGTAAATGTAATGACCAACAATAAGTTAAAAAAAACTCTGTAAAAAAAATTCTGTAGCTATTGGATTTTAAAAAGCGGCCGATTAATCGCCGATTATACGCCCGATCGGCCGATTAATCGGTCCTCCACCGATTATAGGTACGATTTGCTATATACAGGGCAGTAGGTACACCAAACCGATTATTCGATCGATTAATCGGCTGATTAGACTAATTTCTTGAACACTGAACATACCTGTTCTTGCCTATGATGGCCCTGCTGTCTCAGACCTCATTGTGGCACCCACAGAGGAGATACTTGAGCGTGCACTTCAACTTCTTGATAGGACGCAGCTTGTGCCGGAACATCAGGCCATCAAGCGCTGGAGCCCCAGGCCGTCAGATACAGGCTCGTTGAGGAAGCGTGGAGGCCCATGTCGGACTGTATACCAGTGCTCGTCTTCGGCCGGACCGATAGTGGAGGCTGGGGCGAGTCCTTGCCGTCCAAGTATGGTTGCCTCGCAGAGAGGACGACATGGATTTCAGAAGTGGTCCCTCTGCCGTCATTGCTGAGATGTGGATTTGGAGAATTGGGCGAGTACCAGAGAAGAGATGGAATCGTGAGAGACGGGAGGGTATCAACAAAAATTCGGATCGGAACCCTAGCAAAAATGTTTGGGCGTCGAGAAGGTGGAGAGAGGAACGAGGAGGACGACAGTTGAAGGAGGACGGGGGAGGAAAAGAGATGGATTGGGAGAAACACGAGGCTATCGGGGGCGGAACCCTCGCTCTTGCATTCCAAAAGTTCGCCAGTTTTGGCGTACTTTGGGAGGTCCGCCGAATGTAAGGGGGGTGAAATGCCGTACTCTGACTACCGAAATTGATAAAATCACCTCCAAGTATCCAAACGAGATAATTACAAATGATGTAGTTAGAATCCCTAAATGAAATACAATACCACCTTCAATTACCTCACCCAAGCGGTCCATCAATGTAAATGTTGTCTGCTGATGCTGCTGCAACAGTTTATTTTAGAGTGTGGATTTTGAAATACCGCTACTATTGAGCATGCCTTTTCATTGAAAAAATATAATGCAAAGCTGATATCTAATAAAAAATGCAAGCAAAAACACTTTAAAGAGTCATGATGTAAAGTCTAGGATGAATTTGATGTCGTGAATCACATTTTTGATTAACAAATTGACTCGTTGAGTAATGAGAGCACAGTATTTTAACTATTTATTCTGAAGATGTATATTTTTGCTGAAAATGCACATGTTTAGTTGTCTACTTATTGTTTCTACTACACAAAAACACATTCATATTCTCATTCGAGATACATAACTATATACATAATTACGTAAATAAAAATAATAATTATGTATAACTTTTAATTGATTCCAATAACTACATACATTCACTGATGTAGGACATATTAGGCTTTATTCTATTTGTTTTTGCTTTATTTTTATATTTAGGGACCTAAGTGCAAGTTATCTGGTTAATGTACTTAGACGTAAATCTTTTATGCTTTTCTTTATTTTAGGTTTTATTTAATTTCGAATTTTATTAAATAGGAGTTTATTTCCATTATTTGTAGGTCAAGTCATGTAGTGTTATAAAAGCCAACCTTGGGGCCTTTGTCCAGGCAGTTGAATATGATTTGAGAAATAGATGATTTCAGTTTTCTCCTTTTTTCTTCTTCACGATGTGTTCCACATCAATCTACACACATTAAAAACAATATTCCCCCTCATGCAGTGCCATGTCTATGTCCTATATTTAGAAAAATGATGTGTCGTGCTTCCTTGATGCCACCTAAGTTTCATTGGAAGAATAGTATTCATATTTATGGATGATTAAACAACCTTTCTCCTTAGAAGAGTCGGGGTCTTCCAAGAAAAAGAATCACGCTAGTGGTTGAAACTTGAAAGAGTGTGGCTGCAGATTTGTGGGTCCCTCTCTCAGCGAGGCGTCAGTGACGCATTTTTGCTTGGATTGCCATGCAGTGCAGAATAAAACCTACCTATCCACTAAGTGTCCCTCCCCCCTATCTCTCTCTCTCTTAGGGACGATTAAACCACCTTTCTCCTTGGACGAGTTGGGGTTTTCCAAAAAAGTGGATTGTGCCTGTGGTTGAAACTTGAAAGAGTGTGGCTGCAGATTTGTGGGTCCCTTTCCCAGTGAGGTCTCAGTGACGCATTTTTGCTTGGATCGCCATGCAATGCAGAACAAAACCTACCTATCCACTAAGCGTCACCCCCCCCCCCCACCCCGGCTCTTTCGGGTTATATATCGTACTTAACGTACAAGGAGTATCTTGGTACAATGTGCCTCTCACCAGAACACAATAAATACATGATCGGTTTCACAACCTCCAGAATATATATATCCCAATAGAGGAAATATTAATTCTTCCATTTGTATATCATTTGCAAAAGTTCGGTGTGATGCCATCAAGTGATGAATAATTTGCTATAATTTGAGTAATTTTGCATGTGGACCTTTCTCAATCTGCAGTTTTGCCTTGTTCTGAACGTTCTGAAGTCTTCTATTTAGTTGTTTGTCATGCTTATTTACCGATAAGATGTTATGGGGTTTATATTTACCGATAAGATAAATGTGTTGGGTTTAACTGACTATTGCTTCCGTCTCAGGTGTGTTATGTTGATCCAGGAGTTGCAGAAGGGGCAGAATTGGAGCATCTCAAGACTGTGGACAGTGTCCTTGTCAAGCTGTAGGAACGAAACCTCTTTCGGTCCAGGCTTTACTTCTCTATTGCTTTTGCTTCTAGGGCGTGCAAAATAGCACATTCTTCTTTTGGTCATCTTTTTACTAAAATACAAAAGGGAAGCTAATATTTATTTATTTGGTCACCAAGAAGCATGCGTTCAGTTTTCCACAATAGATTGTTGGTTTCAGATAGGCAGTTCATGGAAAACCATAGTATTAAAAAGGGTTTCTGTAACTGAATGCTGGATATCGACCACCTTGAATTCACATGATGAAAATTCAGCTGATGAGCCATTCTAAATTGGAAATATACAGGAAGAGATGGCTGCAGCTGACTGGTGTTTTGGTTGGAGAGATCAAATGCTGTCCGCATTGCCAGATCATAGGAGTCCGTTGCCGGTGACAGTTGTTCGTGCCGAATCCGGTAGGATATTCTGGGTAGGCAGTGTATATTGTAATCCTAGATGGCAAGCTAAGCCGTGGATTGGTTCACTTACTGCTATTGTATATTGCTGAGTCTGTTTAGTTCTACTGTAACTAGTGTTTAATCAAATATATCTTGATATCTCCTCAAATGCCCGTTGGTTCCTGTTACTGTTCGTCATTGCCACCTACCACCTATGATGGACAAATAAATAAAGCGATCTGTTTTATTGTATTTGCCAGTGTTTGATGACATTTGAAAGATTGTCCTGTTGAGATAAACCTTAATTTTTTGTTTGCTTTAGCAGATGAAGTTGCAGATGAAGTTTAGGGAAAAAAAGTTCTACATTTTTATTTGTTATCAGAAAACCATTCTTCCTGTTATAATGTGAGGTATTTTAATAAAAGTGCTTGCAGTAAATTGTCCTTCTTTGGCATGGTATGCCGTATTGACACTGCCATGTGGCCTGCGGTTTCAAGGCTCTATGATGTCGTGTAGGTTACATGTATCATTTCATGTCTGAGACTGGTCTGCTGCAGGTGATAATTTGAGAACTAGTCTTTGGATATTTTTCGATCAGTTGTTTAAATATCTTCAGATGACTTCTATTTAGATTAATTTGGTGTAAGTGTGAATGTAGAAGTTTAGGCGTTATGTTATAAGGCCTGTTATCAGAGATCTTTTTTATAAACGTTGCGTTAATTAAGATAGTAAGGAGCAGGGAGCTGGGATCACAACTGCGAAATCTGTCTTAGAGTACATAGAAAAGGAAAAAAACAATGTAAGATGATACAAAAAGTACCATTGGATGTCCCAAAATAAAGATAACACGGGGGAGGTGCCCCTGAACAAGCCTCACGCAAAAATAACAAATAACAAGAGATAAAAACAAGCCAAGTAGCATAGCTACTCATCTTTAGAAGCTTCAAGAAGTGAATCTTAAGGAGTAAGAACTCTTACAAGCAACATCAACAAGCATATGATCTGTGTACGATTGTCCTTGATTACGCTTGTGAAGCACTAAACCTGCATCAAATAAATCAAGATAAAATAGGGTTACAAAAATCCATGATATATATTGTCACAGATTTGAGATAGTGGGAGTCTAGAGTCATCATAAAGTTGACCGTTCCATTCTATCCAATTATTCCAAAAGATGGCACAAGCAAGAATGTCCTTGTGATGAAGATTGATTTGTCTAGAGCCACCGTGGAAGACTCCGAGGAAAGTTCAGAAATTAATGTTTCAAGTGACTAGTCACAAGTGAAGAATTGTTGCCAAATTGAGATGGAGAAGGGACAAGTGAAAAAAAAATGTACAGTTGTCCGTGTTGGAGTGACAAAAGGCAAATATAAGGTTCATGAAAGCCCAAAGTGTGTCAATTGGTACCGATAAGTAGCTGGTTGTGTCCAATCATCCAAATAAGCAAATGAATTATTGTCGGGCATGTAATATGCCAATATTTATTGGTAAAGAGTGATGTGTCTTGGATTAATCAAATTTTTGTTAGTTTTGAGTGACAGTACAAAGGTCATCCTAAATCTAATGAATTCGAGGGGGATCAAAAGTGAGATGTAAATGGAAGTTGTTGACATTCTTCGTGGTAAATTGGTTACCAGTCAAACATCTTTTAAGAATATCGTCACGAATAGAAAAAAAGGAGAGTTTTGGATTTTTGTGTTGTAATGAGTTGAATTGATGCATGAATGGGAAGATTAAGTTTGTACTTTTGAATCAAACATTCATACATCCAAGAGTCAAACCTAAATCAGGTGTTTTGAAATGTAGTGGAGGAATCTGAGTATTTTTCTAGATGATGTAGTTAGTTTTATTGAGATATCTCCATTAAGGGGAGATGCAAGCCTATCTAGTAGTATGCCAAGGGTTATGAAAATAATAATAATATCTCATAATGTGATCTTTCCATATGTAGGCTGTTCGTGACACATGGAAACATTATTAATCTTGTGTACAAGATAGTGTGACAAGGTCTTAGTTTTGGTGATACTCCGACCGTCAAAAGATTTTAGTTTGCAGATAGAATGCAGTTGACCAAGTGTAGTTTGGTCTTTTTATTGGTGTCTCCCCAAAGGAATCATCTACAAATTTTATCTATATGAGTGATCACTTTAGAGAGAATGGGAATGCAGTTAATGAAGTAAGTGACAATTTGAGTAAGGCAAGGATTTAAAAGGATTAATTGACTAGTAAGACTAAGTGATTTTGACTTCCATTGTGCAAGTTTATTTACACAATTCTGAATGATGAGTTGCTACACATATGTTGGAAGTGTATTAGGTGAAAGAGATGTTGATTTTTTGAATATGCCACACTTTAATTTCAACGATGCAAATATTTTGCATTTTTGTCACTAATATGTGCATTTAGTATTTCAGGTGACCAAGCAACCTAAACAAAACCCAACATCAAAGAATATGCGATATGTATGCGTTCTGATGTTTGTAGGTCAAGTCTTACCATGTATATGCTAAGCATTTTATACAACTCATTAGGAATGATATAAAAATAAGTGATGATCAACCCTATCTATCGTAAACCCCTTTTCACACTTATATATAGTCTTTAGAATAGTTAAGTGTCATTAGAAAAATTATTTGACATATTTTTAATTTTTTAGAAATGAATTTACAAATACTTTTTTGCTCCAATTCTTCTTGGACCGAATTAATTTCGGCCATACTATTCTTGGACCGAGAAATAGCCGTTGTAGAAAAAGAGTCGCTATAGAAAATCGCCGTTGCAACTTTTGCGAAGAGACTGACTTTCGATCGAACTCTTATTGGACCGAATTATTTCGCTCAAACCCTTCATGGACCGAGATACAATATGCAATATTTGTTTTCTAGCTATTGCAACCCAAATTTTGACATCTTAATGACTAGTTTTGTTTTTGACTCGGCCTAAACACCCCTAACAACAATTTTGACCATTCTTAAGTGTTTTCTACATATAGGAGTGCCTATGAACACTTAGGACACACATTTGAGCAATCTATTATATGTTATCTTTGCCAACAAGGAGTAGCTCAAGTGTACGGAAAACACTTAGGAAATAATCATGTTACCTCATGATCATTACTACTTATTCACCATGAAGTTTCTTTTGGATTCATAAGGTAGATCATGTATAACCCATTTTAAGGTCCATTTTCTTAAGCATTATTCCTTGTTTTATTCAGGTTCCTTGAAACATGTTTAACAATTAGTGATATGATCATATTCTATTCTTCCTTCTTATGATGTCTTAATGATCATTATATTCTAATCCCTTCATCATATTTCCATTAACCCAATTCGGGGTGAATTCATCATATTTTACATTCATTCTCATGTAAGTACTATTCTTATAATATATATGTTATTAACATTCATTGTACTAAGGAAATTAGTTAATGTGTCTCTAAAAATCATCCAATCAATTGACATTTTTGTGTATAGGTTCATCTTCTTCATCCTTGATAACAACCTTTGGCTTGTTATAACTTCACATCCAACTCAACATCACATGGGTACGTTCCACATTACCTCACTTTTCTTCTTGATTGTCACCATCATGGCTTTGTTCTCTGATTGAAGAACATTCTTGTTGAACAATCCTACTCCTAAAACATATGATTGTGCACATTTCTTATCCTCTAATCATAGAAAGGTATTAGGTCAATATCATATCAACTCATCAGGTCATCATTTATTTTGGTTTCTTCATTGTATCATTCTATTAGTTTCATGATTTTTATAGCATAATCTTATATTTGTCCCTCTTTATGTCAATCACTCTCAATTTTATCTTGTTTATTACCATACATCTTTGACATGAAACTAATTCTGCATCAGATTACAAATTCTTTCTCCTCATCTTGGTTTATATTTGGTTCCATTTTTCATGATTAGTCACATTATTTACATCCACAAGAGATCATGTCCTTAACACTTCCCTAATCTCGTCATGGTATCATGATTATTTGCTTTAGCTCCTCGTAACACACATTGGAGGGTTTTAGATTAACTTAGATTCCACTATGGTCTTCCATTAACCTGCAATTTATCATCTCAAATTATACTCATCATAGGAATGTCCTCTTATTATTATGGATTTTCTTTAATTATCAACTCTTAAGTTTTGATGTGTTAATATATGCTTATATTTTTCTCAAATGATTAGTATCATACATTTTATCATTGATTTGACTAACTTTATACATTATTCTTTTTCAACATCTCTGGAATAAATCAGGGTTCCACATCTCTCATAATATTTTATCTCATCATTTTTATCATTGTTTAATATTTTACTATAATATTTAGGCTATTTTCAACTGACTACTTGGTCAAAGTATGAAGAAAGAGAATAGCATGAGAGTTCCATACTAACCCTCCCTCAATACTTGGATACATGACTAGGGCATCCAAACACTGAGCTCAAGTAGCATGCATTGTACTAGTTCCATGTTCATCACTTACCCATCATTGTAATTATAGTTCTGGTTGTCCCTATAGACTCAACTAACCTATGCTCTAATACCACACTTGCGAGAACTGCCCCATTGATCAAACCCTAAACGACCTCTGGGACAAATCCCAAAAACTAAACCCATCTCAAAACTAGCAACTTATCAAAAACAAAAACAAAATTCTAAATTAAAGATCCACGTAAAGATCCGATCACACACGATTGTAATAAACCATCACATGATGTCCTATAAAGTATTTCTTATTTAAACCATCTCAAGAGTAGACAAGATAGCAAGACAAATTGAAATCTCTTGATTTACTACAACAAATAAGTTTACAAGATTATCCATATCTCAAAATATACAACAATATGAATTTCCAAATCACTTAAAGGAAACATCAAGGAAAAAAAGCCATCCTATCCAAGATAAATTACCCATACATCACTCAAGAAAGTGAGAGTCAACTGTGTTATATCTTGTTACATCTTGGTCACCATACCCTTTTCGCCATGCTAACATACCTAAAACATTGTGGACAAACAACATGAGACTCTATAGAGTCCCAGTGAGAGGATTAGTCCCACCAAGATAAAAACATACATGGATAGCTTTTAAGATGGACTACAAAATATAGAGAGAATTTTATTATTTAGTTTCAAATGCCAGTTATCCTTGACACTCCATAATTCAGCTTAAGATATATTAATGATAAGTGTATAAGACATTTCATATTACAAAAAATAATATTTTTATAGTAAAATAATCTTGAATGCAATAAAGATAACATTGCTTATAATGGTTTAGGTGGTCCATGCAATTATAGAGAATTGATAAAGTGTAACAAAACTTGTAGATCATAAGAGCACACTAGTAACATCCAAGGTGATTCTCTAATAAAATCCTAACGAAAATATACTACATGACCGAGTTACATAATTTATTAAGCTATGGGTAATTTGAGGCATACCACTCAAGTTACTAATTGACCATTCCAAAGTCTCAATCAGCCCTATATAAGATTTTAGGATTACGGGACTCCTAAGGATCGCTTGACCTCAGTCAGTACGAGTGGTAAAGTGTAGTGGCACAATGGCTCAACTACTAGTAGGGACACAACAACCATCCCATTAACAACTTGGCACGTCCCGAGTACACATGCCATGACACCAAAAACTAGGATATACAATCCTCAAATCTGAGTTACGACCATAACCACTCTCAATCACATATAAACTAAGGAACAACTGCAACTATTCTCAAACACCTTAAAGTGGGGATGGCAAAGAAAATGGGTTTCACACCCACATATACTCAACAATATACAACTCCGAGCTCCTTCTCATAATATAAAATTGCTAAAAGGGAACTCATTTCATTATCCAATAAAAACTGACACTGAGATAAATCTACACTCACATGGCACGACAAGATTAGGGTTACACTTGATGAATTAAGCTAATTATTCATTTTTTCAATTGTATAAAAAGTGACAAACAAGACAGAGGGATATAATTGTATGAAATAATTAAGTCTAACAATTGTATTAGATATAAAGTGTATCCATATATTCCAAACCACACATAGCATGATCCACTTTCCATCCTTGGACATAACAAGGCCCCAATTCACAAATTATAGGGCACAACAAGGCCCAAAGTACCAGTAAGATCAAAATACTAATAGCTCCTCTAGGAATGTCAAATCCATCTGAAATTTTGCACATATTTTCAAAGGATAGTAACAAACAAGATCCAAACTTTTATATCAAAACTCCAAAGATTGCAAAAAGTTATGATCAAGTCGATATTAGAGTACAAGTAGGACAAAACTAAGCATCATATTGACATATCAAGTCTACTTCAAACTAGCTTCCAACAACACAACTATTAGGTAAGTTTAGTAAGGTGCTACAAAATTAATCATAAATATTAAGGGAATCACATCAAATTTGTCTTTTAAAGATGTTTTATTCAAAGTTATTCAAACAACAATGCATATCTCATTTAAGGACTACTTAATTGTTGTAGAGTATATCTCATATTTTCAAGGTCAAGTGTATCAACACACATGACCACATAGAACTCCACATGATAATATTTTCCATTATATTCTAATTAATTTATCATATTGTAGATTAAATTCTGACAATTTGACCCTACCGTCATCCTAGAGATGGTACCCATATCATTGCCTTCAAAAATGTCTCAAGGCATCAAGTCTACTTCTATTTTCACATCCAAAATACAACATATAATGTCAAATTTTATGCCACACTTATCCACATTCATATAATTATAGGAGGACAAGAGAAGAAAACTATATATATTAATCTAAGAAGGTGACATATTCCTTTAGGTGGAATCTTTTAATCAAGGTTGCCCACAAGTACACAAAGTTCATGTTTAATTATCAAACTCGCAAATCACTTCATGATTACTTTTTAATCTCGATCCCTAGTGAGAAATATGATGTAAGTATTTTATTTTCATATATATATATATGTATAACTTAGTATAATAAGAATAACATGTAGAAGATATAAAGTATCCCAAGAATATATATCCAAGTACCCATGAGGGTACACAATATCATAATAAGGTTCAAATAACCATTTAGTCCATATCAATGCCAAGTTAAGGAGTGAACCAGGCATAAGGGTATGTTCTAATAAGGGTTGGTTATAAATAACTATGGGAGTCAAAGAAAGTTCACAACATCCTTCAAAGTACCCAATCATTGCATTAATGCCATTTTTACCCATAGAGAGTATAGACATTAATTAAGGATCTATATTTTTACAACAAAAGTGTAATGATCTTAATATTATAGTCATGTAAACCATACAATGTTTCAGGACCAAACTCTAAAGTATGAACAAATTATGACTAAAACAAGATTAAGCACACATATGTCATTCTACTTTAGGTATGTGGCCTATGTTTAATAGATTTCCAGCAGTAGAAAATTTGGAGAAACATGTTATATGCACTCTAGATGAACATCCATATAAAAAGAAGCATCACATAATTTTTTTTCATCAACATGGTATCCCAATAGCCATAAATGAGTCATTTTCAAGGAAAATTAACATATATTTTGAATTTTCAACCTTAAGGACACAAGAAGGCACATTATTAATACGATGAATCAACATTAGAGCATAGAGGGAATTAAAAATTATGATATCATCCCATGAGCATGCAAATTAGTCTACAACAATCACACATTGAATCATATAGAGCAAGATCTAGGTATGTAAGGTGAAATTTAAGCTTTTCTCTCTTATTTAAGCTATGAATGCATGACTAAATCAAGAAAGGAGTAAGCAGACCACCTGGAAAATGTATAGAAAGGAGACTTTTCTTCTAAACCACATGAACCAACCTTTATACATCACCTTTAACCTTCCAAAGCTCCAACTAGGTACCATATAGCTAGATCTAGTCTCACCTAGGTTAAAGAGAAAGAAAGGTGAAATTTTTAGATTTAGAAAGCTAAAACCACCATGGGTGACCATTGAGCTTGATCAAGAGTAATAAGAAGTATAGACCAGTAAGAAAACAAGAGGGGAAAGAGATGATCTTACATGTCTAATGCTAGAAATAAAGCTCTCAAGCTTTGGGATATCCTATGGAAGCTTGATTGTCAACATGCATAGACATGTATGCACTTATAAGATCATTTCTCAAGATTATGAGTTTATGTGGAACATGAATTCGAGATCCATTCCAGAAAACCATGAACTCAACACCACAAATCATGAAAAGCCCTCAAAAGTTTCCTAAGAAGATCCTTTGTGCAAGATCTAGGGCAAAACTTGGGCAAAAGTGGAGAAAAGACGGTGCCTTAGTTGTTTGGAACAAGAAACACCATAAAAATACATGTATCTCATCATAAGGAATAAGTAGATAGGGAAGACAGTAAATAAAAGAGATCATAAAGGATGACCTACATGAACGGCAGTGAAAACAAAATTTCAAGGCTAAAGGTCCATTAAGGATGTTGCATCTCCAACATGTACAAACATGTAAGCACAAATCCATGGACATAGAGGCCAATGGATATTTTGCAAGTTTCTAAGCTGATCCTCCTTGTCCTAAAAGTTTCTTTGGTTGTAAAATGAAATTTAAAAGGTCAAAAGAGTAAAACAACTACAACTCAAGTGAGCTATATAGACCCAATGCAAGGAGGGCAAACATGACCTTAC
The DNA here is from genome assembly GCA_963693085.1 of Alisma plantago-aquatica. Classification (NCBI taxonomy): domain Eukaryota; kingdom Viridiplantae; phylum Streptophyta; class Magnoliopsida; order Alismatales; family Alismataceae; genus Alisma; species Alisma plantago-aquatica. Next base: position 997,497,929 of record OY856413.1, on the reverse strand, counting down.
TCAACTAGTTTTAAAAGCATTCAAATTTGTCAATTACAAAACACTTAAAAAATAAATCATAGGTTTAGTTAAATTATACAAAAATGCAATTATTTCTTAATTTTGGTGAAATCTCATATTAGTCCACACATGTACATATATGACAAGATCTAGACAGACATCGTCCAATTGAAGTCGGATTAGTGTCATTGCTTAACCAATTGATTTTAAGACTCAGATTAGTACAAGTATGAAGGAAAAAAACATGTTTTGATATTATTTTCACATAATTTTCAATTGGGTCCTCATACTATATTGAATTTACAACTAACTCCACAGCTTGCAATGAAACTTGAAACTAGGGAAAACAACATGCAATTTGATTAAGGATTAATCTTGATTACTTGCTCTTAAACCTTAATCATGCATACAATTATAATAATAAATAAAGGTAAAATAGGAATAAAATCTAAGTTAAGTTCATGGTCTAACATTATTAGACACCAATATTTGATTTTGAGGTTTTCAAAATAACTACTAACATAATATGGAACCAATATGGTCACACATAACGATGCATAAGTGAATTGAAATTTGCAATAAAAAAATATTTAGAATGGTTATGGATCATGTATATCCTGTCCAATAGGCCAACCAAGAAATCCAATATGTCGATTCGATGGTTTTTATCAACTAGTCGGTTGATTGTTATCCTATCAACTAATCACTAGTTTTGTAGATTGTCCAGTCAGTCGACTAATATCCTAGTCGGTCGACTAGATTGATGTTAGGAAACAATAAGCAATATGTGGGATGTTTGATTTAGAATCACACCAATCCGTTAAAATCAAATTGAAGTAGTCAGACAGTCGATTGGATGACCCAACCGGTTGATTCGATGACAAAACCAGTCCTAGTCAGTCAAATGGATAGTCCACTTGGGCTACTAGAATTTTTAGTAGTATCCTGAGTTGGATACTGTTTTGAGTTGTGATTAGGAACGAGATTGTATTTTTATAAAAACCAAGCCAATTACTCTACTATGTATAAGATTGGACGTCCATGTTGTGAGACAGTTAAGACACAACATTGAGAGAGACATAGTGTGTAAGAGTTTTTCATCTTGGGGATAGAAAAACTCACCCAAGTACAAAAGCCCACAATAGAAGGAGAAGGAGAGATAGAGAAACGCTAGCATGTTGAGAACTCCCACATTGTACTTCCGCTTCATGACTAAGGTTCTTCACCAAGAGTTCACCATCTACATGGAAAACATAGAGTCTGAGGCCCTTGGGTAGAATCTAGAGGACTAACAACTTCTTCAAGAAGAAAACAAGGTATTGTAGCGACGACAAGATGAAAACAACAACTAATTCAGATTTGGATCCAGAAGTACAAATTCTACACCGACATAAGATGTGTTAGTTGTTGAACAACTAGTGTGCTCTAAGGTATATTAGACATCCCTTCTAAATATTCAATGTACTAACATTGTCTTGGGTTTTATTTGGAATTTTTTCCCAATGCGCCCCTCCCACCAACATCCTACATCAGATTACATCCCAGATGAAGGGTTAGAGAGAAAAATCTATCATATTATTGATTGATAGAGTAATTGGTCATTTACTATGCCATCACAGGTTATATTATAATTAGATGAGGAACATGTAAGAATCAAGATGGTTATCATCAAGAAGGTAAGCAAATTCAATGTCCACTATTTTTGAAAAACTGATAGTGTAACCACAAAAGATAATTGAAGAAATAGGATCAAAACCATCACAAGTATAATCACAAATATACATCATCCAAGTGTAGAGATATACCTAAATCTTTATGAGCAATGATTTTTTTTGTGTGTTTCTCTGGAGTATTGGTGAATGAGTCTATCACAGATGTAGGCACCTCAAAAAATATAGTATGTTTATATGTGGTTCTATTATCTAGGACAACAATGTTATTTTTCAAATGGTTTCAAGGAGTTTAGCTTTGTTCTGATCCATCATGTTTCTCATATCTATAAACACCTTTTGTAGTATGTTGGGTTCAGAAATAGCATTAGTGAAATTACAAAGGATACCAAATTTCGAGGTGGTAAGGGTAGACAGTAAGAAGATAAGGGTCATGTTGTTATGAATGAGAGGTTTATAGTTTTTCTAGGTTTCTCATTGGTTGGAACAATTTCTTGGAAGGTTTTGAACTATATTGTTAGTATATAATGAGATTTTTGTTTGAGGTAGTTGGTCTTTTGGAACCCAAACATGGACTTTGTTATTAGGAAGGGCACTAATAGTAGAATATGAGATAGGTCTCTTGTGTTTGTATTTAGGGATGAACCATGGAGTTGGGTGATAAAAAAGATTAGATAATACTAAGGTAAGGTCATGAAAAACTTCACCTTTAAGTTTGATAATGTAATAGTGTTCACCAACCCTAATATTCAATGAAATGAGAAGACAAGTCTCTTCAATGACACAGAAGACACAAAATGCTTTGATGTTTTTCCAGATTAGGGTATAATAGTAAATAACACGTAGTGTAGGTTCTACCACTTAAGTAATGCTTTTGAAGATTTCACATCCCAAGGGTGTGGAGGCAGGTTTGTGATAAAGACCCATCCAGGACCACCATCTGTGGTGGGTTCAATGCCAATGTCAATGGACCTAGATTAGATACAAGTTTGTAAAAAAGTCTTCATAAGGAATGCAGATGATGAGACCAGATGTGTGTTCAATCTTAGTATGTTTCTGTAAGGTATACAAGAGTTATATTGTTGATATGATTTTGGAAGAATTGATGGTGCATCCTGGAATGAGACACCTTAGTGCATGAGAATCATCCATGACATCAAAAGTGATGTCATCAATGTTTTTTTGGGTGAGGAGGAGGCTACGATCAACAAAAACTTTAATGAGTCACATGGAGTTAATAGACAGATCGAGAGACACATAATCATTTTGGAAACCATGGGTGGAGGATAACTATCACAAGTGTTTGGTTTGGGTACACTTCTAGGAAATAGGAAGGATAATGTAATGGGGCACATATCTGTGGAATGCATTACTTGGCTATTATAAGGGAGGTTAGTTGGCTGTTCCGTGCATCAATAGTCAAAGATGGTCATATGTTTTATATCACATCACTTTTTGCAAACAATTCAATAATGAGAGTTGAAAGAGAGTTGAGAAGGAGCTATTGGAAGTTTAATTGACAATTGTTGATATGTGGTCAGTTTATGGAGAGGACTGTGTCTATGATAAAGTAGGATGAGTTGTTTTGTTGGAAAACATGCAATTTAAGAGGAAATGTATCAAAATGACAATCATGACGACAACAATAGCATAGTCAAGGTCAATACAGTTGTGTTGTTTGTGGCCATAGAGATTGCATCTCATGTGTCAATATATATTGTAAAACTTTGGCCATTTATTCTTGACCACCTTATCTCATGGATGAGTAAATTCCAAGTAATTGTAGGTAGTATGTTTGAGTTGAAATAATGATTCATCACAATACTTAACATGATAACTAAAATAATCTAGATTATAAAAAAAGATTGACTATTTAGAGGTAATATACATGATATGTTGATCAAAAACTTCATTGGCTGCTATCTTCTTGTCAAAAACAACATGTGAAGTGGGCAGTGTCTGGGTGCACTTCACTCGGTGACATCATATATGTTGATGGAGGAGGTGGTTTGGTAATTCGTTTAGCGTACCCCTGATCCATTGGTATACTGGATGGTTATTTATAGGAGGCGTGTTGTTGAATTTGTCCAGAGGAAGTTTGGTGGGGTCATTGCCAACAAAGAAAGGTGGAACATGAAGAAAATGATATCTCTCATCAAATATCATCAGGGTCATCTCATTGGCATCACAAAGACATATCTCAATGAACCAACCTGATAGGGGACCAATGTCTCTCATTAAAGATCCCATCCCAAATGGTATAGAGACAATTTTTGTCATTCTAGTGGAAAAGAATATAAAAGAAGTGTCCAATGAGAAAAACATGGACCCATATGGGCCAACATCTAGTTGAATACCTCACCAATGGATGGGAAAGGTGAGGTCATGGAAGGTGGTGCAACACACCTTAACCCTATTGGGGTAGTCACCAAGTGCCATGTTGTGTTCAATTTTTTATGGTTTGTTGGTGAATTGTTGGTACATAAGGTGGAACTTTCCATCTGGTGGGTGTTATTTGATGGACGGGCATGCTATCAGAGATAATGACGTAGATGTTGTTGGTTATCCTAGAACCTTTTTTGAAATCCCATTTAGTTTTTCATTTGACTTAGTAGAAAACTTTAGGAGTCCCATACATGTCGCATGTTGCACTCATAGGTACTAGAAGGTGATTTTTATCTATTGATGGTGCTCAGGACGTCAGGTGCATTATAAAAATCTAGTTCTTTAGACCTAACAATGATAGTTTGTGTGCAATAATGATATGTGTTTGTGATAACTGAGAATTTACAATGGCACGAGCTCAAATCTCTCCTTTACTATGTGGGATCTTGTAGGTTGTTCACACAAAATTCATAATAACATGTGTAGTCTATAACAAGCTCACTATACTTTCATATAATCTTGATTTCAATAAATTTTTCAATTTTCCTATCTCCATATATGTATGTTCATAAAATAATATCATGACAAACGACCTACAAGGTTTGAGCATGGCCAAACCTATCAAAATTTGGTAACCCTAGAAACTATTCAACACCTAGTCAGGATAACATGGTTGTTTTAAACGTCATCTTATGTTTGATTGGGGTGTGCTTCCTCAAGTTCATGTTTGGTTGGACAGATAGCCAACCCACTTAAACTAGGAAATGTAAAATAAAGAATTAATCTACTAGTTTACATTAATATCTAGTTATTATTGCATGTTAGGCACAATGATAACATTCATGGAGACTAAGATGACAACGATATAAATTAAAAATGGGAGTATATAGCCTGCTGTCTTTGATCCCATCCATTGTTGATTTGTTGGGTATTATACATGCAAGTGACAGTGGGGGATGGGGTGGTGTGGTTGTGTGACTGATTTCTTCCTAATAAATTAGGAAATTGATGTTGTTGACTTCTTAGGGGGATGTAATTGATGCTTTTAAATTTGGTTCAAAGCATAAGGATGTAGAATCATATATGAACAACATAGGAACTAGTAAGCTCGTTGTCAATCTAACTACACTGACAACCAATACGCCACACAAGTAATTACCTCAAACCTCTAGGGCTCTGGCCTAACCTTCTAAGTTCTCAGTCCCACCGTCTTTGCTTCTACACCTGATCATAAAATCGATCATATCCTACGATTCATGTATTTTCTCTAGCACCAACCATGCTTGAAGCCTTCCCATACTAGAAACTATTATAATACATTTTCCATAGTTGTGGTAACCTACACACACCTACAACACTTGACTGCATCCTCCCCTTCATTGATTCTAAGATAAGTCATAAGAAGATGGACAATAGATGACACAAGCTACACTAGGTTGACACTATTATACTTGTCCGATAATAACTATAGTTTGACTCTACCATATACTTTCCCGATTAATAACTTCAATTAGCTGAGTGTGCGATTCCACCTACACCAACTAACTTCACCATCCTTCTGGCATCTGCATCATGACCTCTCAACTTCCCTAGGAAATTCCATCAAGAAAATAATATGAAAAGAGTGAGGACTCATTCAGAACTATGTTTCACTCTCCAAAAGATGATCCTTCCTTGCCAAGGAAATCATAATCCTCACTCACCACTGCAAACTCACTCCATACACCTCACATATAAAATGGACAAAACATCTATTGCTTGCTCCTCCAAAAACACAACCTTCCACCAAGCTACTAAGATCAAAGCATAGTCTAGGGATGGACAACAACAATCTACAACATTGCATAGATGTGACTCCTTCATCTCCTCTAAACCTCACCCTCCCTCAACACTGAAGATATTTACAACCAAATTTTACTCCTAGATGGATCACTTTCATACTTGGTAGTTTCCACTTCAATGTTCTATTCCAAATCAACAACCAGAATTGTTTCAATGTTATGTGGGGATGGAATATATTGGTTAGTGAACTCGGTCTTCTTTGATGATGGTACATGTAACTTCCCAAGATTTGAGGCCTTAGATAAAATGATCTTAAAGGGAATGATTGAACTAATCACATAATCAAGGTGCACCTCCTTTTCAGGGTCCATCACTAAGAAATATGCGGTTAAGCATGCTCAGCCCAAAGTAGTAGAAGGATGAGTGACATGTGTGAAAGTAGATTTAGGTTGTGCGTGTGTCGAGAAAAAGCATGCAATCAAAGCTAGTGGTGGTCTGTGGGGTCAACCAACATTCCTAAAACTCTACTAGAAACTTGGGTGGTGGGTTCAAGCATTACAAATGGTATCAGATCCAATTACCCTCCAATAGATGGGCCCCACATGGACATGTGTCATGCCGATCTTTGAGTCGTGTAGTATAGGCATGTTGAAAGGGCTATATGTGGTAATGGAGCCACCCTTGCACTGGTAGCCATGATCAAGAGCTGGGTGTATATGGGTCATTTTATGTCTGCACTAAAATGGAGATAGATTATGAGGCCATATAGTTGATCTTGACAAGGACATTGAAGTTTAACAAGGGGAGATCGTAACCTCCCAAAATTTGAGGCCTCAGATAAAATGATCTTAAAGGGAATGATTGGACTACCCATATCACCAAGCTACACCTCCTTTTCAGGGATCCCATCACTAAGAACTCTGTAGTTAAGAATGCTCATCCTAGAGTATTACTAGGATGGGTGACATGTCAGGAAGTAGATCTCAAGCTATGCATGATTGAGGACAAAGCGTGCATCCAAGTCTAGTGTTTATCTCTCAAGCTAGTCATTATTCATGAAACTCTACTAGAGCCTTGGGCGGTGGGCCCACATATTATAGTATATGGGAATGAATCTCATAAAGACAACACACTCTACCTACACATCCTCGATGAAATGGAACGTCCACTGCCTCTGCCTACAATATTTCTAGAGATTCCAAATACCATTATCTTTAGTCAATCTAGTTATATTCTGCCTCCATAAATGTCTATGCCCAACTCATTTATGTACAATAGATAATGTTGCTACACCCTTATTGGAAACATCCTTGAGATAGTTATAAACAACAATTATCTAGCTTTAGATATAATGAGCATAGTACATATAATTTTCAACATGTCTCTTCTATAATTCTTGAAGATGTTGAATGTATCTCCCTAGAATCAACACCTCCCTCTCTTTTTAGAGCATCTAAATTTGAGAGTAACTACTATGAATAAGATGATCACAACATCGGGTACAATCCCCCCATCTATCAAAACAATACATATCTACTTCTGACACATATGTTTATCTTAAACATACTCTATATGGTTACTTTCTACACTCCCCCATGGAACAAAATTTTGTAGAGAAAGGAAAAGTGAACCATATACTGCCTTTTGGTGTCAACACTGCAATCTCCTTGGACATAAACATTATAACGTTCAAAGACCTAGATTTTACTATGCATGTCAACAAACTAGACATTTCTTTAAACACAACCCAAATACGCAACAACATCAACTTTGTAGATGGCTTAACAACTATAATCATGCTTATAACACTACTCATGAAAAAGCACTCACTTTTCCATTCCATGAATAAGCTACTTATCATTCCAACACAAAATCTATAGTAAAGCATCCTAATCACAAAAGACACCCCATCAAACTAATACTCACCACATGCAACTCCTTCTCTGTGCTATCCAACACCAAATGAGATATTTGTTGACTCTAGGTCTAAATTAACCAAACTCTTGTTTCAATGATGACTAAACCATTCCAATTATTTGTGTCTAATGCTTCTACTTGAGTGATTTCAGCTTAGGTATAGAGACACTCCAAATGCCCTAACTTGTGCATCTCAACTTGGAGAAAAGACAAGTCAAAGTCAATACAAGTGCACATTTTTGGAATATGATGTAAATTTATTAGAAATATGTTGTAAATTACTAGTAATGATTGTATGACTTGTAATTAATCTTAGAAAAAAATAGGAGCACTTAGATCGAATATTTAAGCACGCAAAAGACATTTTCCAAAATTCACATCAGGTTGTTCATCGGTCGAGTTGCAAACTCGACCGATCCTGATTGGATCTTGAAATATGATGTAAGTATTTTATTTTCATATATATATATATATGTATACCTTAGTATAAGAAGAATAACATGTAGAAGATATAAAGTATCCCAAGAATATATATCCAAGTTCCCATGAGGGTACACAATATCATAATAAGGTTCAAATAACCATTTAGTCCATATCAATGCCAAGTTAAGGAGTGAACCAGGCATAAGGGTATGTTCTAATAAGGGTTGGTTATAAAAAAACTATGGGAGTCAAAGAAAGTTCACAACATCCTTCAAAGTACCCAATCATTGCATTAATGCCATTTTTACCCATAGAGAGTATAGACATTAATTAAGGATCTATATTTTTACAACAAAAGTGTAATGATCTTAATATTATAGTCATGTAAACCATACAATGTTTCAGGACCAAACTCTAAAGTATGAACAAATTACGACTAAAACAAGATTAAGCACACATATGTCATTCTACTATAGATATGTGGCCTATGTTCAATAGATTTCCAACAACAGGAAAGTTGGAGAAACATGTTATATGCACTCTAGATGATCATCCATATAAAAAGAAGCATCACATAATTTTTTTTCATCAACACGGTATCCCAATAGCCATAAATGAGTCATTTTTAAGGAAAATTAACATATATTTTGAATTTTCAACCTTAAGGACACAAGAAGGCACATTATTAATACTATGAATCAACATTAGAGCATAGAGGGAATTAAAAATTCCGAGATCATCCCATGAGCTTGCAAATTAGTCTACAACAATCACACATTGAATCATATAGAGCAAGATCTAGGTATGTAAGGTGAAATTTAAGCTTTTCTCTCTTATTTAGGCTATGAATGCATGAATAAATCAAGAAAGGAGTAAGCAGACCATCTGGAAAATGTATAGAAAGGAGACTTTTCTTCTAAACCACATGAACCAACCTTTATACATCACCTTTAACCTTCTAAATCTCCAACTAGGTACCATATAGCTAGATCTAGTCTCACCTAGGTTAAAGAGAAAGAAAGGTGAAATTTTTATATTTAGAAAGCTAAAACCACCATGGGTGACCATTGAGCTTGACCAAGAGTAATAATAAGTATAGACCAGCAAGAAAATAAGAGGGGAAAGAGATGATCTTACATGTCTAATGCTAGAAATAAAGCTCTCAAGCTTTGGGATATCCTACGGAAGCTTGATTGTCAACATGCATAGACATGTATGCACTTACAAGATCCTTTCTCAAGATTATGAGTTCTTGTGGAAGATGAATTCGAGATCCATTCTTGGAAAACCATGAATTCAACACCACAGATCATGAAAAGCCCTCAAAAGTTTCCTAAGAAGATCCGTTGTGCAAGATCTAGGAAAAAACTTGGGCAAAAGTGGAGAAAAGAGGGTGCCTTAGTTGTTTGGAACAAGAAACACCATAAAAATACATGGATATCATCATAAGGAATAAGTAGATAGGGAAGACACTAAATAAAAGAGATCATAAAGGATGACCTACATGAACGGAAGTGAAAACAAAATTTCAAGGCTAAAGGTCCATTAAGGACGTTGCATCTCCAACATGTACAAACATGTAAGCACAAATCCATGGACATAGAGGGATATGGATATTTTGCAAGTTTCTAGGCTGATCCTCCTTGTCCTAAAAGTTTCTTTGGTTGTAAAATGAAATTTAAAAGGTCAAAAGACTAAAACAACTACAGCTCAAGTGAGCTATATAGACCCAAGGCAAGGAGGGCAAACATGACCTTACTCAACTAGTTTTAAAAGCATTCAAATTTGTCAATTATAAAACACTTAAAAAATAAATCATAGGCTTAGTTAAAATATACAAAAATGCAATTATTTCTTAATTTTGATGAAATCTCACATTAGTCCACACATGTACATATATGACAAGATCTAGGCAGACATCGTCCAATTGAAGTCAGATTAGTGTCATTGCTTAACCAATTGATTTTAAGACTCAGATTAGTACAAGTATGAAGGGAAAAAAATGTTTTGATATTATTTTCACATAATTTTCAATTGGGTCCTCATACTATATTGAATTTACAACTAACTCCACAACTTGCAATGAAACTTGAAACTAGGGAAAACAACATGCAATTTGAATAAGGATTAATCTTGATTACTTTCTCTTCAACCTTAATCATGCATACAATTATAATAATAAATAAAGGTAAAATAGGAATAAAATCTACATTAAGTTCATGATTGTAAGGACCCTGACCTCCGTTTAGGGTTTACCCTGTTTGCTTTGCTTAACCCTGATGCTTAGTTGCTTGCTAATCACCTTTAGTGGTGATTAGGGTTTGTTGGTGCTTTGTTGAGAGTTGGAGGTGCTACTTGCAATATACCCAAGTCTAGGGTTTGTGGGCAAGTTTGTCACCTTGTGAGGTGTTCCTCCCTCTCCTTGCTTCCTCTAGTGTTGAGAGGAAGGTTTGGGCTCATTGCTTGAGTTCCTTTGGGCTTGGTCGACCTTGTTGGGCCTTGTGGTGCCTTGCCTTTGTTTCTTTGGACCTTGTGTCGGGCAAGAGGGTGCTTGTGTCGCCCAGGATGTGTCGCCCAGGGCTGTGTCGCCCATGGTGGTGGTGTGTCGTCCAAGTGTGTCGCCCATGGATCTTTGACCTCGTTTGTGTCACCACTAGTGGACACTTGGTGCTTGATGCTTGCATGTGGCAATAGCCTTGGACATGTGGTTAAGACATGCTAGAGTGGTGGCAATGCTCTTGGACAAGTGTCCCTAGGTGGGCGACACCTTGCTTTGCTTTGCTTTGGTTTCTCCTCCATCCCCTTCTATATATGTGTTCCCTTTCTCTTTCTAGGGATCCCTTTAGTCTCTTGGTTTCCCCTCTCCCTTGGTGCATGATATCCTCTCCTCTTTGCTAGCTTGGTGGCCGATTCTTCCTTGGAGTTTCCTTCTTCCTTGTGGTGCTTGGAGCTTGGTGCTAGGAGCTTGGAGCTTGCTTAAGGCGGGTTGCATAACTCTTAACCCTAACTATACTACCTCCTTTTCCATGTTCTTATATGTGCTATGATTATGTCAGCTATGTATGTTTTGCTAGTTAGTTCCTTGCTTAAGTTGTTCTTGTGGCCGAACCTATGTCCTAGGGTTTCTTGGTGAGCAACACTCTCTTCTCTCCTAGGTCTTGAGGAGTGAGCTTGAGTTCTATTATCATGAGAAACACTCCTCTCTAGTTTAAGTTGATAGGTGAGCTTGTGTTCTAGTTGCTTGAGCAACACCCTCCTCTCACCATGGACTTGAAGGGTGAGCTTTGTGGTGATTGTGAACCTTGCTAGGGTTGTCCCTTGTGTTGCCCATTTGGTGATAAGAGATGTGCAAGACCCCTCTCTCATTTAAGTGGAGAGGTGAGCCATCCTTTTGATCCATTAGGGTTTGGTGCCCTTGTGCTTGGGGTTGATGACGACCTTGTAAAGTTGTATCTTGGCCGTTATGATCTTGGGGGAGGTGCTGCCTGATACCCCTCTTGTCCTAGAGTTGTGGACGATATGTTGTGATGGTTGTGATGGACGACACTCTGATCCTTGACCCTCTGTGTCGAGCGTCACTCTATGCTGCATGTTCTGCCCGATACTCTTACCCTTGGGGTGGTGGAGGCATTGCTAGATAGATCTGTGATATGGTGGCGGGCGTCACACCAACCCTGTGTGTGTCGGTCGACATCCCTACACCTGACGGGAATTGCGCGACACTCTAGTGCCCGATACAGGTTGTTGCCAGATAGGCTTGGGTGCACGACACATGACACACCGTTGCATGATGCGCCGTTTGCTGAGCTGCACACCTGGGTCAGATGGTAGCATAACGACCGTTGCACCTAAGATGGCTGACGGAGTGTTGCATGATAGGTGCTGGTTTGCTTGGTTGACATGAGTAGAGTGTCAGGCGATACGGGTGAGTACCCTGCCCGATCCTACCTTTGGTGAGGGTAGTGGACGCTTTAGTGAGGGTCCTGTTCCTTGTGTGAAACCCGATATGTTATTTACTATCTCGTTTGGTTTATGTGGGTAACCTTGATATGCTTGATGGTAATCGTTATAGCTTAACATGACTTTACATATGTATGTGATCATCTTGACACTATGTATAATGATAAGGAAATGGTAAGCATGTAAGATGCTTTGCTTGATAATATGATAAATGTCTATGGTCACAATTGAGGCATGATTGATAGAACATCAATGTCACCCTATGTTGATAATATGATCTTCCCATGATGATTATGTATACTAACCATGCAGGTTTCATACAGATGCATAGCCAGGTAAAGGGCTATGAGGTATATATGTTGAGTAACTCTGCTGTGATGGTTACTCTTGATAATGAGATAACTTGTATGATGTATTTGATTAAAGTGCTTGGGACTGCTATCCCATGTTGATGATGTAAGCCTTGAGAGGCAGTGGCACTATGTGGTAAGGGATTGAGATCCCATGGCAATGTGATGATCCTTGAGATGGATCTAGATGATTGGCAAGAGGATCCTTGTGATGGATCAGGATGATGTTGATTACAATAAAAGTATAATATTGAGTTCATGTTGTTTATTCTTGTTATAGTTCGCATGTTATACAACTTGGTTGAATCTTGCAATCCATATAAAAGATACTAATTAATCACAGTGGAATATATCATGTAGTTGCCCTGGCCATAGATCCATCATCGTCAGGAGCTGGTGATGGTGAAACAAGTTCTCCTGCGGGTTAACCCGGAGCGCATATTGTTGAATATGCGAGGTTTCTCCTAGCCTAAAATAGTGAGGATTCGAGTGTAACTGCGGTTGCAGACTCAGGATATGAATAGAGCATGGTGAACAGGCCCATGGCTCAGGATATGTGATATGGGAGCATGAATGCGTTCATGGCTCAGAGTACGGTGAACTGACCCGTGGCTCAGGTATACTAGCACCGAGACCTGTACCAAGGCGGGCTAGCGGATGGGTAGCCTATGGAGCTGACCCAGTGGCTGAGACCACTTAAGCACGAGACTGTGGTCCTGCTTGTGTTGTACTCGTACACTGACTACGAGGTGGGAGGTCGTGGAGTCCGACTCTTCCATTTGACCTTGTATGGCACCGGCTTTGGGTTTCGCAACTGAAGGTTGGATTTGAGCGGTACGAATCACTTCCTCAGGGCATAATTATACGTAATCCAGATGTATAGTATTTATTGCTTAAGGCAAGACACAGAACATTGGTTGAGGCCATGATTGTACAGTTAATCTTGTGATACCTGCAGTTACTTATACGTTCCTCATGTTATGTGATAAGATCTTATAAATCTTATCTTGTCAATCATGTTCCATAAAAAGATAATTGGTGATATGCCTTCCGTACAGCCTGGTAAGCTTGATGGTACGAATAGCTTTGCTATATAGACTATTATTATTTTATGTTTTACTTGTTATCTACTGTAGTTGCTTTATCCTTCTAGTTTTATAGTTTTGGCGGGGAGTTATGTTTCTCGCTGGTACAATGTTCGATTGTCTCACCCCGCTGGTTTTTAGGTGTTCGAGCTAGATGTGGTGGTGGTCGCGGAGTTGCGGCAGAGCAGCAAGACGGGCAATAGAAGGCAAGAGATGGACATGCTGCTGTTCTGGTCATTTTGTAGTAGAGTCCTAGAGTCATCCCTGTACTCTCAGGTCCTTGGGAGGTGTTTTGACGTTGTTTCACGATGTTTAGCTGTTGATGTTTTGTATATCCTGCTGCTGGCCGGATGTGGGCCTTTATGTACAAATAAACAGGTGATGAACTCATGTGATGGTTAGACAGCTGTCCTCTAAGCTGTGGATACATATCAAGACATGTATATGTTTATATAACCTAGTTTCCTTGCAGGATGAGGACTGAAATGTAATAGTTTCTCAGTTTATCCATTTTCCGCAATCGGTTTTAATTAACCCGTGTTTTGGTAATATGTGGTTATGGTGTTTTCCGCACGTTTTTGCGTAACACCTTGTTGTCTATGTGATAGCGGGATGTGTTGCCACAAGTTTTGGTATCAGAGCTCTAGGTTTGCTGAGTCTGTAGGGATTTAGGACTAGGTTGTGTCTGTTCTTGTGAGTCTTCCAGATTTTCTTACGATCGTCTTCTACCCTCAACGGAAGAAAATTCAAGATGTCTGGAAACCATGAAGAACATGCTGCTGAGAATAGTGACACTGCATCAGTTGATGGAGCAGAAGGGCAGGCACATGGAGATCGGGTGCCTGAGGTCCCCCAACCTGACCCAGCCATTCTTGAACACCCTTCCTATCAACAGCTTATGTGGTAGATGATCGCTACGATAAATCTCATGGTAGAAAGATTGTCAGTGCCTCTGCCGAGAGCACATGCTCCCCATGGTGAAACATAGGGTATTGGGAAGACCTTTGAGCGGCTTCGTCGAGTCGGAGCTTCGGATTATGCTGGAATGGCTGATCCAACGGATGTAGATCTGTGGCTGACAAGTCTTGAGAAGGCTTTCCGGGTCCTCAACATCCCCAAAGTAGACAAAGTAAAGCACACTGTCTACCTTCTAAAGGGTAGTACTGGTCACTGGTGGACCATCGAGGAGGAGAAGTGGCCTGGTGAGGTGATCAGTTGGGAGGTATTTCGACATGAGTTTGTCAGCAAATACTTTTTGAAGATGTATCTGGATGAGAAGATCAGTCAGTTTGAGAGCTTGCACTAAGGAACGACGAACATCACCGAGTATGAGGCCAAGTTCATGGATCTGTTGAGGTTTTGTCCTCACATGGCAGCAACGAATGAGGAACGGATCAGACATTTTGAGAAGGGTCTGAGTGCTGAGCTGACAACACCTGTTTCTGCGTTGGAGAACCGTGAGCGGTTTGCTTCATTTGTGGAATCTGTCTGGAGGATTGAACGATCAATAAGGGAGAAAAGAGAGTCTATGTCTAAGAAAAGGCCTACCCAGTTCCAGGGATATAGGTTTGGTGGCTTCAAGAAGCCAAGGTTTTCAACACCTTTTGTGATGAGAGGTTCCAATGCACCATCGTAATGGTCTTCGAGTAAGGGAAGATGATATGTTTCTTCGCCGTCTAAGGCACATAGTATAGCTTCAGTGACAGTGACAGGTCCATCTAGGCCACGGTTTGAAGATAGGGCATGCTATCTTTGTGGTCAGACCGAGCATCTCAAGTTACATTGCCCGAATAGAGATGTTGAAGTGACGCAGCAGCCAAGATAGAATCAACAAGGATCAGATAGATAGCAGCCCAGTGGTAGTAGAGGACGAGGACGCGGTCAAGCATCGCAAGCTGGACCGTCTGCTCAAGGAAGTAGAGGACGTGGACAGCAAGCAACGACTCGATTCTACGCTATGAATCAGCTGGAGGCGATAGTCAACCCGCGAGTGGTGAGAGGTCAGATGGAGTTATTTCATTCTGATATGTCTTCTTCTTGCTTTATATCTGTTCTGGTTGACCCGGGTGCTACGCACTCTTTTATCGCCTATAGTATGCTTGAAAATTATCGTTTATCTGGTAGCTGTAAGAAAGATGGCTTGTTGTTAGAAACCCCTCTTGATGGTTCCTCGATGCTTCGAGAAGAGTGTCCATCTTGTGTTCTATCTTTTTCAAGACATTGTATACAAGTGGATCTTATACCACTTGATATACATGGTTTTGATGTGATCCTTGGGATGGATACCTTAGAGAGGTATAAGGTTATTTTGGACTGTGGTTCCAAGCAGGCTGTGTTTGATGATGTGGGAGAGAAGTGGATCTTCCAAGGAGATAGGAAGATTCTTCCGACGTGTTTGGTATCAGCCATGGTGGCAGAGAAGTTGCTACGACAAGGATGTGAGGCGTTCTTAGCTCACGTTGTGGATACCGTTGTGGCTACCAAGGCGAAAGGTCCTAGTCTTGAAGAAGTGTCAGTTGTTCGAGAGTTTGCGGATGTGTTTCCTGATGAGTTTCCCAGTGTTCCTCCACCCCGAGAGATTGATTTTGAGATCAATATGGTTCCAGGAACGCAACCAGTTGCACAGACACCGTATAGGATGGCTCCAGTGGAGATGGCTGAGCTTAAGAAGCAGTTGCAAGAGTTGTTGGAGAAAGGTTTCATCCGACTGAGTACGTCGCCTTGGGGTGCTCTAGTGTTGTTCGTCAAGAAGAAGGACAGATCGATGTGATTATGTATAGACTACCGACAATTGAACAAAGTCACGATCAAGAACAAGTACCTATTACTGAGGATAGATGATTTGTTCGATCAGTTGCGTGGTGCTACAATATTTTCAAAGATCGATCTATGGTCCGGATATCATCAGTTGAGGATTAAGGCGAATGACGTACCAAAGTCAGCTTTTAGGATGAGGTATGGTCATTTCGAGTTTGTGGTTATGTCGTTTGGGCTAACCAATGCACCTGCTGCTTTCATGGATTTGATGAATAGAGTGTTCCGTCCGTTCTTAGATCAGTTTTTTGTAGTCTTTATAGATGACATCTTGATCTATAGTCGGGACAGGAAAGAGCATGAGCGACATCTTCGACAAGCGTTGACTCTTCTTCGCCAACATCAACTGTATGCCAAGTTCAGTAAGTGTGAGTTCTGGCTGGAAGAAGTGACTTTCTTGGGTCATGTGATATCTACAGAAGGAGTCAAAGTGGACCCGAGGAAGGTGGAGTCGCAGAGTGGGAGCAGCCGAAGACGCCGACAGAAGTTCATAGTTTCCTAGGTTTGGCAGGATACTACAGAAGGTTTATCAAGGACTTCAGTGCGATTGCGTTGCCGATGACCAAGTTGACTAGAAAGGATGTACCTTTTGTCTGGACTAACCTTTGTCAGCAAGCTTTCTAGAGTTTGAAGGAGAAGTTGACCAGTGCTCCAGTGTTAGTGCTGCCAGAGCATGGAAAGGGCTACATTGTTTTCTACAATGCTTCCAAGAAAGGTTTAGGTTGTGTGCTGATGCCGGAAGACCATGTGGTTTCTTTTGCTTCACGACAACTTAAGAAACACAAGGAGAATTATCCGACTCATGATCTGGAGTTGGCAGCAGTGGTTCATGCATTAAAGATTTGGAGACACTATCTTTACGGGGAAGTGTGTCAAATCTTCATGGACCATAAGAATCTTAAATACATCTTTTCACAGCATGAGTTGAACATGCGACAGTGACGATGGATGGAGTTAATCAATGATTACGACTGCACCATTGAGTATCATCCTGGTAAGGCGAATGTGATAGACGATGCGCTTAGCCAAAAGTCTTCTTCTTTTTCTACAAAGAAGGCACAGTTGAGTTCTCTGGTATGCCATAGACGGGATATGCTGGTTTCCTTACGACAGATGAATGTGCAGATGGAAGCTTCCTTGTTAGCTGGACTTTTAGCGCATATGCAAGTCAAGCCTACGTTGAGACAACAGATCAAAGATGCACAACAAGCAGATGACACAGTACGGTTGATCAGATCAGAGTTCGGCAGCGAAAGGCATGATGGGTTCCATGAGTCCGAGGATGGACTAGTTCGGTATCATGATAGGATGGTGGTCCCCGATGCAGATGATATGAGGAAGCTAGTGCTCGAGGAAGCACACACGTCGATGTATGCTATGCATCCAGGAGTCACCAAGATGTATCATAGTCTGAAAGACTTGTATTGGTGGCCCGGCTTGAAGAAAGATGTAGCTGAGTTTGTGGCTAGATGTGCGGTATGTCAACAAGTTAAGGCTGAGCAATGGTATCAGATCCAATTACCCTCCAATAGATGAGCCCCACATGGACATGTGTCATGCCGATCTTTGAGTCGTGTAGTCTAGGCATGTTGAAAGGGCTATCTGTGGTAATGGAGCCACCCTTGCACTGGTAGCCATGATCAAGAGCTGGGTGTATATGGGTCATTTTGGGTCTTCACTAAAATGGAGATAGATTATGAGGCCATATAGTTGATCTTGACAAGGACATCAAAGTTTAACTAGGGGAGATCGTAACCTCCCAAACTTGGAGGCCTCAGATAAAATGATCTTAAAAGGAATGATTGGACTACCCATATCACCAAGATACACCTCCTTTTCAGGGATCCCATCACTAAGAACTCTGCAGTTAAGAATGCTCATCCTAGAGTATTACTAGGATGGGTGACATGGCAGGAAGTATATCTCAAGCTATGCATGATTAAGGACAAAGCATGCATCCAAGTCTAGTGTTTATCTCTCAAGCTAGTCATTATTCATGAAACTCTACTAGAGCCTTGGGCGGTGGGCCCACATATTATAGTATATGGGAATGAATCCCAAAAAAAACAACACACTCTACCTACACATCCTCGATGAAATGGAACGTCCACAGGCAGGTACGTTACAACCCCTGCCGATACCGCAGTGGAAATGGGATCACATAACTATGGATTTCGTAGTTGGTCTTCCCAGGACAACTAGGAATCATGATTCCATTTGGGTTACAGTGGACAGATTGATGAAGTCTGCCCATTTCATACCAGTGAAGACAACATATACAGATGAGAAGCTCGCTCAAGTGTATGTGGATGAGATAGTGTGTTTGCACGGTGTGCCAGTGACAATAGTTTCTGACAGAGGTCTGCAGTTTATGAGCCATTTCTGGGAACAATTGCACAAAGCATTGGGAACGCAGTTAAGGTTCAGTACCGCTTTCCATCCTCAGACAGATGGACAGTCTGAAAGAACTATTCAGACTTTGGAGGATCTCCTTCGAGCTTGTGTTTTGTAGTTCTTAGGCAGTTGGGACACACATTTCAGTTTGATAGAGTTTGCCTACAACAATAGTTATCGGCGGAGCATTGACATGGCTCCTTATGAGGCCTTATATGGCAGGAAGTGTAGATCTCCGTTATGTTGGTATGAGTCTGGTGAATATCAGCTTTTGGGTCCTGAGTTAGTACAACAGACAACAGATAAGATCAGAATGATACAACTACAGTTGAAAGCGGCACAGGACAGGCAGAAGTCTTATGCAGACAATCACCGATGACCTTTGGAGTTCCAGGTAGGAGACAAAGTGTATCTCAAAGTCTTGCCATGGAAGGGTGTGCTAAGGTTTGGTCGGAAGGGTAAGCTAGAACCCAGATATATGGGGCCTTACCCAGTCATAGCACATATGGGCAAGGTAGCTTACGAGTTGGAGCTGCCGCCAGAGTTGCAGATGTTACATCCAGTGTTCCACGTCAGTATGCTAAAGAAAAGTCATCCAGATTTGGGAACAGTGATACAACCAGTTGAAGTTGAGCTTGATGAAGATGTGACCTACGAGGAAGTTCCTATGATGATCCTTGACAGAAGAGTTAAGAAGCTGAAGAGGAAGGACCTAATTCTTGTGAAGGTTCTTTGGCATCATTGTGGCATTGAGGAAGCCACGTGGGAGATTGAGGAAGAGATGAGGAGGAAGTATCCCTCGCTTTTCTCTTTGGATTTTGGGGACGAAATCCCTTTGTAGAGGGTTAGTTTGTAAGGACCCTGACCTCCGTTTAGGGTTTACCCTATTTGCTTTGCTTAACCCTGATGCTTAGTTGCTTGCTAATCACCTTTAGTGGTGATTAGGGTTTGTTGGTGCTTTGTTGAGAGTTGGAGGTGCTACTTGCAATATACCCAAGTCTAGGGTTTGTGGGCAAGTTTGTCACCTTGTGAGGTGTTCCTCCCTCTCCTTGCTTCCTCTAGTGTTGAGAGGAAGGTTTGGGCTCGTTACTTGAGTTCTTTTGGGCTTGGTCGACCTTGTTGGGCCTTGTGGTGCCTTGCCTTTGTTTCTTTGGACCTTGTGTCGGGCAAGAGGGTGCTTGTGTCGCCCAGGCTGTGTCGCCTAGGGATGTGTCACCCATGGTGGTGGTGCATCGTCCAAGTGTGTCACCCATGGATCTTTGACCTCGTTTGTGTCACCACTAGTGGACACTTGGTGCTTGATGCTTGCATGTGGCAATAGCCTTGGACATGTGGTTAAGACATGCTAGAGTGGTGGCAATGCTCTTGGACAAGTGTCCCTAGATGGGCGACATCTTGCTTTGCTTTGCTTTGGTTTCTCCTCCATCCCCTTCTGTATATGTGTTCCCTTTCTCTTGCTAGGGATCCCTTTAGTCTCTTGGTTTCCCCTCTCCCTTGGTGCACGATATCCTCTCCTCTTTGCTATCTTGGTGGCCGATTCTTCCTTGGAGTTTCCTTCTTCCTTGGTGGTGCTTGGAGCTTGGTGCTAGGAGCTTGGAGCTTTCTTAAGGCGTGTTGCATAACTCTTAACACTAACTATACTACCTCCTTTTCCATGTTCTTATATGTGCTATGATTATGTCGACTATGTATGTTTTGCTAGTTAGTTCCTTACTTAAGTTGTTCTTGTGGCCAAACCTATGTCCTAGGGTTTCTTAGTGAGAAACACTCTCTTCTCTCCTAGGTCTTGAGGAGTGAGCTTGAGTTCTAGTATCACGAGCAACACTCCTCTCTCGTTTAAGTTGAGAGATGAGCTTGTGTTCTAGTTGCTTGAGCAACACCCTCCTATCACCATGGACTTGAAGGGTGAGCTTTGTGGTGGTTGTGAACCTTGCTAGGGTTGTCCCTTGTATTGCCCGTTTGGTGATAAGAGATGTGCAAGACCCCTATCTCGTTTAAGTGGAGAGGTGAGCCATCCTTTTGATCCATTAGGGTTTGGTGCCCTTATGCTTGGGGTTGATGACGACCTTATAAAGTTGTATCTTGGCCGTTATGATCTTGGGGAAGGTGCTGCCCGATACCCCTCTTGTCCTAGAGTTGTGGACGATATGTTGTGATGGACGACACTCTGATCCTTGACCCTCTGTGTCAGGTGTCACTCTATGCTGCATGTTCAACCCGATACTCTTACCCTTGGGGTGGTGGAGGCGTTGCTAGACAGATCTGTGATATGGTGGCGGGCGTCACACCAGCCCTGTGTGTGTCGGCCGACAGCCCTACACCTGACGGGCATTGCGCGACACTCTAGTGCCCGATACAGGTTGTTGCCCGATAGGCTTGGGTGCACGACACATGACTCACCGTTGCACGATGCGCCGTTTGCTGAGCTGCACACCTGGGTCAGATGGTAGCATAACGACCGTTACACCTTAGATGGCTGACGGAGCGTTGCACGATAGGTGCTGGTTTTCTTAGTTGACATGAGTAGAGTGTCAGGTGATAGGGGTGAGTACCCTGCCCGATCCTACCTTTGGTGAGGGTAGTGGATGCTTTAGTGAGGGTCCTGTTCCTCGTGTGAAACCTGATATGTTAGTTACTATCACGTTTGGTTTATGTGGGTAAGCTTGATATGCTTGATGGTAATCGTTATAGCTTAACATGACTTTACATATGTATGTGATCATCTTGACACTATGTATAATGATAAGGAAATGGTAAGCATGTAAGATGCTTTGCTTGATAATATGATAAATGTCTATGGTCACAATTGAGGCATGATTGATAGAACATCAATGTCACCCTATGTTGATAATATGATCTTCCCATGATGATTATGTATACTAACCATGCAGGTCTCATACATATGCATAGCCAGGTAAAGGGCTATGAGGTATATATGTTGAGTAACTCTGCTGTGATGGTTACTCTTGATAATGAGATAACTTGTATGATGTATTTGATTAAAGTGCTTGGGACTGCTATCCCATGTTGATGATGTAAGCCTTGAGAGGCAGTAGCACTATGTGGTAAGGGATTGAGATCCCATGGCAATGTGATGATCCTTGAGATGTATCTAGATGATTGGCAAGAGGCTAAGTGATAACATGTAGTGATGGATCCTTGTGATGGATCAGGATGATGTTTATTACAATAAAAGTATAATATTGAGTTCATGTTGTTTATTCTTGTTATAGTTCGCATGTTATACAACTTGGTTGAATCTTGCAATCCATATAAAAGATACTAATTAATCACAGTGGAATATATCATGTAGTTTCCCTGGCCATAGATCCATCATCGTCAGGAGCTGGTGATGGTGAAACAGGTTCTCCTGCGGGTTAACCCGGAGCGCATATTGTTGAATATGCGAGGTTTCTCTTAGCCTAAAATAGTGAGGATTCGAGTGCAGCTGCGGTTGTAGACTCGGGATATGAATAGAGCATGGTGAACAGGCCCATGGCTCAAGATATGTGATATGAGAGCATGAATGCGTTCATGGCTCAGAGCACGGTGAACTGGCTCATGGCTCAGGTATACTAGCACCGAGACCTATACCAAGGCGGGCTAGCAGATGGGTAGCCTATGGAGCTGACCCAGTGGCTGAGACCACTTAAGCACGAGACTGCGGTCCTGCTTGTGTTGTACTCGTACACTGACTATGAGGTGGGAGGTCGTGGAGTCCGGCTCTTCCATTTGACCTTGTATGGAACCGACTTTGGGTTTCGCAACCGAAGGTTGGATTTGAGCGATACGGCTCACTTCCTTAGGGCATAATAATACGTAATCCAGCCATATAGTATTTAATGCTTAAGGCAAGACACAGAACATTGGTTGAGGCCATGATTGTACAGTTAATCTTGTTATACCTGCAGTTACTTATACGTTCCTCATGTTATGTGATAAGATCTTATAAATCTTATCTTGTCAATCATGTTCCATAAAAAGATAATTGGTGATATGCCTTCCGTACATCCTGGTAAGCTTGATGGTATGAATAGCTTTGCTATATAGACTGTTATTATTCTACGTTTTACTTATTATCTACTACAATTTCTTTATCCTTCTGGTTTTATAGTTTTGGCGGCGAGTTATGTTTCTCGCTGGGACAATGTTCGATTGTCTCACCCCACTGGTTTTCAGGTGTTCAAGCTAGACGTGGTGGTGGTCGCAGAGTTGCGGTCGAGCAGCAAGACGAGCAGTAGAAGGCAAGAGATGGACATGTTGTTGTTCTGCTCATTTTGTAGTAGAGTCCTAGAGTCATCCATGTACTCTCAGGTCCTTGGGAGGTGTTTTGACGTTGTTTCACGATGTTTAGCTGTTGATGTTTTGTATATCCTGCTGCTGGCCGGATGTGAGCCTTTATGTACACATAAACATGTGATGAACTCATGTGATGGTTAGACAGCTGTTCCTCTAAGCTGTGGACACGTATCAAGACTTGTATATGTTTATATAACCTGGTTTCCTTACAGGATGAGGACTGAAATGTAATAGTTTCTCAGTTTATCCGTTTTCCGCAATCGGTTTTAATTAACCCGTGTTTTGGTAATCTATGGTTATGGTGTTTTCCACACGTTTTCACATAACACCTCACTGTCTATGTGATAGCGGGATGTGTTGCCACAATGGTCTAACATTATTAGACCAATCTTTGATTGTGAGGTTTTCAAAATCACTACTAACATAATATGGAACCAATATGGTCACACATAACGATGCATACGTGAATTGAAATTTGCAAAAAAAATATTTAGAATGGTTATAGATCATGTATATCCTGTCCAATAGGGCAACCAGGAAATCCAATATGTTGATTGGATGGTTTTTATCAACTAATCGGTTGATTGTTAACCTATCAACTAATCACTAGTTTTGTAGATTGTCCAGTCAGTCGACTAATATCCTAGTCGGTCGACTAGATTGATGTTAGGAAACAATAAGCAATTGTGGAATGTTTGATTTAGAATCAAACCAATCCATTAAAATCAAATTGAAGTAGTGAGACAGTTGATTGGATGACCCGACCGGTTGATTTGATGACAAAACCAGTCCTAGTCAGTCAAATGGATAGTCCACTTGGGCTACTAGGATTTTTAGTAGTATCCTGAGTTGGATACTGTTTTGAGTTGTGATTAGGAACGAGATTGTATTTTTTATAAAAACCAAGCCAATTACTCTACTATGTATAAGATTGGACGTCCATGTTGTGAGACAGTTAATACACAACATTGAGAGAGACATAGTGTGTAAGAGTTTTTCCTCTTGGGGACAGAAAAACTCACCCAAGTACGAAAGCCCACAATAGAAGGAGAAGGAGAGATAGAGAAACACTAGCATGTTGACAACTCCCACATTGTACTTCCTCTTCATGACTAAGGTGCTTCACCAAGAGTTCACCATCTACATGGAAAACGTAGAGTCTGAGGCCCTTGGGTAGAATATAGAGGACTAGCAACTTCTTTAAGAAGAAAACAAGGTATTGTTGCAACGACAAGATGAAAACAACAACTAATTTAGATTTGGATCCAGAAGTGCAAATTCTACACTGACATAAGATGTGTTAGTTGTTGAAAAACTAGTGTGCTCTAAGGTATATTAGACATCCCTTCTAAATATTCAATGTACTAACATTGTCTTGGGTTTTATTTGGAATTTTTTTCCAATGCGCCCCTCCCATCAACATCCTACATCAGATTACATCCCAGATGAAGGGTTAGAGAGAAAAATCTATCATATTATTGATTGATAGAGTAATTGGTCATTTACTATGCCATCATAGGTTATATTATAATTAGATGAGGAACATGTAAGAATCAAGATGGTTATCATAAAGAAGGTTAGCAAATTCAATGTCCACTATTTTTGAAAAAGTGATGGAGTTGGTAGTGTAACCACAAAAGATAATTGAAGAAATAGGATCAAAACCATCACAAGTATAATCACAAATATACATCATCCAAGTGTAAAGATATACCTAAATCTTTATGAGCAATGGTTTTTTTTGTGTTTCTCTAGAGTATTGGTGAATGAGTCTACCACATATGTAGGCACCTCAAAAAATATAGTATGTTTATATGTGATTCTATTATCTAGGACAACAATGTTATTTTTCAAATGGTTTCAAGGAGTTTAGCTTTGTTCTACTCCATCATGTTTCTCATATCTATAAACTCTTTTTGTAGTACGTTAGGTTCAGAAATAGCATTAGTGAAATTACAAAGGATACCAAATTTCGGGGTGGTAAGGGTAGACAGTAAGAGGATAAGGGTCCTGTTGTTAGGAATGAGAGGTTTATAGTTTTTCTAGGTTTCTCATTGGTTGGAACAATTTCTTGGAAGGTTTTGAACTATGTTGTTAGTATATAATGAGATTTTTGTTTGAGGTAGTTGGTCTTTTGGAACCCAAACATGGCCTTTGTTATTAGGAAGGGCACTAATAGTAGCATATAAGATAGGTCTCTTATGTTTGTATTTAGGGATAAACCATGAAGTTGGGTGATAAAAAAGATTGGATAATACTAAGGTAAGGTCAAGAAAAACTTCACCTTTAAGTTTGATAGTGTAATAGTGTTCACCAACCATAATATTCAATGAAATGAGAAGACAAGTCTCTTCAATGACACAGAAGACACAAAATGCTTTGATGTTTTTTCAGAATAGGGTATAATAGTAAATAACATGTAGTGTAGGTTCTACCACTTAAGTAATGCTTTTGAAGATTTCACATCCCAAGCGTGTGGAGGCAGGTTAGTGATAAAGACCCATCCTGGACCACGATCTATGGTGGGTTCAATGCCAATGTCAATGGACCTAGATTAGATACAAGTTTGTAAAAAAATCTTCATAAGGAATGTAGATGATGAGACCAGACGTGTCTTCAATCTTAGTATGTTTCTGTAAGGTATACAAGAGTTATATTGCCGATATGATTTTGGAAGAATTGATGGTACATCCTGGAATGAGAAACCTTAGTGCATGAGCATCATCCATGACATCAAAAGTGATGTCATCAATGTCTTTTTGGATAGTGAGGAGGAGGCTACGACCAACAAAAACTTTAATGAGTCACATGGAGTTAATAGACAGATTGAGGGACACATAATCATTTTAGAAGCCATGGGTGGAGGATAACTATCACAAGTGTTTAGTTTGGGTACACTTCTAGGAAATAGGAAGGATAATATAATGGGGCACATATATGTGGAGTGCATTACTTGGGTATTATAAGGGAGGTTAGTTGTTTGTTCCGTGCATCAATAGTGAAAGATGGTCATATGTTTTATATCACATCACGTTTTGCAAACAATTCAATAATGAGAGTTGACAGAGAGTTGAGAAGGAGCTATTGGAAGTTTAATTGACAATTGTTGATATGTGATCAGTTTATGGAGAGGAGTGTGTCTATGATAAAGTAGGATGAGTTGTTTTGTTGGAAAACATGCAATTTAAGAGGAAATTTATCACAATGACAATTATGACGACAACAATAGCATAGTCAAGGTCATTACGGTTGTGTTGTTTGTGGCCATAGAGATTGCATCTCATGTGTCAATATATATTGTGAAACTTTGGCCATTTATTCCTGACCACCTTATCTCATGGATGAGTAAATTCCAAGTAATTGTAGGTAGTATGTTTGAGTTGAAATAATGATTCATCACAATACTTAACATGATAACTAAAATAATCTAGATTATAAAAAGGGCATGACTATTTAGAGGAAATATACATGATATGTTGATCAAAAACTTCATTGGCTGCTACCTTCTTGTCAAAAACAACATGTGAAGTGGGCAGTGTCAGGGTGCGCTTCACTCGGTGGCATCATTTATGTTGATGGAGGAGGTGGTTTGGTAATTCGTTTAGCGTACCCCTGATCCATTGGTATACTGGATGGTTATTTATAGAAGGCGTGTTGTTGAATTTGTCTAGAGGAAGTTTGGTGGGGTCATTGCCAACAAAGAAAGGTGGAACAGGAAGAAAATGATATCTCTCATCAAATATCATCAGGGTCATCTCATTGGCATCACAAAGACATATCTCAAAGAACCAACCTGATAGGGGACCATTGTCTCTCATTAAAGATCCCATCCCAAATGGTATAGAGACAATTTTTGTCATTTTAGTGGAAAAGAATATAAGAGAAGCGTCTAATGAGAAAAACATGGACCCATCTGGGCCAACATCTAGTTGAATACCTCACCAATGGATGGGAAAGGTGAGGTCATGGAAGGTGGTGCAACACACCTTAACCCTATTGGGGTAGTCACCAAGTGCCATGTTGTGTTCAATTTTTTATGGTTTGTTGGTGAATGGGTACATAAGGTGGAACTTTCCATCTGGTGGGTGTTATTTGATGGACGAGCATGCTATCAGAGATAATGACGTAGATGTTGTTGGTTATCCTAGAACTTTTTTTGAAATCCCATTTAGTTTTTCATTTGACTTAGTATAAAACTTTAGGAGTCCCATAGATGTCGCATGTTGCACTCATAGGTGCTAGAAGGTGATTTTTATCTATTGATGGTGCTCTGGACGTCAAGTGCATTATAAAAATCTAGTTCTTTAGATCTAACAATGATATTTTGTGTGCAATAATGATATGTGTTTGTGATAACTGAGAATTTACAATGGCACGAGCTCAAATCTCTCCTTTACTATGTGGGATCTTGTAGGCTGCTCACACAAAATTCATAATAACATGTGTAGTCTATAACAAGTTCACTATACTTTCATATAATCTTGATTTCAATAAATTTTTCAATTTTCCTATCTCCATATATGTATGTTCATAAAATAATATCATGACACATGACCTACAAGGTTTGAGCATGGCCAAACCCATCAAAATTTGGTAACCCTAGAAACTATTCAACACCTAGTCAGGATAATATGGTTGTTTTAAAGGTCATCTTGTGTTTGATTGGGGTGTGCTTCCTCAAGTTCATGTTTGATTGGATGGATAGCCAACCCACTTAAACTAGGAAATGCAAAATAAAGAATTAAGCTACTAGTTTACATTAATATCTAGTTATTATTATATGTTAGGCACAATGATAACATTCATGGAGACTAAGATGACAAAGATATAAATTAAAAATGGGAGTATATAGCCTGCTGTCTTTGATCCCATCCATTGTTGATTTGTTGGGTATTATACATGAAAGTGATAGTGGGGGATGGGGTGGTTTGGTTGTGTGACTGATTTCTTCCTAATAAATTAGGAAATTGATGTTGTTGACTTCTTAGGGGGAAGTAATTGTTTCTTTTAAATTTGGTTCAATGAATAATGATGTAGAATCATATATGAACAACATAGGAACTAGTAAGCTCGTTGTCAATCTAACTACACTGACAACCAGTACGCCACACAAGTAATTACCTCAAACCTCTAGGAATCTAGCCTAACCTTCTTAGTTCTCAGTCCCACCGTCTTTGCTTCTACACTTGATCATAAAATTGATCATATCCTACAATTCATGTATTTTCTCTAGCACCTACCATGCTTGAAGCCTTCCCATACTAGAAACTACTATAATACATTTTCCATAGTTGTGGTATCCTACACACACCTACAACACTTGACTGCATCCTCCCCTTCATTGATTCTATGATAAGTCATAAGAAGATGGACAATAGATGACACAAGCTACACTAGGTTGACACTATTATACTTGTCCGATAATAACTCTAGTTTGACTCTACCATATACTTTCCTGATTAATAACTTCAATTAGCTGAGTGTGTGATTCCACCTACACCAACTAACTTCACCATCCTTCTTGCATCTGCATCATGACCTCTCAACTTCCCTAGGAAATTCCATCAAGAAAATAATATGAAAAGAGTGATAACTCATTAGGAACTATGTTTCACTCTCCAAAAGATGACCCTTCCTTGCCAAGGAAATCATAATCCTCACTCACCACTACAAACACACTCCATACACCTCACATATAAAATGGACAAAACATCTATTGCTTGCTCCTCCAAAAACACAACCTTCCACCAAGCTACTAAGATCAAAACATAGTCTAGGGATGAATAACAACAATCTACAACATTGCATAGATGTGACTCCTTCATCTCCTCTAAACCTCACCCTCCCTCAACATTGAAGATATCTACAACCAAATTTTACTCCTAGATGGATCACTTTCATACTTGGTAGTTTCCACTTCAATGTTCTATTCCAAATCAACAACCAGAATTATTTCAATGTTATGTGGGGATGGAACATATTGGTTAGTGAACTCGGTCTCCTTTGATGACGGTACATGTAACTTCCCAAGATTTGAGGCCTTAGATAAAATGATCTTAAAGGGTATGATTGAACTAATCATATCACCAAGGTGCACCTCCTTTTCAGGGTCCATCACTAAGAAATATGCGGTTAAGCATGCTCAACTCAAAGTAGTATAAGGATGAGTGACATGTGTGAAAGTAGATCTGGGTTGTGCGTGTGTCAAGAAAAAGCATGCAATCAAAGATAGTGGTGGTATGTGGGGTCAACCGACATTCCTAAAACTCTACTAGAAACTTGGGTGATCTATGCCCAACTCATTTATGTACAATAGATAATGTTCCTCCACCCTTATTGGAAACATCCTTGAGATAGATAGAAACAACAATTATCTAGCTTTAGATATAATGAGTGTAGTACATATAATTTCCAACATGTCTCTTCTACAATTCTTGAATATGTTGAATGTATCTCCCTAGAATCAACACCTCCCTCTCTTTTTAGAGCATCTAAATTTGAGAGTAACTACTATGAATAATATGATCACAACATCAGGTACAATCCCCCCATCTATCAAAACAATACATATCTACTTCTGACACATATGTTTATCTTAAACATACTCTATATGGTTACTTTCTACACTCCCACATGGAACAAAATTTTGTAGAGAAAGGAAAAGTGAACCATATACTGCCTTTTGGTGTGAACACTACAATATCCTTGGACATAAACATTACAACGTTCAAAGACCTAGATTTTACTATGCATGTCAACAAACTAGACATTTCTTCAAACACAACCCAAATACGCAACAACATCAACTTTGTAGATGGCTTAACAACTATAATCATGCTTATAACACTACTCATGAAAAATCACTCACTTTTCCATCCCATGAATAAGTTACTTATCATTTCAACACAAAATCTATAGTAAAGCATCCTAATCAAAGACACCCCATCAAACTAATACTCACCACATGCAACTCCTTCTCAGTGTTATCCAACACCAAATGAGATATTTGTTGACTCTAGGTCTAAATTAACCAAACTCTTGTTTTGATGATGACTAAAACATTCCAATTATTTGTTTCTAATGCTTCTACTTGAGTGATTTCATATTAGGTATAGAGACACTCCAAATGCCCTAACTTGTGCATCTCAACTTGGAGAAAAGACAAGTCAAAGTCAATACAAGTGCACATTTTTGGAATATGATGTAAATTTATTAGAAATGTGTTGTAAATTACCTGTAATGATTGTATGAATTGTAATTAATCTTAGAAAAAATTAGGAGTACTTAGATCGAATATTTAAGCACTCAAAAGGCATTTTCCAAAATTCACATCAAGTTGTTCATTGGTCGAGTTGCAAACTCGACCGATCCTGATTAGATCTTGAAAATGACTTTTGATCGGTCAAGTTTTTATTTCACAGAACTCAACTGAATTTTTAAGCTTAATCACTTGCTATATCCATTAGAGTGAGTAGGATATTTGTAAGAGAGCTAGTCCTGCATGTATATCTTGTGAGGCTCTCACTTCCTCCACCTCCCAATCTCTCATTTTAACCATGAAGATGAAGATTCTCTCTCTTGGCTAAGAGAGGTGAAGAAGAACAAGGGAAGGAGTCCCTTGGTGAAGATCAAGGTTGAAGACTTGGAGCAAGAGTGGGTAAGCCCTTGGTAAAGGCATAAGACTCCTTGCTCAAGTGGGTAAGTCCTTGGTGGAAGCTTTTCCGAGTGAAAGTGAAGTCAAAGGTTGAAGTCCAAGAAGAGTGGGTAATTCCTAGAAGGCTGAGGGCTTGTGCAAGAGTGGGTAAGTTCTTGGATAAGGTCAAACACTCATTACAAAGTGGGTAATTCCATGGTAAGGTTGAATACTCTTTGTATTGGATAGGTAACTCCTTTGGTGGGTCATGTGTTGTAACTCTTATAAGTGAATATAAAGGAAGACACACTTGGAAATCTAGAGGATGACTTCTCTATCTAGTGGACTGAAATACTCCTAGTTTGGAGTGTGGAACCATTCTACATAGTTTGTCACTTAGTTCTTGTTCAATCTCTCTCTCCCTTGCTATGTATGTTTTAGTTGCACTCAAATTTCCTATTTGTCAACCTTATCTTGTGATATAACTTGAAGGTCTAATGAATTTTATTTAAGTACATTCAGATCTATTCACCCCCCCTCTAGAGAATTCAATCACCCATCTAGGATCCAACAATTGGTATCAAAGTGGGTCTTCTCCAAGCATACTTCAACAAGTAGGAGAAGATGGGTGACTACCAAGGAGGGAGATACTTGATCAACCTTCCAATATTTTACGGGAGCAATTTCTTCTATTGGAAAAGAAGGCTACAATTCTACATACAAGGATCAAATCTTGAGCTATGACAAATGGTGGACCATCCATACAAGCTACTAGAGACCAAGATAGAAGAATGGGATGAAGCTACCATGAAGAAAGTCACCTTGAATGAAAGAGCAATCAACATACTCTATGCCACTATGAACCCCACCGAGTCCAACTGGATTTCCTCTTGTGAGACGGCCTGTGAGGTATGGAGAAAGCTATGCATCACCTATGAGGGGACAATTCCAGTGAAGGAAAGCAAAGTCTATATGCTCAAATGGCTGCTTGAGAACTTCAAGATGGGAAAGGAGGAGGAGATATCCAACATGTACTCAAGACTCAACACAATTCTAAATGGCCTTGCCATCCTAGGTCATCCTATGAGTAGAGGAGAGATCAACTCTAAGATCCTTAGAACTCTCCCCAAGAGATGGGAACTCAAGGTGACTTCCATTGAAAAGTAAGGTGTCTTGATGATATCCCCATTGAAGAGCTCATTGGAAATCTACAAGCCCATGAAGTCACACTTGACAAAAAAAAAGTTGAAGGACAAGAGGAGAAAGAGCTAAAGAGAATGAAGAAGGCTAAAATCAAGGGTCAAATTGAAGCTATTATGGGACAAGCCTCTCCATCCTCTCATGTGAAAGAAGATTCCATGTACTATAAGGATAGATTCTACAAATGCAAGAATTCCTCCTCCATTCGGTGCCTCAAGTGTGGAAAGAAGGGTCACTTCAAGATAGATTGTCTAGAAGGAAAGAAAAGCCATCATCACAAGGAAAGAGAAGAGAAGTACAAGAAGAAGGAGAAATGACACAAGAGCTCAAGTGACTCCTCCAACTCAAGCTCAAGTTAAGAATCAAGTGGAGGATCTAGATCAAGCTCTAGTGATGAAGAAGAATGCCATTTTTCTCTTATTCCATCAACAAGTGAAGACTCAAATGAGGTAAATATAAACTCTTTAGATAAATAACCTTTAATTGCTATCATTAATGCTACTCATGCCTCTCTTAAGTCTTCTAAAAAGAAAAGGTAAAGGTTGCTAGAATTGTTGATAATATGCATGTAGAATTAGATGATCTTGAACATGCAAATACTTACTTGATTGAAGATAAAAATGCTTGTCTTAGTCAAGTAGATGCTCTTAAACTTGAAATTTGTGTTGTGCTTGATAAGATTAGATTTCTAGAAGATCAACCTCTTACGAGTAGTTCTAATGAAGAGCATACTTTAATTGTTGATTCTCTCATGCATGATATTGATATTATTAAAACTAAAATGAGGACAAACATTTTGTTTTGCAAGGATTAGAATCTAAAAATGGTGTTTATCATTCAAAGATTGCTTTGCTTGAAATTGAAAATGCCTCCTTGATTGCTAAAATCAATGTGCTTGAATCATGTTCTAGTTTTACTAGTAGAGAGAATAATGTTGCTGATCTTCATATTGATAGAGATTCTTATTTAACTAAATCTCTTTGCTTAGAAAAGCATATATATATATATATATATATATATGTATATGCTTTTTTACAACAAGTTCGATCAAGTTTGTAACTCGATCGGTAGCCACCAATGGGTGTTGCTAATAGTTATCATCGGTCGAGTTGTCAATACAGAGAACTCAACTGACAACACTATGCGTAGAATATACCATTGACTTACCAAATGAGAATTTCCCTCTCAACTAGATTTTCTCAACCAATAGCCTTATTCTTTGGCACTCCCATTTGGTACCTTTATATATGCATATTGCCACGTTCTAAGTTGACTATCTTGCTTACAACTCTATCTTTCTAATTGCTTTAAATTGGTATATATATATCTTGTAATTACTTGCTTTGAGTTGTTTTGCAGGTTTTGATGATGATCTCTTTGGATCTCTTGGTAGTGTCTTAAATTGCTTCCGATGTGCTCAAACTTGCTACATCTATATAGTTGTATATCTTGTTTGGATACAACCTTGAGGTTCTTAGTGGCAAATCATCTTTTGGGTAATTATGCATATTAGTTAGTGATCTATATCCTTTCATACTTCTAAAATTGCATATCTCTTTATTTATATATATCTCTACATCTACTCATAGCTTGCTTTATCTTGTTATCTTTTGGCATCTCTTTCTATGATATAGATCCTACTAGTAGTCCTAACTTGTGATATCATCTACTAGTAGTTCATATACATGTAGTTCTAGCCTAGTTTATCAAGTGGTATTTAACTATATCCTATGCATGTATCTTGTTTCATACTTGCTCAAGTTTGTTCCTTAACTTGCATATCTACTATCTTGAGTTGCTTGCATAATATTGTGATGTAGGATATATAGAGATGCATTGTATGTCAGTTTTGGACCATACTTGAAATTTTTATGCAGATTTTGCTCCAGTGTCAGATTTTGATGCAAGACTAGTATTTTTTATGCAGAAACGGCCTTCTGAGCAAGGCTCATTGCTTTTCCATGAGCCCTGACACTTTTTGGGAAAATTTCGTCATCTTAAGGGTTAAAATTGCAATTTATTATTTTTCTGCAACATTTTATCTTGCATTATGGGTTGTTCAAGTGCATGCTTTAACTTGTTTTTATTTCTATGCTTGGACAAGCCCCTAGATGTGCTCTTCTACTCTCCTTTTATATCTTTTGTTATCTTCTTTCTTTTAACTAGTGGTGTTTCTCATCTCTTTATACCCCCAATTTTTGAAATGACGAAGGGGTAGAAGGCACATGTCTTATGTCTTCTTTTGACAAAGGGGAAGAAGAAGCATGTCTATTATGTAAAGGAGAGAATGTAAAAGGGAGATGACATATATGTTGAGAACATATATGAGTAGAAAACATAGTGTTCTATAAATGCTATGAAAGCTAACCATGCAGGAGAAATAACATCAATTGAGGGGGAGTACGAGAACTCCATGATAATCAATTGAGGGGGAACATATGAACTCAATTCTATTGAAACCCCTAGGTTTCTCTAAAGGTATGACTTTACTTACATGCTTTCTATACATTTATGAAATGGTTTGTCATCTTAAAAAAGGGGGAGAATGTTGACTCTAGGTCTAAATTGACCAAACCCTTATTTCGATGATGACTAAACCATTCCAATTATTTGTGTCTAATGATTCTACTTGAGTGATTCTAGCTTAGGTATAGACACACTCCAAATGCCCTAACTTGCACATCTTGACTTGGAGAAAAGACAATTCAAAGTCAATACAAGTGCACATTTTTGGAATATGATGTAAATCCATTAGAATCATGTTGTAAATCACTTGTAATGATTATATGACTTGTAATTAAGCTTAGAAAAAATTAGGAGCACTTAGATCGAATATTTAAGCACTCAAAAGCCATTTTCCAAAATTCACATCAGGTTGTTCATTGGTCGAGTTGCAAACTTGACCGATCCTGATTGGATCTTAAAAATGACTTTTAATCGGTCGAGTTTTCATTTCATGGAGCTCGACTGATGCCTCTACAAACCAAAATTGGTTTATGTAGATTGGTCGAGTTACCTCAGGACAAACTAGACCGATGGATTAAATTGGTCTTGTCACATAGTGGGATCGGTCGAGTTACCTTTATAGAAACTTGACCGATTGAACTGTACGAAAAAGTGCAAAAAAGTGTTTCTAGCCATTGTTGAGTTGCAACAATCAAAAATATATCTGTTACAAGTCACAAAATGGCTAGTTTATATTCTTAAGTGTTCCCAAAGGCTAAGAGGCATCCCCAACTATAAATAGGACCCCTTGGGCTTCATTCCAAGGTTGAGCATTCAATGCAAAGCTCTATATGAAGTTCTTAGTCTATAGTTGAGTGTATCCTACAACCTCCTCTCTCTCTCTAAGCTTAATCACTTACTATATCCATTAGAGTGAGTAGGAGATTTGTAAGAGAGTTAGTCCTACATGTATATCTTGTGAGGCTCTCACTTCCTCCACCTCCCAATCTCTCATTTCAACCATGAAGATGAAGATTCTCTCTATTGGCTAAGAGAGGTGAAGAAGAACAAGGGAAGGAGTCTCTTGGTGAAGATCAAGGTTGAAGACTTGGAGCAAGAGTGGGTAATCCCTTGGTGAAGGCAAAAGACTCCTTGTTCAAGTGGGTAAGTCCTTGGTGGAAGCTTCTCCGAGTGAATGTGAAGTCAAAGGTTGAAGTGCCAAGAAGAGTGGGTAATTTCTAGAAGGCTGAAGGCTTGTGCAAGAGTGGATAAGTCCTTGGACAAAGCCAAACACTCATTGCAAAGTGGGTAAGTCCTTGGTAAGGTTGAATACTCTTTGTATTGGATAGGTAAATCCTTTGGTGGGTCATGTGTTGTAACTCTTATA
This sequence comes from Alisma plantago-aquatica, assembly GCA_963693085.1. Classification (NCBI taxonomy): domain Eukaryota; kingdom Viridiplantae; phylum Streptophyta; class Magnoliopsida; order Alismatales; family Alismataceae; genus Alisma; species Alisma plantago-aquatica. The sequence continues at coordinate 997,462,185 of OY856413.1, read as the reverse complement.
AGTGAATATATAGAGGAAGGCACACTTAAGAAATCCTAGAGGATGACCTCTCTAGGTAGTGGACTAACATACTCCTAGTTTAGAGTGTGGAACCACTCTACATAGCTTATCACTTGGTGCTTTTTCAATCTCTCTCTCCCTTGCTATGTATGTTTTAGTTGCACTCAAATTTCCTATTTAGAACACTTAAGAAATCCTAGAGGATGACCTCTCTAGTTAGTGGACTAACATAATCCTAGTTTAGAGTGTGGAACCACTCTACATAGCTTTTCACTTGGTGCTTGTTCAATCTCTCTCTCTCCCTTGCTATGTATGTTTTAGTTTCACTCAAATTTCCTATTTAGCAACCTTATCTTGTGATATAATTTGAAGGTTTAATGAATTTAAGTGCATTCAGCTCTATTCACCCCCCTCTAGAACATCCAATCACCCATCTAGGATCCAAAAATATCACCACAACATGAAACCACTTGATACACATGCACCTCCAACCATAAGAAACTATCATGATATCTGCCACAATCTTGTGGGGATACTAAGTGACATATGCTCCCCTTTATATATTACACACCGCTCTCAGATACTACGTACTCCAATAAAACCTTCCACCTTCTAGATAGATTCAACCACTCCTAGGACTATCCTAACTACTGTCCCCGTCCCTGCTCACTCCATGAAAAACCCAAACCCTATATACTATGACGAAGCTTAGTCAACCTTCTTGTAAACTTCATATGATTAACCAAGGTGTTGGGTGTTGTAGTCTCCTCCTCAACATATGAAATGACCTTGAAAATAATCATGTCAACATCTCCAATGTCACTAGAACACTAGGCTTTCTTAATTCTGGTTGTACAATCCACTAACAAAAAATCCTTTCTTCTTCCTAACTTTTCTACATCATACCATAAGGCACTAAGATTTATCATCTTGTTGATCTCACCATTACTATCTTTTGTAAAGGGAGTTTTTTCCAAGAACATATCTCGAGTTGGATAGTCAACATCGGAGCTTCATAAACATACATTGACAAATCAAAATGGGTGTCAATATCTGGCCTTCCTCCTCACCTCTGGGATGTGTACATATTAAAAAATATAGGTGCTAAAGTCATATCCACTCAATAATTCATTATCCTTGAAACCCTATTTCCTACAAACTACAATAAGGAATTTTATGTTTTCTATGTCACACATGAGATTTGTCTCATGGGAACCCTAGACATTTGGGTTGGTGAATACTTCTATAGAATCAAACTCAAAAGGAGAAGGCCAACATGATTTTCCTTTCCATTTTCATGAAACTCTCTGATAATCCTGCCACCTGGTATCACCATCAAGTAAAAAACAAGAGTCTTATACCTGATGCTACACTTTCTCCTAATAAGGTCCACGTTTGGGTCCACAAGGATTAATCCACACAAAATTCCACACATTTGGAGATTACATACAAGTTCTCCTACACATCGGTACCCACTACCCATGTGAACAAAAACCACAACACTCCTCCCAACCTCTCCACTAAGACAATTGTACCTCTAACACTATGAGTCACATTAATTCTCAGCCTAGTATCCTTGGTACATACCAAACACACAATTACATACTCTTCACAATAATTTCCAACCAACACTAAGGATGATAGAGACATGATGTCTCTACTCAAAGCTAAACTTCTTGAGGAACTAGGTAAGAAAAACACCACCACCTTTGATAATAAATTACCTCCATAAACACCACTATCCTTCCATCAAATACCACATCTATGGTGGAATCATTCATACAGACACTTGAGGAACTTAGGAAGAAAAGTTTCTTTGTTGATGACAATTCAACTAACTCTGAAAATTCTATCGATGGTTCATTTTCTACTCTTGACAATATCACTTCTTTAGCATCACGTGATGATGTTTCTAGTTTCATTATGTTGTTGATAGGATTGGATTACACTTTGAATCCTTCCTGGATTATAATTTAGTTCTATCTAAACTTGAGACTAATCTAGGTTGGCATTATAAAAGACCACTAGTTTTGGCTATTGAGCACCTCAATAGTCATTTCTTTAAATACCACCAAATCACATCCTATATACACAATAGTTTTTTAATGATCATCTCCTCTTGGAACATTAACGGTGCATCATGGGTGAATGTAGATGCAAAATAAGGACATTCATAAGATTATACAAGATAAACCATATTACTATCAAAGAAACCAAACCCACCATATCCAACTTTCATCTCAACACTATAGTTGGAAATTACATAGAATGGATCCAAGGACCATCACATGAAGTAGGTGGTGGACTTGTTATTGGTTGGAACCCCAACTATATCACCATGATTATAAATTGGGTAAACACTTCATTTCTATTGTATTTAGAAGCACCAATGATCATACCACTTGGATTTTATGGGAGTATATGGTGAACCTAGATACAACAAAAACCTCTTAATTCCATATCTTAACAAACTATAAGATTTATACAAAATTTCCCTTTAGATCATAGGTAGTGACCTTGACTTCACTAGACATGCATCAAATAAAAATACCTCTTGAACCAACTTCCACCATCATATTAAAAGCAACAAAACATTCATCAAGTTCATACTAGATAATTAGTTGATTGATATTTTTGTCACATTTATTAAATTCACACGGCATGGAGGGGAATCCTAGGCACTAAAACGCTTCCTTGATATATAAGAATGGGAAAACAAGTATGCTTTAAAATATGTCCTTGAATCCCCACGACCCATCTATGATCACTTTCTAGTCATCCTCAACACCAAATATAACATGCGAGGACCAAAAGCATTCACTTTTGGAATATTTTGGACAACCCACCCAGACTTTGGTAATTCATCTCGTCCAATTGTTTTAATTACTCTTTTGATTCCAAACTAGGTTATCACATTCATTTAGATTGTTAGAAAGAAACTCATTTTATGGACAAAATTTCCTTTGGTAATATAAACTAAAAATTAAACTTATGCATGAGGAACTTATTCAAGATGAAAGGTCCCCACTCTCCGATCCTATTAAAACATTAGTTATTTAAGCCGAACTCAATACACTTAATAATATTCTAGAGACTCTATATAAACAAAGAGAAAAGATCCTTATTAGGACTAGTGGATTGGGTGTGAAGGATGAAGTCTTCATACATGCAAATTGAGTGTGGATCTATTGTATAGACTGAGAATGTGTCAGTAAAACTCTATTCACCAGTGTATATGATGCTTATATTGTAGGCATGAACCTCTATAAATTATTGGATCATGCACTTTTGCCTCACAATCATAGTTGAATATGTGTCTACATGATCTTGGAAGTAGGAAGGTACAACTAAGATGAGTGTGTCAATATTTTCTCTTACATTGGCAGTTTCTCTCATAATTTCTTAGTTTGAAAACCCAACATGGGATGTTGGAGCAATGGAGTCAAGAGTAGAAAACCATAAAGTAGATGAAGTTGATGGGTTTGATGCAAAGATACCAAATGAAGTGGTTGATGCAAGGATACCAACTGAAGTGCACAATTCTCTATGATATGACAATAGTATGGAGTTTGGAAAAGTCAGGGGAGCAAGTGGAAAAGATGATCTGCATTATTGTGACTAGATCCATGGTTGCATCAAAACAAAAAAAGAAGGAAAAGAAAATATGGAATCAAGTCTATTGCTAAACTTAATATCACTGACTAATTTTAACTAGACTTTGAGCTTTTAGTAGTTGTTCGTTGTCTTATCCCCAACAATAGTTCCAAAAGTTGATTGCTCTTTCTCGTGGTTCGATATCAGACTTCAAATTTCTACAAGACTTCAAGAGACATCATCAACTCAATACAAAGTCTATTGTAGTAATGCATGGCCAAAAACACAGGGATAAGGAAAACAACAGAATAAGAACTGAGAAGTCTTTGTTTAGTTTGGTCAAATAAAAGGAGTAAATTTGGTATTTTAGTTAAGGAATGAATCAATCTTGATAAAATCAACAGTTCTAAGTTATGAAAGATCAAACGAAATCGAGATAAAAATAATAAAAGGGAACTTGGATTTGGTTTCACCAATCAAATCTACCTCAACCATGCAAAACCTTCTCTTCTAATTTATATATGTTCCTGACATATTTTTGCAAGCAGTCATAAATGATATCTACACCTTCCTTCTCTCTAGATTTAGGTAGATTTATATCTAAAGGTATCTCTCTCTTGATATGATAACCAATAAATCAAGGATAAAAGAATGCTTATTACCATAGTAACTCCTAACTTTCATGTCTCATTACTAATCTATACTCCAGATCTTTGTGAACTCATTCTCTTGAATAAATCTAGATCAAACATAGCAAAAAGATAGATAATTAGACAAGCGATGTATTAAAATAAGAGTATAAAAATAGAACTGTAATAACATATTTATTAAATAGAAGAAGAAAATATTACATGGTTGGAAGAGTCTAAAAATTACTCCCAACCCAAATTATAAATTTAGCCACTCATGGTGCAAGAAGAAAACTTATTACAAATTGAACAAGACATGGTAGCCATGAAAAGAATAAGAGGTGGGACCTGGACCCGAAGGGGGTCAGACCCTTTTCCTGGTGAAAGTTGCTTAATATTTGTAAGAATAGATGGGAGGCATCAAGGTTAATTTGAGATTTGAAAAGATATAAAATAAATGTAGTGGAGGTTAATAGGCCTTTTGAGGTTGATATGCCTTTAAAGGTTGATTGGCCTCCGGAGGTTGACATGCCTTTGGAGGTCAATAGGCCTTAGATGGTCGATATGTCTTTGAAGGTCGATATTCCTTCAAAGGTCGATATGTCTTTGTAGGTTGATATGCCTTCAGAGGTTGATATGTCTTTAGAAATTGATTGTATTTTGGAGGTAAATATGCCTTTAGAGGTTGATATGACTTTGGAGGTCGTATTCTGGTAGGTCGATAGGATGGAAGGTTGATAGCCTGGTAGGTCATAGGCTGGTAGGTCAATATCCTGGCAGGTTGATAGGCTGGCAAGTCGATAGCCTGAGAGGTTGATAGCCTGGCAGGTCGATAGGCTAGGAGGTCAATAGCCTGACAGGTCAATAGGTTGGGAGGTCAATAGCCTGGTAGGTCGATAGGTTGGTAGGTCAATAGCCGACAGGTCGATAGTCAAGAGGGTCGATTGACTTATTTCATTTAATCACCGCGGCCACTTTGAAAAGAATATAATGTAATGGACAGAAATAAATTTGTGTTGTGCCCATCAAGCCAGAAAATAGATTTATTAAGTATGTGTATTTATAAAAAGGAGAAATTACAAAAATGCTAAGAGTTAAACAATTAAAGGCATGTCATGACTAATAAAGGTACAAAGACTAAGGTAAAATACATAGTAACATTACATGAATTTAGGCGTTATCACCCTCTCTCCTCTATAATTCCTACAATAGTTTGGAGCCTTATCATCAAAATTTACCAAAATAAATTATCTATATAGACATCACATACCCTTAGCATGGTTGGACGTTTCATACTGCTAATTTCCTCTCTCACCCCATTAATAACGTACTTCTTCAATTGTATCCCTCTCCCTTCTACTATTATCAAACATATAGACAAACTTTGAAAATCTTTTCTTTGTAGAGACCCTGAGGAAAAATTAAAATGCACTTGATCAAATGGGATACAATATTTAAACCTAAAATTAAGGTGGATGGAGCGTCATCAACCTTGAAACACACTCACATTTCCTAGCACATAAAATCACAGCATACTTATGCACACACACACCCCACCGTTTGGAAAGATCTAGTCTTTAACAAATACTATTTCAACAAAAACCCTTGGCATAACACCAGAAACTCAAAAACCTCCCCCCTATGGAAATACCCTAATAACACCATATACATCTACAAATCGAATCAAAGTTCCTCCTCATCTATTTAAATTTACAAATTTCTGGAAAGACCCATGGTTGAAAGGTAAGCCAATAATGATATGAAACTTGATACCATCATTCCTATTAATCTCAAAAACTAACTGACATCAAATGAACTCAAACATCTTTCAACATGATGAGAACATCACCTCAAGAATAGCCTTGTTCAATTATTTTCCCCTACTGACACTGAATATATACAAAACCATCCTCAAATTACTTCTCTAGATGTGAAACGGACTTGAGGCAATTTCTACACCTCTAAACTAGCATATTTATTTTACACCCACCCTAGAATTGCTACTTAGTATGACACAAAATTTTGAAAAGTCAAATTCCCACAAAAACTCACATTCTTATAAGGATAATCGAAGTCAATAAGCTCACAACACGAAGTTTCCACATACCAATTATATGCCACTTCTTTCAATCAAATCATGAAAACATCAACCATTTATTCTTTCATTGTACACAGACACAAAATATATGGAGTCATTTCTTTACAATACTTGACGCCACCGCAGTTGCCAACTAGCTCAGTTGGTCAAACATGCTGCTTGTGAAGCACATGTTGTGGGATCGAAAATCTCAACGCATCTCGTTGGGGCATTACAGGAAGGGACGAAAAGTCTTTGGTGTTAGGTATTGGTTGTTCTCTCTCTCGTGATACCTTGGACAGGGTGAAACTCTCCACTTTCCAAAAAAAAAACTTGACGTCACCTGTGATACACATGAAAACCATTCGTAGATTAAACTATATGAAAACTAGGAAGATAAGTTACAAACAACCTATGATTCTATATTGCAACAACTTTGGAATATTTTGATAGAGCAAAAGTAAGATTTTATTTGATAATCAAACTATCTCTATTACAAACTTGTATAAAAATATCTCGACTTATATAACAACATGATATCGATTCATAGTTGAGACATGTAGTACAATCCTAGAACCTGAACAAACACACTCTATTTGATAATCAAACTATCTCTATCACAAACTTGTATAATAATATCTCGACTTACATAAAAGCATGATATCGATTCATAGTTGAAACATGTACTACAATCCTAGAACCTGAACAAACACACTCAGACTAAGATCATATTCATGAAGATGGTATCCCTCAAGGTTATACACAATAAACAAATTCCGGAGGACAACAAAGAAGACTGAGAAGACTAGATATTCTTGTCCAACAATTTGCTAGATTATTACTTATATTTTTGTTTCTAGTTGAGTATATAAGAGCTGCATTATATATTATTTCCTCTTCTGAACTCCATGACATACGTGTTTATGTAGCTTGTACCGTAAATGCATATAACTATCGCTAATTCCTACTATGTTTCGCAGATGTGACTTCAGACATATTAATACTATGGAATCTTTTATTTAAAAAAGTATACAAATGCCTGGACCGTGCATTTTTCTGGAAGTAGTTCATTTTCAATATCATACATGCAATGAAGGGCATTTTTGGATTGGTGGAGGTAATTGGATTTATCTTAAATTTTGCAATCACGAGATCTGAGGTTGTACATAGGACCGAACAGACCGGCTATTCAGTCTGGTCGAGTCTGATCTTAGACCGATTTGACTTTTCATCCAATCCCATGTCTGTATTTTTTCTTAATTCCAGTTCTTGGTCCAATCTGATCTAAAATTGACGAAAATCGGTCTGACCCAGTTGAACGGAAAAAAAATAAAAAAACTTTATATATTAATTAAATCTAATATTTATGAAGGATTATAAAGATGTGGATTTTCTTATTAATGATTCTAGAAATTATATATATATATACTAATGTCGTGGTCTACACGATGATGTGTTATTATATCAATAAATTTCAATAGTTTTGGCTCGTTCTATTTATAAAACTATTGAATAGCCACTAAACAAATTTAAATATAGGATACCTTATGGCAATGAAAATTTGAAAGGACGTTGGAAGTTGAATTGAATTTTTAATAAACTAATTTAGTAAGGATTCGAGAAATACATTCTTTACATATTACTATTATCAATTTGTAATAGTTGTAAGTGTTAGTTTTTTTGTGTGCTGCAAATTTCATAGCAAGCTTGTCTCAAATGTTTTATTATAAATAAGTATTATATATGACGTCAAAGTATAAGAGTTTAAGTGTGTAATTTAATTTGTCTTATCAAAATCAAATTACATATCAAACTATTTATAGTTTTTTTTTTAATTTTATAGTAAGGAGTACATGAATATTTGTTATTCGATCCAATCTCAGTCCTGTCTTTGATTTTTACAGTCCGGTCCGGGACCAGATTGGTTCTTGTTCGGTCTGGTCCTGATCCATGATTTTTTATTAACTAAATCTCGGTCTGGTCCGTCTAAACCGATCTGAGTTTGGACTAATAGCGAGATATGGCTTTGGCAAAGTCGTTGGTTTTCTGAAACTCTACAAAGTAGCAGTTTATGTTTTAGGCCAAGACGGTAAAGTAGAGTGGCGGAGTGAGACAACGAAACACGTACAAATTGACTTGGACAACGACGCCCACTACTTTCGAACGGGAAGCAGGCATCCATCATTTGTTTCGGGGATTTACTATATGGACCTATTTTGAAACCTAAAATGAAATCTTACTCATTCTCCGCTACAAAATAAATGATAATTAATAAAAATACATATTTTATTTGATATACTCTTTGTTGTATAGTGGAGAATGATTGAGTTTCCATTTTGGGTCCCAAATGGTGTCCACCTAACATTTTTCTTTTTTCTGTACAGGAAATGTGAAATTCCCTTATTTGTTCGCCACTACAATAAACCAATTTTAGATTTGCTACTGCTAGATTAAGAAATGCAATCCATTATCATTAAATACAACAAATTAGACAACTTAAGATTAGTGTGGTACTTTAGTTTCCAACTATTGGTTGCCATTAAACCCAACCAAACCTACAGTTTACGTGTTTTTCATTTCGGCCCAACCAAGTGGATTATGACATGAACCCGGCTATGCACGACTCACGTTGATTATCCTTTAATACTTGACAAAATATTGTTATAATTAGTATATCGACTATATTAGTTATAAAATAAAGAACTTTGTACAAAATTAAAATCTCATGTTGGTCGGACACATCTAAGTTAGTTTGGGCTTGTAATTTTTGAACAATCTTAACATTTTAACAACATAATTACCACAAACTTAAAGTCAACCTTGTCTTTGTATCACTCTACTCTAGTAGCTATTTTATTTTTTATTTATTTTTTCTTGTAAGTATTGGGATAATGTATCTTATCATATTTTTTAGGATAACAAATATTATCTTATAATGTCGGAAAAAATCAAATTTGAAATGTTTGAAGTCGAAGATATTGTTTATCTGCATCCTCTGTTTCTGCCTTATTTAGTTTGATCTTGTCTTCTCATTATCATATTCTATAGTTTAATCATATCCTCTCGTCTTGACTTACGTGGTATAACTTAATCTTTTAGGATAATCGTATCTAGTCTTATGAGAGTACCACAAATTATACTAAAAGTCTTCTGATATTGTGTGTCAACCTACGTCAACATTATGGGTCAAAGGGAGAAGAAAGAAAGAGAGAGAAAGAGAGTGAGCTATGTAATTTTATTGTGGACGTGAGATTGTGAGAGCTATGGAATTTTATTGTGGACGTGAGATTGTGAGACAGTTGTAATCATTGTAATTTTTTAAATTTTACTTAATACAATTTACAGTTGTTTGCAACAAATTTATGCTTTTATTGATTATTTATTTGGTAGTTATTGATTGTGTTGACGGAATTATTATTAATTTTGTTGTGCATGCTCAGACTGTATCTTGCACACAAAAAATCTTGAGATGAAGTTTTCACAAAATTACTTCACGTGGTATTAGAGCAGGACTCATGCAACAAATGAGAAAGCAACTGAGATATATAATAAAAGCATGACAACTCGACAATTACCATTGGGAACCATTGGACAGATTTTTATGGAAATATTATTAAGGAATCAAGTACTTCTAGTTGAAAGATTCAGATTGTTGTTCTTGCTCAATCATGTGATATCAAAGCAGGGCTCATCCAACACGTAGACAGCATCTGAGACATATATAAGTATGACAACTTAGACAATTACCATTGGGAGCCATCCGGTAGAAATTTTTTTTGATGGAAATATTATTAAGGAATCGAGTACTTCTAGTGGGTGGATTTAGATTGGTGTTCTTATTTCGTTATATGTCCAATCAAAATTTATGATGGAACACATCACACATTATCAGGGGTTCAATATGTCCCAATCTTAGGAGCAATCTATATTATGGATGACACTTGAATTCATTGATTGTGAAATATCATGATCGTGAGGTGGAGTGGTGTAACAAACCAAAACATACCTTCTTTATCCCTGAAATCCTAATTCCCCTAAACTTGGTACTAATGGGTATATCTCCTAGGATTACCCCCAAACACGGTATAAGTTATATCATTTGAGACTTAAATAGGAATATAATAAAAATGTTTGAAATGATAAATGGATAGAAGATCCAAATTCATAAAAATAACGGGGAAACATCCTAATGGGCTTAAGAAGGATATATGGAATAAGGGATAGTGGATTTGTTATTAGTTGGAAAGATAACATCACTAAATATCTTCAAAAAGGATTTCAGAATTTAATAGTGGGTGTCGTTATATGTAAGAGCTAAGGAAAGTTAATCATGTGGAGATAATTCTAAAACGAATGAAATATCAAGATATTTGGTGAATAAATATGGATATAACACCCGTTAACACAAATCCACTAGATAACTTAATGGGTAGCATTAAAGGAAGAAATAATTAGATTTGAGACCCTTATGTTTTAGTTTGCTTAGGGGTCAAATTTCACTTTATGTAAACAACCCTAGATGTCTTAATTTTACTTAAGAAAGAAAATATAAGAATATCTCTAAATATCAAATAATATAAGGGATACACCCAAAACAAGAAACGAATGACAAAAAGATATTTACATGTCTATTGTAACGTCATAGGATTTGAGGCCCTGGATATAATGATCTTAAAAGGAATGATTGGACTATCTATATCACCAAGGTGCACCTTCTTTTCAGGGATCCCATTACTAGAGAACATTGTGGTTAAGTGTGCTCAGTCTAGAGTAGTACTAGGATGAGTGATTAGTCGGAAAGTTGATCCTGGGCTTGTGCGTGAGTGAGGACAAAGCACACAATCAAGGCTAGTGGTGGTCGGTTGGGCCAATTGTCATTCCTAAAACTATATAGAGCCTTGGGCAGTAGGCATGGTGGTTACAAATGGTATCAGAGCCATAACCCCTCCAGTAAGTGGGGCCCCCGTGGGCATGACATGCCAGTCTTAATCTATCTGGTCTGGACATGTTGGAAAAGACTATCCTAGTTGATAGAGCCACCCTTGCGCCGGTAGCCGTGGATGGGAGTTGGGTGTACATGTGCCATTCAGGGTCTGTAATGAAATGGAGAGAGATTATGAGGCCACATCATTGAACCATGACAAGGACGTCAAGAGTTTAAGTGGAAGAGATTGTAATGTCCTAGGATTTGAGGCCTTGGATATAATGATCTTAAAAGGAATGATTGGACTACCTATATCATCAAGGTGCACATTCTTTTCAGGGAGGCCATCACTAAAGAACTTTGTGATTAAGCGTGCTTAGCCCAGATTAGTACCAGGATGGGTGGCCAGTCGGGAAGTTGATTTTGGATTGCGCGTGAGTGAGGACAAAGCATGAAATGAAGGCTAGTGGTAGTTTGTGGGGCCAGTCATCATTCCTGAAACTCTACTAGAGCCTTGGACTGTGGGTCCGAGTTGTTACATCTTTATTTATATAAGCCTAATTGTCAAATGTGGCTATATTTGAACATTGTTGGATCCCTCAAATAAAAAAAGAAAAGAAAATATCTAGATATATCAAATAATTAAGTAGATTTACATTTCTTTCCAAAATTTTCTTGGACTCATAATTATCATGCATAATTATGTGTCGCACCTGCTTTTCTAAATCTCATATCATGTTTCAACCGCCAGACCTTAAACAAATAATCATTCCACTTTCTTCTTCCTTTGCCTCCTTCCTTTTCTAGTATGCTATAGATCCAATACAACTCTCTCTATCTCAAATCATTATATCTCTCCTCGCTCTTATCATTTGAATTTTACTCCCCTACCTTCCCTTTTCATTTCTGCAGCGTGCGAACCTGGGATTTCTAGGGTTTTGTAAACCTTAACCCATATCGAGTTCTTGTTTCTCCTTTCCCCTATCTCTCCTCTATTTTCCCATTCCTTTCCTTCTTATCACAACCCAAAGCCTATAGAACCTTATAAAATCCTATGTGATCTTTGCCCCAATATCTATTATCATTTCTTGATTCTAGTTTGGGCACTCCCATCTAGGGGGATATTTAACCAACTCTGACCATCTTTGTTGGAGGCCTTTGACGTGGATGTTATCACACTATAAATTCACTAGGAATGTAAGTCCTAGAATTTACCAAAACTAACATGCAATAATATCACCTGCAAGCGAACGAGTCTTATCACAGTACAGTTGAGGATCGAATCTCAAGGGACAACTTGTTTAAGAATTATCTAATTGAAGTAAGTTAGCAAGAACTAGTATTTATCTCAAAAGTTGAGATTGGTTTGTTTTAACCAAGGTTGCAAGAATAAAAGAGCTAGGCTAAGGCTCTAGTTATCAATGGATCGTAATATTAGGGTGGAATTGGGTTTCACCCCCACTACTTAAATATGTCCAATCATTCAAATCCAAACATGTACCAGGATATAATTAGAGTTATGCAAGTTTCCCCTTTTGGCGTTAGAAACTTGTATTAGTAGACATCTCTGTAAACTCGATGTATTATTACTTATAGATCTTATATCCACTACTCTGGAGACTTCCCGTCAGAAGCTCTCATCAGGACATCAACCAAAGGTAATCAGTGTTCAAATCTTAAACGTTGAAGTTTTTGCAGTATAAGACTATAATAAATCACGTAAAGTGGGCAATCAATCCACAATACATGTAAAAAATGATTAGCTATGAATTAAATGATTTCATACAAGAGTTGGAGCATGAATGAAATTGTAAGAAATGGGTAGTGGGGCTAGTCCCCACACCCCAAGTGTAAAGACTACTCCCTCAACATGGCGAGATTAATATCACTAGTAGAGGAAGAGGATGCCATCACGATCATGATGGTAGTAGAAGTGACTCAGTGTGGTGTGTGATGACAGACTTCCTTCCTTCTTTCTCCTTTAGATATTAACCCTAACTTGCAGCAGAAGTAGGTGGATAGATAGAAGCTCAGAAGGGAGATCGATCACCCAGAGAGGGAGATCGAAGACCTGGAGTTGCTCATGAAAGAGATTTGTTGATCAATACTGGAGGTCGATGATTTTGCCAGGCTATGTCGATAGAACTAGCTTGATCGATGGGTCTCATCCTTGCTCTGATCTCAGCGACATCCTTTCAGTGTGTTCTGTATCTAAAATTTTGAGATGATTTTAACAGATGTGATGGAGACCTATTTATAGGGTCGTGGTTTTTTATCGCTTCCCGTCGATGTAGATCACTAGTTGTCGGTCGATGGATATGTCGGGCTTCTGATTATAGGTCTTGGAAATCGATAGGTTGTCGACCTTGAGGGTTGACGAGACTATCGAGCAGTTGTGGTCGATGACAAGAGGGTCGACAGGATTGTTGACTGATGGGTGATAATGTTGTTTGTCAATGGCTTGATTGTCAAGTTCTTGGATTCTTCTCTATCTAATGGTATTTGTTTCATAACCTAATCACATCTAATTAACATATGATTTTCAAAGAGTATTTTGTAATTAGTTAGAAATTCTAAAATTCATATCTAATCATTTAAGTCAAAGTAATAAAGTAAAATGCATTATGAATTTAGTAAAATATAATATACAATACATTTATGGTATTGATAACCTAATTCATTAATAAGAAAAAGACAACTTTTTGGGTTTATGTAACTAATATCAATTTAACCCTAACTTCATATGTGCATGTAATAGGTGACTTGTGGCCCTGATGTAGAATTAGGTTTGACCCGAGGTACATCGAAACTTGATATAAGGTATGTTTTCATCACTTGAATTCTTTATTAAGAAATCAATCTAATTTCTCTCTCTTGATGTATGTTGCATACATTATTAATCATGTTGACAATCACCCATATTTCTTGGTCCACTGGGACATATTACCCTATATACTTGTCTCTTTCTTAGAGGTTTACTCATGTGAGTAGTTAATTGTTGATATAATTTTTTGATATCCTTATTTTGTTGGATATGCTTGTTGGACCTTAATTTGTGTCTTGTTTACTCTATTCCTTTATGGTATCCCTAAGTTGAGTATTTGGACTAAATGATATCATAACCTTCAATTTGTTGGAATCTTATGATGTTATGATGTATCTTAATTATGGAGATTGATTGGATATTTGTTTATGGGTCCTCTAACCCCACTTGATATCAGTTGGATTTTATTATTCCTTATTTGAGCATGACTATACTTTACCTTACCTTCCCTCTTTACATGTGTGATTTACTAGTCATAACTGGAAGTAGTGAAATCATATTTTAGGTTGTGGGTTTTATTCTCCTTTCATGTTTGATATTAGGCGTTGTGTTTTTTTCCACTGTCAGACACTGAGTTTTATTCCCCTTTCACCAATGAAATTAGGCATTGGGTTTTATTCACATGCCACCTATGATATCAGACACCATTTTTTATTCGCCTACCATGCTATGAAGTTGTAGTCCTCCTATAGAATTCTATTTTTGTTTGGTACTAAGGTTTTAGTTCTCATGTCCCTTGCTATATAGAATATACATGTCCCTACCCTGCTTTTTAGTATGTGCTAGTATTCTTATTACTCACCATGAAAATTTATGTTTTGTGATATTATTGATATATCATTATTAAAAGGAAAGAACATTTCTTATTGGTTATCTTCTTTGAATATTCTCTTTGGAATCCATTTGGATGTTCACTATCTCTCTTGATTTGGGAATCCTTGGGTAGTCTATTGATGTCCTTCTTCCCTGATATTGCCAATTCTTATTTATATGCAAATATTGTCTTTTATGTTGACAACTTTCACTTTGTCTTTTTTTGTGGGGTATGCTTCCAACCCCTTAGGTGAAGGACATGGAGGGCTTGACATGATGACCTGGACTTGGATTAGTAGAGTTGACTCATGGGAGATAGACTTGAAATAGCTTGGACATCCCTTTACTTATTGAAGAAGTTGTTTCTTTCATGTAGATTCAGACTGGGAGATTATTGTGTAAACTTGTGAAATTGAATATAGTCATTATATTTATTTCCTATGATATACTTTGATCTCATATACCATTATTTTGAGAAATAAAAAATACACCTATTCCAGCTTACTTATTAGTGTGTTTGGATTAGATGGGTTTATTCCTCAAATTCAGTGAGGAGTGGATCCTCTCTCGGGTCCCACTTCTTACAAGTGGTGCAAGTTACTCATAAAGGACAAGTGACATTGTGAGTAACTTATCTAATGAGCATCTTGACTAGTTGGAGATTTTCCAACCAAAAGATGAGAAGGTGATGGGAGATCTACTGACACAAGAGGTGTAGATGAAGTAGTGGCATGTGTGACAGGCATCATAAACCCAAATAGTGTTATGTGTATTCAAATTTTAGGCACAGTTGAGTGTGGCATTGTAATTAGCCTCCAAATTTCAACATGTGTAGATGTAAAACTATCAACTACTAGAAGAATACATTCTTGGCAAGAGTGACCATACATTACTATCAAGAGGGCGTGCCTCGGAGAAGGTACAAATTTATGGCATGAATTGACATAGGTGAGAAAGATTTGGTTCTTCCAACCATCGGTAAAGGTGGTGTAGTTTATCGAATTGCACAACTTGAGGAGCTCTCATGTGGAGGGTTCAAACAACCAATCACAGATACACAATACACATAGGTGTGCATGGTGGAGCGCTTTGGAGGATGGAAGCATAAAAAATAATGGGAGGAATTTTTATTGAAGAACTAAATATACTTCAACGAATAAGATTCTAGGTGTAGATTGTTGGGATAATGTATATTATCCTAACTTTTGAACAATAACTTTTTTTACAATATCGGGAAAGTCCTAACTTGATATTCTTAGATTCAAATATATTATTTAGCTTATCCTCTCTCCTACCTTAATAGCTTTGGCACTATCTTGTAATTACTATTTGTAATAGTTTAGTCACATATGTTCTTGTCCTCTCCTATGTGGCTTGACCTTATCTTATGGGACATTCTAATCTCATACCATAGGATTACTATAAATAAGACTAAAATTTGTATATTATAGTGTGACAACTTGCTCTAACATTATGGTCCAAAAAGAGGAAATAAAAAGGATAACAAAAGGAAGAGAGAGAATGAAATTATATTGGGTACGTGGGTTTGTGAGATGATGACAATCATTGTAATATTCTGAAGTTTGATTAATATAAATTGTGGTCCTTTTGCCAAATTATTCTAGTTGATTATTTTTTTGGTAGTTATTGGATCCATCAATGAGTCTGTATTATTTTTTGTTTGCATAATTAGGTTGTATCACATGATGAGTTTTTAGACTTGAAGTTTTTACAAAATTATTTTAGTAAGTATTTGAATTTATAGTTACATCAAAACATTCATATAAGTAATTTTTTCAAGAGAACTTAAATTTGAAAGCAATCATGAGAAGAAAAAAACTTCTTGTAATTGACTTAAGTTACACAAAAGTAAGTCCATGAAAAATCTCTAGCTACAACAAACTAATCAATCTCCTACATACTTTGATGTAATCCAAAAGAACTTGAGTTCATGTCATGCATAATTAATCATTGAAGCCACAAGAAGTAGTTAGGTTCTTAATTTCTGGCCACTTAGAACGAACCAACTATACCCTAAAGTCCTTATAGAAAGAAAATGGGTCTAGAATGTTGCAACATATTTGTTAAGATCCTAGAGTCAAGTCTATAGAGATCTACAGAGAGCTAATATCTCGTGTTTTTCATTGTCTTGACTTGCAATTCTCCAGTAAGAAGGCAAAATGTTGCTCACTTCTCACAGAGGTTGATTTCTATTAGAACAAGACTCGCCTTCACTATGTTGGTGTAGATGATATGCCTTACTTTCAATAATAATTATCTAGTAAAACAATTGTGTTCAAGGGTTTTGTAACCTTCAGCTTATAGCATCACATGCACAAATAACATGTCATGCTAAGACAGTTAATGTCAAATAAACATTAACTTCCTTTTAAGTTCTCTGAGTCAATGTTGAGAAAAATTATTTATCAAGCAACTTTTAAGGGTTTAGTGATGTGTTTATATTGGTCACTTTACATGTAACTTGGTGACATCAACCTCTAGATAGTATATTGCATTGGAACAAATTATTATTTCAACAGAGTTAAAAGAAAGATTATAATTGCCTTTATTTCTTTCAGCAGATGTGAGCTTCACCTAAGCAGTTTCTATTGTAAACATCTACAAAGATAGTGCACAACTATAAACATGTGAATCCAAATGTAGCATGTGCTCACTAAGGTGGCATTCAATAATTTTAATACAATCATTTCTTATTGTGATGTTGATTGAAATATTTTTGAACTTGTCTACAGTTAGTAACCTAGTCCACTTTTTGCAAATTTGAGCATTCCAAAGTATTGAATAAAAAATCATTCAAGATGTATCACTCTGGGAATTTGTGTGAACCACTTAGAAAAATCATTTTGCATGCTCCATGCATTAAGCAACTGAAAAAAGACATTTTTACTAATTAAATATTTGCAAAAGTAGGTGACAGAAAATGATTATTGCAATAGGTTGCATTTAGTGGTCAGATCCTTATATCTAGATGTTTGTTTACTTTGCCATGGTTCAAGCACTCTATATGATATGGTGTGAGATTCATCCCATTTTGGTGTTGGCACAAGTGAAATGTGCATGTAGTGTCTTGATAAAGTTGTCTTTGTAGATATCCCTATTAAAGTCATCCATGACTTTATGAGTGTATGGTCTAACACCCAACCTAATGCAAACTTGGCTAGGAACCTGAGTCTCATAAATTCCACTCATGATATAGTCCATGTTGGTGACTCAATGTCTAATCATAGATGAGGCCTTCTTTGTCTTTTCTATGGTTGTATGACATTGGAATTATGTTTTATATCCCATGTTTACAAACATTGAATAGGATGATTGGAATGACCTTGACTAGGATGTGAACTCGGGTTTTCTTATACAAATTTAAGATTGAGAGTAACATGTCACCTTCTTTTTATGTCATAATACAAGGATATAATACCTCATTTTGTACCTCAAAAGAAGGAAACTATCCACTTCTTCAGTAAAAGATCAAATCAAGGAAGATATATATTCTTTTTATCTAAAGAGTAAGGAGCTAAAATCCTATTTTTTACATGCCAAATGCTAGTATTTCCATAGTATATGAGAAATTCTCTTCAAAGTACGCATTTCTTCTCAATGATAGAATTAAATCTCCTTGAAGGGAGATAAAGAATCAAACATGATAGTAATGAAAGCAACATAGAGAGAATTATGAAGTGGTACTATGATGCATCCCTATTTTAGGGCTTCATCTAGTGTCATTTCGTACTTTAATCACATCTAAACAAGTTACAATTCATGCTACTTCTCCCATATTTACTATCAAATGCACTTATGGACATTCTTTGCATATTCTGGGGGTACATTGACCATGCTTTGAATGGATGGGAGATAAAGGGGGTGATCTAAGGGTTCCTATACTTATAGAGGAGCCTAAGAAGGGTCCAAGATCTCCCCCATCCTACCCCTAGTGGCCAAGGGCCGACTTAGAGAAAAGAACTCCAAGGATTGTGAAATTGAAGATCAAAGTGCAAGGAAAAGATCCCAACATGATTGTGGTGACATGGAACGGTTGTGCTACCAATGAAGAATTTATAGCTAAAATCCAAGTTGAGAAGAAACTATAATAAGGACATCAATACGAGTGTGTTGGCCAACACAGCTATGCCAAGAAGATCTCAACTTGGTTGTGCCAGCCAAAACAATTGTCCTTCCATCTTCCACAATGCTTGTTCTAGGAGGAATGACCATGGTCCAAGCCCATCACCAGGACGTGCTACTCAACACGACTGTGTCACCTCACAACCCCCACGACCAAGCTACCAAGCATGGATGTTCCACGTAGCCTCCACTACGTCATGCTACCAACCCTCAAAACACCAAATTTTATCAAACATTTTTCCATTTCCAGCATGCATGTTCTCTCCTAGCACAACCATGCTACACTCCACCCACCACAACCGTTCTGGACATAACATATGTGTTGTGTTAAACCCTAGCTCTTTTTTGCACTATTTTCCCCACTTTCCCCACTTAACCCTATGCTTCCCTAGTCCATATATATACATGGGTGGTGGATGGGATCTAAGGGTTAGCCTCGCTAGCAACTAATACCAAATTCATTGAGATTCCACCTACTCCCACTCCATTTCCACCACCCCCTACCCTAAAACCCAAGTTTTCTAGGTTTTTATCTACTTCCATCCACATTTCCATGCCATAGAACCACCAAGGAGGGAGGAGGACGAGTTGTTATACTAGGAGGTGAAGGAGGAGTCTCCACTAAGCTTCCATGGCTATCTACTCATCTACTCCTTCTTTCTTTCTTTGTTTTGTTATGAGTAGCTAACCTCTTAGGTGGGTTGTTCTAGGTTAGATGTGACTTTTATACCATACTGGGGAAAATAACTTATAAACTCCATAATTTCAATTTGGTATTGATTGTCTTCTACTTCTATCTCTTTCCCCATGAATTATCTTGTGATTTGTGTTGAAACCACCTAGGTCTAGTAGAAAATGGCCAATATGTATCTATTTTGGGATTTTTTCTTAGGTTCAGCTAGTGGATCCCTAGCTAGCACCCCATCTTCCTACATATATATCCATTATCCTACTCCTATGTTTGAGATATAAGTATCTAGTTTAGAAGCACTTAGTGAAGTTATCTTGGAGCTATCTAAAGACTAGAAGGTAGGTAATGTGAGGTAAAATGTCCTCATTTCCGCCCTCCATTACTACCCTTGGCCCCAAATTACCCTAAGAGTTTCTATCCTAAAAACCAAAACTCTATTGGATCCTAGTAGAATTACATCTAAATCGTAATTGAAAGAGCCTCGCAAGGTTGTATAGGGTGTGTTAGGGTGTAGTTCCCCTTCACACATCATATTCCATCCATGGACAACGTAGTAGTTTAGGATAATTTTCTAGCATCAACCTTGTTGTTTGGTTTAACAATCTAAATTAATGAGTATGATTTGCATGTTATGGACCCACAACCTAGGCTCTAGTTGCATTACCTCAAATGGCATGCACTTCTCATTCATTTTTTAAAACCCTAATTGTTGTCTTGCTAGTTAAGCCTTGGTTAGTTAGTTTCTTTACTTGCTTACTTAGTTAGTTGTCTTATTTATGATAGTTGGCTCTTGTCAGAATAGTTAGTGTTCATTTTTTCTTATTTGTGCTTGCTCTAGTTAGTTAGTTTCTAGTTTAGCCCTTTTCTTGCCCTTTCTACCTAAATTTCTTAGTTTAGTGCTCTCTCTCTTGCCTAGTTTAGATAATTACTCTCTCTAGGTTGTTAAGTAGAATTGCTTAGCTAGTGTAGTGCTAGAGTTAGGTCTTTCCTTGCTTTCTTTAGTCTAAATTGCTCCTTTCTAGATTAGTTCCCTTTTCTTGCTAATTAGAATTACTTATCCAGGGTTAAAGCAATTTTTTTTCTTTTTTCTCCCCTTTAATTTCTTGTTGAACCATCTTAGTGTAATCAAACCAAATACAAGCTAAACCCTTCAACCATAGACTTCATTTTAGGGACCTAGCCATAACAAACATAGCTCTAGTGTCCTCTCTTTCCCTTGGGTTTGACCATGATTTACCACTCCTATGATACTCCTAAGCCAGTGTGCTTGTGGATTTGTTTAGAAGTGTGTCTATTGGGTCCTATAAATTATAAAGACATGTGTGTACCTAAGGCGTATCCATCAAAATCCAATTGGTTGAGTGTGCTACGGGCGCATAGCTTTCTGTCACCATTGCTTGAGAGTGAGGTGCTCGACCTAGGTAGTTTGTTAAGCTTTGACTTTTCCTAGTACCCTCACCATATATTTTCATTATTCTTTGTATTACTTGTGAAAACATGTTTACTAACTTATCTTATTTTGGTTGTTGTGTTTTGTGTAGGTGACAATTGTTGCATGCTTGGACTCCTCTCTCTACTCTTTCCTACAAGATCTCGAGATAGGAAGAAGGCATATGACCCAATGCAACCATCATCTAGAAGAAAATATAGCAAATAGGGATCCCAATGACTCTAAGAGGAACCTGAACGACAAGGATTATGATTTGTGTAACCCTCCAATTCCTCCACAGCATAAGAGGATGCATGACTACTTCATGCCAGGAAACTACACATATCAGGTCATCAGTTCTTAATCCCACCGACTCTCCTTGGACATCTCCTTGTGTTATACGCCTTTGAAAATAAGAGTCTGGTGCAAGCACATAGACGCTTTTCTAGAGACTTTCTCTACTATTAGGACTCCTACAACCACTAACACTTCTATTCGGTTCACCTTGTTCCCCTTCTCTCTCAAGGACAAGGCAAATGAATTGTATTCTTCAAAGACTGAGATAGTCACTTGGGAGGCGATGAAGAATGATTTCTTGAAGAATTTTTATCCTATTTCCAAGATAACTCAAATGAGAAGATACATAACCTCTTCCAGCCAAAAGGAGAATGAGCACTTTGAGACTTGGGAAAGATTCTAGAAGTTGCTTAGAGATTGCTCCCACCATGAGGTGTCCTTTTGCAACTTGTTCAATCCTTCTATTCTGGACTTCCTGAAATGGGTCATACTATTGTAGACTCATCATGTGGTGGTTTTCATGGACAAACCTCCTCAAGAATCATGTCCTATTTTTATCACTTGGATAAAAACTCACGACATCAAGCTTTTGGTGTGGGGGTGCAATGTGGTAGAAACGGGACAACCTCACCCCCCCCACACCAAAGATGATATTGAAGATTTGGGCAGACATGATAAATCTCATAAAGACTCATGTAGATGTCAGAACAATCAAGGATCGATGTAAAATTCTTACACTCCAGAATGGAGGAATTATCCTAACTTCTCTTAGAAACAAGGAGATGAAGGACAAGGGAAGCCTAGGCAAGATCAAGGGTCAAAATATAGGTCCAACCTTGAATAGGAAGTCCTTGGGAGATTGAGAAGCCTTGATGATGTAAAGAAGGGTGTATCCACTCAAGGACAAAACATAGCTGCATGGAACAGAGACTCTACCAAATTCTCTATCTCTTGCTCATCGTGAAGAGGGAGGCTTCCCTCTAAAATCTTGGTGAATACAAATAGTGTTGGTGGATGCAAGGGGGTAGGGGTATAATCACAAACAGGAGATTAGTTGGCTACTTAGAAGTTTAGATAAGCAGTTACAGTAATAATAGATAGTTGGATGCCTAATTAATGGATTGGAAATAGTCAATCAACTAGAAAATCCAATTAGTCGACAGATTCGAGATCAGTCCAAATGGTCAATTAGATAGTCAAGTCGATTGACTGGACAAAGATCAAACAGGTCGATCAATCCAATCAACGGAATGAACTGGCCAGTTGATCGGGTGGTTGTTCGTGAACGGATGCTTAAATGTTGCTTGTTCATTTCCAAAATTCTTTTGAAAATCTTGATTCCATCCATCTCCTATCTAAAGGGGCATGACGGTTGGGGTTTTGATTACCTTTTGACATGAGAACCCTAGTTGTCATTACCCATAAGGGTGAGAGAGATAGGAATATAGAGTGCAATGCTATCATGCTCCAACTAAAGATTACTCCTTCCCACTGGCTCAAGTAGCATGACATGGAGTTCTCAATCTTCCGTGTGGACTATATAGAAACACATACACTTTTGTGACTGCATTTTGAGGACATAATCAAGATTTGTCGATGTGTTATATATTCTTTTGTGAGAAACTTCGTCGGATATACTCTACAGCAAGGTGTATCTCACACCCCTCTTTTCAGATACACCGTTAATAACAACATCTGCTCATAAAAAAGTATGAGATTTTTATTGCTTCCAATGTATTTTTTGCCTCCATATTTCCCAGCAACATGTGGATATAGAAAGTTGATGTAAACATATATATCCACCTAATTTTCTTAGACTTTTAAATATATGAAACCACTAAGCCATGTGCAACCACACATCCCGTGAAATCAAATCTTATTTATAATTAGGTTGACTCACTAGTAGAAATTTGATCTCATAGTAGCTACATGCAATAATTGTATAAAATGATGTCTAGAATAGTGTCTTTCATGT
This sequence comes from Alisma plantago-aquatica, assembly GCA_963693085.1. Lineage (NCBI taxonomy): Eukaryota > Viridiplantae > Streptophyta > Magnoliopsida > Alismatales > Alismataceae > Alisma > Alisma plantago-aquatica. Next base: position 997,438,789 of record OY856413.1, on the reverse strand, counting down.
AACAAAAGTCTGGCCATATTTGAACACATTTCTTTGATTTTAAATTCAAATTGGAATTTCCCTTGACCATTTCTAAAATATACCTCATTACACCAACAAAGGTCGTTCTATTGGTGATTAGTGGAGTAATAGACCCTATTGATAGGTTATATGTTCACTATGAATGGAAATTTTGAACTAAATACTCTAAGATCTTCACCACGTCCCTACCAATATTCCCTTCTTTGAAATAAGAGATTATTATCATACATGCCTAGCCTTGTTAGAGAAAAGATCTAAGGAAGGTGGGCCTCAAATATATTATCTTTATATTAAACAAATTAGGTCAGTTTAAACCTTAATGAAGATGTAGTGAAATGAGATTCTAAGGAATATATATTTCTTACCACCACATTTCCCTACATCACTTCCTTTTTTATTCCCCAATCCATGAAATATACATTATCTCCATCATGTATAGCCCTAAAATTGAGACATATGACTCTTTCCCTTTATTAGGAAATACCAACATTTGATGAGTGTTCTAGGTTGCCTTACACTTTCTCATGTCATAAAATGGTGCCCTAGTTAAAAGAATTACTTTGCATGTTGTTTTATCTGTAAGTCTTCATGCCTTTTACAATCTCCAATCAAATGTGATGACTCCTTTTCTTTTTAATCTTGATAAATAATTTGTGTTGGCTAAATGGACATCTATAAATCCCTTTGTTTTGATTATGACAAACATTTCATTCTTATTGATCTAACGAGCTACTTGAGTGTGCAGGATTAAGGTGGATGACAAAGCAACTAGGGAAATCCATATGCTTACATGTTTATGTTTTCATGCAATGTAATTGCTTTGTAAAAACTTGTACAAATATATAATGTACAAGTACTTAGATTGCATGTAAATCAAGCGTTAGATCTTCCCTAGCTAAACACCACATTTAGATAAGTCATCCCCTTCAAATAGGATCACATATGCACACTCATACATATAATTAGTGCCTAAATTGAAACATTGAAACAGGATCAATCTCGGTCGACAAACTCCTCGACCGAGACACTCTCGGTCGACAATCTTCTCGACCGAGAAAGATCCAAAGTAGCCGTTAGACACAACTGATAAGGTAGTTGGCAGTTGGAGATAGACGTTGCAAATCACTTGTTCCAGAGAGCCTGTCGGTTGACAAAAGTTCGACCGAGTAGGTGTCTCGGTCGACCATTCCTCGACCGAGATGGTCTCTGACAGCAACTGCAGAATTAATTAATTAGTCGTTGTTAAAGCAACAAACTTGTACCTAACGGCTAGTTAAGCACTTAGAAACCCCTAGAAGTTGTCTAGAACGTCCTTAAGCATCCTTAGGCCATTCCTATAAATAGGACAAGCCATAGGACACTAAAAAACACTTACTACACTTGAGAAATCCTTGAGCATACTTTGAGCAATCTGTTTGTGAGCAATTTGAGCATTGTGACAATTGGCTACTTCCTTCCTTAGCTCATAATTCGTGTCCTATAGGCTAGTATCTCCTACCCACTGCAATCACAAGTCCACACACTTGGTTAGGAGATCTATACGCTTGATCTAGGCAAATCAAGCCTTGGGCTACAAAGGATAAGTTGTAATTTCCTTTTTCCTTTCTTGTTCTCTATTACCGTTTGTACTCTCCTTGTTACTCCTAGGTTGGAGGCTGCTGATTGGAGAGGGTGGAGATCTTCTTGGTGAAGAAGGTGACTTTGAGCTACTTCAGAAGGCTGGTGCAACGGGAGGTTACTTCTAGAGAGGAAGGCTACTTCAAGGGGGAGCTTGAAGTTACTTCAAGAAGGCTACCTCAAAGTTGGTGCACCTACTTCAAGTGAAGGCTGTTCAAAGGGTGTAAAGGAAAGTATTGTATTTTGTATAAATCCTTGAGAAGGTAATAAAATAAATACTTTCAAAATCCCGATTGGGTAAGCAACCGGGTAGTGGACTGACAACTTTAGTATTTGCTAAAGTTGGAACCACTCTAAACACCTGTCTCCTTCTTCCAATTTTCAATTGTGGTTGTTTGAGTAAAATAAATTGTTAAAATTATTTAAAAACTCTATTCACCCCCCCCCTCTAGTGTTTTTCAATTGGTATCAGAGCAGGCTTCAAGGAACCCTAACCAGGTCTTGAAGAATGGAGGGTAATGGTGATTACAATCACAACAAAAGGTGTTGCTTGGACAAAACTACAACATGTTGCAATTGGTGCTTAGGAACAAGCCACACAACAACTAGATGCCCATGGAGATCAAAGAAGGAAGATGAGAACAAAGATTGTCTCATTGCTACAACTAGCGAGGAAGAAGAAGAAGAGGTAAGTCTTTTTTATTTATCTAAAGAAGAACTAGTTGCTAGCCTTGAAGAAACACATATTAAATATGTTGAATGCAAGAAGATATTAAAGAAATCTAATAAAGCAAATGATGAATTACATGCTAAGCTTCTTGCTATTACATCTGAAAACGAAGATCTTAAAAAGATCATTGAAGATCATGATATTGAGATAAAATCTATAGAGGCAAATTGTAATCTACTTTCTTTAGAGAAGAATAATTTGCAAAGTCAAGTGAATGATCTTCAAAAACAACCCATCTTATGCAACCATCTAGATTATGATTCTATTGTCAAAGAAAGAAATTCATTGTCTTCTAATCTAGATCAAGCAAAACTAGATATCAAGAAAAGAATGGAAGAGATTTCCAAGTTACAACAAAAAATTAGTAGTTTAAATAATAATGGCATTCTTGATCAAATCTTAGATAATTCCTATCATCAAATTGGGAGAAGAGGACTAGGTTACAAGCCTAAAGGGAAATCCTATCAACAACCTAGTTGGAGAAAGTCACAAACCCATCAATCTATATATGTACCTAAAGGAACATCTTCACCCAAGGATAACACATAACACAACCATAGAAAAAGATATGAGGTTGACTCGATATGTTGTCATTATTGTTTGCGCCTTGGTCACTATTCTTTTTCATGCCCTTACAAGAGAAAAGATGTCGAGTTAGTTTGGGTTCCAAAACCTCCAAACTAAATGAACAGAATCAAGTTGAGATATGACCAAGAACCTTAGTTGCATATCTATATGTCTATCTCAACTCAACATAATAGGATAACAAATAAATTTAAGTATCTAAATATTTAACTTGCATAGTTATGTTTTATTTGGAAACAATTAACAATTTTAGGAATATTGTCGGTCGAGAGACTGTCGACCAAGATACTGTCGGTCGAGAAATTATCGACCGAGCATGTCACTGATTTCCAGTCTGTTGCAAAATTGCTGAATTCTTTGATAAAATTGCTATCTATTCATGATTAATGATTGGATATTTATCTTGGAAATCATCCCTACAAGTTTAAATTATGCTTCGTTTAATGAAAAGAAAATTTCCATCATTATTCACATGATTTCCTTATTTTCGGGTCTATCCATATAGAAATCATGTGATTAAAATTAGGTGATTATTTACTGTTATTGTTCTGTTATTACAGCATGGATATGCTTTCACCATTTGGTACTGTGATTAGCTCGGATAGATAATTGTCTGCATGGATCCGTGATGATATATATATAGGTAAGCAAATGCTTTATTGGTAATATGTTATGCTTACAACACATAAGATAAAATCTCTCAATTAGTATCTTTAAAAGACTTGAGATATTTAGTGTGCCTTTAGTAAAGAATCTTATGAGGATACTAAACAACGTGAAATTTGATTACTACAGCAAAGCCTATATTTTAAGAAAAGGACAAATGTTTTAATATTAAGTATTATGCTTCAACTTGATACTTAATCAAATCTTATGCAGATATTATACTTCATAATGTTCAAATTTGAAAAATCTGCAAATCTGCCTCTTGGTTAAAATGAAATTTGACCAAGGGGCGCTATGGTCGTAGTCAAAATCGACCTAAAATAAGTTTGACACAAAAACTATTTGAATATCATTTTATTGTGATTAAAAGCAAAATCAATTTATGATCACAAAATTGTCCCAATATTGTCAATAATAAAACAAAATATTACTCCCTTAGAAAATATACATATGCTCTACAAATTAAGTCTATCATTTGCATTAAAAATCAGCTTAAAAATTCGTACCCAGTAAGTCTGTCGGTCGACGAATCTTCGACCGAAAACCTCTCGGTCTGCCCACCTCTCTCGACCGATAGAATCTAGACAGACCTAACATCAGACACACTTCCGGTCGACAATTTTTCGACTGAGACAGTGTCGGTCGACAATTGCTCGACCGAGAAAGAGCCGTTGGGATAAGACCATTGCAATCCGACCATTACCGTTAACGGCCGACCGTTGCAAGTCGACCGTTGGACGGCCGAAGTGGCGCGTCTGGAATATGACCGTTGCGGACGCTCGGTCGACAAATTGTCGACCGACCCGGTCACTGGATTGTTATAAAAGGACCAAAAACGGGTCATTTCTTCACACCTTCATATTCTTGTTTCCATAGTCTCTCTCTAGTGAATTCTTGTGCAAATCTTTAGCATCCTCATCCCCAAGACTTCCTTGCTTCTTCTCCACCTTCAAGCAACGCAATGGCATCATCCTCTGCTCGTGGAAAGAAGAAGGTTGCTGGAAGGAAACACAGGGAGGCTACTCCACCATTGACGATCATCAACGACATTGCCTTCGTCGACGGAGATGCTGGTAATCACTATCTACGGCTCTCCTCCAAAGCTCCTCTCCCACGACGACCAGTTGAAGTTATGGACTTCCTCAACATCGTCGACTTGGAGGACCTTTTTGAGGTGCAAAAGTTAAAAGAATTCATCAACCCTTCTTTCCCTTCCTATTCCATCAAGGTAGTAAATGAATTCTATGCTAACCTCATCTCCCACTCTGAAAATGAAACCATCTTCTTCTATACTATGGTAAATGGGCATAGCTTTCGATTTACTGAAGGGGATATTCTTGACATGCTAGATATTGACATAGATGAATACCAAGACACCCTTGACCTTACCTCTGGAAACCCACTTAATCAATTTTCCCAAGATAACCATACCGTTAGTCTTAGTGACATCAAAAGGACCATTTTTCAATCCAATACAACCTGTCATGAAGATAGAGGCACATACTATGCTATAAATCTCAAACCAGCTGCTAGGATTGTAAACCTTATTGTTTCAACAAACATACATCCTAGAGCCAATAAGTCTGAAGTTCCTATTTTTCGTATGTGTCTAATATATGCCATTATCCAACGTATTCCCACAAATTTTATCCGCATCATTCTTAAAAACATGCTTGAGTTTTCTGGCAATCCTTCATATGCTGATCTTGTATGCCAAATTACTCAACATTTTCTTAAAACCCAACTTGAGGATATGGGATATACATGGGAGCGTAGACCACAAAAAATAAGTAAGAATACTGTAGAAAAAATGGGGATTGATTTCGGTCATAAGAGGGCTAGGGTAGAAGGAGAAACATCTACACAAGATATACCACCTCCACCTCCTCCTACCAGCCTACCCTATGACCCCATCCAAAACACTCTAACATATGTTGCTGGGTCACAATATCATCTTAGTAAACAACTAGATTATAACCATCATGCCATGACTTATCTAAACCAAAGAATGCAAACTCTTTCTCCAAACCAACCAGATGAATATCCTTATTCTTTAAATCCTGGCATGCTCAATCCATATAACCCATCTTACAACTACTATCAACCTCCACCTCCACCGTCTACAGATCTCACGCATACTCAGTTTTCATCAATGCAACTACAATATATTGCTGCTCATTTCCGATTTGATCGTGTTCCAACCTTCTTGGAGGCATATGCCTTAACCAAGACAGGTGCTCTGGAGTGGCAAACTTTGGTCTAGTATTATGGAGCTGAGCCTTTTCTTGGGAAAGACCCTGATATTGATGTAATTCTTAAGTCTTTTCAGTGAGATTTGGAGTTGTATTAGTTGTAATGAAATCTTTGCAAAATTGTAATAAATGGGTTATCTTTACATGATTTGGCTATCTTTTCATGCTTGTAATGAAATTGGTTATCTTTTTAATGGATATCTTTTTGGCATCATTTGAATTTGGATTATAAGACTATTGTAGAGCATACAAAATAAGGGGAGTAATAAATACACATAAATCAAAAAGGATGAAAATCTTTGCAAATACCTAAAAGTTAAAGTTATGGCTAAATTGACATCCATTGCAAAGCACTTATACCTTGGGATATCTATCTAAAGGGGAGCATAGTATAAAATTAAGGGGGAGAAGTAATATCAAATATTCAACATGGATATCTTTTTGAAATGACAAAGGGGGAGAAAAGAATATCAAAATAAAATAAAGATCAAAACTATAATAACTGAGTTTCATAATGAAAAAGGCCAAAGCACTCACTTACAATACAAGAAGAAAAGCTACAAAAGGTAATCTAAAGGTATGAAACTCATATGGTTTATATTTCCTTCATTTATATTTTGGAAATATTTGTCATCTTCAAAAAGGGGGAGATTGTTAGCTAAATGGACATCTATAAATCCCTTTGTTTTGATTATGACAAACATTTCATTCTTATTGATCTAACGAGCTACTTGAGTGTGCAGGATTAAGGTGGATGACAAAGCAACTAGGGAAATCCATATGCTTACATGTTTATGTTTTCATGCAATGTAATCGCTTTGTAAAAACTTGTACAAATATATAATGTACAAGTACTTAGATTGCATGTAAATCAAGCGTTAGATCTTCCCTAGCTAAACACCACATTTAGATAAGTCATCCCCTTCAAATAGGATCACATATGCACACTCATACATATAATTAGTGCCTAAATTGAAACATTAAAACAGGATCAATCTCGGTCGACAAACTCTTCGATCGAGACACTCTCGGTCGACAATCTTCTCGACCGAGAAAGATCCAAAGTAGCCGTTAGACACAACTGAAAAGGTAGTTGGCAGTTGGAGATAGACGTTGCAAATCACTTGTTCCAGAGAGCCTGTCGGTCGACAAAAGTTCGACCGAGTAGGTGTCTCGGTCGACCATTCCTCGACCGAGATGGTCTCTGACAACAACTGCAGAATTAATTAATTAGCCGTTGTTAAAGCAACAAACTTGTACCTAACGGCTAGTTAAGCACTTAGAAACCCCTAGAAGTTGTCTAGAACGTCCTTAAGCATCCTTAGGCCATTCCTATAAATAGGACAAGCCATAGGACACTAAAAAACACTTGCTACACTTGAGAAATCCTTGAGCATACTTTGAGCAATCTGTTTGTGAGCAATTTGAGCATTGTGACAATTGGCTACTTCCTTCCTTAGCTCATAATTCGTGTCCTATAGGCTAGTATCTCCTACCCACTGCAATCACAAGTCCACACACTTGGTTAGGAGATCTATACGCTTGATCTAGGAAAATCAAGCCTTGGGCTACAAAGGATAAGTTGTAATTTCCTTTTTCCTTTCTTGTTCTCTATTACCATTTGTACTCTCCTTGCTACTCCTAGGTTGGAGGCTGCTGATTGGAGAGGGTGGAGATCTTCTTGGTGAAGAAGGTGACTTTGAGCTACTTCAGAAGGCTGGTGCAACGGGAGGTTACTTCTAGAGAGGAAGGCTACTTCAAGGGGGAGCTTGAAGTTACTTCAAGAAGGCTACCTCAAAGTTGGTGCACCTACTTCAAGTGAAGGCTGTTCAAAGGGTGTAAAGGAAAGTATTGTATTTTGTATAAATCCTTGAGAAGGTAATAAAATAAATACTTTCAAAATCTCGGTTGGGTAAGCAACCGGGTAGTGGACTGACAACTTTAGTATTTGCTAAAGTTGGAACCACTCTAAACACCTGTCTCCTTCTTCCAATTTTCAATTGTGGTTGTTTGAGTAAAATAAATTGTTTAAATTATTTAAAAACTCTATTCACCCCCCCTCTAGTGTTTTTCAATTTTAGCCTAAATGCAAGCTTTTCTTTTTCATTTGGGTACCATTTTCCAATGTCTTTCTTTGAGTTACAAATGGGGACCCATTGATTGATTTTAGGTCTTTCTGTTGTTCCTCATGCTTTTAAGGCTTTCAATTACAAGTCCATTTGATATGTGAAATATCCCTTGTCACTAATATGTAGTTGCTCTCAACTAAATTTTAATTATCCTTTAACTAAGGAAGTATTTAATCAAGCATTCTGATGTTGCATTTATTCTTGACCATCTTAGATATAGCCATGACATTATGGAGTTTATTATGTCTGAAGTTGTTAACTTGAATGCAAGGAGGAATTTTCAAAGATACACCTGGTGACTAAAGTGAAGTTGTAAAGAAGTAGATTGAAGGTGTGATGGATCACTTCTTTGTCAAAAGACCTAATGCTTGTCGGGTATATTGTTTTGTCACTGCTTCACACAGCCTAAAAGCTGAGTGAGCGAAAAAATTGACTAAGACCATCTTATATGAATAGCATTGTGTATGCATGTCACAATTATTTTATCTGGTAATCATTTGGTACAGAGGTAAGAAATAGCTCATTTGCAATCGACACAACCACATTGCGCTTATAGCGTAACTTAACTCTAGGGGTTTTTAAGTTCACATGCGAGATAAAAACCAAACATGTACTAGATCATTAACAGAAAAACTTAAGGTTTTGAAGATGGCAAGAATCAAATGACTAATTTGTTTTACGGGCTGTTAGTACTGAAGTTTCAAAACCCTCTATTCAAAAAAATCAACAGAAAAAGAAAAGGAGTATAGAGAAAAAGGTTCCACTATTTTTTGTTCTTGCTCTCTAGCTATTCTCATATTTTTCAAGACTACTAAGTTTTAACTTGGTTGGTCAAAGAATACTGATCACGCGTAATAGCTTGTTGATTCAGTGGAAGGTCACCAAATTAACGGTCTATGTTCAAACCATAAAATCATCGCACTTCGCACATGCCCTCCTCGTCGCACATCTCCTGATTTGTAAAATATCAAAGAATATAACCAAATGAGTGGTCCGCGTTGCCAAAGAGTTCCTAACTGCTATAATTTCAGAAAACACTCCGTAAATAAAAATCTTTCAAAAAGACAAACTCCTCCGTTGTCGTATTTTAAGGCCGTATACCGAACTTTTCCTTATATTACGTTTACAACCTCATCTCCATCTTACAATCTTGTTGCCACATTGGATTTGACTATTTTGACCTTTGGAGGATTACCGACTCTGAATGAGCTAGATTTTTCAGGGAGTTAGATTGCTAGGCTTTTTCGAAGTTTGCAATATAAACGTACGGGTGATAAAGATTACATACAGTGGGTTGTGAACCAGAAAATCTGGCCGCACTAAAACATCCAATGGGAGATTTCTGCTAACCGGTAAGAACGTGATTGGAGCGAATGGAGGCAATGAAGAGCTTTCAATTTGAAGATAACCGTATGTCAAATTGAAATTCAAACGGAACCTCTAATTTGATGGATTTTGAATTTTTAAAAACGTCTGGTTGACGAGGAATGGCCCACCAATATCACCTGTGTCAAAACTAAGAAACCAGTTTTCTAGTGAAACTGCTTAATGGTTTAATTGTCTCTCAATCAAATTGATTCATATTACTAAAACATAGAAAACACCTTCCCACAACCGCCTTGACCAGCAGGGTACCAGCTAGCTTACTCCAGGAAACATCATCGTCACCATCGGCATCTAAATCTCATTTCCCGTCCTATCGGGCCTGCAAAGATTACAAATCTCTCTCGTCTCTGCTTAAGCTTTTAAGACTTGATTTACATCCTCTTAGTTATGCTATGAGCCAAGGCACCTTCACCTAGTCTTGCCAACCCCCCACCCGTCATCTCCTGCCATCTCTCTCTTGGGTCAGAGAATTGTGACAGAGACCATCGGCTTTAAGGGCACGTTTGGATTGTAGGATCTTACTGGATTACTTACAATCCTACATTCAGCTAATCCAGTAATACGGAACCGTTGCGTTACAGAAATGCTGTAAAGCAAAAAAATACGTTTGCTCTTGACGGATGGGAATCAGTAACGAAAGTTCGCACATACGGAGATCGATGGGAAATGCATGGGGCGCGTGACTCACGGCGTGCGGGATCGCGGCGCCCTGCGGATTTGAACAGGAAAATAAAGTGCAGTATTTATTTACTGACCGCAATGGCTACTTTTACGACTCCAGGTAACCAAACTTGAACTTTTTGTTGCTGGAATCAGAAATACAATCCAATACGTGCTTATCCATCAAAACAATTTGTTGCTGGAATCAGAAATACAATCCAATACTTGAACTTTTTGTTGCTGGAATCAGAAATACAATCCAATACGTGCTTATCCATCAAAACAAACGTGCCCTAAGTGGCGTTGCATTTACCTTCCAACAACCAGTTCGCATTCGGTTCTGATTCCGGACGTCCTGATAAATATCCCATCGGATCTTTTCGCTCCAACAACGTAGAATACCTCCTTCCTGAGCAGTTTGAGGTCATATAATATCCGTGGGCCAATCTTCGCAACACTAAACAGCAGAATAACCTGCCGTGACGCACCAGATTATTTTGTGGGCAACAACAGTTACAGAAAGCACTTGAGAAAAGTATTTGAAAACATCATTTCAGGTAGATTTTGATTGATTATAATATTTATTATGGAAATTGGTCTACAAAGATTTCAAGTGTCGAATTGTACAGAGTCCCACAATACCAAATCAAACTGAACAGATCTGAATCAGATGTTAGCCAAATTTCCTCATCACAATTCTCGTTACAGGTAGGACAAGAAAAAATCTCTACAAAGGCACACTAACAACTCAGTAAAACTGCAAAACTAGGGCGTAACTAGATTCATTTGTTCTTCTGACCCTGGCTTGCACCGTTCGACGAAGAAGCCAGGTGATCTAGTTCCTGCTTGCTTTTGCTTTTCTTCATTTTGGCCTTAAACCTGGATTTGGCAATGAGCGTCTGCACCGTGTTCATGAAGTTTCCCACCGCCATCACCACCAAGAGGACGCCACAAGCTACCACCTGAGATGAGAAGAGCAAGCGGCCATTTCAGTGGTGTTCAAATGATCACATTTATCGGGCTGTCAACATGGCTGTGAACAGGTTCTTACCTGCCATTCTGAGACCACGCCCCGCAGCGCAGTCCGAAGTAGTTGGATACCAATATACGCTTGAAAACCCTACAATAACACGGCAAGTCATGCAATATCATGTTATAATAATATTGTTGTGCGATAATATAACACAAAATTAAAGATGCGTAATGGAGACATCAAAAAAAAAAAGGAAAAGGAGAACGCAAAGTCAACATATCTACTAAATGCAATCCAATTCAAGCAGACAAGACAACTATCAGAAAAAAGAACTCAGAAATTATTGTTTCTTGAAAAGAAGAGTTGATGTCTGCTGAATTTCAAGGGAAAGTACGCAAATGGTTCAAATATGAGGCGGAATTTTTATACGGATATGGCGAACAACCTTTATACCTTACCATATGCACTCGCAATGAATATTGAATGTTAAAAGTGTTCTGTCCGATTATTGCCATATATATTATCTATTAACACCATTAAATTGTTATACATCAATAATACAAAAAGAAAACATCTACTAAAATTGCATTTTTCCTTGTATAGTACAATAAATAAAAGTAATTACCTATTTCAACTACAATTTCTTACAGTTTCTCACCCTATATAACACATGTTATTTGCAATCATTTTAAGTCTACACGTGACTTAAACGGCTTCACATATATGACAACCATTTGCAATATATTCAAATATACCCATCTCATACATGTTTTACTATGGGCACGTTTGGATTGTGGGATGTAGCTGAATAATGATAAATGCTGCATTTCGTTAATCCTGGAACTCTAAGTTGCTGGGGTTTAAAATTCATGAACATATATGATTTATGTTTGGTTTAGCTGTATTTACTTTGAAACTGGGGCAGCATTCTGGAAGTAATGTTCGGACGGATAGAACTGATCACGCGAGAATCGCAGGCCTAGGAGAGGTATAGTGGTGGGCCACAGCTGTCAAATGCCGCCGGTAGGAGTTATAGTTGTGGGTCACAGCTGTCAAAGGCCACCCACCCTCAGCAGCTGTCTGCGGGATGCCGGCGTCCAGTCATTTTGAGATGGAATCGAGAATACAGCACAGACACTATGGCCAAAAATACATGGATTTGTCCTTTTTACATCTCCATTTAATCAAACATAAACTTCTGCTTGCTGGATCCAGTAGTACAATCCAATACAGCTGAATGCGGTAAAACAAACATGCCCTATCTTATTACATTTACAACCTATTGGTCACTCATATGATAATATATACATGTGTTTCTTAGGAAAGCTATAAGTAATCATAACCTCATTCCCAGTTGGCAAGATACATAGTTCACATATTAATATGCCTACTAAACATGGATGGATTTTATCACAAATAGATGCTGACATGCCTGTATCTTATTAAATCAGAGCCAAAGATTTAGATCTATATAACTGACCATTGAGAAAGGTATAAGGCTATAAGCATCGTATGTCGATGTAGAAATCAGCAGTGTATATTTGTTTGAAACCAAGAATTTGGTGTGCATTTCGAATATATGTACATTATGAAGGAGATTTTCGAAATCCCAGTTGAAAACTTCCAGCATGAAAACAATGGAAACTCAATGCTAACTGTGGATCTTTTTGGCATGAAATTTTAGGGTTGTATTATATGCATTAAAACACATTCAGCTATAACATTTACCAATAATCACTCAAATTGTGTTTAACAGTAAATATAGTAAAACAATGTATTGTCCAAATCAAAGGAAAATATACCCCCAAAACCAATATATTTCTGATTCAGAAGTGGTAATTTCTACAGAAACTGAAAGTTTGATAGTTCTGACAACGTTTGTATTGGTTTGGTCAGTTTGTTGGTAATCCAACCCAAAAATTCCACCACACGCGGACTGTCTGAGTTTGATGGGCCAGCCATTTTGCATGTCGCCCCTACTGGACAGAAAATAATTTGTGAGAGTTCTGATGATTTTGTGGAAATTTTCTGTTCTAGTATAAAGGACACTGGTTGATGGTCTAATTTCACGTTGTTTCATTTGATAAGTAGCACTATATGCTCCATTAAAGAATAAGCACTGAAAAGTTGCAGAAAGCAGCAGGCCCGTTGGACTTATGTATGATTTGTTTCAAACAGAAGCAAGTCTAGTCCTCCTGAAGAGAAGAAAAATATATGAAGAGCTGTGATGATCAGTCATGTGGTAAAAAGCTAGACAAAAGGAAGTTGTATGTCGACCGCAATAGAGAAGACTCTTTCAGGATAGAACAATGAGAGGGTGAATGTTCATTGGCCACTCCTCGCAAATTTTGGAGAGGATGATCAGGAAAGTATTTTTACAAAGCAAGATGAACTAGGTAGGCAAGAATAGACCAGCAGTCAGGTCTAAGTTTTAGGGGTAGGACACTCGTTGCAATAAGAACAGCTTGTAAGGTAGGAGATATTTCAGTAAGGGCACTGAATTTTTTAAACCAATCAAAACTTGCAAAACATCTGAGAACAAAGGTCTATGAGGTTTCAATGGCCGTTTGACCTCATCACCTCAGCAATACCAATTAGGTCCTTTGCACACAACTGAGCCTAAATTCTCTTGCCCTGACAAAGCTAGTTGGGCAGAGTAGGTGGAACCAAACACCTTCACCTTTCTCAAAGTCAAAGACCTACAAAGCCCTAATTCTGAAACATTTATAACAAATACTCGGGAGTCAGCAAAGTGCAAGCCAGCAAAACATTATAATTTTGATACAAGCACTAGCAGGAGGCGAATGCATAGGCTTATCATAATTTTTACATGATTACTTTTTTTATGATGTGGGACCATCCCCGAACGAGCGCCGTGATTGTGACCCACACTTACGGCGTAAACCCCCGGTCCCCCTTTGCCTACTCGCACAACGGGGGGAACGTGTAAATTCACACAGAGGCCGAGCTAAGTGACGGGATAAGGCTGGCTGGAGCAACACCACCGAGGGATTTCGAAACCGGGTCGCTACTCTGGGGAGCCCGGGCTTCTACCACTAGATCTACTACCCCCTCGGCAATTTTTACATGATTCATCAATGCTACCTTAAACTACAAAAAAGAGGGTTCCCACAAATATCAAGTCATGAATGTTTTTATGTTTAAGAAATATCACCGAATAAAGTGGACAATCAACTCAAAACTCCCCATTGCCAGACACAAAAAAGATACAATATTAGCCATAATTTCACTGAGTTGCAAGACTGTTAGTAACTATGTCATAATCTGCAATAAAATTGACAAAAAATGAACAATAAAAAAAGGCTGACACAGTACCTGTAGAGTGAAAAGAACAGGGCATAATAGCAATAATTGACCTTCCACACCAGCCGTCTCTCCCCATACAACATCCATTCTTCTTGCCTGCCACATAAGGTAGTTAGTGACGATTCTAAACAAACGGCTATGTTGAGTGAAATGAGCAGCAACAGCTAATTTACAACACATTGTATTTTATTATACATAATAAAGCGAAAAGGGTGGTGATAAATCATTCCAATTTGCCACAACCGGCAATTTAGTATAAAAGCATCAAGAAGCAATAGATATATAGGGGATTTTTGCTCAATCATTTTTTTCTCAAACAAATGCAGATTACAGTTCATTAAAAGCTAAGCAGAAGTGTATAGAGCATAAGTTACACATTTATAGAAAATAAATTGGTCAGACAATACAGTATGCAACATGAACAGTCTAGAAGTAAGTTTTTGATAGTCAAACCACAGATTATGAAGGTGATATCAGAGAAGAACATGAATAATGGCCTACAAACACTACTGCCAGATCGTTCAAGTTTCAAGATATGGTCTACAAAGCATAGCTAGCTGATTTCAAGTACAACTACAAAGGTGTGAAAATCCAGAAGAAATGAATTACCAAACTAAAAGACAAGTAGGACATGCAGCTTTAGGCTAGGGCCAGCTTCAACCCAACACCACCGGACCTTTTTTTTTTTAAACGCAATTGAGGTCAATCTTATTCATCCTGCACCTCACACAAGCCAAAATTCATCACGAAAAATAACATCATGTTAGCCTCATCGGCAAAAATCCCAACAATCACACCCTCGGAACATCCAGGCGCAGACATCGACTCCTCAAGCCACCATCTCAGACTAGCTAGGGATCAAAGGTCCAGTCATCAAAATCATCATACGCCTTGCTCGCAAGTCCCTCACTATCGGGGGTGCTATCCACCACTTCAACGGACGAGTGGTTGGAGTATCCATCAGCACTCCAAGGGCGCTCACTTGTGCGCCGCGGATCCAGGAAGTCTCCAAAGTATCGATGCCTCAAACGTCGGCGTGCGCCCGCGGAGTCTTGCACCCATCTCGTCACGAGGCTGGCCATGGCACCACCAGTCATCCCATTGGAGGCAGCAGACCCAGATGCTGAGGGAACATCAATCTCGAGCGGTTGAACCAGATCAACTGTCTTAGATCATCGACAGTCCCTCGCCAAGTGGCCAGGCTTCCTGCATCGAAGACAAGTCGTCGGCGCTGTGCAATGACGCCTCCAGTGTCCACGCTGAAGGCAGCGGAGACACCAGTCTCCCGCAGCAGGGCGATGCTTTCTGACCTTCCTCTTGGCCTCACAGTCACGCGCCAGGTGACCTGAAGCACGACACCGGAAACACACTGGTTCAGCCCGGCACTGGTGCCGCACCAGTGCCCATGTCTCAAACATCTGAAGCACTTTGGCGGAGCTCGCGTAGCACAGCAACCGGCGAGGTGGACCCAGATACAACCTGGGGACCAACCACACCTCTAATGGTAGTCCCCGAGGACTGCATCTTGAGGGGGACATAGAGGGATCCAACCACGAAGAAGCCCTCGGGACAGTCAACTTCACCCGAGGCAGGCTCGTCCCTCCCCGAACCATCGATGTCAGCCTATCCAACACAACCCCCACTCTTGCAACTAGAAGCAGCAGCAAATCTCAGACGGCGTCGTTGAGGCAAAACATCGAACATCTCCTCGGCGTCATCCTTCTCCAGCAGTCTGTCCTCCTCCATCGCCGTCACGAAGATAAGCTGATCTTCGTCTCCCTACCTGTCCGGACCTCCTCCCTGCACCTCCTGTATCTTCCCGCTCCCGTCTCCTGCAACAAAGCCAGCCCCGTCCAAATCTCCCTGGCAGCTAACAGCACCCACCACGTCATCATCCTTCCCAACCACCTCGGTTCCCTCCCTCAAGAGCCATTGATCCCGCAAAGCCAGGAAACGGGCTCGAAAAGGGGATATGGAGGGGAAATCATTGGAGTCACCCCCATCACCGTCGTCCTCCATGCCGCCGTCGCCAACAGCTGCTGGAGCACCCCCCATCTCCGTCACCCTCCAGGCCACCGTCGCCAACAGTTGTTGAAGCATCCCCTTTCACCGCCCATCTCTCCTTGGCCTCCTATAGCTGCGCCCTGAAGGCCGAGATAGACCCCTACAGAAAGTCGTCGCTCGCCACCCGACCACCCACAATCTTCCCTCTTGCCATCGCCCACTTGACTCCTTTGCCGTTTGCTGCGCGCTCGTGAATTTGGGACGCCACTCAGGGGCCTTAACCCATGAATTTATATGTGTGGCACCAGGGCCTTGATTCTAGGCCTATGAATTGACAATGGCCGGCGGACAATCCAAATTTGAGAGCCAAAAACCTAGCCCTTAATAATATTAATATGTTTTACGATATAGACATGAAAAGCCATATACATCGCTATATAATGACCAGCCGCACTCGTTCATATGCACTAGATAACTCTAAAATGACAGAACCAAAGTGGCATTGGTATGGTTGCATGTGTGTCAAACCGGTATGCCTGTCGTGTGTTGTACAGCACTAAAGAACAAAAAGGCATAGCAGCTTTATTTTTTGTTCAATTATTTTGATAATGGTGTTTGCTTGCTTGATCAAAGTGGAAGCTTCTCCACGACATTGTTCTGAATCAAGAGTAAAGGGACTATCTTATAATATGGGTCTACATACAACCCCACCCCCCACCCCCAGAAAAAAACAAAATTCCTAGTGCCACTGTCCACATCAATGAGGCCCAGTTGCTATTTACACTACTGAGCAAACCACATTTGCAAAGACCCACTCCATTAATCAAATTTAACCCCAAGTGTGGGTTTTCTGAGATAAATCGTAGCAAGCCTGAATCGATTTATTTCCACCAAAACCCAGACTTACACATGATTCAGACTAATTAATTGAGAACTTACAAATAAGTCCCTAACTATTACTTGTAGCTCCTAATATTGAAAGAAAAGAAATTAAAGATATCAAATATAACCAATGTGTTAATCAAGAGAAGAAAAAAAAAACCATGGCCTGGTTATGGATGAGAAGCATGTTCTGCACCAACTCCCCAAATCGACATCACAAAGGGATAGGGAGTCTTAGTTGTGGTACTCCAAGCCATTCTGACATAACGAGGCATGTGTTCAATGACATGACGTAGGAAGTCCACGAGAATGGAAGTGAATGATGTACCGGTCAATTTGAAAACGTAGATTGGTGAAGCCGCCATGCAGTGGGTAACGGCCATAATACCAAGGCCGTGCAAGCACAATATGTGCCAGATCACAAGGCACAACATCACATAGCATGGTGTCAGTGTGGCCTCCATTCCATGGTATGAGAAGGTCACCCAATAACATTGAGTCAGGGAAGCTAGCCAACGAAGCCAGTATGGATGAGGTGGGCGGGGCTCTGAATGTAACCCTAGAAAGTCCACAACGGTCTTCAATACGAGATCGCAAGAGTTTCCTTTGTCAATAGCAATAGTGTACATATACCATGTACACAGTCTCAAACGAGAAGCGTTGTGAACTCGATGGAGCTTCAAGGGGTGGTCTCTTCTAGAGAAACGGTGCTACAAACAAGGTTTGTTGAGATTGGTCCCCATCATCTTACTGGTCGTGCAAGGAATAGGATCACTTGCAGGGAGGACGTTCTCATTTCTTTGTTGTCTTCCTAGTCAACATCTGAAGTGGTGATAATAGACGATTCAGGCATTCTGCAGAGCGGTGCATAATCCCC
The DNA here is from genome assembly GCA_963693085.1 of Alisma plantago-aquatica. Classification (NCBI taxonomy): domain Eukaryota; kingdom Viridiplantae; phylum Streptophyta; class Magnoliopsida; order Alismatales; family Alismataceae; genus Alisma; species Alisma plantago-aquatica. The sequence goes on along the minus strand of OY856413.1, from coordinate 997,420,680 downwards.
TTACAAGAGAAGCACATAATCTGAATGGAAGATCTCGCTATAGAAGATGTTTGTGTGACTGTGGTGAGATCAGCAAACATGGCCTAAAACAAAGAACATCATCACTAAGAAGTGTGGTCTATCATGTGTCATTTATGCCCATGCTCTATCTATGTAGCCACATAATCACAGTGTTCACGGAAGAAACCCATGAGGTTGCCAATGTTGCAGGATGGATGGATTGAGCCTGCGACAATCCATCGTGATCCCAATAGTAGCCTGCCATGTGAAATCAAATTTCACATGCTCTATCTATGTAGCCACATAATCACAGTGTTCATGGAAGAAACCCATGAGGTTGCCAATGTTGCAGGATGGATGGATTAAGCCTGCAAAAATCCATTGTGATCCCAAAAGTAGCCTGCCATGTGAAATCAAATTTCTAGAACAAGTCGTAAAACTTATGGTTGTATCCATCCACCAAATTCAATCCATGTTGCAGTGTTCTCATATGCCCCGCATGAGGCCGCTTATGCGGCCGCATATGCTTATGCGGCCGTCAGCCGCTCCGCATATAACTATGCCGTGCTATTTTTGGGCATGGACCGAATATGCGGCCTGCGGTCCGCATATGCGGCCGCTTAGGCCCCACATTTCATTTGGTGACATAAGTAAAAAAATATAAAACCTCAAATAAAATCAACCAAATTAAATGACAACTTCTTATATATAGTTGGTTTTAGATCAAATATTGAAATTTTGTTGCCTCAGAAATAATTCAATTTTGAATGAGTGGTGCAAAATATATTATTACATCTTACAATTGTCAATGTTTCATTATGCTCTTTCTTTTTCTCTTTGCTTATTTTGTCTTGTATAAAAGGGGAATCTATTGCAGATATTAAGTGGACATGATATTTTCTTTTACAAAGTATCAATTTGTGTGTTGCCTAGGGGGTAATTTATATTCCATACGACTTTTTCTTCTCTATTTATTTCTGACTTGATTTCTTCATATCATTTGGATGTTTTGATTTTGTTTTTGATGTTCTTTTTCTATTTCTACTTTGAACTACCATATGTTGTGTAATTGTGGTTGTTTTTATTGTGTTCATTCAATAAATGTTCTTCTATGAACTGTATTTGTTAGTGTGTTGTGTCACTTGTATGTTCTAGTACATTATATAAACTTAGGGTTTTGTTGATTGATTTTTCTTGATGATTGGAAAATATGTGTTTCTTCTTCCATGATGTAATGATCCGTTGGTACATTTTGGGCTATTATGCTACGAAACTAGATAGTATGAAATTTATGATTATGATTATATTTTTTTAATTAATTATATTGTATAAATATAGAATTTATTAAAAAAAATTCAAAAACGCATATGCCCCGCTTATGCTCCCGCATTCCGCTTATACTCTATGCGGTACCCTGACCGAACGCATACCGCATTACGCATATCAGAACATTGCCATGTTGTAAGCTTAGAGAGCTTGAGGCACAACTATTGTTCGTAACTTAGGGCCTGTTTGGTAGGATGTAGCCGGATGACAAAGTGTGCATTGGATGTACATTTTTACATTGCAAACTCACACAACTGCACCCATGGTTCGAAATTTCGGTTTCGACGGGTATCGGACATAGAAATGCAAGTTTCCAGAAATAATACGTAAAATTTCGAAATTTCTATCAAAGGGGGGCAAAATTTCGACAAAATACAGAAATTTCGTTGAAAAAAGGCCAGTTTGGGCATGTATTTCGCAAAACACAACCGAAATGGGTTCACAATTTTGAAAATTAACGGCTCAAAGCCTGTTGTACTTGGAGGGTTACTTTTTTGGTAATTTTTTGGATTCTCTTGCTCTTGAAGGCTTGTTCTTTGGATCTAAGGTAAGTTTATCTCTCTCCTTCCCATCTACATCTATTTCTTCCACTTTTACCCCATCTTGATCAAAAGATTGCTCTGAAATTGCAAGTTGTAAGTGATAGACTACAACTTAAACTTGAAGATTTATGAAATTATGCTATAAATTATATATAAATGCAATTAATTTACAAATCCAATTTGATATATATCCCATCCCATTTGTCAAGATAATTGATAATGTTTTCAAAATGAGCTTTTTTAGATAATGGAAATTATGACTATGTAAATCCCACTAATTATGAGTTCCACCCACAAAGGGGTCCTCGTGTTGCATATAGAGATCATATGGTCACAAATGATGGGGGTAAAACACGGCATTGCATTAGAGATACGGTACAGGTCCCTCCAGGTCAAAGGTATTTATATAGGACATATACCACTTAATGAGGATGACCAATTAAAAGCGTTGAAGGAGTATTTTCCGACATATGGGATGATGCAATTTGTGGGAGATGAAGCATACAAAGAGCATGTACAAACATATAATACATGTTACAAAGATGCCATGAGTTGGAATCAATATGTCAACAATATAAATAAGGTTGTTTGGACAACAACCGCCAGGTGGGGGTCATGGGCTTGATCAGCCGCCACACCACTCCAGTTTCAATTAGGTAATTTAATACTTTCTTGTGTATTACAAATTTGCAATAGATTGACTCATATTCAACGCTCTAAGCTGTAATAGATTGTTGTTGAATTTATATATGAGAATGAGATAATTCCTTCTGGCACTGGAATTTGCATGGAAACCTTCATCGAAAGTTAGAAAAAGTTCAGCTTCTTTTCACTCACATGTGTAGGACCCCCCCCACCAAGATCAATATATGATTTTATTGCATATATAGGTGTATTTATGGATGTAGACCATCTTGGTAAAATTTCATGACTGAATTTCTTTATTTGGTCGTCGAAATCTTATGTTGAAATCCCGTAAATGTCAAAATTTCTATAAATTTCTATTTCTAGGCCATCGAAAACGGCGTCGAAATCAAAATTTTAAACCATGACTGCACCCTACTACACTCAACCAAACTAGCCCTTACAGGAACAGCAGAAAATACATGTCAACTTTCATCTCTGCCCAGGTGTTGGTGCAATGATATGTACACAACGCTTCCAACAAGTGAGAGCAGTTTGAAGGTGTTTGAATTTCGCATATTGGATCTGACAATTCATAGTAAGCTATTGCCAGTCAGAGAATGACTCCACACTATGGATCCAGATGTCAATGTCACAATCATTAGTACTTGTGAAATTCTAAAAACATCGATCTTGGAGCAGTTGATTTGTAAAGGAAGAGCGTCATGTTGCAGAGGGTGTCGTACCTGAAGTCACTCATGGAGGCAATGAGACTCTACCTATATCTTTCATTGTTGTCCTAAATTAAGATCTCTAGGTGATCAAACCGGACAGGGTCGGTGAGGTGTCCTACCTCAACCACCTTTGAGTTGAACTCGTCTTTGCGCAACATGGTGCATGTCGGTGAAGTTCATTCAGGTTTCAAATTTTCAAAATATGAGTCTGCATGAACGTGAATATCACATCGACAGAAGTGGGAATCAAAAGTTTCAAGACATTGTTGAAGGCTCCATATGTTGAGGATGATGCACGGAGAAGAAGTCACGAAAAAAGTGATTTCAAAGCATAAGTAAAATTGTAGCTTATTGTTATAGTGCCCTGTTGACACTACGTGAAGGAGGGGTCCTTCTGTCTTCCTCAATTGTTGGTTGCGCCCCTGATCCATTTCCCACGGCTACGACTGCATCTTTGGGGCAAGTGGAGATAGTTGGGTTGGCCACCCATAGCTTTTGTGACAATACTTAGTGACCACTATAAAGTCAGATGGTGCCCTAGTCTGCTACTATAGCACCTCAATGGTTACTAGAATCAAGCAAATGAGGGGAAGGAGGATAGGGGAGCCAACAATGTGATGCGGTCTCAAGGCATTGGAGAACTTTGTGGAGAAAGCAGATTTGACAATGGAAAAGGGGAAGAATAGGAGCAACAACGATGAACAGTTCAAGTCAAACAGTAAACTTAATTTTTTAAACTTTTGTGGAGAGGACTGTGGTTTAAGATGAATCCATGGTGGATGATAGGTGGTTAGGCCGCATCTAGGGTTTCTGTTTGTTTCCCATGTGGGTCTTGAGATCCAAACCTAGCATTTAGATCTTAGTCTATGATACCAACTGATGCAAACCACATTTGCAGTTAATCTAGTTCAGCAATCAATTCAACTGCCAAACAATATCCCACATGTGTAGATTCACATAGATAACTCACAGGTTGCTCTAATAGGCTCATTTCCCTTGAAGACCCAACTTAAACAATAATTGAACTAATTATTTAAGAGCTTACATATAGTTCCCGACTATTACATATAGTTCATCATACTAGACTAACTGTAAATTAAACTCTCACACTAAACCTAATGGAAACCAACAACTAAAAGCAAATAAAAATAATACAATCCATCTATGAATTTCTAAATGTTAACAATAATTTATTTTTGTTAGTTTTTCACGATTTCTTATCATACAGTGTTCCTTCAACTAACTTTTAGGTTTTTTGCATGTAATAGACCAAATAACTCCCTTGCACTGTTTTGTGATTGTCTTTTATCTTGGCTTAGATCTTTAAAGTTAGATAGCATATGTTTGGTGGAATGCAGATTACTCTTTCCAACTTTTCATAAGATCTTTGAGTTTTAAATGAATCCATGTTTTTATTCCTGATTTTCTCCATATAATTTAGCTATATCTTAGTGATTTTACCCCAATTTTTTTCAAATTTGACTTTTTCAAGCAAATTAAAAACTCGCCAATCCCAAATTTGTTACTATGATTTAAACGGTACAGCCGATATAACAACATTTAGGTTCCTTTAATAGGAATATTGTATTTATATTAGTTACTTCCAAGCATCGACAAAAAATTCACTGACCTTTTGAGTTGTTTGAAAATTTTGATGCGGAGAAAGTTGCGCACAAATTTTTGGGGGAACTTATTTATTTGTGAATTTCCAGAACATGTAAATATGATGGTCAGGAATGTGTGTACATGTGTATGAGTATAATAGTGTCTGCCTCTTTGCCAACATTTTATATGAATTTCCACATAATTTTCAAATGTGGAATTTTTTAACCTTGTCAACTAAATCCTAACTTTGTGGCTATGCTTCAAAATGAGATATATATCTAAGGGTTAAGATTTAAAATGTAATTCTCCGTATAGGGATGCCAAGTGATACACAAGATATAGATTTTGCAAGTGATCTATAAAGCAGGGTTCAAGGTGTGAGTGCTAGAGCTTAGATAATGAAGAAAGGACTAGCACCTTCCCCAATGCAATGCGAGTATATAATCTTTGTCGTTGATATCTGTTCTGCAATAGCATTGCGACACCCTGCATCATAGCCCAGTATAGAAAGAGCTCAACGCCTCTCTGCAAAGCACAAATCACAGTTAGACAGTGATAATTCGACCCATTTCTACATGTATGTTAATAAAAAAAATGCAGCAAGTCACTACCTGCTGATGGGCACAATCTGGTCCTCCTTTGATTTCCCATGTAAGGCTCACAAGTGCCATCAACATGGCAATATAGTGATGAAATATCCACCTATGAAATATTTGAATGTCAAATACATATCTTGAGATGAGAACATACGTAGATAATCAACATATACAGTAAGTGAGTTGGAAATCATCTTGCAAACAAAAAACACATAAACAATGAGTAGGATCGGAGGGTTTAACCCGTCAATGAAAATGAATGCTTAATAATGCAAACTGAGAAAAAAAAGAATAAATTGTTTGACATTATTGATTGTGGTCATCGTAAGAAAGGAGACTGTTTGAGATGGCAAAAGGTGTCCAAAGTGCATCAAGCACTTGTGTCCAAAGTACAAACACTATAGAACACTCATTGAAGATATTATACCAGCTCATTTACGCTAATCTGCATCTACAAATAGGCAGGGAAAGGCAGTAACTTTATAATGAGTATGGAACAAACACAATTTTTGGACTGGATGGCAAACTGACTTATTCCACTATGCCATTATCATCCATTAAGCATCGCTATAAAGGACAGATAAAAATTTAGCACATACCTGGATTACTTACAAACTAGGGTCAAAAAATCGGCCTAGCAATCTAACTTTACCTGATTATATAATCATATCCATCCTATCAGAAGTCATAAAAGTCTGTACCAGGCCAGGTTCCTTTTGCGCCAAACTACCCTTCAGCACCCTCCCCCCAAAAAAGTCACCCTGTCCTTTGCAGTATCAACCACTGGGCTTGCAATAGGCTGTATGGGGAGGTTAAAGGTTTAGTCTTAAACTCAAGGTAGTGGGTAAGGCGCACAGTCACCCTGTCCTTTGCAGTATCAACCACTGGGCTTGCAATAGGTTGTATGGGGAGGTTAAAGGTTTAGTCTTAAACTCAAGGTAGTGGGTAAGGCACCTCATTATTTCGCTTACTATGCCCTTACTCTGACCCACTGCCACACTGAATAAATGGATCGTGCATGAATAAAACAGGTAAGCGTGTATTGCATGTGACACTGTAGCAAAACATTGGCATTTGGATCCAGATATAACAGATTTCGACATCTCTATTCTCATATATTTGTAGAATCCTTTGAAACGGCTTTAAGATTCCTACTCATGAGAGGTGGAGAAAGCTCATGCAAAGGATAACAATTTGTTCGTAACCAGAGCTCATTTTCTAGTTCTCTGAGCAAAATCCATGGTCAGTGTCAACTGTATAATCACATTTTAATTTCGGGCAATCAGCAACCAATAACCGACACCAAGTTGGTCATATCAGGGTTAATAAAACAACGCAAAGAGGGTGAATGATGGTAACATTTGCAGCCATACAAAAACCTAGGCGTAAGTGAAATGCTTAGTAATCATGTTCATCAAAAAATTATCATTAGCAAGCATGATCATAAGCATGCTACAATATGCAATTGAGTACATGAACAAACAGGTGGCTCCAAATACAGGTCAAATAATAATAATTGGTCTATGTGTGGTGCGCTTGTGTTATATGTGGAGTTGATTTGGTGTTTTTACTTAACCTTTTTTATATAATATCCTCTGTATAATGGGTTAATATGTTAGTGAGTATGCCTAACCTCTGTTCATTATCGTTACCCGCCTTATTCAATCAATGAAAGGGTAAAAACAACAGGTAGGAACAAGGCTTACCATTACTAATGGAGGCAGAAACACTCCTGAGCACTCAATTTAGTATCTTTAGCTATTTTGGGTGTTTTATTTAATTGCAAAAGTTACTCTCAATTTTGGGGATATTTTAATTATGTCAAGGACTTACTCGTATGAGTTTGTCTTATTTACTTTGTTAATCGATTATGTCAGTAGTTAGGCAATTAGCTGCAAATATCACAACAAATAGAGTTTTTAGACTTATGTTACTGATAACGGCCTCGGGAAGTGTCCAGGCAAATTTTTTACAACCAAATTTAATTTAAGGAGCAGTTACCCATCACTTGGTATCATAGTCATTAATCTACGCTCTAGGGCTAAATCCTAGGACCCGCAATCAAGAAATTGCCTATACCCTAGGCTACACCTAACCCCAAACTATCCACCATTGGCCCCTAAACCCTAGGTTGAGGATTCATCTCCACCCTCTGTTGTATCAAAACCCTTTTTCAGATTTAATCAAATCAATATAAAGAAGAGTTTATTTTCATCTATCACTCTATAACAGGCATTGCCGCCCCTGTTCTTCCTCCATGTTCTTCCTGCTCTCTTCGTCACAAAGGCCCCCACTCGCTCCCTCCTTCCTCTCCATTATCTTCATTTACTTCAATTTATTTCTTTTTCTCCAAGTCTCTCTATGTTCAGCTCAGCATGTCCTACATTGTCGTCTTGTAGCACCACGACCAAAGGAACTCCCAGCCACCATACTCTCCACATTGGCTGGTATCCACAGAGACTTGCCAAATGCCAATCCTAGGTACCCTATCGGCCTACCCAAAGGGTAGCTAAGGGTTGCAGCCACCCTAAATCCCATAATGGCAGCTAGTCTACTTCGCACATCTGGCAACTGCAAAAATTCAGTGGGGAAACCCCCCCAACCAATAACTATTGGTTTGTGGGAACCACACTCCCCTCTTAACCACACTGCATATTTTAAGGGCAACCGCAGCTAGAGGAAGGAGCAGTAAGCTCCACTATGGGTTGTCAATATCGATTTTTACGTTGTGTTCAATGTTCCAAAAACGGAAACTTATAGAATTTTTGGTCGAAATTTTGATATCGATAATTCCGCTCCTGACAAAACAAGATTTCAACACAAATTTAACAATTTGACGATCAAATAAAGGAATTTAAGCCACGGAATTTTTACTTGGATGATCTACATGAATAGACCTTATTATGCAATACTTTCAAATGTTGGTATAGGGTGGAGGGACTCCTACAAGTCTGAGTGGAAAGATACAAAATTATTTCAATCAGGATTTCAATTATGCAATGTAAAGCATTCAATTAAGTAAAACATAACAATTCTCACTTTCTTTCATTTTTTAGTGAAGCAAGCTACATAGTAGAAATTTCAGTAGTTGGGAGGTAGGTTACATTTCTAGTAGCAAAATTTCGGTCAAAATCTTAAACCATGTTGTGAGTTGTGACTTCATTATAGAAAGTAAGCAATTTTTTGACCCAAATTAATGGCAGCTTTCATCCATCCCTACACAACATCTAAGGCACTCAAAAGCGATATACAACTTTTTGGAGAATTGGTTCCCCATTTGTCCAAGCAAACCTTTGATTATTGAATTTGTTTTTGAGAATTGGTTCCCCCATACCCTTTTTCATTTACATCCCTACTTTTCAATGAGGCCTACAACACGTACAATGAGGAAGAGGGACAAGGAGCAAGAGGGGGAGAAGAGAGATGATCGCTAGTAGTGACCTTGATCATATGATGTTTGCCATTGCTGCGTTCAGCATCCCATATATGAGACACTTGGACCCATAGCCTATGGTGGATCCTGCCTCTCTTTCTCCTCTTCCACTCCCTCCAATCACGGCCACCTCTCCTTCAATGAATGCTAGTAGCAAACTAGCAACATCGACAACAACCATCAACTGAAGTCTTTTATATATGTCTTTGTTGCTAGTTGCTATGAGAGTAGCTTACAACAAGAGCGTAGCATAGCAAAATCAAATCACAGTACAAACTAGGGAATTCTCAAATTCAATCCCTTATAACAAGTTGGGCTTCAAAAAATAACAAATAGTTTGAGGGAAAAGAGTGAGGTTGTAGGAAAATGAGTGAAAACCATGAGGATAGGAGTGGTACAACATATATGCAATTGTAGGGAGGTCTTCAGAGACTATGTAAGGAATACATTGGAATGGAGGTGAGCAGGGTAGTAAAGCATGGAAGAAGTTGTTGGAAGGAAATTCAGAGAAGGGTAGTTCATGAATATGTTCAAGAGTTTGGACATTTTAGTCTCCTTTTGTTAGAGTTGGTCCTCAATTTGGGATAAGAGGTTAATCATGTAATAAGAGGTTGTTCAATCCTCCCTCTTCTTTCCCCTAAGTTTCTCTTGATTCCCCTTCCTTCTTTCTCACTACTTTAGCCTAATTGATTCCTCCTACCCCCTCTAGCTGAACTAATGCATCAGGGCATCACCACTACCCAGGACTAGGCATGGCAAAAAAACTCTGCCCTACCCTACCCAGCTCGACCCGACCCAATCTGACCCGCAAAAAATTGGGTTTTATTTGGGTTTGCGGGCTTTGCAGGCTGACACTTGTGAGTGCTCTGCTAGACGCGGGTGCTATAGGTGGAAACATGCGGGTGCCCACACCCGCATTTACTCACGAATCACGAGTCTGGATCAGAAGTCGGCGTCCAGTTGCACTCCACCCATGACGACGGGTTTGCCGCCCAACTCAGTCCCTCTCTGCCGACGACATGAATCAGCAGGCCGAGCTCCTATACACCACCCACCATGATGGAGTTCGAGAAAGGTTCCAATACTGTCACGTCCGAGCTCGCCGCCTTCGGTAGCAGGCTTCTACGTACCTTAAAGATCGTCGTCCTCGTCCTGCCCATGGGCCACTGCGTGGCTGCCCTAGTCGTGATGGGTGGCGACACCGTCAACTTCGACATCTACGGCCTTGTTACGTACGCAGAGTTGTCCGGGTTCCAGTACCTCGTCGACGTACGTCTCCACGTGTCGCACAATACGACCTGAAGCGTGCGATCGGCATAGGTCACTCGACGTCGGTTGAATGGTGTGTCAACCTCGGCATCGGATCCCACGATCTCGGAGCGTAGCCAAGCAAGCTCGATTTCCGCCGCGTCCCTACCATGAACTAGACTTGGGTGGGAGTGCACGGCGGTTATTAGGTCTTCAAGGGTCTGCTCGACTCTCTCTGGTTGCTCCGTTTTTTCCGGGCAACCCCCACGCTACTACGTTGTTTGGGTACATTTCGGGAAAAGAATCCATGCCTAAGCATCTGCGGTTAGGACTTGAAGACTTGAAGTTAAGCTTCTAATCATATTGAAATGGAAAACCACAACTAATATGACAGCAGCTTGCTAGATCAGTTGATAACGGTAATAGATGTCGATCAAGGTGGACTATGCTCGGAGTTGCAGCGCAAGCTGCACATATATAGCCAGTGAGTGATGAACATCGTCTGGCCGGCTTGCCTGACGCAAAAATGTATAGACGCGGTATTACTTCTTAGACATACCCATCATGGTTATGACTTTGTCCAAACCGGTGATGATGGATCGGTTTGTCAAAGTGTAACCAACATAAGAATTTCATAGTGGAATCTATATTTATTTGACAACGAAATGAACATTTCTTTGTATAACAACTTGATTCCTACTTCAGGTGGATGCTAACAGTGACTAAGGGCTAAATGGCACATCGGGGGAGGACAGGCAGGGGAGAGGAATAGCAAAATAACAAAGTTTTGGTTGTAGTCTGTAATGATTTTGACCGTTGACAAAAACATTAATTCGTACATGACGAACTGAAAATTTCTTTGTATGACAAGTTCATTTAGAGCTGTACAGAAAGATTACCATTTACAAAATCGATGTCTTCTAACAAATGAGATAGACAAGTGTATGGATAGATTGTGAGGTTTTTGGAAGTCCTGCTCTAAACAATAGTACTTCTGTGAGTAAAAAACATTGCGGGTATTTGCGGATTTTTTAATGTCTACGTTTTTGGTCAGGTTTTTTCAGATCGGGTTCTTGCGAATTTTTTGAGTCAATGTTTTTTTCAGGTTTGGGTCGGATAGGGTTTAGCTAAAATGGGTTGGGTCGGGTTGTCAAAAACCCGACCCGTTGCCAGGCCTACCCAAGACCACCATATCCACTTACATCCAGGTTCACATTATCTAAATTTCAATAAAAAAATCATAATTTATGTGGATTGCTTCTCTCCCTCTAGTTGAAGGAGTGAAATATACCATCACAGGGTGAAGAAAAAGGGATGAGGATTCCCCCTTGTTGTAGACCAAGGTTGCCACCAAAAGGAGGAGCAAGTTGTCAAGCACCGATATCCATGAGATCAGTGTCGCCTCAAACTTAAAAGAGGTGAAGAATTTTTCAAAAAGCTCCCCAATCAACCGGTATTTTACTTTTTAAACAAGAGCTCTATTATAAACGGTCCTCTGCTAGTTCAATATACGGAAATTGACAATCCCAATTATGGATCTATTACACATGTCCTTATTCATTATATTTAATATGAATAAGTTGGCAAAACATTTTCACAATGAAATCCCTTAGTGTATGATAATTGTATTGATTGATGAAACCAAATGTAGGAGTTAATCACAATCTAGAGCCATGGAGAAATATCTTGGTATTTTAAGGTTTAAAGTCGAAGTAAACTCAATCAATCGAGAGAAGACAAGGAGGAGGTGGAGCTAAACCACATGGAGTAGATGCCCCGAGAATGTTACAAACTCTATCACTTAGCATCAAGTATTCTTGCGGAAAGTAAAGTACAAGAGAACACCCCTCCAGAATCAATGTAAGACAGGTAAATGGATTGCGACAATAATACTATATGATCGCACCAAGTTTTGGGTTTCAAAATGTTACACACACTTTCCTTAAAAGTATTGTATAGAATTTTTTGTAGTTGCTCTCATTAACGACCTTTTATTTGTTTAAAGACTCAAAACTCAAAGGTATTTCTGATTTAGATCTGTCAAGACACACCCACACCCACACCCAGACCCACGACCACCCACAGACAACACACCACACACGCACCACACACACACATACACCCCACACGCGCACGATAGGACCAATCTCTTGAATACCACCATTGATGAATGCTTTTGTGGAATCCAATCATTTAGATTTGATGAACATCCTTTAGATTACATGTGATTCACAGTGCAATAAAACCTCATGTGCAGCATGTGAGATATCATACAAAAAGCAAATGAATGGTACATAAGTTAATTTACAAATGTGTGATACCTTATTTTGAACAAGCTACACAACTCAAATCCTAATGAATTTGAAACATGATATTTATAAATGGCAAGCTTCTTATGGATCTTGTGAAATTAAAATTAAAGCATACCGAATAAATATTGGGTATATGGAATTTCCTAGAAACCATAAGGATATTTTCCTTTCTTCCAATATTTTAATATATGTATGTGTGTATACACGCACACATACTATTTTCGTTTTCCAAAAATTTCCGAAATATTGGAATGAATCTTCGTCGCATTTTATTTGAGTTTTCCATTTAATTCTCGGATGATGAATTTCTCAACGTGACCAACCAAATCCCAAATTTGTGACTATGGCTGCCATAGTTGTGTTGAAAGTGAAGCAGTGATTCACAGCAAGAAATGTCGTAGCAACGAAATATAAGCATATTACCATACTACTGTACCATCCACCTTGCAATAGAAAAACATCAAGTGTCCATACACCCTCCATAGCCGTGGGGCAGGTCATAGTGATGGGAAAAACTCATCTAAGATGACACAATGTCCTTTCACAGTCCTACTTCCCTTTTTATATTTCATACATTAGATCTTAACATTTTTAATTATATAAGAAATAAGACGAGATGGAAATACTATATACGTATTGTTTGATTTACTAATACTATCAAACTTGGGACTTCCAAAGAGAGCCAGCAAAAAAAAAGGTGACAAAAGCAGCAGCTCTTATGAAATAAACTGAAACTCGGGGCTGACTATAGGAGACAAATTGTGGATGGTGGTGATTTGGCATAAGCATCGTTAGATCTGAGGCAGTTGAAGAGAAAAAGGATTACCACGGCCGGATGTCGCTCCCGTTTAATCGCAGTATGTTTTCCCGCAAAGCCAAACTTGTATAAAGAAATAGCAGCCATGCCTGGGAAAATTCAGCAGGAACATTTTTTTAAATGAAGTCCATCTCATGCAGTCGCTTTATAGAAAAAAGTATGAGCAGGTTTCCAATCCGATTGATTAGGCAACCAACCTGATATAACTGAACAGCCAGCGTGGGGAAGCAACCATTCCAAATCCAGCCTCTAAGAATAAGCAACGTGATGGGAAAAAGGAAGAACATAAAGGCAGTTCTATCCTGTCAACAAACAAAAGAACATATTGCTGAAGAGACATAATAAAAGAACAAGTATCTAAAGTATGAGTAGAAGGACAGCATGGAAAGCTTTGGAAGAAGCTCAACCAAAGAAAGCCATTACAAGAAATCGGTTGTCATGTGTCATTTTAAAACAATGAATACTGGCATCCTTAACTATTTTTTTCAGGCAAAAAACTTGAAGGCCTTCATATAAAACAGACAAAAGATAAGGATGGCACTGCCAAACGGGGTGGAGGAAAAACGGAAGGGACTAAAGTCTTCCTCATCACTTACAGTACACAACAAATGGCAAGAATAGTCATATCAGCTAGGGTCATGTCTCTTAAGTGCCATGTATAGATATACTGTGTTACTGTGTTATTTACTTGTTGTTTTACTGTTTTACTTTTAGTCTCATATTGCTCACTTGTACTTATGTCTCTACTCTCATTAGCTATATTAGAGACTATCATGTAACCTGTTTTACTCACTGAATAAACAATTCCATTTCCCTCGAGATGGTATCAAGAGCAGGTCTCTTTTTCCCCACCCACCCGTCCGCAGTGACGTAAGAAAACCAGCCCCCCCACTTCCCCCCGCCCCCCCCCCACCTGCCCGCCGCCGGCTTGCCCCCCCTGCGCCGCAGACCCCTCCCCTCCTCTCCTTCAGCCGTCGCCCCCCCCCAGCCCTTCCCCAGCCGCCGCCCACCCCCCCTCCTACCCGCCGTCGCCCACCCCCCCTCCTCCCCTTCCTCTCCCGCCGCCGCCTCCCCTCCCCATTCTCATTTTTCCCACCGCCAACCCCCCGCAGCCTCCACCCTCCAAGCCTCCTCCCCTTCGGCTCCTCCTCTTCCCATCCCTGCTCCGACTGCCACTGGTTTTTACCTCTCCTCTCCCTCTACGTCCAGGTGATCTTCGTATCCAAGTTCGGACATCCACTGGCCGTCTAAGTTGAGAGTCTTTCGTCTCACCGTCTTCTCTGTCTGCGCCTCATGAAGGAACATTGAGCTTTCCTCATGACGACGTAGGTTTCTCTATATATATGCATATTCTGCCCTATACGGGTTTTCTGATCTGACTCGTCAGATCCCTGCTGTTGTTATCTGCCCCTTTGTGGGTTTCTGGTCTACTCTGCTGCTGCGCCGACTACTGCCTCTGCCATGGCCTTATCTGAGCCTCCTCGCTCTCTGTGTGTCACCACGGTGAAGCTCGACGGCGGCTCCAACTATCATTTGTGGTCGGCGTCATTTGTTCTATATGTCAAAATACAAGGCCGGTATCACCATCTTACGGCTAAGCCTCCTACTGTTCCTATTGCTGATGTGAATGAAAAAACTAGACAAAGCTATGCACGATGGTCCAAGGATGACTACGGCGTCATGTCTTGGATCCTCAATGGTACCGAGCCCCGGATTAGCCAATCACTTCTCTGCCTTCATGATGCTAAGGCCATGTGGGATCAACTGTCCCACGTCTACTCTCATCAGGAGAATCCCAAGCGAGTTTTTAAAATTTTCAAAAACTTGGCTAAAAAGGAGTTCTCCCCTGACACTTCCATTGATGACTTCTACAATCAATGCTCGGCTCTGTGGAATGAGTTTGAACTCTACCACCCCTTGACGGCGGACATCAAAATTGCTCAGAAGCAACGCAACGAACTGCAACTTGTTCAGTTTTTGGCTGCTCTTCCTGCCTCGTTTTCTGGTGTGGTTGACCAGATCCTGTCAAGTGATCTGCTGCCTACCCTTCGGGATGTTCTCAAAAGAGTCTAACGTCTGTCGTCCATGACTCCTACTCCTGTTGTTGAGCACCCTGCGCTTATTGCTCGCTCTGCTAATTCTGGTCGTGGTCGTGGCGGTCACCCTCCTCCCTCGGGAGGTCAAGGATCATCTGCTCCTGGACGTGGTGCTCTCCCCGGCCCTCGCTACTGCAACTGGTGTGGCCGGGACAATCATAATGACGATCGATGTTGGATTAAGCACGGCAAGCCCGCTTGGGCTAACCAGGCTGCTACAGAAACTGTTGTTGACTCTACCGCTGACGCACCTGCTGCTCCTGCACACGCGGAATGGTTACGTTCTGAGTTCGAGAAGATGTTCCAGGAGCGTCTCGCACAGCTGCCATCCTCGTCTACACCAGGACCCTCTGTCATGCTCGCTTCTCCATCATCTGGTAACAAACAGTGGTGCATTGACTCGGGTGCATCCACTCATATGGCTAGTGATCTTCGTCTATTTTCTGTTCTAAATAAAACTACTACTATATCATTTGTTACTGTTGCAAATGGCTCCAAAACTGTAGTTCATGGCACTGGCACGGTTCCTATTTCACCAAAACTGCAATTGCATTCTGTTTTATATATTCAAAAGTTTTCTGTTAATCTGTTGTCAGTCAGTAAGATGATAAAACAACTCAAATGCTCTATTAAATTTGATCCTTCTGGCTGTGTTTTGAAGGATCTCCGCACGAAGACGAGGATTGATTTGGGTCGTGAAGGACCAGATGGGCTGTATTATCTGGATGGACCTCCTACTGTTTCTGCTATGCTATCTACTTTAGTGACGGGACTAACAGTGGCACTTTCACCTGGGCCATCCATCTGCTACCAAACTAAAACATTTATTCCCTACTTTATCTGAGAACAGTTTTTCCTGTGAAACTTGTGTTTTAGGCAAACAAACTCGGTCTATTTTTCCTGCTAAGAAAGTTATTGCTTCTAAAGAAATTTTTGACATTGTTCATGCTGATATTTGGGGACCGTGCTCCGTATCGAGTCAATCGGGTGTGAAATATTTTATGACTTTTATTGATGATTATTCTCGTACAACATGGTTGTTTTTACTTAAAGGTCGAGATACTGTGTTGGATACTATTCGTACCTTCTTTGCTAAAATTCACACCCAATTTAACCGACCTATTAAATTTTTTTGTACTGATAATGCACTTGAGTTCATGCAACAATCTGTTACCTCCTTTTGTGCTGCCCGAGGAACCATACATCAGACCACGTGCCCTTACACTCCTCAACAAAATGGCGTCGCTGAAAGAAAAAACCGTCACTTACTTGAGGTTGCTCGCACTCTTCTCATACACTACAAAGTACCCTATCATTTCTGGCCTGAAGTTGTCTCTACGGCTTGCTATCTCATCAATCGCATGTCTTCCTCTGTTTTGAAAAATCAGGTCCCGTATGCCATTTTGTTTCCTGATAAACCTTTATTCTCTCTGCCTCCTCGCATTTTTGGGAGTACTTGTTTTGTGAAAAATCTTCGTCCTGGGCTCACCAAACTTGATGCTCGCTCGGTCAAATGTGTTTTTTTGGGATATTCACGTACACAAAAAGGCTACCGCTGTTTTGATTCTAGTAAAAAACAGTGGTTTGTTAGTGCGGATGTGACCTTTTTTGAGCATATGCCTTACTATTCTACTGATGGCGCAAAATTGTCTGCTGATATTATGGCTACCACACCGTTACCGGTGATTGTTGAGGATTTACCGTCTCCTGATGTGCCTAAAGAACGCCCTTGCAAGTCTATCAGCGCAGGTTAAAGAACCACAATGCTTCTGAAGCTCCGGCCGAACCAAATCTTGCGTCTGCGGTTGATCCACCATCCACTGAGGTATTTTCTGACCTGGATCTTCCTATCAGTTTACGGAAAGGCGTTCGATCATGTACTAAGCTAACTATCAGTCATTTTTGTTCATCTGACAATCTCTGTGGTAGCTTTGCTTGCATCAATTATGTTTTGTCTGTTGTAACAATTCCTAAATCAGCCGAAGAGGCCCTTCGCATTCCTGCCTGGAAACATGCTATGGAGCAAGAAATGCATGCAATCTGTGATCGTCGCACCTGGGATCTGGTTGAGCGTCCCTCTTCGTGCCATACCGTTGGCTGTTGCTGGATATTTACTATTAAATATCAACCGGATGGTACCATTGAACGCCTGAAAGCCAGATTAGTTGCAAAAGGTTACACACAGACATATGGTGTTGACTACTTTGAGACCTTTTCTCCAGTTGCACGCCTAAATTCTGTTCGTATTCTGATTTCTATTGCTGTAAATAAAGACTGGCCTCTGTATCAACTTGATGTCAAAAACGCTTTTCTCTATGGAGATCTTCAGGAGGAGGTATACATGGAGCAACCGCCGGGATTTGTTGCTCAGGGGGAGTCTGCCTTCAAAATATGTAAACTCAGAAAGGCCATCTATGGTTTTAAGCAGAGCATGCGTGTCTGATTTGATAAACTCAGTCAGATCTTAATTACTTTTGGCTTTCAGCGATCACAATCTGATCATTCTGTATTTATTTGTAAGTCAGCAGCAGGGCTTGTTATTCTTATTGTATATGTAGATGATATTGTTTTATCTGGCAGTGATAATGCGGGTATCCAGGCAACCAAACATTATTTGGCACAACACTTCATCACCAAGGATCTTGGCAAACTGCGATATTTTCTGGGTATTGAAATTGCCAGATCATCTGCATGAATCTGTCTTTCACAAAGAAAATATGTTTTGCATTTATTGCAGGAAACTGGCATGCTGGGTTGCAAGCCACCCAACACTCCTCTAGATCCCAACATGGATTGGGATGATGATAGCTCTCCACCTTATGATGATCGTCACTAGTTTCGAAGGCTGGTAGGCAAGCTTATCTACCTGTCGGTCATTGGGCCTGACCTAGCAGCTGCTGTGGGATTCATAAGCCAGTACCTTGATAAACCCCGGCAGTGCCACTGGGACGCTATGTGTCACATCCTACGATATCTTAAAAGCTCGCCATGGAAAGGTCTTCTATATAAAAAGTATGGCCATTGCAATCTATCTGGATTTTCTGATTCTGACTATGCAGGAAGTCGATCTGATCGAAAATCCACTTCTGGATATTGTACCTTTGTGGGAGGCAACCTAGTCACCAGGCGGAGCAAAAAGCAAATTGTGGTTGCTAGATCTACTGCCGAGGCCGAATATAGAGCCATGGCTCATACTGCATATGAGCTTCTGTGGGTCTGTGGCCTTCTTCAAGAGTTTGACATTGCTTATTCTAGTCCCATTCCTATGTTCTGTGACAACAAAGCCTCGACTTTTATTGCAAGCAACCCCGCGTTTCATGAACGCACGAAGCATATTGAGGTTGATTGCCATTTTGTTCGGAAGAAAGTTCTGTCTGGACATATCTGCACTCCATATATTGGCATTGACAAGCAGCTTGCGGATATCTTCACCAAGATCTTGCCTAAAGCTCGGTTTCAGACTCTAATTGACAAGCTGGGCTTGTTTGACATCTACGCTCCAACTTGAGGGGGAGTATAGATATACTGTGTTACTGTGTTATTTACTTGTTGTTTTACTGTTTTACTTTTAGTCCCATATTGCTCACTTGTACTTATGTCTCTACTCTCGTTAGCTATATTAGAGACTATCCTGTAACATGTTTTACTCACTGAATAAATAATTCTATTTCCCTCTAGACCATGCACATATGATCAAGAGTCCTCTGGAAACAGATATTCCAGGAATAAGTGATTCAAAATCTAAAAGAGCACTTCAGCACATAGTCACAAATTCGGTATTCGGGATACGTACGACCAAGTCGAAAAATTTAAAAATCGGGAATTATGCGGAAAAATCGGTCAACGTACGTTAAAAGTTCAGTCAACTATTCGGAAAAAAGTCGGCAAAAAAACGGATTAAAGTGGGAGCAGCAAGCAGCAGGCACAAATCAGGGAAGAAAGGGGGAGAATGGAGGAGAAAGAAGGAGCATACATGTAGAATGTCAAGGGTTACTCCTCCTAGTGTCGGGGGATAGAGGAGGAAGGTTGGACGGTTTAGTGGAACCTTGTTACAAGTTAAAAAAGACGTGAAAAAAAACAAATGTGAAGCAAAAGTACAGAACTGTTTAAAACGGCAAAAAAACGTATTAAACGTGTTTAAAACATAGTACGCGAATAAAACGTGAATTAAACGCGTTTAAAACGACTATCATATACGACACGTGAATAATACGCATTTTTTTCAAAAAAACTGAGTATATTGTGACTATGCTTCAGCACCGTCTTCTTCCCATCGTGTGGGAAAACATTTTGAAATGAAATAATAAACAATCAAATGGCTCCCTCTTTTCTTGTGAAGGGGCCGTATATAATTATCAAACGCACTCTTCTGTTTGTAATTCAAGCATGCCAGCAGCAAACAAGAAAACACAGCACACGACGCGTTCATAATTTTAAAAAAAAAAGTGTTATGTATCACAAGATGTAAGGGCAGGGTTCATATTATTGTCATTCGTAAGAGCACCCCCTATTCCCCCTATCATATCCATAGACTGTGAGCCTTATTCAGAGGATTCACAGTCCGCATCCAATTTCTCGACAAATGCTAGGGCCTCAAGCGTCATATCAGATTGGTGATTGTGATACCCTGATTGGTGCATAGTGCACCAGCCGCCCTGAATATAAAAATCCATAAGGTGATTCGCTGAACACTGTTTTTTGTTTTCATGTATACTGTATGTACTCGGTATTGATGTCTGATTTTTAAAATGTAAGCAAGGTATGCGTTTTAAAGCTAACCGGTGTGTAGCGCGTATCAAGAATAAGACATGCAGAAGGTAAGAGTGTCAATAGGAAGAGAAGGCGGGAGAAGGAAAAAAAATGTTACCTTGTAGCTGTTGTACTCCTCTTTGACTTTCAATCGCACGTCCTTCCTGTTGGCCCGCACGTTGATTGGGCCCAGGAACGCCCTTAGGAAGCCGCCTGCACGCAACGAAATGCTCGTGACGTTTTACGGAGTTTGAAGGGATTGTTGGTATTGTAGATAAGGTGGGGGAAGTGGAGTGTGTACCGTCCGCCTTGGTTGGGAGCAGCGATCCCACGTCGCCGTCAGTGATGAGGCACCTCGCCCTGTACAGCTCCTCATCCAACTGGAAAAGGAAAATAAATAAATAAATAATGATGATGGAAAAGGAAAGAAGGAAAGCCGTTAGCTCACGGAACCCCAACAAACGACGCATGATGCATCAGCGCGGAAGAGCAAACTGTGTAGCGATTGTAGAAGATTCGATTCCGATCGATAGATTGGCAATACCTTATCGGCAGTCTTGGAATCGATCCCTCCCCTCCACTTGGCGATGTCCTTCTGGATCCGCTTCAGATCCCGATCGAGCTGCACCGCCCTCTGCCGGAGCGCCTGCTCCTCGCTCCATGTCCGCGAGAAGAGCGAGGCGGCGGAGTCCTGTAGCTCCCTGGCTTCCTCGGCCACGCGTGCCGCGTCCTCCGCCAGGCGCCCCGGCTCCTCCCCGGCAGCGTCGCTCATCCCACCCGCGCCGCCGCCGCCGCCACGCCGCAACCGAGCAGGAAGAGAGAGAGAAGGTGGGACGCAAGTGAGGTGACGAGCGCCGCACGTTTGTGTGTGCAGGAGGGTAGGGGGACAGGGGGGTGGCGAGAGTAACAACGGTGCCGCTGGCCTAGAAGTACCGCTCGAGGGTAGGAGAGGAGAGGGGAGAAGGAAGATCGGTAGAGCGGCGTGCGGCTAGTACCGGTTGGCGAGGTATCGTGGGTTGGTCATGGGTAGGCCTCGTGTCGGCGGGGCCCACGGTAGCCGAGTGAGGAGTGACGATGGGTAGGCCAGCGGGTCGCTATCGGTTAAGAATCCCCTCGTGCCGAAGTCCGATTGACCGGATCCAGTAAGACGGAAACGGTCCAGTACGTCAGGATGGGCGAATTGAAAGTCGTGTTTTGTGTACTGCGCAAAGTATGTATTCGTGTTTGAAACGCAGTAATAATGACTTCATAAAGCGTATACACACAGCGGAGTGGAGAATGTGATAAATCGGATTCTTCATTCTTTGTTCTGTCTTTTGTTCATGAAACTCGAGCGTAATGTCTACGCCCCGACTTCCAAGTCCGATCCGCATGCCGTCGGCCTTGACCACCTGAGAATCCAGATTAATTGGGAGTTTGTGCCAAAAAAGAAAATGATGGAACTCCCCAAACTACCGGGAGTTGACTAGTAGTGACACACATTGCACCCGACTACAACCACTCACCACAACCTCCATGACTATGGATCCCCCTACGAAAAAAGTCCACGGTTAGTTGAGACTCCGTCATTCTTGGTCCTATTTGGCATTCCTAGTAGCTTAATATTTATATTCATCGGTCAAGGCAAGGCTTCCGCCATATGTATGCTTCATGTGACTAATAAAACGGACACTTCAAATATCAAACGTGTTTCCTCAAGTGTATGGCCCCAAAACATGAGAACAAGAAAAGAAATGAGGAGTAGGAAAGTTGATCAACATCCTTTGCTTTTTATGGAGACTGCCTTCTGTCATACCTCAATACGCTAAACGAGATTACTCAAAGTAAAATACGTGATCAATCGTGAATGAGCCACATAGCAAGAAAAGGGGATAGCTGAAAACCGAATTAAGCATCACTAACATGTCCAAAAATATTTACTTATAAATCCATCAACTTGTATAAATGCACATTATCATACCAGGTATTTACATATCCGTCCAATGGCCTCAGCCACAACCTTTATACATAAGAGATATAGTTCCACATATATATAGTCATATACAATCATTCGGATATTGTCAAAAACTTGAGTCGATAAACATATCATCTACAAAACATCCCTTGTCTGGACTTGAGAGTACAGGAAAGACTTTAGGACACACTAACTACTAGCCAACCTTCTGCTCCTACTGCTCTCCAAACTCCTCTTCCTCACCATCACGAGTCTGACGACATCACTAACGATCACCTAAAAAGATGTGGTGAGACATATATCCCAGCGAGAGATATAACATCAACATTGGTTACTGATTACAATAGGTTATTTCTTAAATAAGTTTAACATATTAAGCAGATTGGATATATAACATTACAACAAGTATGACTAATAAGATAATTAGAAACAAATAAGGCTATCATCTTTTAAACAGTTGTTTCTCTTACCGCATCATATAATAGCTAAACATTATAAGAAACAAGCCAGGGTTATCAATCAATGTGAATCATGTTTAACTCTAAATAGATTTGCTACATGACTGGATTACGTCTTTCATTAAGCCTTGGGGAGTTTGAGGTATACCACTCAAACTTTCAACTGACTACTATGAAGTCGCAATCAGTTTTGTACAAGACCTAGGAGAGTCAGAATCCAAAGATCTCTTCCACTTAGTCAGTATCAGTTCACCTAGTAAATAGTCAAGTTGTAAATAGCCTAGTCCACCATTGGTATGTAGGTCACGACACTAGTAATCGGGGTATACAAAACTCTATCATCCAAGGTACAATCGTAGTTGTCCTCAATCACACCGCATATACCAATATCTAAGACACGACCTCAACCGCTCTCAATCTGAGGTATGACCGCAGCCACCCTCCATACCTTAGAATCAAGATAACAAGGATGTACTCTCCCTGCACCCGCAAATACTCAACAGTACGCGACTCTAATTTTTCCTTCTGGGATACTCGTTTTATCATCCGACAAGCTCTAACATTGAAATGGTTCTACGACACAGAGCACTACATGATTAGTGCTTCACTTGACTAGTTAATGCCAATTTGATGAGTTGAGGCTGCATCAATCAAGTTCCATGCAAACCCTAAAAGAATTCTACAAAAAACATGGGTATGTCACAACTCTAGAGGATATAAAATGTATGAGATATCACTCTTATCACATCATCACACGATACCAATCCTTGTCACACATGAAGAGGATTACACCTCCATTAAGGCTCAAACCATGCCCAAAGGCCATTAAGACCATCACATTATCTCCTATAAGAATATCATTATCTTTCCACGCCTTATAAATAGTTCAACAAACCACCACCTTACACGTGATACACAGGTTCAACATAACGTTGCATTAAAGAGTTGTGATGTTTACATGGTAATATATTATGGTTACAATAACATGGAACATTATGAATGTATTCCTTCATTATAACAGCATACAAGGAAGCTAACTATGATTTGTTGACCTAGAGGTTATACATTGTCCATATTTTGATAATGACTTAACCATTCCATTCATATGTATCTAATATGTGCATTCAAGATTGATTTCAGGCGTTAGGTGCATGAAAATGATCAAATTACACAAGCCCTAGCTTATCAAAGTTCAGGTCATATGCAATGCAAGTGTGCTAATAAGGAAATCACTTCAAACGACCTTAGAAGAATGATGTAATCACTTGTATTAATGGTATGACTTGTGTTGACACCTCATTTTTGTCATCACCTATTTGACGAGATGATAGTG
This sequence comes from Alisma plantago-aquatica, assembly GCA_963693085.1. Classification (NCBI taxonomy): domain Eukaryota; kingdom Viridiplantae; phylum Streptophyta; class Magnoliopsida; order Alismatales; family Alismataceae; genus Alisma; species Alisma plantago-aquatica. Next base: position 997,396,853 of record OY856413.1, on the reverse strand, counting down.
TGTGGATAACCACAAACTTCTTCTTTGTGCTTTCTCACCTTTACCCTATCACATGACGACCTTAATCGAAACCATGTGTCTGATTTACACACTAACTTCAAAACAAGGTATGTAGAAATAATATTAATATAGTAGATTCAATCACGAACTTATGTCCTGAACAAAGTCATGTGAATCTGACCCGAGGGTAATTAAATAAAATCAATGTAAAATGTGCAAGAACACATTTTGGGTCCTAAATCAGTCAACCTGAGGGATTATAACTACAAATGGATTTGACAGAATGTTTCTCACATCTTTATATACATGATTAATTTAATTCGATTATTAATCTTGTCTTTATTATCTCAATTCCATCTCAATGTGTGTGAATCTACCATATATCTTCGATTAAGTAATCAACCCACATTATGATCCATTTTAGACATATATACTCGGGTTAATTTAATATTTCTTATCTCACGACAACGAATCACAATGAGCTATTTAAAATATTATTTTGATATTATTTTAACATCTCACAATATCAACTTTCTTTTTCACATGGTATCAAAGTAATATTATTTTAATATTTCAATCTTGATCATGAGTCGTTTTATCATGAACAATTTTAATAATATTAATTCAATATTATTTTGCTTATATTCCAATGTGACAATATTATTTTAATATTAAATTTTATCACAATACATCATCCCTCATGAGAAGTTTAATATTATTTAACTCTATTTCACATATGCATACACTTTTCTCACATTTGCACGCACATACCAAAAAGAGAGAATAGAATATCTTTTTATTTTCAAAATTTGAGAGAATATGTTTTTCACGAGACATCTTCTCTTGTGAAAAAGTGGATTGACTCAGTCAAGGTTGTAATTGCCCAAGACGCGGTCACGATCACAAAACGCGCTCCCTCGTACGGAGGGGGAGTCGGGAAAACCTCCCACATCTCCCATGAGAGAGGGGAGAACCCCCTGATATCTGACGATACTAGTTTACTTGTGAAAAATGAGGGGGTCAATTAGAGAGAGAGGGACATGGGGTAACAGAGAGACAATCAGGTAGGCAGTCCACGGAGAGAGCAGCCAGAGCGAGCGCAGCCAAAGAGAAACCGAGAGCCAGAGTCTGCACAGAGGCTTTTACGAGAGAACCTCTCTCATAAAACCTCAAGGGCCTTCTGTTGGGTTTTGTGGAGAAAACATGCACAGCGGAAGTAACAAAATCCACGCAACCCGAAACAGGATCTCATCGAAAACAGCGTATTTGGAAGGAGTGTTTGCGGGATATACCTTATCGCGGAGCAAGTCCGGTGATGTCCCGCTGCACAAAGGTGTGCAACGACGCTTGTCTACTGGATGGAACTTCTCTCTCGTTCATTGTCGCAGGAAGATCTGGCGACACTCCTTTCGTGCGATGATGTGTGCCGCTCATAACGCGCATGGATGATCGTCGTTGTCCTCCGAATGCAGGCGTCTCAGCGTCTGCATCTCTACTTCATCCACGGGGATGGACTAGAACTCCACGTCACACTTTCTAAGCTGGCGGGAAGGAGTTGTGTCTATGCGGCGGCGTGCTAGTGGCGCATTGCTCTCCTTTCTCTCCTAAGGACAATGACGGCTAGGTTTACGTACGTGAGCGTAAACTGAAAATCCTCTCTCGATATCTTATATAGATATCAACCGTCAATCCTCCTTTAAATAGGATACAAAGGGAAGTAGGGTTTCCTAAACCCATCGGTAAATAGAAACGTTGCATTAATTAAAACGCTCGTGAATTAATTAGAATATTCTGGAATTCATTAATTAACCAAATAATCACATTAATTGATTAATTAATTTCTGACTCCATGCAATCGCTTGGGATGGCTCTATGGGCATATATACCAAAAGACTCCGACTTGCACTTAGAGTCAGTCACTCCAATATTATTCTAATCGATTACATAAACATTTTAATAATCAATGTGATTCGGAGTAATTCCAATCAAATCCACAATTATACTCCTATTCCAACACATCCTATGCGTGTGACCTGGTAGGCTCCAAATTACGTTGACAGTGATATCCATAATCATATTATGATTTCACAAGCAATGATTAGTATCTAGCAAGACTTCATTGCCACCCAAGTAATTGGAGAAGTTGGAGAACAACTTAACCTATCATTCATGACTGGTGTTACAGTGATTGTATAGTTCCTTTGTCACTGATATCTGGATTGAACTCGAGTCATGGAATTGTTATCCTTTTCAACGTTCAATCCATGTTCCTTGAACTAGAGCAGACTGTCTGAGATATATGTAAGCTCAATATCACATATTGACTCACATCAACATGGCCATGCATTTCTCACTCTCACTTATCAAGTGGTCTGAATATCAAACTCCCGTAGGAAGGACAAATTCCATCTACATCATTCACAGTCATCCCCATGTGTCACAGTGCACCCAAGCACCATCTTTATGACAATCCTTATTCAGGACCACGGTGGATGATGTCAAAGTACAACGAATGACATGTGATAAGTGTAGTGACTTCAGGTCTAAGAACCACAATCACCACCATCATTATGAGATGTGACTCTAACTACCAATCATGGTATCCATGTGTCACTCTCAAGGTGGGTCTATCCGATACACTGTTCTCTAACAAGTATCTATGTATTTGGTTTGATATCTCCATATCATGGATAATGAGATTCTTCCATCAACCAACATACATTCTAATCTTATGTGTTATTGATGTCTATGGATATTTCCACAATAACAACCGATTAGGGATAAAACAAGAATACATACTCTTAGCATACATATGATCTCATTGTTCAGTTCATCAACCTGAAGACATATGTCATAGAGTATATTATTCTATAGACATCTATAAGTTTTATGGTCATCTCACAATATAAAACACAAACATATAGATTGGAAACTTGCCTTTATTGATATGATCAATGTAGTATTACAAATCATTTACATAGTATCCCATTACAATCATCGAATGATAGTCTCTATGGGCATACATACCAACAGATTCCCACTTGCACTTATACCCAATCACTCATGAATCTCAATCCAAGTGATCGAACATGTCTGTCATGTTTTTGCTATGAGAGTGATTTTGTGAGCGGGTCAGCCACATTGCTTTCTGTAGGTACTCTGTAAATCTTCACATCTCCTCATTGTACGATCTCTCGTATGAGATGGAACTGCCGTAGAATATGTTTGGAACATTAGTGCAATCTTGGTTCTTTAGCCTGTGCAATTGCTCCATTGTTGTCGCAAAACAACTTAATTGCATCACCCGCGATTGGAACCACTCCAAGTTCAGAAATGAACTTCTTGATCCACACAACTTCCTTTTCAGAATTAGATGCGGCAATATATTATGCCTCTGTTGTAGAATCCGCAACCGTCTCTTGCTTGGAACTCTTCCAGCTCACAGCTCCATTGTTCAGGCAAAACACAAATCCAGATTGCAATCTGTAGTCATCTTTGTCAGTTTGGAAGCTAGCATCAGTGTAACCCTTTACCACGAGCTCTTCCTCACCACCATATACCAAGAATTGATCCTTAGTCCTTCTCAAGTACTTTAGGATGTTATTTATGACTGTCCAATGACATTCACTTGGATCTGACTGATACCGGCTCATCATGCTCAAAGCATACGACACATCCGGACGAGTACATAACATTGCGTACATGATAGATCCAATTGCTGATGCATATGGAATCTTACTCATGCGTGCCCGTTCATCACACGAACTAGGACACTGGGCTTTAGATATTGTAACCCCATGGGACATGGGCAAGTTACCTCTCTTAGAACCCTCCATGTTAAACCTCTTTAGCACCTTGTCAATGTATGTGCTCTGGCTTAGGCCTAGAAGCCTTCTAGATCTATCTCTATAGATCTTGATCCCTAGTATATAGGATGCTTCGCCTAAATCCTTCATAGAGAAGATCTTCCCTAGCCAACCTTTTACTGTATGAAGAGTAGGGATGTCATTTCCCATCAACAGTATGTCATCCACATACAATATGAGAAATATGACTGTGCTCCCACTAACCCTTTTGTAAACACAAGGTTCATCTTCATTTTGACTAAAGCCAAACTTTTTGACTACTTCATCAAAACATAGATTCCAGCTCTGAGATGCTTGCTTCAATCCATAGATTGTCCTTTGTAGCCTATAGACTTTATTGACTTCCTTTGGATTGATAAAACCCTCAGGTTGTGTCATGTATACATCCTCGAGTAAATTCCCATTAAGGAATGTTGTTTTAACATCCATATGCCAAATCTCATAGTCATGATAAGTTGTAATGGCAAGCATGATCCTGATGGATTTAACCATGGCAACTGGTGAGAAGGTCTCGTCATAATCAACACCTTGAATTTGACGAAATCCTTTCACAACCAATCTACCTTTATAGGTTTGAACATTTCCATCAATGTCAGTCTTCTTCTTGAAGACCCACTTGCACCCTATGGGTCTTACCCCTTCGGGTGGATCCACTAAGGTCCATACCTTGTTGGTGTACATAGATTTCATCTAAGATCTCATGGCTTCGAGCCATTTCTCAAATTCTGGTCCCTTAGTAGCTTCTAGATAGGAAGTTGGCTCATCTGCTATGCCCAATTCGTCATTGTCTTGAGTCACGAGAAATCCAAATCTCTCAGGCTCAAGTCGTGTCCTACTAGACCTATGAGGTTCCTGTGTTACATTTGGAACTTGAAATTCCACAACAATTTGTGAGTCTTCATGTTCCTTATGTACCTCCTCAGGTTCTCTGCTTCCTTGTTGGTCTCGAACTTCTTCGAGCTCTACATTCCTCCCACTAATTCCCTTGGAAATAAATTCCTTTTCAAGAAATACAGCAGTCCTAGCAACAAACATTTTGTTGTCAGTTGGTGTGTAGAAGTAGTATCCCCGAGTTTCCTTGGGGTATCTAACAAAATAGCATTTTTCCGATTTGGGTCCAAGCTTTTCAGGAAATTGTTTCCTAACATAAGCTTCACATCCCCAAATCTTTAACATAGACAAATTGGAACGATTCCCATTCCATATCTCATATGGTGTCTTTTGAACCGATTTGGAAGGTACACGGTTAAGTGTAAACATTGCAATTTCAAGAGCATATCCCCAGAACAATATTGGAAGTTCGACTGAACTCATCATTGATCGTACCATGTCTAATAATGTATGATTCCTTCTTTCTGACACACCATTATGTTGTGGTGTACCAGGTGGAGTCCATTGTGATACAATACCACAGTCTCTTAGAAGGTCCTCAAACTCTTGGCTTAAGTATTCACCACCTCGATCTGAATGGAGTGCTTTAATACTCTTACCAAATTGCTTCTCTACTTCATTCATGAAAGTCTTGAACATTTCAAGAGTTTCTGACTTGTTTTTCATAAGATATACATAGCCATACCTACTGAGGTCATCAGTGAAGGTAATGAAGTATTGATAGCCTCCTCTAGCATTTGATCTAAAAGGTCCACATACATCAGTATGTATGATCCCTAGCAGATCACTGGCTCTCTCACTATGTCTAGTGAAATGAGTCTTGGTCATCTTCCCTAATAAACATGCCTCACATGTCTCTAATGATTCAAAATCAAAAGAGTCTAGATAATCATCCTTATGGAGTCTAGATATGTGCTTCTCATTTATGTGCCCAAGACGACAATGCCATAAGAATGTTTTGATTGAGTTGTCAAGTTTTAACCTTTTAGTATTTACGTTGTAAATGCTAGTCTCAAGTTATAATAAGTAGATACCATAAGACATAGGGGCATTGCCATAAAAGATCTTATCTTTAGATATAGAAATAATTCCATTCTTAATGTGAAATTCAAATCCACTCTTGTCCATACAAGATACAGAAATAATATTTCTATTAATGGCAGGTACATAATAGCAATTCTCTGATTATATTACAAGGCCCATAGGCAAAGATAAAATGTAGTGGCAACAACTCTTGCTCCATTAGCAACCCGTAGCTCGACTTGGCCCTTTCATAAAGGCTTACTTCTTATCAGATCCTGCATATTAGAACATATGTGAGACCCACATCCGGTATCCAGCACCCATGATGAAGAAGTATTTAAGTTTATCTCAATAACGTATATACCTGAAGTGGATATCTTTATCCCCTGCTTCTTCTTCCTCAGTTCCTCCAGGTAGAGAGGACAATTTCTTTTCCAATGTCCAAGCTGGTGACAATGGTGACAACTGCCTTCTTTGGAGATCCCACCTTTAGCTTTGAGCGTGGATGACTTTGGCTTCTGCCTGGCTTTAGAACCTTTCTTAGCCTTGCCTTTGCCTTTTGACTTTCCCTTTGCCTTGCTAATCACCATCACAAACTTGGGCTTGTCTTTCTTCATCTGTGCTTCAGCTGTCCTCAACATGCCCAACAATTCTAACAATGACTTGTCAAAATTGTTCATGTTGTAGTTCATGACAAAATGATTATATGATTCAGGCAACGATTGTAGAATCACATCAATGGCCAACTCTTGACCTAGGAGAAATCCCAAATTGGATAGGCTTTCCACATACCCAATCAAAGTGAGTATATGGGTGCCAACTGAGTCTCCCTCTTTCATCTTGATTTTAAACAAAGCCTTTGAGACATCATATCTCTCTTGTCTTGCTTAATGTTGATACATGTTCTTGAGATGTGTTACCATCTCCATGACATTCATGTTCTCATGCTACTTTTGCAACTCATAGTTCATTGAGCACAACATCAGGCACTTGACATCCACGACATCATCAAGGTGCTTCTTGTAAGCATCCTTTTCAGCCTTGGGCGCATTTATGGCGGGTTCCGCTGGCTCTGGTGTTTCAAGGACATAGAGCTTACGCTCATGTGTGAGAATAATTCTCAGCGTCCTAAACCAGTTTTGAAAGTTGGTTTCAGTATGTTTGTCCTTCTCAAGGACCGATCACAACGAGAAAGTGTGAGTGTTGTTTTCCATTTGATTGCTACAAAAGAAAAAAATTACATTTAGTCCAAAACATTTTGACTTGTAAAGATTTGATAAACGAAATTAATTAGGCCTTTAATTAATTACACTCCCACTATTTTATTCAAATTGATATCCCTCGCTATCAACTCAAAAGATTGCAACGCACAACCTTCTAGTGAGTCAGGACCCAAAATAATTGGATTAATGCCTAGCCAACGCCGGCGTCAAAAACCAAATACTAAGGTAGGCAACTTTTGCCAATTGCATCATATGCAACTATTGGATAGATGATCATGCACAACTCCTTGCCATGATGCATCTGTGTGCCTCTAGGTACTTGATCCTATCAAGGTTCCCTAGTTAAGTCCAACCCATAGGCCAACACGATGAGTGTGCACCCTACGGAGGCAGACCCACACACCCACCATCACACTTCCACGAGATAGACAGTGTACCACGTGGAGGCGTTCCCACACATAGTCGATCAAGATTTTCATGTGTGTTGCTTTATGGAAGGCAACTAAAACTTAATATTATTAATTGAGGGGTTTTATTAATACATATACATATCCAAACACCACATACTTATAGTACATGTAATATACTACTATTTCCACAACCACAAACGATAGACATGCAATCACAAACACAAATACATCAATTATGGCCATACTATTGTAATCCTTTGGAGCAACAAAGGATTACGGTCCACCTATGGTCTTATGCATCTCATGCAACACCTGTGAATCAACCTGTAAGCCTGTAGTGATCAACATTACAATGAACAACTTCATGGATGCTTCGTGATGTTGGAACTTCAAGTTGCTTCTTGGAATTGGATCTTCTTGTTGCTTCTCGATGGACGCTCCTTGGAGTTGGATCTTCAGGTTGCTTCTTGGAATTAGATCTTCATGGTGCTTCTCCATGGACACTCCTTGGAGTTGGATCTTCAAGTGGCCTCCTTACATCAAGTTTACAAAAACTAAAACTAATCCTATCTCTATTACATCATATGAGTACAAATATAAAAGGAAAGAATTACACTTTGAAATAATAGATGAGGCTCGGCATGCAAGCTGAATACTTTATACAAAGGATCCATATGTAACCATTATACATCTATAGAATTCACAAACAAACATATCCACAAGATTGACATCCATAACATTCACAAAAGGGGATATGAGGCCATAACCGTGTATGCATTCACCACATAAAATAGATTTTAAAGGCGACGTGTATGTTATCATAGGTATATCTACACGTATATACATATTAAAATTATAGTACTTGTAATGTGGGACATTCCCCATTAAATAAATTTTTGACTCCCACACAGACAATGCGGGGTACACAGGGGTAGCGCCCCTGTGCGGGGATGAGGGGAGGCCGCCCCTCGCGGGGTCTCAGGGGCAGAGCCCCTGAAAGGTCTATGGAATTTTACTTCCGTGCACTTAGGAAAATCAATATTTTCCATAGTCGACCCCGTCCAAAATGTCAAAAATAAAAGCTTGCGGTGTATGTGGAATTAGGTTTAGATTTGCACATTAGCGGTTTTAATTCGCATCATATGCAACATAAAAATAGTATACATCGATTCGATCATATTGAAACGAATCCAAATACGTCGTAGATCGACGCTGTTCTGATACCACTGTTGGGTTTTGTGGAAAAAAACATGCGCGGTGGAAGTAACAAAATCCACACAACCCGAAACAAGATCTCGTCGACAACAACGTATTTGGAAGGAGTGTTTGCGGGATATACCTCATCACGGAGCAAGTCCGGCGATGTCCCGCTACACAAAGGTGTGCAATGACGCTTGTCGACACGGACGAAACTTCTCTCCTGTTCGCTATCGCAGGAAGATCCGGCGGCGCTCCTTTCGTGTGATGATGTGCGCTGCTCGTAATGCGCACGGATGATCGTCGCTATCCTCCGGACGCAGGCGTCTCAGCGTCTGCGTCTCTACTTCATCCACGGGGATGGACTGGAACTCCACTTCACGCTTCCTAAGCCGACGAGAAGGAGTCGTGTCTGTGCGGCGGCATGCTAGTGGCGTGTTGCTCTCCTTTCTCTCTTAAGGACGGTGATGGCTAGGTTTACGTACGTGAGCGTAAACTGAAAAGCCTCTCTCGACATCTTATATAGATATCGACTGTCAATCCTCCTTTAAATAGGATATGAAGGGAAGTAGGGTTTCCTAAACCCATCGGTAAACAGAAACGTTGCGTTAATTAAAACGCTCGTGAATTAATTAGAATATTTTAGAATTCATTAATTAACTAAATAATCGCATTAATTGATTAATTAATATCCGACTCCATGCAATCGCTTGGGATGGCTCTATGGGCATATATACCAACACCTTATTCCACCTCCCACCTCTGAATCCAACACTGATATTCACCCTTTCGCACAAAGGAGGGCTAGTGATGAAACTAGGCATGGATTCTTGTCAAGGTGAGAGCAACATATGAAAGGTTGATTCACATCTTTTTCCATCTTTTATTTTAATCTCGTGATGCCTCCCTTCTCGCACAGTTTCTTCTTCTTCTTTTGACTCAAAACCATTGTAATACCATTTTAAATGGGCAGGTCGGGGTACCGACTTTATAGTCCTTTCCCATTCTGTAACCAAGCACGCCGTTCTCAGATTTTTACTGCTTGATCAATGCCTTATCCAAAATGAGTCATCCAAACATGGTTTTTCGGGTTTTACTGTTAAAAAAAACACGGTGGCGACTCCACGAATCTATCTTTTTCTGCATCTTGTTTTCCACAGATGAAAACAAGATGGTGACTCCGCTGAGGATTTTTTTATGATACAAATTCTGTCGTGAAAACTCAAACACGAAGAAGAAGATAGAAGAAAAAGAAAACATTTCTCACGAGACATGTTCTGTCGTGAAATCACTCAGCACTAGAAATGCAGAAATGAAGCAAGAAATATAAAAAATCTCATGAGACAACGACGCTCATGAATCCGATCAACACCGGAAACACATACTTGAAGAAAGAAAATAATAAAATTTCTCACAAGACAATGACGCTCGTGAATCCGATCGACACCGGAAACATAGACCTGAAGAAAGAAATAAAAAAAATCTCATGAGACATGTTCTATCATGAAAGCGCTCAACATTAGAAATGCAGAACTAAAGTAAGAAATATAAAAAATCTCACGAGACAACGATGCTCGTGAATTCGAATGACACTGAAAACATAGACCTGAAGAAAGAAAATAAAAAAATCTCACAAGACAGGTTATGTCGTGAAAGCACTCAACACTGGAAATGCAGATCTAAAGGAAAATAAAAAATCTCACATGACAAGGGCGCTCGTAAATTCTGAAATGATCTCAAAACCATAATGTAACTTGAGCACGATTTGTCCCCAGCGGAGTCACCATCTTGTTTTTTTCGTGAAAAATGGGATGCGGAAAAAGATGAATCTGTGGTCGCCATCGTGTTTTTTTAGCGGTAAAACTCAGAAAACCATGTTCGGATGACTCGTTTTGGGTAAGGCATTGATCAAGTGGTAGAAATATGAGAATGGCGTGCTCGGTTACGGAACGGGAAAGGGCTATGAAGTCGGTACCTCAAACCGCCCATTAAAAACAATATTACAGTGGTTTTGAGTCAAAACAAGAAGAAGAAACCGTGTGAGAAGGGAGGCATCACAAGATTAAAAGAAAAGACAGAAAAGGATGTGAAGCAACCTTTGATGTGTTGCTCTCACCTTGACGAGAATTTGTGCATGGTTTCAATACTAGCCCTCCTTTATGCAAAAAGGTGAAGATCAGTGTTGGATTCAGAGGTGGGAGGTGGAAGAAGGCCCTTGAAGTTTTACGAGAGAGGTTCTCTCGTGAAAAGAAACTCTATGAAGACTCTGGCTCTCGGTTTCTCTCTGGCTACGCTCGCTCTGGATTTTTCTCACTCTGGCTACTCTCTCGGTGGACTATGTGACTGACTGTCTCTCTGTTACTTTCTGTCTATCTCTCTCTGACTGACCCTCTCCCTTTTTAAGAGAAAACATGTATCGTCAGATATCAGAGGGCTCTCCCCTCTCTCATGGGAGATGTGGGAGGTTTTCCCAACTCCCACTCCGCACGAGGGAGCGTTTCTTGTGATCATGACCGTGTCTTGGGCAGTTACAACCTTGACTGAGTCAGGCCGCTGACCGGCCTAAATCGCGCGTCCGAAAAGTGGAGGCGGATTTGAAGTAGTCGGATTTTTAAATTTATAACCTGAAACCTTCTAGGACCCCGCAACTTTGTTTACGGTGTCGAAGTAGATATGCGGGGTCGAACACAGGGACATGGGTGGTAGTGATGAGAATGCTGAATCGACACTTTACACTCCGGTACGGGTAAGGAGACAATAAAGTTCCTCAAGGGAACAACGACAAAGATTGATGAAATGAAAGAAAACTATCTCCAACTGGAGCTATGAGGAAAAATTAGGTTTTAAGCATTTATCAGTTTTTAGGGTATTCGTGCAACGGAAACAGAGGGATAAAACTATTGCATTAGCAAGGAACGAAGGAGAAAGCTTAAGCAAAACAAGCGGCAACAGAAACATCCTGTGCCCCTTCTATCGAAGCGAGTACCTCTAACTAAGTATCAACACCCCTCTTGAGGTTGCTGGACTTAAGTTAGAGTGGAAAGGTTACTACAGCAACTCTGATCCTGGGCACTCTCATACTCCAGTATCGGACCAAACACTAGAGCCACAACACCTCTCTCAAGGATGTTGCAACAGAAAAACATGATTCGGTAGCTAATCGAAACGCGATCCAAGCGTACAAGCTAGAGTTCAGATGTTAAACATAGCAATCATCCAACAAAGGTACGTACCAAACATAAAGCAGTTGATAGTTAAATTCTTCTAATTCCATTAACATATAAGGGTCTGATTACATTGCATAAGTAAAGGAAGTAAATGACTAAAATAAGTAAAGATAAATGTCGCCTTCTTGATATAGAAGGGCGACAGGCAGCAGCAGATCCTCCAACCCGATACTGGGCAGGGGCCTTGCCCGATACACCCGTGTCGGGCGGCACACCCTCTCGGGAGACACGCTAATGACGGGCGGACGTATCATGCCGGGCGCCCTTGCCCGATACGATCGTGTCGGGCGGCACCCTCTCGGGCGACGCACCACGACCGGCGATGCGTATCAAGGTTCGGTATCGTGTCGGGTTAGAGTGTTGCTTCCAGTATCGGGCACTCTTGTCGGGTGTCCTTGTTGGCCGATATCGACCTATAGTGGTGCCCGGGACAACCCTAAATGAACCATTCCCTCCCTCTAGGGATGGGGAAGTGCTCACCTAGAATCGCCTGACACACCCATGAGGCACGACATGCTAGCTCCTGAAGCTTTCTTAAGTTGGCTTTCGAGAGATTCTGACCTGTCCCATCAGAGTCCTGTAGCTGCTATTTATAGGAAACAGTTGGGGAAGTTATGGTGCTCCGGACGCCACATGCCCTCCTTCAGCTCCATTATTGCGGCTTCAGGGATGCCCGATATGCATGTCGCCCGCACAAGGATGTTAGGTTGTCGGTCATCGTGACGAGTGACGCCTGCCGGTGGGTGGCCCGTATTTCCCGACACGCTTTCGGTAGTCATGGCGGGTTTGGCTCCCTGTCGGGTAAATGGCGTATCACTCGTCCGCTTCCTCTTGTGCGACACACTCGTGTCGCACGACAGTGTATCGTGCTGCCCTGTCGGGCAGTGAGCGTATCAGCCGATTGGTTGGTAGGAAGGCCGATGCAGGTGGAACACATTTATGGGCCGAGATGATAAAATTGAGTTAAGAGCATAGCGAGGCCTGTTTATTCAAAAACATGGCAAAAAGAAGAGGAATACAATTTAAAAGGGCAATTTTGATAATGAAATAAGGGCCAAAAACGTCACAAAATTTGATGTTATCAACTCCCCCAAACTTAGCATTGTGATTGTCCTCAATCAATCTTTATACTTTGTTTTGTGATGCTTCTTCTTGACCAGTATAATTTTCAGACCATGGGTTTGAGCGAGCATTGAGATGTCTTACTGACAATACAGCCCGACCATGAACAACAGACTTTATTTCTCCTGCCTTATATAAGCAAAAAATTTCTCTACAGCTTTAGTGAGACTTTGGCGCATGATTTCGAAGTTAGCTTTCACACCAAACAACTTTTGGGGGTAGAAAGTTGTGTGCTTGGGTAGGCTTAAGGCTTTTTGGATTTTTCTTGTTTCCCATCAGTCCATCCAGGTAAGGGTACGTTAGTGGGCGAGTGGTCCCTGTAGTCCAAGCCAGTTGGCTTTAGAGCAGTGATTTCACATCCTACGTACCACTGCCCCAAATCTACCATGCCTAAAGATGGGTACTTTTGGAGAACAAGTGTGTATATGTATATATATATATATATTCTCTTTTCTTTTCATTTGGCACAACTCTCATGCTTTTATTCACTCTCATAAGGCTATTCTCTCTTTTTGGGATTTTTGTTGGGTAAGGGAAACCAAGAGGAATTTTTGTTGTTGTTTGGGCAACTTTTTCCTTCTGCATACACGTCTCTTAGCTGTTGCGAGATTATTTTTTGAAATTTTTGGCATGGAAAGTCATAGTCTTTTGTCGTTTGGGGCTGCTTTATCAGAAAGACATAACAAAACTTGTGTCTCCTTAGGCACATAGAAAATAAACTGGCAAGAAGTCGTATCAGGTTTTTTTTACTATATAGTGTCTTTGTACATATGCATGGAGACAAGATAAGCAAAATTTTAAAATTTTCAAAATTTTTGTATGAGCATGTATATGTACATATGATATAGAAAAAGAACAAAAGGGTGAGGTCTGCAAATTTTTCAAAATTTTTATACCTCCCTCACTGATACATAGTACCCCCCCCCCCAAACTTACTCCACACTATGTCCCAGCGTTGTGAAGTAGATAAGGTAGGGTAACGTTAATTCAGTGAGGGTTAAAGGCTGGTGAGCGCGCCTGTGCCATATAGAAGCTCCCACACATATTCTCCTAGTTTGCTGTGGTAGTCGATGTGGTGGAGTTGGTCAGGCGTCTCTTCATTTGATATCCATTCCAGGACGAAGATGACACAGTCGTTGGATAGAGGAATCTGTTGTGGACTGCGGTGGCAGAACTGAAGCTCGTGCCATTTTGTAACATCCCTGACCTGGGTTATAAGATAACCCTAGGTGTTTTGCCTAAATATGTAATTAAATCCTTGTGATTAACGTTGGGCATGTAATTAAGTTTCTCAGAAACATATATTTCAATTTTTGCTCCTTTTTATATAAAGTTGTAGCATTGTTTTGTAATACATGGACCTATGTGCAAATTACCCTGTTAGAAGGATTAACTTGCAAATTGCACATGTTAAGATGATTCTCTGATGTTGAGACATCATGAGAATGATTATGTTGAAGTTAGAGGGATTTCCCAAGCTTGGGCACCAAGGTGCAGCTGTGGAAGCAATCCCGGTGCTTGAAACCCTAATTTGGGGTAAAATGCAATTTACCCAAATTAAGGGATGCAACTTATAAAATATATCATCTAATGTATCTATTAAGACTCTTGTCATCATTTAGAGAAGAAATGATGAAGAGGTCACCTCAATTGAATAATCAAGTTATGAATTACACCTTTGTGATTGAATAATCAGGGTGTATGTGCAATATAGCCCTTTTATGGGTATGTTTAAGTAATAAGCTGATCCTCTTTGCTCTCATTTATTGAACTTAAGAGGAAGTTGTCCTCAAAAGAAAGAATAGAGGACTAGCTATGAAGGGTGGAGGGACTTAGTTGAAATTATGGAGAATTTATGAACTTATAATTAGAACCCCACCCCAAGTATATATACACTCCACCTCTCTAAGCAAGGGAACTTTCACTTCGTTTCCTTACTGTTCTATTCACCCAAAAAACGACCAAGGACTGCCTTGGAGCTAAGGAGGACGACCAAGGGTGCAAGGTAGGTTTGGATTCCTCTTTTTGCCTAAATTCATGGTTAAAACTCGAATTCTAGGTCAATTTCATGGCTAGCTCTCATGGCTCTATCTTTCTAGCCATCTTTTCTTGACTTTCCCTGGAGGTTTTTACCTTGGACAACCTATGAGAGCTCAAGGACGCCATTAAAGCTTGGATCTCAAGAAGCAAGCTTTAGGCGGGTTTTATAACTCTAAACCCATGCTTTGTTATATACATCTTGATTATGCATGTAGATGATAGTTCTTCTTCCTCCCTACTTTCCTTTGCTATTTTGCAAGCAAATCCGTGGGAAATCCTTGCTGTTCTTGAGCTAGGAGATGAAGACGTTAATTCCAAGAAAAATCCACCGCTTTTCACTTTGTTAAACAGTCTCCCCAACTTGCCCTCTCGGTCTCAAGACCGTGAGGTGAGCAAACGGTATCAAGACCAAGAGAGGGAAAACGGTCTTCAAGACCATATAGAACCGTTGACCGAGAGTGGAACGTATAAGAAACATGTATATATATATGTAGACTAATCACCCTCAAAAATTGAGAGGTTAACTCCAAAGGAATCGGGAGATATGGCCTTTTTAATCAACAACTTTAATTGAATTTATTCCTGATTTTTAAACGGTCTGAAATAGCCTTTTTGGAAAAACGGTCTCAAGACCATGTACGGTCGTTGACCAGGCGTTTACCGTATGATATTACTGTTCAAAATAATGTTATTTAACAACTCACCAAATTTGATGGACTAATTCCAAATGAGATAAGAGTTGAAGGGTGATTACTAGGGTAAACCCTAATTGAAATCAGTACTGAAATCTCAATAAAATAATGAGTGTTTTTGGGTTGATTGACCTAAACGGTCTCAAGACCGTTTGGGGATCAACCAAACGGTCTCAAGACCATGTGGGCAATCACCGAAGACCGTATGGAGGTCTGAGGTCAAGAATAGTTGACCAATTGAAGGTACAATAATACCAAATTACATTGTAATTAAATATTGATATGATAATCAATTCAATGGATCCAACCTTGAAGACTTTTCACTAGAATCCAAAAGTTGGATGGGCAAACGGTCTCAAGACCGTGTGGTGACAACCCAAGACCGTTTGGAGGTCTAGGGTTAAGGTAATTTGATCAATTGAGGGTCCAATTGCAATAAGTTATCAAATTAATCAAAATACTGATTTGTGACTCAATCAAGGTTCAATCCCTATCAAATCAGATTAGATCTTGATGAAATATTGGGAAAACGGTCTCAAGACCATGTAGAGTTCATCCACATGATCTCAAGACCGTTTGGGCCAAGTTTGGGCCCAAGTGGAGCTCAATTGAAGGGTTCAACCTTGAGTTGATTCATATTGTTGAGTGTTGATGGCTGAACATTGATAGACCTTAATTGAATCGACTTCAACCCTAATTGGTTAACAATTGAGGGTCAATTGAGTGACCAATTGGTTAAACATAACCCTAATTGACTTAATCCATAAGTGGTTACCATGGCTTTGACCTTTTGGGGGCTTCAACATTGATAAACATAATCAATTGAAAAACTTGAACCTTGTTGAAGGACCAAACGGTTGAGACCATGCGAGCCTCACGGTCTCAAGACCGTTTGAGGGCTCACGGTCTCAAGACCATTTGAGACCTCATGGTCTCAAGACCGTGAGAGGCCTTGCGGTCTCAAGGTCGAGAGACATCAAACGGTCTCAAGACCGAGAGACATCAAACGGTCTCAAACCATGTAGGGCCTCTCGGTCTTGAAGTCAACATGGTTAAACGGTCTACACCCCCTCTCGGTTTGGGCTCACGACCTTGAAGGTCACACGGTCTTGAAGTCAACCAAAGCAAATGGTCAACCCATCTAAACGGTCTCAAACCGTTTGGATGTTGAAGGTTGAGATCGTTTGAGGTGTTCAAAGATTGACTTCACTTAACCAATTGGAGATGTAAATGGTTCAAAGATGCTCTAACCTAAAACCCTAATGATAACCTAGGACATTAAAGGATTAAGTGACTAATGATTTGAACCATGATGGTGATCAATGGGGTGAATTACCAAAATACCCTTGAAGGGTCAATTGAGTAATACCTTGATCAAATCAAACCCTAATCACATGTTAGTGATGTTTTTGGCTATGTTAGCCCATGATGACTTATTTCAACTTGATCTAGAGTGATGTTATCACCATCTACTAGTATGAGGAGAGAGAAAGTACTTCTAGAGAGAGAAAGTACCCTTTTAGGTGGAAACTCAATTAAAGAACCTTCAATACACATGAATGTGCATAATTAGGGTATGATCCACCTGTGTGAGATCATGGAAACCCTAATTATGATGTATGATGAATCTTAAGCCAGTACGAGAGCATCAATGATGACGTTCCACATACATGATGATGTTATGAGTTCAATTCACTTCAATGTGAATAGTAAACCCTAATTCAAGGGTAATGGCATTCAATGTGATTAGTTAACCCTAATTCAAGGGTAATGACATGCTTTATGAGTATTAAACTCTAATTGATAAGAATAAGAGAACTTAGCTCTTATGATAAGAGTGAGAAGTATATTCCTTGTTTTGAATTACCTTTATCAGTTGAACTAACTATGCAGGTCCTGATATGAAGGTGATCATATCCAGGTATGGATGATGATACTGTATTCATTAAAAGCATGTTAAAGGCTTTATGAATAAGTAAAATATCTTGATGCCTTGTCAGTGGCATCCTATGAGTTAATGGGCTGTAAGAGCCATGAATACCACCAAGTCATGCTTCAGAGATGACTTGTGATGAGTATAATGAGAAATGATGATTGATGTGAGTTAGGCTTGTTACATTTAGTATTCTGCTTTCATAGTTGTTATGCTACTGTTATTGTTTGAAGAACAATGTGTGATGATTAAATGAATACTAAATGTACCTAAATAATCAAGTATAATGTAGAGCCCTGATCATAGATCCATCATTGTCAGAGATCAAATGATGGTGAAACAAGTTTTCCTAAGGGAACTCCTGGAACACATACTATTGAGTATGTGGGGTATATGGATGTGTAGAACCTTACATCCTAGTGTAGGTGATTGATGTAGATGTGTAATCCGTCAACCCTTCACTACTAAACCCTACCGTATCAGTGGAAGGTAAACATGAAACCTCATGATGACGAAGAAAACATAGATATCCGTATCAGTGGAGATAAACATGAAAACTCCTGATGACGAAGAGAGTACAGAACGCCACTGTAACTCTAAAATAGCGAAGGACCAGTTTACCCTGGTGAGCTATAATAAGTAGAGACACAAGATGTCCTACAAGTGATCCTCTTACTGACTGAGGAAGATGAAGGTCATGAGAATCCGACTCTCTTAATGACCTATGTATGATACTGATGTGACTTCTCAGCGATTAGTTGGAGTATGAGTGGTATGCCTCATCTCCACAGGGCATAATGTTGTTTGTAAAACATAATCAACCACGTAGTATACCTGCTAGAGATAACTACGAGATAGTTGATTGATGATACACTGTGATAGTGCTTATATTTCTTCATGTCTCATAAATGTTGAGCTCTTGTTTATATAGCTGCAACTGTTATTGAATACTTTGAAAGCTTTACTGCTTAAGATATTCTTTGATGTTATAATAAAGCTTCTGGCGGAGAGTTATAACTCTCGCTGGGACAATTATGTAAAATTGTCTCACCCCGTAGACTTCAACTTTTTAGGTGGACGTCGTAGACGGAGGAACCGGTCTACAGGTGACCAATCTCAGCAGCAGCAGCAGCACCAGGAGCAGAAGTAATCTCAGGTGGAGATTTAGCCTGCCATGTGGTGTAGTTAGAGTCAGTCCTATGTGTCCTCTGTACTCTCAGGTCTTGGAGTCTTTTGTTATGGGTTCCTGAGATTTTGTATCTTGATGTATATAATTACTCAAGAAGTAATTATCATGAGATATAAACAGTTTATCTCTTGTTATGAAAGAAGTTTTTATGGATTCAAGCTCTTGTCCCGAAAAGTTTTAATTTTCCGTGATTTTTGTCTTCCGCTGTTTATCGAATCGCTTCCGCTAAGTTTAAATCGTGATTATATCGTGGGTTGGAGATCAGAGCCCACAATTAGTGGTATCAGAGCTCTAGGTCAGTTGAGTCTACAGAGGCATAGGACTTAGGATGTCGAGTCTATCTTTAGTACTCCTTCCTTATCTAATAGAATTTTCTGCTCCTCAGGAGAAGAAGATACATAAGAATGGCTGAGCCACATGATGAGTACGTGGCGGAGAATAGTGCTAGTGCACCTCGAGGCAGTGCAAGGGTTCCAGAAATAGAACAACTTGCACCTGAGTCACCAAGAGAGCCACCCCAGTTTGACCCAGCCGACATGGGTAACCCAGCTGTACAGACGATGTTCAGGCAGTTTATGACTGCCATGACACACATAACCGACAGGAAGCCCATGCCTGCACCTAGGGCACATGTCCATCCTGAAGCACAAGGTATCAGTAAGACGTTCGAACGACTTCGTCGTGTCAGAGCTACCGAGTACTTTGGGACTGCCGACCCCGCCGATGCTGACCTTTGGTTGACAGAGTTGGAGAAGGCTTTCAGGATTCTTATCATCCTGGAAGCTGAGAAGGTTAGACATGTTGTCTATCTTCTCAAAGGTAGTGCTGGTCACTGGTGGAACATGGAAGAGCAGAAGAGACCTGGAGTAGAGTTCTCATGGGAAGAGTTTCATCGGGAATTTATCAATAGATATTTTCCAAAGACCTTCCTAGATGAGAAGATCTCTCAGTTTGAGAGACTAAGGCAGTGTATGATGAACATTAGCGAGTATGAAGCTAAGTTCATGGAGTTGCTGCGGTTCTGTCCGCACATGGCTGCCACAGAGGAGGAAAGAATCAGAAGATTTGAGAAGGGTTTGAATGCTGATATGTCAACCCCCGTGTCTGCCTTAGAAAACCGAGAGAGATTCTCTACATTCGTTGAGTCAGTCCGAAGGATAGAGAGATCTGTGGTTGAGAAGAGACAAACTCAGAAAAGATATCCACAGTTCCAGGGTTCTTCATCTAGGGATTCCAAGAAACCTAGATTCTCTGCACCTAACCCTCCACCACCCAGATCAAGTTTTCAAACTCAATGGACACCGAGCAGAGGTAGAGGACGGAGTCAACCGCTTCAAGGAACTCACAGTTCTGCATCAGTGTTAGTTAATGGACCACCCAGGCCACAACAACATGAGAGGAGTTGCTACAACTGTGGTAAGGTGGGACACTTGATGAAGGATTGTCGTTCTAGGCCTGTCAGTGTGACACAGCCTCCGAGACAGAATCAACAGGGATCTCAGAGTAGACAGCATCAAGGAGCAGCCCGAGGATGTGGACAAGCGTCTCAAGCTGGATCATCAGCACCACCTCAACACCAGACGACTGCGAGGTTCTATGCTATGAACCCACCTGAAGCAGTGGTCAATCCACGGGTAGTGGCAGGTCAGATGAAACTTTTATATTCTGATATGTCTACATCCTGTGCTGTATCTGTTCTGATTGACCCGGGTGCTACACACTCTTTCATCACTCGTAAAGTGATCCGTAACTGCAATATGACTGTTAGTCATAGGGCAGATAGTTTGTTGTTGGAAACTCCGTTGAGTGGGTCTGCCGTTTTACAAGAGGTATGCTCTCCCTGCATCCTCTTCTTTTCTGAACATCGCATTCAAGTGGACCTTATACCACTTGATATGCGAGGATTTGATATAATCCTCGGGATGGATACCTTGGAAAGGTATATAGTTGTCTTGGATTGTGAGTCCAAGTTGGCTGTGTTTGCTGATGAAAGCAACACATGGATCTTTCAAGGTGAGAGAAAGATTCTGCCCACCTACCTTGTGTCAGCTATGGTTGCTGATAAGTTGGTGAGGCAAGGATGTTATGCATTCTTAGCCCATGTGGTAGATGTTACCAAGGAAAGTTCCAATCCTGTGGAAGTTCCCATAGTCAGGGAATTCGAGGATGTGTTTCCTGAAGAACTTCCTGGCATACCACCACCTCGGGAGATTGATTTTGAAATCAATTTGACCCCAGATACGAAACCCATAGCCCAGACTCCGTATAGGATGGCGCCTGCCGAGATGGCAGAACTAAGGAAACAGCTCCAAGAGTTACTTGAGAAGGGTTTTATCTGACTGAGCACTTCACCTTGGGGTGCTCCGGTCTTGTTTGTTAAAAAGAAAGATGGGTCAATGCGGTTGTGCATCGACTACAGACAACTCAATAAAGTAACAATAAAGAATAAGTATCCTCTGCCGAGGATTGATGATCTCTTTGACCAGTTGCGTGGTGCAACCATCTTTTCAAAGATAGACTTGAGATCTGGATATCATCAACTCCGTATTAAGGATAGTGACATATCCAAGTCTGCCTTTAGGACAAGGTATGGTCACTATGAGTTCACGGTTATGTCGTTTGGACTAACCAATGCACCAGCTGCATTTATGGAACTCATGAACAGAGTTTTTCAACCCTTCCTCGATCAATGTTCGTCTTCATAGATGACATTCTGATCTATAGTAAGGATGCTCAACAGCATGAGCAGCATCTTCGCCAAGCTTTGACCTTGCTAAGAGAACATAAGCTATATGCTAAGTTTAGCAAATGTGAGTTCTGGCTGTCGGAGGTATCTTTTCTTGGACATGTGATATCTGCCTCAGGAATTTGTGTTGACCCTACCAAGGTAGAATCTGTTCTACAATGGGAACAACCGAAGACACTGACGGAAATTCGAAGTTTCTTGGGGTTAGCTGGCTATTATCGAAGGTTCATTAAGAACTTTAGTTCTATAGCTTTACCTTTGACCAAGTTGACCCGGAAAGATGTTCCTTTTTCTTGGAGCGATAAGTGTCAACAGTCTTTCCAATTGTTGAAAGAGAGGTTGACAAGTGCACCTGTTCTTGTGCTACCTGAACAAGGAAAAGGATATGTAGTCTTCTGTGATGCTTCCAAGAATGGACTTGGATGTGTGTTGATTTAGGATAAACAAGTGATTTCTTTTGCTTCCCAAAAGCTTAAGAAACACGAGGAGAATAATCCGACACACGATCTGGAGTTAGCTGTCGTGGTTCATGCCTTGAAGATCTGGAGACATTATCTCTACGGAGAGACATTCTAGATTTTCACAGACCACAAGAACCTTAAGTATATCTTCTCTCAACATGAGCTTAACATGAGGCAACATCGTTGGATGGAGTTAATCAAGGACTACGATTGTACAATTGATTACCATCCGGGCAAGGCCAATGTTGTTGCAGATGCCTTGAGTAGGAAATCAGCAACATCAACCATGGATAGAGCACAACTAAACTCTTTAGTATGCTCTAAGAGAGATATGCTTATCTCTTTAAGGCAAGACAATGTACAGTTGAAGGTGTCATTGTTAGCCGGATTGTTGGCCGAGATGCATATTAAACCTACCCTAAGGGAGCAGATTAAGGAAGCACAACAAGGTGATGATGCAGTTCAGCAGATCAGATCTGAATATGGAAATGAGAAGAGAGATGGTTTCCATGACTCAGATGATCATGTAGCTTGTTATAATGGAAGGATGATAGTGCCGGATGTGGATAACTTGAGGAAGTTAGTCCTGGAAGAAGCTCATTCTTCCATGTATGCTATGCATCCAGGAAGCACCAAGATGTATCGGAATTTGAAAGATTTGTATTGGTGGCCTGGGATGAAGAAGGATGTTGCAGAGTTTGTTCTGAGGTGTCCTGTGTGTCACCAAGTTAAAGCTGAACACCAGAAGCCTGCAGGGACAATGCAACCTTTACCCATACCACAGTGGAAGTGGGACCATGTGACCATGGACTTTGTTGTTGCCCTACCCAGGACAAGCAAAGGACATGATTCCATTTGGGTAGTTGTTTATAGGTTGACTAAGACAACACATTTCTTACCTGTCAAAACAACCTATTATGCTGAAAGGTTATCACAGTTGTATGTACAAGAGATAGTGCGTTTGCACGGAGTTCCTGTCACTATAGTTTCTGACAGAGGTCCCCAGTTTACCAGTCGTTTTTGGGAACAGTTGCACAGAGCCTTAGGCACCAAGCTAAGGTTTAGTACGGCCTTTCATCCGCAGACTGATGGACAGTCAGAAAGGACCATACAGACCTTAGAAGACCTGTTGAGAGCATGTGCTCTCCAGTTTACCGGAAGTTGGGATCTACACCTAAGCTTGATAGAGTTTGCCTATAACAATAGCTATCAGCATAGTATTGATATGGCACCTTATGAGGCCTTGTATGGTAGACGTTGTAGATCACCTTTGTGTTGGTTTGAGACTGGTGAACATCAGTTGTTAGGTCCTGATCTTGTGCAACAGACTACAGAGAAGATTAAAGTAATACAACAACAGATTAAGACTGCACATGATAGGCAGAAATCTTATGCTGACAAGCGTCGTAGACCCTTAGAGTTCCATGTTGGAGACAGAGTGTATCTCAAGGTCTCGCCTTGGAAAGGGGTCCTTCGTTTTGGAAGGAAAGGGAAGTTAGCTCCTAGATTTATGGGACCTTATCCAATCATTGAACGAATTGGAAAGGTAGCATATAGACTAGAGCTGCCTCCAGAGTTACAGAGGTTACACCCTGTGTTTCACATTTCTATGCTGAAGAAATGTTACCCCGACACCGAGTCAGTTCTACAACCTATGGAGGTAGAATTGAATGATAATATATCCTATGAGGAGGGACCAGTGTCAATCCTTGATAACAGAATTAAAAAGTTAAAGAAGAAAGATATAAGTCTTGTGAAAGTCCTCTGGAACCACCGTGGTGTTGAAGAAGCCACTTGGGAACTAGAGGATGAGATGAGAAGGAAGTATCCTGTCCTTTTCTCTTAATATGTCTTATCGATTTCGGGGACGAAATCCTTGTAAGGGGTGGATAATTTGTAACATCCCTGACCTGGGTTATAAGCTAACCCTAGGTGTTTTGCCTAAATATATAATTAAATCCTTGTGATTAACGTTGGGCATGTAATTCAGTTTCTCAGAAACATATATTTCAGTTTTTGCTCCTTTTTATATAAAGTTGTAGCATTGTTTTGTAATACAGGGACCTATGTGCAAATTACCCAGTTAGAAGGATTAACTTGCAAATTGCACATGTTAAGATGATTCTCTGATGTTGAGACATCATGAGAATGATTATGTTGAAGTTAGAGGGATTTCCCAAGCTTGGGCACCAAGGTGCAGCTGTGGAAGCAATCCCGGTGCTTGAAACCCTAATTTGGGGTAAAATGCAATTTACCCAAATTAAGGGATGCAATTTGTAAAATATATCATCTAATGTATCTATTAAGACTCTTGTCATCATTTAGAGAATAAATGATGAAGAGGTCACCTCAATTGAAAATCAAGTTATGAATTACACCTTTGTGATTGAATAATCAGGGTGTATGTGCAATAGCCCTTTTATGGATATGTTTAAGTAATAAGCTGATCCTCTTTGCTCTCATTTATTGACCTTAAGAGGAAGTTGTCCTTGAAAGAAAGAAGAGAGGACGAGCTATGAAGGGTGGAGGGACTTATTTGAAATTATGGAGAATTTATGAACTTATAATTAGAACCCCACCCCAAGTATATATACACTCCACCTCTCTAAGCAAGGGAACTTTCCCTTCGTTTCCTTACTGTTATATTCACCCAAAAAACGACCAAGGACTGCCTTGGAGCTAAGGAGGACGACCAAGGGTGCAAGGTAGGTTTGGATTCCTCTTTTTGCCTAAATTCATGGTTAAAACTCGAATTCAAGGTCAATTTCATGGCTAGCTCTCATGGCTCTATCTTTCTAGCCATCTTTTCTTGACTTTCCCTGGAGGTTTTCACATTGGCCAACCTGTGAGAGCTTAAGGACGCCATTAAAGCTTGGATCTCGAAAGCTTGGAGCTCAAGAATCAAGCTTTAGGCGGGTTTTATAACTCTAAACCCATGCTTTGTTATATACATCTTGATTATGCATGTAGATGATAGTTCTTCTTCCTCCCTACTTTCCTTTGCTATTTTGCAAGAAAATCCGTGGGAAATCCTTGCTGTTCTTGAGCTAGGAGATGAAGACGTTAATTCCAAGAAAAATCCACCGCTTTTCACTTTGTTAAACGGTCTCCCCAACTTGCCCTCTCGGTCTCAAGACCGTGAGGTGAGCAAACGGTCTCAAGACCGAGAGAGGGAAAACGGTCTTCAAGACCGTATAGAAGCGTTGACCGAGCGTGGAACGTATAAGAAACCTGTATATATTTATGTAGAATAATCACCCTCAAAAATTGAGAGGTTAACTCCAAAGGAATCGGGAGATATGGCCTTTTTAATCAACAACTTTAATTGAATTTATTCCTGATTTTCAAACAGTCTGAAATAGCCTTTTTGGGAAAACGGTCTCAAGACCGTGTAAGGTCGTTGACCAGGCGTTGACCGTATGAGATTACTGTTCAACATAATGTTATTTAACAACTCACCAAATTTTATGGACTAATTCCAAACGAGCTAAGAGTTGAAGGGTGATTACTAGGGTAAACCCTAATTGAAATAAGTAATGAAATCTCAATAAAATAATGAGTGTTTTTGGGTTGATTGACCTAAACGGTCTCAAGACCGTTTGGGGATCAACCAAACGGTCTCAAGACCGTGTGGGAAATCACCCAAGACCGTATGGAGGTCTGAGGTCAAGAATAGTTGACCAATTGAAGGTACAATAATACCAAATTACATTGTAATTAAATATTGATATGATAATCAATTCAATGGATCCAACCTTGAAGAATTTTCACTAGAATCCAAAAGTTGGATGGGCAAACGGTCTCAAGACCGTTTGGAACTCATCCAAACGGTCTCAAGACCGTGTGGTGACAACCCAAGACCGTTTGGAGGTCGAGGGTTAAGGTAATTTGATCAATTGAGGGTCCAATTGCAATAAGTTATCAAATTAATCAAAATACTGATTTGTGACTCAATCAAGGTTCAATCCCTATCAAATCACATTAGATCTTGATGAAATCTTGGGAAAACGGTCTCAAGACCGTGTAGAGTTCATCCACACGATCTCAAGACCGTTTGGGCCAAGTTTGGGCCCAAGTGGAGCTCAATTGAAGGGTTCAACCTTGAGTTGATTCATATTGTTGAGTGTTGATGGCTGAACATTGATAGACCTTAATTGAATCGACTTCAACCCTAATTGGTTAACGATTGAGGGTCAATTGAGTGACCAATTGGTTAAACATAACCCTAATTGACTTAATCCATAAGTGGTTACCATGGCTTTGACCTTTTGGGGGCTTCAACATTGATAAACATAATCAATTGAAAAACTTGAACCTTGTTGAAGGACCAAACGGTTTAGACCATGTGAGCCTCACGGTCTCAAGACCGTTTGAGGGCTCACGGTATCAAGACCATTTGAGACCTCATGGTCTCAAGACCGTGAGAGGCCTTGCGGTCTCAAGGTCGAGAGACATCAAACGGTCTCAAGACCGAGAAACATCAAACGGTCTCAAACCATGTAGGGCCTCTCGGTCTTGAAGTCAACATGGTTAAACGGTCTACACCCCCTCTCGGTTTGGGCTCACGACCTTGAAGGTCAAACGGTCTTGAAGTCAACCAAAGCAAATGGTCAACCCATCCAAACGGTCTCAAACCGTTTGGATGTTGAAGGTTGAGATCGTTTGAGGTGTTCAAAGATTGACTTCACTTAACCAATTGGAGATGTAAATGGTTCAAAGATGCTCTAACCTAAAACCCTAATGATAACCTAGGACATTAAAGGATTAAGTGACTAATGATTTGAACCATGATGGTGATCAATGGGTTTAATTACCAAAATACCCTTGAAGGGTCAATTGAGTAATACCTTGATCAAATCAAACCCTAATCACATGTTAGTGATGTTTTTGGCTATGTTAGCCCATGATGACTTATTTCAACTTGATCTAGAGTGATGTTATCACCATCTACTAGTATGAGGAGAGAGAAAGTACTTCTAGAGAGAGAAAGTACCCTTTTTAGGTGGAAACTCAATTAAAGAACCTTCAATACACATGAATGTGCATAATTAGGGTATGATCCACCTGTGTGAGATCATGTAAACCCTAATTATGATGTATGATGAATCTTAAGCCAGTCTGAGAGCATCAATGATGACGTTCCACATACATGATGATGTTATGAGTTCAATTCACTTCAATGTGAATAGTAAACCCTAATTCAAGGGTAATGGCATTCAATGTGATTAGTAAACCCTAATTCAAGGGTAATGACATGCTTTATGAGTATTAAACTCTAATTGATAAGAATAAGAGAACTTAGCTCTTATGATAAGAGTGAGAAGTATATTCCTTGTTTTGAATTACCTTTATCAGTTGAACTAACTATGCAGGTCCTGATATGAAGGTGATCATATCCAGGTATGGATGATGATAATGTATTCATTAAAAGCATGTTAAAGGCTTTATGAATAAGTAAAATATCTTGATGCCTTGTCAGTGGCATCCTATGAGTTAATGGGCTGTAAGAGCCATGAATACCACCAAGTCATCCTTCAGAGATGACTTGTGATGAGTATAATGAGAAATGATGATTGATGTGAGTTAGGCTTGTTACATTTAGTATTCTCCTTTCATAGCTGTTATGCTACTGTTATTGTTTGAAGAACAATGTGTGATGATTAAATGAATACTAAATGTACCTAACTAATCAAGTATAATGTAGAGCCCTGATCATAGATCCATCATTGTCAGATATCAAATGATGGTGAAACAGATTTTCCTAAGGGAACTCCTGGAACACATACTATTGAGTATGTGGGGTATATGGATGTGTAGAACCTTACATCCTAGTGTAGGTGATTGATGTAGATGTGTAATCCGTCAACCCTTCACTACTAAACCCTACCGTATCAGTGGAAGGTAAACATGAAACCTCCTGATGACGAAGAAAACATAGATATCCGTATCAGTGGAGATAAACATGAAAACTCCTGATGACGAAGAGAGTACAGAACGCCACTGTAACTCTAAAATAGCGAAGGACCATTTTACCCTGGTGAGCTATAATAAGTAGAGACACAAGATGTCCTACTAGTGATCCTCTTACTGACTGAGGAAGATGAAGGTCATGAGAATCCGGCTCTCTTAATGACCTATGTATGATATTGATGTGACTTCTCAGCGATCAGTTGGAGTATGAGTGGTATGCCTCATCTCCACAGGGCATAATGTTGTTTGTAAAACATAATCAACCACATAGTATACCTGCTAGAGATAACTACGAGATAGTTGATTGATGATACACTGTGATAGTGCTTATATTTCTTCATGTCTCATAAATGTTGAGCTCTTGTTTATATAGCTGCAACTGTTATTGAATACTTTGAAAGCTTTACTGCTTAAGATATTCTTTGATGTTATAATAAAGCTTCTGGCGGAGAGTTATAACTCTCGCTGGGACAATTATGTAAAATTGTCTCACCCTGTAGACTTCAACTTTTTAGGTGGACGTCGTAGACGGAGGAACCGGTCTACAGGTGACCAATCTCAGCAGCAGCAGCAGCACCAGGAGCAGCAGTAATCTCAGGTGGAGATTTAGCCTGCCATGTGGTGTAGTTAGAGTCAGTCCTATGTGTCCTCTGTACTCTCAGGTCTTGGAGTCTTTTGTTATGGGTTCCTGAGATTTTGTATCTTGATGTATATAATTACTCAAGAAGTAATTATCATGAGATGTAAACAGTTTATATCTTGTTATGAAAGAAGTTTTTATGGATTCAAGCTCTTGTCCCGAAAAGTTTTAATTTTCCGTGATTTTTGTCTTCCGCTGTTTATCGAATCGCTTCCGCTAAGTTTAAATCATGATTATATCGTGGGTTGGAGATCAGAGCCCACACATTTTCTTGCTGCTGTGTCTAGGAATGGTTGTATCAGCGCCGTCACATCCTCATAGTATTTTCATACTAGGCGCTCGAGGGAGGTCAACGCTGTTGATGTACACTGCACCAAATGGTCTTTGTTGCTGTCTGAGCTGTTTTAAAAGATTCCTGCTCGTTGGCGAGTGTACACCGTCAGGAGCATCCAATGATTGTAATGCAGGATGGGCAGGAAGATTGTGTGTGGAACCCTATGCTCCAACTCTGCTAGAAATGATTGCTTTGCTCTTGTTTCATCGGTGAGGCAAATGTCATTGAACAACATTGGATGAGCAATGTATGCATGTTCAAACTTTGTTTGTAGCGTTTGGATGTAGGCGGCCGCCACAAATATTGTCAAGCATCCTCCATCCTTTACCATGTCCCTTAAGTCATCAACTGGGACTATGACATCGCCTGCCTCATAGATTACATTTGCCGGGGTAGAATCGGCTAACTTCAGAAGAATTTCATTAACCTTCTCCTGCGTGAGTGTAGAGCACGAGAAGCGGTCGAAGTTGTTGATCAATTCTTCTGATGTTTCAGGCGAAGCAGGGTCTTCAAATCTGTGCACTTCCTGTAGGATCTTTAACTGCTTGCCTGCCCCATACATGTCTTTTTCTATCTCAGCTTCCTTCTCAGGAGTGCTGCTAGACTGCGAAGATTCGTCTTCTAGGTCACTGTCCAGCAGCCTCTCTGGTATGCCCTTGTCTAGGAAATAACGCTTGTCCTTGATTAGCAACAGTGCATATATGCTTCTGAGCTGGTAGAAGTTTTGACTCTGGAGTTGTCTTAAGAATCTGAAGACATGTATCATCTCCACGGCTCGCAGGACTATAATGACGTTATTTCCACTTCCCTCTTCTTCTTGGACGGGGAAGTCCCTCAGAGTGAAGAAATTCCAGACATCACTGTGGCGTTGGATTCCATTCTTGATAACACGATGGAGGCGCAGCAGGAGTAGCCTCAGAAGTTTGTCTTCAGGGTGTACGAAAGTGTTTCCTGTGTGCGGGACCTCTTTGTTGCAGCAGCTGAGTAGTTGAACATCGTGACTGTAGAGGTCAGCAACACATAGGAACCCATTCTTTTAATGTTTGTAGGGGGCCAGTACCAAGTTTGGGTTGTGCTCTTCAATGTGCTTCAGCATACTGGCCACCTGTGTAGATTCATACAAACCCCTCATCAGTTTTCTCACCAAGGACGGGGTGGCGTTGTAGATCGTCTGTCGACCTGTCCTAACGCCTGTGTTCTCTATCACGGCGCCTTATAGGACCCTGAACAACTTCTTTCCAACGACGGTTGGGGAGCGGAATATGCTTCTTAGCACTCCCCATTGCACTGAGAAATATTCGTCACTCCAGATGACTTCTTCTTCGTCAGCTTGTGACCTCAAGACCTTATTTAGCAACTTTTGGTCCCTGATCATCAGGTATCCGATGGCTCTTCTATCAAAGTCCGCCATCTCGAAGGAAGGTATCTCTGACGGCGCAGAGAATGCATATGTCGTCAAGCTTCTTCCTTTGGGGGGTGTCTTTGGTTAGCAGCGCAGATGTCCCCCCCTTCTCCCTTAGATTCATCAGAAGAATCTTCCCCGATGCTGATAGATTCGTCGTTGTCTTCGACTTCATTTAGGGAGGCGGAGGGAGCGAAGTTTTCAATGCCTCGGGACCTCTCCTCTCCTGCTGGAGACCCTGTGGCAGACTTATGCATCGTCTCTTTTTCAGGCGTTGTAGAGGGCCCACTGGAGGAGGAAGAGGACGATGATCCTGACGAGGCTGCCGATGAGGGGGGGTGGAGAGCCTGATCTGGGAGGTGATAGAGACCTTCTCGGCTGCCTTGGGCGTGGGTGGTCGTTCCCCCTGTTTAGCCTCTCCTCAATCACGTCAAGGCGCTGGAGGGCCTGCTGAAGAGTAGCGTTGAATGCCTCTAGTTGGCTAGGAAGTCCAACGAGAGTCAACAGTTCCTGTTCCTAGCTATCCAACCTCTGCTGGAAAAATGAAAACTTCTGGTTTAGAGAAGTAAATATAGCCGAGTGGCTTTCTGTTACCTCCCGCAAGTAGTCAAATTTGTGTCCCAACATTTTCCCGAGCGACAAAAGGTTCCTGCAGATCTCCCTTTCATCCCCGCGATACTTCTCTCGTGCGAGGGTCTACCTGACGAGGTAGAACCTATCTCGATCGTCCGCGAGGTGGATGTTGCTGGGTGAGGCGTCAGTGTTTTTGCGGCTACCTTTGCCTCACCTTCTTGTCGTGGCAGAGAAGGTCGTGGTGTGGGCGGATGCTGCTCCACCTCTACATTATCGGCGATCTCATCAGCAACTGCTATAGGAGACATCGACGGTGGTGTCGGCGTTAGTAGTGCAGCTCTGAGCTCCATCTCGAGAATCTCGGCGAACACCCTATTATCGACGTCCATTTGTACTTCTTCTTCTGCCTCTAAAGGCACCACAGGAGCTTCGGGAGCTGTGGCTGTCTCTCTTGCGACAGCTCTCGTCATTGTCTCGGCGACCTCAACGATCGCCGCTTCTTCTTCAGCCACGACAGGTGTTGTCATTATTGTGGCTGGTATAGTAGGAGCGACGACAACGCTATCAACTACTGTCGTCGGTTGTTCTGGAGCAGTGGGCTGCTTGACAGGGGCTGTTGAAGATTTATCCTGCCGAGTTCCAAGAGGGATTGGTTCTCCTCTTGCAGCTGCCCTTTCTTGTATTCTGTTGGTGGCGGCATAAGCTGCATCTACCGCCACAGCTTCTATTTCTACTATGGTGAAGACTAACTTTTATGCATTGTAGGCGACGCATTGAGGGAGTGGAAGGAGGGTGTTTGTCCTTGCAAACTTGTAGAAGTAGCTTCACCCCTCCTTCTTTATGATGCTGGCCCTCATGAGGTACTTGAGGTCGATCAACTCGTCGCCCCTCATCCTCGAAAGAGTGTGCGGCTCCCGTGGGTATCCAAACCCAACCGTGATCATGTTGACGATGCCACCCATGCAGTATTCTTTGGTGGCATCCTTTATCGGGTGTAGCATGTTCAGTAGAAAACGTCCCAGGTTGATCACTCTGCCCTCCATCATGTGCCACATGACGTGGAGTTCTTCGGTGTAGATATTGTTGGACTCGTTCTTGCTGAAGAGAAGGCATGCCACCAACTTGTGCACTATCCTCCAGAAACATGTGATGACCGTCTCGCGAAAATAAGATTAACTAATGCGGAAGTGTTCATCAAGCAACGGATTAGCGAAAATCACAAAAAAATTAAAACTTTTTGCAAAGAGATCCATTCACAGGAAAACCCCTTTCATTCAGAACCAAAGTAAAGATTTACATCCTGGTTCATATATATACATCTCATGTACTTTTGCTTCTCGAGGAATGCAAACATTAACTACTCTGTCTTAACTATACACAGGTAGTATAAAACCCTCGAGGCATTAAGCCAAAATCTCAAAATCACTAACTACTACTCCGAGGACCTGAGAGTACAGAGACGACACATAGGACTTTATATACATCTGAACATGACATGACAGCCAATGTCTCCACCTGAGACTTCACTGCTATCCTTGCTGCTGCTGTTGTTGTCCTTCACCTCCTGAAGGATTCCTGTCTCTTCGTCCGCGTCCACCTAAAAATGTGGTTCCCACGGGGGTGAGACAATTATAAAAATTGCCCCAGCGAGAGATATAACTCTCCGCCAGAAACATTGTTATTGTAACTTAAGAAGATAAATATGAACAGAGAAATCATATTTAATTGACACCAGGTAAATGTCTAACAGTTTAGAACATCATTCTATGTCAGAAGCATTACAGTTAAAATAGAATCAACATATCATTTATCCTTTAAGGAATATGAAGAACATGTATAACATCTATTCAAACTACAAATCATTATCACTGCATTAACGTTCTTCAGGCTTAGATCATATAACTAAAGCCTGGCATTATCGTTGTGGAGTCATGGCCCGTAGCCACACTCTTTTCACAAGGTGTTGGGATCTCAATCCCTTATTTCAACACGGCGAATTCTCATCCCTTCACAATTTCAATGCACTAACATGTGATTCTGGGTAATTAAACCCTTAGCTCATCACCTGAGCATTGTTACCACATTCTCCAGTAATTAACACCTTTAGGTCATCTGACTAAGATAAGCATGATACTTGTTATACAAGCATCCATCATGGCACTTGAGGCCCATCAACTCTCTTGCTACCTCTTACCGGGCACAAGGTATATTATGGCACACAAGGCCCAATAAACAAATTCAAACTAATAACACATCATAGCTCATACCTGGCTATGCTCATCATCTCATAATACCTGCATGGTTAGCACATATGATAGCAGCACATCAATTATCTATCATCACCATGCAAAAACAATATATTAATAATTCAAGGGTATTACCCTTAATCCTTTACCAGGATTAGGATTTCCATCACACATCTCATGTATCAGTATTACCCTTAATCCTTTACTAGGATTAGGATTTCCATCACAAATCTCATGTATCATATTCAAGTATGAATTCTATTCTTTTATTAGGGAATTATGGTTTCACATACCATTTCCCTCCATTAGAATAGGGATTGCATATAGCATCACCCTTCATTAGGGTTTCATATCACATTGCCCATAATTAGGGTTTACTAATCATTCCCAATTAGGGTTTCTCATAAAATCACCCTCAATTAGGGCTTCACATGGATACACCTTCAATTAAGGTTTCACATGGATACACCCTCAACTAGGGTTTGAGTTCAATAACCCTGTCAATTAGGGTTTATGTTCATGTTTAGGGTTTCATGATCTCTTTGCTTAAGGATCATAACCCTTAATCACCACATGAATCATATTCATGTATGAATTCATGCTATCAACTTATTAACTTGATTAGGTCATATCAACTCTTTAGTCGTGTACATACAACTATGATTAACATAGTGTATCAAGTCATTGATCCTATAAGCAATTAGGGATTCATCCCTTAATTGACACTTAATCACTTAGGTACTATTAGGGTTTCAACCTCTGTACTTTCATTAATTTTCATTACTAATCATCATTGGATCAATAGTACATTCATCATCACATTGGACCTCCATTACATAAGGTATCCAAATGAATTAGGGTTTACAATTCATCCTAATTAGTGATTTCACATGTAGGCAACCTCTTAATAGGGTTATACATGAAATCGGCCTCAATTAGGGTTTACATCAGGTATTGGATCCATGCATTTGTTATGCATTAATGACTAGTACCATTAAAGGTATCTCCCACCTAATCACATTAGGTTTTCAAAAAGGTTT
The DNA here is from genome assembly GCA_963693085.1 of Alisma plantago-aquatica. Taxonomy (NCBI): domain Eukaryota; kingdom Viridiplantae; phylum Streptophyta; class Magnoliopsida; order Alismatales; family Alismataceae; genus Alisma; species Alisma plantago-aquatica. The sequence continues at coordinate 997,362,628 of OY856413.1, read as the reverse complement.
TATCCATTGGACCTTCAATGACATAAGGTATCCAATTGAATTAGGGTTTTCAATGTTGATTCCTTCAATCATTGAATTCATGGAACCAATCATCAATTGGACCTATACCCATAATTCAATTGAGTTTAAATAGGTCAACCTTCAACTTATTTGACCCTTAATTAACCCTCAATTGGTCATCAATTAGGGTTTGATTCAATTGAATTAGGGTTTGGAATCGATGATTCAACAACACTAATCAATGTAAGACTAGTTGCTTTGAAACCATTGAACCATCATCCAAATTGGGTATGACCTGACCCCAAACGGTCTTGAGGTCGTTTGGATGACCTCCAAACGGTCTTGAGACCGTTTTCCCATCATATCACTCAAATCTAAGCAATCCAATTAGGGTTTGGTTCATTGGATTGATCACCAAATCAGCATTACATTGTTTAACAGCTTGGTACCTTTAGACCTTCAAACACCTAACCATACTCAACCCTAGACCTCCAAACGGTCTTGGGTGACCACAAAACGGTCTTGAGGTCGTTTGGATGACCTCCAAACGGTCTTGAGACCGTTTTCCCATCATATCACTCAAATCCAAGCCATCCAATTAAGGTTTGGATCATTGGATTGATCACCAAATCAGCATTGCATTGTATAACAGCTTGGTACCTTTAGACCTTCAAACACCTAACCATACTCAACCCTAGACCTCCAAACGGTCTTGGGTGACCACCAAACGGTCTTGAGGTCGTTTGGATGACCTCCAAACGGTCTTGAGACCGTTTGGCCCATCCAACCTTTGGATTCTAGTGAAAAATCATCATGGATTGGTCTATCAAGTTGATCAACAAATCAGCACTACATTGCAATATGATTAGTACCTTTGGACCTTCAATTGGTCAACTATACTTGACCCCAGACCTCCAAACGGTCTTGAGGTGACCCCAAACGGTCTTGAGACCGTTTGGATGATCCCCCAAACGGTCTTGAGACCGTTTGGGCTAATCAACCCAAAATCTCAAATTAGCTCATTGTGATTTCAGCACTGATTTCAATTAGGGTTAGCCCAATTGATCAGCCTTCAACTCATGACTCGTTTGGAATTAATCCATCAAATTTGGTGAGTCATTAGATCACATCATAAGGAACAGTAATCCCAAACGGTCAACTCTTGGTCAACGGACTCAAACGGTCTTGAGACCGTTTGCCCAAAAAGTTCAATTAAATCAGATTGAAAATCAGCACTTAATCCAATTAGGTTTCCCTAATTGATTAGGCTTCAACTCACGATTAATTTGGAGTTAATCCCTCAAATTTGTAGGGTTATTAATAAACATAATTATGAACAGGAATCCCAAACGGTCAACGCTTGGTCAACCATCTCAAACGTTCTTGAAACCGTTTTCTCAACCAGGTCAAGTTAATCAGGTTGAAAATCAGCACATAATTCAACCCGATTGCCTAATGGATTGGCCTTCAACTCTCGATTCCTTTGGAGTTATTCCCTAAAATTTGGAGGGTTATCAGCCTACATAATTAGGAACAAAATTCCTAAACGGTCAACGATTGGTCAACCATCTCAAACGGTCTTGAAACCGTTTTCTCCCAAACGGTTTCAAACCGTTTGCCCTTAAACGGTTTGCTGAAACCGCATAGCCAATCAAATTAAAACGATTTGGAGTAGCTATAAAAACGGTTTTGCTTGGTAATTTTCTTTGGATAAGCATCTAGGATGATGTCATCATCCCCTTCCTTCGAACAACCAAGAACAGCAACCGTTCTTGATGGAAATTGCAGCAAAGAAACAAGAGTGTATCAAATTGAAGAAATCAATCAACAAATTGATGCAATAGCAATGTTTAAGGGTTTGAGTTATAAAACCCGCCTCCAATTGAGCTCCAAAGCTCCAAGCTCACGCCATTAATGGTGGATGAAGCTCTAGCAACTCCCCCTAGGCTCGTCCTCAAGCTTTTGATTGCAAAAGTTGGCTAGGGTTGAAGAGGAGATCGAAATAAGAAGGAATCCATAATTTATTTTCGATTTCCTCCATGAAATCAAGGAGAACGAAGGTCAAGAGCTTACCAACAGGTAGGGAGTCGTCCTCATGCTCTTCTCTAGCTCCTTGGTAGTTTTTGCAAGCAAAGGAAAGAAGAAAATACGAAATAGCCTTTCATTTGGCTTGAAAAAGGCACTTTTATAAGGAAATTGATGAGAGAGAAAATGCATTATTAAAATGCATTAAATTCCTATAATATGGCCACCTATTCCCCCTCAAATCCCTTAAGGACGAGGCACCTTCCTTTGCCTTTAATTCTCCTTCATTATCCTTAATTTAAAGAAAAGCAAATTAAGCACCTTAATGCTTATTATATTAATATCCATATGTGAGTGGGTTTTCTTTTTCTTATAATAAGGTGAGTGGAATTTCACCTACTTAGGATATTTTCATTCCTTATCTTGGCAAAGGAACGTCCATAATTATTCAAAATCAACCCAAAACATTTTGGTTGAAAGCCCTTCAATTATTTTTATTCATTTTTGCCCTAAATCAAATTAGGGTTTTCAATTAGGCATTAATCTTGATTATTTTAATATCAAGATTCTCTCTCCTCCAACTTAATTCAAAATAGGCACCCCTCTCACTTTATTTGCTCTACATGATGACAAGAAACAGTAGGGACCTTATTGAAGTGGTAATTTGTATATTGAACCCTAGGTTTTGGGTAAATTGCACTTTTCACCAAAACTAGGTTTTAATGCACAACATTGCTTTACAAGCTTAATCTTGGTGCCCAAGCTTGTGGAAACCATACCACTACATCACATTCATTATTATGATGTCTTAACATCAGAGGAACATCTTATCATGCAACATTTGCAAGTTAACTCCTCGACTTGGGTAATTTGCACTTTAGTCCAAAATAAGCAAACATTGCTTCAACATTGCTCAAACAGGACCAAAATTGAAACATAAGTTTCTCATGAGCCCTAATTACTTTTCCCAAGATAAGATTAAGAATCTACTTAACCTTATTAGGCAAAACATCTAGGGTTAAATCATAACCCAGGTCAGGGATGTTACAAAACAGGAGTGCACCGCCACCACCTTGCTTCCCGACTTGAACGATCCAGAGATCAACGGAGTTGAACCCGTCTCCTTCGGTGATCCTTTCACCATTATTTAGCAGCCTCTCCTCCTCCTCGCTGGAAGAGAAGATCTTGTTGAGTAGCTTTTCGGAGATGACGTGCTCCGAGTTGTACAGCCGCCCTTGCAGTCTGTCTGCTCTGCCATATTCTTCAACGTCCGCAGCTGTATTCTTCACTCGGCGGAGAGACGACATGAACTCTTTTGTGAGTTCAGTGTAGGAGGCAGAGCAGCTGAGGCAGATCTTCCTCAGTCCTGCTGCGGCGAGGACATTCTCCAGTCTTTCAAAGATACCCAATTGAATGAAGGAAGACTGGTGACAGAATCTGCTCGGCCTGTAGAGTTTATTTGCCAACTCTGAGTACCGACGTCCATGCTCATCATCTCTTGTCACGAACCTTCTTGGTGTGTGATCTAGGGGTTCTGCCGCTGCTATTGGAGCTGAGGTCAGAGCCGCAACTTCTTTAGTTCTTGCTCTCTTCTCGGTAGTTGATGGCCCACTTGTTTCGGGGTTCGGGCGTTTCTGCCTGGCAGTTGTTGTTTCAGCTGCTGCCTCAATGTCGATCCTTCTGCCATGTTCGTCAACTCGAACGATAGTCTACTTTGTACGGGCCATATCTGTTATCAATAAACAAGTTCATTAATCATTTATGTGTTCTGATATTAGGTGGACAAAACTAAAAATCGATATCGGCGCTAAAAGGAAAAACAGATCGCGCGATAAAAATTAGGCTCGATACAAAAGCTACCCGACACCACTGTATCGGGCGATACGAAACCTTCAAAGGAATCACCGTAGGCTTATGACCGATACGAGGTTCGGGTGTCATCCATCAGAAGAATATCTAGGCGATACAAAACTGGACGATACAGAGAAAAACCGCGTGTTATAGCCGTAGCCCGACACGAGTGTGTCGGGCGATACGGTTGCGTGAAAGAAAGTGTCCGATAGGGTCTTTTTGGAGGAAAAACATGTCGCTCGACAACAAGAACAAACGAGGCGGCACAAGGATGGGCGACACAGTTATCGCCCGATATGATATGGCGTATCGAGCGAGCGTGTGCTAAAGGCGTGTCGCGCGATGCATGTGTTGGGCGATATAAGAAGTGGTAAGCCTGATACGATGCCCACGATATGAAGCTGTGTCAGGCAAGCATGGACGACAGGGCTGTCGAGCTATACCTTTGCTTTCTTAAGTGTCCTGCGCGACATGAGAGTAGAAGAGGGTTGCGCGACACAGGAGCAAAAGAAAGGAATTATTGCATGATACGGGTAGCTAGAACAGTAAAATGCAGTAGCCCGACACGGTAAAACCTATGTACTATATATAGCAATCCAAGACGGGATAAAACAAGCCATTCCCGAGTTAGGCACGTTCGACGCGCCGGTTGAGATGCCGCCCGATCCGGTCAGGAAAAAGAGTTACCTTCCTGACGCACGGTCGCCCGATACAAGGCCCTAAGGACAAAACACTAGATAAAACCCAAAGACGAAGTGAAGGAAAAAGGCGATTGATGGGTAAAACATCATTGACCTAAGGTTAAGCCTTGGCCTCAGATAGTATTACTCATCAATGCTAAAAAAAATAGAACGGTGGCCCATAAATCAGAGGAGTCAGCGCACGTGACGCATGCACTGACTCGGGCCTTATTACATTCCAAATGTTCATAAAGTTTGTCTTGCAAGAAAGTAAATAACATCCTATTCTAGGAAAATAAAAAGCTCGGGCTGCCTCCTGAGGAGCGCTGTAGTTTTCGTCGCCAACTCGACAACTCCAGCTTCTTCACTTTTTAGCCTCTAGCACCATCCATCTCTTGCAACTCGATCCCTGTCTCTCTCGATCACAGCCCTGCCTTCCTTGCAGTTTCAGTGTTGGACGGTATTTTGCCCGATGGATTCTTTATTAATTCGACCATCTGAGCTAATTGCTGATCAATTTGGTGTTGATGCATCTGCATATCCACCATCTGGACCTGCAATGAGTTCAAAACACCCCAATTTGAAAGCACACTCTACGCTAGCTGGTTATTAATCGTGTCCTGCCTTTTTACAAAATCAAACAATTGTCCAACCACATCTGATTGGCTTGAAACCTTATCCTGTCCCTACTCCTTGGCTGATCCTTGGTATTTAACTTGCCCCTGGAAGTTTTCTTTGTTTGACTGGAAGGAGGTGTTTTTGGTGTATTGACTTGGTCCTCCCCTCTTCTCGAAAGCTTGAGGCGGCTTGGTGGAGTTATGCAACCGATGTGAGTTTTCAGCTGCATCTTTGTTGCCATAACTGAAGCCAGGGTTGTCCAGCCTTTTGAAATTTACAAAGGAGACATTCTCAGTCTCCTCTGCCTTAAATTCGGTATCACTTGGCATGTCAGGTTGGGTGTAGATGCAGTTATCTACCCCGTGTCCACCCTCTCCACAGGTGACACACTTCATGACTTTTCAACCTGCTTCTTCCCCTTTCCGCCAGACTCTTTCAGCTACTTTACATCTGTTGCTATCCTCTGGATATGAGAAGTAATAGTCTCCAGGGCCTTGGATTCAAAAGAAGGTCCTTCACTAACCTTCTTAGCTTGCCCCCTGTCGGATATATCATAGTCAGTGCTGGCTTGCAGCTCGGCCATGTTCTTGATGATCTTCTCGGACCTACTCGGCTTCTTCCCCAGGAAGTCACTTCTTGCTACTGCATTCAGTGAAACCCTTTCATCGGGAGTTAGATTGTTATAGAAGGTAGTGATTAAGAAACCTTTCTTGTAGTTGTGGTGAAGACAGCCCCTCTGATATTCCTGGTATCACTCCCAGGCGTCGTGGAGGTTCTCGTTTGGCTTTTGCATGAAGGAAGTTATCATTTGTCTGTTCCACATGGTCTTCTCAGTTGGATAGAACTTGTTCACGAAGGCATCCGCCAGTGCTCCCCATCCATTCAGAGCTTGATGGGGCAGCCCCAGATACCATGATAGAGCCTTATCTTCCAAAGAGAAGATGAAGCCCTTGCAGTAGATTACCTCCTGGGGAACCCCCCGCATCTTGATGGTGTCGCAGATATTTTTGAAAGCATCCAAGTGGTGATAGGGGTTGTCATTCTTAGAACTCCCCCTAAAGCTTTTGTTTTGAATCATGGAGATGGCCGATGGCTTGAGCTCAAAATTGGTGGCGTTGAATCGCGGGATGATGACAGGGCATCGAGAATTGTTAGCCTTTGTGGAAGCTAGCTTCCTCAGAGTCTTTTCTTCTTCTTATGAATCATCACTGTCGCTGCCTTCCTGGCGCTATTCTTGATTATTGTGATTTCTTCTATACCTCTGTTGGTGACGACGTCTATCACGACGATGGTCTTCCTCGAACTGCTCCATTTCTGGATCTTCAGGTTGATCATTGCCGTCGTAGCAGTCGTTGACTTCAGGTGGAGGCGAATGAGGCCTAGCTCTCCCTTGGCGTTCACCTTCTAAATGGGGTGGCTCAACGTGAGGTGGCATGTTGTATGGTGTCAGTGCTCAGTTGAGCAGAATGCCTTTCTTCTGAGTACCCGAGCATCGTGTAAAAATTCAAGTTAGAAAATATGTTATTAATAATACGAATTATTCATATCAGGTAAGAATAAAATATGAAAAAGGAAAAGAGAGTGCCATCAATCTTATTTCTAAGCTTGAGGCACTGGAGTGTAGTTAGTGGATTCGAGTTCTTCAACAGTACTATTTTGCCTTGTCCCCAGCAACGGCGCCAAAAAGTTGACGACCTAAATCACACGTCCGAAAAGTGGAGGCGGATTTGAAGTAGTCAGACTTTTAAATTTATAACCCGAAACCTTCTAGGCCCCCGCAACTTTATTTACGGGGTCGAAGTAGATATGCGGGGTCGAACACATGGATAAGGGTGGTAGTGATGAGAACGTTGAATCGACACTTTACACTCCGATACGGGTAAGGAGACGATAAAGTTCCTCAAGGGAACAACGACTAAGATCGATGAAATGAAAGAAAACTATCTCCAACTGGAGCTACGAGGAAAAATTAGGTTTTAAGCATTTATTAGTTTTTAGGGTTTTCGTGCATTGGAAACATAGGGATAAAACTATTGCATTAGCAAGGAACGAAGGAGAAAGCTTCGGCAAAACAAGCGGCAACAGAAACATCCTGTGCCCCTTCTCTCGAAGCGGGTACCTCTAACTAAGTATCAACACCCCTCTTGAGGTTGCTGGACTTAAGTTAGAGTGGAAAGGTTACTACAACAACTCCGATCCTGGGCACTCTCATACTCCAGTATCAGACCAAACACTAGAGCCACAACACCTCTCTCAAGGCTGTTGCAACGGGAAAACACGATTCAGTAGCTAATCGAAACGCAATCCAAGCGTACAAGCTAGAGTTCAGATGTTAAACATAGCAATCATCCAACAAAGGTACCAAACATAAAGAAACAGATAGTTAAATTCTTCGAATTCCATTAACATATAAGGGTCTGATTACATTGCATAAGTAAAGGAAGTAAATGACTAAAATAAGTAAAGATAAATGTCGCCTTCTTGATATAAAAGGGCAACAAGCAGCAACAGATCCTCCGGCCTGATACCGGGTAGGGGCCTTGCCCGATACACCCGTGTCGGGCGGCACACCCTATTGGGAGACACGCTAATGACGGTCGGACGTATCGTGTGGGGCGCCCTTGCCCGATACGATTGTGTCGGGCGGCACCCTCTCGGGCGACGCACCACGACCGGCGATGTGTATTGGGGTTCAGTATCGTGTCGGGTTAGAGTGTTGCTTCCAGTATCGGGCACTCTTGTCAGGTGTCATTGTTGGCCGATATCGACCCGCACTGGTGCTCGGGACGACCCTAAATGAACCATTCCCTCCCTCTCGAGATGGGGAAGTGCTCACCTGGAATCGCCCGACACACCCCTGAGGCGCGACACGTTAGCTCCTGAAGCTTTCCTAAGTTGTCTTTCGAGAGATTCCGATCTGTCCCATCGGAGTCCTGTAGCTGCTATTTATAGGCAGCGGTTGGGGAAGTTATGGTGCTCCGGACGCCATGTGCCCTCCTTCAGCTCCATTATTGCAGCTTCAGGGATGCCCGATATGCATGTTGCCCGGCACAAGGATGTCGAGTTGTCAGTCATCGTGACGCCTACCGGTGGGTGGCCCATATCGCCCGACACACCTTCGGCAGTCGTGGCGGGTTCGGCTCCCTGTCGGGTAAACGGCGTATCGCTCGTCCGCTTCCTCTTGCGCGACACACTCGTGTCGCGTGGCAGTGTATCGTGTTGCCCTGTTGGGCAGTAAGCGTATCAGCCGATTGGTTGGTAGGAAGGCCGATGCAGGTGGAACACATTTGTGGGTCGGGACGGGCCTTTTAGCTGATAAATGAGTTAAAAATTAGGAAAAACTATGTAAAAGATGATAAAATTGAGTTAAGAGCATAGCGAGGCCTGTTTATTCAAAAACATGGCAAAAAGAAGAGGAAAACAATTTAAAAGGGCAGTTTTGATAACAAAATAAGGGCCAAAAACGTCACAAAATTTGGTGTTATCAGCTGCTTTTTCACGAGAGAAGTTGTCTCTTGAAAAATATGTTCTCTCAAATTTTGAAAATAAAAAGATATTCTATTCTCTCTTTTTAGTATGTGCGTGCAAATGTGAGAAAAATGTATGCATATGTGAAATAAAGTTAAATAATATTAAACTTCAAATGAGGGATGATGTATTATGAGAAAATTTAATATTAAAACAATATTATCACATTGCAACACGATATAAGCAAAATAATATTAAATTAATATTATTAAAATCATTCATGATAAAATGACTCATGATCAAGATTAAAATATTAAAATAATATTACTTTAATACCATGTGAAAAAGAAAGATGATATTATGAGATATTAAAATAATATCAAAATAATATTTTAAATAAGTCATGGTGATTTGCTGTCGTGAGCTAAGAAATATTAAATTAATATTAAATTAACCTGAGTATATATGTCTAAAATGGATCACAATGTTGGTTGGTTGCTTAATCGAAGATATATGATAGATTCACACATATTCAGATAGAATTGAGATAATAAAGGCAATATTAATAATAAAATTAAATTAATCATGTATATAAAGACGTGATAAACATTCTGTCAAGTCCGTTTGTAGTCATAATCCCTTAGGTTGACTGACTTAGGACCCAAAATGTGTTTTTGCACGTTTTACATTGATTTTATTTAATTATCCTCAGGTCAAATTCACATGACTTTGTTCAGGACATAAGTTCGTGATTGAATCTGCTATATTAATATTGTTTCTACATCCCTTGTTTTGAAGTTAGTGTTTAAATCAGACATATGGTTCTGATTAAGGTCGTCATGTGACAGTGTAAAGGTGAGAAAGCACAAAGAAGAAGTTTGTGGTTATCCAGACACTATCATCTCGTCAAATAGGTGATGACAAAAATGAGGTGTCCTTGTTTTTGTCTGTGGAAAATGAGATGTGGAAAAAGACGGCTTTGTGGAGTCGCCATAGTATTTTTTTAACGGTAAAACCCAGAAAACCATGTTCAAATGACTCGTTTTGGATAAGGCGTTGATCAAGTGGTAGAAATCTGAGAACGGCGTGCTTGGTTACGGAACGAGAAAGGGCTATGAAGCTGGTACCCCGGTCCACCTTTTAAAAACGGTATTATAGTTGTTTTGAGTCAAAATAAGAAGAAGAAACTGTGTGAGAAGGGAGGCATCATGAGATTACAAGAAAAGATAGAAAAGGATGTAGTAATCGAGACATTATCATCTCGTCAAATAGGTGATGACAAAAATGAGGTGTCAACAGTTTGCCCCTCTCAAGACGAGACTCGAGACATGGTTGGTGAATCCACCCATGATGAGAGTCGATGGCTTGAGTAAGACTGCCACACATTTTTATCAGAGAGCAGTCTCAGTTATGAAAATTTATCTAGGCACAATAGATGGAACTAATAGTACTCATTAATTAGAGTATAATCAGTCGTTAGTGCCAGAGGTTGCCTAAAAGACTTAGGGCTTGAAAGTGAAAATATGAGGTGAGACGACATAACAATGATAATACACAATGAGTGACGTATTTGAAATTTACATTTGTAGACTTGGTTCAGATATTCATTTTACAAGATGATACCTCATTGACCAAAGGGTATATTAAAATTTCCTTTGAATGGGTAAAGATTTTTGAGTTAAATTTTATCAGATTCAATTCTAAGCGAAAAATCGAGCTCAATGATATCTTATTTGCAAAAAATGGATAATCAGTTCACCTTATAATAGCATATTCATGTTTTTAGTTTACATTTTTTTTACGAGATAAGAGGTCTCGTGAAAACTTTTTTTTTATGAGACATGAGGTCTCGTGATTTTTTTTAAAGAAAACACCATTTTTTTTAACGAGACAAGAGGTCTCGTGAAAACTACTTTTTTTTAACAAGACAAGTAGTCTCGTGAAAAAGGCTAGATTTTTTTTGTAAATCACTTTCACTTGTGAAAAGTTGCTTCTTTTTCGAGTTGGCATGGACTTTGAGACGGTGCATAGTGTTTTCACGAGAGAGATTGTATTGTGAAAAAGTTGTTTTTTTCATCAAATTTGCACTGACTTTGAGACAGAGCATAGCGTTTTCACAAGAGAGGTTGTCTCATGAAAAAGTTTTTTCTTTCATATTTGAGTTTGCACGAGAGAAGGGGTCTCGTGAAAGATGTTTTTTTTATTTTCATAAGAGAAGGGGTCCCGTGAAATTGTTTTTTTAGTTTTCACGAGAGGAGTCTCATGAAAGTGTTTTTATTTTTTCGAGTTTGCATAAGAGCAGGGGTCTCGTGAAAGTATATTTTTTTATAGTTTCGAGTTTACACCGACTTCGAGGTAGTGCACATCATTTTAAAGAGAGGGGGAGTCTCATGAAAAAGTTTTTTTTATTCTTTTGTCGTTATATATAGTATATGATTAGTGGTCATTAGGGCATATCCTGTTTTTCTAGTGACGAAGGTTCCTTCGTGAAAACCGGTATCCTGTGGAGAGCGGCAGCGCCGAATTTGGTGTTTTTCTTTTCATGATGGAGGTTTTCTCATGAAAATCAGAATCATTTGGTGAGCGGCGTCAACTGAACTCGGTGTCTTGCTTTTCACGAAGGAGGTTCTCTCGTGAAAATTGGCAACCTCTGGCTAGCAACGTCAACTAATCTTAGCATCCATCTTTTCACGAAGGAGGTTCTCTCGTGAAAATCGGTATCGTTTGGCGAGCAACGTCGACTGAACATGGTGTCCTACTTTTCACAATGGAGGTTCTCTTGTGAAAACTGGTAACATCTGACAAGCAGTGTCAACTAATCTCAGTGTAGAACTTTTCACAAAGGAGGTGCTCTCGTGAAAATGGGGCAACATCTGGCAAGCAGCGTCAACTGATCTCAGTGTCCAACTTTTCACGAAGGAGGTGCTCTTGTGAAAATGGACAACATCTGGCAAGTGGCGTTCGATCGATCTCTCCATCCATATGGATATCTTAGATCACGTTCCGGAGCTGAAATCTAGCAAGGGCAGCTTGTCGATTGCCCGTAGATGGATTGACGACATGCAACTAGAGGAACTAATGAACATGCGCAATTTTAGAATACAAAAGTCCTTGATTGACATAGTGTATCTTCTAGTAGCAAAGGAGATGATGGTTGCAGCCGTGCAATTCTGGAGTAAGGATACACGCACATTCCAGTTTGGGAATGTTGTTCTTACGCCTACACTTGAAGATATTGAATTGATTACTCAGTTGAAGTTGAATGATTGTTGGCCACAGATCACTCAACGTTTCCAGTGGCGCACAGAGCTTAGTAGACTTTTGGAGGTGAAGAAAAAGGTCATCAACAAGTTTATGGATGTTGACTGTCAGAAAATAAAGATTGGCTCATTATGGGATAGCTTTAACCATAAAGCCCCATATGATAAACCCATGTGAGGCAAGGGTCGCTTTCATGCATTCCTAGTGGTCTTGTGTGGTACACTATTTTTCTATGAAGATAACTGATGCGTCAATGCTAATGTTGTAGCTATGGTTTTTGCCATACAAAGGAGAGAGACCATCATCCCATGGATATTGAGTGCGTTGTATCATTGTCTTGATGTAGCCAAGGACACATGACACATGTCTGGACCTTTTCGTGTATTGCAGGTTTACTTCGGCATGAGACTCAGTTCTGCTTCATTTGCAGTCAACTACAATCCCAACCGTAGCCTTCCACGGAGTTATTTGAAGAGTCATGACATGATTAACTCACCACTGCAAAAGAGGGGTGAGATAGCTATGTGTCTTGCAAATCTTGAAGACAGTGATGTGCATTGGAGATGGATGGCTCACGGTATATACACGTCGACATATGGAATCTCAATGCTTGGCTTCCAAAATCTAATTATCTTTCCTAGTTTTGGTAGTTGCCAAGCATATTATCCAATAACAGTGTTGTGTCAATTTGGGAAATATCAAGTGGCGTATGAGCTAGATCAGCTTCCTCGCTATTATCAACAGACAACTGAAGAAGGGGACCTTCATATGACAACCAAGATGGAAGGGATGTGGAAGAACCATAAAATGGTGACTTTGGAGGAGTATCCAACTAGATGGGAGTGCACACCAGAGTATCAAGTTCAGTGCCAAGCTTTCAAGCATGTACTAATTGCTTATGACCTTGATGGAAAGCCCCGTGATTAGTCCAATTACAGTCATGCCTTTATATCTTTATTTTTCTTTTTAGGATGGAGTAAGTTGTGTTAGGGGAATTGAATTATTTGTTTTGAAATGTTTATGTCATGGAAGTAGTGTGTTTTGAATTCAACATTGTGTTGTTTTACTAAAGAGTGGGTCTATTGAATTTTTTTTAACATTATTCTTGAGTGTTTTGAGAGGATGTTTGATTATTATTTTTATTTTTTAATAAAACAAAATGAATATGATAGCCATGATAATGATAGCTTATCAATACAAATGCAAGACTAGATCATGTTTCTAATGCATTTAGGCTCAAAACCCATGTCAAATATAAGGTTACTGTTGCCTTAGACTCGATGTCAAATAAGGCACCATGTTTTAGTCACATTATGCAAGTGGAAAGGAGTTAAGCTTGATGATGGAGGGTGTGTCTAAAAACAATATGTGAATATGGGGCAAGTGAGTCAGATAACAACTCAAGCATTTTAAGCAACATCCATGGCTTTCTAGCTATCAATAAGAGGATTTAACCGTCAAAGAGATTTAAATCAGGACAACACTCAGGATATTCACAAAATATTGAGAATTGAGATTACCACCCCATTGGTCATGGACATCATGCTAATAGGGATTTTCTCATGGAACTCAAACGATTCACCACAAGCACATATCCCTTGTTTGTATTTGCAATAGCGGGACATTGGTGCTCAGAACCTTAGGATGGGATATCCCTTCATCAGAGACACCTCTGGCTCTGGGTTACACGTTTTATTGACTCTTTTTTTTGTACGACTGATATCATAAGTTTGGATGTATTATCACAGTTAAGTAATTTGTCACAAGCACATATCCCACAAAGGTGTATCTTTATTGTAGAACATTGGTGCTCAAAACCTAAAGACAAGGGATTTTTTTGTTTTTTTTGTTTCCCAAAATGAACTCTTCCAAGAGGTTTCATACCCCCTATGATAGCAATGAAAGCCTAGGATATGCCGCAAGAGGTATTATCTAGCTTACATTTATGAATAGGCATCACATATGTCATATGAGTGAAGTAGTGGGGATGTTGTGCAAGCGATTATGGAGGCATAATGTGACCTTATATGGTTACCCAAGTTTGACTGAGTTTGTTGGCTTGAGTGAACCTTTTTGAGAATTGAAATCTCTAATGACCATGAAGGGATAAACTCATCACTACCCAATGATCTTCAATAGTGGACCCAATTAAGCCTTGTCTCTCAAAGATCCTATCATGGCAAAAAATCCAGAACTGGTTATTCAAATGTTGATTCTTATGTTGCTCACTAGTACAGAAATGGGTTATAACGTCACTACCTGTAGGGTCGGTTTTTCCAAATAACCGACCTTATATGTCTAAAAAAAATGCGAGCACCTTTTAAGACCTCTTGGGTCAGTTTTCTTAAAAAAACCGACCTTGTAGTGTAACTCTATAGGTTCGGTTTTCCAAATAACTGACCTTATATGTCTATAAAAATGCGGGCACCACTTAAGACCTCTTGGGTCACTTTTCTTACAATAACTGACCTTGTAGTATATCTCTATAGGGTCGGTTTTCCAAATAACCGACCTTATTTGTCTATAAAAAATGCGGGCACCACTTAAGACCTCTTGGGTCGCTTTTCTTAAAATAACCGACCTTGCAGTGCATCTCTACAGGGTCAGTTTTCATAAAATAAGCGACTTTATAGACAATTAGATTAGGAAGTCAATTACAGTTTCCCACGGCAAAAATTTGCTTGATTTTGGCTTTGCGCCTCAATCTATAGGCTCGGTTTTTCCAAATAACTGACCTTATATGTCAAAAAAAAACACGGGTAATTAGACATCATGAATCCAGTTTGCCTTCACACACGTATAAGCACCTCTAGGGTCAGTTTTTACCTTATAACTAACCCTAAATGGATCTTCGGTCGACAAATTCATCGACTGAATAAGAGCCAGATTTCACGTGTATAAGCACCTTTAGGGTCAGTTATTCCATTATAACCGACCCTAAAGGGCTCCTCGGTCGACAATATTGTCGACCGATATCAATTTAGTTCAGCACCTCTAACGTCAGTTTTTTTTACTTTAAACCGACCTTAAAAGGCACCTTGGTCGACAAATTTGTCGACCAAATGAGATAAAAATTTAACGTGTATAAGCACCTCTAGGGTCGGTTTTCGACCCTAAAGGGATCCTCGGTTGACCAATTCATCGACCGGATAAGAGCCATATTTCACGTGCATAAGCACTTCTAGGGTCAGTTTTTTACTTTTAACCGACCCTAGAGGGCTTCTCGGTCGACTAATTTGTCGACCGATAACCTCTCGGTCGACAAATTTGTCGACCGAGAAGGAGCCAGATTTCACGTGTATAAGCACCTCTAGGGTCAGTTTTTTCCTTATAACTGACCCTAAAGGGCATGTCAGTCGACAATATTATCGACCGACACAGATTTTGGTTCCAGTTTAGTTCAAGCATCTTTAGTGTCGGTTTTGTACTTTTAACTGACCCTAGAACACTTCTCGGTCGACGAATTTGTCGATCGAAAATCTCTAGGTCGATAAATCATCGACCGAATGGGAACCCAATTTCACGTGTATAAGCACCTGTAGGGTCGATTTTTCCTTATAACCGACCCTAAAGGGCTCTTTGGTCAAAAATATTGTCGACCGACATAAATTTTGGATCGAGTTTAGTACTTTTCAAAACGTTTATTAAAGCATTGGGATCTCAATCCTTTGTCTCATTGTTGGGAATTCACATCCCTCAATACCACCATCATCACATTTGCTAGATCTGGGTATTCAAACCCTTAGTTCATCACTAAACATGGTTATCACTTATCAGGTAACATTACCTTCATGTCATCTGACCAAGGTATTCAGGATACTTGTTACACAAGCATCTCAATTTCATATCAACCGTATCAATCTCATATCAACACCATGCAATACAAAAATAACATCACTATTCCTCATTAGGGTTAGAGTTTCCCATCTTTATCAATTAGGGTTTCACATATCATCATCCCATATTGAAGTTTCACATACCATTATCCCATATTAGGGTTTTTACACAACATCACCCTATATTAGGGTTTCACATAACATCATCCCATATTAGGATTTCACATAACATCATCCCATATTAGGGTTTCACATAACATTATCCCATATTAGGGTTTCATATGACATCACCATATATTAGAGTTTCACATAACATCATTATTAGGGTTGTGTAAGCACTTTAGATCTCCTCAGTCGATGAATTTGTTGACTGAGAAAGAGCCAGATTTCACGTATATAAGCACCTCTAGGGTCGGTTTTTTCTTTATATCCGACCCTAAAGCTCCCCTCAGTCGACAATATTGTCGACCGACATGAATTTTCGATCCAGTTTAGTTCACGCATCTTCGGTCGACGAATTCTTCGATCGAGAAGTGTTCTAGGGTCGGTTAAAAGTACAAAACCGACGCTAAAGATGCTTGAACTAAACTGGAACCAAAATCCGTGTTGGTCGACAATATTGTCGATCGACATGCCCTTTAGGGTTGGTTATAAGGAAAAAACTGACCCTAGAGGTGCTTATTACGAAGGTAATCTTGCTCCTTCTCGGTCGACGAATTTTTCAACCGATAACCACTCGGTCGACAAATCGTCGACCAAGAGGGAGCCATATTTCCTTCATATAAACACCTATAGCGTCGGATATTTCTTAAAACTGACCCTAGAGGACTCTTCGGTCGACAATATTGTCGACTGATATCCATTTGGTCGACAAATTCGTCGACCGAGAATGCGTTTGAGTGTTTTTAAATAACCAAACATGGGCACCATTTATCTATAGCGTCAGTTTGTTGGTGTTAACCGATGCTAAAGGTCTTTCTCTCTGTGAAAAAGCCAAAACCTAATCTTTCTTCCTCCCGTGAAAACGTTTTCTGCTCTATTTTCTTCTCTCCCGTGGCACCGCGAAGCGTTTGCTTTTTCTTCCTTCATTCCGCCGCAAATGACTTTCCTCCTCTCAGTGAAGCCATTGCCGTGAAGCGTGCCACCTCTCCGCGCCGCCAAGAGGATCGTGGTGTCTGTACGTGAAGACATTGCCACTTCTCCGCGCCGCCAAAGCTTTGCCTTCTCTCTACAAAAATAGCTCATCGTCACCGCCTCTCCACTCTTCCACGAAGGTCGCCACCATTTCCAAGTAAGTTCACTGCTTCCTTCATTCCCGTCTTCCTTCATTCCCGCCCACCGCCATTGCAGCGTCCAGGTCCATCTTGGTCGACAATTAGTCGACTGAGAGCCCACCTGCGCGCAGCGTCCAGGTCCACTCTCGGTCGACGAATTTGTCGACCGAGCGTGGACCTGGACGCTGCGCGCAGGTTGTCTCTCGGTCGACTAATTGTCAACCGAGAGTGGACCTGCTCCTTATTTATGTGGGAGATATAAATGTTTTAATCATATTTGCTGTAATGTTCACAAATAGTTCTGAATATTATAATGATTTCAATCTTTGGACTGTTGGAAATGGCCTTACTTTGCTAATTTGTACAAGTATTTTCCATTTTATATGATTTGATAACCCAATAATAAAACATATCTTTTTTCATATGTAATTATTATATAAATTCTAGAAATTAATACTAGATTAGACATGTGTACTCCTAGATTGACACTTTAGGGTTGATGCATGATGTTTAACTTAATATATAAATATGAAAATAATGCATTTATATATTAACTTAGAAACCCGTTCAAAATTTACTCATTAGGAGTAAACTTTGGATAGTCCCCGGTTTGGGACTGTTTTTGGATATTTAATCTCATTTAGGATGTACCTGTATAATGTATGTTTAGTTTTGTAGAAAATTTCAGTAGGATTTCTTCATTTGTTCTCTGGGTACATATGTGAGTGGTTATTTGCCATTTACATCAGAGTACTTGGAGAACTTAGGGGAAATGCTACTGAAATTTTCTTCAAAACTAAACATACATTATACAGTTACTAGTGAGATTAAATATTCAAAAATGGGATAGGTGGTACACTTTAGTATATAAGTAATTAACTTCCTATCAATAAAAACTTACAGATTATTATAGTATCAATATTAAATGGTTAGTTTTATAATTAATTTTAATGTGATATAGAAAATAGATCGAAGTTGGATGTCTATCAAGAACCATTATAGTCCAGAGTTTGCCAAAGGTCTTGATGAATTTATCAGATTTGCTGAGGAACATAGGAAACTACCTACAGATAGGCTATTTTGTCCATGTAGAAATTGTTGTAACAATTTGAAAGTTGATACTGGTGAGGAAATTAAGAATCATGTCATATGCAATGGGATCATACAAGGTTATAATGAATGGTATTAGCATGGAGAGAAATTGAATTATGGATCAGAAAATGTCGATACTAATAGTTGTGGCATAGAAGATATAGATAATTATGATAATGTTAATGATGATCTGATTCAAGATGACCAGATTCAGGATGATATGGTTGATGAGATTCTACGTAGTTGTCAGGACAATGTCATTGATCCATCTTCTTTATTTGAAAACATTGTCCATGATGATGAAAAACCATTATATAAGGGTTGTACTAAGTTCACGAGGTTGAGTGTTGTGATGCGATTATATACTCTTAAAGCTCAAAACCGGTGGTGCGATAAGAGTTTCACTTCATTGTTGTCTTTGTTAAATAAAAATCTTCCTGAAGGCAACGAGCTTCCAATTTCAACATATCAAGCAAAGAAAATAATGTGCCCAATGGGAATGGAGGCTAAGAAGATTCATGCATGTCCAAATGATTGTGTGTTATTTCAGAAGGACTATAGTAATTTGATAAATTGTCCAAAATGTGGTGCGTCAAGGTATAAGACTACAAATTTAGCTAAGGCTAAAAATGGCTCTCCTACCAAGGTGATGTGGTATCTACCAATAATACCACGATTTCAACGCTTATTTGTTAATATAGAAGATGCGCAAAATTTGTCTTGGCATGGGGAGTTAAAGGCCAATGATGATGGCGTCCTACGACATGCATCTGATTCACCACAATTGTTATGACCCACTCCGTGATCAACTAGTAAGTACAATGATTAGTTCATAATTAAGTAATTGAGATAATTTAGGTGCTCATGTGGTGGTTAGTGCAGCATCAAGTTGATTAAGTTGAATTAAATATATAAGATACAATTAGTGCATAATTAAGATGATTAAGTTAAGTTAAGTGATCATAGATGTGATTAGTGCTTTGATAAAGTGTTACTAGTTGATTAGCATGTTTTCTCGCTTCGAGGTTGTAGAGAATCCCGTGTTTGAAAGTTTGCAAGAGAAATTACTTGAATCAGACATTCGAGGCAAACGTTATGACGATTTCAAGGTTTTTGGACCTGGCTGCAATTTTCCCAGTAATTGTTTTTTTAAGAGGGTCGGCTACCCCCTCTTCTCCCTTATCTTTCCCGATAGAACAGAGCAGCCACAAAGCGGCGCTCAATAGGACCCCGGAGCAGCGTGAGCTAGGGCGGGCGATTCTTGGCCCTTAGCCTCGAATCAGCGGCGCCCCTACCTCCTTTTCCTACTCTCTTCCTCTTCCCCTCTTTTTCCTTTGCTCTAGCCGCGACCCTACCAAGCAGCCGAGCTGCTAGGGCGTCGCCCAGCAGGGGCCGCCCAAGCCATAGATGCGGCGCTGGCCAGAGGGTGAGGGAGCACGACCAGCACCATGAAGATGGTGCCTTGAGCTCGACTTTGAGACTGGGATCCAGACCCACAACCCTAGCTTTGAACAGTGACCCAGCCAGCTACTTCTCCAACCTACACGTGAAGCAGGCTTGTTCCAGGACTGACCCAAGGCTGAAGAAGACAACCCAGCGGCGCCTGGAAGCGGGTTTTGGGCAATTTCTGTTGGTTTTGGCCATCTTATTTCTTGGTGAGTAGAAATTCACCCCCCTTGCATCGATTAGCTCTGAATTAATCTGCTGCACATTTTTGCTGGTTGCACACTTTCATTTATAATTGCCACTGATAAGTAAGATCTGATTATAAGTTCTTTGCACGATTCCTGCTGATTGTTGGCTGCATGATATCAAGCAACTAATCCGTAGCCTCCCAAGCCTCGAGCAGCTCCTAGACGAGCTCTTCTCCAGGATGATCATTCTTGCGTTGAGCTGCTGTGAGGGCAGGTTTAATTTGGGCAAATTCAAGGTTGAAGACAACCAATTTTCACCCGGAATAGGCCCTGGGCACATCTCCGAACGAATCCAGACAATCCAAATCGCTGTGAGTAGTGTTTCACTCATTTATCATAAATTAACTCTGGCGTTTGAAAAGTTTTGGTTAATTGCACGTTTCACGTTGATAACAACCGTTATCAGGCATTGGGCAGCATTTGGTGTCGCCCGACTTTTATTTCATAAATTGCCTCGTTACCCTTTTATATGACTTAATTTAGCATCTGATCAGTGTGGATGAAATCAGTGAATTTATATAGTTCATCGGAACCTATATTGCTCAATGTGAACGTTGAAATTAGAAATACACGCCTGAAAATGGTACGGGTTGGGTATAAAGCCAGACAGTACATATTTTAGTAAATTATCAGATGCATGATTTCAAAGAAAGTATGATAAAATAAAATATACAAATAAATCATAATTGCATGCTTCCTTTTATGTTAATGTGTGTGAATTAATATTTACATGAATTGGCGCATTTCTCTGAAATGTTATTAAAAATTCTCAAATATTGTTATAAATTTATGTTAAGATACGTAAGTAACCCTTAATTGAGTTATGTGACGCACAAACCAGGATTAGAGTTAATGTGCTAGTTTTTCGAGAAATTTTAGAGAATTGACAAATGTTATGTATGAATTCTCATATGTGAAGTAAATTACTCTTAAGCAGTGCACTAAGATGTTCAATTGAATGAATTCAATATGCATGTGCCAAATTGACTTGAGTTTGGGATATTTATGAATTTTAAATCTGCCTGCATGCATGATATAAGGATTACTCAGTATTTACAATGATTTTGAGTATACTGCTCTGCCAGTTCTAGAATGATATCGTATTGTGATTTTAACTGCAATCAAATAGATGAGGTAACTGAAACCCTAAGGATAGGGTGTTTCCATGTGATAAGTGAATGAGGTAACCCCTAAGGATAGGGTGTTGCTATGTGATAAGTGAATGAGGTAACTGAAACCCTAAGGATAGGGTGTACAATGAATCAAGTATTTTGATATCAAAATTCTCAGTATGAGATGTGGTGATGCTTAATAGTTCAATTGCATGATTTTTAGTATAAAGTGCCAAATTGACATGCATTCTGTTTATTTAAGAATTTTAGTTTGTCTGCATGTATAATATGATAATTTCTCAGTAATCACCATAATTCGAGTTACTGTTATAACAGTTCTAGAAAGACAATGTATTGTGGTTTGATCTGGAATCAGTAGATGTGGTATCATAGAGAAACCAGAGATTCAGAACAAGAACCTGAGTTATGTAATTCATATTAAAGTCTTTTTTATAATATTTAAATAATAGACTTAGGTGCCCTGACACCGTAGAACCCCTTTGTGAGGTCTGCACCTTAGGGGTGAAACGGCTCAGCCCTGGGGATACGCCCAGGCAGTCGGAGACTCGTGTCCAACACTTACCAAATGTCTCGGTGACACGAGGGCTGAGAGTTAGGGTCCCGGCTCAGCCCTGGGGATACACCCAAGCAGTCGGAGACTCGAGGTAGTGTCCCAGCTCAACCCTGGGGATACGCCCAGGTGGTCGGAGACGTCCCGGCTCAGCCTTGGGGATACACCCAGGCAGTTGGAGACTTAGAGACCCTCCGCCTGTAAACTAGGGTTAGAGGAGGAGTCCAGCGTGCACCCATTTGCGAGTGCCGCAAGGCCAGAGAGCCTGTGGGTCCTGTAGCAGACCAGGACGGAAAGTCAGACTTAGCATTTCCCGGGTGTGTCACTAAGTCTTGTACGGTGGGATCGTAGTTCGCTACGAGTCTTCATATGTAGAGTACACTACATATGATCAGGGCATAAGATAAAATATGTTTATATAGGTTCATAGAGTTTCTGATTAGTTAAAGAATTAGAAAGGATTTTGAGTTCAGATTTGCATTAATCGTTCTTTAAATAGAATATTGATATTCCCTATTATTTAATTGTTTCAATAGCTTTGCAGTAATTGTTACTTGATGAAACATTGCTATTTCCTGTTATTTAAATTAAAATACTTAGACCTGCTCAGTGTAGTATTTCTTGTATATTAATATGAATAATAAAACTGATGAGTTGTTTAGTGATGGTTGGGTGAAACTCTACTCACTGAGATAGTAGCTCACCAACCTACTAAAACATTTTTTAGGTCTATGTCAGCACGAGGAGGCTGAAGGATGTATCACCTAGATGCTTAGAAGGTAGTGTTTAGTTAGGTTTAGAGGTCTCTTGATCCTTTCCCCTCGGTCCTTGGGACATGGTGTGGTAGAGAGAGAGAGAATGTAAAGTAGTCTGTAATTTGGTTTTCAATTATCTGTTGTGCTTTATATTCCGCATGAGAAATGTAATATGTCATGTAAACTTATTTTCCTTCCTAATATGGTTAATAGAAAGTTGCTTCCACAGTTTTATTATAATTCAATGCTATTCAAGTTTTATGGTTTCATTTAAGTTAATCTAAGTGATCAAGGAAAGAAAAAGTTAAGAGCGGTTTACTGAGTGTGACTCCCCGGTCTTCGGAGTCATTAGAGATGGCACGGGGGTCGGGGCGTCACAACAATGGAAGAAAATTGATTTATTATACCCTCAATTTGGTAAAGAACCAAGAAACTTAAGACTTGGACTTTGTACAGATGGAATGAATCCCTATGGTACATTAAGCAGCCAACATAGCATGTGGCCTGTTATGATTGTTATATACAATCTTCCTCCTTGGTTGTGTATGAAAAATAAGTATGTGATGTTGTCAATATTGATATCAGGGCCCAAGCAACTTGGAAATGATATTGATGTTTACCTTCAACCTCTAATTGATGACCTAATGAAACTATGGGAAGAAGGTATTATGACATATGATGCTTCACGTAAAGAGATCTTCAGTTTGCGTGCTATGTTATTTTGCACGATTAATGACTTTTCAGCTTATGGAAATTTGTTTGGATATAGCATAAAAGGACACAAAGCATGTCCTGTTTGTGAGGAAAATACTGATTCAATCAGACTGAAACATGGTGGTAAAATCGCATATCTTGGTCATCAGAGATTTCTCCCACCAGTGCATCCTTATCGAAGGCAACACAAAACCTTTAATGGGTCAACTGAGGAATGAAGTGCTCCTAAACCTATACCAGGAAATGTTGTATATGATAGGGTGAAACATATTGTTAATGAATTTGGAAAGAGTTCAAGTACTCATCCACTCGCATGTGACAAATCTCTATACAAGAAGAGGTCAATATTCTGGGATCTTCCTTATTGGAGATCTTTGTCAATTAGACATTGCATTGACGTCATGCATGTTGAAAAAAATATTTGTGATAGCATCATTAGTACGCTATTGAACATACCAGGAAAGATTAAAGATGGCATCAAATCTAGAAAAGATTTAGTATTAATGGGTATAAGAAAAGAATTATCAGTGGAGATCAGGGGTAGCCGCACATATTTACCACCAGCTTGTTACACTTTGTCAAAGAAGGAGAAAAAGACTTTCTGTGAGTGCTTGTATAATATTAAGGTTCCACAAAGATACTCTTCTAATATTCATAAATTGGTATCAATGAAGGATCTGAAGTTGATAGGTCTCAAATCTCACGATTGTCACACCTTAATGCAACAAATTTTACATGTGGCTATTCGATCTATATTGCCGAAGCATGTAAGGTTTGCAATCACAAGACTCTGTTTCTTCTTCAATGAAATATGAAACAAAGTGATACATCCTGATACTCTTGATAAGTTACAGAAAGATGTAATTGTTACCATGTGTCAGCTTGAAATGTACTTTCCTCCTTCATTTTTTGATATCATGGTTCATCTTCTAGTACATATTACAAGGGAGGTGAAGATGTTGGGTCCAATTTTCTTACATTGGATGTATCTATTTGAACGCTACATGAGTGTTTTTAAAGGTGATGTTCGGAATCGTTATCGTCCTGAAGGGAGTATTGTTGAGGGTTACGTGGCTAGGGAGGTGATGGGCTTTTGTAATGATTTTTTGAATTGCAATAGCGATCTAAAAAATTCGCATCACACTGGATCTTATTGTGGCAAAGGAACTCTGGGAGGACGAGTGAAAGGAATCTGTCGTGAGTTGTGGGAACAAGCATATTTGTATATTTTACACAACATTGATGAAGTTAGTAGCTACATCAAAGAACACAATGATCTTATCAAGAGAAATCATCCACGATCCAGTTCAATGTGGATTGCAAGAGAGCATAATCGAACATTTATTAGGTGGTTTGAAGAGAAAGTATTTAATCAACTATCTGAATCACCGAATAATGTTGCTGAGAACATAAAATGGCTCGCCTTTAAGCCAAAAATGGATGTCATGTCATATGAAGGTTATGACATAAATGGATATTCATACTACACAAAGCGTCAAGAAAAAAGTAGTGTGGTCCAAAATAGTGGGGTTACTATTCAAGCTTGTTCGTTGTATTTTGCTAGTGCCAAAGATAAAAGACCACACAAAGCTGAGATGCCATATTATGGCGTCATTGATGACATATGGGAATTGGACTATACAAATTTCAGAGTTCCTATCTTTAGGTGTAATTGG
Organism: Alisma plantago-aquatica; assembly: GCA_963693085.1. Lineage (NCBI taxonomy): Eukaryota > Viridiplantae > Streptophyta > Magnoliopsida > Alismatales > Alismataceae > Alisma > Alisma plantago-aquatica. The sequence continues at coordinate 997,338,001 of OY856413.1, read as the reverse complement.
GTTGACAACAACAAAGGAGTTTTAGTGGATGAGTTGGGTTTCAAATTGGTGAATTTTGAAAAAATTGGTGAGAAAGATGAGCCATTCATCATGGTAGACCAAGCAAAACAAGTATTCTATATTGATGACCCTGCAAATAAAAATTGGTCTGTCGTTCTTCATGGAAAAAGACAGTTTACTATAGATCCTATAAATGAAGAAGAATACTATGAAAAGTATGATGATTCCAGTCCATTCTCAGTTGGTTTGCCAAGTGTAAATGTTGAAGATAACAACGATGAATATTATAAACGTCATGACCATGCTGAAGGAATTTTACTTGACTAACAACTCAACCAATACTAAAGGCATGTATTCTTTGAATTATTTATTTCATTATCATTCAAGCAAATAATCTTTTTAATATACATCATATATCATGTATGCCTTATCACTTGTGCTTTATCATGTATACTTGCAAGTTCTAAAATGGCGAGTGAAGATGAACATTCTGAGCATGAGCATGAGCACCATGAGGATGGTGGTGGTGATGCTAAGAAAAGTAGAGGTCCCACACTGATGCGTAGGCTGCAGGAGCTCAGGGCTAAAGGGGTCAAATTGCCAATCCAATTTGATATCACAGGAGCACCTGTTGGGGAACATGCTAGTGCTTTCAAGCATTATGTAGGGGCGACTGCACGCAGTAAGGTGCCAATAGATATAGAAAATTGGCATGATGTTTCTAATGCCAAAAAAGACCTCATATGGAAAGATATATCTGTGAGTGGAAGTTATATTATTTTAATATTTTTTTTATCTATTGATTCTAATTTAGTTTGCTTGGAATTAAATTCCTTTTCAAAACAACATTATTAATTGCTTCTTTTGTATGTATAGGGTGTTTTTCATCTAAATGAAAAAGATCATAAGAAAAGAGTGCTACAACGTTGTGGTGTAAGATGGAGGGGTTTTAAGACATATCTCGTAAGGGAATTTATAGATAATCCTAAACAAAAGAAGAAAGAATCAGATGTATATATTTTTATAGATCCTGAGGAGTGGGAAAGATTTGTTGCATCTAGGAGATCGGAAGAGTTTCAGGTAATAAAGATTGTGATGTATTGTATGAATCTTTAATTTTATACAATTAAGGAGGTGAATCTTTTTATACATGTTTGCCAAGTCTAAATTGCAATACCTCATTTTAAATGATCAGGCTATCCACCAGGATCAAAAGAAAAGACGGGTCAAAAATGTGCATGACCATCGCTTGGGGCCCGGTGGTTATGCCTTTCGCCGCCAACTACAAGAGAAGCAATCCTCTTCTGGAGAAGAATCTAGTACAACTCAAGTTGAGCGTCCACCCCGACACTTGACATGGATTGATGCTAGAAGGAATCGAGCAGGTGAAATTGTCAACCCTACAACTAAGGAGGTGGTACAAAAGATGGTAGGTTTATCCCAACTAAGTAAAGAGTAACTCCCACAAACTTAGATTTATTTATATCTAATTGATATTGTGATTTAATATTTTTATTAACTATGAATAGATTGATCTCCACGAGCAAAGGAAGGAAGGAAAGTTCATCCCAACTAGCCACATGGATGATCTATCAGTTTCTCTTGGTACGAAGGAGCATCCTGGCCGTGTTAGGGGATTAGGAGCTGGCATAGGATTCAAGTCTTATTTTGGCCCTTCACAATCTAAAAGAGGTTGTGCAGGAGGTCTTACATAAGAGGAGGTGAAGCATTAGTAGCGCAGAAAGTAAAAGAAATAATGTCTTCATTTCAGCCTACTCAACCTTCTCAACCTATTCATACTGTGCGTCTCTCAAGTGATGAGGTACAAGCCCATGCTCCAGTTGTAGAAGGTCATGGGAGCACTCCCAATGACCCACCACAACAATCTGCAGTAAGTTTTTGTTCTATATGTTGTGTTATTAGTATGATATTATATGATAATATATATAGTTGTAACATGTATCTGTTCTACTACTTCTTATATAACTTATATTATTTCAATCTAGGTTGGTATGAACTGTAAACTTGTAGTGGAGGTTCCAGAATATAATGTTGTGGCAGCGGGCAAGGTGTACAACCTTGGTGGTACATTGCATTGCCAACAAATTACTGATGACATTTGCCGTGTGTCCATCCATCTTGTGTATGACGGAATGGGGGACAAACCACTACCCATACCTAATCTTGAATATAGTACAGTTGAAGAAGCTGAGGGTGCTATGGTAGGTTGGCCTAGACACTTGGTTATCAATGACAAGGTATACCTTATTTCTACCATATTTTTCATATTTGACTGCATATATGAACTCGTGTAATATAAGTATGTAATTTAATTAACAAGTTTGTAAACCAAAAAGTAAAAATTCTACTAGTCGTCCTCCTATGCCCAAGCCATCTTTCATTCCTGAAGCTATATTCGATGAATTGGGAAGCAAATGTAAATGTATGTGTCGATACTTAACCAACCAAAGCTCAGGATCACATATGTTGGTCAATTTAACAGAAGATGCATCTGGGAGGGACTTTGAGAATTTTATTTTTCTTGATGATATTATAGAGTTGTTCCGGTATGATTGGCTAAATACTTTGATAATAGAAGTATGGATAAGGTAATGATCTATCAATATATATATATATATATATATATATATATATCAAATTGCAATACACATTTTTAGCTTAGTTCTATATATGGAAATAATTACAAATGTTTTACAGCCATTTATATACTGAGATCACAAACCTTGATATAAGGAATGTTGGATTCTTAGTTCCTTCAATCACTAGTCAAGTGGAGACAAATTTTGAGGAAGTGAATGAGTACTTCTCTACTGCATTCAAATATTTTACTAGTGTAGGGAAGGGAATTATCCTAATTCCTTTTAACGTGCAGTAAGTATTATTATTCAATATAGTTTTAATAATGAATAAAATTATTTATTTTAATGTTTGTTTTATTCTTACTCAGAGCTAGACATTGGGAATTAGTGGTGATTGCCCCTAAATTGATGACTCTTTATTATCTTGACCCAATGGGTAAAACAACAAGGAGTCACAAATTGAAATTGCCAGCTATGGAGTAAGTATAAATTTAGCCAATGCTTCAACATGATATTTCTATTTAGAATTTCTATTTTACCAACTATTATTTAATTGATAGGGGTATAAAGGCTTTTCGTGATGCTGGAGGACAAATACCCACAAAATTAAAAACATTGACTTTGAAAAATGTCAAGGTAGCTACTTTGACAATTGCTTAGTCTTATATGTATTAATTTTTCAATTCTAATATGTCAACTCTTATAGTCTTATCTCAACTGCTGTTTATAGCAGTTTACTAACATTAAGTATAATTCGTTATTTGTAGTGTACTATGCAAAATAATGACTGGGCTTGTGGCTACTATGTAATGAAATATATGCAAGCTATTGTCAAACAAGCATCACATGACATTCAGACTATAAGTCAGGTAATAAAGAATAACATCATAAATTTACAAGTGATTGTAGTCATTTTTATAAAATATTAGCATGTGCATTTTCTGTTACAGATCTTTACAACTCAGCCTTACACACTTGTGGACTTGAATGAATTCCGAGAAGAGTGGTCAAATTCTTTTCTAAATGAAGTCAATATAGCATTGGATTAAATATGTCAGCTCCATTTATGTATGTGGTTTGAGTACTCTTTCATATTTACTTTTGTATCTGATTAATATCATCTCAGACTTGCAATCTATCATTTTATAAATTTTTATGTGATTATGAATCATTTTTGTCATGAATGTGTGGTTTTGAATGGTGACGGTTGAGCATCAATGCTCCCCTCTCCCAGAATATATGAATCTTCTTGTTCTTCTGTTCTATTTCATTTTCTGCAGAAATTTTAAAAAAATCGTAACTTTTAGCGTCGGATTTTTAAATAACTGACCCTAAAGATTGAATAACCACTTCAGCATGTGATCCTCGGTCGAGAAAATTGTCGACCGAAATATTTTCGGTCGATAATTTTTCGACCGAGGGTGTTTTACAGGGTCAGTTTTTTTTGGAATAACCGACCCTAAAGATTGAATAAACACTTCAGTGTGATCCTCGGTCGACAATTTTCTCGATCGAGGATTACACTGAAGTGTTTATTTAATCTTTAGCATCGGTTATTCCAACAAAAACCGACCCTGTAAAACACCTCGGTCGAAAAATTGTCGACCGAACATATTTTGGTCGACAATTTTCTCGACCAAGGATCACATGCTGAAGTGGTTATTCAATCTTTAGGGTCAGTTATTAAAAAAAAACGACCGTGTAAAACTCCCTCGGTCGAGAAAATTGTCGACCGAAAGAATTTTGTCGACCGAAAGAATTTTGGTCGACAATTTTCTCGACCGAGCATCACACTGAAGTGTTTATTCAATTTTTAGGGTCGGTTATTCCAAAAAAACCGACGCTGTAAAACTCCCTCGGTCGAAAAATTATCGACCGAAAATATTTCGGTCGAAAATTTTCTCGACCGAGATCGTTTACATGGTCGTTTTTTTGGAATAACCGACCTTACAGGCTCCTTTTTTCTCGCCTGGGTCGGATTTTTTTACAAATTTTTGCGTCGGTGTTTACTCTGTAAGGTCGGTTTTATTTGGTCAAATAAACCGACGCTATAGAGAAATTCTATAGCGGCGACCACCTAGGCGTCGGTTAGAAAGTGACGCTGCATGCTTAAAAAAATCGACGCTACAGACCAATCCTGTACTAGTGGCTCTTATTAAAAGAGGCTTTGTTTTGTTTTAGTTTTATATATTTCTCTCTCTCTTTTTTCGTTTTTTTCTTATATATATATATATATAATCCTCATGAACCTGAGAGATTGATAGTGGAATCTTGATTTCATTTGTGTGTTAAAAAAACATTGTTAGTTTCATGATGAATGTTTAAAAAAAATGTAAAGTTGATAAAGGATTCATTATTGGGAATTAATTCTGCATTGCATGGAGGAAGGTTGTGTGTATGCGTTGTTTATGGTGAATTAGTTCATTGCATCTGTGTGGAGGTCATTTCCCATAATGATCGGTTAGCAACAGTACAACTTCACATGGCTAGCGTTGATGGGGGATATATGTACATCCCCATCCATATCCTGTAGACGTAGAGCTCCTCCACTATATACATCATGGATGATATAAGGGCCTTCCCATCTTGGATTGAATTTCCCATGTGTTTCGGGGTTGATAAGCATGCAAAGGACAAGATCACCTTTGTTAAGTAGTCTGGGACGAACCCTTTTTGAAAAGGCTCGATTCATTCTGGCCTGATAGCATTGAGCATGATGTAGGGTCCGTAATCTGTGCTCCTCAAGAGTATTGAGAGTGTAAATTCTATCTAGGACCCAATCTACTTTTGGTATATCTGCCTCTTGTAAGATGCGCAGAGAAGGTTTCTCAATTTCAATAGGTAAAAATGCCTCTGTGCCATAGACCAGGGAATATGGTGTTGCTCCAATTGAAGTTCAGATGGATAACCTGTATGCCCATAGGGATAAAGATCGTTGTTCATGCCAATCTCTAGATGATTTGATGGTCCTCTTGAGAATTTTTAGGAGATTCTTATTTGCTTCTTCTACTGCCCTGTTCATCTATGGTTGATATGGAGAAGTACGATGTTGCTTTATGCCGAAGAAATCAAGATATCCTTTTACAGACTTAGCCACAAAATTGGTTCCATTGTCCGATATGATCTCATGCAGAATGCCATAGCGGGTAATGATGTTATTCCAAAGAAATTTAATCACTTGTGATGCCGATGCAACTGACGTAGATATAGCCTCCACCCACTTAGTGAAATAATCAATTGCAACTAAAATGAAGCAATGACCATTTGATTCTTTGGGGTGGATCTTTCCAAACATATCAATTCCACAAACTGCAAATGGCCAAGGCATGGACATATTATAGAGGTGATTTGGTGGTGAATGAATATGATTGACATGTAGCTAGCATACTCGACACTTTCTAACAAACTAACAACAATCAGTTTCCATCGTGCTCTAAAAGTAGCCTAGTAATTGGATCTTCTTCGAAAGAGCTATACCACCCATGTGTGAACCACATATTCCAGCATGAAATTCCTTCATGGTTTCTTCAGCTTCTTCTTTAGTCACACAATGAAGAAGTGTCTGATTATAAGAACGTCTGTATAATTGTCCATCCCCTATGGTATATTACATAGTCATACGTCTTATTGTTTGTTGATCTTGTTTAGAAGACCCTTCTGGAAAGGGATGACCTTCTATGGAATGCTTGATGTCATAGAACCAAGGTTGATCATCATTAGTTTTATTTTGTTCAATCTGCATGCAATAGGTTGGTTGAGAAAGAGTCTTGACCTCCACGGAGAAGCTTTCTGATCCTTCGATATTCACCCATGATGCAAGCATGGCGACGGTGTCAGCATATGTGTTGCGATCTCTTTTCAAATGGTTGAATTTAACTTCTTTAAAGTCTTTGGTAAGATTGCTAAGATACTCTTTATAAGGGATAAGATGGTATTGTTAAGTCATCCATTCTCCATTAATCTCTGAAACAATTAGGAGTGAGTCTTCGATGACTTGGAGATGACAAACTCCCATGTCTTTTGCCACTTGAAGACCTAAGATGCATGCTTCATATTCAACCACATTGTTTGTGGCTTCAAACTCCAATCATTTTGCCACTGGAATGTGATTTCTCTTAGGGTATATGAGGATGATACCCACTCCTTTTCCATGTTGATTTACTGTGCCATCAAAAAATAAGGTCCATAATTCAAAATATGGTGGAAAATCGCTAGTACAATTGTTGATCACACTAATGTCTTCATCCGGGAAATCAAATTCTTGTTCTACGACCTCCGTGGTACTGTTATCTGCTAGTTGATCTATAAGAGCTTGAGCCTTGACTTCTTTGATGGAGACATATGTGATGTTAAATTTAGATAGAAGTACTTGCCATTTTGCACATCTGCCCAGTAAAATAGGACGATCACACAGGTAGCATAATGGATCATGACACACCACTAGTTGTACAAGATATGACATGAGGTAATGTCATAGTTTATGAGTGGTGTAGAATAGATCTAAACAATGCTTTTCAACGACCACTACTACAGAAATAGCATTCAGTGTCGCTTTTCTGGGCGTCGGTTATTAAGGAAAACCGACGCCTAACATATAAGGCGTCGGTTGTTTAATAGAACCGACGTCTATATTCGAAGACCAGCCAGACACGGGTACCACTTTGTATTAAGCGTCGGTTTTTTATAAACAACCGACGCTTAAAGTCGCCCGCGAAATCCATTTTTCGATAAAAAAAATAGTGTCATTTTCAGCGTCAGTTATCCCTCTCTAACCGACGCTGAAGGTGGTTCCCGCCAAAAATTTCCATGAAAATATCGTCCAATTGGACGTCGGTTGTTTCAACCAATTGACGCTAAAGATGTTTAGGCGTCGGTTGTGGTAAACAACCGACGCTATTTGGGAACTTATAACCCCCACGATCGCCCGACTTTTCCCCTTTCTTCTGTTTCATTGCTACCCTATTGCGGCGATTTTCCATGTTGCGGCGACTTTCCGGTGCTTCTCTGCTGCTGCTGCTCTCCGGCGCTTCTCTCCGGCGCCCCATCTCCGGCGTCCTTCTTCTCCGGCCCCTTCTTCTCCGGCCCCTTCTTCTCCACCACCCCTGCTACTGCTGCTATCCGCTCGTCGCCGCCGGTCGTTGCCCACCGCCCCTGCTCTCCTCTAGTCGTCGCCGCCAGTAAAAGCAGCTACGGTGCTGTCGTCGTCACCTCCGCCCCCGCCGGTAGAAGCAGCTTTACGCGTGCTGTCCTCGTGCAAGGTAACCCACAAACCTTCACCACCTTTTTTGTCCTCTGCCTTGCTTTTCTCTGCCGCCGCCAACCTAGAACTCACGCAGGCAGCGCCTAAGTAGGTGCCAGGGCACGCCTAGGGTCCCAAGCCCAGGTGCCCTGCCTAGATAGGCCTCTGGGCAGATGCTTGGGCGGCGCCAGGGCACGTCTAGGCTGCACGTCTAGTGGATTTTTTGCTAAAAGTTATTTACTGATTGTGTTTATTTAATAATGTACTGATATATATGTGATATACCAATTTGATAGTCCATGATAGAACAAAACATAATGATGTTGACTGCAACTTTGTGTGTCATGCTATTCTTAATTAAGTGTATATTTACTTCATAATTGAATGTTTAAGTAAGTTATAGATATCATGATGATGAACTGTAATACACACATGTGACATGTTTGGAATGTAAATGATGAACTGTAATGCACACATGTTTAACTTATTTTATTGTTGAGTATATTGAGAATCCTAATCACCCTTCTTGCTTAATGATGAACTGTAATGCACACATGTGAATGCTTGGAATTTAAATGATGAACTTTTCCCTAAATTTCCAATCATGCTTTTAAAGACATCAATAATCACCCTAATTTGAAGAACTAGGATTTTAGGTATAAGAATGACAACACATTATTTGTTGGCCTAGAAACCCGTCCAAGATTTACTCATTAGGAGTAAATCTTGGATAGTCCCCGGTTTGGGACTGTTCTTGAACACCTAATCTCACTTAGGATGTAAGTGTATAATGTGTATTGAGTTTTCGAGAAAATTTTGGTAGCATTTCCCCGTTTGTTCTCTAAGTACATATGTACTTAGAGAACAGCGGGGAAATGCTGCCGAAATTTTCTTGAAAACCCAATACACATTATACACTTACTAGTGAGATTAGGTGTTCAAGGATGGGATAGGTGGTACACATTTATTATATATAAGAATGACATCACATGTGTTTGTTGGCCTAGAATGTGAACAATCATTGTTTTTTATATTACTTGTACATTGATATAAATTAGAATGAACAATCACTAAATTATATACTGTTTGTATGGAGTCCGGCTTCATTGTAGATATCTATTATTGTGTTTGTTGGCCTAGAAACCCGTCCAAGATTTACTCATTAGGAGTAAATCTTGGATAGTCCCCGGTTTGGGACTGTTCTTGAACACCTAATCTCACTTAGGATGTAAGTGTATAATGTGTATTGAGTTTTCGAGAAAATTTTGGTAGCATTTCCCCGTTTGTTCTCTAAGTACATATGTACTTAGAGAACAGTGGGGAAATGCTGCCGAAATTTTCTTGAAAACCCAATATACATTATACACTTACTAGTGAGATTAGGTGTTCAAGGATGGGATAGGTGGTACACATTTATTATATATAAGAATGACATCACATGTGTTTGTTGGCCTAGAATGTGAACAATCATTGTTTTTTATATTACTTGTACATTGAAGGATTGCTAATTGATAAAAGATCACAATTTTAGAGACATGTATGTTTATACAAATGCTAAATGTTTTCCTTATTCTAGTTGATACAAATGCTAAATGTTTTCCTTTTTAATGAAATTTTCAGATGGCTCACCATGATGAGAATGATGTCCATGATGAGCATGAAGTCCATGATGAGCATGCTGTCCATGACGAGCATGGCGAGGATACCAACGTAAGTTCTAAAAACATATCCCGTATTTCTATAAAATTCATTATCTTCTAGTTATGTCATATATCCTGTATTTCTATATTGGCTTAATTCAGTGTGTTTATTTTTGTCAAATTTTAGGTTGATGATGCACAACTACCCATTGAAGCAATTGAGCAACTTGATGCGCAGCAACAAAAACTTAACAAGAAAAGGGGTATCACTCTGTTGAAAAAGTTACTTGCGCTGAGTGGCAGTGGATCCAAATTGGTTGTGGAGTTTGATAATGGAGGGAATGCAATTGGAGTGAACCGCAATAATTTTATAAACTATCTTGGGGTTGTCACTCGAAGCCATTGTGGTGTTAAGTATGATAATTGGCATAAAGTTCCTCAGGCAAAGAAAGACTTGATATGGAAAGATTTATGCGTGAGTTATTATTATTTGCAATTCTATTTTGTAGATTACAAATTCTATTATTTGCAATTATATTTTTGGTACTAGTTAATAACATTTCTATTTTACAGAATCTGTTTGCATTGGATGAGATGTTGCATCGTAAAAGTGTGATGCAACGCGCTGGAAAGATGCTTAGGAATTACAGGACAAATCTGAACAGAGAATACATAAGACAGGGTGATAAGAAGAAGAAGTCAGCCCTTGAACAATGGAACTTCTTGGACAAAGAAGATTGGGACAATTTTGTTGCTTCAAGAAAATCTGAAGAATTCAAGGTATTAGGCGTCACTCCCATTTTAATTAATATACATTGTATTCACCTATTCAAGATTAACATTTAGTGCTACTAACCTAATTATAAATGTGCATACTAACTAGGCCCTCAGTGACGCACAAAAAGCAAGGCGTGCACTGAATGTACATGACCATACTATGGGTCCAAAAGGCTATGCAAGCGTTCGCCAAAGACTACAGGCGGAGTCTGCGGCTACTCAGGAGTCTGCGACTACTCAGGAGTCTGCGGCCACACCCTTCCCTCGCCATGATATCTGGATAGCTGGCAGGAAAAACAAGAAGGGTGAAATAAAGAAGCCCGAAACTGCTGAGGCGGCTGCAAAAATGGTAAAATACAACTCTTAGAGCAATCATTTGAATATTGATTATTTGTGGTGTTAAATTACCAATTTTTGTTTATGGTGATTAGCGGGAGCTGCACGAGCAGAGGAAACAAGGCACGTTCATCCCTCAGGGCACAAGGGATGAATTGACAGTTGCTCTGGGTAACCCAGAGCATCCTGGACGTGTTAGAGGTGCCGGCGCTGGTGTGGGCATCAAAGCATTCTTTGGGCCATCCCAGCGCAAACCCAGAGCGGGACTTTCTCAAGAAGAGGTAACATATTCTATTTTTATAATGTTACTGCAAAAGGAAATTCATTAATAAAAAGCGAATATTTGTTTTATCCATGTATAGGAGAATAAGAGAGTCGAGGATATAGTTGCTAAGAAGCTCAACGATGTGGTTGCTGAGAAGGTCAAGGAAGAATTGCTGCGGTGGCAGGCATCTCAGGCTTCCAATCAGCCTATGCCGACCCACTCTTCTCCTGGTGCACAGACTGCAAGTAATCCTGGAGACCCATCGCCTAACACGTCTGCTGTAAGTATTGTTTATGACATTGTAGCTAGTCTTTTCAAGATGATATGTTTTCAAGATGATATGTATATATGTATAACATTCTTTACGTAAATTTGTAGGCATTGAAGCCATGCCGCTTAAGAATGGAAAACTATGTTGTTGCAGAGGCGCAAGCTTACCAGTCCCTTCCTGGGGCAACGTTTCATGGGACTCCAATGCCGCAGGGCTACATTCGTGTGAGCCCGATACATGTATTACCCGATTGGAGGGAAGTTGAGTTGCCATATGCCCACCCAGATATTGATACACTTGGTGAGGCAGAAAGCGGGGTCATATTGTGGCCCAAAGCAGATGTCCTCTACATGACTGAAATTGTAAGATAAATTTACATTGATTTAGACTGTTAATGTGTATATATGATGTCAACTGATCTGAAATTATATATACAGGTTAAAAAGAAGACACCAGGAGCACCTAGGCCTCCACCTCCAATTCCCGCATTACCAACTTGGGTTCCAACTGACCTACAATACCCGTTAGGTCCTGCTTGTAGGGGAATGGCATGTTGGCTACGGGCACATAATATACTTTGCCCTATAATTGTTTCTTTAGATGTAGATTATGCAGGTCAATCATACGACAGCTCTTTATTTATACAAGATATTATTGAGCTGTTTATGTATGATTGGTTGAATACATCAATGATAGAGACATGGATAAGGTGAGATCTTGTTTATACATCCATATACCTTGTGTAAGATCCGGTGATCTAGTTTCTTATATATTAATGCATACGTCTATATGTTTTGCAGCTACTTAATCGAAGATCATTGCAAACAATTTGCATTTGATCATGTGGGATTTTTGATTCCATCATTGATTAGTATGGTAGCTAAAGACCCTGATAGTGTTCAACAATACTGTATAGATGCTTTTACAATTTTTGGTCATCAAATGAAGACGATAATAATAGCTCCATTCAATGTCAAGTAAGTTTGCTTTATTTATAATTTGGACTTAAGAAAATTCCATTATTATTTTGCATTTTGAGTTATTAATTGTTAACTTTTTACCTCTAGTGGTAGACATTGGGAGTTACTAGTTATTGTCCCCGGGACGTTCACTGTTTATTATCTAGATCCCGCAGGAAGTACATTAAACACTAAAATTGGACACGTAATGAGAATGGCATTATTCTGGTGAGAAATATTTCATTTTTTATATCCGTTAACATCTTTTATTACATTACTATTTACTTATGCAACTTAGTGTGTTATATTAACATGTAGGGGTTTAGATGCATTCAAAAATGCTGGAGGAAAGGTCCCAAGGAAAAAGAACCAGCCATTGTCTTGGGAGAACGTAAAAGTAAGTTCCCGACTCCCTGACTCCAATGTATATATTATTGATGTGAATTGTGCTTAGTTGTATTATTTTGTATGTTTCAATTTATAGTGCGCTACACAAGACAATGGCTGGGCATGCACATACTATGTGATGCGATTTATGCAGATGATTATCAAACATGCCGCATTGGACATCGATACCATACATGAGGTATTATATATAGTCTCATTAGTTAGTATGAAATATATCAATCTTATTTTTATATTATTACTTATATATATACATCATTCTCTTTGCAGGTGTTTAAAACTGACCACACTATAGGCAAATGCTTAAAAAATGTACATGCTCCATATACGAGGGAAGCATTAAATGAAGTAAGAGAAGAATGGGCAATAGCTGTACAAACAGTGGCAACTGTAAGATATAATTGGGATGTTGATAGTGATGATGAATGATACTTTGTAAATGAATGTTTCTGAATGTTAAAACATGTATTTGAATGATTCTATATGTGTGAACGTGACAATTGAATTGATGTCTGAATGTATCTACTTGTGTGAATCTTTTTATGTTAATTTTGCAGGTTTGTGGCCTGTTTGTAGGCTGATATCAATGGATGTCGTAAACCTGCAGTTCAGAAAACTGAACTGCAGGTTCTCATCCTGCTGACCAGCCACAGCAGGCCTGCAAACAGATTTATAAAAAAAAAAAATATAGGCGTCGGTTATTTACCGATAACCGTCAGCACAGACTTACAGCGTCGGTTTTTTGTTGAACACTGACGCCAAAAGTGTTCGCGCTACAGGAAATGGGAGTCATCTAGGACACTTTTCTGCGTCGATTGTTTAGTATATAACCGACGCAGAAAGCGTCCTAGATGACGCTGTTCTCTGTGGCGCGAACCCTTTTGGCGTCGGTGTTTTATAATAAACCGACGCCTTTATGTAAGATAGGCGTCGGTTTTTTAACCGACGCTGAAGTGTCCAACCTTTTAGCGGCGCCCACATAGGCGTCGTTCAGAAACCGACGCCAAAGGGGGTTAAACAACCGACACTAAAAGGCACTTCTGTAGTAGTGGACTGTGTACTTTGCCTCTGTATCTATGAATTTCTTCGAGAGGTAGTATATTGCATGCTCTTCTATCCCAACCTTTTGTGTCAAAACACCACCCATGGCTTCGTTTGATATAGATAATCGTAGGGTGAGTGGTATCCTAGAATAGTTGGTTTGAGAATTGGAGGGTTATATAAGTGTTTCTTAATCCTCTCAAATGCTTCTTAATGCTGATCATTCCAACACGTATTGGATTTTTTCTTCAACAACTTAAAGATCGGTTCACATACTGGTGTTAACTTGGAAATGAATCTGCTAATATATTAGAGACGTCCCAGTAGACCCTGAATTTCCTTCTCAGTGCGAGGTGGTGGAAGATCAATTATTGCTTGAGCCTTATGTGGGTCAACTTCAATGCCGCGTTGACTGACAATGTATTCTAATAAATTTCTAGAAGTAACGTCAAATGTGCACTTGTTTGGGTTTGGTCGAAGTCGAAAGCGCTTAAGCCTATTGAAGAGTTTTTCCAAGAATGTTATGTGATACTCAGAGTCTTTTTACTTGGCAATCATATCATCAACATATACTTCAATTTCCTTGTGCATGAGGTCATGAAAAAGAGCTACCATGGCTCGTTGATATGTAGCACCTGCATTCTTGAGACCAAAAGCCATAACTCGATAGCAAAAGACTCCCCACTCGGTAGTGAAAGCTATTTTTTCCATGTCAGAAGGTGCCATTTTAATTTGATTGCAGCCGGAAAACCCATCCATAAAATAGAGAAGACCATGTCCAATAGTGTTATCTACCAAGACGTCGATGTGGGGTAGCAAAAAATCATCCTTTGGACTGGCTTTATTAAGATCTTTATAATCAACACACATTCTAACACGACCATATTTCTTAGGAACTGGGACAATATTAGCTAACCATGTCGGGTAGGAGACTGGTTGAATGAACCTTGCGTCATATTGCTTTTGTACCTCCTTTCTGATTTTGAGACCCCATTTAGGCTGAATGCGGCGAGCTTTCTATTTAACTGGACACATGTCTAGAACTATTAGAAGATGACGGAATGTGATGGATTCATTTCGTCCCGACATATCAGCATAACTCTAGGCAAAGATGTCGATGTTGCGTTTAAGGAGATCTATGAAGGATTTCTTGACAGAGGGAGGTAAGGTTGCTCCGATCTTCACATGGCATTCAATATGACCACTTCCAATATTTACAGTTTCTATTTCATCAACAATATGGAATGGTTGATGTTCCTTCATCATGTACTCTGGGATCTAGATATACTCATTGTTGGGAGATGTATATGCAAAAATCTCAGTAATTTCCTGTAGAACTTGTTGCTTATTCCTGCAACGTTCACGATGAATTGCCAACTTAAGAGTATTGGGCTTGATGATGGTTTAGTATCTATGGTGTATGGAAGGATGCTTTGATCTCCGAGGAGAAGCCTAGTTGAAGAACCAAGATGGAATCTCCTCATCGATTATTGGCCATTTTTTGAACCACATAGAGAAATATCAAGTTTGGTGGAAGCTCGTACTTCATAATTGAAATTGTTGATAGTTTCTCCAGGTAAAAGCCTATGTATACCTCCATGAGATGTCATCTTGTCACATGATTTAGATATCATCATGATGTATCCATCTTCAACTTGGTCATAAGCATTTAAGTCTTCATCGCTTGATTGTAATTCCTCATAATAGTAAGGCACCTTTGACTTGTCCTCACATGGCATGTCAGATATGGAAGACACATTTCTGTAGAGAGGATATGATTCACGGACTTGGTTCCTCCATTGGGTGTGTTCCCTGAGGTTTTTGCACTCAAAGAAGATCTTATTTCTAGACAGGAAACTAGTCTTCTTTTGAATATCATTTTTGGTTGGCCACAATGTAGATGGATGCCAATGTGGTACCCATTTGGTCAACTCATGTCCTTCTTATGTGTTGGACCACGATAGCCTAGACCCCTCTTGTGTTTATTACCTTGTAGCGTGACAGGGGAAGTGATGCCCTATAGACTGTGACCTAATCCTTGACCAAGTTGGAGACCCATTCTGGCTAGAGCATCATTGTATTTAACATGGTCTTTATGGATTCTTGGGAAAACTCGAAACTGTTCTGGAATATAATTGATAGTTTCAACATGCAATGTGTTAAAGCGTAATGCCAATTCATCAGTATTGATTGAAGCCACTATTTCTGGTATAAAATCACTACGAACAACCACGATACGGTTGGCATCTCAGAACTTGAGACATTGATGTAAAGAAGAAGGTAACACCTTGTACTTGTGAATCCAAGGTCTTCCTAGTAACAAGTTGGAAGACACATTTATCTCCATCACTATGAAAGTTTCTGGGCATAAATTTTGTCCAACCTAGATATTTAACATGATTTCACCTAGGACTTCCTTTGGACTTCCATCAAATGCAGTGGCTGTAATAGATGTAGGTTGTATATCTATAGGATCACACCCAAGTGTCACGAAGGTCTTCAAGGGACAAACATTGAGACCATCCCCATTGTCAACAAAAACCAATGGAACTTTCATATCATTGCACTTTATTGTGATATAGAGGTCTGGGTTTGAGTCAAGGCCCATTGGAATCTCATCATATGCAAAAGCGATAATAGTGGGTTTTGTAATTAGTGTAATTGTAATTGCTAAGGCCGCAGGTTCAATGTTCTTTGGGACAAATGCTCCTTCCAAGATTTTTAAGATAGTTGATATGTGTTCTATTGAGCTTTGTATCAGGTCCCACATGGATATATCTGCACATGTTTTCTTCATATGCTCTGCCAAATCATAAGAAAATGTTTGTTTATCCCCATCACTCACTGAAGGAATAAAAATGTGTCCTTGCTTTGTGATATGAGAACATACCAACTCGAACGGTAGAGGGACCTTGGTCATGTTGTATAATCCAGGAATAGTGATGATGGCTGAAGAAGGGATTGAGGATGAATTTGTACTCTGACCTTTTGATGTAGAGGCCTCTCCTACATATGTTGTGACTTTTACCTTTCCCTTTTCCACATGACATGAAGTTTCTCCTGTCATGGTATCTACCAAAGGAACTGCTTGTGGAATAATTAAGGTAGGTGTGACACTTCCTACATGCTCAAGGCTAGATCGTGGCAAGGGATCTTGAGCTCGAAGAATAACACCTTGCACCACCACTGGTGCAACAGGGCATAGACTGGGTATTCGAAGACGTGGAGTTGCACACGGCTGTGATGGTAGTGGTCCGAGGAGAACTTGACGTGGTGTTAAGTATGGTGGTTGCATGTATGGGGCTGAGATTCTGGGTTGTGTTGAGGTCAACCCTAGAACTGTAATGGCAGGCCTAGATGGTCTGTTTGGATGCATGATAGGTAAAGGTGCAATTCCTGGCACTGAGATTGATGGCTTTGGAACATTAATTGCGTTGACAAATGTTAGCCTTCGAGATAACAAGAATTGTTCAGTCCATTCATAAGCATGAGGATTGTCCTTTTGAAATCGAATGATCTCCCTTCAGAGAGCCTTGCACTCATTTGTATCATGTCCATATGAGTGGTGGAAATGACATAACTTCATGGGATCATGATTTTTGGAGGGCTTTGTTGTCATCGTCTTTATTTCAAGATACTCTAGATCTTCCCACAACTGTGCTAGTAGGTCGCTGAGTGGTAGTCTAATATCTTCAACTTCCATATCCTTCTAAAACTGGCATTGTCTCTGAACCCACTAGGTGTTTTAGGTGTGGTCTGATGCTGCAGTGCATACGTCTTCCTGGATTGTGTAGGGGTGGAGAACTTTGGTGCTTCATATTCTTTAGGTGCAAAAGTTGCTTCTTTGGTTGCATTGTGTTGTTGTTCCCTATGAAGTAGAGAAAATCGACTTTGTAGACATTTAACAAGATGTGTAAGATCAACATATGTTAGTTGCATTAGCATTGGCCATACAGTGTGTAAGATGCTTTCAGACATTGTCTGCGAGGGTGCTTCCGTCAGAGTCTGAGTGGCTTTGCTTGAAAATCTATTGTTATTTTGAGGAGGGGTTGTACCAACTTTGGGTGTTGCTTGTATATCATTATTCCCTTGTAATGACCAATTATCCAACTGATGAGTCACTCTGGTGATAGGTTCAAGTTCATGAAACTCTTCCAATATTACTGCGACTGTTGCTGAAGTGGTTTCCTGGTTGTACGTGACATCTAAGGTACCATCATCAATCAGATCTTGAACCACATGTTGGAAAGCTTTGCAACTATCTATCAGGTGACCTGGTACACGGTGGAACTTGCAAAATGTAGTAGCATCATAATTCTAAGGAAGCGGGTTTGGTGGAGGCCTTTGAGCCGGGAACTAGAGATATGACTCAATTTGTGGAAAGAGAGAAGCATAAGTGCAAGCTAGTGGAGTAAACTTTCGAGGGGGATTTCTTGGTGCACCCTTTTCATTGCTTTGTGTAGGCACATGTTGTTGTCGAGTGGCTTCAACTTGTTGAATCAATTGTGGTGTTGTAGTTGGTACAACTGTTGCTTGTTGTGGTATCACCTGTTGAAATGGCTGGAAATATGACATTTGAGGTGTATATCTTGGAGTTGTTCCATATGTGGGGTATCCTGGCGGAAGATAATATCTTGTTGTTGCTTGTGGTGAAGTCATGAACTGTGGAGCAACTGACTGTGCATAGTTTATATGTTGAGGAGTGACCACCCTATCATTATTGTGTTGGGACCCATTCTTGTTGCTTGAAAAGGGGTTCTGGACCTGAGGTGTATATCCCAGGATGAAAATTGCACTAATAGACTCTTTACTTGTTCCAAGAGGTCTAACTCCAAATTTGGGTCTATAACTGGGAGTTGTTGTGAGATTGAGACCAATATTCTTATAGACCCCTTTGTTTATGGCTGCTTCAATGCTAATGCCTGCTTGAATGGGATTTACAAATGTTCAATATGATTGAAAAGTGAGAATAGATGATAATGTTGGTGAAGATGCCTGAATAACCATTCAAATTACCTACTTATATATCAGTTAGTTTTCAATATGAGAAACTAGTTCCCTCCATCTTCCAACAAACTGGGTGAAAGTTTCCTCGGGTTTCTGTGTTAGTGCTTCTAGATAATCTCGTGTAGGCAGCTGGTCAATATTCCAGGCATATTGTTCAATGAAACGATTGTCTAGCTCAACCCATGAGCCGAATGTTCTTGGCTTCTGTTGATTGTACCAAGCTAGTACCGGTCCTTCTAGGGAACATTGAAACATGCGAATCAATAGTTTGTCATTGTCTTAAATCTCTACCATGTCAAAACAATAGGTTTGGATATGTAGATTTGGATCACCTCTGCCATTGTACTTGGAAAACTCGGGCACCTCAAATCTCTTTGGCAAATGTGCATCAGGGAAGTAGCAAAAGTCACCAAATTGTTTTAATCCCGCATTTTGTCCTTGAATTTCCTTAAGTTGTCTAGCCAAGCCTTCTAGTGTAATGTTAGATGAATCAGAACTGAGCACAGTAGATGGTGTAGGGATAGTCTCTACGTGACCTTTTATGGGGAGTGGATTCCAAAGATGAGCCATAGGTTGTTGATATTTCCCGGACTGAGTGCCATATAACATGTAAGGATGGAACCCACATGGACCTACTTATGGACACTATGCAAACTGATTCCACACTTGTTGTGTCATATGGATTGAATTATTCTTCTTTTTCTTTTGTTTCTCTGGTTCAATGTTTGTTGCATTATTTGTAGAAGATTCAAGAACTTTTAGAAGGTTAGGAGACGGTTCAATGGTAACTGGAACATGTAAAGGCATCCTTGATGGCTATTGGGCTGTAGGTGAGACTATGGGAGGTTGTTGATAATTACCCATGAAGAGGGGGTTCATGGAGAACTGAACGAGACCATGTCCTTGCATAGGTGGGTACATTGGTGGCATACCATATGGATACACCTGAGGAACATATGGCGGTGGTTGGTAGTACCTGGTTGAGATGCTCATTTGCGGACGACCTTGGTTCACTTGAGGATGTGTTGCATATTCAACAACTTCTTCTTCGTCAGAACTATCAGAGGTATCCAGTGTGGGAGCCATCTTTTATATCTGCTTCTACCTCTCTTTGTGCTTCTCGGCCTCAATAGATGTCATTGTAGTCTGTTCATTATTGAAAGTAGGATCTTGTGCTTGTGCTATCAACTGATCACAAATTGGTCCATGATTGACCTGCATCCCCACGTCTTCTTGGTGTTGGCAACCAGGATAGGCAAACTAGATAATAGGTTCATCAATGTCTTGCTAGATGGGAACATTTGTATGCCTTTCCATTGTCGATGAAGTTGAAGATGGGTACATACTAGATCTGAGAAGATAAGGACTACGCCGACGTGACACAATTGTTAAAGTGGTCTCCGTGACAAATGATCTGAAACACCTGCATGTAAATATTAGCTTTCACAAGAATAACCTTATTTGTGTGATATTTCTTCAAGTAGTGTGGATGATGCCCAAATGAAATCTGACATGTTAGAGAAGAAATTTTCCCCTTTCAGGGCAAGGGGAGGTAACCAATGTTGGCAATGTATAGGTTGTCCAAAGTGGAGATGAAAAAAGTTTGCCCCTTGCGTAGCAAGGGGACGTGATCAACCTTGACGATGACAAGTTACCCAATTGAGAATGAAAAAGAATTTGCCCCTTGCATAGCAAGGGGTCACAATTGATCCTAATGATGATGGGTTGTTCATGTGTGAAGAATTTTCCCCTTGCATGGAAAGGGGTGACAATCTAAGATTTTTATGAGTCGTGTAAGATAAATCAAGATGGTAATGAAAGTGGAAATCTTTCCCCTTGCGTAACAAGGGGACATAATTGATCTTGTTGATGAAAGGTTGTACAAGTGTTATGCATTTCCAACTAACTTTAATGAGTTTTGTAAGATAAACCATGAGGTGTAATCAAGATGATGATGGAAGTGAAATTTTTTCCCCTTGCGTAGTAAGGGGGAAACATTTTGGTCGTTCATCTCTTATATGAATATAGACAATGGATGATGGATGAAGTGTGATATCACCACATAATGTCAATGAAGTGAGAAAGAGGAAAAAATCATTATAATAAAAGAACTTTGACAATTCTAGAAAGATACCCCTAAGAAATGATGTTATATCCAACCTCTAACTATTACAGGTGTAGAAGGGTAGGTTATGATTTCATCGGTCTAGGAACCTCAAGAGATTATGAGAAATTTGTTGTTTAAGAAAAGCAAACGAGTATGAATGTCCTTTATTGAGAAGGAGATTGTCCGACCACTAGCTGGTTGAGGGTAGAAGGGCAGCTTAGGCTTCTCTATGCATAAGGATCCATGATGGAAACAAATGGTCACTTAGGCATGATTGGACATGCTTAAGATGAAAATGTATTGAAATGGGTAAGGTACATGAAGTCTATAATTTATATAACCTTATGGTTTGATGAAATGTTGGGAGGAATTTTGTCATTGATTGAGTGTGAAGATGAATTCAATGTTTTAGATTCCAAATGGATTGGAAGACCTTTGTTGGTTTTAGATAATGTGATGACAATCTTTGGAAAACCACATATTGAGTAAGGAATAGGGAATCCTATCACACATGATTGTAAAAAGATCAAATTTGTGGAGAAAAAGGTCAAATTTTGATTCAATTTGGACAGCCTTTCGGCGTCAAACATGATTGTGAGAAATTGGTTCAATTTTTGGTTGAATTGGGCAGCCTTTCAGTGTTAGACAAGATTGTGAGAAATTGGTTCAATTTTTGGTTGAAATTGGGCAGCCTTTCAGCGTCAGACAAGATTGTGAGAAATTGGTTCAATTTTTGATCCAATTTGGACAGCCTTCCGACGTCAAAAATGATTGTGAGAAATTGGTTCAATTTTTGGTTGAAATTGGACAGCCTTCCGGCGTAAAAAATGCTTGTGGAGAAAATGGTTGAATTTTGATTCAATTTGGACAGCCTTTCGGCGTCAAACAAGATTGTGAGAATTTGGTTCAATTTTTGGTTGAAATTGGATAGCCTTTCGACGTCAAACATGATTGTGAGAAATTGGTTCAATTTTTGGTTGAAATTGGGCAGTCTTTCGACGTCAGACAAGATTGTGAGAAATTGGTTCAATTTTTGATTCAATTTGGACAACCTTCCGACGTCAAACATGATTGTGAGAAATTGGTTCAATTTTTGGTTGAAATTGGATAGCCTTCCAGTGTCAAACATGCTTGTGGAGAAAATGGTCAAATTTTGATTCAATTTGGACATCCTTCCGACGTCAGACAAGATTGTGAGAAATTGGTTCAATTTTTGGTTGAAATTGGACAACCTTCTGGTGTCAAACATGATTGTGAGAAATTGGTTCAATTTTTGGTTGAAATTAGGTAGCCTTCCGGCATCAGACAAGATTGCATTTTGGCACATTCAATCTACTTTTGGAAATCCCACAAAAGTGATGTAAACACACAAGCATACATATTTGATCCCCACATTAACCCTGTTTCACTTTGATTATTTGTGGCCTTAGACATGAAAATGACAAGCATACAAATGGTGATCCTTATCTTCTCTAAGGACATAAAAAGAAACTCTACGAGTAGGTTGCAACTAGGGTCTTTTGGCTATAGGTGCTACTCCAATATACCTCACAACTACGACGAACACAATTGGTCTTTGGTACTAGGAGAGGGAGAAACGTTTTGGGCCTTTGCACGTACCCGCGATTGTGGCAGCGGTACCCGTACTAATTATCCCCATGTCTTTTCGAGAGTGTTAGCGTGTAGGCCAACAATCTGCCACTCATGACCTAATAGGATGATAGGACATGTGCTCGTGCATACATAGTGTTTTTTTAGAATTCCCAATAGAAGTAAATAAACATACAAGCAATTATTTTAGCATACATGAAATTTGTATTGAGAAGGGAACCATGCATCAAATCATATGAAAAACTCCCTTTTTGGACCAATAATTCCCTGCCCAAATCATTGAATCCTAACAATTTATTACAAATATGCAATACTAATTACAACAGATATAAGGGCTTTGCCTGAAAGGCAACCATAGATCTAATCAAATTTTCACGAGAGATGATATCTCGCAAAAATGAAGACCTGCACGAAATATGTAAGACCAAATAATCTACAAAGTTTTTTTTATGATACATGTTTTGTTATGAAAACTCTATAGTGAAAATGCAAGCATGAAGAAGAAGACAGAAGAAAAAGAAAACATTTCTCAAGAGACATGTTCTGTCGTGAAAGCGCTCAACACTGAAAATGCAGATCTGAAGAAGAAAACTAAAAAAAATCTCACGAGATAGGTTCTATCGTAAAAGCGCTCAACACTGGAAATGCAGAATTGAAGTAAATAAATAAAAAAATCTCACAAGACAGCGATGCTCGTGAATCCGATCGACACCGGAGACACATACCTGAGGAAAGAAAAAAATCTCATGAGATAACGATGCTCGTGAATCCGGTCAACACCAAAAACACAGACCTGAAGAAAGAAAAATAAAAGAATCTCACGAGATAAGTTCTATAGTGAAAACGATTGATCCCGGAAGAACAGACCTGAAGAAAAATGAAAAATCTCATGAGACAGGTTCTATCATGAAAACGATTGACACTGAAAATGCAGACCTGAAGAAAGAAAGAAAAATCTCACGAGACTACAACACTCATGAATCCGATCGACACCAGAACCACAAACCTAGAAAAAGAAATCTCTCGAGACAAGTTTTGTCGTGAAAGCGCTCAACACTAGAAACGCATATCTGAAGAAGGAAAAAAAATCTCACGAGACAAGGGCACTCGTGAATTCTGAAATGAACTCAAACCATAATGTAACTTGAGCACGACTTCTCCCCAGTGGAGTCGCCATCTTGTTTTTGTCTGTGGAAAAGGACAGATTCGTGGAGTCGCCACCTTGTTTTTTTAACGGTAAAACCCAAAAAACCATGTTCTGATGACTCATTTTGGATAAGGTGTTGATCAAAGGGTAGAAATCTGAGAACGGCGTGCTCAGTTATGGAACGGGAAATGGCTATGAAGCTGGTACCCCGATCCTCCCATTAAAAATGGTATTACGGTGGTTTTGAGTCAAAACAAGAAGAAGAAATCGTGCGAGAAGGGAGGCATCATGAGATTAAAAGAAAAGAAGGAAAAGGATGTGAAGCAACCTTTGATATGTTGCTCTCATCTTGACAAGAATTCGTGCCTGGTTTCACCACTAGCCCTCCTTTGTGTGAAAGGGTGAAGATCGATGTTGGATTCAGAGGTGGGAGGTGGAAGAAGGCCCTCGAGGTTTCACGCGAGAGGTTCCCTCGTGAAAGCCTCTGTGTAGACTCTGGCTCTCGGTTTCTCTCTGGCTGTGCTCGCTCTGGCTGCTCTCTCTATGGACTGCCTGACTGACTGTCTCTCTATTACCCCCTATTTGTCTCTCTCTGACCGACCCTCTCCCTTTTCACGAGAGAACCTGTATCGTCAGATATCAGGGGGCTCTCCCCTCTATCCTAGGAGACGTGGGAGGTTTTCTGGACTCCCACTCCACACGAGGGAGCACGTCTTGTGACCGTGATCACGTCTTGAGCAGTTACAGCCTTGAATGACTCATGCCGCTTTTTCACAAGAGAAGATGTCTCGTGAAAAACATGTTCTCTCAAATTTTGAAAATAAAAAGATATTCTATCCTCTCTTTTTGGTATGTGCATGTAAATGCGAGAAAAGTGTATGCATGTGTGAAATAGAGTTAAATAATATTAAACTTCTCATGAGAGATGATGTATTGTGAGAAAATTTAATATCAAAATAATATTGTCACATTGCAACACGATATAAGCAAAATAATATTAAATTAATATCATTAAATTCATTCATGATAAAATGACTCATGATCAAGATTAAAATATTAAAATAATATTACTTTGATACCATGTGAAAAAGAAAGCTGATATTGTGAGACGTTAAATAATATTAAAACAATATTTTAAATAGCTCATAGTGATTCACTATCGTGAGCTAAGAAATATTAAATTAATATTAAATTAACCAGAGTATATATGTATAAAATGAATTACAATATGGGTTGATTGCTTAATCAAAGATATATGATAGATTCACACACATTGAGATGGAATTGAGATAATAAAGACAAGATTAATAATAGAATTAAATTAATCATGTATATAAAGATGTGAGAAACATTCTGTCAAATCCATTTGTAGTCATAATACCTCAGGTTGACTGATTTAGGACCCAAAATGTGTTCTTGCATGTTTTACATTGATTTTATTTAATTACCCTCAAGTCAGATTCACATGACTTTGTTCAGAACATAAGTTCGTGATTGAATTTGATATATTAATATTGTTTCTACATCCCTTGTTTTGAAGTTAGTGTGTAAATCAAACATATGGTTCCGATTAAGGTCGCCATCTGACAGGGTAAAGGTGAGAAAGCACAAAGAAGAAGTTTGTGGTTATCCAAACACTATCATCTTGTCAAATATGTGACGACAAAAATGAGGTGTCAAAAACTTGTAACTAAGATGAGAAAAATATGTGGGACACTTAGTACCAAGTTTTAATCACTTTTTAGCCAAATTACAAAATCGATCACATATTGTTGATCGGTCTTGTTCCAATCTCGACCGATCCCATGGATTGATTTTCTGATGATATGCATCAGTCGAGTTGTGCATTCACAGAACTCGACCAAACGACTTACTGACCAAATGCGATTTTGGCTAATCGGTTGAGTTTCCCAAGACAAACTCGACCAATAGTTTGAAATTTTGATTTGTCTTTTAGTCAATCGATCGAGTTACCTTTATTGAAACTCGACTGAATGCACTGTATGGAAAACATAGAAAAAGTGATTATAACCGTTGGTGACTTGTTTGGATGAAAATATATCAGTTTCCTTGAGCAAAAATGACTATATTTCGGCCCTAAGTGTTCCCCAACTCCAGCGAGCACCACCAACTATAAATAGGACCACTTGGAGTTCATTCCAAGGTTGCTCATTCACTAGATTCAAGGTCCTTGCTATAGTTGAGTGTGTTACTACTCCTTGAGCCCCTTTGTAACACCCCTGACCCTGGTTATGGCTTAACCCTATAATTTTTGCTTAAATAAGTTACTTACCAATTGGTTCTAATCTTTTGAAAAATAATTAAGGCCTCTTGTGAAGTTGTTTTCAAAGTTTGAGCTTAATTGCAAACTAATTGTGTATTATATGAAAGTCTGAGTCAAAAGTGCAATTTACCCTAGATGAGGGGTTACATTGCAAATGACACATGTAGAATATGTTCTAAGTGTTTTGGTATCATAATAAAGAAAGTGATGCTAAGTGGTAGCTTGTGGAAAGCCTAAATCCCAAGTTATAACTTGTTTAAACAATGCTAGTACTTTGTGCACCAATTTTGGTACAATTTGTAATTTACCCAATATGTGGGGTTAAAATGTAAATCACCACCTATAGAGTGACCCCACTTCCTCTATGTAACCTTTGGAGGAAAGAGAAATAAGGGGGCACTATGTTTAAATCACCTATGAGTGGTGATACTCTTTGGTAATGAAGGACCAATAATGAGTTAAAGGAAAGAGCCTTATATGTGTTATATCGAGTTGTAGACTTGATATAAGGATCCCTATCGGCCAAGGAGCCAAAGTGGGAGCCTCCTATCAGTTTGTTGAGCCTTAGAAAAGGCCATGACGGGCAGAGAACCTTAGG
Source organism: Alisma plantago-aquatica (assembly GCA_963693085.1). Classification (NCBI taxonomy): domain Eukaryota; kingdom Viridiplantae; phylum Streptophyta; class Magnoliopsida; order Alismatales; family Alismataceae; genus Alisma; species Alisma plantago-aquatica. The sequence continues at coordinate 997,311,714 of OY856413.1, read as the reverse complement.
TAGGTGGGCCCATGACGAGTTGCAAGTTCCTTACAAAAAGTGTATCGGGTTGCATATTTAATGAGATAAAGACGAGATAACTTGCCCAACAAGATAAGTAAGGGCCGAGATATTATATCTAGGCTATCCTCAAGACTCTTGCATGACAATATATACATGTGTGCATGTATGGTCATGTGTTAACCATGCATGGCCACGTGTCATCTAGTAGCATGAGGGGAAGACACCTCATATATGCTTTATCTCATGAAATCGAGTATATATACTTCACCTTTCACCAACTTATGAAAGTTTACGATCCTCATAACCATTCCCCTTGAAGATATCATGCAAATACCCTTAGGTATCATGAAAATCAGCTCAAGGATCTAGGAGAGCTCGAGCACCAAGCTTTAGGTAAGGCTTTGGTCACCTTCAACCTTGGTTGAAGTAGGATATCAAGTTATGGATATTATTTTCTTTCTTCACCAAGTGCTTAACTATGGTGATTTCTTATATATGGAAGAGTTGTGATGGATCCCTAGACTTGTGAGAAGTTCTTCTTCAACCTTAGGATGAGAATCTTTGGAGCTTGGAGCTTTGAAGTGTTCACAAGGCAGGTTATATAACTTGAACTCTGTCATGTTATTATTCATCACCTAAATTGCTATACTTAATGAACTACTTTTAATTCCAAAAATCTTCTGAAATAGTTGATGAATTTATGAGTTCTATTAGTTTCTTAGACCTGTTTCCATGGACTATAATAGGTAAAACGAAGGTCTAGAGCTTGAATAAGATGGTATCACTTCATAAAGTGATATCAGGTTCAAGCACCCAAGCAAGTAGCTCTTACCTGATATGGTAATATACATGCACTAGTTGCATGATATGCTTGTGAGATTATATATCCTTGCATGGTATGGAATGAAGTTCCTACCTTGGAACACAATATGGTGTTAACCATAAACCTTTGCATGATAGGAAGTCAAGTATAGACTCCTTGCACGATACAGGAACAAGTGCATACTTGTGAGACAATATGAAATCCTAGTTGGGTACCCGATATGAGTAAGTTAAAGCAAGTATTCCTTGCCCGATATGATCATGCAATATACCCCTAGTACACGATACCTTGAAGAACACATTGGTGCATGATATGAATAAACAAGTAAACCCTTATGCACGATATAAGGCATGGATTCTAAGTGTAATCTGATATGGTTGAAACACCTCAACCCGATATGATACTCAAGGTAGGGTTAACCCAATAGGGGAATAATGGATAGCTCATACACAATATGATCCATGCCCTTTGCACGATATGGCAGATACCCATTTACCTTTATGCACAATACAAATCTAAAACTATATCTCTTGCACAATAAGAGATAGTGAACACTCTAAATGATATAGAGTTGGATAATTCCTAAGTGATGGGTAAGCCAATATAAGTGGTGAGTGATACCACATGGAAAATATCAATGATACCCCTTGAAGGATAGGGAAAGTACCTACTCTTACCTTGTGAATGATATGAGGTTCAACTCATACTTCATGTACGATATGGCATAATTTACCTAAGATGGTGGGAAACCCTAGATGAGAGATTGAACCTGATACACCCTACCCTTTGTGTGATGGTTTGTGGTATGAGAATATAATAAGACACCTAGCTTGGGAAGTGGCCGTGGGTAGAGACACTGCTTGGTGTAGATATATCAGACCCAAATATGAAAAATACATAGGGGGAAATCTTCCAAACATATCCAGACTGGCGAGAGTTGTACTTAAAGGAAAAAGCTTCATTGCTGAGAACACATATAAGGAGGTGTTGAACGACAATGGGACTAATTTCTGGAAGGACTAATGTGTTTTGAGGAGTTAAAACTAGAGGACCTGGCTGTCCGACCAGTTCTGGTAGACATTGTAGACTTGCAAGTAGCCAGTGTGAGATTGAGCAATGGTGGTTGGGACAAAGAGTTCCTCGAGCACTGACTGCCCAAGGAAAAGGTCAACCAGATCATGGCTACAACAGTACCTGTTACTCAAGAAGGCAATGATATCTTTGTGTGGAAGGCTACCACGGACGGGCAATACTCAACCAAATCTGCTTACAACATCCTCAGAAGATCACGCGACCTGAAATCTGAAGGAGATTGGGACAGGTTGTGGAAATCCAAGGTAGCGGCCAAAATCAAGCACTTCATGTGGCTATTCATGCATGGGGCACTCCTAATGAACCATAAGCGGGTCCAACACCATATGTCTATGGATCCCTTGTGTGGACGATGTCAGGAGGATGAGGAAACATCCATCCACACCATCTGTGACTGCAAGTTTGCTAAACTAGTTTGGAACAGGTTGTTTAATGGAGATCAATCACCGTCCTTCTTTTCTACTGACGCTCATTCATGGACCAACCAAGGGTTGTGGCTGAAAGGAGAGAAATAAAACTTGTTCATGATCACCTGTTGGTATATATGGCACAGTAGAAACAAGCATATCTTCGAGATGATAATTAAACCCACTGAACACATCTATCGGTTTATTTGTTCTGAGGCAGCCGCATCGGTGAGGGCATGGCAGGAAGACGATGACGGCAATGCAGGACAGTCACCCAAGAAAGCAGAAGAGGGTTGGCGAAAGCCGAGCGCTGGGAGGTTGAAGATGAACGTAGACGCCGTTGTCCTTCGACGGAAAAGTGCAGCAGCAGTGACTGTTAGGGATAATAGAGGTGCCTGGATGTGGGGTTTTAATACTCTGTCAACTAACGTTCAATCAGCCCTACATGCGGAGCTACGGGCTTTACACTGCAATGCAAAAGGCAGAGGAATTGTGACTGATAGAGCTGGATATTGAATCTGATTGTAAACAGGCTATCAGTGCAGTGGAACATCAAACTGCTGAACATCCAAGGCATGCACGCATCATTTATGGGTGTCAACAGTTTCTGGTTAGAAATGTTCACTGGACACTGTCTCATATCCAAAGAACAAGTAATAGAGCTACGGATGGTCTAGCTAAGTACCATATTAGAAACAAGCAAGGGTCATATCACTACATCAGACCACCTGAGGCTATTTATGACTAGCTAGAGAATGACAAATGTAATGGTAGTAGTACTACCACATTTAATTTGCATTTAGCTTCCTGTATGTTTAATCCTTTGAATATGCCTGCAAGAGGAGAGCAGGATGAATAAGAAGATCTCCTGACTTACCCCCCAAAAAAAAGACACCTAGCTTGTCAAGTAACTATATGACAAGGTTGATCCTTGAAAGAATGAAGGAGTTATGAGTCTAAGGGTCTACCTAACATGGTAACCCGATATGTCACTCGATATGTAACCTGATATGTCACCCGATATGTAACCCGATATGTTGCCCGATATGGATACCTGATATGACAATCCTAAAAGGGAACCAATATGGTATCTTGTGTATACCACTCAAAGGATATATGATGAGGCATATGCTCTATGCCCAATATGGGGCACATCTTGTGCATGATATGGCACCAAGCACATAGATTATACCCGATATGGGGTCAAGCACCTAGCTCGTACCCGATACAAAGCTAATTTGAAATGATAAGATCTAAGTGATAGTCCATCCGATATGGGTACATGATATGTTAGTTAGGGGATACACCCTAAAACATGATATGGTAATGTGGTTATATCACATGCCCGATATGGATACATGACATGAAGTAAAGAATGTGGTTTAAAGTATAATATCATAATACACACGTCTTGATACCCAATATGATAGAGACACTCCAATCATGAGTAATTGACTGAGTGACATATGTTGAATATGGTGTTAATAAAAAAATGAAATGAATTGTTAACGATGGACTAATATTCCTCTAGAGGAGGATTGAACAAAAAGTATGATGTAATCAATATCCTAGTAAAGATGAGACAGAAACTCATACTTTGTATTGATAATCATTTAATGATACATGATGAAAATAGATAAGTATGATTGCATACTTATGATATCAATATATGCTCCTAGATGTGTGGAGCAATGAATTAGGGTTGCATTGATAATATGAACTTGAAACCCTATTAGGCTATAAAGGGAAACTGTAAGGACCCTAACCTTCATTTTGGGCTTACCCTGTTTGTTTTGCCTAAACCTTGTGCTTGGTTGCTTGCTAATCACCTTTAGTGGTGATTAGGACTTTCCTGTGTTTTGTTGGGAGTTGAAGGTGCTACTTGCAAAATAACCTAAGTTAGGGTTGAAGAGCAAGTTTGTCACCTTGAGAGATGTCTTTCTCTCTATTTTCTTCCTTTAGAGTTGAAAGGAAGGTTTGGGCTCATGCCTTGTGTTGTCTTGGGCTTTGTTGAAGCTTTCTTGGGCTTGGTTGAGCCTTGTTGGGCCTTGCCTTGCTTTGAGGAGCCGTGTATCGAGCAAGGATGCCTTGTGTCGGCCATGGGGTATCGACCATGTGTGTTTTGGCCATGGAGGAAGTAGTGTGTCGACCTTTGACCTTTGTTGACCTCCTTACCTTGGTTGTGTCACCCTATCTTGGACAAGTGGCCGAACTTTGGTTGAGTGGTGGCATGGCATGTGCATGAGGTTTGCAAGGTGGTAAAACATGTGGACAAGTGTCCCTTGGTAAGGTGACACCTTGCCTTGGTTTAACCTTGACCCTCATCTATATATGCCTTGCCTTTATCTTCCTTAGGAACCCTTTAGCTCTTTTGTTGCTCTTCCCTCCTTGTGTGAACGACACCCCCTTCCTTGGAGAGCTTGGTGGCCGATCCTTTCCCCTTGGTGGTGATCTCTTCTTCTTCCTTTAGCTTGGTGGCCGAACCCTAGGTGGGTCTTGTTCTTTGGTAAGCATCTTCCCTCTCTCCTTAGCATCTTCTTCTCCATCTTGCCTACTCTTCGGCCATGGTGGTTATGATCCTTACTCCGTTTCTAGAGGTGGCCGAAGTGGTGAGCTTGGAGCTAGGAGCTAGAAGCTTGGAGCTTTGGAGCTTGAGGAGTTTGCTTAAGGCGGGTTACATAACTTCTAACCCTAGCTATTCTACCTTCTTTATGATGCATGATTCTTATATGGCCATGCATGTTATGTATCTTTCTCTAGTACATGTCGTTGACATTATGGATATAGTGAACATGATGTTGCTGATGTTTATATGCCTTTAGATCTTGTTGGGCGAACTATAGTTGGGGTTTTCTTTAGTAGCAACACTCCTTTCTCTCCTTGGTCTAGAGAAGTGAGTTTGAGCTCTAGTAATGTGGGCAATACCCCACTCTCGTTTAAGTTGAGAGGTGAACTTATATTCTAGTTGCTTGGGTAACACCCTCCTTTCACCATGGATTAGAGAGGTGAGCTTTTGGACAGATGATGACCTATGTTGAGGTTGGTCCTTGTGGTTGCCCAATTTGTGATAGAGGTTGTGCAAAACCCCTCTCTCTTGGTTGTTGAGAGGCGAGCCGACCTTCTTGATCAATTAGGGTTTGGTGCCCTTGTGCTTAAGGTTGAAGATGACCATGTTGGGTTGTGCCTTGCATGATATGACCTTGGAGTAGTGCTGCCCGATAGCCTTGTCTTGGGTTGTACCTTTGGCCGATATGCCTAGTTGAGCTTGACCAATACCCTTGGGTGGAGTTGGAGCTTGGGCGATACACCTTGATGTGTGCTTTGCACGACACACCTTGTGATAGATCTTGGCCGATATGAAGTAGTCTTGTTCTGCCCGATATAGTGGGTGCATGGTGGAACCCTGTTAGGTGCCTTAGTGGTGGTCGATATGAGGTGTTTGACCTAGTTGGGCGATAGGTCTTCTTAAGGTGTTGCTTGTTATAGGTGGGCGACATCCTAGCTTCTTCCTTGGACAATATGTGTAAGATGGGTAACCTTGTGTCGAGCATGGGTTGGTGTTTGCACGATACACCCTACGGGAGTTGGTCGATATGGTGCCTTAGTGGTTACCATGCTCTTGAACAATAGAGTGCCTTGGCCAACATAAGAGTCCTTTGAACGATATGGGTGATGGTTGAGCGATAGGGCATCTTGGGCCCCATGCTCCTGGTGGACATGCTTCTGTTGGTGAGGGTTGGTCGATTGAAACCCTAACCCTAGTGCACGATAGGATCCCTGATGCACGATAAGATGATGTGTTGTTGGCCGTTCTGATGGCACATGTGCTTTAGGGTTTGGAACCCTAGCTGTTACACCCTTTGGTGAGGTTTGGCGCTGCTTGTCATACCTATATTAAGGGTTGCATGATCTTTGGTGAGGGTTCTGATAACCTAGAATGTATATAGTTGATAGTTCTCTATTAATAATGATAATACAAGTGACATGATGTAATCACCTTGAATCATGTATATATGATAATGGATTAAGATGATAGGTTGTGAACCAGGAAGCTTGGAAGCATATGATGTTTCTATACATGATAGTGTGACACATGCATATGATCACATGTATGGAGCATGATATATGCTTATGATTGAGGTTAAAACTATGCTTTCTACATCTTTATGTGTAATATACTCATGGATGTTGCTTTATACTTGATAACATGATAATCCTGATGACTTCAGCTATCTCTATGGATGTGTATACTAACCATGCATGTATTTTTATGTGGATTCATAGCCTAGTAAGAGCTATGAGATGTATGTGCTCGAGTAGCACCATGTGGAAATGAGATAACAAGTGGATAGGTATGAGGACCTAATATAATACTGTGTGCCTGGTTGAGGTGTTATCCTCTGATGATGAGATAAGGGATGCATTCCCAGAATGTTGTTGCATGATTATGATGCCTTGGGAGGCAATGGTTGATATCATGAGGGGTTGATGTCCTAGGATAGTATGATGATGGCAATAATGATGTAATTCTATAAGGCTATGTTTATATTTTGGTTGCCTCAACAATTGGCTTAAAATATACTAATTAATGATAGATGAATATATCATGTAGTTGCCCTAGCCATAGATCCATCATTGTTAGTATTTAGTGATGGTGAAATAGGTTTATCCTGCGGGATTACCTGTAGCGCATATTGTTGAATATGCGAGGTTTCCCCTAGCCTAAAATAGGAGGGTTTAGTGCAGCTGTGGTTGCAGACTCAGGATATATGGAGCATGGTGAACAGACCCATGGCTTAGGATATGTGATCATGAGCATGATGCGTTCATGGCTCAGATGTATATACTAGCACCTATGATGAGGTGAGCTAGATATATGGGTAGCTTGCGGAACTGACCTAGAGGCTGAGGCCTATAAGCATAAGACTGCAGTCTCACTTGATGATTCGTGTACTGACTACGAGAAGGTGAGGTCATGGAGTACAAACCTCCTTAGACATTGTATGGCACCGGATTGGGCTTCACAGCCAATGGTTGGACTTGAGTAGGGAAGGCTCACTTCCTCATGGCATAATAAAACGTAATTCAGTCGAATAGTATATCTTGCTTAGAGCAAAACACAGAACATTAATTGAGGCCTTGTACTTATATAGATGATCTAGTTTTACTATGCAGTTGTATGTATGATCCCTATATCTTGTGATAAGTTCTTATAAAGCTTATCTTGTCAATCATGTTCCATAAAGAAATGCTTGGTTATATGCCTCATGGATATCTTGGTAAGATTGATGGTAATAATAGCCTTGCTCAATATGCTGCTCTTATTATACGCTTTATTAGTTATCTGCTGTTGTTGCCTTAACCTTCTGATGTTTTATAGTTTTGGTGGGGAGTTATGTTTCTCGCTGGGACTGTGTGTCTCACCCCGCTGGTTTACACCCTTTTTAGGTGATCGCTCTAGGCATGGTGGTGGTCGTGAGGTTGCGGCCGAGCAACAAGAAGAGAAGTAGAAGGCAAGAGATGGACATGCTGCTATTTTGGTGGTTTTGTAGTAGAGTCGTAGAGTCATCCCTGTACTCTCAGGTCCTCAGAGGTGTTTGACGACGTTTCACGATGTCTAGCTATTGTAATTTTGTATATCCTACTGCTGGCCATACTTGGCCGTTATGTATGTATAAATAGGTGTTGAACTCTAGTGTTGACAGAACAACTGGTTCTAATAAGTTTTGTACCTATATCAAGGCTTGTGAATATTCTTATAACATGCTTTCTCTATAGGATCTGGATGCAAAAGTCTCCTTGAGTATGCTTTCCGCAATCGGTTTTAATTAATTCGTATTTTTGGTAAGATGAGGTTTCATACATTTTTGCGTGTCATCTCGTTGTCTGGGTGACGGCGGGGTGTCACAGTTGGTTTGGTATCAAATCTCTAGGTTCACTGAGTCTACAGGGATCTAGGACTAGGTTTGCATCTATTCTTATGAGTTTCCCAGATTTTCTTACAATAACCTTCCGCTATCAGTCGAAGATAAAGCTTAAAGATTTCTGGAAACCATGAAGAACATGCTGCCGAGAGTAGTGATGCTGCATCAGTTGATGGAGCAGGAGGGAAGGCACATGAAGATCGGGTACCTGAGGTCCCCCAACTTGACTCAGCCATTCTCGAAAATCCTACCTACGAACAACTTATGGGGCAGTTGATGGCTACGATGAATCACATGGTGGAAAGGTTGCCAGTGCCTCAGCCAAGGGCACATGCTCCCCATGGTGAAACATCAGGTATTGGGAAGACCTTTGAGTGGCTTTGCCGAGTTAGAGCTTCGGACTATGTTGGAACGGCTGATCCAACAGATGCAAATATGTGGCTGACATGTCTCGAGAAGGCCTTTTAGATCCTTGACATCCCTAAAGCAGACAAAGTCAAGCACACTGTCTACCTTCTGAAGGGTAGTGCTAGCCATTGGTGGGCCATTGAGGAGGAGAAGCAACCCGGTGAGGAGATCGGTTGGGAGGTTTTCCGGTGAGAGTTCATTAGCAGATACTTTACGAAGACGTATCTGGACGAGAAGATCAACCAGTTTGAGCGTCTACGCCAAGGATCGATGAGCATCACTGAGTATGAAGCCAAGTTCATGGACTTGCTGAGGTTTTGTCCTCACATGGAGGCGACAGATGATGAGTGGATCAGGTAGTTTGAGAAAGGTCTGAGTGCTGAGCTATCGACACCTACTGCTAATTTGGAAAATCAGGAGCGGTTTGCCACGTTCGTGGAGTCTGTCTGCAGTATTAGATGATCTGTTAGGGAGAAAAGGGAGTCCATGACCAGGAAAATGCCTATTCAGTTCCAGGGACAGAGATCTGGTGGCTTGAAGAAGCCAAGGTTTTCAACACCTTCCACGATGCAGAGTTCTCGTGTACCATCACAATGGTCTCTGAGTAAGGGAAGAAGTTATGTTTCTTCACCATCGAAGGCACATAGTATAGCTTCTGTGGCAGTGACAAAGCCATCTAGGCTGCAAACAAAAGGCAGGTCATGTTATCACTGTGGACAGACTGGGCATTTAAGGTCAAATTTCCCAAAGAAAGATGTTGAAGTAACACAACAGCTAAGGCAGAGTCAACAAGGGTCAGATAGACAACAACCCATTGATAGTAGAGGGCGAGGACGCGGTCAAGCGTCGCAAGCAGGATTGTCTGCTCAAGGAAGCAGAGGATGTGGACAACAAGCAATGACTCAATTCTATGCTATGAGTCATCTGAAAGCGATAGTCAACCCGCGAGTGGTGACAGGTCAGATGGAGTTATTTCATTCTGATTTGTCTTCTTCTTACTTTATATCTATTTTGGTTGACCCGGGTGCTACACACTCTTTTATCTCACATAGTCTGCTTGCCAGCTATCCTTTACCTATTAGTTGTAAGAAAGATAGCCTGTTGTTAGAAACCCCTCTCAATGGTTCCTCAATGCTTCAAGAGGAGTGTCCGTCTTGTGTTCTGTCTTTCTCAGGACACGGTGTAAGTGGATCTTATACCACTTGATATGCATGGATTCAATGTGATCCTTGGGATGGATACCTTAGAGATATATAAGGTCGTGTTGGACTGTGGTTCCAAGCAGGCAGTGTTTGAGGACGATGGAGAGAAGTGGATCTTCCAAGGAGATAGGAAGATTCTTCCGACATGTCTAGTGTCAACAATGGTGGTAGAAAAGTTGTTGTGGCAAGGTTGTAAAGCATTCTTATCTCACATTGTGGATACCAAGGTGAAAGGTCCTAGCCTTGAGGAGGTGACAGTTGTCTGAGAGTTTGTAGATGTGTTTCCTGATGAGTTCCCCGGTGTTCCCCCACCTCGAGAGATTGATTTCGAGATCAATCTGGTACCAGGAACACAACCAGTTGCACAAACACCATATAAGATGGCTCCAACATAGATGGCAGAGTTGAAGAAATAGTTACAGGAGTTGTTGGAGAAAGGTTTTATCTGACCGAGCACGTCATCTTGGGGTGCTCCAGTACCATTCGTTAAGAAGAAGGATGGGTCGATGCAGTGATGTATAGATTACCGACAGTTGAACAAAGTTATGATCAAGAATAAGTACCTGTTGCTGAGGATAAACGATTTGTTTGATCAGTTGTGTGGCGCTACAGTGTTCTCAAAGATCGACCTACGGTCTGGATATCATCAGTTGAGGATTAAAGCGGACGACATACCAAAGTCAGCATTTAGGACGAGGTATGGTCACTTTGAGTTTATGGTTATTCCGTTTGGGCTAACCAATGCTCCTGCTTCTTTCATGGATCTGATGAACTGAGTGTTCCGTCTGTTTCTAGACCAGTTTGTTGTAGTCTTTATAGACGACATCTTAATCTATAGTCAAGATAGTCAAGAGCATGAACAACATCTTCGACAAGCGTTGACTCTTCTTCGCCAACATCAGTTATACACCAAGTTCAGCAAATGTGAGTTCTGGTTGAAGGAAGTGACATTCTTGGGTCATGTGATATATGTAGAAGGAGTCAGAGTGGACCCCAAGAAGGTGGAATCAGTTGCAGATTGGGAGCAACCAAAGACACCGATGGAAGTTCATAGTTTTCTGGGTTTGGCAGGATATTACCGGAGGTTTGTCAAGGATTTCAGTGCGGTCACGTTGCCGATGACAAAGTTGACTAGGAAGGATGTACCTTTTGTCTGGGATGATCATTGTCAGCAAGATTTCCAAAGTCTGAAGGAGAAGCTGACCAGTTCTCCAATGTTGGTGCTGCCAGGGCATGGGAAGGGCTATGTTGTTTTCTGCGTTGCTTCTAAGAAGGGCCTAGGATGTGTGCTGATGCAAGAGGATCACGTGATTTCTTTTGCTTCATGACAACTTAAGAAACATGAGGAAAACTATCCGACACATGATTTGGAGTTGGCAGCGGTGGTCCATGCGTTAAAGATTTGGAGACACTATCTTTATGGGGAAGTGTGTCAGATCTTTACAGATCATAAGAACTTGAAGTACAACTTTTCATAGAATGAGATGAACATGCGACAACGACGTTGGATGGAGCTAATAAATGATTATGATTGCACCATTGATTATCATCCTGGTAAGGCAAATGTGGTAGCTGATGTGCTTAGTAGAAAGTCTTCTTCTCTCCCCACGAAGAAAGCACAGTTGAGTTCCTTGGTATGCCATAGGCGAAATATGTTTGTCTCCTTGCAACAGATGAATGTACAGTTGGAAGTTTCCTTGTTGGCAGGATTATTTGCACAGATGCAAGTCAAGCCTACGCTGAGACAGCAGATCAAGGATGCACAACAGGTAGATGATACAATACACACTACTACAAAAAATGGTTTTTATAACAGTTCATTTTTCCATTTTATAATGGGTGTCAACTATTGTATTAGATCATGTGGTCTTATGGGGGGGTTCTTTATACAATAGGTGTTGCACATGTTGTAATATATGTATTTTATACAACAGTTAATACATGTTGTAGTTCATTGAACACACCTGTTGTAATAGGGGTGTTGTATATAACATGTTGAGACAAAAGGAAAATACATCCAGACACAAGGTTTTGAACTTGAGACCACTTGAATGTAAGGCACATCTCAAACCATTGAACCAATTTCATTTTATGCAACACATATATTCTTTGTTGTACATATACAACAAATGACGTGCAAACCTGTTGTGTGATTGTGGTCTATTACAACGGGTAACTATTACAATAGGTGAAAGCCTGTTGTGCAATTATAGTATACTACAATGGGTTATAGTATGTTGTGTAATGATGGTCTATTACAACGGGTTAACATATGTGACTATTACAACGGGTAGAGCATGTTGTGTAATTATGATATTTTACAATGGGTTAGAGTATGTTGTGTAATGATGGTCTATTACAACGGGTTAACATACATGACTATTACAACGGGTTAGAGCATGTTGTGTAATTATGATGTTTTACAGCGGTTTAGAGTATGTTGTGTAATGATGATCTATTAAAACAAGTTTGCATACATGACTATTACAACATGTTAGAGCATTTTGTGTAATTATGGTCTTTTACAACGGGTTTGAGTATGTTGTGATATTACAGTATATTACAACAATTTAGCACATGTTGTAGTATCACATATACTACAACGAGTTTGGCCCTTTGTATATAACTTGTGTTGTATAAAATATATAATTCAGAACACACATATATACTTGTTGTAAAAGATATGATAACTACAACACAACCAACATAACTGTTGTGTTTTCCCGTTATAAAAAGCATTTTCTATAGTAGTGACAGTTAATCAGGTCAGAGCTTGGCAGCAAAAAGTGTGATGGGTTCCATGAGTCCGAGGATGGACTAGTTTGCTATCGTGGTAGGATGGTGGTCCCCGATGGTGATAATCTAAGAAAGCGAGTGCTCGAGGAAGTACACATGTCAATGTATGCTATGCATCCAGGAATCACCAAGATGTATCATAATCTGAAGGACCTGTATTGGTGGTCTGGTTTGAAGAAGGATGTAGCTAAGTTTGTGGCTAAGTGCACAGTATGTGAGCAAGTTAAAGCTGAGCATCAGAAGTCGGAAAGTACGTTGCAACCCATGTCGATACCACAATGGAAATGGGATCACATAACCATGGATTTCATAGTTGGTCTACCTAAGACAGCTAGGAATCACGATTCCATTTGGGAAGTAGTGGATAGGCTGACGAAATCTGCTCATTTGATACCGGTAAAGACGACATATACAGTAGAGAAGCTTACTCAGATATATGTAGATGAGATAGTGCGTTTGCATGGCGCACCAGCAATGATAGTTTCTGACATAGGCCCTCAGTTCACGAGTCATTTCTGAGAATAGTTGCACAAAGTGTTGGGAACGCAGTTGAGGTTTAGTACCGCCTTCCACCCTCATATGGATGGACAGTCTGAAAGGACTATTCAGACTTTGGAAGATCTTCTCCGAGCTTGTGTTTTGCAATTCCTAGGAAGTTGGGACGTGCATCTCAGTTTGATAGAGTTTTCTTATAACAATAGTTACCAGTGAAGCATTGAAATGGCTACTTATGAGGCCCTATATGGAAGGAAGTGCAGATCCCCTTTATGCTGGTATGAGTCTGGTGAGTATCAACTTTTGGGTCCTGAGTTAGTATAGCAGACAATAGAAAAGATCAGAGTGATACGACAACAGTTGAAGGCGGCACAGGACAGACAAAAGTCTTATGCAGACAATCACCGACGACCTTTAGAGTTCCAAGTGGGAGACAAAGTGTATCTCAAGGTCTCACCTTGGAAAGGTGTTCTAAGGTTTGGCCGGAAAGGCAAGCTGGCACCCAGGTATATGGGGCCATACCCAGTAATAGCATGTGTTGGTAGGGTAGCTTGCAAGTTAGAACTACCGCCAGAGTTGCACAGGTACATCCGGTGTTCCATGTCAGCATGCTGAAGAAAAGTCATCCAGATACAGGGACAGTGATACAACCAGTTGAGGTTGAGCTTGATGAAGATGTGACCTATGAGGAGGGTTCGGTGGCGATCCTTGATAGAAGAGTAAAGAAGCTGAAGAGGAAGGATCTGGTTCTTGTGAAGGTCCTTTGGCATCATCGTGGTGTTGAGGAGGCCACATGGGAGCTTGAGGAAGAGATGAGGCAGAAGTATCCCTCGCTTTTCTCTTCGGATTTCGGGGACAAAATCCCTTTGTAGAGGTTTATGGCTTGTAAGGACCCTGACCTTCATTTTAGGCTTACCCTGTTTGTTTTGCCTAAACCTTGTGCTTGGCTGCTTGCTAATCACCTTTAGTGGTGATTAGGGTTTGCCTATGTTTTGTTGGGAGTTGAAGGTGCTACTTGCAAAATAACCTAAGTTAGGGTTGAAGAGCAAGTTTGTCACCTTGAGAGATGTCTTTCTCTCTCTTTGCTTCCTTTAGAGTTGAAAGGAAGGTTTGGGCTCCTGCCTTGTGTTGTCTTGGGCTATGTTGAAGCTCTGTTGGGCTTTGTTGAGCCTTGTTGGGCCTTACCTTGCTTTGAGGAGCCCTATATCGGACAAGGATGCCTTGTGTCAACCATGGGGTATCACCCATGTGTGTGTCGGCCATGGAGGAAGTAGTGTGTCGACCTTTGACCTTTGTTGACCTCCTTGCCTTGGTTGTATCACCCTAGCTTGGACATGTGGCCGAACCTTTGTTGAGTGGTGGCATGGCATGTGCATGAGGTTTGTAAGGTGGTAAAATGTGTGGACAAGTGTCCCTTGGTAAGGTGACACCTTGCCTTGGTTTAACCTTGACCCTCATCTATATATGCCTTGCCTTTCTCTTCCTTAGGAACCCTTTAGCTCTTTTGTTGCTCTTCCCTCCTTGTGTGCACAACAACCCCTTCCTTGGAGAGCTTGGTGGCCGATCCTTTCCCCTTAGTGGTGATCTCTTCTTCTTCCTTTAGCTTGGTGGACGAACCCTAGGTGGGTCTTTTTCTTTGGTAAGCATCTTCCCTCTCTCCTTAGCATCTTCTTCTCCATCTTGCCTACTCTTCGGACATGGTGGTTATGATCCTTTCTCCTTTTCTTGAGGTGGCCGAAGTGGGGAGCTTGGAGCTAGGAGCTAGAAGCTTGGAGCTTGAGGAGTTTGCTTAAGGCGGGTTACATAACTTCTAACCCTAGCTATTCTACCTTATTTATGATGCATGGTTCTTATATGTTGATAATCGACCATGCATGTTATGTATCTTGCTCTAGTACATGTCGTTGACCTTATGGATATAGTGAACATGATGTTGTTGATGTTTATATGCCTTTAGATCTTGTTGGCCGAACTATAGTTGGGGTTTTCTTTGGTAGCAACACTCCTTTCTCTCCTTGGTCTAGAGAAGTGAGTTTGAGCTCTATTAATGTGGGTAATAACCCTCTCTCGTTTAAGTTGAGAGGTGAGCTTATATTCTAGTTGCTTGGGCAACACCCTCCTCTCACCATGGATTTTATAGGTGAGCTTTTGAATAGATGATGACCTATGTTGAGGTTGGTCCTTGTGGTTGCCCAATTTGTGATAGAGGTTGTGCAAAACCCCTCTCTCTTAGTTGTTGAGAGGCGAGCCGACCTTCTTGATCAATTAGGGTTGGTGCCCTTGTGCTTAAGGTTGAAGATGACCATGTTCAGTTGTGCCTTGCATGATATGACCTTGGAGTAGTGTTGTCCGATAGCCTTATCTTGGGTTGTACCTTTGGCCAATATGCCTAGTTGAGCTTGACCAATACCCTTGGGTGGAGTTGGAGCTTGGGCGATACACCTTGATGTGTGCTTTGCACGACAAACCTTGTGATAGCTCTTGGCCGATATGAAGTAGTCTTGTGCTGCCCGATATGGTGGGTGCATGGTGGAACCCTGTTAGGTGCCTTAGTGGTGGTCGATATGAGGTGTTTGACCTAGTTGGATGATAGTTCTTCTTAAGGTGTTGCTTGTTATAGGTGGGAGACATCCTAGCTTCTTCCTTGGACGATATGTGTAAGATGGGTAACCTTGTGTCGAGCATGGGTTGGTGTTTGCCCGATACACCCTACGGGAGTTGGTCGATATGGTGCCTTAGTGGTTACCATTCTCTTGAACAATAGAGTGACTTGGCCAACATAAGGGTCCTTTGAATGATATGGGTGATGGTTGAGCGATAGGGCGTCTCGGGCGCCATGCTCCTGGTCGACATGCTTCTAGTAGTGAGGGTTGGCCGATAGAAACCCTAACCCTAGTGCACGATAGGATCCTCGATGCACGATAAGATGATGTGTTGTTGGCCGTTCTGATGGCACATGTGCTTTAGGGTTTGGAACCCTAGCCGTTACACCTTTAGTGAGGGTTGGCTCTTCTCGTCATACCTATAGTGAGGGTTGTAGGAGCTTTGTTTTTCCCTTCATTAGCGATGTTAGAAAAATGTTTCTCGATCAATGAGTAAATACCTTTTTGGATAGCCTGACTCGCCAAGGTATAAATCGGCCGATAGTTGGTGAGGGTTCTGATAACCCATAATGTATATAGTTGATAGTTCTCTATTAATAATGATAATACAAGTGACATGATGTAATCACCTTGAATCCTATATATATGATAATGGATTAAGATGATAGGTAGTAAACCAGGAAGCTTGGAAGCATATGATGTTTCTATACATGATAGTGTGACACATGCATATGATCACATGTATGGAGCATGATATATGCTTATGATTGAGGTTAAAACTATGCTTTCTACAACTTTATGTGTAATATACTCATGGATATTGCTTTATACTTGATAACATGATAATCCTGATGACTTCAGCTATCTCTATGGATGTGTATACTAACCATGCAAGTATTTTTATGTGGATTCATAGCCTGGTAAGAGCTATGAGATGTATGTGCTTGAGTAGCACCATGTGGAAATGAGATAACAAGTGGATAGGTCTGAGGACCTAATATAAGGCTGAGTGCCTGGTTGAGGTGTTATCCTCTGATGATGAGATAAGGGATGCGTTCCCAAAATGCTGTTGCATGATTATGATGCCTTGTGAGGTAGTGGTTGATATCATGAGGGGTTGAGGTCCTAGGATAGTATGATGATGGCAATAATGATGTAATTCTATAAGGTATGTTTATATTTTGGTTGCCTAAACAATTGGCTTAAAATATACTAATTAATGATAGATGAATATATCATGTAGTTGCCCTGGCCATAGATCCATCATCGTCAGTATTTGGTGATGGTGAAACAGGTTTATCCTGCGGGATTACCTGGAGCACATATTGTTGAATATGTGAGGTTTCCCCAAGCCTAAAATAGGAGGGTTGAGTGCAGCTGTGGTTGCAGACTCAGGATATATGGAGCATGGTGAATAGACCCATGGCTCAGGATATGTGATCATGAGCATGATGTGGTCATGGCTCATATGTATATACTAGCACCTATGATGAGGTGATCTAGAGATATGGGTAGCTTGCGGAGCTGACCCCGACGCTGAGGCCTATAAGCATAAGACTACAGTCTCACTTGATGATTCGTGTACTGACCACGAGAAGGTGAGGTCATGGATTCTGGACCTCCTTAGACCTTGTATGGCACCAGATTGGGTTTCACAGCCAATGGTTGGACTTGAGCAGGGAAGGCTCACTTCCTCAGGGCATAATAAAATGTAATTAAGCCGAATAATATATCTTGCTTAGAGCAAAACACAGAACATTGATTGAGGCCTTATACTTATATAGATGATCTAGTTGTACTATGAAGTTGTGTGTACGATCCCTATATATTGTGATAAGTTCTTATAAAGCTTATCTTGTCAATGATGTTCCATAAAGAAATGCTTGGTTATATGCCTTCTGGATATCTTGGTAAGATTGATGGTAATAATAGCATTGCTCAGTATGCTACTCTTATTATACATTTTTTTAGTTATCTACTGTTGTTTCCTTAACCTTCTAAGGTTTTATAGTTTCAAAGGGGAGTTATGTTTCTCGCTGGGACTGTGTGTCTCACCCCGCTGGTTTACACCCTTTTTAGGTGATCGCTCTAGGCGTGGTGGTGGTCGTGAGGTTGTGACCGAGCAGCAAGAAGAGCAGTAGAAGGCAAGAGATGGACATGCTACTATTTTGGTGGTTTTGTAGTAGAGTCCTAGAGTCATCCTTGTACTCTCAAGTCCTCGGAGGTGTTTGACAACGTTTCACGATGTCTAGCTGCTGCAATTTTGTATATCCTGCTGCTGGCCATACGTGGCCATTATGTATGTATGAACATGTGTTGAACTCTGGTGCTGACGGAACAACTAGTTCTGATAAACTGTGTACTAATATCAAGGCTTGTGAATACTCTTATAACATGCTTTCTCTATAGGATCTGGATGCAAAAGTCTCCTTGAGTATGCTTTCCACAATCAGTTTTAATTAACTTGTGTTTTCGGTAAGATGAGGTTCCGCACGTTTTCACGTGTCATCTTATTGTCTGGGTGACGGTGGGGGTGTCATAGAAACCCTAACCCTAATAATGGGAAGGTTGTATTTCTCTTATTGCATAAGAATTGTGAGGCATGTTAAATACTTATATGATAAGTATAATGTTTAATGGGCCTTGTGAGCCATGTGTATAGTTGTTGCCTAGTGAAAGGATACAAGATGTTTAAGGGGCCTTGTGAGCCATGTGTATAGTTGTTGCCCAGTGAAAGGTGACAAGATGTTTATTGGGACTTGCAAGCCATGTGTATAGTTGTTGCCTAATGAGAGGTGACAAGATACTTAATCAAACCATGTGAACTATGTGAAATACTTGTACAACAAGTAAAATGAATACCTTAGTCTAAGGACCTAGAGGTAATAGTTACCTGTTTCAGAGGTAACAATGTTGTGTGATGATCTAGGGGTTTGAATACCCAGATCCAGTAATCATGATGCTAATGATATGAAGGGATGAGGATCCCCAGTAATGTGATAATGGGCTAAGATCCCAAGTACCAAGTATCTAAATGTTTTAAAGAATTGAATAGATGTATTACACCTTTCTTTGTAGCATTTGTTGTGATTAATAATGGTGACTTGTTTGATGCTAAAAGAATGTTGTAATACATGTAATACATCATTAGGAACTATAAAACGTTGCCCTGACCATAGATCCATCAATGTCAGAACTTGCTGAATGGTGAAATGGGTTTCCCATGGCATAACTCAGAATGCCTTTTTTTTGAATATGTGGGGGCATGGAGCCTAAGTATCCATGACTCAGTAATTTCATAAGAATGTCTCAATAGAGCACAATGAACTGGCCCGTGGCTCAGACCATGGTGCATATGTGACCATGGCTCAGAGTATGGTGCCTAAGTGATCATAACTCAATAACTGGGGATGATTGTTGTAGATGTTTCCCCTAAGAGAGCACAGTTGATGCTATAGCTCTAAGTGAGGATGCCTACGTACCCTGGCACAACTATATTGCACCTGATACAAGATGTCCTACTAAGCCTAAGTGGTCTCATATTGACCGAGACAAGGGAGGTCATGGCAACCAACTCTTCCATTGACCTTGTATGATACCAACTTGTGAGAAGTTTGTGGTCGGTTGGAGATGAACGAGGTATGCTTCGTCTCCTCAAGGCATAAGTGTGATTGTAAATATGTTCAACCATGTAGCATATCTCCTTAAGGATCAAATACGGAAAACATTGTTTGATGCACAATTTAGTTATACATCTTAGTTGATAGATGTTATTTATGTTTTTTACATTCCTTGCAAAGCAGATAGATGATTTATAAACTCTACCAAGGGTAGATGCAATGTTCTCCTTAAGAAAGGAGATTATCTTATTCTGTTCATACAATGATTAATTCTGCCTATTAATATAAAAGAATTCATGCTCAGTTTTATCATGTTTATCTGCAATAATAATATGGTCAACGGAGAGTTATATCTCTCACTGGGACAATTGTCTCACCCTATGGGATCCATAATTTTTAGGTGGACGTGCACGAGGTGGTGAAGACCTTTCTGTAGAAGAGGAACAATAGCTGAGACAGCAGTGACAACTCAGGTTGAGTATACTGTCTGTCGTGTCCTGTAGATAGAAGTCCTATGTGTCATCTCTGTACTCTCAGGTCCTTGGAGTTAGTTTGTAATGGTTTCATGAATAATCTGAGATTTTGGCTGGTATGCCTCGAGGTTTTATGTTGCTCCAGTATGTATTTTGATAGAGCAACTATTATATGTTGTCCTCAAGATGACATGAAATAATGTTGTACAATGTAAATCAAGATATGTATGGGTTTTGGATCTTTTAGTAAAAGTTTTATGATCAAGGATCTCCTTGCAAAATGGTTTTAAATTTTAGTGATATTTGTTAATCTGCTGATTATGTTTATTTCTCTTAATTAGTAACGATTTGTTTGTCGGCTTGATGACGGCTGTTACAAGTTTGGTATCAGAGCTTAAGGTTCGCTGAGTCTACAAAGACATAGGACTAAGGTGTTGAGTCTGTTCTAGTGTCCTCTAGTATATCTTATAAGTGACTTCTACTTATGTAGAAGATAGAGTAAAGCTTAAAGATGTCTGAAGAACACAAGGAGTACATTGCTGAAAGCAATGTTGCTGCACCAAGAGAAGGTGCAAGGGAGCAGGCGAGAGAAGAACAACTGTCTGAGAATCCCCAAGATGATCTAACTATGATAAGGAATTCTTCTTTTGATACCATTGTTGGGCAGGTTAGGACAGTAGTGATGTGTATAGTGGACTGGGTATTAGAAATACAACCTAGATTACTAGCCCCTAATGATGGAGTTCTGGGCTCTGACAAAGTTTCAGATCAACATAGTTATGTTGGGGCAGTTGAAAATGTTGAAAGAATTGGGTTACAACCTAAAATTAGGGTTTGCTATAGGTGTAGACAACCAGGACACATCATAAAAGACTGTCCAGAAGAGGATAATGAGGTAGGAATTAAGAAAAGACCGATCCAAACACGGGAACGGATGCCTAGTAGTTCTAAAAATGGGAAGTTTTTGGTACCACAAGTGCAACCAATGTCTAATGCACTAGGGAAGTGGTTACCAAGAAAGGGCAAAGGACATGATGTTCCACCAGTTAGAACTCTTGATTTGGCCTCTACATCGGTTATAAGGCCGACAAGGCCAGGGGGTGCTTATAAGATGTGTTATAAGTGTAAACAGATTGGGCATATTAGATCCTCTTGTCCAAAAAGGAAGGAGGAAATGACCCAACCATCGAGGCAGAGTCAACAAGACTCTCAAAGGCAATGGTCTAGCTGTGGCATACAAGGACGTAGACAGACGTCTCGAGCAGGTCCATCAACACCGAGCAATAACGCATGACGTTGGGATCAGGCAACGACAAGATTCTATGAAAAGAATCAGCCAGATGCAGTAAACAAACCGCAAGATGAGATAGGTCAGATGAAATAGAGTCATTCTGATATGTCATTTCATGATTCTATGTGTTAAATATAAGAAAAATAGTTGCTATTGAACTTCCTTTGACAAGTCCTATGAGGATACAAGGAAGATGAGGACTTATATTTTGCTTAATAAGCTTTTAACTGATTTACAATTTTTTTTATCTGTGTGAAAGAAGATGAGATATAGTAGTGATGCTTGGAGAAAATCCAGGGATGCTAAGTCCTATGTTTTTGATGATATGAAAATAAGGAACATGATAGTAAACAAAGTGCATACTACCTAATCTTAGTACTTGTATACCCTGGCCAGGTATTCAACTATTGAAGGTAAGGTGAGTATGAAACTCTTAGATTGTTATCTTTCTGATTACTCTGATCAAGTAGTCATTCTGAGACAATCTAGTAAGTATAACAAAACTGGAAATATGGTATGGACATTTGTATCGCATCCCAAGTGCAATAAAGTGGAATCTAAGATGATCTCAGATCAGCCTGTGTGTACGAGGAAGTAAAGAGTGAATGACAACAAGGGAAATGAAATGAGAATGACAATAAGGGAAATGATCCCTGTTTGATAAAGTTTGTGTGAATAGTAAAGAACTTTTCCCATAATGTGAAAATGGGGAATGTGATAAAACCATGAAATGTTCATGAACATGTTAGCCAATAATAAAGAAAGGGATGATGATATGTAATCATCCATATAATTCCTATGCAGATGGCAAGGAACCTGAGATGCAACAAGTATAAATGACTCATGAATGGTGAAAGTTCATGTAATAATCCTAGGAGATGATGAGGTCTCCTCTTTGATGAAAAACCTTGGGTAATGATGGGGTGATGAAAGGAATATTTTTCTTTGTGTTCTTTCCTTTCAGGAACATGGCAATCAAATGAGTCTGAGGACACTTAATGTGCATGAGTTAGAGGTGATCTATTGATGGATACTTAGAAAAGTATCAGTTTGTCTTGGACCTTGGTTCCAAGATAAAGATATGTGTAACATATTATGTCCCAAGATAAAAGAAAGATCCTTTTGTATGTTTGACTCTGGTATTAACAATAGAAAAATGGATATGATAAAGATATGATGTGTTTTTGACACATGTGAAGGATACCAAGATAAGAAATTCTAATATTTAAGATGTGCCAAAAGGGTATGGGAATAAGAGAATATGACTCTTGATAAGAGGAATAATCTTAGGGCCAACCTTGAGATAACTCTAGTAGGAAAATCATATGTTAGGGGTTTATGCTTTGCATAAACATAACCTTAATAGAGATGTATGATAAGACCTGTAATCCCAAGTGGGTGACAAAATGAAATTTTGATCTCTCCTTGAAAGTGAAATGCTAAACTAAGTGAGGAGTATGGAAGACTCCCTAGAATCTTGTCACATATAAAGATGTGAGTCAATCAGGTTTGACACCTGAATTATTCATAGTACTTCTCTGGTTTAGAAAGTGTTACATGACATAGAGTTGACTTCGTAGTTAGTGATGAATAGAATAATTGAGTATGTATCATGTACAATATATCTTATCATGATATTTTATGATAGGGCTTTATGCTGGTAAAAGTCCTTTGACATCTCCATGACATCAAGATGTTATGTGGAGATTTGATGACATGAGGCATAAATGACAATTGTCTTCCTTCATCTGGGATTTTGGGGACGAAATCCTTGTTAGGGGTTTATAATTGTAACACCCCTGACCTAGGTTATGGCTTAACCCCATAAGTTTTTCTTATATAAGTTACTTACCAACTGTTTCTAATATTTTGAAAAATAATTAAGGCCTCTTGTGAAGTTGTTTTCAAAGTTTGAGCTTAATTACAAACTAATTGTATATTATATGAAAGTCTGAGTGAAAAGTGCAATTTACCCAAGATGAGGGGTTACATTGAAAATGACACATGTGGAATATGTTCTAAGTGTTTTGGTATCATAAGAAATAAAGTGATGCTAAGTGGTATCTTGTAGAAAGCCTAAATCCCAAGTTATAACTTGTTTAAACAATGCTAGTACTTTGTGCACCAATTTTGGTACAATTTGTAATTTACTCAATATATGGGGTTAAAATGTAAATCAACACCTCTAGAGTGACCTCACTTCCTCTATGTAACCTTTGGAGGAAAGATAAAGAAGGGGGCACTATTTTTAAATCACCTATGAGTGGTGATACTCTTTGGTAATGAAGGACCAAGAACGAGTTAAAGGTAAGAGCCTTATATGTGTTATATCGAGTTGTAGACTTGATATAAGGAGCCCTATTAGTCAAGGAGCCAAAGTGGGAGACTCCTATCATTTTTTTGAGCCTTGGCAAAGGCCATGATAGGCAGAGCACCTCAGGGAGGTGGGCCCATGATGAGTTGCAAGTTCCTTACAAAAAGTGTATCAGGTTGCTTATTTAATGAGATAAAGACGAGATAACTTGCCCAACAAGATAAGTAAGGGCCGAGATATTGTCTCTAGGTTATCTCCAAGACTCCTAAATGACAAGATATACATGTGTGCATGCATGGCCATGTGTCAACCATACATGGCCACGTGTCATCTAGTAGCATGAGGGGAAGACACCTCATATATGCTTTATCTCATGAAATCAAGTATATATACTTCACCTTTCACCAAATTATGAAAATTTACGATCCTCATAACCATTCCCCTTGGAGATATCATGAAAATACCCTTAGGTATCATGTTAAGCAGATCAAGGAGCTAGGAGAGCTCGAGCACCAAGCTTTAGGTAAGGCTTTGGTCACCTTCAACCTTGGTTGAAGTAGGATATCGGGTTATGGATATTCTTTTCTTTCCTTCTTCACCAAGTGCTTAACTATGGTGATTTCTTGTCTATGGAAGAGTTGTGATCAAGCCCTGGACCTGGTAGAAGTTCTTCTTCAACCTTAGCATGAGAAGCTTTGGAGCTTAGAGCTTTGAAGTGTTCACAAGGTGGGTCATATAACTTGAACTCTATCATGTTATTATTCATCACCAAAATTTCTATACTTAATGAACTACTTTTAATTTTGAAAATATTTTGAAATAGTTGATGAATTTATGAGTTCTAGCAGTTTCTTAGACCTATTGCCATGAACTAGAATAGGTATAAATAAGGTCTATAGCTTGAAGGAGATGGTATCACTTCATAAAGTGATATCAGGTTCAAGCACCCCAACAAGTAGCTCTTACCCGATATGGTAATATACATGCACTAGTTGCACGATATGCTTGTGAGATTATATCTCCTTGCAAAATATGGAATGAAATTCCTACCTTGGAACACAATATGGTGTTAACCATAAACCTCTACATGATAGGAAGTCAAGTATAGACTCCTTGCACGATATAAGAACAAGTGTATACTTGTGAGACAATATGAAACCCTAGTTGGGTACCCGATATGAGTAAGTTAAAGCAAGTATACATTTCCCAATATGATCATGAAATATACCCCTGGTACACGATACCTTGAAGCACACATTGGTGCATGATATGAATAAATAATTAAACCCTTATGCATGATATAAGGCATGGATTCTAAGTGTAATATGATATGGTTGAAACACCTCAACCCGATATGAAACTCAAGATAAGGTTAACCCGATATGGGGATAATGGATAGCTCATACATGATATGAGCCATGCCTTTTGCACGATATGGGAGATACCCATTTACCTTTATACACAATACAAATCTAAAACTATATCTCTTGCACAATAAGAGATAGTGAATACTCTAAACGATATAGAGTTGGATAATTCCTAAGTGATGGGTAAGCCAATATAAGTGGTGAGTGATACCACATGGACGATATCAATGATACCCCTTAAAGGATAGGGAAAGTTCCTACTCCTACCTTGTGAATGATATGAGGTTCAACTCATACTTCATGCATGATATGGCATAATTTACCTAAGTTGGTGGGAAACCCTAGACGAGGGATTGAACCTGATACACCCTACCCTTTGTGTGATGGTTTGTGGTATGAGAATATAATAAGACACCTAGCTAGTCAAGTAACTATATGACAAGGTTGATCCTTGAAAGAATGAAGGAGTTATGAGTCTAAGGGTCTACGTAACATGGTAACCCGATATGTCACCCGATATGTAACCCGATATGTTGCCCGATATAGATACCTGATATGACAATCCTAAAAGGGAACTGATATGGTATCTTGTGTAGACCACTCAAAGGATATATGATGAGGCATATGCTCTATTACCCGATATGGGGCACATCTTGTACACGATATGGCACCAAGCACATAGCTTATACCCGATATGGGGTCAAGCACCTAGCTCATACCTGATACAAAGCTAATTTGAAATGATAAGATCTAAGTGATAGTCCATCCGATATGGGTATGTGATATGTTAATTAGGGGATACACCCTAAAACATGATACGGTGATGTGGTTATACCACATGCCGATATGGATACATGACATGAAGTAAAGAATGTGGTTTAAAGTATAATATGATAATACACACATCTTGATATCCAATACGATAGAGACACTCCAGTCATGAGTAATTGACTGAGTGACATATGTTGAATGTGGTGTTAATCAAAAATTGATGTGAATTGTTATTGATGGACTAATATTCCTCAAGAGGAGGATTGAACCAAAAGTATGATGTAATCAATATCCTAGTAAAGATGAGAGAGAAACTCATACTTTGTGTTGATAATCATTTAATGATAAATGATGAAAATAGATAAGTATGATTGCATACTTATGATATAAATATATACTCCTAGATGTGTGGAGCAATGAATTAGGGTTGCACTGATAATATGAACTTGAAACCCTATTCGGCTATAAAGGAAAACTCTAACCCTAATAATGGGAAGGTTGTATTTCTCTTATTGCATAAGAATTGTGAGGCATATTAAATACTTATATGATAAGTATAATGTTTAATGGGCCTTGTGAGCCACATGTATAGTTGTTGCCTAGTGAAAGGTGACAAGATGTTTAATGGGCCTTGTGAGCCATGTGTATAGTTGTTGCCTAGTGAAAGGTGACAAGATGTTTAATGGGCCTTGTGAGCCATGTGTATAGTTGTTGCCTAGTGAAAGGTGACAATATGTTTAATGGGCCATGCAAGCCATGTGTATAGTTGTTTCCTAATGAGAGGTGACAAGATACTTAATCAAACCATGTGAACTATGTGAAATACTTGTGCAATAAGTAAAATGAATTTCTGGATCTGAGGACCTAGAGGTAATAGTTACCTATTACAGAGGTAACAATGCTGTGTGATGATCTAGGGGTTTGAATACCCAGATCCAGTAATCATGATGATAATGATATGAAGGGATGAGGTTCCCCGATAATGTGATAATGGGTTGAGATCCCAAGTACCAAGTATCTAAATGTGTTTTAAAGACTTGAATAGATGTATTACACCTTTCTTTGTAGCATTTGTTGTGATTAATAATGATGACTTGTTTGATGCTAAAAGAATGCTACAATACATGTAATACATCATTAGGAACTATAAAACGTTGCCCTGACCATAGATCCATCAGCGTTAGAACTTGCTGAATGGTGAAACAGGTTTCCCGCGACATAACCCGGAATGCATATTTTTGAATATGTGGGGGCATGAAGCCTAAGTGTCCATGACTCAATAATTTCATAAGAATGTCTCAATAGAGCACGATGAACTGACTCGTGGCTAAGATAATGGTGCCTATGTGACCATGGCTCAGAGTATGGTGCCTAAGTGACCATAACTCAATAACTGGGGACCGTTGTTTAGATGTTTCCCCTAAGAGAGCACAATTGATGCTATAGCTCTAAGCGAGGATGCCTACGTACCCTGGCACAACTATATTGCAGCTGACATGAGATGTCCTGCTAAG
This sequence comes from Alisma plantago-aquatica, assembly GCA_963693085.1. Taxonomy (NCBI): domain Eukaryota; kingdom Viridiplantae; phylum Streptophyta; class Magnoliopsida; order Alismatales; family Alismataceae; genus Alisma; species Alisma plantago-aquatica. The sequence continues at coordinate 997,284,611 of OY856413.1, read as the reverse complement.
CCTAAGTTGTGGCATCCAACTCACAAAAACAAGATTAATTAAGCGGAAGCAATCATTTGCAGCGGATTACTGAAAATCACTAAAAATTAAAACCTTTTTCAAAGAGATCCAATCATAGGAAAACTCTTTCAACAATAACCAATGTATTACATTTACATCCTGGTTCATAAGTACATATCTTGTACTATCTCTTCTCGAGGGTTACAACATCAACTGCCTTATTAAAAGTTAAACACAGACAACATAAGAACCTCAAGGCATTAAGCCAAAATCTCAAAACAATTTATTAAAAGCACTAACTATTAACTCCGAGGACCTGAGAGTACATAGACGACACATATGACTTCTATCTACAAACACGACAGACAACACACTCCACCTGAGTTGTTGCTGCTGAAGTTCTTCCTCTGCAAGATATTCTCAATCTCCTCTGTGCTTATCCACCTAAAAATGTTGGATCCCACGGGTGTGAGACAATTGAAAATTGTCCCAGCGAGAGATATAACTCTTCGCTAGAAACATCATTATTGTAGTTTAATTAATATAAAACTGAGCATAGGATAGGCAGTTTAGATCATTCTCATCTTTAAATATTGCAACTATCTATGATAGAGCATTAAAACATCTATTCTCTTTATAAGGAATAGGAAGAACATGTATATTATTTATCTATTATAATAACTCAACATCTCATGCTTTTCTCATGATACTCATTACTGTGATATGTCACCCATGACTCTTTCTTGTTTCTATATGATGGCCTTATCCAATCTACTAAACATGTATTGATTTATACTGGACATGAGACTGTACATCATCATGTCTTGTTTAGGCATTGGTCCATACCAATCCTATATAAATATTCTAGGCATTGAATTATACCAATCCCGTGCAACTATTACAAGTAGTGGACTTATATTATTCCTGTGTATCCATTTCAAGTATTTGACTATGCCAATCCCAATTATTCCAAGTATTGGACTATGCCAATCCTGCATAACTATTCCAGGTATTGAACTATGCCAATCCTGTGTCATTATTCCAGGTATTGAACTATGTCAATCCTGTGACATTATTCCATGTATTGAACTATGTCAACCCTATGCAATTATTCCAGGTATTGAACTATGTCAACCCTATGCAATTATTCAAGGTATTAAACTACGCCAATCCTATGCCATTATTCCAGGTATTGAACTATGTCAACCCTATGCAATTATTCCAGGTATTGAACTATGTCAACCCTGTGCCATTATTCCAGGTATTGGGTTATTACCAATCCTGTGAAGTTATTCCAGGTATTGGGATTTAACCAATCCTGTGTTATTATTCTAGGTATTGGGATTTAACTAATCCTGTGTTATCATTCCAGGTATTAGGATTTAACCAATCCTGTATTATTATTCCAGGTATTGGGATTTAACCAATCCTGTGTTATCATTCTAGGTATTGGGATTTAACCAATCCTGTGTTATTATTCCAGGTATTGGGATTTAACCAATCCCGTGCTATCATTCCAGGTATTGGGATTTAACCAATCCTGTGTTATTATTCCAGGTATTGGGATTTAACCAATCCTGTGTTATCATTCCAGGTATTGGGATTTAATCAATCCTGTGTTATTATTCTAGGTATTGGGATTTAACGAATCCTGTGTTATCATTCCATGTATTAGGATTTAACCAATCCTGTGTTATTATCTAGGTATTGGGATTTAACCAATCCTGTGTTATCATTCCAGGTATTGGGATTTAACCAATCCTGTGTTATCATTCTAGGTATTGGGATTTAACCAATCCTGTGTTATCATTCCAAGTATTGAACTATGTCAATCCTGTGCAACTATTCCAGGTATTGAACTATGTCAATCCTGTGACATTATTCCAGGTATTGAACTATGTCAATCCTGTGCAACTATTCCAGGTATTGAACTATGTCAATCCTGTGACATAATGTCCCATGTCTGTTTACACAACACTGGGTACCTCATTCTTCTACTAAAATTTAGACTTCGGCCATGCCATCATGCTCAATCACATTCTTTATGTAATACAAGTATCCCTCTCTTCTCCACACTTGTATAATCAAGGTTCCATCATTATTATTGTATTCTTTTATTATAATTATTATGTTATTAAGCTTCCCTTTTCTTGGTTTATTAAGAACATGATCATCTCTTACAATGGGCTTTTATAAATATCTTGGTACCTCCCACTAGGTATCAACTTACTCATGTGGTTCACAAGGCCTATTAAAATATCTTGTTACCTCTCACTAGGTAACAACCAATCTCATAGCTCATAAACCACATTTAACATCTTGCCACCTTTCACTACGCAACAACCAATCTCATGGTTCATAAAACACATTACATCTTAATGTAATGATTAGGACAACACTCTTTATATGTTACTCATCCAAGTATGTTGGATTTGAGATGCATCAAGGGATATCATTCTTAAAGACCTGGATGTGATATTTATGATGTCTTGATATATCACTTCCCTCAGCACTTTAAACTTACTTGATTTTATCTATTTATATTGTATTAAGGTATTTCTCATCTTAATACTTCCACATACTAACCTATCACCTTTACTGTGAAGTGCATAGATCATAGAACACACATAAGGATTGTCCAACTATCTTCCATGATAGGGACTCATCTCAGGTTAAGGCTTTGTTTGTTATAAAGTTACCTATAATCAATCACTATTCCATTATTAGGATTAGGTTTCCCATACCATCACCCTTTATTAGGATTTAGGGTTTCACATACTATCATACTTCATTAGGGTTAGGATTGCATATAGCATCATCCTTCATTAGGCTTTCACATCACATTCCCCATAAATAGGGTTTACTATTCATCCCAACTAGGGTTTATCATGGCATCACCCTCAATTAGGGTTTCTCATGGGATCAACCTCAATTAGGGTTTCTCATGGAATCACCCTCAATTAGGGTTTCTCATGGAATCACCCTCAATTAGGGTTTCTCATTTCATATTAATAAATCAGGGTTTTACATCACATTACCCTAGTTTAGGGTTTCATACACTTTACCCTAAAATAGGGTTTACTATTCAACCCAATTAGGGTTTCACCCTCCATTCCTATAATTAGGGTTTTACCTTATGTTAACCTGAATTAGGGTTAGGATTCATTAACCTTATGAATTAGGGTTTCATGATCTCTTTACTAAGGATCATAACTTAATCACCACATGATTAATACTCATGTAAGAATTCCTTTCTATCATCCTTTCAACTTGATTATGTTTATATCAACCCTTCAATCAAGTATATATATACAACTATGGTTGACAAAGTGTACTGAGACATTGCTTTCATAAGTTTATAGGGTTTAACTCATATAGGGTTACCAATTACTTAGTACCTTATAGGTACAACCCTAGTGAATATCTTTGAGATAAATCAGTAACAACCATAGGGTCATTTTATCTTTCATAACCTTAGGTTTTCAATTAACTTAATTACATTGAAACATCCAAATATTCTTGACCATTGATACTCCAAATGGTTTGAAACCGTTTAAGCAAAACAATGATGGAACTGTATGGACAAGTCACACTTGAAACCATTTGGGTCTCTAAACGGTTTGAGACCGTTTGATCCCAAACGGTCTTGAGACCATTTGGACTCAAACGGTCTTAAAGTATGAAGTCTTATGAAAATATGCTGAGTTTGATAAACATGAATACTCATGGGCATAAACCACTTACCTATATAGTAGGAATAATGCTCCTAAGATCTCTGATCTTATCTTTTTAATTAACCTATGATAAAGCCCAAAGATCCTAATTAGGTTTCTAAATCTAATTGCATTAAATATGATACTTCGCAAAAACCTACCCAAGACATGTCTTAAGACTTAAACTATTGTCTAGATCTAAAAAAAATCGATTAAAAATCAAATAAAACTTGGCTTCATTCGAGCCCTATGTTATTTTTTAGGAATTCTTAAAGATTGATCTATGATTAGCCAATCATATGTGAGACAAACCTTTTAAAGCCATTTACAAAAAAAAATCCACAGATATATTAAAATGTAGCGATGATCTAACTCATTATTCCCTATTACATAAAACTTTAAGCAAGTGACATGATGTGTCGATTAAGCATTAGCAAACAAAGCACTACGACTGCACATTAGGATATATATATATATATATATATATATATATATATATATATATATGTATATATATATATATATATATATAATATTAAAATATCCATAAACACGTGATAGTTGAATGAAACCAATATGAGTCAGGGCAAAAGATGAAAAACTAGTACATAAGACATTCGTCTTTCTTGCACCCGTGATCTGAAAGCTTGGGCATAATAAACAATCTAAAAACTAATATCAACGAGAACCAAGGATAAAACATTACGTCGATTGTTCGAATTGATCACGAGATTCCGGTTTCGCTGATCCTTGTTACATTATTATATGAAAGTTGCTTGTACTGGCCGACAAAAGGAGAAATACACCAGTTTTCAAACACCATGAATAGAAAGAAGCAAATGTATCAATATCAGTTACAAGAATATGTCCGAAATGACTGATTGTTTCCTAGTATAAGAGGGCAGTAAAAACTACTGATAACAACAGTGTGTCTGCAGAGAAACAGAACACTGCTCACAAAGAGCAAAAGCAGTTCTTTAGGGAGAAAACGAGAACTAATTCTCATTAGCATTGATGTTCCGAAAACTAATACAGAGAATAAACTCGTTGCTTAACATACATATTATGTCCATGAGGGTCAGAAGAAGACAAAAGATGGAACCGTAATGTTATAGTAATTGGAAATCATGACACCCATTCATCATGTCTGAATATAAAGACAGGAGAAACTAGAAATCGATGGAGGCATTGACTTAACTATGATATACGGAAAGCTAGAACAGATAAACCGAGACAAAAAAATAGTGCACAGAAATGCCGCACGACCATCCCTATTTCCTATGAAGTGGACTGAGTTCGTCGGCCCCGTGACTTGGTTAGATCGCGTGGCAAACGATACTGTGAAAAGGAGACTGGTGATCAAGAAGCTTACCACTGTCTAATTTTTCAATTGCAGAAGAAACGGTGGGTACCAATCCATTGACGTTGGGGAATAGGGTGGTGTCTGTGATCAAAATTGATGACGATCAGGGATTCTTGGACGATTGGAGGAGCTTACAGGTCGTATACCGCTGCCGCAAAGTCCAAACCAATGTCTGCTACACCACTGGAAAAGAAAGTGACGAAGCCTTGGGAAAACGCTAATGGAGTAACTTAGGGTTTGAACCTTATATAAATAGGTTTAGCTTTCTCAACCCTGATCCGTTAAAATATCATTTAAATTCTTCCAAAACAATTATAAATAAATATTAAACCCTTATCTTCTTATATTACAAATTCTACGCAAGTTTGACTAGAATTACAAGTCTAGTTCGAGATGTTAAATAGCTTATCATCTCCTTTTGATATGAAAAAAAATCTAAACCATCTCTATACTTTACATTTTTATAATATGAATTATGTTTTGTGTAAATTACATAGATTCTCAACTTTTCTTTATTATGCATATTTTGAACAAAATCTAAGCCCAATTTCTTTTAGTTGAAATTTTTGGGATGTTACAATTCTACCCACCTTATATAAAATTTATCCTCAAAATTTAATTAGTCTAACCACCTTAGGATTTCATATATTATGTGTATTCTAACTTTCTAATTTTATTTTAAAAGACAATTAACACACTAAATGTGTGACCTTCTCAAGGTTAAACATCTAAATCTGACTAACGTGTGCATACTACTATTGAAGCTTGAGATCTACCTCATATCATCATTTTCTAACATATCAAAGAACCTAACTTGTTTCTTTTCAGAGAGGGTTGTGAACATGTCTTGATGCACTTTAAAGCTGATCCACTTATCTATTTCAAAATATCTTCCGTTTGTATAAAGTATTCCACTTACTATGTATCTAATTAGGTTTAGGTGACTACATCTCTCAAACTTTTAATACTGACTCTTATTTTCTGCCGCCTTTGGATACATGCTGGCTGGTCATATATTCAGAGGTGACATGTCTTATCACACTTATCTTAGCACCTCCCTCGTTCACATGTCCCATACCACATGCACTCAAAAGGACAAGACAAGCATGATTATGCATATAACATTCTCTCTACAAAATCCTATAAGTTTGTGTCCCATACTACAAAGATGTGGGAAAGAGAGAGAGCATGCTATATACAGTTCTACTGTTAACATAAAAGTCCAAAACATCTAGGCAAGTAACTCTAATCCTTATCTAAAATTTTGTCTCCTATTTAAAGCTCTACATAGATTTTTAATATCTTTCACTTATCACTTCCATACATAGGGATACCAGTTATCTTTCTAAATTGATACTATACTCTAACTTAAATTCTTATAGGGTGATCTTAAATAATTACATGAGAATTCATCTGGTGGCCAACTATAATGTTGCTCTGATACCATGTTGTAACACCCTCCCTAAGTACACACATGTAAATAGTAGAAGCAACACCGAGTTATCCATAACTCGTGTACTCAAGGGGGTATTATATAAAACTAACATTCATAACAATAATATAATCAATCACACAAACTGCAATATTAAAATATTCTCATGATTATTTTACAAAAGGAAACATTGAGTCCATAACATGGAAACTTATCTTGAGACGAAGTCTGAAATCTAAGCTCTAAACATTCTAAACATATAACTAAATATATATAAAGTTGAGGATCATCTTATAGTTGGCACCCCACCAGATCTTATCCTTCTCTATCCTTGTGCTTGAATCTCTGGGATCTACTATGTTCCTGCTCCTCACCTGCAGACATCTCATCCCCAACCATGCATTAATTGGAAAAACTATTGTTAGCGTAAGTGGCATGATTATTCTACTATACAAAATTGGAATAAAGGTATTACAAAATATTCTTGAATATTGTAAATATGAAACTAACATGAAAATACATAGTAACTCTTAAACAATTTATACATGATACCAACCTAACATCTATAGAAATTTTGAAACATAAGTATCTCTTTTTTCTTTAACTTAGTTCTTATCTTTTTACTTTATCTTGCTCTGGAGACCTGTACTCTGGTACCTGGGTCTCATGACCTGCACTGAGGTACCTGGGTCACATAACCTGTACTCTCGGCCTAGCTTATGTCTCTCGTATCTTAATCTCTTTCATTATACTTATTAATGAGATTGTGTGCATGCTTTGAACTAATGTGTCTTTTATTTACGAGTTTTATCTGATTTGTGACCACCATATACGATAAGTCCTCCTCTGTTGACACCGAAGTGTCCTCCATGGTGCAACACACCCTCTGTTGGAACAACGTGCCCTCTGTTGACACTGAAGTATCCTCTATGGTGCAACACACCCTCTGTTGGCACAATGTGCCCTATGAAATAGAGTAAACACTCCTCTGAATTGGCAACAGATGCCTCTAAATCATCCCGGGAATCTCTGAATGAGGACTTATCATATAATGTATTATGTGAAGGTTCTGAACTAATTATCTTAAGTCTAAATTTACTAAATTCTGAGTATAGACTTATCTGAAACTGAATACTGAGTACTAATCATGTATTGCGTTATGAATCTGAATCTCTGTTATTAATCTCTAAACTAAATCTACATATGAATACAAATATGAATATGAGAATTAATGCATAACTGAGATCGGGTCTAAAACCCTTATCATATATCTTTATTTAATATCTGGCTACTAACACAATGAGTAACCTAAGTCTGAATCTAAATCTAATATTCTTATTATTTGGGCAACATTATTCTGAAACTCTGATTTGATAAACTGACTTCATTGAAAAATATAACACAACTGAGCCTAAAGGCTTAGGAAAAAGGATATGAACTAAATATATAATACCAACTATACAAAAGTGACTAAAGTAAAGTATGTGAGGGTAACTTACGTATAAAATATCTAAAATATGATTCATGCAAGATAACTCAAACTCTTGAAAGTCTCATTAAATCAAATATTAACATGAATCTTAATGCATTCATGTGAACTTAATTCTTAAATCTTAAAATAAGAATCTTATAAAATCTTATATTGCAAACTTAAATAATCTTATCACGTACATGATTCTTAGATCTTTAATCATTCTAAGAAATCTAGTCAACACTTAGTTCTTAGATCTTAATCTATCTAAGAAATCCTAGTATTATATTTCTACTTGAAATCTTAATACATTCTTATCCCACATTATCATGTATGACTATCTTGGTTGCATATCTTATCTTGTAGTCTTATTCATCAATATGAATTATTACTAATAGTTCTTATAGAAACATGATCCTTTACTTTTCTCATGAACCTGGTTCATGAATCTCTATCATTCTTATAAATCTTTATAGCATATCTCTTCTCAAGATATTAGGCACACGTAAGGACATATAAATATATGAAAATCTTACGTGCATATCTTACTATAAAATTATAGAACATTAGATCACATTAAGTATGAAGTCTTATGAAAATATATTGAGTTTGATAAACATGAATACTCATGGGCATGAACCACTTACCTATATAGTAGGAATAACACTCCTAAGATATGTGATCTTATCATTTTAATTAACATGTGATAAAGCCCAAAGATCCTGATTAGGTTTCTAAATCTAATTGCATTAAATATGATACTTCGCAAAAACCTACCCAAGACATGTCTTAAGACTTAAACTATTGTCTATATCTAAAAAAAAAGCGATTAAAAATCATATAAAACTTGGCTTCATTCGAGCCCTAGGCTATTTTTTAGGAATTCTTGAAGATTGATCTATGATTAGCCAATCATATGTAAGACAAACCTTTTTAAAGCCATTTACAAAAAAAAAATGCACCGATATATTAAAATGTAGCGATGATCTAGCTCATTATTCCCTATTACATAAAACTTTAAGCATGACATAATGTATCGATTTAGCATTAGCTAGCAAAGCACTACGGCTGCACATTAGGATATATATATATATATATATATATATATATATATATATATATATATATATATATATATATATATATATATATATATATATCCACAAACACGTGACAGTTGAATGAAACCAATATGAGTCCGCAAAAGATGAAAAACTAGTACATAAGACATTCGTCTTTCTTGCACCCGTGATCTGAAATCTTGGGCATAATAAACAATCTAAAAACTAATATCAGCGAGAACCAAGGATAAAACATTACGTTCGAATTGATCACGAGATTCCGGTTTCGCTGATCCTTGTTACATTGTTATATGAAAGTTGCTTCTCGTACTGGCCGACAAAAAGGAGAAATACACCAGTTTTCAAACATCGTGAATAGAAAGAAGCAAATGTATCAATATCAGTTACAAGAATATGTCTGAAACGACCGATTGTTTCCCAGTATAAGAGGGCAGTAAAAACTACTGATAACAACAGTGTCTGCAGAGAAACAGAACACTGTGCTCACAAAGAGAAAAAGTAGTTCTTTAGGGAGAAAACGAGAACCAATTCTCATTAGCATTGATGTTCCGAAAACTAATACAGAGAATAAACTCGTTGCTTAACATACATATTATGTCCATGAGGGTCAGAAGAAGACAAAAGATGGAACCGTAATGCTAGAGTAATTGGAAATCATGACACCCATTCGTCATATCTGAATGTAAAGACAGGAGAAACTAGAAATCCATGGAGGCATTGACTTAACTATGATATACCGAAAGCTAGAATAGATAAATCGAATGAAAGCCAAACAGTCCTAAGACTGAATGAAAGCCAAACGGTCCCAAGACCGCATGAAGCCAAACAGTCTCAAGACCGTATAGAATGCAAACGGTCCCAAGATCGTATGAAGTCCAAACGGTCCCAAGACCGTATGAATTATAAACGGTCCGAAGACCGTATGAAGTCCAAACGGTCTCCAAAACATGAGGATCCAAAAAAATCCAAGACCGTTCAAGACCTTTTGGAGGCCTATAAATAGGACCGAAGAGGTCCTCATTCAGTAGAGATTCTTAGACGCCCAAAAGCTGCACCAATTGTTCTAGAGCTATTTCAACCTTCATCCATCATCCCAAGGCTGCCAATCTAAGATCCACACTCAATCCTCAAACTACTTTCTCTCTCATCGACAAAGAAGGTGGGAAGTGAAGGATTCATCACTAAGGCAACTACGTAGAGTGAAGATAGCTGCTCTCTACTCCAAGGGGTCAACCTTCCTCCTTCCTACGTGGAGATGATGTTTTCTTTCTCTCTTCATGCCTCCTTCTTTGTCCTTGCCATGAGCGAGTAGTTCCATACACTAGGGTGCGGGGAGTAGCCCCGCTACCCATGTTTTCATTTCATGCATTGTAATTCATGAGTTTGTAATAGAGAAACACTATGTTTTCAGTTCAACATCAATCGTTTAATGAATACTAGTTGCTTTATCACCAACCTGTGTTATCTATTATCTACTAGTGTGAATTGTCTATGTTTGTGTTTTTAGATTCAATTATCGATTGTATGCTGGTTCTTGATGTATGTAGTCACCATATATCTGTTTCAATATCTAGGAATACTTTTCAAAGAGTGGAGTAAACTCACCTCCTATGAAAATGGAATCAGTTGACGTATGGAAGTACAACTTTGACAGGTCGAGGAACACACTTTTTTGAAGGTAGTGATGAAAAGTAAGTGACCATTCGTTCGGGGATGGCTGGCATTGCAATACTTCCACATTTCTCATAGCTAGCTATTCGAAAGAAAGCTAAGTCTACAAAGATACTAACTGATTAGACCCCTTTTTGCAAGCCATGTTATTATGTTACATGTTATGATCCATGTGTAGCGGTGGTGAAACTTGATCACATCCTAGTAGTTTCCAAATATTGTTTACAACCTTAATTTTACTTTCCTGCCATTTAATTTTCTTTTGTACTTTAGTTTAATCATCAACCCAACTCTTCGATCTAAATATCAACTCTTAAGTAGATAAATATAATTATAACATTTTCCATCTTGTTAAATCCTTAACAAGACCGTTGTCTCGTGGATTCGACCCTCAACTGTACTACGATAAGACTTCCGCGTACCTTAGCGTACGTGGGTGGAGATCTTATTATAGCACACGTAAGGTTAAACTTAGAGACTTACTATCTCTAGGATTTTTAGTGGTGTACGCAACTCCACACGAGTGGAGGCTCCATCATCAATACAATGGTGTTGAAGTAGAGAATGACATCTACCTTAAGAACATCAATAGTATTAAGGAAGAAAACCAAGCCCTAGTATATGATCTTGCTTTACTTAAAACTAAAAATGACGACCTTAATCTTTCTTGTGATGCTACAAAGGATCAAAATAAAATTTATCTTGATAAGATTGTTATGCTTAGAATAGAAAATGCTAGATTGCTTGCTCAAGTTAATGATCTTTATTCTAGACCTTTATTGCCTAGTCATGAAGTTGCTAGTCTTACTTTAGAAAAAGATTCTTATCTTACTAAAGCCCTCTGTTTGGAGGCCAACTTACTTCATGCACAAGATGATCTTGCTAGATTATCTTCTATTGTCATTACTCTTAGTGATGATAATCACAAACAAAGAGCTTCTTTGTAAAAATTCCTCAAAGGGAAGAAATCCCTCAATGAATTGCTAGATCACTCTACCAAACGAGTTAGTACTAGTGGTTTGGGATATGTAGGGGGAGATCCAAAGAGAAAGAGCAAGGGAAAGGGTAATAAAAAGAGCAAGGGGCCTCCTATCTTCCATGAAGAGTCTTCTAGCTCTAAGAACCCTATGTGTAACATACTAGATCTCAGACCCTACCCTGGAAGTTGACATTTTGGACTTAACCAAACAAGGTTGAAGGTTAGACCTAAATAGATGTTTCGTATGACCTCAATGAGCTAATGCATGTATATATAACCTTAATGTAACCTAATGTTCTACATTAATGTTAGGTTTATAATGGATACATAAAATATGCCACATAACTCATTTTGGTGGTAATATGAAGATAATAAACTTAATTGGATGAATAATTTTGATAATGGGCTGTTAATGGACCATATGACATATCTCATAAAAATAAGTCTCAAAAGTGGAAAAAAACTTCAAATTCAAAATCTACATATCAAAATTAGCCTACATGTCAAATTTCATCTAATTTGGACAACCTTGAAATATTAGGATAAGTTTAGGAGAGCGAAAATGAGTAAAAGGCATAAGTAATGAATAATGTGATTATATGGCTTAAAAATATGGAAATAATGGCAAATGCATATTAAACACATCAAAGATAACTTGTGGATGAAGTTTGGTCCAATTTGGATGTTGTTTGTGCAAGTTATGCAATTTTAGGTACATTTTGGACGTTTCTGTATTTACCCAATTGGGAGGTTTTCTTTGCAAATTGTCACATGCATTATCATCCTTATATATTCCCTTACCATTATTGAGTTTTTGAACTATAGGGCGCCTAGTTGCACCTTGGTTTTAAGGTGTTTCTTTCCAATGGTATTTTAGGGATTACTCTCTTTATAAATGAGGTTATCTTTAGAAGCTATCAACCAATGGGGTTATTTCTTTGATTGGAGGTCAGTTGGGATGGACTATAAGTGTCCATAAACCAACATTTGATATTAAATAATCCTCTATGAGCTGTCCTCTTGCATGACCATGAAATCCCTAGGCTAAGGACACATGGAAAGCTCCATGGACACCTCATGCTTGACTTCTTCCTTATTCATAAAGGTTTGCATGTCCATAGGCACCCTTGGCATTGAACACATGGAAAGTAACTTGACACCTCATTCTTGACTTATTCCTTATCCATAAAGTCTTGCATGTCCATGGACACCCTTATACATGACACATGGAAAGTCTCATAAACACCTCATACTTGACCTCTTTCTTTATATAGCCATATCTACCCCTTCCTAATTCCCAATTCGAAAACTCTTTCTCTCCTTTATTTCCTCTAACTTAGAGAATCATTCCTACTCTATTTTTCCATGATGGTGCTATCCCAAGGTAAAATAAGGTGCCTACCTTGGTGAAGAAGGTTCCTAGGGTTCCAAATTTGCTCTATTTAGGATTTCTCAAGCTCCTTCTTGGTGATTTTGACCAAAACTAGTAATTATCCTCCTTTCCTTCCATATTTTCATTCTATTAGTCTTTATTACACATTCCACCAGGTTGGAACCCTGGTCTTCCATGGTGAAACCCCACCTAGAGCCCTTAAACACCCCATCTCCATGTTTTTTAGTTTGGATTTTTCACCTCTAAAGTGGAGAAGGTGCTTCTTGCTCGAGATAGGAGCTTTGTTGGAGAAACCAATCTCTCTAAGATTGGGAACCTTACTTATTGGACCTTTCCACCTTCCCTAGAGGTTCTTTGGAGGCCTAGTCTTGACTTGGACTGTTTAGACTCTGAAGTTGAGGTATGGTGTATCCCCTATTCTTCTATGTTGAGCAATTCACCGATGCTTATTCATTCTCTTTGTCCTATGGACATTATCCTATACACAATGTCTTTTCTTTTGAAAATCATGGTTCATGTGAACTACCTTATTTTATATTGATCATGTGATCATGGATATTCTTTTGAACTCTTATCTTATCTTATGTTCATGATGGAACTCTAAAAGATGACATGTGATGTCTTTTGCCCACTTATGAGGTGGATGTATATCTTGGTCACTTATGTGGTGACTAGTAATATATCCTGACTATACTTTCTACTTGCCTCTACATTTAACATGCTATGTGATTCAGTAGCACTAGAGTAGTGTAATTGTATTGGTTTTTATGGAAGATGTGTTATTTCCTGCCAAGTAGATGTGATATTTCCTGCTCTTTTGGGATGGAAAGGAACCTCATACCCAGGGCAAGATGTGTGATTCTTGGCCCATGTTTTATATATTTGGGAGATTGGAAATATTACTTTCTCTATCAAGTTTCAATTTTATGAGACTTGTACGCCTTTGTGTTTGTATTGTTCTAGAGCTATGTTTATCTCACATGGATGTAGGTTAATGATATGGGGTGTGTGCCCTAATTCTTTACATGTGCTTGTGTGGCACAATATTTATGTTTGATTAATGGCAAGTATTTTTTTTATCATATGATTTCAATTCCTTTTCTCTTGATACCCATTTGGGTGGTCCTTATCCTTTATATGGGAAGCCTTTTGTATTTGATGTCCTGTATTCCATATATTGCTCAATTTCCTATTTAGTATGCACATACCAACCTTTGCTGATGTCATCTATTTTCTCTTCTTGTTGGGGTATGCTTTCAACCCTAGGTGAAGGACTTGGATGATAAGTCATGAAGTTTTGGACTAGCTTAAGGAGTTAAAGCTTGGAGACAAAGTTGTTATGGTTTAGATTTCCCTCTACTAGATCCTTATGTTGAGTGATACATGTAAACCCTTTGTGGGAGATTATGATGTTCTTTTGTAACCTTGTGATAAATTAAATATAGTCAACATTTTTATTCCAATGCTATACTTTCGTTGTTTTGAATACCATTTATTGAAGTTTGAAAATTTTGTACCTATTCTAGCATACCTTTGAGTGTGTTTGGAATGAATGCTTTATTCTTCAAATTTTCTTAGTAAGGGGGTGATCCCACCTCCTTACAACATGGTATTAGAGCTCATAATAGTTGGAATCTGACTATTTCAATTATGTCTCCCTAGTTAGAATCCTTGCCTTACCTTTAAGTGACATGTTTGCCCTAGAGTTGATCAATAGATGATGAAGGGTTGATTTAGGATCATATAGTTTCACATTAGAATAATGTTGAATAGATCCTTAAAATACTTACAAGTAAAAGATGCATAAGTAACCATAGTAGCTTGAGGTTGTTTAGCTTGGTCTTTAGGCAACTACTAGGACATGAAGTTGAAAGAAAAGATGTCTATAAAGGATCAGGGTTCAAGGGCTGGAAATATTTTCCTCCGTACCACTAGATTGATTTACGAGGACTCCCAAATCCATATGATATCAGCATGGCTTGAGCTGATATGAATTGTCTGAAATAGCATGTTTTTAGGCAATAGTAGCCTTAGACATCTATATGATTTATCTTTAGGGACCCTAATATGTTGAGATAGTCTCCCATCTGTAAAGACTTGTTTGAGGATGGACAAGACCAAGTTAACCCATAGTTCATAGTTAGTCTTTACAAGTTATGTTTTTTTTTGCATGATGCTTGTGTAGTTGGATGCAAGGAACTGTAGTTGAGCCTTTTGTACCTAAATAATAGTTTTGTCTTAATAAGATGAATCCTTTAAGGGGTGGTGAATAACTTGTTTTCTTATATGTGGATGTTTTTGGGGATGAAATCCCTTTAAGGGGTGGTGTGCTGTAACATACTAGATCTCGGACCCTACCCTGGAAGTTGACATTTTGGGCTTAGCCAAACAAGGTTGAAGGTTAGACCTAAATAGATGTTTAGTATAACCCCAATGAGATAATGCATGTATAGATCACCTTAATATAACCTAATTTTCTAACATTAATCTTAGGTTTATAATGGATACATAAAATATGCCACATAACTCGTTTTGGTGGTAATATGAAGATAAGAAACTTAATTGGATGAATAATTTAGATAATGGGTTGTTAATGGGCCATATGACATATCTCATATAAAGAAGTTTCAAAAGTGGAAACAAACTTCAAATTCGAAATCTACATATCAAAACTAGCCTACATGTCAAATTTCATCTAATTTGGACCACCTTGAAATATTAGGATAAGTATAGAAAAGAGAAAATGAGTAAAAGGAATAAGTAATGAATAATGTGATTATATAACTTCAAAATATAGAAATAATGGCAAATTCATATTCAAAACATCAAAGATAACTTGTGGATGAAGTTTGGTCCAATTTAGATGTTGTTTATGCAAGTTATACAATTTTAGGTACATTCTGGACTTTTCTGTAATTTACCCAATTGGGAGGCTTTCTTTGCAAATTTTCACATGCATTATAATCCTTATATATTCACTTACCATTCTTGATTTTTTTAACCATAGGCGCCTAATTGCACCTTGGTTTTAAGGTGTTTCTTTACAAGGGCATTTTAGGGATTACTCTCTTTATAAATGAGGTTATCTTTAGAAGCTATCAACCAATGGGGTTATTTCTTTGATTGGAGGCCGATTGGGATGGCCTATAAGTGTCCATAACCTGACATTGATATTCAAGAAGCCTCTATGAGCTATCCTCTTGCATGGCCATGAAATTCCTAGGCTAAGGACACATGGAAAGCTCCATGGACACCTCATGCTTGACTTCTTCCTTATCCATAAAGGTTTGCATGTCCATATGCACCCTTAGCATTAGACACATGGAAAGTAACTTGAAACCTCGTGCTTTACTTCTTCCTTATCCATAAAGGCTTGCATGTCCATGGACACCCTTATACATGACACATGGAAAGTCTCATAAACACCTCATACTTGACCTCTTTCTTTATATAGCCATATCTACCCCTTCCCAACTCCCAATTTGAAAACTCTTGCTCTCCTTTATTTACTCTAGCTTAGAGCATCATTCCTACTCTGGTTTTTCATGAAGGTACTGTCCCAAGGTAAAAGGAGGTGCCTACCTTGGTGAAGAAGGCTCCTAGGGTTCCAAATTTGCTCTATTTAGGATTTCTTAAGCTCCTCCTTGGTGATTTTGACCAAAACTAGTAAGTATCATCCTTTCCTTCCCTATTTTCATGCTATTAGTCTCCCTTCCACATTCCTCCAGGTCGGAACCCTAGTTTTCCATGGTAAAACCCCACCTAGAGCCCTTAAACACCCCATCTCCATGTTCTTTAGTTAGGATTTTTCACCTCTAAAGTGGAGAAGGTGATTCTTGCTCGAGATAGGAGCTTTGTTGGAGAAACTAGCCTCTCTAAGCTTGGGAACCTTACTTATTGGACCTGTACACCTTCCCTAGAGGTTCTTTGGAGGCCTAGGCTTGACTTGGACTGTTTAGACCCTGAATTTGAGGTATGATGTATCCCTTATTCTTCTATGTTGTGCAATTCACCTATGCTTATTCATTCTCTTTGTCATATGGACATTAGCCTATACACAATGTCTTTTCTGTTGAAAATCCTGGTTCATGTGAACTACCTTCATGTGATCATGGATATTCTTTTGAACTCTTATCTTATCTTATGTTCATGATGGAACTCTAAAAGATGACATGTGATGTCTTTTGCCCACTGATGAGGTGGATGTATATGTTGGTCACTTATGTGGTGACTAGTTTATATATTCTGACTATACTTTCTACTTGTCTCTACATTCAACATGCTATGTGATTCAGTAGTACTAGAGTAGTGTAATTGCATTGGTTTTCATGGTAGATGTGTTATTTCCTATCGAGCAGATGTGATATTTCCTACTCTTTTGGGATGGAAAGGAACCTCATACCCAGGGCAAGATGTGTGATTCTTGGCCCATGTTTTATATATTTGGAAGATTGGCAATATTCCTTTCTCTACCAGGTTTCAAGTTTATGAGACTTGGCCACCTTTGTGTTTATATTGTTATAGGGCTATGTTTATCTCACATGCATGCGGGTTAATGATATGGGGTGTGTGCCTTAATTCTTTACATGTGCTTGTGTGGCACAATCTTTATATTTTATCAATGGAAATTATTATTTTATTATCATATGATTTCAATTCCTTTTCTCTTGATACCCATTTGGGTGGTCCTTATCATTTCTATGGGAAGCCTTTTATATTTGATGTCCTTTATTCCATATATTTCTCAATTTCCTATTTAGTATGCACATACCAGCCTTTGCTGATGTCATCTATTTTCTCTTCTTGTTGGGGTATGCTTCCAACCCTAAGTGAAGGACTTGGATGATAAGGCATCAAGTTTTAGACTAGCTTAAGGAGTTAAAGCTTGGAGATAAAGTTGTTATGGTTTAGATTTCCCTCTACTAGATCCTTATGTTGAGTGATACATGTAAACCCTTTGTGGGAGATTATGATTTTCATTTGTAACCTTGTGATAAATTAAATATTGTCAACATTTTTATTCCGCTGCTATACTTTGGCTGTTTTGAATACCATTTATTGAAGTTTGAAATTTTTTCACCTATTCGAGCATACCTTTGAGTGTGTTTGGAATGGATGTTTTATTCTTCAAATATTTCGTAAGGGGGTTATCCCACCTCCTTACACTATGGTTTGTGTGCATTGCAAGAGTGATGACCATTACTCTACTTATGGTCCTTACAGAGAGAAAGGGACCAACCCAAAGATGAAATGGGTCCCCGAGCTAACACTGGATCCCAAGGTTTGTATTGGACACCGACATCTTCGTTTTTTGTAGGTAAAAGGAAAATGGATTATTGATAGTGGTTTCTCAAAGCATATGATAGGTGAAATCAGCCACTTCAACCAATTCACAAAGAAGAAAGGAGGATCAGTGACATTTGGTGACAACAACAAGGGTAAGGTGATAGGTGAGGGTGACATAGGTGATTCACTATGCATCAAGAATGTACTTCTTGTAGATTACCTACATCACGATTTAATAAGTGTTAGTCAACTTTATGATAATGGTTATCTTCTTCTTTTTACCTCACTTGAATGCTTGCTTCTTGATTCCCTCTCCTACAATGTTATATATAAGGGAACTAGAAATGTTAGTCTCTATATTATTTTGCTTGACTCTATGAAGCCCATTGTTGGTAGATGTCTTGTTGCAAATTTGAATGATATTTCTTTATGGCACTGTAGGCTTGGTCATGTAAATATGCATCAATGGAGAAGTTGAGCAAAAAGGATTTGGTAAAAGGAATTCTTAAATTGGATTTTGTAAAGGATGATGAATGCCAACCTTGTACCCAAGGAAAGAAAACCAAGTCCTCCTTCAAATACAAAGGAGTCCTTAGCACCAAAAGAGTTCTTGTGCTTCTTCACATTGATCTATTTGGACAAATGCATACGCAATCACTTCGCGGTAGAAAGTATTGTCTTATGATTGTTGATGATTTTTCTTACACTTGGACCTTCATTCTTATTTCAGAAACCAATACTCTTGATTTTTTCTTTACTTTTTGCAAACAAGTTGAAAACAAAGCTTCTTGTTGGATCGTCTCTATCCGTAGTGGTCATGAGGGAGAATTTGAAAATGATTTTTTTGAACGGTTTTGTGAGGAATCTGGGTATGCAGATAACTTTTCTTCACCTCTAATACCTCAATAAAATGGGATTCTAGAGAGAAAGAATAGGTAACTATATGAAATAGCTAGGACTATGCTTCTACAGTATGTCACTCCAAAGAAATTTTGAGCCGGAGCCGTTAGTACTTCATGTTTTGTGCAAAAATGGGTTTTTACTCATCCATCTTTGAAGAAACCCCCCATGAGCTATGGTGTGGTAGAAGGCCTCCCATTGATTTCTTTCATGTTTTTGGTTGTCCATGTTTTATTTTGAACACCAAGAATTCCCTCAACAAGTTTGATCTGAATTCTTACAAGGCTTTCTTTCTTTGCTATAACACTACTAGTAAGGATTACAAAGTATTTAACATTGAATTGTGTTAAGTAGAAGAATCTATCAATGTTGTAAAGTAGAAGAATCTATCAATGTCTAACACCCTCCTAAGTACACACATGTAAATAGCAGAAGCAACACCGATTCATCCATAACTCATGTACTCAAGGAGGTATTACATAAAACTGGCATTCATAACAACAATATAATCAATCACACAAACTGAAATATTAAAATATTCTCATGATTGTTCTTACAAAAGGAATCATTAAGTCCATGACATGGAAACTTATGTTGAGACGAAGTCTGAAATCTAAGCTCTAAACATTCTAAACATATAAATGAATATATATAAAACTGAGGATCATCTTATAGTTGGTACCCCACCAGATCTTATCCTGATCTATCCTTGTGCTTGAGTCTCTGGGATCTACTCCGTTCCTGCTCCTCACCCGCAGACATCTCGTCCCCATCCATGCATTGGAAAAACTGTTGTTAGCGTAAGTGGCATGAGTATTCTACTATACAAAACTGGAATAAAAGTATTACAAAATATTTTTGAATACTGTAAATATGAAACTAACATGAAAATACATAACAACTCTTAAACAATTTATGCATGATATTAACCTAATATCTATAGAAATTTTAAAACATAAGTATCTCTTCTTTCTTTAACTTAGTTCTTATCTTTTTACTTTATCTTGCTCTGGAGACCTGTACTTTGGTACCTGGGTCTCATGACATGCACTGAGGTGCTTGGGTCACATAACCTACACTCTGCGCCTGGGTTATGTCTCTCGTATCTTAATCTCTTTCATTATACTTATAAATGAGATTGTGTGCATGCTTTGAACTATGGTGTCTTTCATTTATGAGTTTTATTTGATTTGTGGACACCATATATGATAAGTTCTCATCTATTGACACTGAAGTGTCCTCTATGATGCAATGCACCCTCTGTTGACACTGAAGTGTCCTCTATGGTGCAACACACCCTATGTTGGCATTTTGATGCTTCTCCTATCAATTGTGACAATACTAGTGCAATTAACATGTCTTATAACCACGTATTGCATGGTTGAGATAAATGTATAGAGGTCCATCATCACTTTCTTCGTGACCACATTGCCAAGAAGGATTTTTATATCACACATGTGGATACAGAATCAACTTGTGGACATTTTCACTAAACCTCTAGCTAGAGAGAAATTTGCTTTTATTAGATCAAAACTGCTTATAACCACTATTGATGATAATGACATGCCTTCTAGCTAGTTTGTCTTTTACCTATATGCTTTTTCTCATATCTTGCTCACCTTATGCTTGCTATGTGCTAAAGTGCCATGTTTTCAAGCCTTATTTTGCTTTTTTGGGGTTTTTTTCTTCTTTTCTGAAATGACTATTTTATCGCAAAGTAGTACTCTATAATCAGTGAAATGTTCCTTAATATGTCTAAAAAACATGGTAGGCTAGAAAACTACATTTATATAGCACTCTAGAGGCTTGGAATTAAATTTTCTAAGGTTTGGCCTGGTTGACCATTCAATCGAGTTTTTCCTGCTAACAACTCGACCGATCACCATCTGAGAACTAACCTGACCTACTTTGACTCTGGGAAAAACACCTCTAGCACCCATCCACCTTATCTTACCTTGATCTATGCTCTATTTGCTTTTGCAACTCAGAAATCCTTTTTCCATGATTTCCACTACAAATGTAGTCAGAAAGGAGTCAACATCAGTGAGACTACCATCAAGAAGACCTTTCTTCCTACCTCCCCTATCACTCCTGGAGCCTCCACCTCTACCTAGGCCCCTCCACCTCCTCTACCACTCCCATGGCCATGTCTTTTTTTTGTATCCAATGAAGCCCTCATGAGATACATGATTCATTAACAGGCGTATAACCTTCAGTTTCAGGATCATCTCCACCAGGACCTTTCTAGATCATGTCAACCATGAACCTTTCTTGTAGCCATCCATACCCTACCTACTATGAGTATCTTGGAGCTGACTATGCCTCCTATGCATACAATCATTTCTACCCTAACCCTCCATCCTTTACTGCTTCCACTGCCACCCCCACTATTGATGCTAGACCTGTTCCTGCCCCTACCCTTGGTGCATTTCCTCCACTAGCTCTGCCTGCTAGTCATGTTTCCACTCTGCTTCCTAGTCTTGATGGGACTTCTGATCCCTCGTTTGAGCAAACAAATGCATTACATGCATGTGGCATGTCATGGGCTGAGTAGAATGCCAGGTGGCCTGGTCGTTCCTTTGGACCTCCTGTCGATGAGGAGATACCAGACCAGGACACTGCTGAGGATGATGGTTTAGAGGATGGTTCTGATGACAGCTTTGCTGGTTATTCTGGTGATGATGGTGAAGCCATAACTACTACTTCTACTGCACCATCTGATGATAACAAGGACTAGCCACCCGAGGATGAGGATGATAATGTAGCTGATGTTGTAGATAGTGTAGATATTTAGTTCTATAGTCCTTCAATTGCTCATATATATATATATATATATATATATATCTTTGTAGACTATCATGTATTAGACATTTGGGCACTGTGTATCTGAGGCATACTATTTTATCATTTCATTATTTTCTAGTTGGTTTGTATTTTTATATCGACAGGATATACTTAGTGTTGTAATCTTAATCCCATGTACCATAACTCTTTGATTGACTATATCTTTTGAGTTTGTGGTCTGTTATTCCATATTGTGATTATGACATTGGATTGATTGTTTCTGTATGTTTCGTCTATGTTTGGTGTGTGCTATATGTGTTTGATTGCTTTAACTTGTGCATGTGGAGAAGATGTGCTTTTTAACTCTTCTACCTCCCTCCTTTTTTATTTGACAAAGGGGGATAACTGATCTCAACCATATTGTTTTATTGCTTATATGATCCTTTTATTGTCAAATATCTACATATCATTTGACTTGCTAGAGGACCATATAATATGTATATGTGCTATGGTTATTTTTGTAAAAACTAACCTTGTAGGCATAGGTAAGCATGAATTGAGGGGGAACAATTAAACACTGTTCATTCATGTATCCCCTTGTAATTCACAAGGTACAAGCTTTACTTTCACATCCTTTCTCAGAGATAAAGGTTTAAGTTTTCACATCCTTTTCAATATGCTAAGGAATGGTTTGTCATTGTCAAAAAGGGGGAGAATGTTGACCTAAGTGTTACACATTGTCCATATTTTGATAATGACTTAATAATTCCATTCATATGTATCTAATATGTTTGTTTGAGATTTATTTCAGACATTAGGTACATGAAAATGATCAAATCTGTCAAACCCTAGTTTTTTCTAGTTCAAGTCAAAAGCAATGCAAATGCACTTTTGTGGAAAACACTCCAAATCACCTTAGATGATTTTTGTAATCATTTGTATTGATGATATGACTTGTAACTAAGATGAGAAAAAAATCAGGAACGCTTAATTTGAACATTTTATGACTCAAAAGTAATTTTCCAAAATTCACTACATGTTATTAATTGGCCGAGATTCAAACTCGACCGATCCTTTGATGGATATTGGGAATTCTTTGGTTCGATTGAGTTTGCCATTCACATGAACTCAAATGATCCTACACTCAACAAAACTAATTTCAAGCGACCGGTCGAGTTGCACATAGGAAAAACTTGACCAATGCTTCAAATTGGCTTTTTTGCATAGTGCAATCGATCGAGTTACCTTTATGAAAACTTGGCCAACTGCAATGTATGAAAAATGTAGAAAAAGTGACTCTAATCATTGGAGTGTTGAAAAACTCGAAATTATGTCTGTTGCAACACCCCAAATGGATAGAACATGTTCCTAAGTGTTCCTACCCTCTAGTGGACACCCCCAACTATAAATAGGACCTCTTGGAGTTCATTCCAAGGTTGCTCCTTCATGCTATTCAAGATACTTTCTATAGTTGAGTGCATCCAGTCCACTTGAGCCCCGTTCTCTCTCTTGATTACACTTCATTTCATCATTATGAGTGAGATAGGATTTGTGTGAGAGAGTTACTTCATTGTATTCTTATAAAGCTCTCAAAGCTTCTCTTTTCCCAATCCCTTTCTTCAAGATCAAGTTGGTGAAAGCTTCTCCAAGTGAAGGAGAAGGTGCATGCTTCTTCAAGCTGTAGAAGAAAGTGCAAAAAGCTTCTCTAAGTGGAGGAGGAGGACAAGGTTGGAGATTTGGGAGTGGAGTGGGTAAATCCTTCAAGGCAGAAGACTCGATTGGAAAGAGGGGATCTCCTTGGCGAAGGTGTCCAGCTACTTGCAAGAGTGGGTAAGACCTTGGTGAGGTAGAAGACTCTAACTATAGATAGGTAAGACCTTGGTTGTAAGGTTATTGGCTCCCTTGACCTCAAAGGGAAGTTGAGTATCGTTATCCCAGAAGGGGAAGGTCAAATGTATGTCTTATAATGGAATATAAGTATATATAGTTTGCAAAATCCTCGGGCTTGACCTCTCTAGGTAGTGGACCGACTCTCTCCTAGTTTGGAGAGTGGAACCACTCTAAACAACTTGTTCAAGTGCTTGTTTCAATCTCTCTCATCCTTGATATGCATGTTTAGATTTCCATCATATAACTATTTGCAATTGTGCCTAGTTGAAGTAACTTGAAGGTCTAACGAATTTTGTACAAGTGTTTTTATCTCCATTCACTTCCATCCCTCTAGAGCCCGTTGATCCAAAACCAAAGAGAGGGTAGATCCAAACCTAGGTGCACATGTAAGAAAGACAACCAAGCTTCTTATTACTCAAGCTCCTTCTCTTCCACCAAGCAAGAGGGATGTGCTCCAAGTAGAAAGAAGAAAAAGAGAGTGACTAAAGAGCTCATTTACATCGAAGGAGAGAGGTACATAAAGCTTGGGGTGAAAGAGAAGAGAAGGTAGAGGTGCCAAGTCATGCATACCATGTGTCCAAGGTCAAAACATTTTGTCCATGCAAAACCAGGTCAACCATCAAATAATAACACTAGGGGGACCATCATATGTCAACTTGAGAAGGAACATCAACCTTCAACATCATGTGGCCTATTAGATAATGCCTTCCCTTAGCCACAAGAGAAAACCCTAGAATCACCATTGGTTGTTGTACCTCACTTGGTGAACCATCGACCTTAGTGCCTCAAGAGGAAAATCATCGAATCTTGAGCACCCAAAAAGGCCACCATCAGTTCCCACCACCTCAAGGTGGACCATCAGATCCCAACATCCAAAGGAAACCATTGAGTTAGGGCATCTATGTGAGGAAACCCTAACCTCAACCCTAGGTTAGATGTCACCACTAAACCAAAGGTGCAATAAGACGCTCCAAGGTACAACTGTATCAAACATGATATGAAAACTCATGAGGCACATCAAGAATATGATAAATTACAAGAAAAACCTTAAATATGGTATATGAAAAATTTCAAGAAAATCCTTAGACATGGAGAAATTGCATAAAAGCCCTTGAAAGCACATAAATTGCAAAACTTACTCAAACACTGTCCAAACTAGACCAAACTTAAAACTTAACTTTGTCACATGATAAGAACATGTTAGGTAAACTTAACTTTGTCACATGATAAGAACATGTTAGGTTTTGGCTAAAGTTTTAAGCTTCCAATTATGATAAGAAAAGCATGTTCAACCATAAAGCAAGGTTATGGGTCTTATAACCATAAACCCATAACAAGTATTTCACCCCTGAAATCCGACACAAACAAAGATGGGTACTTCTTATGAATCTCATCCTCTAACTCCCACATGGATTCCTCTACACCACAGGGATGCCACAAAATCTTCACTAAGGCTATTTCCTTCTTCCCTAGCTTTTGTACATGCTTATCTAGGATTAACACATGCCCCTCCACATCAGACACATCCACCTCTAACACAACCTCCACTGGAAGTAACGTCTACTTTGCATATGGGTGACATTTCCTCAACATGGAAACATGGAATACATTGTGCAACCTGTGCAACTCTGGTGGTAACTCCAACTTGTATGCCACCTTTCTATCACGTTCCAAGATAGGGTATGATCCCATAAACCTAGCAGGAAACTTACCCTTCTTACCAAACATCAACACATCCTTACAAGGGAAAACCTTGAGATACACATGATATCCAACCTGGAACTCAAGCAGTCTACAATGGTTATTGACATACAAATTTTGTCTATCTTGGGTTGCCTTCAACTACTGATGTATCACCCGGTCTTCTTTGTAGTCTGTTGTACTAACTCAGGACCAAAAAATTGATACTCACTTGTTTCATACCAACATAGAGGGAACTAACAATCCCTCTGTTAAAAAGCTTCATAGATGTCGTATCTATGCTTCTATGATAGTTGTTGTTGTAGGAAAACTCAATAGAACTCAAGTGCACATACCAATTGCTAAGAAACTGCAGAGCACATGCTCTCAATAGATCTTCAAACATCTGAATGATCCTTTCTGACTAACCATCTAACTGCGGGTGGAAAGCTATGCTAAACCTCAATTATATCCCCAGAGCTGTGTGTAGACATTCCTAAAACCTACTCGTAAACTGAGAACCTCTATCAGATACTATGGTAAGTGGTATGCCATGTAAATGGACTATCTCATCAACATAGATGTGTGCCAACTTCTCTATTGTGCACGTCATCTTGACTGGAAGAAAGTGAGCTAACATGGTCAGCTGGTCAACTATCATCCAAATGGAATCATGACCCTTGGTTGTCCTATGGAGACCAACCAAAAAGTCCATAGTTATATGGTCCCATTTTCTAGTGTGGTATTAGCAAAGGTTGTAATGTCCCTACAAGCTTATAGTGCTCTATCTTGACCTGCTGGCAATCTGGACAGTTAGCAATGAATTCTACCACATCGCGCTTCAGACCTGGCCAGCAACACAAATCCTTTAGATTATGGTACACCTTTGTATTGGCAGGATGCATTGCGTACATTGAGGAGTGAGCCTCCTCAAGTACCATCTTCCTCATGCCATCAACATCTAGAACTATTACCCTATTATGGAAGAAAACTATCCCATCACTGACTCATGGAACCCATCACGCTTCCTGCTGCCGAACTCTAATATGATGTTTGTATCACAACATCACTCTTCTAAGCATCTTTGGTCTATTGTATAAATGTTGTCTTAACCTACAACTGGGCCAACAACCTTGCCAAAAAAGATACTTCCAACTGAACATTCTTCTGCCAAAGCGATACTAACATATCTCACTTGTGACACACCATAGAGTGTAACTATGCCTTTTCTATAGATGATGACATAGATGACTACCTGCTCAGTGCTTCAGCCACCACATTTGCCTTTCCTAGATGGTAGTCCATAGTGCAGTCATAGTCTTTGATCAACTCCATGCATCTTCTTTGCCTCATGTTTTGTTCCTGCTTCAAGAAGATATACTAAAGGTTCTTATGGCCGGTGAAGATCTAATACTTCTCCCCATGTAGATAGTGACTTCAAATCTTCAAGGCATGAACTACAACTACTAGCACCAAGTCATGCATCGGGTAGTTCTGTTTGTGTTTCTTAAGCTATCGTGAAGCAAAAGAAATCACATTCTTCTCTTACATCATCACGCATCCCAAGCCATTCTTCAAAGCATCATAAAAGACAATGTAGACTTTCCCTTGCTCTAGAAGCACTAACACTAGAGCACTGGTGTGACAACTTGATGTGCCACAAATGAGCTACTCAAAGTCAAGCGCGAAAACAACATTAAACATGTGGATTACCAGAAAATACAGGAAATTAAAATTGATTTCACAAAAGCACCACATGTTGAAAACTTTCACATATGGGCCCAAAACACTCCACTCATATCTCATAACATATATCATGGTGCTTATATCACTGTTCTCAAACATCCCTATCATCAACCAGTTACATGAGGAATCTATTCTGTATATATACTTGTACATCTGCCATATCTATACAACCATGGCTCATAGGCCAAAAACCTCGTATTGACAACATATCTACAAAACACATTGAGAACACCCCCAAAGACCTGAGTGTACATGGACGACATGTAGGATTTTATCACCCAAAGACTAGCAACATATCCACCCTTATCAACTACTGCTCTTATTGTTGCACGATCTCCACCTCTTCATGCATGACCACCTAAAAGATGTGGAAACCCATGGGGTGAGACCAAATGTCCCAACAAGAGATATAACTCTCCACCAACATCTATTAAAACACAGATAAAGGTAAAGAAGAGTAGAAAGTAAAGCTATATCAGGATAAGCAGATTCAACTAAATGATGTATCTAAAGTAGATAGTATTATTGAAGCAGTTTAAGCAATTGCAATTGAGTTGTAGGACATCTTCTAATTTAAGAAGGAATATGAAGAACTTGTATATCATCTACCAAGTAATCTATACAAAAGAAAGGCAAGGGCTCATCCAGTGTTATTCACATTTTGTCTCTATGCAAATATACTACACGGTTGTATTGCATCTTTTATTAATGACCTGAGGAGATGAGATATGCCACACATGCTCCAACTGACTACTGCTAAGTCAAAATTAGTGCCATACAAGATCATTGGAAGAGGAAGAATCCAATGATCTCTCCACACCCCTGGGTCAGTCTGAGTCTACAACATTGACATCTCAAGTCCAATTGCAAAATGGTATAGCCTATCTTGGTATATAGGCACATCACTAGTGAAACTGAGCTACGACCGCAATCGCACTCCTATCGAGGTATGTCGGCAACCATCATCAAAAGATATCATATACATACTATGTATCACATCATTGAGATATGGCCTCGACTATTCTCCTACCAGGGTATGACTGCAACCAATCCTGTAAAATGCTTATACTCATATGTATACGACTTCGAGCTTCGACTAAGGGAGAACCCATTTCACCATCCAACAAGTACTGACATTGATGATGGATCTATGGCACAAGGTAACTACACGATTAAGGTTACACTTGATTAGTTATGCCAAGTAAGTGTCTTTTAGCATCAATTAAGTTACAATGTATAAACCATAAACAAGCTCTACAAAGATGAGGGCATAGTATAACTTTAGAAGATATAAAGCGTATAAGGTGGGAACTTGTCACATCCTCATTACATGACACTACTTCCCCACAAGGACATTATCATATTTACACTATCATAAGATACCAATCCATTATCATGTCACTGGAGGATACTCACCTCACACTAGGCATATAGCCTCTACTAGGTCATAAGATCCAATCACATAGCTGCATGTACACCATCACATTATGCCTCAACAATGTGAAGAGTCACCATCCTATATAATATAGGATTCACCATAGCATTCACATAGCTACGTCATTCAAGGTCATATCACCTGCAAGGTTAGGGATTTATAAAAAGGAGAGAGAAAACATCATAACATGATAACCACCTCAAGAGAGAGAAGCAAACACATCACTTGTCCCTAAATTAGGGTTAGGGTTCCAAACATAGCCGATTAGGATTTTATAGCTATATTCAAATGCCAAAACCTAGGTACACCTCACCCACTTTCTTAGAGCATATCAGGGTTAAGAAACATGATTAGGGTTAACCAAACAATCATCCATACAACACTATACATGAATCATTGCTTGCCCACTCATACACATGTATTGATTATATGATCATGTATGTGTCTCGATCATCATTCACATATGTGTCTCGACCACTCATGAAACAAGTGTCTCGAGCACCCTCAAGAAAAGTGTCTCTACCACCTTTATTCAAGGTGTCTCGACTGCAACAAGACTAGGTCTCTCGACTGTGACACACAAAGTGTCTCGACCATGACATAGATTAGGGTTTCGACTAAGCTCAAAGCACATATCTTGGCCTCAACCAAAAACATGTCTCGACCACCTCCAAAGGAAAGCATCTCGACCAAAACAAAAGTAGGTATCTTGACTTACACAAGGACATGGTGTCTCGACCGAAACTAAAGCACTTGTCTCGACCAAAAATCACATATGCCAAAAGTGTCTTGTGTTGGTATGTATGCCCAGAGAGTCTATCATATGATGATTGTAATGGAATAAATGTAAATGATTTGATTATTAATAAAGGAAAGCTTCCAATTTATTTTGTTTATTCAATTTTTGAGATAATGAAATAACATAATAAATGTCTAGAGAATGATATTACTCAATGATGCATGTCTTCAGGTGAAGGACTTGAACAATGAGATCATATAGATGTTAAGAGTATATGCATTCTTGTTATGTCCATGATCGGTTGTTATTGTGGAAGGTAAATAGACAAAAATAACACATAAGATCAGAGTGTGAGTTGGTTGATGACATAATCTCATTAGTCATGATATGGTGATATCAAACCAGGAACACAAATACATGTTAGAGAATAGTGTATTAGACAAACCCACTATAAGAGTGATACATGAAAACCTTGATTAGGTAAGTCAGAATCACGTCTTATAGTGATAATGGTGTTTGTGATTCTTAGACCTGAAATCATTGTACTCATCACATGTCATTCGGTGCACTTTGACATCATCAAACACAATCCTGAAACATGGGTTGTTATAAAGGTGATGATAGGGTGATTGTGACACATGAGGACCGACTGTGAGTGATAGAGATGGGATTTGTCCCTCCTATGGGAGTATGATATCCAAGGCCTCTTGATTAGCAAGACTGAGAAATGCATGGCCACACACATGTGAGTCAATATATGATATTGAGCTTACCTATATCTCACGAAGTCTGCTCTGGTTCAAGAAACAACATTGAATAATAATGAGGATGATTGCTCCATGCCTCTAGTTCAATCTAGATATTAGAGACAAATGAACTATACAAACACTGTAACACCATACATAGATTGTAGGTTGAAATTGTTCTCCAACTTTCCATTTACTTGGGTAGCAATGATGTGTGATTAGGCACCACTCATTGCTTGTGATGTCATAAAGTGTTATGGACATTCACTTCCAACATAATATGGGACCTATAGGGTCACACACATAGGAACTCATCTAAAAGAGGAGTTGAATCTTGAATAACAATTGAATTAATTGCTAAAATATTTAGGTAATTGATTCAAAAAAAATAGCCTGACAACACAACCAAATGACCGATCAAGTGTTAAGACAAACATCTGGAGAGTGCCAAACAGCCGTCTCAAGTGTTGAGATGGGCATCTGGAGATTCAGGGTTGATTTGAGTTGAAATTGGCTAATAAGTGAACCAATCCAAACAACTGGCTCGACTCGAGTCACCAGACGACCATCTAGGTGACCGAGATGGCCATCTTGCATGGGAAAGATGGTCCGATTTGGTTGAGGGAAGTTTCTAGACATTTCCCTATTTGTTTCACTTGTACATTACTTGTTGTGCAAGGAAATCAATGTCCAACATTGATGGGAATTGAGTTGCCAATTTTGTGTACAACTGGGAAGCTATCAAATGACCGTCTCGCGTGTGCGACAACCATTTGGGGTTTGCCAGATGGACATTTTGGCTGTCGCAGGTTGTGAAGTTTCTAGAATTGTTACAAAATTCACAATCTTATGGTCCCTTCCACTCCCGCACTGACTGGGAACTCTGACCCAAACCCCGCCTATAAAAAGACGGGTACTGGGGGCTTCCCAGAACCCAACATAGATAATTGAGAATCAATTTATTTGATAAATGTTGTCTTCTCTGATTGTGGTAACCACGAGAGCCCAAACAAGTCCTACTTTACTAGGAGGGATAACAAAGGGAGAGAAACAATTAAGATCATTGTTGTGGGAGAGCAGGTTGGTGACTAGTACACCAACAGGAGGGACAACTCCTTCCTATCTGGTCTAGTAGGATGACAAGAGTTCTAGTTGGTTCATGTGGACTACTCTAGAGGCAGGAGTCCTTTGGCTAATGCTAGGAGGGAAACATCAACTCGCAGTCCCCAAAATCTAAGGAGCCACTGCAACAGTTGTTCAAGTCTGCAGTCTGTGGAGGAGCAGTCAGACGAGTTCCCGTGCAACTACGACCTGCATAAACACCGTCCAAGATACAATGCACATCTACATCGATAGGGATTGTCATTGGACTTGCTCCAGGACCAGGTATATCTTCGTGAAACCATCCTTTCCATTGCATAGTTATTGGCATGATCCGCTGGTTTATGGGTAATATGTCAAGATTTTTTTTATTTCCACTGCTAATTATGTTTTAGAACAATTGATATGATTGGATTTTTTATTTTATCAAGTTTATTTATTGCATGTGATGCAAGTATTTAAACTAGTTTTTGTGCACATCCATATAGTCACCACATAATAACTCAAACGTATATATATATATATATATATATATATATATATATATATATATATATATATATATATAGGCTAAAAGAATTGTGTACCCAAGTACATGTGGCTTACATGTACCCACCTTCAAATATGGTGATTGTAAAATTCAACTAAATAATCCAACCTTATGGATGTAATGTATACACCTCAGATAAGATGTGTACAAAAAATCACCATAATCTAACATTCATAGATCATTTAACAAAAGAAAATGTGTATTTTCTAATCAATGGTAAGTTGTAGAAATTGTAGAAACCATTGAATGATGTATTGTTATATCTCATGATCTATATGAGATATGGTTATGATTTTTTAAACATATGTAATCTATATAGTTTTGAATCAATCCATATGGTTGGATTTTATAAACATACTCCACGTGTGCTATTTTAATGGTCAGTACACATAAGTTACATGTACCGGCCGGTAAACACTTCCTAACCTCACATATATATATATATATATATATATATATATATATATATATATATATATATATATATATATATATATATGTTATTTACACGTGTCTCCCTCAAAGCGAGTTTTGATGGTGGTTGTCTAGTATGGTTATGGACAATAAACCCTATTATATATGCATGGTTGTGTGGTTGGTTTATCTTATTGATCTCAATCTATGAACCAATCCTCTCTCTTATCTTCTCAATGTAAAAGTATTATTCTCTTCTGTTGGATCTAAGGGCTCTAGATGGGGGGGGGGGTGAATAGAGCTACCAAATTTCTCACAAAATAGATTAGACCTTCAAATTATATTAATTAGGTGCAAAAGCTTAATGGAAATTTGAAGTCCTATCTAACAAGCATAGTAACAATGAGAGAGATTGATAGAAAGCACTTGACAAAGGGATGTAGAGTGGTTCCACACTTCAAAATAGAAGTGAGTTAGTCCACTACCTAGAGAGGTCAACCTCTACGACTTTGTAAGTGCTTTTCTCTATTATATCACCACAAAGATTTACAACAATAGACCACCAAAGGACTTACCCATCCAACCACAAGGAGATCTCCACCTTAACAAGGAACTTACCCACTTAGCTTGAGTCTTCAACCTTCATCTAGGTCTTACCCACTCAAGCTCAAGTCTTCCTCCTT
Source organism: Alisma plantago-aquatica (assembly GCA_963693085.1). Classification (NCBI taxonomy): domain Eukaryota; kingdom Viridiplantae; phylum Streptophyta; class Magnoliopsida; order Alismatales; family Alismataceae; genus Alisma; species Alisma plantago-aquatica. The sequence continues at coordinate 997,251,553 of OY856413.1, read as the reverse complement.
GAAGGACTTGGTTCTCCTCTTGGATCTTCAGCCTTTACCTTCTCCTTAACTTAGAGAAGATCACCACCTCTTCAACATCCTTGAAGAGGTCCAGTTACAACTCCTTCACTTGATGGAGCTTGCTTCATCTTTTCTTCATGAGAGAAGGGGATAGGGAAGTAGTGGAAGATTTGAGAGCTTTACATGCACAAAGGTGGAGCTCTCTTATAATAATCCTAACTCACAAATCACAAAATGAAGTGTAAACTAGAGAGAGAAAGGGGCTCAAGGAGTAGTAGCACACTCAATTATATCAAGGACCTTGAATGTAGTGAATGAGCAAACTTGGAATGAAGTCCAAGGGGTCCTATTTATAGCTAGGGGTGCTCCCTTGAGTTGGGGAACACTTAGGGCCGAAATATAGCCATTTTTTCTCAAGGAAATAGATCTATTTTTGTCCAAACAAGTCACCAATGGTTAGAATCACTTTTTCTGTGTTTTTCGTAAAGTACATTCGGTCGAGTTTCAATAAAGGTAACTCGACCGATCAGCTAAAAGACAAACTCAATTTCCAAACTATCAGTTGAGTTTGTGCCGGGAAACTTGACCAATAAGCTAAAATCATATTTGGTCAGTAAGACATTCGGTCGAACTCTATGAATGCACAACCTGACCGATGCACATCATCAGAAAATTAATCAACGGGATCAATCAAGATTGAAACTCGACTGATTAGCAGTCTGTGATCAATTTTCTAATTTGATTAAAAAGTGATTAAAACTTGGTACTCAGTGTCCCACATATTGTTCTCATTTTAGTTGTAAGTCATATCATCAATACAAGTGATTACAAAATTCTTCTAAGGTCGTTTGAAGGGATTTCCTTATTAGCACACTTGCATTGCATTTGACTTGAACTTTGACAAGCTAGGGCTTGTGCAACTTGATCCTTTTCATGTACCTAAGACCTGAGATCAATTTTTATTACACATATTAGATACATATGAATGGAATGGTTGAGTCATTATCAAAATATGGACAGTGCTCTAGGTCAACATTCTCCCCCTTTTTGACAATGACAAACCATTCCTCAAACATATTGAAATTATACCTTTGCCTTATAAATTTGGGGGATTCAAGATTTGAACAATGTGAATTGCTCCCGCTCAATCTATCCTTACTTTTACCTACGTAGTTAGTCTTTCTACACAAAGAAATATAACATGCATGTACTATATGGTCCTTTAACAAGTCACATGATAAAACATATAATGAACAAGAAAAATGATCACATAAGCAATAAATAGCAATATTATTGAGTTTCAAGACATTGAAATTCTCTCTCCCCATTTTGACATTATCAAAAAGGAAGGGGGGGGGGTAGAAGAGCATATAAGTAGGGCTTCTCCAAACACAACCAAGCAGATCTCCAAACATGCAATCTCATAACATATATCAAACAGAGACGAGAGAAACACACAAGCTAGGTCATAATAAAAAATATGGTGAAAAGCATGGCACCAACTCATAGGATATAACAGAGCAAAGAGTAAGAGTGCACATAAGATAGATCACAATGCCTGAAGAATGTCCTCATAAAAACAACTACAAGCAAGAAGCGATGAATGCTAAAGATAAAATAGTACACCTCAAATCATGTGCCCAAATATTTTTGATACAAAATAGACTAGAAAGATATATATGATCAAAAAACTAGACTAAAAAACTAAGAACATCTAGACATATAGGTCATCTATATCTACATCATCCACAACATAATCATCATCATCCTCGGCATTAGGCTCATAGTCATTGTCTCCATCTAAAGGAGAAGCAACAACACCTTCATATCTGGAGTCACCAGCGAAGCCATCAGAGCCATCACCATCATCCTCACCATCATTGGCATCCTCATCAGCATCAGTAGTCTTGTCATCAACCTGGTCAAGCATCTCCTCATCCATAGAAGGTCCAAAGTGACGTCTGGGCCAATGAGCATTCTGCGCATCCCAAGTCATACCAAGAGCATAAAGCTCATTGGCCTGAGGGAGGGAAGGAGCAAAATCACCCAGACTGGAAAGCAGAGTGGCCAAGGGGTCAGTAGGTAGCGACAGGATGACTAGAGCAGGTCCACCAACAACAGAAGATGTAGGAGCAGTAGTGGAAGGCTCAGGTGCAGGTGGAGAGGCAAGGTAGAAGTGATTGTATGCATAGGATGCATACCGGGGTATGGCCGGTAGGTGGGGTATGGGTGTGTATAGGATAAGTTCATGTTAGACATGATTGAACATAAATCCTTATGCAGATGCTCCTGGACCTGGAGGTTGTATGCCTATTGGTGTATCATATAACCCATGAGGGCTTCATTGGACACACGAAATGAGGCATGGCTAGGTCAGGCAGGCTGAGGAGGTGGAGGAGTTTGGGTTGAGGTAGAGGCAGGTGCAGCTGAGGCAGAGGTAGAGGGTGAGGTACTGGGTGTGGTGGATGAAGGGATAGGCACAAATTTCTGAATAGTGGTTTCACTGATACACACTCCCTTCCTGGAAGGTCTGTATTGGAAGTCAGAGAAGAGTGATTTCTTAGTGGCGAACTGGAAAAGACCACATATCGGGACAGGATAAGGAGGATGGGTGCCAGGGGTGTTCTTGCCAGAGTCAAAGCAAGTCATGTGGTGGAGGATATATCTAGACCACTTGACTCTGACATTCTCTAAGAGGCAGTACATTATCACCACATTGTTCTCTGTAATATCTGTTTGATTTTTCTTTGGGTGGATGTTGCAGGTTACCACTAGTGCTAGTATACGCTTCTTGAGATCTAAGGAGGAGGGTAGGGTGCTCTTCTTCTTATAGGGAACGTCATGTTTCTTCAAGTAATGATGGATATCGGGAAGTGTGATCTCATTTTGCTTATAGAAACCTTTAGGGTCCAACAGGTCGAAATACTCACCATAATCCTTACACCATGTATCATTCTCATCAGCTCTAGAAAAGAATATATTCAGGATATCCTTCGAGATTTAGAATTTCTTCCCGGTGATCATAGAAGAAGGGAGGAGTTTCTCGAATGAGGAAAATGATCCAATTACTTCGAAAGAATTGAACGAGGAGCCATATGAGGTTCAAATCTCGACAGCTTGAGTATTCAGAGGGGGTACAAGGGAGTCATAATTCCAACATAAATTTGCATAGAATTTGTGGATGGCTTTCGTGCTTGACATAGAATTGTGAAAGTTCTCACGCTCGACACCCAGGGCTGATAGGTGGTGAATAGAAAGCAATCTTGACACTTTATCGATGATAACTTAACGCCTAGGGCTAGGCTCAAAAAGGGGTCTAAAAGGAAAAGGACTCATAGGAAGAAGGTCCTTATACCGATTTACAGCCTCAATTGAGACAAAGAGGGTCTCATCAAAAGAAAACAAGCAGAAAGATGAGGAGGAGGATGGTGCATTTCTAGGGGCGGCTCTCTTTCTTCTATATGAAGCCATGGAGGTGAAAAGAAGGAGAAGAAAATATCAAACGCACAAACCACTCCACCAAAAACCTTCATTCACCTAGGTTGAGCTAGGGGAAGGTGTAGGAAGGTCTCCCTAGGTCAAATTAGGGCTAGGTTAGGGAAGGGAAGGTCAAGGGTTGCGAGCTTAGGGCTAGAAGGAGAGGAATCAGTCGACTATTCTCTAGTTGAGAGGGAGAATAGTCGACCGAACCCAACTTAAGTTGGCTTCAGCCTACCTATCGGTCGAGTTCTATGAGGTGGAAACTTGATCGATTTGTCCCTTTTTAAAAAAGCTCTCGGTCATGGGTCTATCAAGTTTGTCTCGGGGAAACTCGACTAATGGTCAACCTAACCTAAAACCATCAAACTTAATTTCTAGCCATTTGAATGCTAATTAAATTTATTTTTCAAGTCCATTATGTATATTGAACATACTTAGGCACATATCACTCATCATTGGGTACTATTTTGTGATAAAATAAGTGTTTGCAAAAATACCCAAAAAAAGAGAAAAATAAGGCAAAATGAACATGAAAAACCAATATTAAGCATATTATCACTCAAGGATGGTCAAGATAGATGCAAAACATATAGAATAGATGACAACTAGCTAGAAGGCATATTAGATTCATTCAAAGCGGCTATAAGCAATTTTGATCTAATAAAATTAAATTTCTCTCAAGCTAGAGGTTTAGTGAAAATGTCTTTTAACTGATTTTTTGTGTCCACATGCATGATATAAATATCCTTCTTGGCAATGTGATCACAAAGAAAGTGATGCCGAACCTCTGTATGTTTAGCTCTACTATGCAATATAGGATTGTAAGACAAGTTAATTGCACTACTATTATCACAATAGAGAGGAGAAGCATCAAAATGAATGTTAAAGTCTTGGAGCATTTGCTTCATCCATAGGACCTGGGCACAACAACTCCCAGCTGCAATGTACTCAGCCTCGATGGTTGATAATGCCACAATGCTCTATTTCTTGGAGAACCAAGAAACCGAGCATGCTCCTAGGAGGAAACAAGTGCCACTTGTGCATTTTCTATCAATCAAGCTGCTTGCATAATTGGCATCACTATAGACAATAAGAGTAAAGTCCCTTGACTTGGGATACCATAGTCCAAAATTTGGAGTTTTGGCTAACCACCTTAGAATCCTCTTAACAACTATAAGATGAGATTTCTTAGGGTTTGATAGAAATAAGCTTTCAATCATTATCTCAACCTCCTTGAGCATCCAAGAGGAGGAGTAGTTGATCGTGGTACTGAAGAACCACAAGCAACATTTAGGTGGTCAGTTGCAAACATCAAGGGGATCTCCCCAAGCTTTTTCCAGCATAAGATCCACATAGAAGAAGGAGCTAAGCTGATAGTTCAACCTCAGTGACATCTCAATCCTATCATGACCGAGGTAGTGAAGAAAGAGGTAGTGAAACTTCTGTCGGCAGGTATAATTTCTACTATATTTGATTCAAATTGGGTTAGTCCTACTCAAGTGGTTCCAAAGAAAGGGGGATAATTTTCACCACAAATTCAGCTAGTGAACTGATATCTACTAGGTTGGTGACCGGGTGGCAAGTTTGTATTGAGTATCATCATCTGAATGCCACCACACTGAAGGATCATTTTCCACTTCCTTTTATTGATTAGATTCTTGAGAAGCTCACCAGTCGCTCTCATTTTTATTTTCTTAACGGGTATGTCGGGTATAATTAGATTTCCATTGAGCCACATGACCAAGAGAAATCCACTTTCACTTGTCCATATGGCACATTAGCTTATCCTTAGATGCCTTTCGACCTTTGCAATGCACCATCGACTGTCTAGGCATGTATGCTCACCATTTTTTCTGATATGGTTGAGCATTGTCTTGAGGTTTTCATGGATGCTTTTTTGATATATGAAGAGTCATTTGAGGGCTGTCTTAACAGTCTTGACAAAGTTCTACAAACATGTGAAGACACTTGCTTGGTTTTGAATTGGGAGAAATGTTACATGATGGTGAGTGAGGGAATAGTTTTGGGATATAAGGTGTCCCATAGAGGTATGGAAGTTGACCCGATTAAAATTGAGGTTATTTCTAAGCTTCCTGCACCATCCACAATGAAGGGAGTTAGGAGTTTTTTAGGACATGCCAATTTTTATTGACGTTTCATAAAGGACTTTTCAAAAATTGCAAACTCTCTTTCTGAATTGTTGGAAAAAGACACTGAATTTGATGAGCGGTGTTTGAAAGGTTTTTAGGTGTTGAAGGAGAAACTGGTCTCCACACTTGTTATTCAGGCTCTAGATTGAAGCCAACATTTTGAGATGATGTGTGATGCATCAAATTATGTAGTAGGAGTTGTTATTGGCCAACAATGGGACAAGAAACCCACCATCATTTAGTATGCATCTAAGACCCTGAATGATGCTTAGTTAAATTACACAACCACCAAAAAAGAATTGTTGGTGGTAGTTTTTGCTTTTGAAAAATTTCACCAGTATTTGATAGGGACGAGGATCATTGTGTGGACTGTTCATGCATCAATTAAGTATTTGGTAATAGGAGAAGGATGCCAAACCTAGACTAATTAGGTGGATTTTGCTACTGTAGGAGTTTGATATTGAAATCGAGGATACATGAGGCAAGGGGAATGTGCTGGCAGATCATTTGTATAGGCTTGAAAGAGTGGATGCAAAGGATATAGACATACAAATTGTGGAGGAATTTCCAGATGAGCAGTTGTTTGCTATGTAAAGCAAAGATCCATGGTTTGCAAACATTGTGAACTACTTGCCTTGTGGCGAGCTGCCAAAAGATTGGGGATATCAGGAGAAAAAGATGTTCTTCCATTCTTTGAGGTTCTATGTTTGGGATGATCTCATTTTTCTCAAACCATGTAGGGATGGGATTTTGAGGTGTGTGCTAGAATGTGAGATGGAGAGTATCTTAGCACACTTTCACTCCCTACCTACTGGGGGACATGACACTAGCTCTAAGACAATGACTAAGGTCTTAGAAAGTGAGTTTTACTGGACAACACTCTTTAAGGATGCATACAATTCTGCGCTTCATTGTGATGTGTGTCAATATGCATGTAATATATCAAAAGACGTGAAATTCCCTTAAACATCTTTCAAGAAGTTGAGGTTTTTTATTTGTGGGGGATATATTTCATGGGTCCTTTTGTGTCATCCAACTCCAATCTATATATATTGCCGGTCGTTGATTATGTATCTAAGTGGGTGGAAGAAAATCCAACCCACACCAATGACACTAAGGTGGTATTGATCGGCCTTTTTCTTGCGTCCGAAAATTAATGCGGGACAAAGGAAGGAATCAAGCTTTAAATTTATAAACCGAAACCTTCTAGCTCCCCGCAACTTTATTACGGGGTCGAAGTAGATATACGAGGTCAAACACATGGACGTGGTGACGTTTAGGATGCCACAAATCTCATTCTTTAGTCAGATAAGCCAGGACGATAGTCGATAAAAGTAATTTCTAGAACTAGTCTAGTTGGTTGTCAGGATATAAAACAAAACAAAGAAAAGAAAAAAAAACAAAATAGAGCTCGTGATTCTACTAATCAGAGAAAGAGAGCTCTTGGCTATGTAATCACAAACGGGGCAGTCTATGCACTCGTTCTTGGGCGTAGATAGCCCTTGAACACCCAAGCAAGCATCTAGTACGCACTGTGGCATCTGTCCTGTGGGGTTGTCCCACTCACTCTCACGATGCGTGACTAAAACCATCAAAAATATGTCAATGACCCTCTCTCGAAGAATAACATATCAACACCTCGGAATACAATAAGTTCCCTCTCGGGTCTTAGGATATGTAACATCCCTGACCTAGGTTATACTTAACCCTAGGTGTTTTGATTAAGAAATATGATTATATGTTTAATCTTATCTTGTGAAAAGTAATTAGGGCTCCTGAGAAACTTATGTTTCAATTTTGGTCCTGTTTAAACAAATGTTGAAGCAATGTTTGCTTATTTTGGATAGAAGTGCAAATTACCCAAGTTGAGGGGTTAAATTGCAAATGTTGCATGATAAGATGTTCCTCATGTGTTGAAGCATCATGAGAATTAAGATTATGCAAAGGTATGGCTTGTGGTATCCTGAGCACCAAGGAAGAGATGATAAAGTAATGTTTATGCATTAAAACCTAGTTTTGGTGTAAAGTGCAATTTACCCAAAACCTAGGGTTCAATATGCAAATTACCACTTCAATAAGGTCCCTAATGTTTCTTGGAACCATGTAGATCAAAGAAAATGAGAGGGGCGCCTCATTTGAATTAATTTGGAGGAGAGAGAATCTTGATATTAAAATCATCAAGATTAAATCCTAATTTAAACCCTAATTCGATTTAGGGCAAAAATAAATGTATTAATTAAAGGGCCTTCAACCAAAACCAAAATGGTTGGATTCAGATGTGTGTGTGACGTCCTTGAGCCTTGCAAGGACCACGAAAATATCCAAGGGAGTGGATAACTCACACACAATTTTATAAGAAAAAGAAATATCCACTCACATATGGATATTAATATAAAATGATTTAAGGTGCTTAATTTTATTTTCTTTAAATCATGGATAATTGACAGGAATAAGAGGAAAACAAGATAGCCTCGTCCCTAAGGAATATTAGGGGGAAGAGGCGGCCACATTTTTGGGGTTAATTGGATTTTTGCAAAGTACATTCTGTCTCATTGAATTTTTATAAAAGAACCTTTTACAAGCCAAATGGAAGGCTTTTTCGATCCCACTTCTTCTCCTTGCTTGGGAAACGACCAAGGGAGCTTGGGAGGATCCGTAGGACGACCCCCAAACTGTTGGTAAGGTTCTTTATCCATTTCACCTTGATTCCATGGTGGAAATCGAAAATAAATTAAGGATTTCTTCCTATTTCTATCTCCTCTTCAATTCTAACCATTCCTTTTCACTCAAACCTTGAGGACGAGCCTTGGAATGGTGAAAGGAGTTTCATACACCATTGTTTCCATGGACATGGATCTTTGGATATAAATTGGAGGTGGGTTTTATAACTTGAAACCCTAACTTTGTTATTTAATTCAATTCCCTATCAAATAATGATCATTTCTCTATTTACAATTATTGATTTGGATGATTGATGCAATTTCTATGGAAATCACAGCAGGTTTCGTGGGTCTAGAGCTTGATGATGATGAAATCATCATAATCACACACCTACCCAAATATATAGACCAAATGGTTTCAATCAAATGTCCAAACGGTTTGTGTTTTGGGAGCAAACAGTTTCAAACCGTTTGGAATGAAACAGTTTCACTAAACCACATAGAAGCAAATGGTTTAAGACCGTTTGGTGATGTTGACCAGGGTTGACCATTTGGGGACTTGATCATAATTATCTAGTTTAATCACCCATCAATTATTATTGATTAACTCCAATTGGTTCATGAGTTTAAGGTCCATCAATCACCTAAACCCTAATCGGGTTGAGTGCTGATTTCATAAGTGATTGAGTTTGAAATTTGGGTTGATTGATCCAAACGGTTTCAAAACCGTTTGGGAATCACCCAAACGGTCTCAAGACCGTTTGGAGATCAACCAAGACCGTTTGTAGGTCTATGGTTCAGTATGGCTAAGTGTTTGAAGATCCAAAGATATGGTATCAACCCTAATCGGCTAAGTGCTGATTTTGCAATTGAATAAGTTGATAGTTTGGGTTGATTGACCCAAACGGTTTCAAAACCGTTTGGGGATCACCCAAACGGTCTCAAGACCGTTTGGGGGTCACCCAATACCGTTTGGAGGTCTAGGGTTAAGTTTGGTCAAGTGTTTGAAGGTCCAAAGATACCAAATTGTAATACAATTAAGTGATGATTTGGTGACCAATCCTAGGGTCCAAACCCTAATTGAATGACATGGTTGATGATGATATGATTACCAAACGGTCTCAAGACCGTTTGGAGGTCATCCAAACGGTCTCAAGACCGTTTGGGGGTCACCCAAGACCGTTTGGAGGTCCAGGGTTGACTATGGTTAGGTGTTTAAAGATCTAAAGGTACTAAGTCGAAGTGCAATCAAATGTTGAATTATTGATCAATCCAATGATCCAAACTTTGATTGATTGACTTGGATTTTTATGTTGACATGGGAAAATGGTCTCAAGACCGTTTGGAGGTCATCCAAACGACCTCAAGACCGTTTGGGGTCAGGTCATGTCCAATTTGGATGATGGTCCAATAGTTTTAAAGCAACTAGACTCACATTGGTTAATGTTGAAGGATCATCGATTTCAAACCCTAATGGATGATCAATTGAGGGTTAATTGAGGATCAAATCAGTTGAAGTATGACCTAATTAACCCAATTGAAGTATGGTGATGGGTCCAATTAAAGATTGGTTACATGAATTCAATGATTGAAGAAATCAACATTGAGAACCCCAAATCGATTTGATAGGTTGAGACCATCTTTGGTCCATTCAATTTTGAGGAGGTTGGGACCAAATGGTCTCAAGACCGTTTGAGTCCAAACGGTCTCAAAACCATTTGGGACCAAATGGTCTCAAGACCGTTTGGGACCAAACGATCCCAAACCGGTTGAGCCCATGTGGTTTCAAAAGGTGCTTTAGCAAACGGTTTCAAGTACTTGCTTTAGCAAATGGTCTCAAGCACCACCTTTACCAAATGGTTTCAAACCATTTGAACTTTGAATGACTAAGACCGTTTGGGGATCAAGTAGTCAAAATTAATTGAGGACTCAATTGGTTAATCCACTTGGACACCTTTTGTAATTGAAGATTCAATTGGTCAATTCAATTGGATACCTTATGCAATGGATGTCCAATGTAATCGAATTTCTTGAGAATTAAGATGATGAATGATCCATTGATCCAATGATGATTAGTAATGATAATCAATGAAGGTACAAAGGTTGAATCCCTAATAGTACCTAAGTGATTAGTGCCAATTAAGGGATAAACCCTAATTACCTATAAGAACAATGACTTGGTACATTATGTTAATCATAATTGTATGTACTTGATTGAAGGATTGATGTAACCTAATCAAGTTTAGAGGATGATGGAAAGGAATTCATACATGAGTAGTGATCATGTGATGAATAGGGTATGGTCCATAATAAAGAGATCATGAAACCCTAATCAAGAAGGTTGTTGAACCCCAATCCCTAATTTAGAGCAATATCAGATGTAACCCAAACCTAGGGTAATGTTGTGACTCTAAAACCAAGATAATAAAATGTGAATCCCTAATTGAGGTTGATTCCATGTGAATCCCTAATTGAGGTTGATTCAATGTGAATCCCTAATTGAGGTTGATTCCATGTGAATCCCTAATTGAGGTTGATTCAATGTGAATCCCTAATTGAGGTTGTTTCATGTGAATCCCTAATTGAGGTCGATTCAATGTGAAACCCTAATTGAGGTTGATTCCATGAGAAACCCTAATTGAGGGTGATGCTATGAGAAACTCTTGTTGGGATAAATAGTAAACCCTAATTTTAGGCAATAAGGTGTGAAAGCCTAATGAAGGGTAATGCTATATGCAATCCTCACCCTAATGAAGTATGATAGTATGTGAAACCCTAAACCCTATTAAAGAGTAATGATATGGGAAACCCTAATTCGAATAATGGAATGGTAACCAATACATTGATGGGGGAAATACCTAAAGTGATTGATTGTAGATACCCTTATAGCAAGCAATGCTTTAACCTGAGATGAGTCCATATCATTAAAGATAGTTGGACTATACTTATGCGTGACCTATGCACTTCATGATAAGAGTGATAGGTTAGTGGATGAAAGGATTAAGATGGGAAATACCTTAATCCAAGATAAGTTGATAACTCAAGAAAGTTGGAAGAAATGAGGTAAGTGATACATCAAGATATGAAAGAGTTCACAGTTAGCATCTCAAAGTTGATATACTTTGATAACTATGAAATCCTAATATGAGATGGGAAACCTTAACCCTAAATTGGGTAATGGGACATGAGAAATCATAATATGATATGAATAGTAAGCCCTAACCCTATTGAGGGAATAAAGGTGTTACTATTGTATTACATGAAGTAATATGTTATGTTGCCTAGTGAGAGGTGACAAGATGCTTTATGGGCCTTATGATCCATGGGGATGGTTGTTTCCTAGGGAGAGGTAACAAAATGTTTTAAAGGTTACCCAGGATTGATATAGATCAATACCTGGAATAAAATCACATGATTGAAATAGTTCAATACCTGGAATAGAGGCACAGGATTAGCATAGTCTAATACCTGGAATGCACATGATTGGCTAACTCCCAATACCTGGAATAATAACACAGGATTGGCTAATTCCCAATACCTGGAATGCACAGGATTGGCTAACTCCCAATACCTGGAATAATAACATAGGATTGGCTTATTTCCAATACCTAGAATGCACATGATTGGCTAACTCCCAATACCTAGAATAATAACACAAGATTGGCTAACTCCCAATACATAGAATAATAACACAGGATTGGCTAACTCCCAATACCTGGAATGCATAGGATTGGCTAACTCCCAATACCAAGAATAATATCACATGATTGGTAATAACCCAATACCTAGAATAGTTGCACAGGATTGACATAGATCAATACCTGGAATAGTTATACAGGATTGACATAGATCAATACCTGGAATAGTTGCACAGGATTGATGTAGATCAATACCTGGAATAGTTATATAGGATTGACATAGATCAATACCTGGAATAGTTGCACAAGATTGACATAGATCAATACCTGGAATAGTTATACAGGATTGACATAGATCAATACCTGGAATAGTTATACAGGATTGACATAGATCAATACCTGGAATAGTTATACAGGATTGACATAGATCAATCCCTGGAATAGTTGTACTGGATTGACATAGTTCAATACTTGGGAATGGATACACATGAATAATATAAGTCTAATGCTTGTACTAGTTGCACAATATTGGTGTAATCTAATGCCTGGAATATTTATATAGGATTGGTATAAACCAATGCCTGAATAAGACATGATGATGCACACTCTCATGTCCAATATAACCAAAATCTATTTAGCTGATTGGATAAGGCCAATAAGTTGAAACAAGAATGTCTCATGGGTGACATATCAAGATAATGAGTGTCACAAGAGAAGTTGACATGATGGTATAATATGGAGGATAAATGATATACATGTTCTTCCTATTTCTTATTAAGAGAAAAGTTGATATATTGTTCTATCATAGATAGTTACAATGCTTTAAGATGAGAATGCTTTAAATTGCATATCCTCTGTCCAGTTTTATGTATATAACTGCAATAATAATGTTTTGGCGGAGAGTTATATCTCCCGCTAGGACAATTTACAATTGTCTCACCCCCACGGGATCCAATGCTTTTAGGTGGACGTAGACAAAGAGGCAGGAAACCTTTAGCAGAGAAAGAGCAGCAGCAACAGTATCAAGGACAGCAGGAATATCTCAGGTGGAGATACTGCCTGTCTAGTCATATAGTTAGAAAGTCCTATGTGTCGTCTCTGTACTCTCATGTCCTCGGAGTCAGTAGTCAGTGTTTTTATTGAATCGATCTGAGATTTTAGCTTGATGCCTTGAGGTTTTATGCTATCTGTATATAATGTTGAATAGGATAGTTGATGTTGCAATCCTCGAGAAGAGATAGTACAGGTTGTGTACTTATGGAACAGAATGTAAATATTATACTTTGGTTCTTGATGAAAAAGATTTCCTATGTGTTGATATCTTTGCAAAAAGTTTTAATTTTTAGTGATTTTTAGTAATCCGTTGCAAATTATTCGCTTCCGCTCAAGTAAATTTCATTTTTATAAGTTGGATGCCACAATTTAGTGGTATCAGAGCTCTAGGTTCGCTGAGTCTACAAAGACATAAGACTAAGGTAGTAGAGTCTGTTCTAGTGTCATCCAATGTATCTAATAGTTTCTTCTACTCATATAGGAGAAGAAGAACTTGAAGATGACTGGGTCACATGAGGAGTTTTTTGCAGAAAGCAACAATTCTGCACCAAGAAGAGGTGCAGGGAGGTAGGAAAGAGAGGGACAATTGCCTGAGAACCCCCTAGCTAATCCAATTGTGATAAGAAATCCTTCCTTAGGAATCACTGTTGGAGAATTTAGGGCAATCATGATGTATTTAGTGGATCGAGAACTAGCAGTGAAACCTAGATTACCACCCCCTAATGATGATGTTTTGGATATCAACAGGATATGTAATCCACAACAGCAGGTTGAAGCAATGGGAAATGATGAAGTTCTGGACTTAGAACAAGTTTGTGCTCAACCTCAGCCTGTTGAATCAATAAATATTGAAGGAAGGAATAGGGTTCAACCCAAAAACAGGATTTTCTATAGGTGTAGAAAGCCTGGACATATTATAAAGAATTGTCCAACAAAGAACAAGTAAGAGAGAATTGAGAAATGGCCTATCCAAATCTAGGGACAGAGGCCTAATAGTTCCAAAAAGGGAAAGATTTTGGTACAACTAGTACAACCAGGACCTAGTGCACCAAGGCAATTGTCATCTAGAAAGGGTAAAGAACCCTCTAGACCATACCTGGCACTCAGAATTTGCTACCTGTGTAGACAGGTTGGACATCTGGCAAGAGATTTCTCAGCCAAGAATGTTATGGTGAATCAACCTCTGAGGCAAAATCAGCCTGAGGCAGTGAATAATCCATGAATCATGATAGGTTAGATAAAATAATGTCATTCTTATATGTCTTTTTATGAATTCATGAGTTAGTTTGAGAAGGTAATTGATTGAGCTGTCTTTGATCAGTCCTATGAGGACTTATATTTTGCATAATAAACATTATAGATGTTCATGTTGCTCTTACCTCTATGAGAAGAAGATGAGGTATTGAAGAGATGCCTGGGTAAAACCCAGTCATGTTAAATCTTATACTTGTGATAATATGAAAAGGAAGGAATATGATAGTATAAAAAGTGCATACTACTTGATCTCAATATTTATATACCCTGGACAGGTATACAACTATTGATGATAAAGTGAGTATGGAAACTCTTAGATTGTAATCTTTTTGATTGCCCTGATCAAGCAGTCATTCTGATACAATCTAATGAGTATCATGAAATAAGAAGCATGAAATGAATAAATGTGTCCTATTTTAAACATAAGAAATAGAAATCTGAGATAACCTCAGATGAGCATGTTTGTATGAGGAATTAAAAGCATAATCCTCATAAGATAAGAATGAGAATAAGGGAGATGAATCTTATCCAATAGAGTTGTAAGTATAATAAAGATCTTTCCCACAATAAGGAAATGGGAAATGTGATGAGATCATGAGATGATCATAAACATGTTAGATAATAATAAAGAAAAGAATAATGTTATATGATCATCCTTATAGATTCCTAAGCTTAGGGCAAGGAACTTAGGATGAGATGAAGAGTAAATGGTTCATGAATAGTTGAAAACACAGGAATAAATATGAGGAATATGAATCCTTATTTTCTTTTCTCTCATGGACATGGCAATCAAGTGGATCATAGAACACTTGATGTGCATAATATAAAGATGTTTATGTGATGGATACTTAAAAAGGTATCAATTTATCTTGGACTTTGGCTCCAAGATGAAGATATATGTAACAAGTAATGTCCCAAGATGAAAGGAAGATAAATAAGTGATGTGTTTTTAATACATGTGATAGATACCAAGGTAAGAGATTCTGGTATCTAAGAAATAATAGATGGTTTATGTTGAATATGTGAAATGGTCAATTATGAAATCAAATTAGTCATGTAAAATAATATGAACATCACATGTTAGGGGTTTATGTTTTCCATAAACATAACAATTGAGGATATCTTTGAGAAAAGTTCTTGGTTGATATGTAACATCTTCTTATGGTAAGAAAATGTACAACTAATGAGATAATTAGTGCAAGTAATAAGGAAAGATAGTATGGTGTTATCAAGTGAGATGACACAATCAGGGTATGAAAAGACTTATAGTCTCAAGTGGATGACAAAATAAAATGGTGATCTTAAAAGAGAAATACTGAACCAACTAAGGAACATGGGAGTATGTGTTCCATGTGAACCATTCCATGATAAATTTGTGTGAAATAAATTTTTGTTGATCAAAACTCTATGATGTCTCCATAATAATGAGGTGTTATGTGAGTACATGATGATATGATGCATGGATAATATCTGTTTCTCTTTATCGGGGATTTCGGGGACGAAATCCTTGTTAGGGGTTTATAATTTGTAACATCCCTGACCTGGGTTATACTTAACCCTAGGTGTTTTGATTAATAAAGATGATTATATGTTTAATCTTATCTTGTGAAAAGTAATTAGCGCTCCTGAGAAACTTATGTTTCAATTTTGGTCATGTTTAAACAATGTTGAAGCAATGTTTGTTGCTTATTTTGGACAAAAGTGCAAATTACCCAAGTTGAGGGGTTAAATTTCAAATGTTTCATGATAAGATGTTCCTCATGTGTTGAAGCATCATGAGAATGAAGATGATGCAAAGGTATGGCTTGTGGTAGCCTGTGTACCAAGGAAGAGCTGCTAAAGTAATGTTTATGCATTAAAACCTAGTTTTGGTGTAAAGTGCAATTTACCCAAAACCTAGGGTTCAATATGAAAATTACCACTTCAATAAGGTCCCTAATGTTTCTTGACACCATTTAGAGCAAATAAAATGAGAGGGGCGCCTCATTTGAATTAATGTGGAGGAGAGAGAATCTTAATATTAAAATAATCAAGATTTAATCCTAATTGAAACCCTAATTCGATTTAGGGCAAAAATAAATGTATTAATTAAAGGGCCTTCTACCAAAACCAAAATGGTTGGATTCATATGTGTGTGTGACGTCCTTGAGCCTTGCAAGGACCATGAAAATATCCAAGGGAGTGGATAACTCACACACAATTTTATAAGAAAAAGAAATATCCACTCACATATGGATATTAATATAAAATGATTTAAGGTGCTTGATTTGTTTTTCTTTAAATCATGGATAATTGATAGGAATAAGAGGCAAGCAAGATAGCCTCATCCCTAAGGAATATTAGGGGGAAGAGGCGGCCACATTTTTGGGGTTAATTGGATTTTTGCAAAGTACATTCTCTCTCATTGAATTTTATAAAAGAACCTTTTACAAGCCAAATGGAAGGCTTTTTCGACCCCACTTCTTATCCTTTCTTGGGAAACGACCAAGGGAGCTTGGGAGGATCAGGAGGACGACCCCCAACCTGTTGGTAAGGTTCTTGATCCATTTCACCTTGATTCCATGGTGGAAATCGAAAATAAATTAAGGATTTCTTCCTATTTTGATCTCCTCTTCAATTGTAACCATTCATTTTCACTCAAATCTTGAAAGGAGTTGCATACACCATTGTTTCCGTGGACATGGAGATTTGGAGCTCAATTGGAGGCGAGTTTTATAACTTGAAACCCTAACTTTGTTGTTGCATTCAATTCCCCATCAAATAATGATCATTTCTCTATTTACAATTATTGATTTGGTTGATTGATGCAATTTCCATGGAAATCACAACAGGTTTCATGGGTCTAGAGCTTGATGATGATGACATCATCATAAGCACACACCTCCCGAAATATATAGACCAAACAGTTTCAATCAAATTTCCAAACGGTTTGTGTTTTGGGAGCAAACAGTTTCAAACCGTTTGGAATGAAACAGTTTCACTAAACCGCATAGAAGCAAACGGTTTAAGACCGTTTGGTGATGTTGATCAGGGTTGAACATTTGGGGACTTGATCATAATGATCTAGGTTAATGACCCATCAATTATTATTGATTAACTCCAATTGGTTCATGAGTTGAAGTTCCATCAATCACCTAAACCCTAATCGGGTTGAGTGCTGATTTCATAAGTGATTGAGTTTGAAATTTGGGTTGATTGATCCAAACGGTTTCAAAACCATTTGGGAATCACCCAAATGGTCTCAAGACCGTTTGTAGGTCAACCAAGACCGTTTAGAGGTCTGTGGTTGAGTATGGCTAAGCGTTTGAAGATCCAAAGATATGGTATCAACCCTAATCGGCTAAGTGCTGATTTTGCAATTGAATAAGTTGATGGTTTGGGTTGATTGACCCTAACGGTTTCAAAACCATTTGGGGATCACCCAAACGGTCTCAAGACCGTTTGGGGGTCACCCAAGACCATTTTGTGGTCTAGGGTTAAGTTTGGTCAAGTGTTTGAAGGTCCAAAGATACCAAATTGAAATACAATTAAGTGATGATTTGGTGACCAATCCTAGGGTCCAAACCCTAATTGAATGACATGTTTGATGATGATATGATGAACAAACGGTCTAAATACCGTTTGGAGGTTATCCAAACGGTCTCAAGACCGTTTGGGGGTCACCCAAGACCGTTTGGAGGTCCAGGGTTGACTATGGATAGGAGTTTAAAGATCTAAAGGTACTAAGTCGAAGTGCAATCAAATGCTGACTTATTGTCAATCCAATGATCCAAACTTTGATTGATTGACTTGGATTTTGATGTTGACATGGGAAAACGGTTTCAAGACCATTTGGAGGTCATCTAAATGACCTCAAGACCGTTTGGGGTCAGATCATGTCCAATTTGGATGATGGTCCAATAGTTTTAAAGCAACTAGACTCACATTGGTTAATGTTGAAGGATCATCAATTTCAAACCCTAATTGATGATCAATTGAGGGTTAATTGAGGATCAAATCATTTGAAGTATGACCTAATTAACCCAATTGAAGTATGGTGATGGGTCCAATTGAGGATTGGTTACATGAATTCAATGATTGAAGAAATCAACATTGAGAACCCCAAATCGATTTGATAGGTTGAGACCATCTTTGGTCCATGCAGTTTTGAGGAGGTTTGGACCAAACGATCCCAAACCGGTTGAGCCCATGTGGTTTCAAAAGGTTCTTTAGCAAACGGTTTCAAGTACTTGCTTTAGCAAATGGTCTTAAGCACCACCTTTACCAAACAGTTTCAAACCGTTTGAACTTTGAATGACTAAGACCGTTTGGGGATCAAGTAGTCAAAATTAATTGAGGACTCAATTGGTTAATCCACTTGGACACCTTTTGTAATTGAAGATTCAATTGGTCAATTCAATTGGATACCTTATGTAATGGAGGTCCAATGTAATCGAATTTCTTGAGAATTAAGATGATGAATGATCCATTGATCCAATGATGATTAGTAATGATAATCAATGAAGGTACAAAGGTTGAATTCCTAATAGTACCTAAGTGATTAGTGCCAATTAAGGGATAAACCCTAATTGCCTATAAGAACAATGACTTGGTACAATATGTTAATTATAATTGTATGTACTTGATTGAAGGATTGATGTAACCTAATCAAGTTGAGAGGATGATGAAAAGGAATTCATACATGAGTAGTGATCATGTGATGAATAGGGTATGATCCATAATAAAAAGATCATGAAACCCTAATCAAGAAGGTTGTTGAACCCCAATCCCTAATTTAGAGCAATATCATATGTAACCCAAACCTAGGGTAATGTTGTGACTCTAAAACCAAGATAATAAAATGTGAATCCCTAATTGAGGTTGATTCCATTGTGAATCCCTAATTGAGGTTGATTCAATGTGAATCCTTAATTGAGGTTGATTCCATGTGAATCCCTAATTGAGGTTGATTCAATGTGAATCCCTAATTGGGGTTGATTTCATGTGAATCCCTAATCGAGGTCAATTCAATGTGAAACCCTAATTGAGGTTGATTCCATGAGAAACCCTAATTGAGGGTGATGCTACGAGAAACTCTTATTGGGATAAATAGTAAACCCTAATTTTAGGCAATAAGGTGTGAAAGCCTAATGAAGGGTAATGTTATATGCAATCCTCACCCTAATGAAGTATGATAGTATGTGAAACCCTAAACCCTATTAAAGAGTAATGATATGGGAAACCCTAATTCGAATATTGGAATGGTAACCAATACATTGATGGGGGAAATACCTGAAGTGATTGATTGTAGATACCCTTATAGCAAGCAATGCTTTAACATGAGATGAGTCCATATCATTAAAGATAGTTGGACTATTATTATGCGTGACCTATGCGCTTCATGATAAGAGTGATAGGTTAGTGGATGAAAGGATTAAGATGGGAAATACCTTAATCCAAGATAAGTTGATAACTCAAGAAAGTTGAAGAAATGAGGTAAGTGATACATCAAGATATGAAAGACTTCACAGTTAGCATCTGAAAGTTGATATACTTTGATAACTATGAAATCCTAATATGAGATGGGAAACCTTAACCCTAAATTGGGTAATGGGACATGAGAAATCATAATATGATATGAATAGTAAGCCCTAACCCTATTGAGGGAATAGAGGCGTTACTATTGTATTACATGAAGTAATATCTTATGTTGCCTAGTGAGATGTGACAAGATGCTTTATGGGCCTTATGAGCCATGAGGATGGTTGTTGCCTAGTGAGAGGTAACAAAATTTTTTAAAGGTTACCCAGGATTGATATAGATCAATATCTGGAATAAAATCACAGGATTGATATAGTTCAATACCTGGAATAGAGGCACAAGATTAACATAGTATAATACCTGGAATGCACAGGATTGGCTAACGCCCAATACCTATAATAATAACACAGGATCGGCTAATTCCCAATACCTAGAATGCACAGGATTGGCTAACTCCCAATACCTGGAATAATAACATAGGATTGGCTAATTCCCAATACCTGGAATGCACATGATTGGCTAACTCCCAATACCTTGAATAATAACACAGGATTGGATAACTCCCAATACCTAGAATAATAACATAGGATTGGCTAACTCCCAATACCTGGAATGCACATGATTGGCTAACTCTCAATACCTGGAATAATACCACATGATTGGTAATAACCCAATACCTGGAATAGTTGCACATGATTGACATAGATCAATACCTAGAATAGTTATACATGATTGACATAGATCAATACCTGGAATAGTTGCATAGGATTGACATAGATCAATACTTGGAATAGTTATACAGGATTGACATAGATCAATACCTAGAATAGTTGCATAGGATTGACATAGATCAATACCTGGAATAGTTATACATGATTGACATAGATCAATACCTGGAATAGTTATACAGGATTGACATAGATCAATACCTGGAATAGTTATACAGGATTGACATAGATCAATACCTGGAATAGTTGCACAGGATTGACATAGTTCAATACTTGGGAATGGATACACATGAATAATATAAGTCTAATGCTTGTACTAGTTGCACATGATTGGTGTAATCCAATGTCTGGAATATTTGTATAGGATTGGTACAGACCAATGCCTGAATAAGACATGATGATGCACACTCTCATGTCCATTATAACCAAAATCTATTTAGCTGATTGGCTAAGGCCAATAAGTTGAAACAAGAATGTCTCATGGGTGACATATCAAGATAATGAGTGTCACAAGAGAAGTTTGACATGATGGTATAATATGGAGGATAAATGATATACATGTTCTTCCTATTTCTTATTAAGAGAAAAGTTGATCTATTGTTCTATCATAGATAGTTACAATGCTTTAAGATAAGAATGATTTAAATTGCATATCCTCTGTCCAGTTTTATGTATTTAACTACAATAATAATGTTTTGGCGGAGAGTTATATCTCCCGCTGGGACAATTTACAATTGTCTCACCCCCGTGGGATCCATTGTTTTTAGGTGGACGCGGACAAAGAGGCAGGAAACCTTTAGTAGAGAAAGAACAACAACAACAGTATCAAGGATAGCAGTAATATCTCAGGTGGAGATATTGCCTGTCTAGTCATATAATTAGAAAGTCCCATGTGTCGTCTCTGTACTCTCAGGTCCTCGGAGTCAGTAGTCAATGTTTTTATTGAATCGATATGAGATTTTGGCTTGATGCCTTGAGGTTTTATGTTGTCTGTATATAATGTTGAATAGGACAACTGATGTTGCAATCCTCTAGAAGAGATAGTACAGGTTGTGTACTTATGGAACATAATGTAAATATTATACTTTGGTTCTTGATGAAAAAGATTTCCTGTGTGTGGATCTCTTTGCAAAAAGTTTTAATTTTTAGTGATTTTCAGTAATCCGTTACAAATGATTCATTTCCGCTTAAGTAAATTTCATTTTTTTAAGTTGGATGCCATTGGATATTCTGGGGTGTTACGAACAGAATACCTTGGATCGTCCTCCTCTCGGGTTCAGATCCAACTATCATCTCTTAGCTATTCCTACAATAGATCTCTTGATATAGGTAGAAACAACAGTTCAAGCGAGTAAGAGATCAACCAAACTAGCAATCATAACCAGGTAAGAGAAAATATAACATGCAACATACTAGACTTGATATGAATCTACTTGCTAAAGACAAAAGTACATAAACATACCCAGATCGGGCTACATAGCTAAGAAGGAGCTAACTAGCCATAGACAAGCATAGATGGCACCAAACAAAGATGGATGAACATCGTTTGTACAAGAAACAAAGGAACACAGTAGAATGAAAGAGAAGAGGGAAGAGATATATCCCGTAGAGGAGAGGTGGCTCTCGCTCCTTGGCCTATGTGTAAGTCAGATCTCGCCCCTTGGGTCTTCTCTTCGTCCCTCTGGACTTTTCAGCTCTCACTCTAGGCCGTATCGGGCAACCATATCGGGCAACCATATCAGGCAGACCGTATCGGGCAGACTGTGTCGGGAAGACCGTGTCAGGCAGACCATATCGGGCAGACTGTATCGGGCAGTAGACTTTTGGGGAACTCGACACACTAGCTCCTTGGTCTAGGCACTAGCTCTTGCAGGGTCCTCCCTCCGGCTCCGGCTCCTTTCCTTTATAGGATGGTAGCTTCTATTTATAGGCAGCGAGTTGATGGGTGTTGTAGCTTTTATTGGTCCACTTGTCCTTCATTTGTGGCTTCGATCATGAGGTATCAGGTGGCCAATATGACAGTTGCCCGATGACCGTGTCGGGCAGGTGGAGTGTCGGGTAGCTGTATCGGGCAGCCATATCAGGCATATCGTATCGGGTAGCCGCATCGGGCATACATATCGGGAAGACCATATCGGGTAGCTGTATCGGGCATTCCGTATCGGGCAGACCATATCGGGCAGCCGTATCGGGCAGACTGTATCGGGAAGCCGTATCGGGCATGTCATATCGGGCAGATTGTATCGGGTAGACCATATCAGGCAGCCGTATCGGGCATGTCATATCGTGCAGCTACTGGAATTCTTGTCTTTTCAGGTTCGGTACTTGAGAGTCCCAAAATTTGCTAGTTTGTGTGCCTGCAAGTCAAAAATTGGCTAATTAGCTACATTATTGGAGATTCTAGCTACATTATCTAATGAGAGACAGAAAGCATAAAACATGAGCATTATTGGGCATATTAAGACTAAAGTGGCACAAAACTATAGATAAAATGCATATAGAATATGGACTAATTTGGGTGTTATCAACTACCCCAAGCTTAAAACTTGCTTGTCCTTGAGTAAGATTGTGCTCAAAGAACAAAAAGATAACATCCAAATTAAGCTTGGAAATAGATGCTAAGGTTCAGAAAAAAATAGTTTAAAATATCTATTCTCCTGATCCGTGTCATTTCATAGCAACCCCCCCCCACCAATCCTGCACAATCCTGCCAAAGCAAGATCAAAGAGCGTCCAGGAAAGATTAAGAAAATTCAGTATAGCCTACTGATACTCATGAGGGTTTGAATCATAATTATTAAACATGAAAGAATTGACACATAGGTGATCACGCAGGTGATGAGCAATGAGCCATTACCATGAATCCATGCATACCAATCAGGAATACCACACCTCTCACTTATTCATGTCCTAAGAAACAAATCCAACAAGACTCTAGTGACTTCTGAGGATCCTGATCTGCGTCAGGTTGGTCCATGTAACGAGAAACAGTCCCTACAGTCCGAGCCAGTTGGCCCAGAGTAGTGAGACAAACTCCTCGTACTGTGCTTGAACCAACCCTGCTACCGAGATGATCTCATAGGTCACCTAAGGGGTTCCTAGTGACTCTCTAATGAGCTTTTAGAGTGGTACTACCAGGCACAACATATCCACATTCATGAGCACAGTCATACACCGACTGGGCACCATCCTCAACTCTCCTAAAAGAGAAAACAACACTCATATATTGTTCACACTCAGGCTTTTATCATCTGCATTCTATTTGTAGGCTTGGGTGATATATATATATATATATATATATATATATATATATATATATATATATATATATATATATATATATATATATATATATATTTGGGATTTTGTGGGCGGCCAAGCCTCTTTTGCACATTTTTATGTTTTCCATCTTTTTGACTCAATCTAATGTGAGAAGGCACATAATCCATCAAGGAAAAACATTTTATCTTGATTATAGCTCAAAACTCATCATGATCCGCTTGACACCTGTGTGAAAAGTTGCAATTATGATTCAAGAATCCTTAGAATAGAGGCAAGCTTGTGAAATTCACAGCTAGGAGACTTTAATCGTGATTTAGCTCATTCCAACGATCCTTTACCATGGATTTTCCATTCACGACATAGATCAAGGGAATTTAGCTTTAAGCTATGAAAAAGGGACATAACCTTAGATTTATTACCAAACTCAAGGAAAGAGTCAAAGAGCAGGCCAAGCAAAAGGTCAAGCAATTTTTAAGATGAAAATTGTGCAATTAGGCATAAAGGCAAGCATTTATCTATTAGATTCACACCACATAGCCATAATTGCAAAGCTAAAAAGCTAATTTTTTTTTGAAAATTTAAAACTAAACGCAGGAAGTGAACATGAATGCAAGAAGGGTGAAGAGAAAGAAGGGTGAAGCCTACCACCCCAAGCTTAAATTTTTTGCTCGTCCTCGAGCAAGACTTAAACTTGAGATAGTGAGGCAGGAATGCATGATTTTAATGGCAGTTATTGAAGTTCTAAAGATGATGCATGGGTGCAAGGATATAAAGAAACTAACTAACAAGAACATGAAAAGCAAAATTTATTGTAATAAAAGGGCGGGAGGGTGGGTAATAGAAAAGGGTGGTTGCCCCACAATATCGACAATGCGATCCCAAATCCTATGTTTTGGGAGCAGTGTCACATGTGTCTTGCCGACGGGTTCCACCACGTAGTAGGAGTACAATAGGCGGATGTGTTGGCCCTGCCAAGTCCGAAGAAGCGAAGTGAAATCCAACGACTCGGTGAAGTCATCTTTGTGCTGGAAGTGGCTTGAACTGCACTGGGATGAATTCTTCGGCATATCATCCTCAGGGTACCTTTCATTATATGATTATGAAAATGAAGGTCCCGGGATGTCGACATAGGATGAGATAGATGAGAGAGGTTGGACGTCATCTTGAGGACTCATATCTTCTCTCTCCATCTCTAGACTTGAGGTTGGATGCTTAGATAAATCTTCATGTACTGTCTGAGTCATCCAATCATCTTATGAGCAAAAAGTACCCACTAAAGAATCTGTTTGTGGTTCTACCACCCCAAGCTTATCACCTGGCGTGGAGTCAGGGGTTTCTTCATGCTCAGCAGCCATGCTGTAGTGAACCGTCCATCCTACCCCCTTGACGTCCACCAAACCTTGTAAAGGGATGGTGGCGAATGATGGCTTGTGCTGCTCCAACTCGTCTTCGTTACTATACTCACTGCTCCATGTCGAGCATCTGTCGTCATCGTCGTCAAAAAAATTGTTCCAAACCATGGTTGGTGTACTACTCAAATCAAAATGACAAGTCTCAATATGAGAAATGTCACTATGTTCTGGTTCAATATCTGACTCTGGTTCCTCAAACCAACCTTATGGTTGTGAGGTCGATTGGTTTTTCGAGTCTTCATCATCGTCATCATAGACCCCATTCATGTCTATGACTCATTTCTTCCATTGGTTCATCAGCTGGGTCATCTGGATAGAATGAAGGGATTCCCCAAGTGGGTTGGTCTTCACAGAAAAATCATGGTGAATCCAGTTGATGGTCTAAATAGGATGATGGTGCATACTCCACTTCAGACCCAATGGAATGGTCTTGATGACTAATGTCTTTATTGTCTTGTAATGGCAGTTGTAACTGAATTGTAACCAAATCAATGATCTCTTAGAGCCTCCTGCCTTGTTCAAAATCTTTATCATGAAGTTGTTGTACTTGAGCAGCAATGCTTTCGAGATTCGTCAATTCTACCATGCACATATAAGGGGAACCCGCTGTATCAAACTGATGCTTTAGGATGAATCCTTGTTCAACAGTTTGAAGTATACTACTATTGCGGTCTGCAGCCTCGGTGGCTACTTTGAGATGACGATCCTGCTCTTCTAGTAGTTGTTGCATTGGATTGACATCTTCTTGGAGATGAGGGGATAAGGAGGTGAGTGCTTGAATTCTTTCCCTAGCCAACTCCACTTCCTTAATCAGTTCTTGATCCCATGATAGCATGGGGGTCGAGGGCTGACTGGCAGTCTCCGTTGTTGGAATCTCGACATATTACGATGATGGAGGTAAGTATAACTCGACTAGATGTAGAGCACGACCTTCAATTATGTACCAGCAGTCGAAACTACGGAAAAACTCGGGAGGAGAGGTGGACAAGATGACTTGTCTTGTAGAAGCAAGGTCCATGGCTGAAAAAGGTATGAGAAAAAGAAAAGTGATTTAGTATATATGAACAAGTATGTGTAAAGCAAGAGGAAAACTATGCATGTATATACAGGCTTATAGTGACAGAACAAAAATCTACAAGGCGTGTAAACGTGGAAAACCACGTCCCCGAAAATGGCGCCAAAAGTTGATCGGCCTTTTTCTCGCGTCCGAAAATGAATGCGGGACAAAGGAAGGAATCAAGCTTTATATTTATAACCTGAAACCTTCTAGGCCCCCACAACTTTATTATGGGGTCGAAGTAGATATACGAGGTCAAACATAGGGATGTGGTGACATTTAGGACGACACAGATCTTGTTCTTTAGTTAGATAAGCGAAGATGATAGTCGATAAAAGTAAGTGCTAGAACTAGTCTATCGGGTTGTCATGATATAAAACAAAACAAAGAAAAGAAAACAAAACAAAATAGAGCTCGTGATTCTACTAATCAGAGAAAGAGAGCTCCTGGCTATGTAACCACAAACGGGGCAGTCTATGCACTCGTTCTCGAGCGTAGATAACCCTTGAACACCCAAGCAAGCATCTAGTATGCACAGTGGCATCTGTCCTGTGGGGTTGCCCCACTCTCTCTCGCGATGCGTGACTAAAACCATCAACAATATGTCAATGACCCTCTCTCGATGAATGACATATCAACACCTGAGAATACACTAAGTTCCCTCTCGGGTCTTAGGATATTCCAGGGTGTTAGGAACAAAATACCTTGGATCGTCCTCCTCTTAGGTTCAAATGCAAACTATCATCTCTTAGCTATTCCTACAATGGATCTCTCGATACAGGCAGAAACAACAGTTCAAGCGAGTAAGAGATCAACCAAACTAGCAATCATAACTAGGTAAGAGAAAATAGAACATGCAACATACTAGACTTGATATGAATCTACTTGCTTAAGGAAAAAGTACATAAACATGCCCAGATCGGGCTACATAGCCAAGAAGGAGCTAACTACCCATAGACAAGCATAGCTGGCACCGAACAAAGATGGATGAACATCGTTTGTACAAGAAACAAAGGAACGTATTAGAATGAAAGTGAAGAGGGAAGAGATATAGCCCATAGAGGAGAGGTGGATCTCACTCCTGGGCCTCTGTGTAGGTCGAATCTCACCCCTTAGGTCTTCTCTTCGTCCCTCTAGACTCCTCAGCTCTCTCTCTCTCTCTCTAGGTCGTATCGGGCAACCGTATAGGGCAGACCGTATCAGGCAGACCGTATCGGGAAGACCATGTCGGGAAGACCGTGTCGGGCAGACCGTATCGGGCAGTAGACTTTTGGAGAACTCGACGCACTAGCTCCTTGGTCTAGGCACTAGATCTTGTAGGGTCCTCCCTCCAGCTCCGACTCCTTTCCTTTGTAGGCTGGTAGCTACTATTTATAGGCAGCGAGTTGATGGGGGTTGTAGCTTTTATTGGTCCACGTGTCCTTCATATGTGGCTTCGATCTTGAGGCATCAGGTGGCCAATATGACTGTCGCTCGATGACCGTGTCGGGCAGGGGGAGTGTATCGGGCAGGCCGTATCGGGTAGCCGTATCAGACATACCGTATTGGGCAGCCGTATTGGGCAGACCTTATCGGGTAGCCGTATCGGGCATTCCGTATCGGGCAGACCGTATCGGGCAGCCATATCGGGCATCCGTATCGGGTAGATAGTATCAGGCATGCCGTATTGGGCAGCTGCTGGAATTCTTGTCTTTTCAGGTTCGGTACTTGAGAGTCCCAAAATTGGCTAGTTTCGGTGCCTGCAAGTCAAAAATTGGCTAATTAGCTACATTATTGGCTATTCTAGCTACATTATCTAATGAGAGACAGAAAGCATAAAACATGAGCATTATTGGGCATATTAAGACTAAAGTGGCACAAAACTATAGATAAAATGCATAGAGAATATGCACTAATTTGGGTGTTATCAGGTATGTAGATTCATGAAAGACCATTTGTTTTGCAGGTTTGGGGTGCCAAAAGTGATAATAAGTGATGGCGGATCTCACTTCACCAATAAGATGTTTGGTTCATTATTGAGAAAATATGGAGTGAGGCATAGTGTATGTACTCCATATCACCCACAAACTTGGGTACATGTTGAGGTGTCAAATAGGGAGATTAAGAAGATCTTAGAAAAAACTGTCTCAACCAATAGGACAAATTGGAGCATGCATCTTGATGACACTCTATGGGCATATAGGATAGCCTATAAAACATCTATAGGAACCACTCCTTTTAGGTTGGTTTATGGGAGATCATGTCATTTACCCATAGATTTAGAACATAAAGCCAAATGGGCTCTGAGGAAATTGAATTACAATCTGGATGTTGTAGGGAGGAAGAGAATGTTGGAACTCAATGAGTTATATGAGCACAGGTTGGATGCTTATGAAAGCTCAAGGATCTACAAGGAGATAACAAAGAAGATCCATGACCACCACATATTTCATAGAGTGTTCACTTCGGGACAAAAGGTTCTCTTATTCAATTCTAGGTTGAAGTTACACCCAGGAAAATTGAGGTCAAGATGGAGTGGTCCGTTTATGGTAGTTAAGGCTTTTCCTTATGGGGCAGTGGAGATAAGCAATGGGGCCGAGCCACTCCTAGTAAATGGTCAATGACTAAAGCACTACTTTGGGGGATATGTGGTCCAAGACAAAGAAGAGTTGGAGCTCATTGGGCTATACTGATTGCTTGATTTGATCGTCGAGCCTATGATGAAAAACAAGGGCTCTTGTTGGGAGGCAACCTAACCATCTTTTACTACTTTAGGATTTTGTTATTTACAGTTGAGTTTTCAGATTTCATAGATTTAGTTGCATTTTATTACTTTCAATGTAAAAAAGGTTCCTTGATCATTTTTTGTGTGGTGTGCATACTGGGAAAAAGTTGGTACCACCACCAACAAAGTCAATAGTACCGACACAATCACTGGGATGACAAGGTCGAGTTTCATAAAAACTCAGTACTACCACAACTAACACACTATTACCAACATCATTCAATAGGGATGACCAAAATCTTTCTCGGAAGTACTGAAAACAAAGTCAGAAGTATCGACTTTTTGTAGAAACGAGCAAGTTAACTGAATAGGGCTCAATAGTACCGACAACAACTTGGTAGTACCGACACCTAATCCACGCTCCAGGTTCGGGACACTGAGAGACATTTCGATAGTAGTGAGATTTTTAAAGACTCAATACTATCAAAAACAAATTTGGTAGTACTGACATCATTCAGTAGGGTCGAGCATAAAATCAACCTTTTACCACTAACACCTAGTTGGTAGTAGAGAGGAATGCGTGGGTGTGCCATCAATGATCCAAAATTGTCCCCATCCAATGGTCGATAGTACCAATCTAACACTCACTTTTAGAAGTTAGTACTACCAACACCCATCAGTACTACTGATGCAGTATGATCCATACACATCGACATCAATGGATGAACTAAGTCAGTATTAGCAGTCAGTACCAATTCACACAAATCGTAGGAAAGACGTTGGTTCTACCGACAACCTCATCGGTACTACTGACATGAAATCTAAAGGTAATTTGAAAGCTATAAGGTGTGGGTGGTTCTCAAATCACACCCACATAAAATCCTCTACAAGATGAATCGTGCAAGTTCTCCCAGGCGTTCAGAGTCTTCACCAAGCTCTTTCTTCTCCACCCATTTCTTGTACCAGGATGATGGTGTCTAGGCAATCAACTTCCTCCTTGGTGACAGGTAACACCATGTTGGTACCCAAGCCAAACACATTTCCCACCTCAACGTCAACTATAAGAAGATCTATGAAGAGCTGATGAGAAGAGAACTCATCTTGAAATGGTATGAAGATAATACTTTCCTTGTGTCCATAGGCTTCAACGACAACCTCTGCTAGGTCCTCACAGCCCAAGGCTTGGTGGGTAATCACCCCTTCTTTGGTGATTAGCCCACCTATCAAGATATCATCTGTGAGTTCTTGACGTACTTGGAAGTCTGCTACATCCATGAGCACAGGGAAGGATGGGTGAAGTTCCACCTATCCAATGCCCCTCACCATTTGACGCTGAAGGAGTTCTACTCCATTTATGGGTGGTCTATTAGAGAGGTTCTATGCACAAACATTGAGTTTAGATACACGGACACATGTAGGATTTTGACGGATCTTCCATAAGGCTACTCAATCAGTTGGAATAGGAACTCCATCACTGACATCGAGCACCCGTTTGCTTGTATCTTGCACCACTACCTCACCAATACCATATTCACTACGTTCAACCATGGATAGGGGTAGGTACAATAGGTGGACCTCTATGCTCTTTGGGCTTTGTTAAGATTGGGTGTGGATATGTTCGACTTTATCACCTTCTTTCTACAACACATGATGGTAGTAAAGTGACAGGTGCAAAGGAAGCCCCCAATCCACTTCGGCGGGCTCATTACTTCCACTTCCATGCATATTAACATTGATATCTCCACCTACATGCCTTTGAAGACATCCTTTAAGTTGTATTTGAAGCACTTCAAGAGATCCAACCTCATCACTGAGCGCCATGCGAAGGTGTACACTTGCTAAACACTTAGGGAGCAACACCTAGAGAGGGGAACTCCTTGACCCCATCTTCAACTTACGAGGAGTCTGACACATGAGGTGGTTAGAATATGATGCCATGGAGGGAGATTAAGAAGAAGAGGAAAATGTTGAACATCATCAACAATAAGAAAAAGATGAATATGATGAAGAGGAGCAAGAATCCACCATCCCATTCACGAGGAGACAAGCCATCCAAAAGTGCTCCAGAGGATAGAGTGCCTCCAGTTCTTCTTCTCCACCACCTACCAGTATGATGACCCATACTCAATGGCAAGCATCTATGGGATGTTATAGGAGATACAACAGGGGCAACAACATCATACGACAACTATGGAGGGCATCCAAGATGTCCAAGGATGGATATACCAGAACCAAGAGGCTATCTTTGAGAATGAGCAACTTCTCCTAGCCAACCAGGAGAATATGCATGTGCGCCAATAGCAGATGGAGAACTACCAATAGTTGTTCTTCAACAAACACTGGATTTTAGGTTATTTTGGAGGCTATCCACAACCTCCAGAGATGCCACCTCTGCCCCAAACTTTACAAAGGACTTTCTACCCCTTTGACCTGACCATTCCACAACCACCACCATCTTGATCGGTACCACTATTCCACCTCAAAGACTTGATTTTGACTATGAGGACATAGTCAAGTTCAATCTTAGGGAGGCGTTAGAACATCTCTATCCTTTATTTGTTTTTTTAGTCTTTATTATTTCAAGTTGTAGGATCGAAGTCTATCTAGTGTAACTATGGAGTAGTAGAAGCATGATTTCTATCTTTGTCATCATAGAGTTTGTTCTTCCATGTCAGTGCAATAAAAAAATTTGAAGTGAAAAAGTGTGTCTTAGTTGAAATTTCTTGAGTGACACTACCTAGAGGAAGTGTATGGGTTAGTCAGCTTGGGAACATTCGATATGAATGAAATCTTAATTATCCATGTAAAATGGATGACAATGGGGTTTGAGCCTGTATTGATCAAACAATTAACGAGACCTTAAATTGAAGTTTTAGAAAGAAATCCTAAGGCTACCCTATACACAGTTCAGTAGTAGAGAGCAATATCATAGCTTAAGAAAGGCATTATCTCTTAATTATGTGATTTCATCCATTTTTCATCCATTTTTATCCTCCACATTAAGATGATCAAGTAACCTAAATTGTTTCCTTTTGACTGCATTGCATGTCATAATAGGTGACATGGTAGTTCGTTTTAGTTATTGCATTAGTTACAAACTGAAAAGAAAAGGATTTATTCTCTTATGCATATCATCTAGTTGCATGACAAATTCCGTGTAGATTGTGGAGGATAAAGTAGTATGTTACCATGGTAGGATGGTAGTACCCGATGCCAATGATTTAAGAAAGTTGGTTTTGGAAGAAGCTCATACTTGGATGTATGAAATGCATCCAGGGAGCACCAAAATGTATCATAACTTGAAAGATATGCATTGGTGTCCTGGATTGAAGAAAGATGTTGCTGAGTTTGTTATGTAGTGTCCGGTGTGTCAGCAAGTTAAAGCTGAACATCAAAAGCCTACAGGGACAATGCAACCTTTTCCTATACCACAGTGGAAATGGAATCATGTGACCATGGACTTTGTGGTTGGTCTGCCTAGAACAACCAAAGGTCATGATTCCATATGGGTGATAGTTGATAGGTTGACTAATACAACACATTTCCTTCCTGTTAAAACAACCTATACTACTGAAAAGCTTGCACATATGTATATATATATATATATATATATATATATATATATATATATATATATATATATATATATATATATATATATATATATATATATATATATATATATATATATATATATATATATATATATATATGAGATAGTGCGGTTGCACGGGGTTCCAGCTACTATTGTTTCTAATAGAGGTCCCCAATTCACAAGTCATTTTTGGGAATGACTACATAAAGATTTGGGTATACAATTAAGGTTTAGTACTGCCTTTCACCAACAGACAGATGGACAATCTGAGAGGACCATACAAACCTTGGAGGATTTTCTTAGGTCATGTGTCCTTCAGTTTGTAGGAAGTTGGGATCTACACCTGAGCTTGATAGAATTTTCTTATAATAATAGTTATCAACACAATATTGATATGGCACCATATGAAGCATTATATGGTAGACATTGTAGATCTCCGTTATGTTGGTATGAAATAGGAGAATATCAACTTTTGGGTCCTGAGCTTG
The DNA here is from genome assembly GCA_963693085.1 of Alisma plantago-aquatica. NCBI lineage: Eukaryota > Viridiplantae > Streptophyta > Magnoliopsida > Alismatales > Alismataceae > Alisma > Alisma plantago-aquatica. The sequence continues at coordinate 997,218,533 of OY856413.1, read as the reverse complement.
TGCAACAGACAACTGAGAAGATTAAAATAATACAACAATAGTTAACGACTGCACATGATAGATAGAAGTTGTACGCCCACAAACGGCGAAGACCTTTAGAATTCCAAGTTGGAAACATAGTATATCTCAAAGTCTCACCTTAGAAAGGTGTCCTTATACCCCTTCTCTTTTCTCTTGATGATTTTGGGGACGAAATCCCTGTTAGGGGTGGATAATTTGTAACATTCCCGACCTGGGTTATGCCTTAACCCTAAATGTTTTGCTTAATAAAGTTAATTATATGTTTTCTATTATCTTTTGAAAAGTAATTAAGGCTCAAGAGGAACTTACGTTTCATTTTAGTCCTTTTTGAATAATGTTGAAATACTGTTTTGCTTGTTTTGGACTAAAGTGCAAATTACCCAATTTGAGAGGTTAACTTGCAAATTGTACATGATAAAATGTTACTCAGGTGTTGAAGCATCATAAGAATGAGAATGATGCAGAAGTATGGCTTGTGGTAGCCTGAGCACCAAGAAAGAGCTTATTAAGCAATGTTTGTGCATTAAAACCTAGTTTTGGTGTAATGTGCAATTTACCCAAAACCTAGGGTTCAATATGCAAAATACCAACTCTAGAGAGTCCCTCATATTTCTTGGAATCATGTAGAGAAAAGAAAATGAGAGGGGCATCTCATTTGAATCACTTTGGAGGAGAGAGAATCTTGATATTAAATTAATCAAGATTTAAGCATAATTGAAACCCTAATTCAATTTAATGCAAAAATAAATATATTAATTGAAGTGCCCTTCAACCAAAAATGATATGGTTGGATTTGCATAAGTATGAACGTCCTTGTTCCTTTCTATGGCACCGAAAATATCCTAAGTGAGTGGAGAGCCCACTCACATTACTTAACTAAAAAGTAACATCCAATAAAAATGGGATATTAGTATTATATGAATTAAGGTGCTTAATTGCTTTTCCTTTAAATTCATGGATAATGAATAGGAATTCGAAGGTGGGTAAGATGGCTTTGCATGAAAGGATTTTAGGGGGAGATGTGGCACCAATTTTGGGAGTTAAAGGATTTTTATATCACTTTCTCTCTCATTGAAATTCCCTTGTAAACACTTCTTTTTCCACCCACTTGAAGACTCTTTTTCAGATTTTCTTTCTCACCTTGCTTTGGTTTAACACATGGGAGCTTAGGAGCAACAGTAGGACACACTCCAACCTATAGGTAAACTCCTTAATCATCTTCAACCTTAATTTCATGGTGGAAATCGAAAATCAATGCTTGATTTCTTCTTTTCTCCATTCAATCTTCAATTCTAGCCATTTCTTTTCACTCAAAAGCTTCAGGACAGACCTTGGGAGGTTGAGAAAGATTGATTCACCATTGGAGGCATGAATCTTGAAGTTTGGTTTCAACCTTGAAGGCAGGTTATATAACTTGAACCCTTGAATGTTATTATTATATTCAATTCTTCATTACTTGTTGATCATTTTGTTCTTCTTGAAATTCCTTTGAATAATTGCTGAAACTTCCATAAGAATGGTTGTAGATTTTGAAGGATCAAAACTTGATGATGATGACATCATCATAAGAACACACATCAATGAATATCTTGGGCAAACAATTTCACTCTTGAGGCTAAACAGTCTCAAGATCGTTTGGTGAGCAAACGGTCTCAAGACCGTTTGACACCAAACGGTCTCAAGACCGATTGAGGTCAAATGACATCAAGACCATTTGAGCTCAGGAGATGTCATGGTTGGATGATGATCTAATGGTTCTAATTGATTGACTCGTAATAGGTTCAGTGATGGATAATCCACTGATTACAAACTACAATCGATTGAATTGATTAAAGCCTTAATTGATGGAATTGATCAAGACCAGATGGGTAAAATTGATTAAGACAAAATGGGTAAAATCAATCAAGACCGAATGGGTAAAAGTGATCAAGACCGAATGGTTTAAATCAATCAAGATCGAATGGGCAATTTGTTCTTCAAAACCATTTGGTCATGTTGACTGAATGGAGGTCAAGCACCTCAAGACCGAATGGAGGTCAAGCACCTCAACACCGTATGGAGGTCAAGAACCTCAAGACCGTATGGAGGTCAAGCACCTTAAGACCATATGGAGGTCAAGCACCTCAAGACCGTATGGAGGTCAAGCACCTCAAGACCGAATGGAGGTGAAGCACCTCAAGACCGAATGGAGGTCAAGCACCTCAAGACCGAATGGAGGTCAAGCACCTCAAGATTGTTTGAAAGTCAAGGAGGTCAAAACTGTTTGAAGGTTTCAAAGTGTTAAAACCATTTGAAGACCTAATAGACTCAAAGTTATGAAAGACCAATTATTCCCTTGATTATTAAATAGCATATATCCAAGTTAAATCAATTGGTTGTACCTCTAAAGTACTTAGATTATTAGTACCTTTAGAGTGGTTAACCTTTGATGCTTATGAAAGCAATGCCTCAATACACAATACTAACCATTAATGTATACACTTGAATGAAGGGTTAAACCAATTTAATCAAATTGAAGTAATTAATATCCTAGAGAAGATGAGAGAGAGAGAGAAACCCATACATGTATAATAATCATGTAATGGTTAAACCTCAACACTCTCAACATGAATATAATAGGTAGTTAGGGTATGATCCTTGATAAAGAGATCATGAAACCCTAATTGAGAAGGTTGATGAACCCTAACCCTAATTTAGGGCAATGCTACATGTGAAACTCTAATTAAGGGTGATGACATGTGAAACATTAATTAAGGGTAAAGTCATGTGAAACCCTAATTAAGGGTGATGATATGTGAAACCCTAATTAAGGGTGATGATATGTGAAATCCTAATCAAGGGTGATGTCATGTGAAATCCTAATCAAGGGTGATGTCATGTGAAATCCTAATCATGGGTGGTGCCATGTGAAACCCTAAAGCTGAGAGGTAATGCGAAACCCTAATCAAGGGTGATGCCATGTGAAACCCTAATGTAGAGAGGTAATGTGAAACCCTAATCAAGGTTGATGCCATGTGAAACCCTAATGCAAAGAGGTAATGTAAAACCCTAATCAAGGGTGATGCCATGTGAAACCATAATGCAGAGAGGTAATGTGAAACCCTAATCAAGGGTGGTGCCATGTGAAACCCTAATGCAGAGAGGTAATGTGAAACCCTAATCAAGGGTGATGCCATGTGAAACCCTAATGTAGAGAGGTAACGTGAAACCCTAATCAAGGGTGAAGCAATGTGAAACCCTAATGTAGAGAGGTAATGTGAAACCCTAATCAAGGGTGATGCCAGGTGAAACCCTAATGCAGAGAGGTAATGTGAAACCCTAATCAAGGGTGATGTCAAGTGAAACCCTAATACAGAGATGTGATGTGAAATTCAATTCAGGGTGATGCTATGTGATGCTATATGAAATCCTACCCTAATATAGGGTGAAGGTATGTGAAATTCTAATTTTGGGTTATAATGTATGAAACCCTAATGTTGGGTAATATGATGATAGATGATAACCCTAATTTTGGGTAATGGGATGAGTACCCCTAATTGATATGAAATTTGGAAATCTTAACCCTAATAAGGGAATAGTGATGCTACTCTTACATTGCATAGTGCTGATATGTAATTGATATATTTGTTATCATATGCACTAATCATGCAGGTATCATGAGATGTTGAACATAGCCATGTATGAGCTATGGTGTTTTATTATTGAAATTGTTTTATGGGACTTGTGAGCCATAATATGCTTTGTTGCCTAATAAGAGGTAACAAAAGATTAATGGGCTTTAAGAGCCATGTGAAATGCATGTATTGCAAATATCATGTTTACCTTGGTCAGATGACCTGAAGGTGTTAGTTACCTGATAAGTGGTAACAAGTGTTCTTGATGAATTGAGGATTTGAATACCCATATTCTATAATCATGATGATGATATGTTAAGGGATGAGAATGCCCCTGATGTGATAAGGGATTAAGATCCCAATGTTTAATAAAGCTTTGAAAAGTACTTGATAGAAGTATTACACATTCTTTGTAGCTTTTATTATAATGAATTATGTTTAAAAACCTGGCTTATGCAAAAATAATATAGTAATGTACTTAAATAAACCAAGTGAAATCATATCATGTAGAGCCCTGGCCATAGATCCATCATCGTCAGTAGTTTGGTGATGGTGAAATAGGTTTTCCTATGGGAACTCTTGGAGGGCATACTGTTGAGTATGTGGGGGTTATGGATGCGAATATCCTTATGCCCTAATGGAGGAATTGATGTGAGATAAACATTAAATCCCTCAATCCTTCATTATATATGCCGGGATGGATCACTAATATCCCGAATATCAGGATGGATGTATCACTAATCTCCCGATGATGTTAATGCTGGATCGATGTGAGATAAACATGAAATCTCTCAATTGCGAAGAGAGTACATGATGCCATTGTAACTCTATAGTGAAGTTGCCAGTATACCCTGGAAAGCTATTTAGCAGAGACACAAGATGTCTTGCATTTGGTCCTCACATTGACTGAGGAAGACGAGGTCATGGGAATCTGACTCTTCCATCGACCTATGTATGGTACCGATTTCAATTTCACAATGGTCAGTTGGAGTATGAGCGGTATACCTCATCTGCTTAGGGCTTAAGTATGATTGTAAAATGTAATCATCCGTGCAGCATATTTGCTTAAGGTTGAAATAAGAGAATCACTGGTTGATGTTACTTTTCTTAGCATATCTTAGACAGATAAATGTTATATATATGTCCTTCAATTCCTTATATGACAAGTAGTATGCTGCTTTATCAGGATATAGCTGAAAAGCTTGGAATAAGAATAATTCCCTAATTTGTTTAGATATTGATTTATCTGCTGTTAAAAATATGTTATTCTTCTGCTCAGTTTTATTCCATTAACTTGCAATAATAATATTTCTGGTGGAGAGTTATATCTCTCACTGGGGCAAATTTCAATTGTCTCACTCCCGTGGGATCCAACTTTTTAGGTGAACACAGAAGAAGAGGCAGAAACCCTATAGTAGGGGAAGAGCAGCAGCAACAACAACATGGACAATAGTGATATCTCAGGTGGAGACATTGGCTGTCATGTTTTGTATAGAGAGTCCTATGTGTCATATTTGTACTCTAAGGTCCTCGGAGTTAGTAGTCAGTACTTTTAATGAATCGATCTGAGTTTTTGGCTAGATGCCTCAAGGTTCTTATGCTGTCTATGTATAGTTTTATCAAGGCATATGAATCTTGTAATCCTCGAGAAGAGACAGTACATAATATGTACTTATGAACTAGGATGTAAATAAAATACATTGGTTCTTGATAAAAGAGTTTTCCTATGTTTGGATCTCTTTGCAAATGGTTTTAATTTTTAGTGATTTTCAGTAATTTCACTGTGTATGTTTTAATTCTGTAATTAATTACACTGTGATGGTCTGATCTAGTGTTGGGTCGTCTCAGTTTTCCTCAAGAATATCTTTGTTTTGATCTACTTAAGTTTTTATGTTAATTTGTAGGAATTTGGTACTTTTCTTGACTCCCTTTGCAGGTTTTGAATTCCATCACTCTATAGCAAGTTTGCCTAGGGGGTCCTGGTACCCTTCATAGGGTGGGAGTCAAGAGGAGGACACCTCCGAAACAAATTTTGAGCACTTTCATAAGGGCGATCGATGAACAAATTTTGTGTCTAAGGCCAAAATCAACCCATCGGTCGACATGCCAATTTACCTTCAATGTTCGGCAAATATAAATCACCAACAGATGATCGACAAACAAATGATCAACAACCTTGTCGCCCTTCTAAATTGATAACCCATCAACACCTCAGTCAATATCTCCTACTCGACATCATCATCGGCCAACATCCGATAAGAAATCAGCCATCGACCTCCTACCATCGACACGCTTGTCGACGACCATGACTGCCCGATAGTTTTGTCGACCGTCAAGGTCGACAGTCCCCTTGACCTCCAAGAATAATGATTGAAAATAAAAAATCTATCCACTGATAGACTCATCGATCAACAATAATGGTCAAATTCGATGGAAAGAGGTTGGCAGTCTCAACCCTATAAATAGGCCCCTAGCGCAACTGTATAATTAATCTCAGATTTTCTAGAGACAGAACACACCGAAAGACTACTATTGAGATCAAATCAAGGATGATACATATCAACCAAGCTTCTATTGATCTAGCTTGGTGACATATATTGACCTCCAATATAGATTGACAAATCTCTTTCATTCGCAACTCCATGTCGTCGACCTCCCTCTCTGGGTGATCAATTTCTCATCTGAGCTACTGTTCACCCACCTATTCTGCTGCACGTCAGAGTTAATCCATGAAGGAGAAGAAGGAAGTAAGACTACTGTCGCACACCACACCTAGCCTCTTCTGTTACCATCATGATCGTGATGGTGTCCTCTTCCTCTTCTTTTGATATTAATCTTGCTATGTCAAGGGAGTAGTTTTTTCACTGGGGTGCGAGGAGTAGCCCCACTACCTATTTCTTGCATTTTCATTCATGTTCTAACTCTTGTATGAACTCATTTTATTCATAGCTAATCACTTATCACATGTATTGTGGATTGATCACCTGCTTTACGTGATTTATTAATATCTTTTACCGTGAGAACTTTAATGGTTAAGATTTGAATACCGATTATCTTTGGTTGACATCCTGATGAGAACTTTTGATGGAATGTCTATAGAGTAGTGGATAGAGGATTCATAAGTAATGAGACATCAAGTTCACAGGGGATATCTACTCATGCATGTTTCTGACACCAAAAGGGGAAACTTGCATAACTCCAATTATATATTCATATATGTTTGGATTTGATTGATTGTAGATTTGAGTAGTGGAGATGAAACCCACATCCACCCTTGTTTTTCCATCCATTGATAACTACAACCTTAATCTAACTCTTTTTATTCTACCAACCTTAGTTAAACAAACCAATCTCAACTTTTGTGATAAATACTAGTTCTTGCTAAGTTACTCTGATTAGATAATTCTTAAACAAGTTGTCCCTTGGGATTTGATCCTCAACTATACTGCGATAAGATCTGTCTGCTTACAGGTGGCATTATTGGACTTTGGTTTTGGTAAACTCTAGGTATTCCATTCCTAGTGAATTTTTAGTGCGATAATATTTTAGGACAACATAATTTTGTGATCTTTGTAACTCTCTTGGATTAGTTAGGAATTTTCTTTATTTTGAGATCAAGACCAATTGGATGACGATGATGCATAACGACAACTTTGGAGGACGTGTTAGATGACCCCCACAAACATTTGTAGAAGTTCATAGACCTCTGTGGACTGAATAAAGAAGCTGGAATGTTAGAAGAGGCGATGAAGCTGAGATTATTCTATTAATCCCTCACCGACAAGACTAGGGTATGCTACAATTCCCTAGATGAACGCAACATCACAACTTGGGAGGAACTTCTGAACCAATTGCTTGAGAATTTTTTTCCACACTCACTCACTCACTTATTAGATGAGAGGGGACATCACTGGGTTCAAGAAAGATCGATTTGAGACTCTCTTCAAAGTCTGGGAGTGATTCATGGAGTTGCTATGAAAATTCCCTCATCATGGCATACCTCCTTCATAATTTCTATAATATTTCTATAGGGGAGTTGACGATGACATCAAGCGATTCCTAAATGCTGCCTCTAGTGGTGATTTCATGTGGAAAATCTTTGACGACACTTGGAAGGTCGTATGTAGGGGAGTCAAGAACCCAGCTAATTGGGGCCCATCTCAAAAAGGAGGTATTTCAAGGTGGCAATGGTAGATGATAAATATGAACTGAAACAAATTTTTGAATCTCTAAAGATGCTCACCCTAAATACAAATAACTTGGAGTATGCTCTTCTACACAATGGGCAAAGAGGTAAATCATCCTCTCAACCTAAGGCAGTCATAGAAGTCTGCCAAGTCTGTAGTGCAGAAGGACACATGAGTCTACAGTGCAACCATCTCTAACAGACCACTATGAACATGATCCAACCTCAGATTTATAGTGCTCTAGTCATTGAAGAAGTTAATGTTGTCAACTCTATTCCAAGACAGAGATACTACAATCCCAATAGGCCAAGGAGCCAACCAGGGTTCCAATATGGAAATCTAGATGGAGCAACTAATGCCCAACAATTCCAACATGGACCTGGACAGAACGAAGTTTGGGGTCCTCTTGGCTTCCAACATAATATAAACTACTTCCATAATAATTACAATCATGGTCAGTATTGTAACAACTACAAACAAGGGTAAAGATAATACAATCAATAAGGGCAACTTCTCCTTGGGCAAGGTAGTCAGCAGAATATACCTGCTTCCAATGAACAAGGCTTCCTGGATACTATCGAGAAAATTCTGGCAAGCCTACAAAAAATCCATGGAGGCTCATCTTGCCCATATTGTTACCACTATTCGTCCTCCAACTGGCTCATTTGTAGGTCAACCTGTAGGCAACCCCAAGCACCAAGAAGAATAGCAAAAGGTCATCATTACACACTCTAGACACCTACTTGTCGAACCTCTAGCTCCAATAATCAACAATAATAGGTTGATTCTTGAAGGTGACAAGGATGAAGAAGAAACTCCGACAACTATACCAATAGCCACAACAACAGAACCAATTCTAGAAACTCCAGTGGCAGAGAACACGCCTAATCCCGAGAAGGCACCAGAAGTTGTGCCAACCCCTCCTTCCATGTCTGTGGTGCCCATCTACAAACCTCGAGTCCCATACTAGAGTCTTCTAGCTTGTATGTGGCTAAACTTAAGATTCATGAAGTTCAAGGAAGCAATGAAGAACCGACATGTTGACTTCCCTCTCCTTGATGCTCTTATAGAAATGCCATCATGGATAAAGTTATTAAATACCCTCCTCATGTGCAAGTACTTAAAAAAGTATATTAAGACTATGAAGCTAGCATGGACAGCATCAGACATCATCCTAAGCAAGATGCCAAAGAAATTAAAAGATCATGGATCTTTGGACATTTCTTGTTTTTTTGGAGAGAATCAATGTCGGAGGGGTCTAGCTGATCTTGGGGAAAGCATTTATATCACGACCTATATCTTGTGTACATGACTAGGCTTCACAACAGACATCCTTCATACTGACATCATGGTTCACATGTTGACTGTTCTATGAAGACAACAACGGGAATCGTAGAAGACGTCCCTATTCGTGATGGCCCCAAGTCATATTTCCCATGTGACTTTGTCATTATGGATATCAAGGAAGACCAACGTTATCCTCTTATATTCCGACGTCCCTTCCTTGCAACCACTCATTCTCATTGATGTTGAAGCAGGAATCCTGACACTAAGGCTCAGAACAAATACTATTGACTTAAGAATCTTTGAGAGCTCAAGGGTCCCTCCTTTCAAGAGCAATGCTATTTGATAGATTGTGTTGACAAAATGGCACAACTATGAAAGGATGATTATACTTCTGAAGATCCTTTAGATACTACACTCATCAATGCCAACCCTCATGTATTTGATGATGAACATGTGGAAAAATTTCTCTTTCTCTTAAACTCTTCTATAGATGATCCTGAGGCCGAGTTCAAAGATCTTAAATTTGCCTCCATCATTGAAGAAGTAGAACCTACTACACCATAGATGTAGCCTCTACCTGAGGGGCTCAAGTATGTTTTCCTAGATGAGAAGAAGGTCTTCCCAGTTATCATCAATGCAAATCTCACAACAAACCAAGAAGACAAGCTATTGACCTAACTAAAGAAAAGATAGAAGGAACTATTGGGAAATACAACATCAAATAGGTAGTAATTTTTTTTTTGCTACCGATACATTTCCCATTAACCAGCAGACCGTGTCAATAACTATGAAATGGGAAGGATGGTTTCACTAAGATATACCTAGTCCTAAAGAAAGTCCAGCGACAATCCTCATCGATGTAGATGCACACTCTTAGACAGTGCCTGTGTAGCTCTTGGATGCATTGGGACTTGTCTGACTGCTCCTCCACAGGAAGCAGACAGGGATAACTACTGCAGTGGCTGTAAGGAGTGGGATCCCAGAGAGGATCCACTCCCTATTAAAATAAAAAGGCATCATCCCATATAACCAAACACCACCATAAAAGTTTCACAAAAGGGATGGTAACCAATTAATTCAACATGTATGCATCATAATACCCAAAGTAGCAGCGGCATTTAAATAGTATCTAACCATTACAAGCTTGTTATCATCACTATCCTTCACCACACAAGGTAAGATAAAATAAAATCTAACTAAAAATGAGACAGCTGAGGATCACCTAACAACTTCAAGAAAGTCTCCCACAAGGTTTCAATCAAACCAATGTTTCATTCAAACTTGTTGAGGTCCTGGTCCAGCCTGGTTATCTCATCCTTGACCTAAATTTGAGGTTGGAAGCATACCCTAGCAAAAGGAGAAAAATAGATACATCAGTAAAATATGGTATGTGCATACTAAATAGGGTGTTGAGAAATATTATAAAGTAAAGGACGTCAAAATTAAAGACTTCCAATAAAAAGAGAAAGAACCACCTAGGTGGGTATCAAGATAAATGAATTACAACATAAAATAACAAAAGAGATACTTGCCATTAATAAAATAATAAGGTTGTTCTACACAAGAACATATAAATTATGGAGCACAAAACCCATCAAAATAATAACAACCTACATGCATGTGAGATAAGCATAACACTAGAATAATATAAATAACAAAGGTGGCCAAGCCTCATAAACTTGAAACCTGATAGAGATTGACATACTACCAAACTCCCCAATATATAATGTGGGTCAGGTCTCACAAACTTAAAATCTGGGAATGGGGCACCACCACCTCCATCCCAAAACTAATAACATGGGCACACAACCCAAAAACGAATGAAATTACACTACTCTAGGGCCACTGAGTCACATAGCCTGCTTAATGTAGAGGAAAGTAAAAGGTATTATTAGATTAAACAAGATTCCCATCACATAAATGGACAATATAAACATCCACCACATAAGTGGGCAAAAGTAGCACATGTCACCGTATAGGAGTTCCATCATGAACCATGTTTTAGGTGGATTCCAAAAGAGTATCCATAAAAATAGTCTAATAACAAGAATAAAGTAAACATAATGTTTCACACGAAATCATATTCTCAAAAGAAAGAGATATTGTGTAGGCTATTGTCCATAGGACCAAGAAAAAGATGAAAATAGGTTATTTCTCAAAAGGAATAATAGGAGATGCAAACATACCTTACTTAAGAATAAAAAAGTCCAAAGTCAATCCTAGATCCAAGTCTAAGTCTGCAAAGCACCTATGATGCATATATGTAGAATTAGGGTTAGGATTACATTAATTATTCAGAACCCTAAAAATAGACTTTTTAATTTTAGTGAACTAGGTTATAAAAACTACACCATATTTTAGATTATATTTTTTAGTTTTGAACATTTTTATTATATTTTTATGATTTATAAATTATTGGGTATGAATTTTGCAAGTTATTACCTATTTAGGAAAATTCATTAAAATAACCTTTTTGAAACATCATATTTAAGGGACAAACTTAGAATAATTAGATAGGTTATGTATTTTTTATTCTAGATCATATGTTATTATGTTTTTCTGAGCTATAAATAATTAGTTATGGATTTTTGAAAATTGATCAATAAGAAAATTACACATCAACACACACCTCACGAGAGAGGAAGAGTTATGAGGCCAAGACACTGACTTGGCCCAATTGGAGTGGCCATATCACACGGTCAACAACCAACGAGGTGTTCGTTCAAGAAACGAAATAAGATATGAAAGGTCATAAATGACCTTGGCGAGAAAAAGAGAAGAAAAGTTGAACGAGGGTAGGGGCAAGAAATCACAGGGGATTGCCTCCTTCCTTTCACGCATGAAATGGATGTGTGAAGTGAGTTGACCTTCTAGGCGTGGATATGGGGGAAAATGAGATTCTGAAGAATTTTAAGAAGTGAAGACTGAGAAGCGAAGAGGGGTTTCCATCGAAGCTTACCAAGCCACAAATTTACTTCAACATAATGTGAAGAGCGAGACTAGGTCACCAATAATGTGAACTGGTCCTTGGATGTGTGGCATCAAAATAATGGAATAGGGGTGAAATTTTTATTTGAGGTTTAAGTTTCTAAGGGTGTGGTTGAAGCAAAGGTAGGTTTATGTATATATAGGGTGTTGATATAGGGTGTCAAAGTGTGGAGGTTTTGGGAGCCTTGGATCAAGAATTTGGAAAATCCTAAATAAGGGAGCTCAGCTTGCGATCCAACCATCCTTGGATGTGGAATTGAAAATAGAATCTATGGGCAAAGAAATCTCATAGAAAGATGGATTGTGGAAGGAGAAATCACAAAAATAAATTAATGTTTAATGCGCGGCTAGTTTCCAAAACCAACATGAGTAAGCTGATGGTTCAATCACTATCCAATCTGATGGACACAGATCTATTGAATATTAGGGCCATCCAAGGTGTGTGACACATGCATTCATTGCAAAACCAACTATGACTAAAGTGATTTATTTAATTATTTAACTTTCTCTCTCCTCAAATGAGCATGCAAATGAACTTCAAATTTAATAAAATTTTTCACCTAGCCTCATTTGGATATGAGGAATCTGAATATGGCCGTAGTTTTCACTTTTGAAGTCTCTAGATATTTTATTTAATTCTTTTAATATAATTCATATTTTCTCTTTCTTATCACATTAGAGACTTCTAGAACTGCTCAATTTTGGTGAAACTTCACCCTCAAGCAAACTAAACCATATGGAACATGATTTGTCCATTAAATTTGTCCCTTGAAATTATTTATCATATTATTTAACATGTTGGGCTTTTATACACTTTCTCTCTCCTAATCTACACATGTACATTAAAGATTATCCAAATTAGATGAAAATTTACCCAAAGGCTATTTTTAATGTATAAATTACAAAATCAAGATTAGTTTTCTCTTTTGGGGTCATTAATTATTTTATTACATATAATGGGGGAAAATCACCTTTTATTTTCTAAATAAAATAGATATGGCTATAATTATCCTGAATTTGTGAAGCATGGCCTCCAAGCCAAAACATATCCAAAGAAAATGAATATGAAGTTATTATTAAACAATTAGTATTCCTTTTATGAGTTTTAGATAATTAACGTTTGGGCCCATTATTATTTTAGTTAACATATTATTTCATCATCATTATTATCATTTTTCCAATTGAGTCCCATATCTTCATATTACAACCAAAAATGTTTATATATTATTATTCTGGACGAAATTCATTATGTTTATTATTGAACTCATTAAATTCATCATTTCCTTATTTATTTGAATTATGTATCAAAATTCTAAATTATGGACACCTAGTCCTTCTATGCACATTATTTACCTTACCTCATACCTTAATCAACATTATCATTTGTGACATATTTTATTGGTATAAAGATTACTATGAGATCGTTAGGTTATAATTGTTTTCATGCATATATGTAAGGGTGATTTACTGACACATTATTATATTAGGGTTACCATTAACTACTATTAGGTATATCCTCACCCTTTTTTGTCTAAGCCCAAAGATTAAGGTCTCTAACCTCTTAACCTTGGAATAGGATAAGGTTCTAAGTTTTTGTATGTTACAGCATACCACCCCTTGAAGGGATTTTGTCACATCCCAAACTTTCATATATAATTTAAAAGATATAATGGGACTTTTCCCAAATAATAATAGTTGAGGGGTTTGATACAAAAAGGCCATGGAAATATTCCTTTAGAAAAATAAAATGGGAAAAACGAAAATAAGACTATGCATATCTATATTTTCTCTCATATGCATGCTATAAATGAATTTCAATGTTGAGTATATGTTTTCCATTTTCACCTTTTCTCTCTCCTACTAAATAGCCATAAATCTTAGAGGAAGGCTATTAGGTGACTAGTTAATATTAATCTTGGAGTTATGACTCAAGAATTCAACAATAGGATTCTTTTCAAATTATATTACCTTTAAATGAATTTTAATTGAGATATGGGAGTTATGGACTATAATATGTACAAAAACGAAATATAGCTTCACAAGAATATTCTAGAGCTTCTTATTGGCCTATGGTTCAAATTTGAACTTATTTGACCCTTGTTTGACCATCCAAATCGAATTTGAAATATTTGTATATTGTTTGACTAAGGAATTATTGAGAATTTCATTAATTGTCTTTATTTTCCGTAAGTTTCTGGTTCTATTGAATGTCACGCGCTACATTTGCTTTTCTTCTCGCGTGGGTACACAACCATCGTTGGATCACGATCCAACGATGCGCCTATCTTCTTCTTCCTCCGATTTTCTCGCGATGAGCTGCCGTTTCACAGGCTGTTACTCTCGCAATCCCGATCTTCCTCGTCACTGCACCAAATCACACGATTCTTCCTCCACCTTGCTCGTCTCTCTCTCCCGTTTCTAATGAGCCATTACTCACCTTCCATCTCTCTCTATTGACGAAACGCCCAACTAGGGCTTTACCTCCTCGCGACCCCGAGGTTTGCAGAGGCTGAGGTAGCCATCCTCATGCCTATATAACTACTCCAATAGCACCGCCGTCCCCCATAGATCATTCCTCCACCATCAATTGAACTCACAGGACCCCGAGCCTCCCCGACCTACTCGAGATAGATCTCCGGCAATCCTGGCCTCGCCCCGACATCTCCGGCCACCGCTGTTCAATTGCGGTTGTGGTGAGCATCCTTGGCTCCCTGGCTTTGATTCCGACCTTCTGGTTTGTCCTGGGTACTTCCCATTTGTTGGGTCCTGTAGACCACCGTATGAGCCTCCGCCGGCGACCTTGCCATGGCAGGCAAGTGACCGTCCTGCCGTGATGAGGCATCAGACGAAGTCGCCTAGGATTACTGAATGCTTCCCGACCTTCGAATTGCTTTGTTTTGGCCTTTCACGATGGCTTCGTCTTCAAACCATGTTCCCCTGTTTCTTTTGTTTTTTTTCGCAACCTAGTGCAGCACTGGTTCGTTTGGTTTCGCGAGAGGATGTCCGGCTTCGGTTGTGGATGATAGACTATTGCTTTGCCTCCTCGCTGCCGTCGCAGTGTGCTTCCTCTCCCTGCTGCTCGACCCTGGTCGATGCCCGCCATAGCTGGAGCAGGTTCTTGAGCTCCACTGCACCTCAGCACCTGAGCCTAGGCTCGTTGAGCGCGGTTTCCCTTCAGGAACACAATGGGCAGGGTGTCTCTCCCAGTTGAGCAGTGAAGCTAGCCCAAGATCGGAGCTTGCCAAGCTCCTGTCAGTCGACTCCTCGCCATGGAGCAACACGGAAGATACCAGGTCTTGAAATGACCTAAGTGCCCCTGCCGTTGTTCATTCGACGTTTTCCACCGCGAGGGCGTTTCCGGAATTTCACCTATCCACCCTGGTTTAGCCACGAGCCTCAGAAGGCGATCTTTGTTACTGAGTTGGCCGAGCCCGGTTGGTCCAGCTCAGACCCAGCCCACTGGCTTGGGTCGAGTTTTATCCACTTGGCTTTTTCCTATTTTCTCATTGGTTAGAATTTCGAAAATTCATAGTAATTCAACCGTTTGTCGGAAAATTTCGAATAAATAGTCATTGGATTTGGTTTTTCGAGTAGAATACGATTTTAATATTTTCAGACCATGTTTTGATCTCCTGTTCTGATGTTTTGTTAGAAAACATGTTTGGACTCTTGAAACCCTAATCCTGCATCAATTTGATTTATGTGACCTTGGTCAACCTAGATTTTCTTAAATATAATAATGATGATTTATGAGACTGATCCGAATACACTCAAGCCCTAAGTCACCTAAGATCAATACTATGTATTGATTAATTATGTTTAATGATTATGGACAGGTTTGTAGAGCTAAGTCAAGGGAAGGTTAGACCTAGATCTGACTCAAGGATCATCCGTGCTCCAAGGTAAACGGGCCATGCTGCTGAGCACAAATATTTATGATTGCTTGCATGTTAGATATAAAATAGACATTATTGTTTCAAGTCTAATGTTATAATCATGTTCAGTATATCATTGCTTGTTGTTTGTCACATACTATGTCTTATGTTATAATGCTCATTGTTACCATGAAAGATTCATGAAAATCATGTTAGTAATCAGTGGGGAGTAATCCCTTCATGTTATGATTTAAAGAATCACGATTTATGTTAATGTCAACATCATGTTAATGGTCAAGTAATTGGAATTGAAATAGTCTTATTATGCTCCCGATTATGGACCTCAAAAGGGTCATTAAGGGCTTTCCTAGCATCAAGGGCTTTCCTAGCAATCATGTGCTCCTAAGGGGGCGTCACAGAGGGATGCATAAGATTACTTTTCAATTCTTTATGTTAATAATGATAATTCAAGAATGCTTAAAGTTAATTCATGTCAATTTTCCTTACATGTCAAGTATATTTACTTTGTTTATCTTATAAAGTGCCAGTACCGTTTACTGATGTGTTGTTTTTCCCTTTTGCATGGATGGGGACGTGATGTCCCCAGGAGTTGGAGCAAGTAAGAACTCAAGAAGAGCAAGACAAGACTAGAAGACATCAAGGAGCTTTCTGGTGGGGTGCCATCCATTCTAGGCGATCCAATTATATAGAGTTGCTTATTATCATGTTTAGTGTCCCATGTTGAGGAATGATTAAAATTCTAGACTTGTTATTGTAATATGAATCTCAATGGTGAATTATTTGTTTACTTGCAATGATTACTCTTTTTGTGACAACCCTCCCCAAATTGCCAAGTACCCCACATTATGGATAATGTTGGGGATTAGGCTGTGCTTCCGCTGGTTATGTATGTAACCCTAGGGAGGGGTGTTACAGATTTCGTCCTCAAAATCAAAATGTCCATGCCTAACAAACAACTATTTACCACCCCTTAAAAAGATTCATCTTAATAAATCAAGCATCTCTACAAATACAAGGATAACTTCCTTGCATTAATCCATAAGGTATCATGCAAAAAGAAAACATAACCTCAAAGTCTAACTATGGGTCTAAGTGTTATCTTCAACACGATCATCATCATAGACTTCTTGGCCATCCAAAGCAAAAAATCTTCCAGAACGTCTTTCCATAGTTCATCCTTTATTATTGTTGCCATTATTTTGAGGAGGTACTTGAGGTTGTTGTTGTTTTGCTTCTACTTGTCCAATATGAAGTTGAGGGCATCTGGGGTGAATATGTCCAGGTTATTTGCAATGATGGCATACTACTCAGAAGTCAGGTAGATATATTTTTTTATTCTTATATCGAGAACACTTCCCTGAAGGATGATTTCCACCACACCTAGAACACATATCCTTCTTCAGATCTTCACTTGACAACTACCTCTTCTTGTCAAGCTCCCTAGGTTGAAACCCTGGGTAAAATTCTACAGTCAAAGCTTTATCAACCATCTGTTGAAAGGTCAAGGGTAGTTGTGGGATAAGAGCACAACCCACATTGTAGTTATGTCCTTGGAGAAATAGGTCAGCCCTACATTCCTCACTCAACCTAATTGCATAGCGTTCCAACAGTGGAAACTTTTGTATAAATGCAGAAATAGACTGGGAACCTTGTTTAAAACTATGAATTTCTACTTCCTTCTTCTTCAATGCATCAGTGCAGATGTACTTTCCATGAAAAAGCACCAAAAACTGCTCCCAGGTCATGGTAGATATATCACAAGTCCTTGCTATCCTATTCTACCATACTTGAGCGGGTCCATCTAGAACAAAGGCAAACTTAACCTTCTGGTGTAGAGGACATGACATCCCATAAAATGCCCTCTCTATGGCTAGCACCCAATCATCATCTTTATCGACCATCTCTATTTCACCTTCAACCTTTAAGGAGGGTGGTTGCATCTTCATGAACTCCATTATTGAATACTGCTTGGGCTTATCACAAACATGAGGGTTGTTTATTAGCTTCCTTGCCATAGTTGTGATAAATAGTTGTCGAAACATGACCAACTCTTGCTAAGGAGAGATGATTATTCCCCCACTAGAAACAATAGAGGATGGGGACCTACTGATGATCCACTTCCATTCATAGGAGTAACTTGAGTTATTAGAGGGGTAAATGGAGGATTCATCCTTGGCATCCCAAACCTTGGGTTTTGGGGTGTCTGGTAATTGGGCTAGTTGTCAGTAGTTGAGTTTTCTCCCACCATGAGGGTTTTTCCTGCCACAAGGCTTGGGTACTAGGTACAAACAACCTATAAAAAGGTAAACATCCTAAGAGAGATAAGATTGAAATAGTTAGATAACCAACAACCACTGGCTCAGATACCATGCTGTAAGGAGTGGGATCCCAGAGTAGATCCAATCCCTACTAAAATAAAAAGGCATAATCCCCTACAACCAAACACCAACATAAATTTTTCACAAAAGGGATGATAACCAATTCATTCAATATGTATGTATCATAAAACCAAAGTAGTAGTGAAATTTAAATAGTATCTAACATTACAAGCTTGTTATCATCACTATCCTTCACAGCGTAGGGGGAGATAAAAGAAAATCTAACTAAACATGAGACTAGATGAGGATCACCTAACAACTTCAAGAAAGTCTCCCAAAAGATTTCAGTCAAACTTGTTGAGGTCCTGGTTCAACATGTATGTCTCCTCCTTGACCTAAATCTGGGGTTGGAAGTGTACCCTAGCAAAAAGGTGAAAAGTAGATACATCATCAAAAGCTAGTTTGTTCACACAAAATGGGGTGATGAGCAATATTATGAAGTAAAGGATGTCAAAATAAAAGGATTCCCATAAAAAGAGAAAGAACCACCCCAAGTGGGTATCAAGAGAAATGAATTGCAACATAAGATAATAAAAGAGACACTTGCCATTAATAAAACAATAAGGTTGTGCTACACAAACACATATAAATTATCAAGCACAAAACCCATCAAAATAATAACAACATGCATGCATGTGAGATAAGCATTGTACTAGAACAATATAAATAACAAAGGTGGCCAAGCCTCATAAACTTGAAACTTGTTAGAGAATGATGTACTGCCAAACTCCTCAATATATAATGTGGTCCAAGTCTCACAAACTTGAAACGTGGGAATGGGGCACCACCACATCCATCCCAAAAATAATAACATGGGCACACGACCCAAAATCCAATGCAATTACACTACTCTAGGGCTACTGAGTCACATAGCATGCTTAATGTAGAGGCAAGTAAAGGGTATTGTCGAATTAAACAAGATTGCCATCACATAAATGGACAATATAAACATCCACCAAATAAGTGGGCAAAATTAGCACATGTCACCATGTAGGTGTTCCATCATGAACAAATCATTATATTGAGTCCAAAAGAGTATCCATAAAATTAGGCCAATAATAAGAACAACGTAAACATAAATATTTCACATGAAATCATATTCTCAAAAGAAAGGCATATTCTATAGGCTATTGTCCATAGGAGCAAGAGAAAGATGAAAATAGGTTATTGCTCAAAATGAATAATAGGGGATGCAAACATACCTTACTTAAGAATCAAAACAATCTGAAGTCAGTCCTAGATCCAAGTCTAGGTCTACAAAGCACCTATGATGCATATATGTAGAATTAGGGTTAGGTTTACATTAATTATTCAAAAACCTAAATAGCCTTTTTGATATTATTGAACTAGGTTATAAAAACTATGCCATAGTTTATATTATATTTTTCTCAGTTCAGAACATATTTTATTATATTTTTTTGACTTATAAATTATTAGGTATGAATTTTGCAAGGTATTACCTATTCAGGAAAATCCTTAAAAATCACCTTTTTAAAACATTAGATTTAAGTGACAAACTTAGCATCATTAGATAGGTTATATTTTTCTGATTCCATCTCATATTTTATTATCTTTTTCTTAGCTATAAATAACTAGTATGGATTTTTGAAAACCGACCAATAGGAAAATTACTCATCAACACACACCTCACAAGAGAGGAAGAGATATGGGGCTTACATGCTAACTTGGCCCAATATGGAGTTTCCAAGTCACACAGTCAACGACGAATGATGAATTCATTCAAGAAATGGAATAAGAGATGAAAGGACATAAATGCCCTTGGTGAGAAAAAGATAAGAAAGCTGAGTGAGGGCAGGGGCAAGAAATCTCAGGGGATTACCCCCTTCCCTCCACACATGCCTTGGATGCATAAAGCAGATAAATTTTCTAGGCATGGATTCAGAGGAAAATGAGATTATAAAGAATTTTGAGAAGCAAAGGCCGAGAAGCGAAGAGGAGTCACTGCCAAAGATTACCAAGCCATGAATTTGCTTCAACATGATGCGAAGAGAGAGCCTAGGTCATCGACTCTATGAACTGGTCCTTGGACTTGTGGCACCGAAACAATGGAACATGGGTGAAATTGATCTCAGGTTTAAGTTTCTGAGGGTGCGTCAGAATCAAAGGTAGGTTTAAGTATATATAGGGTGTTGATGTAGGGTGTCCAAGTGTGGAGGTTTCATGAGCCTTGGATAAAAAATTGGGCAAATCCCAAATAAAGGAACTCAACTTGTGAGACGACCATCCTTGGATGTGAAA
The DNA here is from genome assembly GCA_963693085.1 of Alisma plantago-aquatica. Classification (NCBI taxonomy): domain Eukaryota; kingdom Viridiplantae; phylum Streptophyta; class Magnoliopsida; order Alismatales; family Alismataceae; genus Alisma; species Alisma plantago-aquatica. The sequence continues at coordinate 997,197,903 of OY856413.1, read as the reverse complement.
TTGAAAATAGAATCTGCTGGCGAAGAAATCTCATGGAAAGATGGATTGTGGAAGGATAAATTGTGAAAATAAATTAATGTGTATTGTGTGGCTAGTTTCCAAAACCAACATGAGGAATTTGATGATTCGACTACCGTTTTATTTGGTGGACACAGACCCACCAAAGATCAGGGTCGTCCAACGAGCGTGACACATGCATTCATTCCAAAACCAACTCAGACTAAAGTGATTTATTTAAATATTTAACTTTGTCTCTCTCCTAAAATGAGGGTGCAAACGAAGTCCAAACTTAATGAAATTTGGCACCTAGCCTAATTTGGACATGAGGAATCTGAATATTGCCTTAGTTTTTCTTTAAAGTCTCTAGATATTCTATTTAATTCTTTGAATATAATTCATATTTTCCCTTTCTTATCACATTAGAGACTTCTAGAATTACTTAATTTTGGTGAAACTTCACCATCAAGCTTACAAAAATGTACAAAACATGATTTGTCCATTAATGTTATCCCTTGTAATCATTTATCATAGTATTTAACATTTTGGTCTTTTCACACTTTCTCTCTCCAAATCTACACATGTACATTACAAATTATCCAAATTTGATGAAAATTTACCCGAAAGCTATGTTTAGTGTGTAGATTATGAAATGACTATTAGTTTTCTATTTTGGAGTCACTAATTTGTATTTCATATTTTGGAGGAAAATCTCCTTTTTTTTCTAAGTAAAATAGATATGGCTATTATCATCCTAAATTTGTGAAACTTGGCCTCCAAGCCAAAACATATCCCAAGAAAAAGGATCCAAAGTTATCCTTATACATCTAGTCTTCCTTTTATGAGTTTTACATAATTAACATTTGGGATCATTACAATTTTAGTTAACATACTATTTCATCATCATTATTATCATTCTTCCAATTGAGTCCCATATCTTCATATTACAACCAAAAAGTTTTATATATTATTAGTATGCACAAAATTCATAATGTTTATTATTTAACTCATTAAATTCATCAATTCCTTATTTATTTGAATTATATATCAATATTCTCAATTATGGACACCTAGTCCTTCTATGCACATTATTTACCTTACCCTCATACATTAATCAACATTATCATCTGTGAGATATTTTATTGGTCTAAAGATTATTGTGAGAGTTTTGGGTTATAATTGTTTTTCATGCATATATGTTAGGGTGATTTACTCACACATTGTCATATTAGGGTTACAATTAAAAACTAATAGGTATATACTCACCCTTATTTGTCTAAGTCCAAAGACTAAGGTCTCTAACCTCTTAACCTTGGAATAGGATAAGGTTCTTAATTTTGGTATGTTACCACGGCTCGTCAGATCTCTCAACAGATTATGAGTTGATGTTGCCCTCCTAGCAACAGCCAAAGGACTCCTATCTCTAGAGTAGTCCACACAGACCAACTATAACTCTGTTATCCTACTAGAACAAGCATGAAGGAGTTGTCTCGTCAGTGTACTAGTTACCAACCTACTCTTCCACAAGAATGATCCTTAGTTGTTTCTCTCCTGTTGCTATCCCTCCCTAGCCAGGTATGACTTTCTTGGGCTCTATTGGTTACCACAACCAGTGAGGACAAAAATTGTCAGAGCAACTGATTCTCAATTATTTATGTTGTGTTATGAGAATCCCTCAGTACCCCTCTATTTATAGTAGAGGCCAGGTTCATGCTTCCCAATTTGTGCGGGAGTGGAAGGGACCGAAAAATATTGAATTTTCATAACAATTCTAGAAGTTTTGCAACTTGCGATAGATGAGATGGTCGTATGGAAACCCATATGGTTGCCTGGTATACTAGATGGTCATTTTGCATAGTCCAGATGGTCATATGGTGTTTTCCTATTTTTTTCATATGTCGATAATTCAATTCCAATTAATGCACGTAATGACGTCAGCACCAATCCTATGTGCAATTGAATTACACCCTTGAACCGGTCGTCTAGTGCATCTGACACTAGTATATAATCGACCTTTAGTGTCAGTTATTTAAGGCCTTTAGTGTCAGTTTTTAAGCGACACCTATGTGGGCACCGCTAAAAGCCCCACCGTTACGTGTCGGTTCTCAAACTGACACCACAACCCTTCACGCACCACCGAAAACATGCCAGCAGAGGGGGTATAGGCGTCAGTTATTAGCTTTGAAACTGACAACATATACCTTCGCGTCACAGAAAGGGTGCCATCTGGGGCACTATCGGCGTCAGTTAAGCATCGATGTATTAGTGATAACTGATGCCATCTCACCAGCTGCCACGGTCGTGTTGGCCAGCACGACCGTGGTGTCTGGTCCGCTGCCATGGCCGTGTTGTCCAATACGACCGTGGTGTCTGGCACGCTACCACGACCTTGCTGGCCAACACGGATGTCCTGTCTGGCCTCATTAGGTAAATCGACATCGGTTACTAGTAGGGAAACCGACACTGTAACCATATGTCGTCGGTTTTATACAAACAACCGACGCCTATTTTATGTATTTTTCTTTTTCTGTCAGTCTACAGACCTGCTGTGGCTGGTACCAGGATGAGAAACCTGCAGTTCAGTTATGAACTACAAGTTTTATGACATCCATTTATATTAGCTAACAACAAGCCACAAACTTGCAAAATTAACAACATAAATGATCACACATTTAGCAACCTGCAGTTCCATTCAATTTTCACACGTGTAGAAACATTCATGTAGCAATATGTAGTTCCATTCATTTTCACATTCACACATGTAGAAACATTCATATAGCAACCAACAGTTTCATTCATTTTCACTCAGACACATGTAGAAACATTCAGACATGTAGAAACATTCACACATATTATAATTCAAAAATTCATTTACAAAATATCATTCTTTAGTCATTATTTGCTATCAACATCCTAATTATATGTTAAAACCCCCACTACTTGTATGGTTGTTGCCCATTCTTCTCTTACATCATTTAATTCTTCCGTTGTATAGGGAGCATGTACATTTGGTAAGGCCTTTCCTGTATTGTGGTCAATTTTAAATACCTACAAAGAGAATGATGTATATATATAATTAATAATATATAAATAACAGTGATATATTTCATATTATCCAATGAGACTATATATAATATCTCAGGAATGGTATCGATGTCCATTGCAGCATATTTGATAATCATGTGCATAAATCACATCACATAGTATGCACATGCCCATCCATTGTCTTGTGTAGTACACTATAAATTGAAACATACAAAATATTAAAAAATACAACTAATTAAGCATTGTTCACATAAATAATATATACATTGCAGTCGGGAACTTACTTCCACGTCTGTCCAAATTATTTGCTGGTTCTTTTTCCTGGGGACCTTTCCTCCAGCCTTTTTGAACTCATATAAACCCCTACATGTTAATGTAACACAGTACATTGCATAATTAAATAGTATTGTAATAACATATGTTAACAGATATGAAAATGAAATATTTCTCACCAGAATAATGTCATTTTCACTTTGTGTCCATATTTTGAATTCAATTTAGTCCCCTTAGGATCTAGATAATAGACAGTGAACATCTCGGGGACAATAACTAGTAACTCCCAATGCATACCACTAAGGGTAAAAAGTTAAAAATTAATAACTCAAAATCCACAATAAAAATGTAATTTTCTTAAGTCCAAATTATAAGCAAAGTAAACTTACTCCACATTGAATGGAGTTATTATCAATGTCTTCTTATTTTGAGAAAAACTTGTAAAAGCATCACAACAATATTGTTGAACTGACGGAGGGTCTTTAGCTACTAGACTAATCAAAGATGGAATAAAAAATCCTACATGTTTGAATGAAAAATCTACACATATCTTGTCTAAGTAGCTGCAAAACATGTATTACGTATGAATTAATAAATAAGAAACCAGATCACTAGATCCGACACAAGGTATATGGATGTATAAAGAAGATCTCACCTTATCCATAGCTCTATCACAGATGTATTTAGCCAATCATATCGAAACAACTCCAAAATATCTTGTATAAATATGTTGCTTTCGTATGATTGACCTGCAACATTCGCATCTATAGAAATCATTATAGGGCAATTTATATCATGTTCACCTAACCATATTGCCATACCCCTACAATCAAGACCTAACGGGATAGGTAGGTCCTGTGGAACCCAACTTGGTAATGTAGGAGGTGGAGGTGGAGGCCTAGATGCTGTGGGTGTCTTCTTTTTAACCTGTATATATATAATTTCAGATCAACTGACATCATATACACACACTAACAATTTAACGTAATGTAAATTTACCATACAATTTCAGTATAGAGGACAATCGCTTTTGGCCACAATATCACTCCACCTTCTGCCTCACCAAGTGTTTCACAATCTGGGTGGGCATATGGCAATCGAAGATCCATCCAGTTGGGGAATATACGTAGCGGACTCATACGAACCCAACCAACTGGTAATGGAGACCCATGAGACATTTCCCCTGGTAGGGATGGGTAAGTCGACGCCTCTACAATGACAAATTCTTTACTTTTTAGATGACATGACTTCAACCCCTACACATGTTTGTGTAAAGAATGTTATATACATATATACATATCATCTTGAAAACATATCATCTTGAAAAGACTAGTTATTATGTCATAAAAATACTTACATTGGATGTGCTAGGTGGTGGGTCTACATGATTACTCCCAACCTATGCAGTAGGAGTAGAGCAGGATGCCATAGGTACTGTCTGCTGAGTGGTAGTCTGAGATGCCTGCCACTTGCTCAGTGCTTCTTCGAGTTTCCTATCAACTAGCTTATCTACCTATACATGGATAAAAGAAACGTTAGCTTTTGGTTATTGAATTCTCTTTTTCAGTAACATTATAAAGAAAGAATAGGTTACCTCTTCTTGTGAAAGTCCTACTTTTGGGACATGTTTGTGCTGGGATGGCCCAAAGAACGCTTTGATGCCCACACCAGCGCCTGCAGCCCTAACACGTCCAGGATGCTCTGGGTTACCCAAATAAACTGTCAATTCATCCCTTGTGCCCTCAGGGATGAACTTTCCTTGTTTTCTCAGCTTGTGCAGCTCCCGCTAATCGCCAAAAAAAAATTTGTAATTAAGTAAACACCACAAATACTCAATATTCGAATGATTGCTGTAAGAGTTGTATTTTACCATTTTTGCAACCGCCTCAACAGTTGCAGGCTTCCTTATTTCTCCCTTCTTATTTTGCCTCCCAGCTATCCAGACATCATGGCGAGGCAGATGTGTGCTACCTATAGTAGAGGACTCCAGAGTAGCAGCAGATTGAGTAGTAGCCTCAGACTGTAGTCTTGAAAACCAAATACACATTATACACTTACATCCTAAGTGAGATTAGGTGTTCAAGAATAGTCCCAAACTGGGGACTATCCAAGATTTACTCCTAATGAGTAAATCTTGGACGAGTTTCTAGGCCAACAAATGCATGTGTTGTCATTATATAACATTGATTTCAACATTTCGAGTGTCCATGCATGTTCATCATCAAGATAAAGATTACACATAAATTAGTATGACCTACGGATTGAGAGATTCATAATTGATTTCAAAATTTCAAACTAGCTCATGCATTATCATCAATCTACATCATACAATAGGGATTCATGTATATGTTAGGGTGACACATCACTACAAAATCAGAGATTTAACATTAGGGTTTTAATATCTTACATAGATTGATCACAAGATTTCAGCAATATAGTTAATTCAAGATTATGGTAAAATGTGTATTAGGGTTTTAATATCTTAATTCAACATGCATCAAAATTTACAGAATTAGGTCAAGAATTAGTATTCAATTGCAAATGTATCTTCTTCTTCCTCCTGCTCCCTCCTTACCAAATGGATAAAAGTAAGGACACGACCGTGTGGGTTGGCCATGGCCGTGGCCAGCCCACACGGTCGTCGTGGCTGTGTTGGCCTACCATGACCGTGCTGGCCAGAACGGCCGTGGTCGGCCAACACAAACACAGCCATGGCCATCCCACATGGTCATGGCCTTGCTTTAATTCATTTGGTAAGGAGAGGGAGCAGGAGGAAGAAGAAGAGGGTCCTGAAGGGAGAAGGAAGAAAAGAGGGGGAAGAAGAAGAGGGCTACCTAGCAGCATGGAGAAGAGTGGCGGCGGTGGCGGTGTGAGAGAAACAACAACAGGAGAAGGAGGCGGCGAGTAGAGCTGCAAGAGACGGTGGTGGAGGTTGGCGAGAAGAGTTACAGGTAGCGGCGGTGGAGGTCGGCGAGCACAGCAGCACCAACAACAGGAGAAGGAGGACGCGGCGGTGGTGGCGGCGGCGAGAAGAGACGCACCGGCAGCAGCGGTGGTGAGCAATAGGTGGGGTGATTTTAGGCAGGCAGACGAGAAGTAGGAGAGGCGTCGATGAAATAGAAGAAAGGGGAAGACTCGGGTGGTCGCGGGTCTATTAAGTTTGTAAACGACATCGGTTATCTACAAAACCGACACCTAAAACCTTAAGTGTCAGTTGATAGTAACAAACCGATGTCCAATTGGATATTCCTTTACCCTAATTTTTTTGGCGGGGACGGCGCACACACCCTTATAACGTCGGTTATGCTAAGACAACCGACACCCATATTGGAACTTTTGGCACAAATTTTATCTTCATTCAGCGTGGGTTATTAGGTAAAACACCGACGTTGTATCTGATACTTTGGCGCAATTTTTTTTTGCATGATAAAATTGGATTTCATGGGCTACTTTAGGCATGAGTTTCTTTTCTTCAATCGACATTGAATGAAAAGTGATACCCATGTCTGGCTGGTCTTCAAATATAGACGCTGGATGTCCTTATTAACTGACGTTTAATGTTAACATTGTCGGTTTTACTAAAAAACCGAGGCCTCTAAAGTGATGTTGAACGTTGTTTTTGTAGTAGTGTGAGATGGGCATCTTGTACCAAGTGAGATGGTCATCTGGCACCCTAGGTCAGGCTGAATTCTAGCCAATGTATAATACAATCAACCTGACACTCCAAACAGCTATCTCAACACTTGAACTGATCATTTGGCAATCTAGTTAGCTGATCCATTGTGTGAATATTGAAATACCTAAACATTTTATTAATCAATTCAATCATCATTCAAGATCAAACTCCTCTTCTAGATGAGTTCCTATGTGTGTGACCCTATAGGTTCCATATCACTTTGAAAATGAATGTCCATAACAACTTATGACATCACAAGCAAAGAGTAGTGCCTAGTCGTACATTAGTGCTACCCAAGTGAATGGAAAGTTGAGGGGAAACTTCAACCTACAATCTATGTATGGTTTTATAGTGTTTGTATAGTTCCTTGGTCACTGATATCCATAATGAACTAGAGGCATGGAGAAGTCATCCTCATTATTCTTCAATATTGTTTCTTTAACTAGAGCAGATTGCGTGAGATATATGTAAGCTCAATGTCATATATTGACTCACATGCGTATGTCCATACTTTTCTTAGTGTCTCTAATCAAGAGTCCTTGGATATGATACTCCTGTAGGAGGGAAAAATTCCATCTTTATCTTTAATGAACTGGAATCTAGGTATATTATCTTTTTGACCCTTTTCCATGGACTTTTCTATCTTTTCCATCCTTTTTGGCCTTAATGTTTAATTTGTGGAATTATTAATGGTTTGGGGTGAATTTGATCACCATTTATGCCAACACATGGGTTTATGTACAAATACCTCAGTAGATATTTCAATCAGGATCTAATATGCAAATTTACCACTTAAGTGAGATAATGATAAAATGAATTCATTCTATAACATTCCCTAGCCTTTTGGAGAAAGGAAAATAAAAAGGAATGAATAATAATGCTTTAAACATGTTAATGTGGTATTGAATTATTTTAATATGAGAAACTGTAGTAATAATGGATAATAGGCCAAACCTCATAAAATGAAGACTAACTGATTAAGGATAACTTCGTATTCATTTTCCTTGGGTTTGATTTGGCTTGAAGGCCAAGTTTCATATTTTTAGGATGTTACTAACTATATCTTTTTTAATTTGAAAAGGAAAGGTTATTTTTCTTCAAAATATCAAATAAAATATTAAATGACTCCAAAAGTGGAAACTAATCTTGGATTCATAATCTACACATTAAAAATAGCCTTTGGTGAATTTTCATGTAATTTGTATAATCTTTAATGGTCATATGTAGATTAGGAGTTTCTCAAAAAAAATGTGTAGATTAGGAGAGAGAAAGTATAAAATATTAAATAATGAGCATAATAATTCCAAAGGATAAAATTAATGACAAACTCGTCTTCCATATGTCTTAGTTTGCTTGAAGGTAAAGTTTCACCAAAATTGAATATTCTAGAAGTCTCTCATATGATAAGAAAGATAAAATATGAGTTAATTTAAAAGAATTAAATAAAATACTTTGAGTGTCCAAATATGAAAAATAATGCTAAATTTGAATTCTAAATGCCTTAATTAGCCTAGACGGAAAAATTCATATTAATTGGATAATGGTTGGACCTTCAATTTAATAGGAAAAGAAATTAAATGATAATTAAATTTCATAGTTGATTTATAAAGTTTTCTTGATTTAATATGTCATGGGGCCTCTTTTTTTTATTTCCTTTTATATGTGAGATCCAAAAACTTGGTTTCCTTTTTGGCCTGATCCAATGGTAGTTAAGTCATCTCTTACCTTCCTTCGTCTGGGTTCACACAATAACAATGTGCCAATGTTTTCTCCTCCTTCTTAACTCTTTCCCTCTAGTCTCTTGATCTTTCCTTCCAATTTCTTCTCCCTCACCTTCCTCAACTCTTACTATATCCATTGACCCTATATATGTTAGGCTTTGTGACCGCTTCATCACTTCCACCCCCGTCTCCCTGATTGCTATGTTTCTCCCAAGTTCTCCTTTTCTTTTTCTTTTTCTTGCCACCATGGGCCATCAGACGTTATAAAAATGCTCCCTATATGTTTGTGCAGCCTCATTGGACAAGTTTTTTGGCTTATTTGTCCTTCGTTCACCCTAGAGCACCTTCTCCCATCTTGTCCTGGTCGGCTGCATCAACATGAGGTGTGCTGCCCTGGCGGCAAGGCTAAGGGGATTTGGCAACTTTTGGACCTCTGAATGGCTTTAGTTGGTCCTGATGACTCTTCCTGTGCCAACAATTAGATCGTAATAGGTAGAGTTCCTTCTTATCCAATTCCTTTTCATTTTGTGCTATTGGGCGATTATGTGAATATGCGCCCTAGTTCCTGCAATCTTGTTGTCGTTCAACCGGAGGCTGTCTCATGTTGTTGATGGGATCATCTTGATAGGGTGAGGAGTTGTATTTCTTGTGAAGAATGAGGAAGATGGGTTGAGGCACCCAGATGTCCTGTGTTTGGGGATCATTTGATTCATCTTCTTGATTAGAAGATGACTGGGTCATCAGTTGACCTTGCTTTCCTGCTGATCATGTATTACCAGCTCATATTTTGGACTCAAACAACTGGATGTCCTTGCTGTATTGATGCAGAAGATGACTACTTGGCATTTTGAGATTCTGCCCTCATTTTCTTCCTCATGTTCCATTTTCTCACCAGGGGCAAAACAATCATTCGTTCACTATTGTTTTTCCTTTACAAGTTGAGCCTTGTGCTGAGTTGGGCACCGAATTGGCCAGGTCTGGTTGGGCCAACTCAGCAAGTTTGACCGCTGACTAGATTTCCTATGCTGACGTGGCATTTTCTAATTGGCCGAATTTTATAAAAATTATATATTTTAATCAGCTTGTCCAAAATATGTAAACTTACATTTTGGAATCAGAAAAATGTGATCTTTCTAAATAAAATACTTTCAAGTTTTGGTTTTGAGTTTTGTCGAAAGATGTTTTCTAGAAAATGATTTTAATATGTAAAAATCAGCAAAAATACACTTTAATAATCACAACTCCAAAATTGACAAAATTATATGTTTTCTTGATAATAAGATCAATGGTGATGAATTTCGTGTCTAAATTGAGGTTTTGTTCAAAAAGTCCTAAAGTTAAGGTTTCTTTTCCATTAATGCATATGAAAAACCATAATACATGATTATACATTGAAAATAGCAAAAGTGAACCTTAGACTCAATTAAAGTGCTAAAAGTGAGTAATAGAATTCAATAAGTGAGGTATGTGCATCCTTACACCTTAAGTTGGGAAATTTTTGATCCAAACCCTAAATTCCTTAATGAGGAATTGATTGAACCCTAATTCTCCTATTATTGCTTCGTTTGCTAAACTTGCCTCAAAATCATTTTTGATATACTATTTCTTGGGTCTTATACCACACTTCCATGTTTCAAATATTTGATTCTTATACTTGCCATCGTTCTTTTTAGCATGTTCATATTATTAGACTATTTAACCGGTGTAGTGGTACTTTTATACCACCATCCACAGATAGGGCATGTGTTATTTCACACAGGGGAATGTGTTACTCTCCCCAATATAAAATATTTTATAGGTGACTGGAATGTGTTACTCTCCCACACATATATGTTTTATGTCTGATAGGTGCCTCAGTCGTACTTAGCTAAGGTAGTCAATATTAATCATGCATGCAAATCTTTTACTATTTTCTTGTTATGGCAAGCATCTTTTGATTATGTCTCATACTCTTGATATCTTCATCTTATGATAAAATCATAGACTTTATTTCCATGTTGTTTATTTATCTTTTGTTCTTGTTCAATACTTGACATGTACCTTTATTCTTTCTCTTGTTGGGTGTCTTCCCAACCACCCAGGGTTTGATCAAGTTGTTGAGCAAGGCCTAGGATCAGAATGCATAACAGAAGCATGGAGGACCAGCCTAGGATTAGGATGAGGAGTACATGGGTTTCAACATGGATGTAACTCATGGAAAAAAAATTTCTTGGAGACAAATTTGGAGTAGTTTAGACTTCCCTCTATCTAGATGCTTATGTTGTATCTTTCATGTAAACCCTATATAGGAGAATGATGATGTACTTTTACAAAATTGATTATAGTCATTACTTATATTTCACTACTATACTCTTTGGTCTTTTGTATACCATTATATAAAGATTCGCATGTTCCAACATACCTTTAGAGTGTGTTTGGAATGGATGTTTTATTCTTCAAATTTTCATTAAAGGGGTGATTTCACTCTTTTACACTATCATTGATAGTCATTCCTCGTGTATCAAAGTCACCCAATCATCACCGTTATAACAACCCATGTTTCAGGACTGCATTTAATGATGTCAAAGCATACCAAACAACATGTGATGAGTGCAATGATTTTAGGTCTAAGAACAACAACCACCACCGTCATTGTGAGAGCTGACTATGAATTCCATGATGATGGCTTCCATGTGTCAGTTTCATGGTGGGTCTGTCCGATACACTGTTCTCTAACATGTATCTATGTGATTGGTTTGATATTGCCATATCATGACCAATGAGACTTAGTCATCAACCAACTCACACTCTGATCTTATGTGTTATTATTGTCTCTCAACCTTCTACAATAGCAACTGATCATGGACATAATGAGAATATATGTATGTGCTCTTAACATATGTATGATCTCACTTTGACAAGGATAATACTTGAAGGCATACATCATTGAGTAATATTATTCTCTAGACATTTATTATGTTATTCATTATCTCATAATTGAATATACAAAATAAATTGGAAGCTTGCCTTTATAATTAGTCAAATCATTTACATGTTATTCCATCACAATCATCATATGATTGGCTCTCTTGGCATACATACCAACATACTCCCACTTTCACTTATTCACCCATAGATCTCATCCCGAGTGACCTAACATGACCATCATGCTTCTGCTGTAAAAGTTCTTTTATAGCGGGTTTAGCAACATTTTCTTTAAGTTGGTATTTTGCAATTTGCACATCTGTTCTTAGAATGACTACTTGTATGAGATGAAAGTGTCTTTGTATGCTACTTGAGATTCCCAACCTAACTAATAGCGTCATTGTTGTCATCAATACTTCTACTATGTCATCAATGGTTGGAACTACACACAATATGAACTTCTTGATCCATACACTATCCTTTGCAGTTCTCATAACACAGAGATACTTGACTTCTTTTGTAGATTTGAACAACTGTCATTAGCTTAGAACCCTTTCTAGCTTATATCTCCCGTTAATGTCAAACATAGATTGTGACTATTTTGTTAGTTTGGAAGCTTGCATGAGTATAACCCTTTACATCCAACTCTTCCTTATTACCATAACCAAGGAACCAATCCTTTAAGTGCTTCACAAGAGCCTAAGGATGTTATTTATGGTAGTTCAGTGACTCTCACTGGTATCTGACATATATCTTCTCATCATGACTAATACATACGAGATTGCTAGGTAGGTATATATATGTCTTCTCATCATGTCAAATACATATGATATGATTGGATGTCCTCTCATCATGTCCAATACATATGAGATTACTGAATATCTTCTCGTCATGTCCAATACATATGAGATAACATGATAAGTACATAACATTGCATTAAGACATATCCAATTACAAATGCATATGGCATCTATCCATGTGTTCCTATTCTTCATAAGAATTGAGACACTAGGCTCCTGAGAGACTAACTCCATGGATCATGGTAACGTTTTCTCTCATTGAGTCTTACATGATGAACCCTTCAACGTCTTACCAATTTATGTGCTCTTACTTAGGTCAAGAAGCTTTCTAGATCTATCTCTATAGATCTCGATCCCTATCTCATAGGATGCTTTGCCTAAACCCTTCATATAGAAGTCACTTCCTTGCCAGGTTTTAACATGTGCAGGATAAGGACGTCAGTCCCCATTATTATGTGGAACATTAATATGCTCCCACTAAATCTTTTGTATTCACATATTCCATCTTCATTCTGACTCAAGTCAAACTCTTTGACTGTCTTGTGAAATAGAAGATTCCAACTCTGAGATGCTTACTTCAATCCACGAATTGACCTTTGTAGCTTATAGACTTTATTTGCATTAATGGATTTATAAAATCGTTAGGTTGTGTCATGTATACATCTTCTTAATTATTCCAATTAAGGAATGTGAACATTCATATGCCAAATATCACAGTCATATTAAGATGCAATAACAAGCATGATCTTGATGGATTTAACCATGGTAACTGGTGAAAATACTTCATCATGTTCAACACTTTGAACTTGTTTGAAACTATTTGCAACCAATTTACCTTTCCATGTTGGTCTTTTTACAAAAACCCAAATGCACCCTATGGGTTTTATCCCTTTAGGCGGATCCAACAAGGTCATACCTTATTGATGCAAATAGAGTCCATCTTTGATCCTATATCTCGAAGCCATTTCTCAAATTCTTATCCCTCAATAGTTTCTATGTAGGTTTTTGATTCATCTCTATGATCAACTTGTCGCCTTTTGAATAAGATATCAACTATTTAAAACTCAAGGTATGTTCTACTAGAACTATAGTTCTATATTTATATAGGAATTTAAGATTCCACAAAAACTTGTGATTCTCCTTGTTCCTAATGTACCTCTTTAGGTTCTATGTTTTCTTATTTGTCTTAAACATTTTAATTTCTACTTTTACTCCCACTGATTCCATTGGAACTAATTTCCATTTAGAAATTCAGCCATCCTAACAACAAACACTTTGTTTTCGGGTTGGAATATAAGTAGTATTCAGCAAGATATCATTTGTGTGATTTGTTGATAAATCCCTTTAAGAAACTATTTTCTTATATAATATTTCAGTCCTAATCATTATAAAAGACATATCAGGTCACTTCCCATGCCATATCTCATATGGTGTTTTTTTAATACAATACATTGTTTTAGTGTAAAACATGTGCTCAAAAGAAGATATTGGTAGATTAGCTAGATATGTTGATAGTCATACCATGACTTAACATAGTGTGATTCCTTCTTTTTGATACACTCTAGTAATACAATATCATTGTGTTTTAGGTGGAGTTCGTCGTGATACACTATCATGATCTCCTAGAAGGTCCTCAAACTCTTGGTTTACATATTTCAACATCGCTTAATACTTTTAATAAGTTAGTTACATGCTTCATTTATTATCTCCTTGAACACTTCAAGAGATCCAAACATGTATTTCATTAAATACAAATTATCATATCTACTGATAACATTAGTAAATATATATAATTAAGTCCTTGCAACTACCTTTAGTATTTATTCTAAAAGGTCTTGTGTACATCAGTATGTACTAGCCCTAATAGAATACTCATTCTCCCACTACATCTAGTGAAGATACTTTTTTCATATCACATAAAAAATAAGACTTCATGTCTTTATTGGTTCAATAACCAAAAGAATCTAGATAACCATCATATGGATTCTAGAGATGATTTCTCATTTATGCACTCCAGATGGCAATGCCATATGTATTCATTGTTTGAATTATAAAGTCATTCAATTTGTGTTCCATACACATTTGTCTCCAAAACTGTCAAGTATACTTTGTGAGACATAGGGAATTTCCATAAAAGATCATATCTTTTAAAATGAAACATAATGTTCTTGTCATACAAGATATATAATGTTTTCATCAATGGCATGTACATAATAGCAATTCACTAATTCTATTATGTGCCCATAAATGAAAGCTCCCAACCTATAGTGGAGATCTCTATCTCCATATTCTTCTTGAGATCCTCTATAAGGAGGATAGTTCTTTCCCATGACAATGGTGGCACTTTGTTTTCTTTATCATTAAGTGAAATGGACATATTCGTTTTACACTTACCCTTCTTCATATATTGAGTGCAAAAGTATTGGACTTTAGCTTAGCATGAGAACACTTCTCAGCCTTGCCTTTTCCCTAGGACTCATTTCCTCTAATCATCATCATAGATTTTCCCTTCTTCTTTCTTGCTTTGGCATCAACATGCCTAGCATTTGATAAACTAACTATATGATTCATGCAACACTTGCATAATCATATTCATGGTCAACTCTTGACCTAAGAGAAATACCAGTCCTTCTACATGTCCAATCATATTAAGCACATGGGGTTCTACTGGACCTCCCCTTGTCAATTTGCATTCAATTAGCATTTTTGAGACATTATACCTTCTTTGCTTTACATGATTCTTAAGATGTGTTACCATCTCAAGAATGTCCATGTTTTCATGTTGTTCATGCAACTCATAGTTCATACAACATAGCATTAGGTATTTAAATGTCTATGGAATCATTGGCATGCTTCCAATAAGCATCCATTTAGCCTTAGTCACATTTGGAGCGAGTTCCTCTAGCATTGGTCTATCGAGGACATAAAGCTTTCACTCATTGATGAGAACATTTCTCAAAGTCCTTAACCAATTATGTAACTTTATCCCATTTTATCCTTCTCAAGGACTGAACGCAATTTGAACATGTTTGTGTTTGATATTTGATTCTACAAAAAAATATTGCACCTTTCCAAAACATGTTTGATTTGGTTTGATTTGATAATTTTGACAACATTAATTAGGTCTTTAATTATTATCACTCCTGCTATTTTATTTAAATTTATAGCCCTCAATATCAATTTTGAATATTGCAACATACATATTCTAGTAGGCCAAGATCCATATTTGATCAAGTCATGAGTCAGCTTTAGCCGATCACCCACAACCTAACTATTTAGGCAGACCATCATGCTAATTGCATCACATGAAACTCTTAGATAAATGATATGCACAACTCCTTACCATTATCATCTGCATGCCTCTAGGCTTGGGCTCTCCAGGTCACTAGCTAAGCCCGACCCAATAGCCAATACGATAGACATGCACCATGCTTTGTGCAAATCTACATGTCTACCATCACACTTCCATGAGATAGACGGTGCACCATTCTTTGTACAAATCTATGCTTGGTCATTCAAGCTTTTTATGTGTGTTGCTAATGGAAGCGATCTTAGACTTAATATTTTAATTGAGGGAGTTTGTATGTATAAAGAAATTTACTTTATCCAATCACCACATATATAGTACATATCATATACATGTTATAACCACAAATGAGAACATGCAATAAATAAAACACACAAGTGATGGTTATGGCCATACTAATGCAATTCCTTGGAGCCACAAGGAATTACTACCATCTATGGTCCACATCATATGCAACTAAATGTTGGTGAAAATATATGCTCGAACCAATCTAGGTTGATCGGTTCAACTCTTGAACCGGTCAACTTGCCTCCTGGTCGCTCGGTTGGGCTCTGGTTCTCAAGTTCAAGCAACATCTAGACACATCCAGCCAATCGATTGGGCCACCAGTCGATTGGTTCATCCTCCTGTTGTATGGCCTCCTTGGTCCTCTAGTCGATCAATTCATCTCACAATCCGCTCATGTCATCTTTTTCAGATCGGTAACTTGTGTTGAAATATAAATTAAAACTATCCTATTTCTTATTACATTGTATGTGGGAAAATCTCAAGTTACATTCAAGGAGAAATAGGAACTAGAGCATTAATTTACTTTTAGAACAGAGATAGAGGTTCAGTGTACAGACTATAGGAATAAGTGACCACAACTATGCACACACAAATCTAGGGTTTTGGCCATAACCATGCTTCACATCCACCATCAAAATCGATTTCATGGCGACACTTGTAAATTTCATATATATATATATATATATATGGATTCTTTATGTGGTGATAAGACGGATGTGCACATCAATTAGTTTAAATATTCGCATCACATGCAGTAAATAAACTCGATAAAACCAAAATCCGATCATATCGATTATCCAAAAACATATCAATGACGTGGCTCTAATATCACTATTGGGAAATACGACATCATATAGGAAGCGAAAACAAATTTTTTGTATTGACATATTTCCCATTAACCAGCATATCGTGTCAATAACTATGTAATGGGAAGGATGGTTTAGTGAAGATATACCTAGTCCTAGAGCAAGTCCAGTGACAATCCTCATCGATGTAGATGCACACTCTATTTTGGACGGTGACTGTGCAACTCCTGGATGCACTGGGACTCGTCTGACTGCTCCTCCATGGATAGCAAACTCAGACAACTACTATAACGACTCCTCTAATCTCGCTACAAACTGCGAGTTGATGTTGCCCTCCTAATAGTAGCCAAAGGAATCCTACCTCTAGAGTAGTCCAAATGGACCAACTAGAAATTCTATCATCCTGCTAGAACAGACAGGAAGGATTTGTCCCTCCCGTTGGTGTACTAGTCACCAACCTGCTCTCCCATAACAATGATCCTCAATTGTTTCTCTCCTATAGCTATCCCTCCCTAGTTAGGCAGGACTTGCTTGGGAGGTCTTGGTTACCATAACCAGAGAGGACAAAAATTATTAGAGCAATTCATTCTCAATTGTTTGTGTTGTGTTTTGGAAAGCCCCCAATACCCCTCTATTTATAGTAGAGGCCAAGGTTAGGGTTCCCAGTCTGTGCGGGAATGGAAGGGATCAAAAAATCTCAAATTTTCAAAACAATTATGATAGTTTTACAACCTAAAATAATCAAGACGGTTGTCTAGCAATCCAGACGATCATTTGGTATGCCAGACGCTCGTCTGGCACAGTCTAGATGGTAGTCTAGCATTTTTCTATTTTGTTCATTTGTCGACAATTCAATTCCAATTAGTGCACATAATGACATCAACACCAATCCTATGTGTAGTTGAATTGCACCCCTGAACTGGTCATCTGGTGATCTAAGATGGGCATCTTGCACCACCCTGGGTCAGACTGAATTCCAACCAATGTACAATACAATCAACCTGACACTCCAAATGACTGTCTCCCCCTTGAAACGATCATTTAGCAATCTAGTTAACTGATCTGTTACGTGAATTGAAATACCCATACACTTTAGTAATCAATTCAATCACTCAAGATCAAACTCCTCTTCTAGATGAGTTCCTATGTGTGTGACCCTATAGGTCCCATATCACATTGGTAGCAAATTTCCATAACAACTTATGACATCACAAGCAAAGAGTGGTGCCTAGTTGCACATCAATACTACCCAAGTGAATGGAAAGTTAGGGGGGACTTCAACCTATAATATGTGTATGGTGTTATAGTGTTTGTATAGTTCCTTTGTCACTGATATCTAGATTGAACTATAGGCACAAATCAATCATCCTCATAATTATTCAATCTTGTTTTTTGAACCAGAGCAGAATGCATGAGAATATTGTAAGCTCAATATTATATATTGACTCACATACGTATGGACATACTTTCCTCAATCTCTCTAATTAAGAGGCCTTGGATATCATGCTCCTTTAGGAGGGGCAAATCTCTTCTTTATCACTCATAGTCATTTCCCATGTGTCAAAGTCACCCAATTATCACCGTTATAGCAACCCATGTTTCAAGGCTGTGTTTGATGATGTCAAAGCGTACCCAACGACATGTGATGAGTGCAGTGATTTTAGTTCTAAGAACCATAACCACCACCATCACTTTGAGAGATGACTATGAATTCCATGATGATGGCTTCCATGTGTCAGTCTCACGGTGGGTCTGTCTGATACATTGTTCTCTAACATGTATTTGTGTGCTTGGTTTGATATTTCCATATCATGAGTTATGAGACTAAGTCAACAATTAACTCACACTCTGATCTTATGTGTTATTATTGTCTATCAACCTCCCACAATAACAATTGATCATGGACGTAATGAGAATATGTGTATGTACTTTTAACATCCGTATGATCTCAGTTTGACAAGGCTAATACTTGAAGACATACAACATTGAGTAATTTTTCTCTAGACATTTATTATGTTATTAATTATCTCATAAGTAAATATACAAAATAAATTGGAAGACTGATTCACCTTGGGTGAGTCCTGTACATGTGGTGCAAAAGAAGGGATGCACTGCAATTGTTCTTAATAAAAAGAATGAGCTTATTCCCACACACACTGTGACTAGGTGGCACATGTGCATAGACTACCACTAGCTCAACAAAGCAACCAACAAGGACCACTTCCCTCTTCCTTTTCTTGATCAAGTCCTCAAAAGACTTGCACACCAAGACTTCTTATGCTACTTAGATGGATTTTCTAGTTTCTACCAGGTACCCATCCATCCCTGTGATCAAGAGAAGATGGAATTCATGTGTCCTTTTAGCACATATGCTTTCTGGTGGATGCCCTTCAGATTATGCAATCCACCAACCACTTTTAGTGTTGCATGTCTACCATCTTCTATGACATTATTGAAAACATAATGGAGATCTTCATGGACAACTTCTCAGTCTATGGAGGTTCTTTTGAACAATGTCTACATGACCTTTGCTTGGTCTTGTAACGTTGTGAAGAAACACATCTGGTTCTTAATTGGAAAAAATTCCACTTCATGGTGAAGGAGGGCATTTTTCTGGGGCATTGGGTCAGCTCCAGAGGCATTGAAGTTGATAAAGAGAAGATTTCATTAATAGCAAAGCTACTTCCTCCAACCACTATCAAAGATGTGTGAGCATTCTTAGGATATGTCGAGCATTTTAGGAGGTTTATTCATGACTTCAGTAAGATCACCAAGCCCTTGAAAAACCTTCTTCAGAAGGATGTGGACATTAACTTTGACTCTGATTGCATGAAGAGCTTCAACACCTTGAAGGAAGCTCTCATATCAACTCCCATCCTTCGTGCCCCAGATTGGTCTCTCCCTTTTGAGATCATGTGTGATGCTAGTGAATACGTCGTAGGCACAATACTGGGGTAGTGTGTCAATAAAAAGCATCATGCCATCTACTATGCAAGCAAGACACTAGATGACGCACAACAAAATTATGTTACAATAGAGAAGGAGCTTCTTGTCATTGTCTTTGCTTTAGACAAATTTCACTCTTACCTTATATGTTCGTAGGTGGTAGTCTACACTGATCATGTTGCCATAAAGTATTTAATGCCAAAGAAAGATATGAAGCCCATGTTGATCAGATGGATCATATTGCTACAAGAGTTTGATCTGGAGATCAAAGACAAGAAGGGGACCAAAAATGTAGTTTATGATCACCTCAGCATATTGCATATTCAAGATTCTAATGAAGTCCATATCAACGAATCATTACCAGATGACCACTTGCTATATATATCCACATTCACACCATGGTACACTGATCTTGGCAATTACTTAGATGCATGGATCCTTCATCCACATAGCACATGCAATGATAAAAGGAAATTTTTGTCAGACATTTGTCACTACTACAGGGATGAGCCCTAACTCTTTCTATTATGCTCAGTGGTCTCTACTGTTGTTGTATATCTGAAGAATAAGCCCCTCTCATTTTGGAGTAGTGTCACTCTGACCCAATAGGAGGTCAAATGAGATCTAAGAAGACCGCGTTCAAAGTTCTTCAATGTGGGTTCTTTTGAACTTCTATCTTCAAAGATGCTCACAGTTTTGTCAAATCATGTGATCAATGCCAAATATCTCACAATATTTCCAAGAGGGGTGGAATGCCCCTTCATCATTGGTAAGAAGTGGAAATTTTTGATGTTTGGGGTGTAGACTACATGGTTCCTTTTCCCTCTTCTTATCGGTTCTCCTACATACTAATCGTAGTACACTATGTTTGTAAGCGGGTCGAAGCCATCCCCACTATTTCTTATGATTCAAAGCCAATCATAAAGATGTTAAAAAAATACCATCTTTCCACACTTTGGGGTCCCGCACACCATCATTTATGATGGAGGATCACACTTCCTCGAGTGTAACTTTGAAATGCTCCTTCATAGATATGGTGTTTCCCACTGAGTCCCCACTCCATATCATCCTCAAACTAGTGGATAGGTGGTGGTTTATAACCATAAAACAAAAGACATCCTTGAAAAGACACTCATCAAGACAAGGTAGGATTGGGCCCACAAGTTAAATGATGCTCTATGGGCATATAGAACTTCCTACAAGACTCCAATCGACACTATGCCTTTCTGCCTCATTTATGGAAATTCATGTCTTCTACCGATGGAGATTGAACACAAAGTTCAATGAGCCATCGAGCAACTGAACTTTGACTTCCATGCTGCAAAAGAGGATCATTTACTTCAACCACAAGAGCTTTAAGAACTACACTTGATTTCATATGAAAATTCACACATATATAAGGAGCATACAAATATGTGGCATGATGGTCACCTGAAGAGGAAGAACCTACAATTCGAAGACCAAGTATTATTGTACAACTCATGTCTCTACCTCTTCCTAGGAAAGCTCAAGACTCGATGGTTGGATCCAGTCATCATCAAGCACATCTTTCCTCATGGAGCTATGTTGATCTAGAGTGATAAAATTGGAGAATTCAAAGTCAATGACCGCTGTCTCAAACATTATTTCATAATGGATGACATGCAAGACAACCAACACCTTCTATTACTCCCTCCAACATATCATGTCTTATTTTTACATGTCGATCCATGGACATAAAACAAAGGCACTTCTCAGGAGGAAACCCAAGCATTACTTTCATATCCAATCATTTTTTACATCTTAGTTCATATTGCATTTAGTTAAGATAGTATATCTCATGACAAGATCACTAGTTCTAACAATTCTTATTTTAGGTGAATGACTCTTGCTGAAGGGAGAGCAACCACAACATGTGGACAAACTAATAAAGTCTTTTCCCTCCATCTCAGATTTAGTGTTTTCTTGAGGATGAGCAAATATTTAAGTTTGGGGTGGAGAGTGGGTGGTACGTATTCTACTTTCTACCCACACATATGTACTTACAACTTATGATCTTGTCATTGCATTCATCATGCATCACTCTTAGATCAAATTTTCTTTTTCAAACAATTTGTTTTCTAAAGTAAACAAATCCATTATCTAGTCAGCTTTGACTTAGTTTTGCAATATGCATTTTTCATAAATATCTCCCCTCATTCAAAGCAATGCCTCAAAAGGACCAATTTTGGAAACTAACCAATGGTTAGAAATTTTCCTTTGTGGCCAATGAATCCAAAAATCATGTTTCTTTGGAAAAGATGGTAAGCTTTGAAGGAATTGAGAGGGATCAAACACATCGTGCTTCCTACTGAGTAATGAAATAATTGCATGTAATTTCCATTTGTACCCTCTTTGTGTCATTATTTGAACAAAGTGTAATAAGGAGAACCACCCGGTGCATTGAATTTTAAACCAAGTTGCATGATTATCTAAACTCTCTTCTACACTTCTTACTCCATCTTCTTACCTTCCAATCCACCAAAAAGAAAAGAGCCACAAAAATGTGTTAAAATCTAAGTTTGGGGTGGCACATCCACCTCTCCCCCCCTCTACCACTTCTTCCATACCCCTAACAAATTTAAAAAGGGACATACCATCAAGAAAAGAAGCCAAAGAGCACAACAAAACATGTGGTCAATGTAATTACAAACAAAGAAATAAAAATATCTTAAGTCAAATAGAGGAGAGGCTGCTTCCTTCCATACCTCCATTCACTCCCTTTTTCTACCTTTGGGCACAATGAGTGCCTCAAATGTTCACCCTTCTCTTGATTACACCTGTGTCAGATCAAGTATATACTTGTTGTTCTGTGGATCTCTCTAAACCCTCATGAAACTCCTTCACATGCTTGATGTTGCGATAGTGGTGAGGAAGTGTTGTTAGGAAATGAAATCAAGATCAGAGATATGGAATGGTGTTATGTGATCTCAGGAGGTTGGGAAGCTTCATTATATTAGGTGGTAAGGAAAACAACATGAAGGGATGATGAAGCAAATCACATAGGCCAAAAGTATTAATTTGGTGAATGTTCAAATTTTCTGTTACTCGAGGATGAGCAATGTTTAAGTTCGGGGTATTTTGATGAATGCATATTCATCCCAATTTTAACTACATTATTAGTCTAGTTTAGAATTCATATGGTTTAGTTTCCCTCAAGACTAGCTTTGTTTTGATCTAATTAGGTTCTTATGTTAATTTGTAGCAATTTGATACTTTTCTTGACACTCTTTGCATGTTTTGAATTTTATCACTCTGTAGAAAGTTAGCCTAGGGGGTCCCTCTACCCTTCAGAGGGTGGGATTCGATAGGAGGACACCTCTCACAGGATGAGGGACAGCGCCCCGGACCAAAACAGAGTTTGTAAACTTATCAGAAGTGCAATTGATGAACAAAGTTTGTGTCCAAGGTGAAAATCAACTCATCGATCGACATTCCAATTGACCTTCAATTTTTGAAAAATATCAAGCATCGATAGATGATTGACAAATAAATGCTCAACAACCTCGTAGACCTTCCAGGTCGATAATCCATCAACACCTCTGTCGATTTCTCCTCGACATCATCATCAGCCAGCAGCCGATAAGAAATTAGCCATCGACCTCTTACTATTGACATGCTTGTTGATGACCACGACTTCCCGACAGTCTTGTTGACCCTCAAGGTTTATATTCCCATTAACCTCTAAGAACAATGATTGGAAGTCCAAAATCCATCGACAGTAATGGTCAACATTGATGGAAAGATGTCGACATCCTCGATCCTATAAATAGGCCCCCAACACAACTATACAAATCATTTCATATTTCTGGAGATAGAAAATGTTGAAAGGCTTCCACTAAGATCAAATAAAGGATGAGATCTATCTATCAAGCTAGTTCTATTGACCTAGCTTGGTGACATATGTCAACCTCCAAGATAGATTGACATATCTCTTTCATCTGCAACTTCAGGTTGTCGATCTCCCTCTTTGGGCGATCAATCTCTCCTTCGAGTGATTGTTCACCCACCTGCTTCTGTTGCACTCCAGGGTTAATATATGAAGGAGAAAGAAGAAAGGAAGACTTCCATCGCACACCACACCGAGCTGCTTCTTTTACCATCATAGCTGTGATGGTGTCCTCTTCATGTTCTTGTGATATTAATCTTGCCATGTTGAGGGAGTAGTCTTTTCATTGGGGTGTGGGGACTATCCCCACTACCCGTTTCTTACAATTTCATACATGTTCCACTTTTACATGAACTCATTTAATTCATGTCTAATCATTTATCACATGTCTTGTGGATTGATCAACTACTTTACATGATTTATTATAATATTTTACCGTGGGAACTTCAATGTTTAAGATTTGAATACTGGTTATCTTTGGTTGACACCCTGATAAGAACTTCTAAGAGAAAGTCTCTTTAGTAGAAGATATAGGATCTGTAAGTAATGAGACATCAAGCTTATATGGATATCTACTCATGTAAGTTTTTGATGATGAAAGGGGAAACTTGCATAAATTCAATTATATCTTCATACACATTTGGATTTGAATGATTATGCATATTTTAGTAGTGGCGGTGAACCCAGTTCCACCTAGTGTTTCCATCCATTGATAACTAGAACCTTAATCTAATTCTTTTTATTATCACAACCTTAGTTAAAGAAATCAATCTCAACTTTTAGGATAAATACTAGATCTTGCTAAGTTAGATAACTCTTAAACAAGTTGTCCCTTGTGATTCAATCCTCAACTATACTACGATAAGATCCATCTGCTTGCAGGTGGAATTATTGCACTTTAGTTTTGATAAACTCTAGGAATTCTATTCCTAGTGAATTTGTACTGTGATAATATTTCACGCCAAGTATCCATGAAAAAAAATAAGCCATAGAATCTATTGATCTGCTACTAAAAGATATGATAGGAAATGTAATACTTTTTGGAGAAAACATTGTTGTGTTTGAGGGTGAATTTAGACAAATACTTCCTATTGTGTTGCAAGGGGGTAAATAGTAGACAATATCATCAAGTTTTGTAAAATTAAAGTGATGATAATATATTGATAAATTGGATCTAAAAGAAAATATGAGGACCATATTGAATCCATACTTTGCTAAGTATTTGCTTCAGGTTGGAAATGGAACAAACAAAGTTGTACTTGATGATCAAATTGAAGTTCCTAAATTCATGGTGATCCCACACACTGATGAAATATCCTCAAAGCATGAACTCATACATATAATATTCCCCAAAGTTATGATGAGAATATTCACTCCCTAAAGTTATGATGAGAATATTCACTCCCTTACTAGCCATACAGTTTTATACATAAAAAATGAGTTTGTTGATGATAGTAATGAATTATTGATTGATATTTTCTTGGAGATATGAAAGAGTATTTTATCTTTGATTCAACTATTATTTTAAGACAATTTTTTTTAATTCTTTGGCTCCTTCTTCTCTACCACCTCACAAGTTTATTCTGAAAAAAAATTGTCCTATTATGCTACTTAGAAATAGTGATCATTTTTTCTAGTCTTTGTAATGGTACACAGCTTATCTGTAGAAACCTCAACCAAAATATTATTGAAGTTGAAATAACAGTTGAACATAAGTGAGGTCAAATAGTATTTATTCCAAGAATTCTACTAATGCCAAAAGATCATGAAAAATTACCATTTTCTTTCAAAATACTACAATTTCTAGTACGAATGTATTTTGCAATGAAAATCAACAAATCATAAGGATAAACTTTAAATAAGGTTGGAATATATTTTCCTCAACATGTATTCTCTCATGGGAAGTTATATGTGGCTTTATCTAGAGCAAAATTTCCTGAGGATATTAAATTCCTATTAGACAACTTCCACTGAGAAATCAAGTACAATAACAGCAAGAAATATAGTCATCATCATCATCATCGTCATCTAAGCCTCAATCCCAACTATGTTGGGGTCGGCTACATGGATCCTTTGTTTCCATTTATCTCTATCATGGGCCATATTCTGATTGAGATGTAGAGATTCAAAATCTCTCTTTATAAGCTCATCCCATGTTAATTTAGGCCTTCCTCTTCTTCTATTTATAGTGT
The DNA here is from genome assembly GCA_963693085.1 of Alisma plantago-aquatica. NCBI lineage: Eukaryota > Viridiplantae > Streptophyta > Magnoliopsida > Alismatales > Alismataceae > Alisma > Alisma plantago-aquatica. Next base: position 997,172,041 of record OY856413.1, on the reverse strand, counting down.
TTGGCTCAATAGCATTGCTTCGTATAGGCACACTAGTATGTCTACATTGCACATGTCTATACCATCTGAGTCGGCCCTCACGCAACTTGTCCTCAATGCTCGCCACCCCCACTTTATTCCTGATATAGTCATTTCTCAAACGATCTTTTCTTGTCTTCCCACACATCCATCTCAGCATACGCATTTTAGCCACGTTCATCTTGTTGAGACCTTGTTTCTTCACCACCCAACATTCACTCCCATAGAGCATGGCTGGTCGTATAGCTGTTCTATAAAACTTACTTTTTAACCTGAGAGGGATCTTCTGATCGCATAAAACTCCAGTTGCACTCCTCCATTTCAACCATCCTGCAGTGATCCGGTGACAAACATCATTTTGGACATCCCCGTCTATTTGAATAATAGAACCTAAGTAATGAAATTTGTCACATTTTGGTATATCTACTCCGTCCAACTTGGCTCCATAATTCACACTGCGAGATTGGCTGAAATTGCAATGCATATACTCAGTTTTTCTCCTGCTAATCATCAATCCATTTGATTCCAATGTCTTTTTCCAACATTCAACTTTATCATTCAATCCATCTTTTGTTTCGTCAATAAAAACAATATCATCAGCAAATAACATACACCAAGGAATATCATACTGAACATTCTTTGTTAACTCATCCATAACCAGAATGAATAGATATGGGCTGAGTGTGGATCCTTGGTGTACCCCAACTGTAATAGGAAAAGTTGGTGTCTCTCCTCCAGGAGTCTTGACACTTGCAGTAGAGCTATCATACATGTCTTTGATCAAGTCAATGTATTGGATAGGCACACCCTTTTTCTTCAAAACCATCCATAACACTTCTCTGGGTACTCGATCATAAGCCTTCTCTAGATCGATAAACACCATATGAAGATCTCTTTTGCTTTGTTTATACTTCTCCATAAGCCTCCTTATCAGAAAAATAGCATCTGTTGTTGATCTTCCAGGCATGAAACCAAATTGGTTGTTTGATACCTGCGTTATAGATCTTAACCTCTGCTCAATAATCCTCTCCCAAAGCTTCATCATGTGACTCATCATCTTGATACCTCTATAGTTTGTACAGCTCTGAACGTCACCTTTGTTCTTGTAGATTGGGACTATAATACTATTTCTCCACTCATCCGACATCTTCTTGGTCTTCATGATCTTGTTAAAGAATTTAGTTAACCATGTAACTCCCTCATCCCCCATACTCTTCCATACATCAATGGGAATATTGTATGGTCCGCATGCCTTTCTCATTTTCATCTTTTTCAAAGCATTCTTTACCTCAAATGGTGAAACTCGTCGTGTGTAAATGATATCTCTTGTATTCATGTCACACGAGTCGCTAACATTATATGCAGTATCTCCATTGAAAAGCTTATGGAAGTAAATTCTCCACTGGTTTTTGATATCATCATCCTTCACCAATACTCTACCATTTTCATTCTTTATGCATTTTACTTGACTCAAGTCTCTTCCTTTCCTTTCTCTTATACGAGCCATTTTATATATATCTTTTTCCCCTTCTCTAGTGTCCAGCTTCTTATACATATCATCAAAGTATCTAGACCTTGCCTCCCAAACCACCTTTTTAGCTTCTTTCTTTGCTTGCTTGTATCTTTGGAACGTTGCATCATCTCCAAATTTGGGCAAGCTCCTATAGATCTCCCTTTTCAGTTTACTAGCCTTTTGTACTTCATCATTCCACCACCAAGTCTCCTTCTGTGGAGGTCCACAACCTTTAGACTCCCCCAAAACCTCTTTGGAAATTTTTGTTATACAGGAGCTCATGTTATTCCACATAGTGTTAACATCAGACTCCAAGTTCCAAGTTACCTCCTTGATGATTTTATCATGAAAAGTCAATTTCTTTTCTCCTTTAAGATTCCACCACTTGATCCTGCTATCTTGGTTTCCGTTATGTTTGCCTTTATTGATCTTCATGTTAATATCCAAAACTACCAACCTATGTTGGGTCGTGAGTTCTTTGCCAGAAATCACTTTACAATCCTTACATATGTTATGATCCACCCGCCTTGTAAGGAGGTAATCAATTTGGCTACAGTTGTGCCCACTCTTGAAAGTAATCTTATGAGATTCTCTTTTCTTGAAATTGGTATTTGCCAAAATCATATCATATGCAACTGCAAAATCTAATATCCTCTCTCCTTCTCCGTTCCTATTGCCATATCCAAAACCACCATGAACTCTCTCAAATCTAGCATTACCACTCCCCACATGGCCATTTAAATCACTCCCAATAATAATCTTCTCCTCGATCGGTATTCCTTGCATCAATTCATCCATGTCATCCCAAAAATCCTTCTTTGCATCCTCGCTAAGGCCAACTTGGGGGGTATAAGCGCTAATAATGTTAAAAATATTTCCCCCAAGAACAACCTTGATAGCTATGATTCTATCACCCATCCTTGTAATCTTGAAGACATCATCCTTCAACACCTTATCAACGATAATACCTATGCCATTTCTATGTTTATCAATACTTGTATACCAGATTTTGTATCCTGTGTCTCCAATCTCTCTACAACGTTCCCCTGTCCACTTGGTTTCCTACAAGCAAGCTATATTGACTTTTCTTCTCATCATGGTATCCACTATCTCCAAAGATTTCCCTGTCCAAGAGCCAATATTCCAAGATCCAACTCTAATCCTTTTTTGTTGAACTTGCTTCTTTACTTGCCTTCGTCGAAAATGTTGCCCCTGCACATTTTTCACTGCATCTAGGCAATGATGCGGCGGAAAATATAGTCTACACTAAAATATTATCTACTATATGAATTATTTAAACATAACGGATTACATTCGAGCAATGGTAAACATCTATTACTTCAACATATAATATATTAATCATGTCTATTATCTTTATACTTGTCATCATGATTTGATCGATTTCCATGGTTTAGTAGTTCATTTTCATTCGATGGAGTGAAGACACTTATTGAGCCTCCATTTCTATAATAACAGAGGGATATGATCTATTCTAATTTCAGTTGATATATTAAGGGAACTTAATCCTATGATAACTATCATTAAGTAAACACTTTATTATTTTTTACATAATTCTTATGATTTTAACACACAAGAAGAGCTTCAACTGATTAATAAATGGAAAGATTGACTGAAGGGAATGTATCTTCTCTTTCAAGGATAAGTTGGAATGAAATAGAAAACATTATGTAGAAGTGAAAATTTTGCAAATGTAAGCACAACAAATGATTCAATGTGTTTATCCAAGTTTCTTATTAAGGATATTGTTTTCGTACAAAATGTTCCATTTTGTAGTATTTGATGGATGTTACTCACATTAATGTCAATATAAGTGTGCGTATATGTGTTCATGTCATGAATTATATCTTCATGTATGTATGGAATCTCAGCAATAATTCACAGACTTAGCACATGCTTTCTGCTAGTCACACAATAAAAGAAGAGTACTTAACATCAGGTTAAGTCAGTTAATCCAACTACAAAAGGTTGATGGGGTTATGTATTAACAACTAAATTTCCTCCATAGAGCTTGTAATGGGACTTTGGACCTATCCACAAAATAAAATTATTATAAAATTATATAAGCATTAGAGAAAGAGAGAGCATGTGAGAGAAAAACAAAGTCGAGAGAGCGTAATGCAGATAGGCACCAAAATTGAAAACAATATACAATACAAGTATAATCATGATACACATAAACATTATACAATACAAATAAATAGACACAGATCTAAACATACACATAAAATGCATAAAATACATGCATACTCATGTAAATTAAAGGTTGCCAAGGAAGTAAAAACTTCAACATCATTGATTTATGTTCGCGCCACACAATCATAGTCTTGTAGATGTTGGAGCAGTATAGAGTGTTTTGTCAAAAACGACACTATGCATATATATAAAAGCGCAATATACATAAGTACATAACTCATGTAAAGGAAAATGACATACACAAAATTAAATATGAACACATAATTATATATATAATCCACTTCCTGATTTATAACACAGGGAAACTTCATCATTTTTCTGCCGTTATTTCTTTCCTTTCTTAATCTATCTTTATCTCTTTCCAATTATTTAGTTATTTCCCCTCTCTCTGTCTTTACTCTACTTGACTTTTTCATTTGTTCTTCTCTTGTATCTTTTCCTTACTCTGTTTTGTTTCATACAAGGCAGAAATCACAACTGAAAAATATATAGAGAGTACCCAAAAATGAATGAATGGTAAAAAATACCACTCCCTCAACATAAACAATGGGCAATAATATGAGCAAAATAATTCTCTGAATTTTTTAATTACACCCTTACTCTCTTTCTCTCTCATGGCCAACTCCACACCAGCGCACCCCGAGGAACGGGATATACTCCTAGATCCTGGATTTACGGAGTGCTTCATGTATTATTACTATGCAGAGGCACTGCGGTTGTGCAGGTCTAGAAAAGCGGCACACTCCTGGTTTAATGGAGTGGTTCTTGTATTATTATGTAGAGCCACTGCGGCTGCTGCAGCCCTTAGGTCTAGAGAAGTGGTGCTCTATTACGAAGTTTATTAAGGAGTGGTTGTTGATCAGAAGTACAATGCTATTCTAAATATTTTTTTTCTTCTAAAGTTGTTCATTGGATATATGTTATAACATGTAATTGTTGGACCCCATCCACACGTTCAAGAGACTTAGTAGGTCGTGACTCCCTTCCTTATCAGTACATTTACAAATGAAGTCTACCTCACGTTCGAACAGTGCTTTCAAATTCGCATTATTCCAACTCCCGTCTATCAATGCCTTTACATCTTTCACCTCCTTGATAGAATTACCAATATCTGCCAAAGTCGTACGTGTTTCCTCCCAAAATTGCACTTCTCTTTAAACCAAATGGTACAGATGGAGTTTATGTGCGACATAATTTCCATCTTCCTCTTGTTATTAGCCCCCCTACTCCTCTTTTCGGCATGCGTCATGTACTTATGGCAAGGGTTGCGAGCATACGCCGACCTGCTTTTAATTTTGGGCACAGTATGCCTCATGTCTGCCACGTTCATTGACTGGTTGATACCATGCTTCCCCATCCCTCTTCGTGTCCACCCTAGTGGTAGCCATGGCATGGCAGGAGGCAATGAGCTGAACAACCCGGAGCAGAACGGGCAGGGCGACAATGAGGAAAACGGTGAAAATGTGTGGAAAATTAATCTTGTCGGTTTTGCCCTTATCATCATCAGTAGTAGCTGATGATGCTCGACGGATGACTGGGGATGCCAACGAAAGTTTGTATTTTTGGTTTTTACTTACCCATCTCTTGTTTCTTTGTGTATGATGGAAGACTGATCATGGCTGCTAGCCTTCTAAATATAATGGTTAAAAAATAGTTTCTTGAGCAATTAGCTGCCAAACTGTGTGGTTCATTTCTTAGGATTTGTGCATATTGTGCATTTATGATAAGACGCACAATCGAACATCAATATTTTAGTTCCCAAGACCCGTGGCCTCACATATATTTTTGAGTTCAGTACTTAAAAGGTTTTCTGTTCTTTTGCAGATATAAGTATATCGTACGCCAGTTCGATGTGTATTCATTTTACATATTCTTCTCAACTTTTCGGTCACCGGTTTATTGCCAGTTCGATGTGTATTCATCTTGCATATTCTTCTCAACTTTTCGGTCACTGGTTTGTTGTCGTACACCAGTTCGATGTGTATTCATTTTGCATATTCTTCTCAACTTATTTCACCACTTTGTTGCATCAATTTTATCATATAAAAGCAACGCGAACAGTGAAACAGTAAAGAAGTGCTCTCTCACTCATTTCGTATTTACATTCAAACAGAAAAGTGCTTCCTTTCCCATTTCGTAATTATACATTATTTGAATTTAAGAAGTCAAGCAAGCCATTGAAGGTGCATGGGCGTCGTAATTGACCGGTGGGCAAAATGCGGGGATAAAGAAAGAATATGAAAATGGAAGTGGGGGACAAATAAGAAGAGAGACATTGCATACGGCATATACAACAAGATATCTTTTCCCTAATAGATGGAGACATAGAATAGTATTTTCTTCCCGACGACATATATTTCAAACAACAGAAATACACCATTTAAACAAAAATTGTATATTGACCTTTGAACTCGGCAATAATGGGATGATAAACATTGAGAGTACCGGAAAGAGGAGAAGAATGGGTCAAATAAGGATGGAGACAAATGAAGATCGGGAAACAGAGAAAAAAGAGAGACGGAACAAAAAAAGAATAAACAAGCATGGGGGGGGGGGGTGTTGGGGGGAATTTAAAGGAAAGAAGGTTCATCTTTAACAAAAGTGAGTTATGCTAGAAGAATTGTGGTAAAGATATATGGTAAGAATTTAAACATCCCAGTAGTCTTATGCCCAAGATTGAAAGACAATTTGACAAAGCTTTCCGAATAGAAACTTTATTAGACAATAAGGTACACAATTTGGAAAAATGGTGCAAGTATAGACAGAAAATTAAACACTGTATACACAATTGTAAAGCTAAGAGTAATATAACTAAAGAAACAATATTAATTTGAGATATAATGATAGTTTTTCCTATTTATACACCTCATGAACAATAGTAGTGCATTGTATGAGAGTAATTGTTCATTTCAAAAGCATTACAATACTAATTTAATATGAATGGATTAGATTCAATAATATTAGATGTTTCCTTAATTTGATAAACACACCATGACCCCTACAAATGAACAAATGTGTACATGGTATACCAATAATACTAACCTATGTATATAAAGGTGGACGGTTAAACAAATTTCTTCACTTTTTGATTTTGTAGCAATGCTTGTAGGGAATGCATTTGTATGAATATATGGCTTAACAAACACAATATGCACATGCACAACCACTAGTACATAACTGACCTTTAGTATCGGTTATTTAAGGCCTTTAATGTCGGTTTTTAAGCGACACCTATGTGGGCGTCGCTAAAAGTCCGACCGTTACATGTCGGTTTATTAGTGACAACCGACGCCATCTCACCCGCTGCCACGACCGTACTGACCAGCACGGCTGTGGTGTCTGGCCTCATTAGGGAAATTGACGTCAGTTACTAGTAGGGCAACCGACACTGTAACCATATGTCGTCGGTTTTATACAAATATCCGACGCCTATTTTATGTCTGGTCCGCTGTCACGGCCGTGCTGGCCAGCATGGCCGTAGTGTCTGGCCTCATTAGGGAAATCAATGTCGGTTACTAGTATGGCAACCGACACTGTAAACATATGTCGTCGGTTTTATACAAATAACCGACGCCTATTTTATGTTTTTTTTCTGTCAGTCTGCAGACCTACTGTGGCTGGTCGCAGGATGAGAAACCTACAGTTCAGTTATGAACTGTAGGTTTTACGACATCCATTGATATCATCCAACAACAGGCCACAAACCTGCAAAATTAACACGATGGACAATATTATATATATGTGATTCACACTCATGTATAAGAACATTTAATTCATATTTTTGTTTCATCACACGTATGTAGAAACTAGTAGCAACCTGCAGTTCTATTTATTTCATCTCTTTTCACATTCAGACACATGTAGAAACATTCATGTATTGATGATTTTCACACACATATGACAATTCATAAAAATTCATTCACATTCACACAAAATTAATTATGAGAACAAAGTTATTTTTTATTCATCATTGTCATCATTGTCAGCAAAATCATATTGAAAAATTCCCACTCTTTGCATGGCTTTTTTCCAATCTTCTCTTACAACATCTAATTCATCTCTCGTATGGGGAGCATGTACATCGAAATGCTTTGCACCTGTGTTGAAGTCCTCAGTTTTAAAGACCTACAAAGAGAATTACATACATACATAATTATAATAATATATAATAAGATTCATATATTTCATATTATCTAACGAGACTATGTATAATACCTGTTATATGTTATCGATTTCCAATATGGCATGTTTGATGATTAGGTCCATAAATCGCATCACATAGTAGGCACATGCCGAGTCGTTGTCTTGTGTAGCACACTATAAATTGAAACATACAAAATATTCAAAAATATAAATAAGCACAGTTCACATAAATAATATACACATTGGAGTCAGGAAATTACTTTCACATTCTCCCAAATGAGTGTCAGATTTTTTTTCCTGGGGACCTTTCCTCCAGCTTTTTTGTACTCTTGTAAAGCCCTATATATGTTAATGTAACACATTAAATTACATAATTAAATAGTAATGCAGTAACAGATGTTAACAGATATAAAAACATAAAATATTTCTCATGAGAATAATGACCTTTTAATTGCATGTCCATATAATACATCCAACTCACTCCCCGTAGGATCTAGATAATAGACGGTGAATGTCTTGGGGACAATAACTAATAACTCCCAATGCTTAGCACTATAGGTAAGAAAGTAGAAAATTAATAACTCAATATCCGCAATAAAAATGTAATTTGCTTAAGTCCATATTACAAGCAAAGTAAACTTACTCGACATTGAATGGAGGTATTATCACCGTCTTATTATTTTTACCAAAATATTCAAAAGCATCACATCAGTATGAAGTAACTAAATAAGGGTCTGTATCTACAAGACTAATCAAAGATGGAACCCAAAATCCCACATGGGAAAACCCAAAATCTGTATATGTCTTATATAAGTGGCTGCAAAACATGTATTACGTATGCATTAAGATATAAGAAACCAGATTTCCGTATATAAAACAAGGTATATGGATGTATAAACCAGATTGCCGTATGCATTAATATCACCATATCCACAGCTCTATCATAGATGTGTTCATCCATTCATAACTAAACAACTCCAAAATATCTTGTATAAATATGTTGTTTCTGAATGTTTGACCTACATTAATACGTATCTAGAACTTCTATTATTTATGCATTAATACGTATACTAAACTTGTATAAATAGATTGTTATCGTATGATTTACCTGCAACATTCTCCGGAATAGTAACATTTATAGGGCAATTTGGATTATGTTCACCGATCCATACTGCCACACTCCTACAATTAGGACCTATTGAGGCATGTAGGTCCCCTAGAAGCCAACTTGGTAGTCGAGGAGGTGGACGCCGAGATGTAGCGGGTCTCGTCTTTTTGACCTGTATATATAATTTCATATAAATTGACTCATATATATATATACACACTAACAAATTAAAGTAATGAAAATTTATCATACAATATCAGTATAGAGGACATCCCCTTCGGGCCACAGTATCACTCTACCTACTGCCTCACCAAGTGTTTCAGCATCTGGGTGTGCATGAGGCAGTGTAAGATTTGTCCAACCAGCGAGCATATGTATCGGGCTCACACGTACCATGCAATCTGGTACTGGACTCCCATGAAACATACACCCTTTAAGAGGTGGGTAAGACGATGCATCTGCAACGATATATCCTTCACTTTGTAGTCGGCATGGCTTCAACCCCTACAAATTTATGTAAAGAATGTTATATGCATATATACACAAACATATGACCATCTTGAACAGACTAGCTATTATATATGCCATAAAAATACTTACAGAGGACGTGCTAGGTTGTGGGTCTATAGGATTACTCCCAACCTCCACAGTACGAGCAGTAGGAGAAGAGAGGTTTGCCACATGTACTATCTGAGTGGCAGTCTGAGACGCCTGCCACTTGTTAAATGCTTCCTGGAGTCTTTTATCAACTACTTCCTCGACTCTCCTATAAATTAAGGAATCTACCTATACATTGATAAAAGAAATGCTAGTTTCTGATTATTGAATTCCCTTTCGCAATAATGTTCTAAAATAAGAATAAGTTATCTCAGCTTGTGAAAGTCCCGCTTTTGGGACAAGTTTGTGCTGGGATGGCCCAAAGAATGCTTTGATGCCCACACCAGCGCCTGCACCCCGTACACATCCAGGATGCTCTGGGTTACCCAGAGCAACTGTCAGTTCATCCCTTGTGCCCTGAGGGATGAACTTGCCTTCCTTCCTCTACTCGTGCATCTCCCGCTAAGCACCATCAACAAAAATTAGTAAGTAAACATAACAATAATCAATATCGATAGATTTCTCTAAGAGTTTGATTTTTACCATTTTTGCAGCCGCCTCAGCGGTTGCTGGCTTCAGTATGTCTCCCTTCTTGTTTTTCCTCCCAGCTATCCACATAACATGACAAGGCAGAGGTGCGGGAGCAACTGTAGAGGACTCTACAGTCTCCTGAGTAGCAGTAGGCTGAGTAGACTCAGCCTGTAGTCTTTGGAGAACGCCTGCATATCCTCTTGGACCCATTGTGTGGTCGTGCACATTCAGTGCACGCCTTGCTCATTGAGTATCACTGATAGCTTAGTTAGTTAGCACATTGATTTGGTTAGTTACACTAAAAGTTAATCTTGAATAGGTGAATACATAAAAATGTATATTAATTAAATTGGGAGTGGCGCTTAATATCTTGAATTCATCTATTTTTCTTTGGGTAACAAACTCCTCCCATTCTTTGGGGTCGAAGTAGTTCCATTGTTGTGTGGCTTCCTTCTTCCTATTTTTATTTTTCAAAGAGAATACAAACAAAAAATATTAGTGTAGAGTTAGTGAAATACTGATTAATGTCTAGAATTGGAATCAATCAAGAACCTATTCTCAGCATCGCGTATGTAATCTCGGGTGAGATTGGTCCTATAGTTCCTTAGGACCCTCCCACAATGTTGCATCACACATTTACAATGCAGCTTTTCATCCAGATCAAATATGCTCTTCAAATTAAATATAATTGTTATTAACTAGTATCCTAAAAATTAGTAATCTACACAAATAGAATTACAAATAATAATAACTCACACATAGTTCCTTCCATATGTGGTCTTTCTTCCCCTTAGGAACTTTATGCCATGATTCTAGGATAGGACGGCAATGGCTGTGAGTAAGAACCCCAAGATATGAAACAAATGAGTTGCGGTTCACTCCATATGGATTTCCTGCCTGATCGAAATCCACAGCCAATTTGGGTCCATTGGCCCTTTGCTGTATTAACTTGTTCATCATTGTGATGCCCCTCACTTTCTCAATTTTCTTTTGCTTCTCATCAAGTGCTGTAATTTAGGCGATGTCTTTCACTCTTTCATAAACATCCTCCCCTGATATAGGTTTAGGTGCACTACGTTCCTCATTCTGTCCATTGAATGCTTTGCGCAACCTACGATACATATGAAATTTTGGAAGAAACCTTCGATGAGCAAGATATACAATCTTGCCGCCGTGTTTTAGTCATATTGAATCAGTGTTCTCTTCACATATAGGACACGCTTTAGATCCTTTGACACTATATCCAGAAAAATTCCCATATGCTGGAAAGTCATTCACAGTGCAAAACAACATAGCTTGCAAACAAAATGTCTCTCTTCGTGAAGCATCATAGGTCATCACACCTTCACCCCAGAGCTTCTTCAAGTCATCAATCATAGGTTCAAGATAAACGTCTATATCATTTCCTAGTTGTTTAGGGCCCGATATCAAAGACGACAGCATAACATACTTATTTTTCATACACAACTAGGGAGGAAGATTGTATATAACAAGCATAACTGGACAAGTGCTATGTTGGCTGCTCAATGTCCCGTACGTATTCATCCCATCTATACAAAGCCCAAGTCTTAGATTCCTGTCCTCTTCACCGAATTCAGGGTACAATAAATCAATCTTCTTCCACTGTGGGGAATCATACACATGTCGTAGGATCCCATCATTATTTTTCTTAACATCTGCATGCCACCTCAAATTCTTTGCATCTATAGGATTGGCAAACAAGCGTTGAAACTGTGGTATTATAGGTAGATACCACATCACCTTGGTGGGAGAAACCGTTTTGGACTCCCCCAAAGTCGTCAATTTATACCTTGACGCACCACATTTTGGACAATCTTTCAAATCCACATAGTCCTTTTGAAATAATACACAATCATTCTTGCATGCGTGTATCTTCTTGGCCTCCATTCCCATTGGGCACACCAATTTCTTTAACTTGTATGTTGAGATCGGCAGCTCGTTTTCTTCAAGAAGAATTTCTCTCAACAAAGACAACAATGACGTGAAGCTTTTGTCGCTCCATCGATGTTAGCTTTCAGGTTATACAATCTCAACACAACGTTAAGCTTCGTAAACTTACAACCCGTGTATAATGGTGTCTCAGCATCACACACAATGTTTCTAAACATGGGAGGTGGATCGGTTTTGGTGTGCTCTACCCCACAACTATCCAGCATCACATCAATGATGTCTACTGGAACTGATTCATTCACATCTACCTCATCAAAGGCAATTTCTTCTTCCACACAAGCACTGCTATCGACATCCAATGGTTTCGGGTTTTAAATCTCTCCATGCCAGTGCCATTCTGTATAGCCTTGTACAATCCCGTTGTACATGAAATGACTTCTGATTTCATCACCAGTACTGACTTTCAAGTTGTTACCGTAGTGCTTACATGGACAGTAGAACCTATCTCCAGGTTATTTCTTATGTTCCTCGGCAAATCTAATAAACTGATCAAGACCAGAAATAAACTCTGGGGTGCAACGATTGCGAATGGACATCCATGATCTATCCATTCTATGATCAAAGAGAAAATAAGTATATATTACAACAAGATTAGGGTCTAGGGTAAACAGATTAGAGTGTATGGTTAAAACTTTAGGGTTTATACATGTGATTTCATTCTTATATATAATAAATGTGTACCACCTATCCCATTCTTGAACACCTAATCTCACTAGTAAGTGTATAATGTGTATTGGGTTTTCAAGAAAATTTCGGCAACATTTCCCCACTGTTCTCCAAGTACATATGTACTTAGAGAACAAATGGGGAAATGCTATCGGAATTTTCTTGAAAACCAAATACACATTATACACTTACATCCTAAGTGAGATTAGGTGTTCAAGAATAGTCCCAAACTGGGGACTATCCAAGATTTACTCCTAATGAGTAAATCTTGGATGGGTTTCTAGGCCAACATAATATAGCACCAATCCCTTGTTCACAACCTCATTCAACACACCATTTTCTTATAAAAACACTTGTGGACAGACATAACAACATATCAATGCTTCCTAAATTAATCAATGTATTATTTTATAACACAAATTGTGGTGGGTATAACATAGAAAAAAACTCAACATGTCACAATAGAAACATGTCCTTAACCTAATATACAAATATTTGTAACAAAACTTGTGGTATCTATACCATAGAAAATTAAGTAGCATGCCCAATATATAACAAAAGCAACATTTTTCCAGATTGTTATAACAAAAGCAACATTAAGGTTATTCATAACAACATATGTAGTGGAGGAAACTCGTGGATGAGCAACGATTTAAAATCTTGGTCTAATCTTTGTGCAGGTCTGGATGTGATTTGACTAGGGGACAAACTGATATGTTTCTAAGGTTGTGATTATTTAGCTAATATTTAAGACAAAAGTTGGATTGATTGATTATTCTGTGATTAATAAAAGGGTTGAATTAAATATTGATTATTCTAAAGTTGTGATTAATAAAAGGGTTGAACTAAATTATCATATGAAAGTAACACATGCCGGAATGAATTTCACCATCGCTACCTATCATTCAATGTCTTACTGCATCACATTAAGCATTAATATATATGTTTAGGTCGTGTTAATCCACTTTTGGTATTAATTAGAAGACCCACATGTAACATCATTTAGAAGACCCACGTGTGAGTTAATTTTGACATTCAACATCAATGTATCTTTAACATGCATGTTTCACGGGTTCAAAGCACATAATCAAATCAAATTAGGTAATAAATACAAATCAATAGATAAGTAATATAAATCAGTAGATACAAATCAGTAGATAAAATGAAGATATGTAACCTACCTAGTAGGGGAAGCAGAAGCTAGCTCCGGTGACCTCAGGCTCAAGCTCCGACGGTGCAACAGGTCCTCCGGCAACCTCAGGTTGGAGCTCCGACGGTGTGAGGAGCAGGGGGCGGAGGCTTGATCAGGCGGAGGTGACTAGACCACGGTCATGCGGCAGGCGGGAGCAGGGTAGGCGCAGGACCGACAGCGGTAGAAGGATCAGGAGCAGGAGTGGCGGCAGTAGCAGGAGCAGGAGCAGGAACGGTGGTGGTAGCAAGTAGATGTGGTAGAAGGTGACGACGGTAGGAGGCGGTAGCAGGAGTGGTTGCGGTGCACGCGGCAGCAGGCGACGACAGGAGCAGAACAAGCGGCGGCGGAATCGCAAATCGCCAGCCCTATGTTCTCGACAATGAAACAGAGATGAGAGACAAGGGGAGAGTCTTGCGCGGGTGGCTATTAAGTTAACATTAGGTGTCGGTTATTTAATAAAACCGACACATAAAACTAAAGGTGTCGGTTCTACAGAAAAACTGACACTTATTCTCAATGATAGTTGTCAGTTTTAACTAGAAAAAAAATTGACGTCTATTTAAATATGCGATTAAAAAATTTTCTCAATTAATGACCATACTCTTCGGTTTATATCAAAAACCGACGCTCAAAGGGTGTAAAAAATTTCCTGCGGACAGCGTGAGAAAACCCATAAGCGTCGGTCATTGTTGTAAAACCGATGACTAAAATGTGCCCAATTTCTGTCTCGCGAATAACCTTTAGTCGTCAGTTTATTAGTTACTAACCGATGCCATATGTTAAATTTTGGAGGTAATTTTTTTCGCTAGAAATTTTGGATTTGGTGATTACTTTTAGGCATCAGTTTGCTATTAAGGAACCGACACTGAATAAAAGTGATACCCGTGTCTGGTTGCCCTTCACAGATTGATGTCGGTTTATTTTATAAACCGACGCTGTATTGTTTAGGCGTCGGTGTATTATTACAACCGACACCTTTAAAAGTGACGTTATAAGCTATTTCTGTAGTAGTGAACACACATATGAGGAGCGGTGATGCCACTAGATTTTGAAATATATTTTAAGTATATTGTAATTTAACATTAAGATTGATGTTTTTAGGTCATTGTTACTTTGATTTATTCTTCACATCATGGGTTAGGGTTAGATCATAATTAGTGGAAAATTATGACAAATTATTAATGTACAATTTTGTGACAAATTTGTTACTACAATTGCAGAATATGTAAAAATGAATAAATCTATAAGCATCATGACATAATTTTGAAAACAAGAGAACATCATGAACTATTGTAATATTCACACATATAAATGTGTACATGAATGATACATGTTTAGAAAAAGATGTTGTGCACCTTAAAAATGAATCTTGTACATTTACACGGGCACTGCATGATGGATAGACAACATAAGTACACTTAATTACTAAGATTACTATACACCGTAAATCCTAACATGTGCACATAATTAGATTTTACATACAGGTATAGAGATATATAGTGAAATATATTGCTTTCTTTGCTAAGAATGAGGAATCTTAAAATTTTATATTTGCAGAAAAGGGGGAATATTCTCGTTTCCAGTCTTTAGTGTTGTAGAGAACAATATAATATGAGGGGCTTATGGGAAATTATATAGAAAACCAAACTAAAATTCAAAAAATCGTATAAGAAGACTTTTATCAGCCACCCAACATATGAGTAGGGAACCATGTTTCATGTGAATAAGGTGCCAAATGGTATTTCCTATCTCATGGTAACAAGAATGTAAGATTAAAAATGAGAACACAAGCAAGAGAACCTTGAGGATTTAAACAAGATAATTGCATATAAACATTTGCACAAACATTATGAGCGAGGGAGTGTGATCATAAATCCCAGGTGTTTATCATCTTACCACAGAAGATATTTGTAAGCATAAGGAGGAATTTAAGGAGTTAAATGAGAGCATATTTTTTAATATTATCCAACAAAAAAATGGAATAGAGACTTTAAAACCCACAGTTACCACCTTGGAGATCATACAATTTTCAAAATTAGACCAGAGGTTTTTGTATTTATCCAAAACTTTGCACAACAAACAAAGTAAATCTATTTAGTTACAAATCATCAAATTCGATGAGTAGTCATCCAAGAAAATGAAACCAAAAGTATACCCCCTAGTGCCTACCTATACATAAAAATCCCTTTGCTATATCCCACATATACATTATGTATAATATATATTTTCTTTCCGTCACTGTAATCATCTAATCTTCATTGTAAGATTGAAGGAGGCTACTTTTTTCATATCCTATGCATCTCATTCCCAAAAACATATCCAAAAATATAATGTATTGGTGTGCTTGTGTATAACTTTGACTATAACCTCAAAATCCTTGACCATCTCCTTCAAATAGGGCAAGCAATTGACCAAGTTCAATGGAGGTTGAGATATCCCTTAGGTCATCTCCTTATCTTATGTATCATCTATGTCAAATAAAGAGATGTCAAGGTTCTTCCCACATAGTCATTTTAACACAACTTGATTGCTGGGATATAAGCCTCCAGGTGGGTATTAGCCATAAACCATGATGTGAAAGCATATTCCATATGCCCATTTCTGTTTCTCACCACTCCTACAGTCCACCTTCTCATGGATTCCTCTAGATCTGTATTATAGATATTGGTAAGAGTAAACTTAAAATTTTGGAAGTAGGCATTCCATCAGACTAGGTGTAGATGTCTCATCATAGTGATATGAACATACATCCCCATGTCCTCTGATCTTTGGTGAATTTTCCATCATATAATCATTTGAATTATTTATCCTTACTAGTGATAGTAAGTGTATGCATGATCTATATTCCTATTTTCTCCTTATTTATCTCACCCCTTTTAAATGTCTTCTTACATCTCCTTCTCCAAACATCCTAGAAGACCTTCATAAGACATACTCTAAGAAGCCAAACCCCTAGCAATCTAGATGAGCCTTATCTCTATAAGAGGGTTGGGAATGATCCCTTGGAGTCATTGCCATATGGATTTGGACAATCAATGAGATTGGTTGTTTTGCACCACAATCATGCTTCTAGGTCCCCACAAAAGAAGAGGTGGGCCACACTTTCATGTTGGGGAGCCAAGAAACATTCACACATTGATGCAATCTGAATGTGATATTGTTTGTATGAGTCATTTGCTAGTAGATAATTAAGTGACAATGTAAAGACCTAATCTTTACAATTAAATGTTCATAAAAATACATCAAAATATATTAACAAATTTCTTACAATTTATCCTTTACAGCGGAGTCACTGAAGCTTATACTTTGGGACTACTAAATAGAAAAAGAAAAACTAATAAAATAGGCATGAGTCCTATCTACTTATAGATAGAAGACAGATCTTGCACGTCTCTTCTTGGTCATCTTTGTACCACATGTCCATGAATTCCCATGGGAATAAACCACTCATGAACCCCAACAAGGGAACATGGGTAAAAAAAATTTGGTACTAAAGCCAATTATTGAGCTATATAACAAAAATGGGTTTATATGTAAAATCAAATTTTGATAAGGGACTATTTGGTGGACATTTAGGATGATAGAATAGAGGATTTAAGTATCAAGTATAAAGATAGAAATTCTCATAAAATTATCAACGATGCAACATCTTTCAATATTCAAGGTATCCAAATATTCAAGGTTAAGGAGATTAGCATCAAATATTAAAACTAAAGCACATTTTTATCATTTTCTTTTCTAGGGCTAGGTGCCATAATGTACTCACATTCTACAAAATAAAAACACTTTCACATAATTTTTATATTAACCAGTACACTGGGGATAACTAATCCATTACTAGCCACTATGTAGGGTGGTGGGATGTACCCAACCTCTAGTGAGCCAAATATCTAAGGGCCAAATCCCAAGAGACTAAATTGAATATATGGGCTCTAAAGGGGGGTGAATAGAGCTAAAAACACTAAAACAAAACAAATTAGACCTTGATGCATTGAATATTTGTTGCTTTTTAGAGACACTTTTATCATGTATTCGGTGCACATTTGCTCTTTGATGTTATTTGTGCATGGTTTGACATTATTATCATGTCACATACATTTGCATCAAATATTTGTTGTTTTCACCAATTCATTTTGATTTATCATTATTTATGGGACTTATGTTCTTCTTTGTTTAATTTCAGGCAAACTGACAAGTCCATAACTAGCTCGATGCTACCGATAGTTTTTCACCTGGTCGATGGTACTGACACTCAAAGAGAAGAACAAGATGACTTGAAGGAACTCGGTAGTACCAAAAAATGAATCGATGCTACCGACTTGATCAATAGTAACACACCCAAAGTGGTTTGGTGCCACCAACCTCCAGTCAGTGGTACCGACTTGTAACCTGGAAAATCATCAGGAGATGTCAGAGAGAAACTAAGTGCTATTGACGCTTAGTCGGTAGTACCAAAACTTAATAAGGAATCATGATCCTGAGAACATCTCGGTGCAACCGAAACCTTTTCAGTGGTACTGACTTGTCGTGATGAGACGAGATCAAAGATTGTGTTTAATCTTACGATCACGACTTAATGATGCCCTAAGTTATTTTTATGACTAGGGAGGACTATGATGAGACCTAATAATCATGTTATATTCCATTACACAATAGAGGAGATCCATGAGAAGAGAAAGGAGAGGAGAAAGCTATGTTCTGGGCGGTTTGAGCACTTCTGTTGGACAGATTTGCAGCTGAGATATAACAAATCACAACGTTCGTCAGAGAGAGTCATCCTGATCGTCTTCTCTATGGGGTTTTCATTGATTCTTTGATGTTTTCCTCATCTTTTCCTTCTCTATATATTTGTATAGTAACTAAAATCATGTAGGGCTAATCCCCTTATTCCTTAGGAACCAGGAGTATCCCAGCTATGTACTATAATTGACAATTATGACTTAATATTTATGTTTCTCTAATTTCTAGACACATCTGTATGATTGATTTATGAATTATTTGTGCCGAATCACCGTAGGTGATTTATTAGATCGTTAGTTGCTTTGAGAAAGGGACTAAGTGTTGGATAGGTCATAGATTTACATAACCTAGATTGTGCTCGAAGAGAAGGCTTACGGGTGTGAAGGGTATAGTTGAGAGGTATCTTTAAAGCACCTAACTAATAGTTAAATCTCTACGAGAGTGGGATTTGTATTAGATTAGGTGGTGAATTATGATGTGAGAGAAGGTGATTTTTACTACAGGCCCCTTGGTCTAGGGTTAGGTGAACTGATTATTGATAATTAATGTTAATTGCAGTATAAGCTGTGGTGAAATTGTATTCCTAAGGAATCTATTCTATATTATTCTATATGTGATCACAACCTCGATAATTTAGTTCTAATTCTTGCAATTAGTTAGTTAATGAACCAATCAACTTTTTTATAGGTCTAGCTGATTGAGTCATAGTTAGTAGTAGTCTTTGAATTCACATTTCTCCATATTCGATATCTGGGCCACTTTTGGCCTATATTACTGTGATATGTGCAGTTGGGTTTAATACATGTAGTAAACACGCACCATGTTTTTGACGTCATTACTAGGGAAACGATAAAGTCCAACACTACAAGTGTTGTTACTGTCATTCTAAGACACAAATTTTTTTCTTCTTTTGATCATTTTTAAAGCTAAAAATTCAAATCTTTGTTCAATTACCAGTACCAATTTTTCACGGTGATCTTATCATTTCCAGGTACTAGTGTATGGTTCAAACCAAAACCACCGACTACGGAGAGTCAACTCCATAGAGTTTCATCCAAGGGGAACTCTTACGACTCCATAGAGTTTCTTCCAAGAGGAACTCTTGTGTAGAGAAAGAAAGCATTTCAATTATGTGGCAGGACTCATACCAACTCCATCACCATAAGTGACTCAACTAGAACAACTAGAGATGGCTGATGCTAATGTGGAACCTGAACAACAAACTATCCGGAAAAAAATAATGGCATCTTCTGCCATAAATCAGTTGGGGCCAATCAAAAGGTAGGGAATCAATGTGGGAAGTTATAAGATATACCCTGGTCTAGTGGCACTGGTTAAATCACAAACATTCCATTGCCACAGTATGAAGAATCCAATGACGCACATAACCAACTTTGTAGAAAGTTGTGACATGGTGAATATTGACATGGTTCTAGCTACAATAATATATTTGAATTTGTTTCCTTCCTCATTATCGGATAATGCAAAGTAGTGGTTTCTTAGCCTTCCTCTACAGTCAATAGAAACCTAGGATCAGAATTGATGTTTTCTTTGAGCGCTATTTACCGCCCTAGAAGACGAATGAGCTAGTTGGGAAAATCTATAATTTCAAGAAGCAAGTAGAGGAGTCATATTCAGAAGCATAGGAGTGATTCCAAAACTTTTTAAGGAAGGTGACCAAGCAAAGACCTTCTACTACGGGTTGTATAAAGGAGAAAGAACCTCACTGGATAGCACATGGCCATGATTTCTCCTTAACAACAAGAAATCTGAGTGTCATTAAATTCTAAAAAACATGGCTAAAACTCAGTCACGAGGAAAGGAAAGAGAAGCTCCAACAATAGTCAAAAGTGTTGGAGAGTCCAGAGTCATCACAACATTGACTGAGAAGTTAAATAAAATTACCAGGAAGTTAGATCAGAAGTCTAGAAATTCATCTGAAGGCTAGGAATAAGAATGCATGTATATGAAGCAATAGAACTACATGGGTAGCAATGACTACTCTTGGAGGAAGGATCCTAAATTTTCTCAAAAGGATCCCAACAACTTTCAACAAGACCCATCTCAAGCACAACATGCCAAGCCACAGTAAGGCGGTGCACAACAACAATATCAGTAAGATAGGGCCCCCAACAAGATAGACTGCATAGAAGACATGCTAGGAAAGCTGGTTAGTCAGAATGAGGCAATCATGGGCCAACCACAAAGAGACTTGCAGAATCAAGGAGTACAAATATGTAGCATAGAGAACCAAATATCTCAGGTAGCAGCAGAGGTGTCTTCCTTGAAGAAACTAGGGAAGTAGGGATTCCCAAGAAATACTAATATACCATCCAACAACCAGCAGGTGAAGGCAGTGTTATTACACAGTGGGAAGAAATTGTTAGATGAACAAAAGACCATTCCAGAATCAAATAACAACACAAGTGAGATGAGGCCAATGTTGACTATTGATCCACCCGAGCCAGACACCACATCTTAGGAGAAGGAAGTTGAAAAGGAAGCCGAAGAGCTAGCGGAGACCAGGAAGGGAGCATATGTCCCACCTCACCAAAGGAAGTTGTTGACTCTAGTTCCATTCCCAAACAACTTGAAAGCAAAGAAGATTGACCAAAAATTCCAGAAGTTTCTAGATGCATTCATAAAACTTAATGTCAACATCCCTCTTATAGATGCAATAGAGAAGATTCCGTATTATGGAAAATTTTTGAAGAATGTCAAAAATAAAAAGAGGAGGATAAGAAATTCATATGTAGTGGTGCTGAAAGAGGAAGTCAGTCCACTCATTTAGAGGAGATTTCTACATAAGAGGCAAGATCCAGACTGTTTCAACATACCATGTTACATTGGCAAGACCAAGTTTGGTGAAGCTCTATGAAACTCAGGGGCAAGCATTAATTTCATGCCCTTGACCACTTTCAAGAAGTTGGGACTAAAGGATCTAGGAAGAGCAATATGACCATATAATTAAAATACAATTAAGTGGTTGGGTCAAATGAATGTGTAAAGATGTTCTAGTTAAGGTTGACAAATTGTTTTTCCAACAAACTTTGTAGTTATGGAGATGCAAGATGATCATGGTAATGAACTACTCTTTGGCAGACCATTCCAAGATACATGAGACATGATCCTAGAGATGATAGAGGAAGACTAACACTAGGCATTCAAGATGACCATTTTGAAATAAAGATGTTGGACTCTACACATTCAGTTGGTGATAAGGCCCAATGTCACATGTTGTAGCATTTACAAGGAGAGGTGTCTCTATTTCTAAGGAATCCATTTTTGGACATGGCTCATGTCATGATAAAGGTACAAAAAGGCACTTTGGTAGTGTACATCATGGATCATACCAAGGAAGTGTCATTGATAAAGGAAGTACAATATCCTGATGATAAAGAGGAGGGGGCATGCCCAATGACAATTGAAGAGGCATCATCTTCCACTCTTACTCAAGCATATCTACAACTATTCTTGGAGGCATGCATCATGAATTTGTTGGATGGCTACACTCATTATCATTCTTTGGAGTAGTGTGTTTTGTTTCCGATGGCAATGCCATGCTTCTACAAGCACTATGAAGATTTAGGACCATCTCCACCACCATTTATTCTATCTTTGTAGAGTCCTCTAGAGATTGAGTTGAATCCACTTCTACCACATCTAAAGTACATTTTATTGGAAGAAAATGAGAAGCTTCCAATTATCATCTCAGCCTCATAGAGTGTTAATGAGGAAGTGCAATCACTTGTGGTGTTGAAGAACCACATGGCAGCATTTGGGTGGTCTATCGCAGATATCAAGGGGATCTCCCCTAGCTTTTTCCAGCATAAGATCTGAATTGAAGAAGGATCCAGACTGATAGTACAACCTCAATGATGTCTCAGTCTAATCATAACAGAGGTGATAAAGAAAGAGGTAGAAAAGCTTCTATAGTCAAGTATGTTCTATGCTATTTTTTATTCTAATTGGGTTAGTCCAACCCAAGTAGCTCCTAAGAAAGGGGAAATAACAGTCACAACAAGTTTAGCAAGTGAACTGATTTCTACTAGATTGGTGGTTGGGTGGCGTATATGTATCGATTATCTCCATTTGAATGCTACCACACTTAAACATCATTTTCCACTTCCCTTCATTCATCAGATCCTAGAGAGGCTCACTGACCATTCTCATTTTTATTTCCTTGATGGGTATTTTGGATATAATCAAATTTCTATCAAGCCACAAGACCAAGAGAAAGTCTACCTTCACTTGTCCTTATGGCACATTCACTTACCGGTGGATGCCCTTTGGCCTTTGTAATGCACATGATACTTTCTAGAGATGTATGCTTGCTATTTTTTCTGATATGTTAGAGCGTTGTCTCGAGGTTTTTATGGATGATTTTTAGGTGTATGAGAGTTGTTTGAAGACAGTCTTGACAGTCTTGACAAAGTCTTGCGGAGGTGTGAGGACACTCACCTAGCATTGAATTGGGAGAAGCGCCATATGATGGTGAGTGAAGGGATAGTTTTGGGACACAAGGTGTACAATAGAGGAATGGAAGTCAATCTAGTTAAAGTTGAATTTATCTCTACGATACCTCCACCATCATCTGTGAAGAGAATTAGGAGTTTTCTAGAACATGTCAACTTTTATCTACATTTCATAAAGGATTTTTTGAAGATTGTGTTGTGCCCGTCAACGGTGTTACGCACTACTCAATTGGAGTTTGAATAGATGCAACCCCACAGGATCAGAACACACGGTGGATTCACTTTTGAATTTATAAGGAACTAACTTAACACACTCTCAAAAACTAAAACACTACACTCGCAAGCGCACGGGGTCGTGTTGTAGTATAGGAGGGCAACATGTATATGGTCGATCCACAGGGAGAAAAGGGGGCACTAGAGCTAGGTTAGTTTTTACTGGGTTACTAATGCGGAGACTAGGGTTAAGGGTTTAAAGGTTGTTTTGATTGTTAACTAAGGTGAGCAAGAAAGAAATTAAAGTTTAGAATGAAATCTAAGTTATCCCTAGACTAGATTAAGACTAATTAAGCAGGAAAAGACTAATCTAGATATAAAAAGGCAATTTACACTAAGGCATGAAAGAAGAACAAGAGAGAAATTAAAGAGTTAAACAAGAAAGAATAAGGCAAAAATAGGGCAAGAAGCTAACTAAGCAAGAAAAGAGCTAACTAAGCTAACACTAGCTAAGTAGGATGAAAACTAGGGTTTTAAAGCAATTAAGAGAGGTGTGGGCTGTTTAGGGGATGTACTTATCACTTAATTTGGGGGGTGATATGTAAACATTATGATTCCATTTAGATTATCCAAACCAAACAACAAGCTAGAGTTTAATGAATTAACCTAAGCTACTAACTGGCTATGGATATGCTAGGTTGTGTATAGGGGAACTAGTCCCTAACACTCCCTGCTATCGTTGTGAGGCTCAATTGGGTTAGGGATTAGGTTCAATTCAATTAGAGTCTAATAAAGTCTAGGTTTCTAGATTAGATATTCCTAGGGAAATTAGGGATCAAGGGCAGTAATGGGGAGGTGAAATTAGGGTTTTGGACCCCAATTGCCCTACATTCTAGCCTTGAGAAGGCTCCATGCTAATTGCACTAGAGTCACCTAATATAGCTACTTAGATCTC
Source organism: Alisma plantago-aquatica (assembly GCA_963693085.1). NCBI lineage: Eukaryota > Viridiplantae > Streptophyta > Magnoliopsida > Alismatales > Alismataceae > Alisma > Alisma plantago-aquatica. The sequence goes on along the minus strand of OY856413.1, from coordinate 997,147,705 downwards.
TCACTTAGGCTTAGGGAGATTGATTAGGATGTATATATGAATATGGGAGACAACCTAGGGATCCAAGAATTGGACCTAGGGGCAAATCCCAAAATTCACACATATAAGCAAATTTCCTAAATTCCTAGGTGATTTCACACACAAACCAACATGCAATTCATGGAGAATGAGATAGAAATAGAGCATAATCATTAGCAAATGGAATTATAAAGTTTACATGTCATTTCTCCCCAATATGGTATCAAAGTAACATTTTACACCCCAAACAGCCCACCCAAGGGGGCCTAGCCACTCATGGAAATGGAAAACACAAAAAGAAAGGAGAAAGAGGTAGAAGAAGCCATGGAGCTCGGTGCAAATGGAGCAATACTCATCTCCAACTACTGCAAGATGTCCTCCTCTCTCCTCCAAGGTGCAAGGGTGTGGACTGAAGGGGATTATGGGTAGACTCTAGGATAAACTAGTGTTTTGGTGGTGGAAATGGTGAAATCGAGGTGTAATGGCTAAGGGAAAAAATGGGGAGCTAAGAGGTGGTAGGAGGTAGCTAACCTCGTGTTGGATCTGCCACCTAGGTATATATAGGTGTGGGGGAAGCACTAGGTCAAGTAGGGGTAGTATGGAAAAAATAGTGCAGAAGTAGCTTGGTTTTGTGAGTAGCACGACCGCGGTGGATCACCACAGTTGTGGTGGGTAGGGGTGAGCACGGTCGTGGTGGGGTAGAATGGTCATGTGAATTATATTGTGAAAATCACAGGGAATAGGTTACTTTCGTACTGGAGCTGGCATGACCATGGCCGTGGTGGGGTAAGGGTAGCACGGTCATGGTGGTCACCACGAACGTGAAGGCTCAAAATGCTCAGGCCATTCTCTACTCCATGATCGTTTTGCCTCTGTTGTAGCATGACCGTGCTAGGTGGCATGAGTTTTCTGGGTTAGTTCACCACGACCGTTCTGGGTGACATGACTATGGTGATTCTAGCTTCAATTGAGGATGGCTATGTTGATTTGCAAGTGACCTAGCATGGCCGTTCTATGATACCACGACCGTGCTGGGTTCTAGATCAACACTTTGACTTGATGCTTTGGATTTTCTTGGACATCTTTGATTCAATGGATCTTTGGCCACTAGGGGTAGGTTGAGGGAGCATCAGGCCTCACTTTGGGTCTCCCAAGGGTATAGAAACCCTAGGATCACTCTTCCTCTCTCTCTTCCATCAAGTGTGGTGCAAATTCCTGAAAAACATGCAAATAATGTCCATAAGTGCATTTTACACACATATGCATGTTGAGGGAAATGACATGTAATCTAACAAGTATAGATGTGATTGAAATGCAAAATGACACAAGATGAATCCCTAAAATAGGGTTGAATTAGATTGCAAAGTCACTTTCCGAATTGTTAGAGAAGGACACTGAATTTAATTTTCATGAGCGGTGTTTGAAATATTTTGTGGTGTTGAAGGAGAAATTGGTCTCTTCTCCTGTGGTTTAGGCTCCAGATTGGAGCCAACCATTTAAGTTTATGTGTGACACATCAAACTACAGGATAGGAACCATTCTAGGACAACACAAGGATAAAACCCCACTATTATATATTATGTGTCAAAAACCCTTAATGATGCCCAACTTAATTATACAATAATTTAAAAAAGAGCTTTTGGCAGTAATTTTTACTTTTAAAAATTTCAACAATATTTGATTGGGGCAAGGTTTATTGTGTTGACCGATCATGTAGCTATAAAGCATCTGCTGCAAAAGAAGGATGCCAAACCTAGATTAATAAGATGGATTTTTCTACTGTAGGAGTTTGATATAGAAATCAATGATAAGGAAGGTATAGAGAATGTGGTGGCGGATCATTTGTTTAGGTTGGAAAGAGTGGATGAGAAGGATCTAGATAAATGTTGAGGAATTTCTAGATGAAAAGTTGTTTGTCATGAAAAGTAAGGACTCGTGGTTTGCAAATATTGTGAACTACTTGGATTTTGGCAAGCTGCCAAAAGGTTGGGGGTATCAAGACAAGAAGAAAATTTTCCATTCCTTGAGATTCTATGTGTGAGATGACCCCATCTTGCTCAAACAATGTAGGGATAGTATTTTGAGGAAGTGTTTGCCTGAGTGCGAGATGGAGAGTATCTTATCACATTGTCACTCCCTACCTATTAGGATACAACACGCTAGCTTGAGGACAATGAAAAAGGCTCTATAAAGTGGGTTTATTGACCAACCCTTTTTAAGGATGCTTACAATTTTGTGCATAATTGTGATGCATGTCAATGAGAAAGAAATATATCTAGGAGACATGAAATGCTCGTAATTTTTTTTTAGAAATTTGATGTTTTTGATTTAATGGGGAATCAATTTTATGGGACCCTTTGTGTGTTATAACTCTAACTGATATATATGGCTTGCAGTTTACTATATGTCTAAGTGGGAGGAAGCAATTCCAACCCATACTAGTGATGCACAGGTTGTTTGTTGATTTGTGAAAGATCATACTTTCTATAGGTTTGGGGTGGCACATGTAATGATAAGTGATGGGGGGTCTCACATCACTAATAAGAAGTTTGGAGCTTTATTGAGCAAGTATGGAGTGAGGCACAAAGTAGGAACCCCATATCACCCACAAACCTAGGGCTAGTTTGAGGTGTGTAATAGGGAGATTAAGAAGATCTTAGAGAAGATAGTCTCAATAAATATGACCAATTGCAATTAAATGACACTCTTGGGGCATATAGGACAACCTATAAAACACCTATAGGAACAAATCCATTTAGGTTGGTCTATGGGAGAGCATGTCATTTACCTAAAGAATTGGAACACAAAGCCAAGTGGGTTTTGAGGAAGTTGAATTACAATTTTGATGATGTAGGAAAAAATTGCATGTTGGGGCTCAATGAATTGGATGAGATCAGGCTAGACGCATATGAAACTTCAAGGATATACAAGGATAGAACCAAAAAGATCCACAAATTTCCTATTTTGTAGAGGGTGTTCACTCTAGGACAGAAGGTGTTCCTGTTCAATTCTAGGATGAAATTGCACCCAGGGAAACTAAGGTCTAAATGGAGTGGGCCATTTTTTGTGGTTAGGGCATTCCCTCATGGAGCTGTGGAGATTACTAACGTGGCTGATCCATTTATTATGAATGGGCAGTGGTTGAAACACTACTTTGGGGGATATTTGATACATGAGGGAGAGGATTTGTAGCTCCTTTAGATTCATTAATGTTAATTTGATTTGATCGTCAAGGCAATGACATAAAACAAGGGTTCTTATTGGGAGGCAACCTAATTTTCCATTATTGTATTTTTCTTTTTGTCTTTTACATTCATTTTAGGATCTTTGTTTGTTCTAAGTTGCATTTCAATTTTTAGATGTAAAAAAGGTACCTTGATCATTTTGTTTGGTGTGTAGGCAGTAGAAAAGTTGTTACCACCAACACTGACTCAGTGCCACAAACACCATGGGTGCAGATCAACATGGAAATTTTGAGAAAGACTTTAGACCACTGACAAGGCTGTTAGAGGAACCAAAATTTGCTGAATCAAATAGGGATGAGATTTATCAACTTGGTACCACTGACCAGAAAGTCGATGGCACGAGCTATTTTCAATAGGGATAGAAAAAAAATCAAATTGGTACCACCGACACACCAGTCAGTGGCACATATTCCTTGTAGAGAGAGACCTGATTCAATGTACAAGATCGGCACCACTAACACCATGTCAGTGGCACCGACACATGCACTACGCTCCAAGTTGGGAAATTGAGGAGTCGTTCAAGAATTTTGAGAGAATTTAAGACTCGGTACCACCAACTACAAAGTTGGTGGCACCGACACCTTTTAACAGGGGAGGCCGAATAGCAACTCGGTACTCTACCAACACAGTAGTTGGTGGTACCAACACAGGAAAACACAAAATCCATGGATGGGTGAATATATGGACCAAATCATCTCCATCCAACAGTTAGTGATACCAATCTAACAACTCCTTTCAGATGTTGGTTCCACCAACACAATTCAGTGCTATCGACTCGACACGATCTGCATGTCAGGACATCGATGGATGAGAGTTGTCGATATCGATGATTGATATCAATTTCACACAAATTGTTGGGAATGAGTCAGTTTCACCAACATACCGTCGGTGGTACCAATGTAGTGTGTCAGGGCTGACTGTAGGATATAAAGGGAAGGATGTGGGTTGTGCTTCAAACACACCCACATCACCTCCCTTGCAAGCAGAGAAGTATTGAAGCTTCCAAGCGATCAGAGTCTTCCCTGAGCTCTCTTTCCCCCATTTTTTTTCTCACCCTGAACTGATCAAGACAAGGAGGACAACTTCATTAGCGACTGATCCAACATGGTGGTGCCCAAGATGGCATGCATGGCTCACATAAAAAACAAATAGAGAAAGTTCTACACTAGCTTGAGGAATAGGGAAATAATACCCGTGCGATATGGTGATTGTGCCTTCCTTGCCACAACATGCATCACTGAGAGTCTCTAACATGTCTGTGCTAATCAAGGCATGGTGGTGGATCACCCCTTCTTTGGTGATTGTCTCACCACTAGGAGATCGTCTGCAAGTTCCTGGTATCCTTGTAGGTCTGCTACATTCTTGAGCATGGGGAAGGATGGGGGTGCACTTCCGTCTCTTCAACACCACCCATTGCCTCACTTTGACAAAATTCAATGCCATCTATGGGTGGCCAGCTGGGGATGTGTGCTACACAACTGATGACTTCAACTACTCAGTGGAATGGAGGGTGTTGGCAGACTTACCACATGTATTCACGATCAACTAGAACAAGAACTCCTTCGTGTACATAGAGCACCCTTTGCTTGAATCATGCACCGCTACCTCACTAACACCATCTTTGCCAAGTCTATACAATGGCAGGAGAAGGTGTAGCAGTTTGGCCGTTACGTACTTTGGGCAATCTTGTCTTTAGGGGAAGAGAAGGTCGACGTTGACTCTTTAATTCTACAACATATGCTAGTGGTCAAGCACCAAGTGTAGAGGAAGCCCTTATTCCATTTTGGAGGGCTTATGACACTAATAGCCATGCATCTAAACCTTGACCTCTCCACCCCCAACCCTCTAAGGATCACCAAGCTAGATTTCAAGCACTTCAAGAGGGTACACTTTGTTAACGAGAGCCAAGGAAAGGTGTATGCTTGTTGCACAGTCAGTGACAAGTGGCAGAAAAGGTCTCTCCCTAACCCCATCTTCAACCTACAAGGGGTGCAACAAATGAGGTGGCCAGAGGAGGATGCAAAGGAGGACAAGGAAGAACAAACTGAGCTAGAGCCACAATAAGATGGTGAAGACAAAGAAGAAGAGGAAGAGTGAACCATGTGGTTCACACATTAGTAGGTCATATAAAAGTCTTCACTAAGGCATGAAGCTTCAAGCTACCCTGCCCACCTCCACCTCCTGCTCAACAAGAAGACCCATACTCTATGGCAGGTATGCAAGAGATGCTACAGTCAATTCAACAAAGGTAGCAATAGTAGTCTACTGCATTGGCAGAGATCTACAACATTCAGGGATGTCTTTTACAGCAGCAACATGCAATCTATGACTATGAGTGTCTTCTCCTAGCCAACCATAAGAACATGCACACTCACCTACAGTAGATTGAGAACTACCATCATATATTCTATGATCATTACTAGAGTCAGGAGCACTTTGGAAACTACCCACAACCTTAAGAGATGCCACAACAACCCCCTAGTTTTACTAGAACTTTCTACCTGTAAGATCCAAACATGCATGTTATGACTGTATTTGTGCTTAATTGGTAAACTAGGGTTTACCTGAAAGATTACATGTTTATTTAGATTGAACATCACTTAAACTTGATTGATGATATTAGAACAATTGTGATATTTCAAACCTAATAAGGAACTCTAAGCATGTTTATAATATGAAGAGTTAGGATTTGATAAATGTAAACCCTAGTCGGCAAAATTAGGGTTTTGACAGTACATGAATATGGAATTTGATTAGGATAGAAGTATGGTAAATGATTTTTAATATTTTTTGTGTATCTTGGATTTAATTTAATTTTGGATATGATATGGATAACTCAATAGTTCATTCTAGTGCAAAATTTCATAATATTTGGATGTTCTTTGAATGTCGACCGACCATGCTGGAAGAGTGTTTTTTAGTAGTGTAGTGTTTGATTTTTAATCATTTATTGGTAAATCCAAATAATTTTAAATTTACATTGGAGCTCCAAAATTATATTTCAGACATCATGCTAAATTTTCATAATTTTTAGGAAGTTTGTCCTCTAAAATAAATGAATTACAATAACTTTTTTATAATAGAAAAATCTGCTAAAAAAGAAAAAGTATAGTGAGGGGTTAATGTGTAAATCACCCAAGAATCACAATTGCTCTATATGAGAAGGCTAGAACCAAATTAGATCTCATATTTCGTGATCCATTCTAGGGAAATGAAATCCTAGAGAGAGAGGGATAGTTAGGGTTTGAGAGGAGAAAGTGGTGGAATTGCTGATCTAGGGTTTCTCTATCCAAGATATGATGAAATCAAGTAAGTTTAGACTATTTGCATATCCTTTAATGATGAATCTTCTGTCACATGTCAAGATTCCTTCCCTCATTTGCTTTGATTTGAAATTGTATCAAATCTTCCCCTTTTCTCACTCTTTCTTCATATTCCATCTTTCTAGGGTTTTTGAGTTGAAAGGAAGAAGAAATCACTGATTTGCTAGGGTTTTGATATGGATTCAAGATTTTTCATAGATGGGCTATGTTTTTAAGAGTTTTCACACCTTAGGGTGAGTGGTTACTTCCTTTAAATAGTAGATTGCACATAAATGAGTTAAATCATCAATCATCTTCAATTGCTTAGTATGCGAGTACAAAACCTAAATTGTCTTTTTGATCTAGTTTTTGCAAAATGGTATGAAATGGATTCTTTCTATATTTTGAGGAATTTCACATTGTAAATGCATATTAGAAATGGCTACAATCCTTATTAATGAGAATTCCCTAAGTATTTGTAGAGTTTATAAGAGTAAACTAAAATTTAGAGTTTTCGGCTATGACTGAAATTGCTATATAATTAAATAGAGAAATTTGTATATCTAAATCTCAGTGATTATGAATGGTTATTTATATAAATGTGTACTACATATATGTCAGATACTACCTTGGATTTCATGTGATGAAAATAGTTTTTTCTTGATATCTCAGTAAAGAGGGTGAAACCCTAAATGAGTGGAAAGTTGGAAATTTGTGAAAGATATTGTGAAATCCATTTGAAGTGTTGTTCTTGACATCATTGAATTTATTTATTCAATGTTATTCTTGATTCATGATATCTCAATGAATGGCATAGAAACCCAAATTCATCTCAATTCCAGGGTTTCATACATATGTTTGTTGTATATGAATTATTGATAGGAATATTTGTTCAGTGAATGTTTATGACACATGTAATCCTTATGCGAGTCATGTGAGAAGTGAATGAGGTAAATGAAGCCCTAAGGATAGGGTGTTCAGTGAATCGAGTATTGTGATATTAATGTTTCTCAATATGAGATGTGGTGATGATTTACAGTTTGGTTTGTGGTAAATATTATCATATGATCTATGAAATGAACAGTTTATAAAGATAAACTAAGATATGTTGATGTGATGATTGAATTGTGAACTTAAAGAGTGAATTAGACATTGAGATATCTTGAACACTGTAGAATCCTCACAAGATGAGGCCTGCACTATGGGGAGGAAATGATTTTGACTGGAGGTAGTCCAGCTCGAGGTAAGCCAGAGCACACCAGTAAGGTGTGGGGGGGGTCTTGACCAGTAGGGCAAACTCCTTACAGTTGTGTGGTACCCAACACCAACTGGGGATGCAGTGGTACAAGCGTTACATGTTTTAGTAATCAGTAGGTCCACTGATGCACAATAAGCCTGAGGGCTTTGACTCACCGCCTAAGTACCCAGGTTGAGAGGTGGAGTCTGAGATATCCAACCACTCTCATTAGCAGCCGAGAGGCAGACGTACCGAGGCCCGCTTTAGATGGGGTCTTACTCAAGAGATAGACTTAAGAACCTGAGCATGATTCTAAGCCTTGTATAGTGAGATAGTATCTTGCTGCAATTCTTTCACATGTTGTGGTACACCTCATGTGGGTTCAGGGCATAATAAGATGAATGAGAGGTTAACCAAGTGTGTGCAGTTATTCAATTATTCTTTGAATGTTTCTGAATTATTAGTTTTCTTTGTGATTAATCAAGCATGTTCATATATTGATTCACTCTTGTAGATATCTAGAGTATCCTTCCATACTTATGATTGTGAATGATTAGTCTCGTTAAAGTTTAATGTTGTTATCATTGATTTCAGTTTCTCATCTATATATCTATAATTATATAAGTACTTTAAATTGTTTCTATGAAGTTCTCATTCACTGTGTGAGTAGGCTCCCCCTCTACTCACAATTTTTAGGAAAACCACGTGGACTTGAAGAATGTTAATGCCAGAGTAGATCTGCCACAAGATCTAGGTACCAGAATCAATTGAGTTTAGTCAGTCCATGTCACTCTAGGTCCTTGTAGAGTAGTGAGAGAGTTGTTGACGATGTCATGTAACTTTGATTCCTTAATAATAGATTTTATATCTGATTATCATGTTGTATTTATATGGAAGTGTGAGGAACACAATGAATGTCTAGATGTGTATCATTAATGTTGAGATCATATTAGAGTAATCAAGGTTTAATTCCCTTGTGAAGTTTATTTATGTGATTGAATGTGAGGAAACAAAGAGTTTGAAATAAAAGAAAAAGTTGGGAATGTACTTTGTATTAAGTAAAATCCTCAAGCATATTCCCTAATCTCATGACTAGTTGTAATCGCGGGATGTAGGTGTAACGGCTTGGTATCAGAGCTTAGGATGAGTTGTCAGGGATCATTAGGATAGAAAGTCAGAGCTATAAGTGTGGCAGTTAGGAGGTGATGTGTTTATAGCTCTGGGAGGTCTGAGTATTTGGATACCCTAGCCCGATATCTGAATACTTAGGTTGACCAGTATCAAGCTACTCTATCTATTCTTCTTTGATGCATTGGCCAGGTATACAGAGGGAGGATGAACTAGAGAGAAACCCTAGAGATAATAGGGATAGAAGACTAGAAAGTAGTAAAGGAATAATAGTGCAAAGATAGAGTGTGATACAACTCTTGATTTATATTGTTTCTTTGATTGGAGATCAATAGAAATGCTTTTATATATTAGAATTCAGATATTCAATTTTTAGAAATATACATGGTCCTTTAAGATTGGTGTACACTATGAAATTAATTTAGTTATTATTTGCATCTTTGTATCAAGTAAACCAGAAGTTATGTTTAAATGAGTTTTCCCTAAGTGCATATTCTTTCCACATGTTTGAGACGAATGGGGTTTGGTTAATCTTGAGTAGCTCTTGGCTTTAGGACTACAGGTTCACCTTGGTCTGGCTAGTAGGGTGCATTACTGGGATCTAATGATTCCTATTAACAATATAATAAGAGTAGACTCTAGGTAAATTAGACCCACATCATAGTGAGAATGTACATACACTAAGATGTTGAAATATAAGGAAAATATTAGAATAGTTAAGAATCAATTGGAACTGATGTCTAAGATCCAGCTTTGGGGCCTCGGATAGGAAACCCTAATTTGGGAATGAAGGAAGAGGGACATAGATATAAGACATACATTAGTATCTAACATACAAAATGAAGAAAATGGATCAATGAAGAGAACTAAACTATATAAATAATTGTGGCACTTTACCCAATATGAAATTAAGGAAAGATAAGAGAAAACTACATGGAAAGCCAAAATAGAAATAATCAATTAAAATAAATGGATCAGATAATCGAGTAAAATCTATTTATGTACTCTACAAAAAGGGGAAAATAGGAGAAACGAGTTAAGTATACAATAAGTACATAAAAGTGAAGTTTAGAAAAATTAAAGTGAAGAGAACTATATGAACATGTAGATTATAAGACTAGGATAAGAAACTAAGATGAAACAAAAAGGAAGTGATGGAAATGATGAGTTTGATTTAGAAGGGAGGGTTACATGATATAATGAAGAGAATGGAATGTGTACTTCTATTGTAAAGTTTAATGCATTCATCCTTACTAGCTCTTGATTTGAAGTCCCTTTAAAGTAGCAACCTAGTTGACATCAAGTGTATTCAATAGTTTCCTAGTGAAGAAATGGAACTAGTTCTCAAAATAAGAACAAAGGTGTGACTAAATAAATGAACAACTCATATTAAGGTAAATTGGCTTCAGAACATAATAGTTTGATTGAAAAGGAAGGTATCATTGACCCATGCATGAGACTTTTGATTTGAAATGAAGGACATGTAATGTATTATGTAGAAAAGGAAACTAGTAGGGAGAACATTGATTTAAAATTTCAACTAGATAAAAGTAAAAGGATGATAAGAAAGTATATATGGCATATGATATGGAATCATACACAAGAGTGATAAACATGATCATAAGAGATTAGTAAAAGTAAATATTGACATAGGGAAGAATAGAAAACATGCAACTCATGATAGAAAATACAGAAGAAGTTGAAACATGAGAAAGTAATATACATGATAAAAAATAGAGATTGGGAAATGTGAGAATATGCTAAATAGTCTAGTCTCCTTGGCGAAGAGTAAGTAATCCTAGATACCAGAATTGTGTTAAGTCAATACTTGAAGATTGGAATTCTAGATCTTAGAATTTTGTATCCTCCCTAATGAGAGTAATGTGGACATGAAGTGGTAAGAGAATGAATTTTGAATGATATATAACCACTATGGTAAACATGTCTATTGAATGTGTTAATGACAGATAACACAAAGATGAAACCCTAGTAAGGTAAATAAAGAGGGTAACCTATTAGAAATCTCAAGTATGAGAAAACAAAATTCAAGTGGTAAAGTCAAGGAAGACTTTAGTAAACCTCAAGAGAGCTAAGGTTTTCATATCAAAATAAAGGAGTAAAATCATGTCACAATAACATCATGTTTTTATAAGGATCAAACCCTAGATAGTTTAGGGTTGTAATAGTGTAAAGGATGTCCATGGTGATTTGACCTTGAGCAAAAACATCTCTATAAAACAAAATCATGAGATCATCGATATGAGAAGAAAATAACAATTATAGTATTCATGGGTTTAAATGTTGCAAATACAAAAGATAGGTAAACAATATGGAAATGAGTATGAACAAAGGATAAGAAATAGATTTGAAATGTAAGAAGTGTGATTTGAACAAAAGAAGAAGTGCAACATCAACAATGTGTAATATAAAATAAATTCTTACAGTGATAGAAAGAATGATGTATAATCTATTCTTATCTTGAATGTTTCAATGTTAGGGATGTTTATTCTAGATGATCAATATGGGAAGGATAAGTAAGAGGAAGTTGTAATGCATAAGAAGAGAAATCATAGAAAACAAATGGCTTTCATCCATATTTGAATTTGTTTTAAAGAAGAAGAGTTTGTTGAAGGCATATCCAGGGATGAAAATTTGTTTTACATATGACTTCAAGTGTACACGTGCGAGCAATATATTAAATTGAAATGAGTTTTATGGTTTCAATCATTCATATCAGTAGTCTGACTCAAGAGTGGAAAAATAATGAAATTCAAAATGGAAAGGTGAACTATATTTAATAACTTTGATGTGATATAGAATAATTAGTATAAATTCAAGTGTATGAATTAAGATAGTGGGATCAAATTACCAGTACTGAGGTAACATCTCAGCAGGGTATGACATGATTCAAAAAATGGTTGTTTATCTATCTCTTTCATATTATTGATTGTGACATAGAAATTTCTTCTGCTATCATTAAGAAGGCTTGCTTTAAAGCTATTGTGATTAAAAGAAAACAAAGGAGTCAACGTTGAAAATAACATTCTAATATGAACTACATCAATATAGTGACACACAATATTTCAGAAGTTTAAAAGAAACCTTGAATATACTTTATTTGTGTATTTATGTTTTGGGGACAAATATTTATAAGGGGGAAATTATTATGACCGCATTTGTGCTAAATTGGTAAACTAGGATTTACCTGAATGATTACATGTTTATTTAGATTGAACATCACTTAAACTTGATTGATGATGTTATCACAATTGTAATGTTTCAAACCTAATAAGGAACTCTAAGCATGTTTATAATTTGAAGACTTAGGATTTGAGAAATGTAAACCCTAGTCGACAAAATTAGGGTTTTGATAGTACATGAATATGGAATTTGATCAGGATAGCAGTATGGTAAATGACTTTTCATATTTTCTACCTATCTTGGATTTAATTGAATTTTGTATATGATATGGATAACTAAATAGTTCACGCTAATGCAAAATTTTAGAATATTTGGATGTTCTTTGTATGTGGTTTTCAGTCAAACCATACTTCAACCGACCATGCTGACAGAGTGATGTTCAACAATGTAGTGTTTGATTTTTATTTATTTATTAGTAGCTCTAAATGATCTGAAATTTATACTGGATCTATGAAATTAAACTTTATAGATCATGTTAATTTTCATAATTTTTTGAGGATGTTTGACCTTTGAAATAAATAATTTACAGTAACTTTTTTATAAAAAAACTCTGCTGAAATAAGAAAAAGTATAGTGATGGGTTAATGTGTAAATTACCCAACCACCTCAATTGCTCTATATGATCAAGCTAGAACACAAGGAGCTCTCATATTTTTTTATCCATTTCAGGGAAATGAAATCCTAGAGAGAGAGGGGGAGAGTTAGGGTTTGAGAGGAGAAAGTAGTGGAACTGTTGATATAGGGTTTCTCTATTCAGGATATGATGAAATCAAGTAAGTTTAGCTTCTTTGCATATCCTTTCATGGTGATTCTTGTCTCACATGTCAATATTCCATACCTCCTTTGATTTGTTTCAAAATGGTATCAAATCTTCCCCTTTTCTCACTCTTTCTTCTTAAATCCCCTTTTTAGGGTTTTTGAGTTGAAAGGAAGAAGAAATCAGTGATTTGCTAGGGTTTTGATATGGATTCAAGCTTTTCAGAGATGGGATATATTTTTGAGGTGTTTTTATACCTTAGGATGAGTGGGTACTTCCTTTAAACAATAGATTGCACAAAAATGAGTTAAATCATCAATAATCTTCAATTGCTTAGTGTGTGAGTACAAACTGTAAATTGACTTTTTGATCTAGTTTTTGCAAAATGATATGAAATGGATTCTTACTCTATTTTGATGAATTTTAGATTAAAAAAGCATATTATAAATGGATACAATCCATATTAATGATAATTCCCTAAGTATTTGTAGAGGTTATAAGAGTAAACTGAAATTTAGGATTTTCGGCTATGACCAAAATTATTGTATAATTCAGTAGAGAAATTTGTCTATATGAATATCATTGATTATGAATGATTGTTTATATGAATGAGTATAACATATATGTCAGAAACTATCTTGGATTTTGTGTGATGTGAATAGTTTTTTCTTGATATATCAGTAAAGAGGGTGAAACCCTAGATGAGTGGAAAGTTGGAAATTTGCGAATAGATATTGTGAAATCCATTTGAAGTGCTTTTGTTGACGTCATAGACTTTATTTATTCAATGAATTTCTTGATTCATGATATCTCAATGAATTGAATGGAAACCCAAATTCAGCTCAATTCCAAGGTTTCATACATATGTTGATTGTATATGAATTGTTGATAGAAATCTTTATACAGTGAATGTTTACGACACATTAAATCCTTATGTGAGTCATGTGAGAAGTGAATGAGGTAAATGAAGCCCTAAGGATAGGGTGTTCAGTGAATCAAGTATTGTGATATTAATGTTTCTCAATATGAGATGTGGTGATGATTAACAATTTGGTTTGTGGTAAATATTATCAGATGATCTATGAAATGAACGGTTTATAAAGATAAACTAAGATATGTTGATGTGATGATTGAATTCTGAACTTAAAGAATGAATTAGACATTTAGATGCCTTGAAAACTGTTGAATCCTCACATGATGAGGACTGCACTGTGGGGGAGGAAACTATTTCCTGACTAGAGGTAGTCCAGCTTGAGGTAAACTGGAGCACACCACAAGGGTGCGGGGGGTCTTGACTAGTAGGGAAAAATCCTTACATTTGTGTGGTACCCAACACCAATTGGGGATGCCGGTGGTACCTACATTGCATTTTGTAGTGATCAGTAGGTCCACTGATGCACAATAAGCCTGAGGGATTTGAATCACCGCCTGAGTACCCAGGTTGAGAGGTGGAGTCTAAGATATTCAGCCACTCCCATTAGCCACTGAGAGGCAGATGTGCCAAGGCCCACTTCAGATGGGGTCTTACTTGAGAGATAAACTTAAGAACCCAAGCATTCTTCTAAGCCTTGTACAGTGAGATCATAGCTTGCTGCAATTCTTTCACATGTTGTGGTACACCTAATGTGGGTTCAGGGCATAATAAGATGAATGAGAGGTTAACCAAGTGTGTGTAGTTATTTAATTATTCTTTTAATGTTTCTGAATTATTAGTTTTCTTTGTGATTAATCAAGCATGTTCATATATTGATTCACTCTTGTAGATATCTAGAGTATCCTGCCATACTTATGATTGTGAATGATTAGTCTCATTAAAGTTTAATGTTGTTATCATTGATATTAGTTTCTCAACTATATATCTGTAATTATATAAGTACTTTAAACTATTTCTACGATGTACTCATTCAGTGAGCGAGTAGGCTCCCCCTCTACTCACAATATTCAGGAAAACCACATGCACTTAAAGAATGTCAATTCTAGATTAGATCTACCATAAGATTTAAGTACTAGAATCAGTTGAGTTTAGTCTATCCCTGTCACTGTAGATCCTTGTAGAGTAGAGAGAGAGTTATTAAGGATGTTGTATAACTTTGATTATTTAATAATAGATTATATATCTGGTTATCATGTTGTATTTACATGGAAGTGTGAGGAATAAAATGAATATCTAGATGTTTATCATTAATGTTGAGATTATATTAGAGTAATCAAGGTTTAATTCCCTTGTAACATTTGTTTATGTGATTTAATGTGAGGAAACAAAGAGTTTGAAATAAAAGAAAAAGTTGGAGTGAACTTTGTATTAAGTAAAATCCTCAAACATATTTCCTAATCTCATGATTAGTTGTAATCATGGGATGTAGGTGTAACAGCTGGGTATCAGAGCTTAGGATGAGTTGTCAAGGACCATTAGGATAGAAAATCAGAGTTATAAGTGTGGCAGTTAGGAGGTGATGTGTTTATAGCTCTGGGAGGTCTGAATATTTAGATGCCCTGGCTCGATATATGAATACTTAGGTTGACCAGTATCAAGCTACTCTATCTATTCTTCTTTGATGCGTTGGCCATGTATTTACAGAGGGAGGATGAACTAGAGAGAAACCATAGAGATAATAGGGTTAGAAGACTAGAAAGTAGTATAGGAATAAGAGTGCAAAGATAGAATGTGATACAACTCTTACTTTATATTAATGCTTTGATTGGAGATCAATAGAAATGCTCTTATATATTTGAATTCAGATATTCAATTTTTAGAAAGATATGTGGTCCTTTAAGATTGGTGTACACTATGAAATTAATTTAGCTATTTTTAAATTATTTTTATCATGTAGACCAGAACTTATGCTTAAATGAGTTTGCCCTAAGTGGATATTCTTTCCACATGTTTGAGACAAATAGGATTTGGTTAATCTTGAGTAGCTCTTGGCTTCAGGACTTCAGGTTCGTCCTGGTCCAGATGTCATAGTGCATTACTGGGATCTAATGACTCCTATTAACAATATAATAAGAGTATACTCTGTATAAATTAGACCCACATCATAGTGAGAATGTACATACACTAAGATGTTGAAATATAAGAAAAACATTAGAATAGTTAAGAATCAATTAGAACTAATGTCTAAGATCTAGCTTTGCAGCCTCAAATAAGAAATCCTAAATTGGGAATGAAGGAAGAGGGATATAGATAAAAGAAATACATTAGTATGTAACATATCATAGCTTAAGAAAGGCATTTTCTCTTAATGTTGAAATTCCATATGCTTTTCATACATTTGATCCACCACCTTGAGGATACCAACTAACCTAAATTATTTCCTATTGATTGCATTGCATATCATTGTAGGTGACATAATAGGCAGTCTTTGTATCACATTAGTTACAAAATAAAAAAAAAATATTTTTTGCAGATTAATTAGGTGCATAATAATTCCATGCAAAATGCATACCTTTTGCATCATTCATTCTTACCTCATGTACCCATGTTGTTTTTTTCTTCTAAAAATAAAGTGTAGGGATACACATCCATACCCCTAAAAAAAATAAAATAAATAAGATGTTATAGTGAATCCCATGCATAATATTCAATCATGCTAAAAAAGTGGGAAAATGAAAGAAAAAAAATCTATTATGAAATAAAGAGGGAAAAGAGGACGCCTTAAGCTCAGTTCTGAATTTTTATTCAAAAAGAGATGAAAATATCTACATGATGTATTCTTTTGTTTCACTCTCATCAAACTGATGAGACTTTCAGTGCATGCATCATTCCACCCATAACAGTAGGTATTAGGATTCATACATTCCATATTACCTTCATTCAGTAGGTTCATAATGTTTGTTTTTGCATAAATGATTCAAAAGTTACTTGTCATTCTTCATAAGCCACCCACTTCATTTCACACATTATTCTTATTGTTAGGCCACAAATATGATTGATCTCTTCATTCATTCTTATAAGGAGAACTACTTCCAATTAGTTTGGTAGTTAGGAAAGAGCAATATGCATAGTGAATCACATGATGCGCGAAGTGAATGCCCGATTGCATATGATATTAACTGCTCTATTGATAATGTTTCACTGATATAAGGGTGGGAATCTTTAATGAATATTTTTAGTCACTTAGAGAGTATTTATTTGTTTAGTGGTCGTAAGGGACACTTGGGAACCGCCACGTGGGGGTAGTTGAGAAAGGAAGTTCATATTGATTTTCCTTTTATTGACTTATCTCAAATAAATCTGAGGGTAGTGTTGCTCGAGGACGAGCAACATTTAATCTAGGTGCTTAAAAAGGGTTGAGTAAACACCAAAATAGGGTTGAGATGTATAGTAGTTCCAACCTCCAAACTATATGATGCACATCCACTACCTAGAGAGGTGAATCTATAGGATTTGTAGACTTATCTCACTCTATATATTGCACTATATGAG
This sequence comes from Alisma plantago-aquatica, assembly GCA_963693085.1. NCBI lineage: Eukaryota > Viridiplantae > Streptophyta > Magnoliopsida > Alismatales > Alismataceae > Alisma > Alisma plantago-aquatica. The sequence goes on along the minus strand of OY856413.1, from coordinate 997,130,391 downwards.
TTATAACAATATGACCTCCCTTTTTAAGAGCAAACGCTAAATTAGGATTCCTTTTCAAATCAAGGAGCCAATAACTATTACAAAGGACTTATATATCTACCTACCAAGAATATCTTGCCTTCTCCAAGGTCTTACCCATTCTTGCAAAAGATCTTCAACCTTTGATCAACCCTTACTTATTCAAGGAAGTCCACCTCCTTCTTCAAGGAGATCACCTTCAAACCACCAAGTTTCTAGAGAGAGATTGGGAAGAAGAGTGGAGAGTTTCTATCACATAACCGTGTGTTACCCAAATCCTGACTCCAAATGACTATAAAGTCAATGGAGATATGACCTAGATGTCCGTCCCTAGCATGGTATTATCAAAGTGTGAATGTGGAAGAGTAAACCTTAGCATACATGAAAATATAACAATCTAAAGCCACTAATCATAATCTCAACAATCAACAAGTATATTAAACAACATTCATTATTACAAATTTCTCATTTATAAATTGAGGCACAAATTACACAAGTCTCTCATGTATACTAGGGATCTTACAGCAAGTACACATGACATAGCTCACTAAGACCATCAACTTCTAGCCATCTCTGAACCTATTAAATATGTGAAACAAGGCGGGTCAATCACATGAGGTGCTGATTACATGGCTAAAAGATCACATACATAATCTTTGCATATTTTAAAAAGAGTTCCATAAGTAACAAACAAGAAAATAATATTAAGTGCTTAGAAAATTGAGAGCCCATGTTTAATGTCATTTTACTCCAATTGTAGCATCAATATCATGTAACATAAGGCCTTTGACCAACTTCCCAATGGAAGGGTGCTCAAGATTAGCTAACCCTTTTATATGTGAGGGACCTCGAGGAAATTTCCATGAGCTAACCCTATTTCAACATGAGGGACCTCAGTCACCAAAGTTATTAATAAAAACCCTTTTTCAACATTGTATAATGGAGTTTCCATATTATGTTTGCAAGTTATAAAACAATGAGATGAGACAAACGTCGAGTACATACTAGAACACTACATGACAATTTTTGAGCAAGTAACCGATCATATATACATATTTATATATATATACATATATATATATATATATATATATATACACATATCACATTTCAATTAAGAAAGCCAAAGTCATATAACTATTTAGAGCTTGTACATGTTCTAGAGATTTTATAACCTATCCTTGACCATCTAGATTTCAAGCAACACCTGGGTAAGCACAAAATTTCTACATGCATTAGATTCTCATCATTAACCTTAAGTATATCTACATTAGGGTTTTGTCCAAGATAGGTTCACTATTGGATAATTGACCAAACACCAAAATAGATTGAGATGTATAGTAGTTCCTACCTCCGAACTATATGATGCACATTCACTACCTAGAGGGGTGAATCTGTAGGATTTGTAGTCTTGTCTCACTCTATATATTGCACTATATGAGTTATAACAATATGAACTCCCTTTTTAAGAGCAAGCGCTAAACTAGGATTCCTTTCCAGATCAAGGAGCCAATAACTATTACAAAGGACTTATATATCTACCTACCAAGAATATCTTGCCTTCTCCAAGGTCTTACCCATTCTTGCAAAAGATCTTCAACCTTTGATCAACCCTTCCTTCTTCAAGGAAGTCCACCTCCTTCTTCAAGGAGATCACCTTCAAACCACCAAGTTTCTAGAGAGAGATTGGGAAGAAGAGTGGAGAGTTTCTATCACATAACCGTATGTTACCCAAATCCTAACTCCAAATGACTATAAAGTCAATGGAGACATGACCTAGACGTCCGTCCCTAGCATGGTATTATCAAAGTGTGAATGTCGAAGAGTAAAGCTTAGAATACATGGACAGATAACAAGCTAAAGCCACTAATCATAATCTCAACAATCAACAAGTATATTAAACAACATTCATTATTACAAATTTCTCATTTATAAATTGAGTCACAAATTACACAAGTCTCTCATGTATACTAGGGATCCTACAACAAGTACACATGACATAGCTCACTAAGACCATCAACTTCTGGCCATCTCTGAACCTATTAAATATGTGAAACAAGGCGGTTCAAGCACATGAGGTGCTGATTACATGGATAAAAGATCATATACATAAGCTTTACATATTTTGAAAAGAGTTGCATAAGTAACAAACAAGAAAATAACATTAAGTGCTTAGCAAATTCAGAGCCCATGTTTAATGTCATTTTACTCCAATTATACCATCAATATCATGAAACATTAGGCCTTTGACCAACTTCCCATTGGAAGGGTGCTCAAGATTAGCTAACCCTTTTATATGTAAGGGACCTCGAGGATATTTCCATGAGCTAACCCTATTTTAACATGAGGGACCTCAGTGACCAAAGTTATTAATAAAAACCCTTTTTCAACATTGTATAATGGAGTTTCCATATTATGTTTGCAAGTTATAAAACAACGATATGAGACAAACATCGAGTACATACTAGAATACTACATGACAATATTTGAGCAAGTAAACAAGCATATATATATATATATATGTATATATATATACATATATATACATATATATATATATATATATATATATCTATATATATATACGTATCAGATTTCAATTAAGAAAGCCAAAGTCATATAACTATTTAGAGCTTGTACATGTTCTAGAGATTTTATAACCTATCCTTGAACATCTCGATTTCAAGGAACACCTGGGTAAGTAGAAAATTTCGACATGTATTAGATTCTCATCATTAGCCCTAAGTATATCTACATTAGGGTTTTGTCCAAGATAGGTTCAATGTTGGATAATTGAGCAAACACCAAAATAGATTGAGTTGTATAGTAGTTCCAACCTCCAAACTATATGATGCACATTCACTACCTAGAGGGGTGAATCTGTAGGATTTGTAGCCTTGTCTCACTCTATATATTGCACTATATGAGTTATAACAATATGACCTCCCTTTTTAAGAGCAAGCGCTAAACCAAGATTCCTATTTAGATCAAGGAGTCAATAATTATTACAAAGGACTTATATATCTACCTACCAAGCATATCTTGCCTTCTCCAACGTCTTACCCATTCTTGCAAAAGATCTTCATCCTTTGATCAACCCTTCCTTCTTCAAGGAAGTCCACCTCCTTCTTCAAGGAGATCACCTTCAAACCACCAAGTTTCTAGAGAGAGATTGGGAAGAAGAGTGGAGAGTTTCTGTCCCATAACCGTATGTTACCCAAATCCTAACTCCAAATGACTATAAAGTCAATGGAGACATGACCTAGACGTCCGTCCCTAGCATGGTATTATCAAAGTGTGAATGTGGAAGAGTAAAGCGTAGCATACATGGACAGATAACAAGCTAAATCCACTAATAATAATCTCAACAATCAACAAGTATATTAAACAACATTCATTATTACAAATTTCTCATTTATAAATTGAGGCACAAATTACACAAGTATCTCATGTATACTAGGGATCTTACAACAAGTACACATGACATAGCTCACTAAGACCATCAACTTCTAGCCATCTCTAAACCTATTAAATATGCAAAACAAGGCGGGTCAAGCACACGAGGTGCTGATTACATGGCTAAAAGATCATATACATAATATTTGCATATTTTGAAAAGAGTTGCATAAGTAACAAACAAGAAAATAACATTAAGTGCTTAGCAAATTGAGAGCCCATGTTTTATGTCATTTTACTCCAATTGTAGCATCAATATCATGTAACATAAGGCCTTTGACCAACTTCCCATTGGAAGGGTGCTCAAGATTAGATAACCCTTTTATATGTGAGGGACCTCAAGGACATTTCCATTAGCTAACCCTATTTCAACATGAGGGACCTTAGTGACCAAAGTTATTAATAAAAACCTTTTCTCATCATTGTATAATGGAGTTTCCATATTATGTTTGCAAGTTATAAAACAATGATATGAGACAAACATCGAGTACATACTAGAACACTACATGAAAATATTTGAGCAAGTAAACAAGCATATATATATCGGAATTAGGTAAATTTTATTCCGAACCCTCAAGCAAATTAGCTATTGGGACCAAGATACATTGTAGTCCAACACTACAAAACACACTACTTAGACAAAAGCTTTATGTTTTACTCTATTACAAAGGCATTTGTAGATTTTGCTCGCTAGCTCCTCCTCCTTTCTTTTCTTGTCATTATGTCTTCTATTGTTCCTCTCCTTCCATATGTGAAAGTATACGGCTGATAGACATATCAGCTCCTTCTTCTTTAAGCTCTGGATGATCTCTTTGGCTTCCTTTAGTTCTCTTCTCCTCATCCTCAGTTTGTAATGGACGAGTTCCCATACTATCTTCGTGTAGCAGCATTCCCCGAAGATGTGTCTGGATGTTTCCTTCTCTTCTTCACATAGATAGCAGACTGTGTGTGATCCCGGATACCATTTCTCGATCTTATCTAGAGTAGGTAGTGAATCGTGGACAGCCCTGTACAGGCTCATCTCCCATTTCGGAATCCCCTCTTCAGTCCATATGTGTTTTGAGACATGTACTTCAAATCGAATCTGAATTAGTTCCCAAGTCTTTTCTCTCTTCTCCTGTAAACTCCAAGCACTTCTGCTATCGTTCAGACTCTTAATGTCTTGCCACACCTCAGTCATTCGGTTGATTACTCTTGAATAGCCTTCCCTTGTTCTGGGTTTGTAATCCAGACCCTTGGGGTATCTCGACCTCATCCACTTCGCCCACAATGAGTCATCCTGCAGATACTTGAAGATTCTTTTTGCAGTGCCCCATGTAGCAATCGTTTTGGGTGACTTCAGACCTACTCCTCCTTCTTCCTTGCTTCGTGCCAACCTGCTATATTTCATTGGGTGATTGTTGCTTGCCCACACGAAATTGGATACCATCATCTCCATCCTCTCCAGTACTGCAAACGGGATTTCCCCTTGTTGTACCCAGAAGATCATAAGTCCTTCAATAGCCGATTTTGTGAGTGTGATGCGTCCTGCCATGGAAGTCTTCGTCAGAGGCCATCTGCTAATCATCTCTTCTAGCCTATCCGAACACTCCGTGAAGTCACTGACCTTCAGATTACCCCCATCCAAAGGAAACCCCAGGTACTTTGTTGGGAGATTACTAGCTATGATCCCCATTGCTTCCTCCACTTCCTCTTTGATTTCCCTGCAGTTTGTAGATAGGAACAGTTGCGTCTTCTGAATATTTGTTTGTAACCCCGTTTCTTCACCAAACTGAATCAGGAGATGTTTCAGCTGGGCAAGGTACCGAGGTTTAGCTTCCATGAAAACAAGCACGTCGTCTGCAAATATCAGATGACTCAACACCCTCGTGCCATGGACCGTGTAGGTGACTATCTCCTTCCTTCTTTCTTTGCACTCCATTAGCCTGGAGAAGTACTCCATTACTATTGTGAAGAGTAAGGGTGAGAGTGGATCCCCCTGTCTTAAACCGTTGCCACCTCTGAATAACCCCCAAGGAGAGCCGTTCACCAGAACTGAGAAGCTTGTCGTAGTTACACATTGCTTCATGAGATCAATCCATCTTTGGTTGAATCCCATCTTCGACATGATCCACCACAACATGTCCCAGTTAACACTATCTTATGCTTTCGACACATCAAGCTTTAGACAAGCTTTCTTATGCCCTCTCATGACATTAAAGTCGAGCATGAATTCACCTGCTAAAAGTGCGCAATCGCTGATACTACGTCCAGCAATGAAGGAACCTTGATTCTCTGAGACGATGAGGGGTAAAACCATCTTCAATCTCTCCGCCAATAGCTTTGCGATGATCTTGTATTGCACATTGCAGCAAGCAATCGGTCTGAAGTCAGCCATGGAAGCCGTCGTCTTCTTCTTTGGTATAAGAACAAGAAACACGTGGTTGACTTGTCTCAGGATACACCCGCCATTCATAAACCATCTTATAGACTCGCAGAGTTCCTCCCTAATCAGGTTCCATGCATCTCTGTAGAAGAAAGAGTTGAATCCGTCAGGGCCTGGAGATTTGTCAGTGCCGATGCTCCATAACGCCTCTTTAACCTCCTCCTCGGTTATCTGTCTGCATAGGATATTGTTATGAGTACTCGTAAGCTTATATTTCCACTGTATATCTTCATCCTGCAACAACAAGTTGTTATTATAGTTTTTGTTATACAGCTTGGTGTAAAATTCCGTCGCCTGTACACCTAGCTCTTCCTGGCTGTTAAGGATTTTTCCTTCAGAATCCACCAGTTCTGAGATGGTGTTGAGTGCTTCTCTCTGTCGAATAGCATTGTGATAAACCTTCGTATTTCTGTCCCCGTCTTTTATTTACTGCTGCCTACTTCTCTGCCATAGGAAGCTCTCCTCCGCTTTCTTTAGTTCCTCTAGGATTTGTTTTAAATTGATTTCCCTTTCAATCATTGTCTGGTTCAACGGATCCTTCATCAGTGTTCTTCTAACCTCCAGGAGCTCCTGTTTGTTGGTTTCAATGAGTATAGGAATGTTGACTTGCTCCTTCGACCATGACTTCAGATGCCCCTTCAATCTTTTAAGCTTCTTTGTAAAGGTATATATTGGGTTGCCTTGACTTGGTTCTTTCCAGCTCCTCTCTAATAGCTCCTTGTATCCCTCCCATTTAGTCCAGAAGTTTATGAAACGAAAAGGCCTTTTCTTCTTAGACTTCTCATGCAGTTGCATTATCAAAGGGGCATGATCGCTGATATCTGCACTCATCACCCTGATACTGGTGTTACCGTTTAGATCTATCCAACTGTTATTAACCAGAGCTCTGTCAAGCTTACAGGCTATTCTCTTCCCCAGTTTCCCTTCGTTGTTCCATGTAAAAGTATCATCTCCTTGCATGGGCAACTCACATAACTCTCCCTCATTGATCATCTGATTGAAAGATCGAATAACTGATTCAGGGACTAGTCTTCCTCCTCTCTTTTCTTCCTGCAATCTCACATTATTAAAATCACCCATGATCAGCCACGGAAGATCATTCCATTTTGCTTGTGCCAGCATCTCCTTCCATAAGGACTGTCTTTGAGAATGTAGATTGAACGCATACACTGCTGAAAAGAAGAAACACAGACCTCCTCTATTCTTGCAAACTGTAGAAATGATTTGGTCGTCGTTCACCTCCTCCTCAACCTCCCACGCATTAGGGTTCCATCCCAGGCAAATTCTGCCCAAGTCCACCGAGTCATGATTGGAAATGCTCTTCCATCCATTAGGGAATATGGATGCTACGCACCTGTAATTGCTTCTTTTTATTTTAGTTTCAAGGATCGCCGCTATGGACACTCCACTGGACTTAATCCAGTTTCTCACCTCACGTCTTTTGTAAGGGTCACATACACCCTTTACATTCCACGTGAGAACAGACATTACTAACTACTTCTTGTTCCTGGTACGCCTACCAGGTTCCTTCTCCTTCCCTTTCTCTCCTTCCTTCTCCTTTCCTTTCCCATTAGGTGTCTTTCCTTTATCTTTTTGTGGTGTAGATGTGTTCTTCTCCAGAACCATGTCTATTTCCTCCTCCAATTCACTCAGCGTACTGAAGGCATTGGAATCCACCTCTCCCTCTTCCTTTTCCTCCGATGTAGTAGCTGTTTCCTTCGAAGTTTCTATGCTCCTCGCTTTCCATGTCTTCTTTGGAATCTGGAAGCCATCGTCTTCCTTCTCCTTTTCTTTATTCATGGTACGTGGGCACTCTTGATCACCATGTCCAAAGACACAGCACTTCGAACACCTCTTTGGCACAAACTCATACTTGATGTTGAAGGGAATTGCTTCCTTTCCCGGGATGTTAACCCATACTTTTTCAGGGTTTGTGTCCTCCGCCTCTACCTCCACCAGGACTCTGGCCTCATCGGTGCCCGCCGTCTCAACGGCCCTTGTTTCCACATGCAGGACTTTCCCTACTCCTGAAGCCACGGTACCCGCCGCTTTCTGTGTCCATGTCTTCCCATTAGAAGGGATACGAATCCATATAGGTATAGAAGAAAGCTCCGTCTTTTCCAACTTGTCTCCAAACGTATACTGCTTGGTGATCACCAGGTGACTATCGAACCACCGAGGTCCGCTCTGCAAGCAAGCTTTCCTATCCATCTCATTGGAAAACCGGATCAGAAAGAATCCATTCTCCTTAGAGACAACGTCAAAATCACCTTTGGGACTCCAGACACGCCTGATCCACGCCAGAAGGTGCGGATAAAACGGCCTCTTCCCCATGACATAGATCGACACCGCAAATTCCCAGACATCTTTCATCCGTCCATACTCTTCCGCATCCAGATCTACTATCACCCTGCCATCCCTCTTGGTCGGTTTAGGAAAGATCAACCCTGCACACTCTTTCTCTTGTGCGGGGGTTCTCTTCACTACTGCAGTCCAGGGATTCCTCTTCCTCCTCTCTTCGTTCTCCTTCTCTAGGTCGTGGATCTGGTTATCCGATGGTGGGGTGGATTGGTTTTGTGGAGGGTTGAATGGTGGATGGGTGGTGGAGTTGGCATGGCTGTTGCTACCTGCCATGGCCGCCGGTCCTTCTCAGGGTCGCCCTGGCAATCGCCAGAGAAACCCTAGGAGACGGAGGGAGCGGGTGTGTACAAGCATATATATATGTATGTATGTATGTATGTATGTATATATATATATATATATATATATATATATATATATCACATTTTAGTTAAGAAAGCCATAGTCATATAACTATTTAGAGCTTGTACATGTTCTAGATATTTTATATACTATCCTTTACCATCTAGATTTCAAGCAACACCTGGGTAAGCACAAAATTTCTACATGCATTAGATTCTCATCATTAACCCTAAGTATATCTACATTAGGGTTTTGGCCAAGATAGGTTCAATGTTGAATGATTTCATGTTTTATAATCTTATAGTGATTTAGAGGTCATCACGAAGGTATGGTTCAAGTTCCAAGTCATTTTGATGTTCCATTCATTTTGTATGACCATTTCAAGGTTTAAAGCATTTACTTGCATTTTAGGGTAAAAGGACTCACAGTAGGGAAGCCAAGGTCATGATCCAAAATATATGAGGGATCCAATTATAAATCATGATTTAGATTAGGAAACTATGGACATAAGAATCAAATATTCAAATATAGGTGGATTCCCCTAAGTCAAGGTATCAAAGTTTGACATTGGTATCAACATATCCACACGCATTCAATAACCAACTTAGTTCATATATGCCATCAAGCGTCAACATGAGACTAAAGTTGTATATCCACATATAATATTTCATAAGCGAAGGAGGATTTCCTAGTTTTGATAGGGGAGGAAAAGAGAAAGAGTCCACATAAACATTAAGGCACAAGTATCATAATTCGAGTCACATAGGTCACATTCATGAATTATGTTTCAAATGAGTCAATCATTGTAATAGGGGTTATGGAAAAATATTAGAGTCATGAGGTGTGACACAGCTGACTAATTTTGAAGTTGATTAACATCGGTCAACATTAAGATGTGAGACTAGCATAATAGGGCATGACACTTAATTAATATTCATAACAAGACATATAAATGTAATAAGTTAAAACAAGAGAAAGAAAGGTACTTAGGATCATCATTAGGCTCTAAGGAACATGAACATTACTAATTTGGGGATTAGAGGATAGATTGAGCATCAATGGTCCCCACTTTGTCATAATCAAGCTTTAAGCATAGTCAATAGTAGTCCAAGATCACATTTTTCGAAATATTAGAAGACTATGAGAAAATTTAGAGTCTATAAAGATGTTCACCATGTAAGGCTCATTGAGCTCATCAATTTGATATATAATTTTGTATATTTTGGATGAGGGAGGTGGAATTTATGGATATTAGAACACTTCAATTAAAATATTAGAAAACAACTTAGGTGTTACCTATATATGATGTGTTCAATCACTGTTGTGGATGTAGGATCCAATCACTTTCAAGGCAAGTGACTCCTAGCTGTGCATGTCACAACACACATTGCCCAGCCTCAGGCGATCTCGCCAGACCACCATCGTGCGACTCCACACCGCTTGCCATCACCCAAGGCTCATGATCTCGACCGTTGGGATCAGATCAAGCACTGTGGATCCTGTCTCATTGAGGTGTGCGGTAGAGATGGGAGAGAAGTGGGTTTGTGCTGATGTGGCTACCTCTCAATGGTTTGGGTGGGTCCTCTTTTGGCCAACCTTGACCCCGACCCAAGCCTTTTATGTGTGCGCCTCACGCAAGGCCACGATGGTGCCGCAAGACTTGTTAATGGGATCCATGATGTGGGGCATCTAAAAGCCTCTGTGTCGCTCGTGGAGATGTTGACCAAGCTTGTTTTGGTGCCACAGACCCAACTATGCCCTCTTCTAGAGCTGAGGCATGCCTGATTGTAAATGCCCCGCTGGGCTCCATGGCGGCGCTTGGGCTTCTGGAGGTAGAAGAAGGTGGTGAAAAACAAGTTATGGGGCATGAAAAGAGGAAAGGGAAAAGGGAGAGGGAGAAGAATGGGACTGAATGGGATCTTAAATTATCTAAATGTGTGAGGAATGGGGTGTATGGATGAACAATATAGGGTGGTTAGGTGGCGGAAACACCTCTTGCGTCGGTGGCACATACGGGGCTAGGGGAGATGAGTCCCCAGCCTTGGATATCACGAATATAAGATCCAAAGGACAAGAAAAGACATGTATTAGGGTTTGGGACAAGCCTTGGTGGTTTTTGGGCCACGTTCTTAACTTTGGGCCCAATAAGGCTCAATTGTCACATAAATCAATTAAATCAAGTGCAATTTAAGCCAATCTTCATAAAGCATAACATGGGCTCTAGAGGTCCGATTGAAATGCTTTTTGTGTCGTTGGATTCAAAATTTAAAGATTTACAACATGATGTATATTAGATAGTAAACATATCATATTAATAAGGTTAAAAATTGCTTGAAAGAGTGTGATATGTTAAGAGCTTGGAACTTAGGTCCATGATCAAGTTATGTCAAAAATCAGAATATCAAACATATAATGATCAAATTGGGTCCTCAACATAGTTAAGTAATGAAATTGAATTTCAATTGAGTGATATGGTTCACAAACAAGATAGAAGGAGTATAATAAATGAGAAAGTTAGGTTGTCACATACTTCCCTCCTTAAAAGAAATTTTGTCCTCAAAATTCGTCCAAGATCATAAACTGGAGTCAAAGTCAACATTTTCAGTGTACTTAGGAGCCAAACTAAGGTATCAATGCATATCCCATCATGGGATGCACACACAGTTTCCATCCTCAAGGGTATACCCATCCCCATAAAAATACATATTACTTGGTGTATATCATATCATGCTATCATCTTGAAATTAGGGTTTTCCCATCCCTTAGTATACCTACATTAGGGTTTTTGTTCATATCTTCATATGAGACCCAGGTGTATTATCAAAATCTATGTTATCAATTCCCAAGTGAACATGTTCACAATCATCACCTACAAATGATATCATCATTGAAAGTGTATATTTCATCATTATACTAGATTTCATGCATCTTTTAGTTTCCCCCAAAAATTCTACCAACTATCCCCAATTGTGTTCATCATTTCTCGTTTTGGATATGAAATTAAGCAATTTATTCATCATGTTTATTCGAGTTATGAACCTAAGAGCACTGTCATATAGAGTTAATCATTTTTCTTTTGGGTATGAGATTAGGCATGTTACCCCTGATTTTCAAGCTAAGATCTCTAGGCATCATTGTATCAAGTTCATGATTCCAAATTACATCTTTCATGTATAGGATGATTTCATACTAGGTCTATCTTATGAGGGTGGTGTATTGTGAGTACATTAAGTTTTAACTTAAGTGGGATATTTCATGTATCTAGCATCATTCTAGGATAAACATCATTGTTAACATTGAGGTCTCATAATTATCTCACCCGTATCTCAAATGAGCTCCACAAGCTCAATACACTTATGCTAAGACCTATATATATCCAACAAGACATGCTAACCACAACCATCTACCCATAACAAAATTTCTACCCATCTTTAAAGAAACAAGGGCAACCACTAGATTCCTTTATATACAACTACTAATCCAAGGACAAGGTTGATCATGGAGATCACACATCATGTAAGTCATCTTAGGGTCTTGGGACATCTCCCTCACATATATAGAAAACATCATATATCGAATGCATCTTCCTCTAGGGTTAGATCTTTTCATACGAAATCTTGTGTTCAACAATTCAAGGGAACCACAGACTAGGTGCCTCAACTCACATACTTAGAAGTGGTCTAGTTAGGGACTTAACATCGTGTATTTCATCATACATATTTTTCAGCATTTCACATATATTTTGGAGTTTAGGTACTCTGACCTTCTCCCGTGTCGGGCTAACCCATATCAACGGTTCACCCTTTTTGTATGTCCCATCCTAGACATCCTTCTTTAAGCACAAAGCTAGGTCAAGGATCCGCTTGACATGCATGGTTTTGATGTGATTCTTGGGATGAATACTTTGCAAAAGTATTAGGTGATATTTGATTGTAGTGCTAAGATGGAGACATTTGTCAAGGTGATGTTTCATGGGCATTCTGACATGTCTAGTTTCAACTATGACAGTAGAGAAGTGGATGAGACAAGGATATGATGCATTCTTGGCACATGTGATGGATACAAAGGCAGAGGGTCCTAGTATTCAGGAAGTTCCTGGTGTGCATGAATTTGAGGATGTGTTTCTCGATGAGTTTCCAGGTGTATCTCCATCTAGAGAGATTTATTTTAAAATCAATCTAGTTCCAGGTACTCAACCTATAGCGCAAACACCATATAGGATGGCACCGACAGAGATGTGGGAATTAAAAAAGTAGTTTTAAGAGTTACTTGAGAAAGGTTTCATTAGGTCGAGCACATCACCCTAGGGTGCTCCCATTCTGTTTGTTAAGAAGAAGGTGTTGACTTGAGAGTTCTACATTGTCCATATTTTGATAATGACTTAACCATTCCATTCCTATGTATCTAATATGTTTGTTCAAGATTGATTTTAGGCTTTAGGTACATGAAAAGGATCAAATTACACAAGCCCTAGCTTGTTCAAGTTCAAGTCAAATGCAATTCAAGTGTGCAATTTGGGTAATCACTCCAAACAACCTTAGATGATTTTTTTAATCACTTGCATTGATGATATGACTTGTAACTAAGATGAGAAAAATATTAGGGACACTTAACTTCAAGGTTTAATCACCCAAAAGTCAACTTAGAAAATTTTTCACAAGATGTTCATCGGTCAAGTTGGAAACTCGACTGATCCTATGATGGATTTTCTAAAGATGACCCATCAGTCAAGTGGTAAACTCATAGAACTCGACCGACAGACTCTCTGAGAAAATCTAATTTTAGCTCATCGGTCAAGTTTACCAAAACAAACTCGATCGATAGTTTGAAAATTGGTTTTGTCTTTTAGTTGATCAGTCGAGTTACCTTTATTGAAACTCGACCAAATGTACTGTACGGAAAATGCAGAAAAAGTGATTATAACCGTTGGTGAGTTGTTTTGGGTGAAAATATATTTGTTTCACTGTATAAAATAGTTATATTTCAAACCTAAGTAATCCCCAACTCAAGGGAACACCCCCATCTATAAATAGGACCCCTTAGATTTCATTCCAAGTTTGCTCGTTTATGATATTCTAAGTCCTTGCTATAGTTGAGTGTGTTGCAAATCCTTCAGCCCCTTTCTCTTTCTAGTTTACACTTCATTTCATGATTATGAGTGAGATAGGCCTGTTGTAAGAGATCTACTCCCTTGTGCATGTAAAGATCTCATCTACTCCATCTTTCCTATCCCTTTCCTCCATGAAGAAAAGGTGAAGCAAGCTACTCCAAGTGAAGGTGGAGTTGTTGTTGTTCCTCTTCAAGCTTGTTGAAGAGGTGATGATCTTCTCCAGGAGAAGGAGAAGGAAAAGGCTAAAGATCCAACAAGAGTGGAATAGTCCTTGAAGGTGGAAGACTTGTGCTAGAGTGGGTATGACCTTGGTGAAAAAAACCACTAGAGGGGGGTGAATAGGGTTTTATGGATATTTTAATAATAATTTAACCAAAGCAAAAAACCACAAAAATATTGGACAAGGGGACAAGGATTTAGAGTGGTTCCAACCTTAGCAAATACTAAGGTAGTCAATCCACTACCTGATTGCTTACCCAACTGGGATTTTGAAAGTATTTAATTTTATTACCTCACAAGGATGTTACATAAAAGTACAATACTTTCACCAAACCCTTTGAACAACCTTCACCTAGAAGTAGTCTCACCAACCTTGAAGCAGCCTTCCTTGAAGTAACCTCAAGCTCCCCTTGAAGTAGCCTTCCTCTTGAAGTAGCTTCCCGTTGAAACAACCTTCTTGAAGTAGTCCAAAGTCCACCTTCTCCACTGAGAAGACCCTTCTCCACCTGAGAAGTCAAACCCTCTCCAATCCACAGCCTCCAACCCTAGGAGTGGCAAGGAGAGCACAAACAATATAAAGGAACAAGAAGGAAAAATAGAAATTACAATATCGTTGTAGCACAAGGCTTGATTTCCTATATCAAGCATTTTGATCTCCTAACCAATGTATATAGAAGTGTTGGTGTAGTGGGTAGGAGATGCTAGCTTATAGAACACGAATTTAGAGCAATGGAAATGAATAGACAATGTTGGAATTGCTCAATTGCTCAAAAGAATGAATTTGCCAATTGCAAGTATGAATGCTCAAGTGTAGCACAAGTGTACTTTGGGTGTCCTATGGCTTGTCCTATTTATAGGAATGGCCTGTGGATGCTTAAGGACGTTCTAGACACTTTTTAGGGGGTTCTTAGTGCTTAACTAGTCATTAGGTAACCATTTGTTGCTTTAATAATAGCTAGTTAATTAACTCTGAAAAGTGCAGACAGAACTCATCTCGGTCGAAGAATTGTCGACTGAGAGTCCTTATCGGTCGAGGACTTGTCGACCGAGGGACTGTCTGGGACAAGTGTATATAAAGTTCTACTCCAACTACCAACTACCTTGTCTGCTATGTCTAACGGCTACCTGGGTCTTTCTCGGTCGAAGAGTTTGTCGATCGAGAGTGTCTCAGTCGAGAATTTTGTCAACTGAGATTGACCCTATTTTAATGTTTTAAACCAAGTTCCAAGTGTGTGTATGAGTGTGCAGATGTGATACTATTTTAGTAGATGACCTATCTAAGTGTTGTGATTGGCTAGGGAAGATCTAACACTTGATTTACATGATGTCTAAGTACTTGTACATTATATATTTGTACAAGTTTTTACATTTGATTACATTCATGACTTAAAGCAATTTTAGCATATAGATCTTCCAAGTAGTTTTTCATCCTCCTAATTCCTGCAACACTCAAGTAGCACGTTAGATCCACAAGAATGAAATGTTTGTCATCATCGAAACAAAGGGATTATAATAATGTCCAATTTAGCCAACAATCTCCCCCTTTTTGAAGATGACAAACATTTCCTAAATATAAAATAAGGAAATATAAATCATATGAGTTTCATACCTGAAGTTTACCTTTTATAGACATTTTCTTGTTTTGCAAATGTGTACTGGCCCGAGTTTTATGAAACTCATTTTACTTTATGTTTTAGATTTATATTATTTCTCCTCCTTCGTCATTTCAAAAAGATATCCAGGAAAATCATTTTGTATGACTTTTATTTCTCCCCCTTAATTTTATGCTATGCTCCCCCTTAAAGAGATATTCAAATTAAAAGCAAGGGATTAATGCAAACCAATTATTGTTAAATTTAGCCACAATTTATTTTTCAATCATTTGCAAAGGATGTTAAGCCTTGAAATGATATGAGTTCCTTTTAAGTCCATGGCATATGTGTATTTATTTCTCATCCATTTAGCAAGGGATGTTAAGCCCTAAAAATGATATGGGAATCCGTTAAGCTCATGACTATATTTAAAAGTTTCTCAAGCATTTACAAGGGATGTTAAGCCCTGAAATGATATGAGATTCTTTTAAACTTATAGTAGAATGTATCTCTAATCAAATACACGGGACGTTAAGCCCAATTTGTTTAGAGAATTCCATTAAGAGCAAGATATATGTCATATTCATGAATATTGTAGATTTCTTTGTTTTCATAACCAAAATTACTTTTAAGGATACTAAGGTCATAACAAGCTTCAAATGATGTTTATAAAGTTTTGTAAGCTTCTTAATCTTATAATCAAGATAGTTTGTGTGAGCTCCCCCTTAATCTTATAGTCAAGATAATTTAAGAATTCTAAGGTCACAATAGGTTGTTAAGATTTGATTTTAACCTTTTTATTAGAGCTTTTGTACTAAAATCATGTTTTCAATATGATGAATATCTTTTGAATCAAGATACTAAGATTAAGTGCGGTAAAATGATGTACAAATAAGCATTTTTTCAAGCTTATTTTAGGTCAACCTTGACTTCGACCATAGAGCCCCTTGGTCAAACTTTGATTTCAACCAAGAGGCAATTTCTGCATATTTCTAATTTGAACACTTATATGTGAAGTATAATTTCTGCAGATTTTTAATTTAAAATGCATTTGTGCCATGAAGTTTTACTATTTATGCAAAATGCCATCTTCATATGAGCTAAATCATAATGATCAAAAACAATATCCATTCATGGTTTGTATATATGGATCAAAGATTTACCAATGAAACATAATGAGCATGGCGCAATGATTATGATAGAACAGTAGAAGTATATCCACAATATAATGATAGAAGCATATAATTTTATGAAATACAATGATTATGATCATCTAAACTAAATTTCAATACACATGGTTCCTATATGGATAGACCAAGAAATACTTTAGGAAAAATCATGTGAATTATGATAAAACAGTAATTTCCTTGATTAAACTAATCATGATTCATATTTTCAGTTTTAAGTCAAACCATTTAGAGAATAAACCAAAATAATCTCATTCAGGTTCATAAGTTTTCAATTTTTAAGACAAACTATGTAACTGAACATACCTAATAAACTTTTTTCAATTAATGAATAAGGTTTGTTCAAGATCAGTCTTCATATATCACTTTTGCAATATGTTTAAGGATTTCATATTCATAATGTTATATCTTAATTTATGATACAAAAGATCAATATGTCTTGTTTCAAAGATGGCCTTCCAAGATTTATTCTTGATTTGCATGTTAAATCAATCATTAATAACAAATTGATAGCAAACTAGATTAATTAAAAAATAGGTTCAGCAGATTTATTACAGACTTGAAAACAGTAACCTGCTCGGTCGACTATTTCTCGACCGACAATGTTCTCGGTCAAACAGTTTCTCGACCGAGAATGTTTCTGTACCATTTCAGAACTATTTTTAGTAATTGTTTCCAAGTAAAACAATAATATGAAAGTTAAAGCTTGATTGTGTTGAGATATGACATTTGTATATCAAGAATCAGTTGAGGTCAAATCTCAACTAGTCAAATTCAAATTTCTAAGTTTTAGGAACCCAAGCTAGATCATTATTCCTTTTCTTGTATGGTCATGAAAAAGAGTAGTGTCTAAGATGCAAGCAACAATGACAACTAATAGAGTCAATCTCATTTCTCTTTCTAGGAGTGGAGTTGTTCTTAGGTACATACATGGATTATTATCTAGCACTTGTGTCCTTCTCCAACTAGGTTTTTGATAAGATTTTCCCTTAGTTTTATAACCTAGTCCTCTCCTTCCAATTTGACGATAAGAATCATTTAAGATATTATCAAGAATATTATTGTTACTCAAGCTACTCACTTTTTGTTGTAACTTCATAATCTCATCCGTTTTCTTCTTGATGTCTAATTTTGCTTGATCTAGATTAGATAATAAAGAATCTCTTTCTTTCACAATAATATAATAATCTAGATGTGTACACAAAATAGGTTGTTTTTGAAGATCATTTACTTGAGTTTGCAAGTTTAACTTTTATAGGGAGAGAAGATTGCAATTTGCTTCTACAGATTTAAGCTTAATATCATAATCTTCAATACTCTTTTTGAGATCTTCATTTTCAAATGTGAGAGCAAGAAGTTTATCATGTAACACTTTATTTGATTTCTTAAATTTCTTCTTGCACTCAATATATTTCTCATGTGTATCTTGAAGGCTAGTAATTAGATATTCTTTTGGTAGATCAAAAAGACTTACCTCTTCTTCTTCTTCTTCATTTATTGTAGCAATAAGACATTCTACTTCTTCTTTTCCATCATCACTATCATCACTTGAATCATCCCATGCAGCTTTATATGCTCTTTCTTTCTTTTTGTGAGATGATTTCTTTCCTTTCTTGAATTCTGGACAATCACCTTTCATGTGTCCCTTTTTGCCACATTCAAAGCACCTGGAAGAAGAAATACTTGAAGTTTTGTTAGTTTTAAAACTTTTATATTGCTTACCATTTACAATGAGAGTTTCTTCTTCACTATCATCTTCACTTGTGTCATGATTGATCTTGTTTGATGCTTTGAATGCAATGTCCTTCTTTCTCCCTTGTTGAAGTTCACATTCTCATCTTTCTTCCTCTTCTAAAGTTGCCTCATGTGCTTCTAGGTTGCCAATAAGTTGTTCCATCCTTAGCCGTGTGAGATCATTTGCTTCTTCAATAGCAGTCACCTTAGGCTTGTATTTGGGAGGAAGAGATCTAAGGATTTTTGAAACTTGATCTTCTTCACTAATTACTTTACCTAAAGCATTTAAACCATTCACAATAGAAGAGAATTTTGCATACATTTCACTAATAGACTCATTTTGATCCATATGAAATTGTTCAAATTTCTGTTTAAGCATTCTGATTTTAGAGTTTTTAACTTGAATAGTTCCTTCATATGTTATAAAATGTCTATGCCATATCTCATAAGCCGTTTCACAATTTGATATTCTATTAAACTCACCAATGGAAATTGAACAATAAAGTATACTTATAGCTTTTGCATTCATTTGGGCTGACTTTACCTTATTAGCATCCCAATTTGCATATTCCGTTTCAGGAAGTTCATATGGAGTAGATACCATTCTCCATAAATCCCAGCTGATTCCTTGGAAGTAAAATTGCATCCTCCTCTTCTAGTAGGTGTAGTTAGTGCCATCAAAAGCTGGAGGTCTAGCCACGAGTGTTCCTCCCAAGTTGAGGTTGTTGAGTACCCCATCACCCATTCTTTAAGACTTTGTTAGAGTTCCTTGAAGCCCTGCTCTCATACCAATTGAAAAAAACCACTAGAGGGGGGTGAATAGGGTTTTATGGATATTTGAATAATAATTTAACCAAAGCAAGCAACCACAAAAATATTGGACAAGGGGACAAGGATTTAGAGTGGTTCCAACCTTAGCAAATACTAAGGCAGTCAATCCACTACCTGGTTGCTTACCCAACCGGGATTTTGAAAGTATTTAATTTTATTACCTTACAAGGATGTTACATAAAATTACAATACTTTCACCAAACCCTTTGAACAACCTTCACCTAGAAGTAGTCTCACCAACCTTGAAGCAACCTTCCTTGAAGTAACCTCAAGCTCCCCTTGAAGTAGCCTTCCTCTTGAAGTAGCTTCCCGTTGAGACAACCTTCTTGAAGTAGTCCAAAATCCACCTTCTCCACCGAGAAGACCCTTCTCCACCTGAGAAGTCAAACCCTCTCCAATCCGTAGCTTCCAACCCTAGGAGTGGCAAGGAGAGTACAAACAATATAAAGGAACAAGAAGGAAAAATAGAAATTACAATACCATTGTAGCACAAGGCTTGATTTCCTATATCAAGCATTTTGATCTCCTAACCAATGTATATAGAAGTGTTGGTGTAGTGGGTAGGAGATGCTAGCCTATAGAACACGAATTTAGAGCAATGGAAATGAATAGCCAATGTTGGAATTGCTCAATTGCTCACAAGAATGAATTTGCCAATTGTAAGTATGAATGCTCAAGTGTAGCACAAGTGTACTTTGGGTGTCCTATGTCTTGTCCTATTTATAGGAATGGCCTATGGATGCTTAAGGACGTTCTAGACACTTTCTAGGGGGTTTTTAGTGCTTAACTAGCCGTTAGGTAACCATTTGTTGCTTTAACAATGAATAGTTAATTAACTCTGAAAAGTACAGATAGAACTCATCTCGGTCGAAGAATTGTCGATTGAGAGTCCTTCTCGGTCGAGGACTTGTCGACCAAGGGACTATCTGGGACAAGTGTATATAACGTTCTACTCCAACTCCCAACTACCTTATTTGTTGTGTCTAACGGCTACCTGGGTCTTTCTCGGTCGAAGAGTTTGTTGACCGAGAGTGTCTCGGTTGAGAATTTTGTCGATCGAGATTGATCATGTTTTAATGTTTTAAACCAATTACCAAGTGTGTGTATGAGTGTGCAGATGTGATACTATTTTAGGAGATGACCTATCTAAGTGTTGTGATTGGCTAGGGAAGATCTAACGCTTGATTTACATGATGTCTAAGTACTTGTACATTTTATATTTGTACAAGTTTTTACATTTGATTACATTCATGACTTAAAGAAATTTTAGCATATAGATCTTCCAAGTAGTTTGTCATCCTCCTAATTCCTGCAACACTCAAGTAGCACGTTAGATCCACAAGAATGAAATGTTTGTCATCATCGAAACAAAGGGATTATAATAATGTCCAATTTAGCCAACACTTGGAAGAAGGATGAAGACTCTTGCAATGTGGGTAAGCCCTTGGTATGGTGGAATACTCTTTGTGCTTGGATGGGTAAGTCCTTTGGTGGTCTTGTGTTGTATCTCTTATTGGTGATAATATAGAGAAAATCACTTGTAAAGTCCTAGAGGTTGACCTCTCTAGGTAGTGGACTAACTCTATCCTAGTTTGGAGAGTGGAACCACTCTACATGACCTTGTTAAGTTCTTGCTATCAATTCCTCTCATCCTTGCTATGCTTGTTAGTTAGGACTCCAAATTGCACTTAATATATTGGTTTTAATTTGAAGGTCTAATCTATCTTGTGAGAATTTTTGAAGCTCTATCCACCCCCCTCCAGAGCCCTAGATACAACAAATGGTATCATAGTTAAGGATCTTCTCCAACAATCTCCCACAAGATGAGAAGATGGGAGAAAACCTACTTGGTTCTCTCAACCTAGATGGAAGATTCTCCATGTGTCGTCCGGTCTTTGATGGCACCAACTTCCTCTATTGGAAGAGGCGTATGCAATTCTATATTCAAGGCATGAACTTTGACATGTGGAAGGTGATGGTCACACCTTAAAAGGAGCCAACTGGAGCTGTTGCAACATGGAGTGAAGCTACTATCAAAGAAGTTGAACTCAATGCTATAGCCATAAGCATCCTCTATGCATCCCTTACCCCAACGGAGTTCAATCGGATCTCATCTTGCGACACCGCCTATGACATTTGGGACAAATTGTGCATCACTTATGCAATCAAGGAGGCAAAGATCTACATGTTGAAAAGCCTTCTAGAGAACTTCAAGATGGACAAGAAAGAAGGGATTGCAGAGATGTACTCAAGAGTCAATGTCATCATCAATGGGTTCACTGTATTGGGAAACACTTTGGATAGAGGTTTAATCAACTCCAAGACTTGAGGACTCTACCAGAGAGATGGGAGTCAAAGGATGCCTCCATTGAAGAAGTGAGGAGCCTTGATGACATCCCAACTGACGAGCTCATTGGCAACCTCCAAGCCCATGAGTCAAGGCTTGACAAGCAAGCAGAAGAAGCCAAGCAAGAAGAGAAGGAAGCCAAGAAGATCAAAGATAGTGCTTTCAAAGCACAAGTGGAGGCAGTCATCCTTTAGCAACAACTTGCTTGCCAGACTTCTCCCTCCTCCTCTAGTGAAGATGATGACCCAAGTGAGCATGAAGCCAACTACATCAAGGGAAAACACTTCAAGGGAAAGCAAGCCTCCTCCTTCTTTACTCATATATGATACAAGTGTGGACAAAAGGGACACTACAAGTGTGAATGTCCCAAGTCAAGAAAGTCACACCACAAGGGAAGCTCAAAGAAGGAAAAATAGTACAAGAAGGGGAGAAAATACAAGAGGAAGGACAAGAAGGAGAAGAGACACAAGAATGAAGCTCATGCAGCTTGGGAAGCTTTATCTTCAAGCAGCTCAAGTTCCAAAGAAGATGGAGAGTGCCACCTTGCACTCATGGCCTCTACTAGTGAAGAAATTGGTGAGTTAAGTCAGGTAAATGAGGTAAGTTTGCATGAGTTATCTAAGGAAGCCATTATTGACATACTTATCTCTACCCGTTCATCTTTTGCTAAATGTAAATCTAAAAAAAGCGGTTAGGAAAAATCATTGATGATCTATATGCTAAACTTGAAATTATTGAATTGAATGAGAAAGCTAATCTTGAGAGTGTTGATAATTTGCAAGGGCAATACCTTGATCTTGAGCTCCAATACAATGGGGTTGAAGTTGAGAATGGTATCTACCTTAAGAATATTCAAAATCTTAACAAAGAAAACCAAAATTTCCTTAAAGAGCTTGAAATAGTTAAAACTAAAATGCTGAATTTAAGCTCCTTATTGATGCTCATAGAGAAGAAAGAGATGTCTGTCTTAAAGAAATCCAAATGCTTAAATCTAAAAATGCTAGGTTACTTGGTCAAGTAAATGATCTATCTTCTATACCTTTATTGCCTAGTGCTAATGTTGCGTCTATCTCTCTTGAAAAGGATTCATATTTAACTAAAGCCTTATGTCTTGACGTTGATATTGTTCATTCTAGGAATGGCATAGATAGCTTATCTTCTACCATTATCTCTTTGAATGATGATAACCATAGATTGAGAGCATCCCTATAGAAATTCCTCAAAGGGAAGGACTCCCTAAATGAAATCCTTGACCATTCTACCAAACAAAGTGGTAATAGTGGTTTGGGATTTGTAGGGGGAACACCAAAGGGCAAGAGCAAAGCTAAAGGTAAGAAAAAGAGCAAGGAAACCTCTTTCTTCATAGGAGAGTCTTCAGGCACTAAGAATCCTATAGTTTGTTCTTATTGCAATTGTGATGA
This sequence comes from Alisma plantago-aquatica, assembly GCA_963693085.1. NCBI lineage: Eukaryota > Viridiplantae > Streptophyta > Magnoliopsida > Alismatales > Alismataceae > Alisma > Alisma plantago-aquatica. The sequence goes on along the minus strand of OY856413.1, from coordinate 997,107,348 downwards.
TCATTACTCTATGTATTGTCTTTATAAGCCTAAGGGAACCATTCCAAAGATGAAATGGGTCCCCAAGCTAACTCTAGATCCCAAAGTTTGAGTTGGGAACTGACATTCTCATTTCTTGCAGGAAAAAGGAAGATGGATTATTGATAGTGGCTGCACTAAGCATATAATAGGTGATATAAGCCATTTCAACAACTTCACCAAAAAGAAAGGAGGATCGGTCACCTTTGGGGACAACACGAAAGGTAAAGTCAAAGGTGAAGTAATTCCTATTCTAAAAGATCTCAACATCACCCAAAAGGGAAAAGAGGTGGTCACTCAAGAAGAAGAGAAATATGATGAGAAGAAGGATCCAACCCCACGATTTGCAAAGAATCATCCAAAGGAGATGATTTTAGGTGATCCATTTAAAAGAGTGAAGATGTGGGCTACATTCAACAAGGAGCAAGCCAACAACGCCTTCATCTCACAACTCAAGCCTAAGAAAGTCAAGGAAGCTCTTGGGGATGACAAGTGGATCCTAACTATGCAAGAAGAGTTGGAGCAATTTGAAAAGAACAAAGTTTGGACCCTAGTGCCAAGACCAAGTGATAGAAACATCATTGGCACCAAATAGGTCTACTGCAACAAGCTTGATGAAATTGGAAAAGTGGTAAGGAACAAAGAAAGGTTAGTGGCTCAAGGCTACAATCATCTGGAAGGTATAGATTTTGATGAAACATAAGCACCTGTAGATGGACTTGAGTCCATTCATATGTTGCTTGCCTTTGCTATATTTAAAAACTTTCTTATGTATTAAATGGGTGTTAAAAGTGCATTTTTGAATGGTACAATTAAAGAGGAAGTGTATCACAACCTCCGGGTATTGAACATGATAGTCTACCTAACCATGTTTATTTGTTGCAAAAAGATCTCTATGGACTCAAACAAGCACCTAGAGCTTGCTATGAGAAATTAAAGAACTTTTTCTTAGATCATGGGTATTATCATGGGCAAAGTGGATTCAACCTTATTTCTAAAGCACACTTCTAACAATTTTCTTATCATACAAATATATGTTGATGATATCATTTTTGGTAGAACTAACCTTGATCTTTGCAAATAATTTAGTGATATTATGCAGAGTGAATTTGAGTTGAGTATGATGGGTGAACTCACATTCTTCCTCGAATTTCAAATCAAGCAAACAAAAGATGGGAACTTCATCAACCAAGGCAAGTACACAAGTGAACTACTCAAGTGCTTTGGGATGGAGAACACCAAGCCGATGGACACACCCATTTCAAACACCGCCAAACTTAAAAAAAGATGAAGAAGGTGAGAAGGTAGATGAGAAGCTCTATAGAGGTATGATTGGAAGTTTAATTTACTTAACTACCTCTAGACCTGATATAATGTTTAGTGCTGGCTTGTGTGCTCAATTTCAGTCAAATCCTAAGAAATCACATCTTATAGATGTTAAGAGGATTTTAAGGTACTTAGCCAAAACCCAAAATTTTGGACTATGGTATCCCAAGTCAAAGGACTTTACTCTTACTGCCTATAGTGATGTGGATTATGCAAGATGCTTGATTGATATAAAGTGCACAAGTGGCAATTGTTTCCTCCTAGGACCATGCTTGGTGTCTTGGTTCTCCAAGAAATAGAGCATAGTGGCATTATCAACTACTCAGTTGAATACATTGTAGTCGTGAGTTGTTGTACCCAGGTCCTATGGATGAAGCAAATTCTCCAAGACTTTAACATTCATTTTGATGCTTCTCCTATCTATTGTGATAATACTAGTGCAATTAACTTGTCATATAATCCTATATTGCATAGTAGAGCTAAACATATAGAGGTTCATCATCATTTTCTTTGTGATCACATTGCCAAGAAGGATATTTATATTATGCATGTGGACACAGAAAATCAGTTGGTAGACATTTTCACTAAACCTCTAGATAGAGAGCAATTTAACTTTATTAGATCAAAATTGCTTATAACTGTCATGAATGAATGTGATATGCCTTGTAGCTAGTTGTCATCTATCCTATATGTTTTACCTCTATTTTGATCATCTTTGCTTGCTAATATGCTAAAAATCTATTTTTCATGTTCATTTTGCCTTGTTTTTTCTCTTGTTTTTGTTTTTTTTTGCAAACACATGTTTTACCACAAAATTGTACCCAATGATGAGTAATATGTGCCTAAGTATGTTCAAAATACATAATGGGCTAGAAAATAAATTTAATTAGCATTCAAAGGGCTAGAAACTAAGTTTCTTATGTTTAGGTCAGGTTGACCATCAATCGAGTTACTAACTCGACCGATCAGAGGCCGAGAGCTTTTTAAAAAGCTTATCCATTGAGTTTCTGAGTTCACAGAACTTGATCAATGGTCGGGTAGGAGCAATCTTAAGTTGGGTTCGACCGACTATTCTCCCTCTCAACTAGAGAAAAGTTGACTGATTCCACCTCCATATGCCCTAAGCTCTCTACCCTTGCCCTAAACTTCCTCAACCTAGCCCAAATCTGACCTAGCTAGACCTTCCTTGACCTTCCCCCTTGCTAACCTAGGTCTGTGGATGAGGTTTGTTGGTGTTTTCTTAGCTTTTGTTGTAAGGAGTGGGATCCACTCCCTACTAAAGAAAATTTGAAGAATAAAACATCCATTATGAACACACTTGAAGGTATGCTGGAATAGGTGTAAAATTTTCAAATTTCAATAAATGGTATTCAAAACAACCAAAGTGTAGCAGAGGAATTAAACAAATGACTATATTCAATTTTCCCCAAAGATTACAAAAGTACACCATAATATCCCATAACGGTTTACATGTATGATACAACATAAGGATCTAAGTAGAGGGAAGTCTAAACTACTTCCAATCTGTCTCCAAGAGCTAGGTCCTTGTTGGAAGCTATGTCCTCCTTGATCATGTTCAACACCTTGATCTAAACCTGGGTGGTTGGGAAAGCACCCAACAAGAGAGAGAAAAACAAGGTATGTGTCAATTAATGAACAAGAACAAAAGATAAGGAAATAACATGAAACTAAAGGCTAACATTTCATCATAAGATGAAGAGAACAAGAGTATGAGGCATAATTAAAATAGATGCTTTCCATAAAAAGAAAATAGTAGAAGATTTGCATGCAGGATTAATATTGAATACATTAACTAAGTAGGCTTGATGCACCTACCAGACCTCAACCTATAGGTGAGGGGAGAACTAATACATTCTCAGTCACCTATACATATTTTTATGGGGGAGAATAAGACATTCCCCAGGGCAACATAACACATGCCCTATCTATGGGTAGTTGTACATAAGTGCCATTACTATAGCTAAATAGTCCATAAAATCTACATGCTAGAAAATAAATCATGGCAAGTAAAAGCATCATATCAATTAGAACATGGTAGTGGGGGTATAAGACCCAAGAAAAATAATATCATTACCAATTTTGAGGCAATTTATCAAAAGAATCATGAATAGAGGAAATAGGGTTCATATAGTGCCTTATTAGGGAATATAGGGTTTGGTTTGTAAATATTTCAACTTAGGGTGTAAGAATGAACATACATAAATAGGGATTGCACATACCTCTCTTACTGATATCAATTACTAACTTTCACCACTTCAATTGACTCCAAGTTACACTTTGCCTATTTTCAATGTATTAACATGTATTGGAGTACATAATGCATATTAATGTATAGAAACCCTAATTTTAGAACTTTTTAGAAAAACCAGGATTAAGATTATGAAAATATCACAAATTAACTTATTAGGTTATCTTGATCAAGAAAACATATTTTTATATTAATTCTGGAGTTATGATGATTAAGATGTACTTTTTATGGATTTTATGTATTAAATTCATTTTACAAAAATCACCCTTCATCAAACCACAAAATCATACCTTGAAAATATTTTTATTAGATAGATATTAATTTTTGAATTCTAAAACATTGTATAAGCAGATTAAGCCAATTGGGAAATGACAAGTCAAAAATCTTCTAGAGAGAGGAAGAGTGAGAGAGAGGGAGAAAACACTATTTGACTGAAGATCAGGGTTGGAGTTTCATAGGTAACTAAACTAGAGCTGGTAAAGAAGGTAAAATATCAAGAAACAAAAACCCTAGAAGCACATGGTAAATAGAGATGGAGATCATCGATTTTAAACATAAAAGCATGAGTTTTAAGCATGTAATAAGCAATATATTAGAAGGGGGTTAACAAAATTCGCCTCTAGGGAAGGTAGAAAATTTCAAGCAGAAAGATTCCTGAACTAGTGAGGCTGGTTTCTCCAACAAATATCCTATCTCGAGCAAGAAGTACCTTCTCCACTAAGGTGAAAAACCCTAGCAAAAGAACATGGAGTTGAGGTGTTTAAGGCTCTATGTGGGGTTTCACCATGGACAGCCATGGTTCCAACCTGTAACAAAGTGGTAGGAAGACTAACAACATGAAAAAAGGGAAGGAAAGGAGGAAAATTACTATTTTTGGTCGAAATCACCAAGAAGGAGCTTTAGAAACCCTTAATAGAGCAATTTTGGAACTGTAGGAGCCTTCTTCACCAAGGTAAGCACTCTCTTTTACCTTGGGACAACACCTTCTTGGCCAAACATAGTAGGAATGATGCTCTAAGCTGGGGGAAAGAGAAGGAGAGGATTGATTCTTGTATTGGGAGGTGGGAAGGGGTAGATATGGCTTTATAAAGGGGGGGGGGGGCACGCATGAGGTGTCTATGTGACTTTCCATGTGTCCTTAGCCTAGGGCTTCATGGCCATGCAAGAGGATAGCTCATAGAGACTTCTTGTATATAAAATGTCAGTCCTAAAAGCCCATGGAGACTTCTAGGCCATTTCCACCATCCTCCAATCAAAGAAATAACCCATTGCTTGATACACTGCTACAGAAACAACGTTCAACGTCACTTTTCGGGACGTCAGTTATTGAACGAAACCGACGCTGATCATCTTTACATGTCGGCTATTAAGGCAAACCGACGTCCATATTTCAAGACCAGCCAGACACGGGTATCGCTTTCTATTCGGCGTGGGCTGAAGAAACGCAACCGACACCTAAAATAGCCCGCGAAATCCAATTTTTTTGAGCAAAACAAATTGCCCCCAAAGTGTAACATACATCGTCGGTGTTTTACCGAATAACTGATGCCTAAAGAAGATAAAAATTGCACACAAATTTTACCATATGGACGTCAGTTGTCATAGGATAACCGATGCGGATAAGGGTTTGCGTGCCCTCCCCGCCAAAAATTTTAGGGTAAATTGACGTCAGTTTTATTGGGATAACTGATGTTGAATAGTAAAGGTGTCGGTTGTTATAGATAATCGATGCCTTTTATTAACCTTATAGCCCCCGTGAGAACATACTCTTCCCCTTTCTTCTGTTTCATCGCAAAAATAGACTCGCTCGTGATCGTCTTTCTCCGCCTCCCATCGACGCTGCCACCGCGCCTGCTTCCTGCTACATCACCGCCGCCACCTGCTATTGCTGCTACTTCTCTACTCACCACTGCCACCGCCGGCTACTTCTACTACTTCTCTGCTCACCACCGCCGCCGCCTCCTTCTCCTACTACTTCTCAGCTCGGTGCCGCTGCTCCTCACACCACCGTCGCCGATGAAGCTCGTCTCCACATTGCTAGGCTAGCTGCTCGACATGTAGGCCCTCCTCTTCTTCCTCCATGCCCCTCTTCTTCTTCCTTCTTCTCCTTACCAACAACAAGCACTGCATGGCCGTGTGGGATGGCCACGGTCGTGGCTGTGTTGGCCAACCACAGTCGTGTTGCCCAGTACAGCTGTGCTCAGCCAACACAACCACGACCGTGGCCAGCCCACACGACCGTGCAGTGCTTGCTGTTGGTAAGGAGGGAGAAGGAAGAAAAAAGGGCATATGTTCAATTATATGATGAAATCAATTATGTTCAAATCTTTTGATTAAATCAATTGTGATGAAACCCTAACATCTACATGAATCCCTATTGCATGATGAAACCCTAACATCTACATACTCTATATGATACCTAAAATTGTGATGAAACCCTAACATCAATTGTGATGAAACCCTAACATCTACATATCTATCCAAGATGATGAACATGCATGGACACTCAAAATGTTGAAATCAATGTTATAGAATATGATACCTAGATTAAATGATGTTACATGATACCTAAATTAAATGATGTTATAGAATATTGGAATGACAACAATCATGTATTTGTTGGCCTAGAAACCCATCCAAGATTTACTCATTAGGAGTAAATCTTAGATAGTCCCCGGTTTGGGACTATTCTTGAACACCTAATCTCACTAAGGATGTAAGTGTATAATGTGTATTGGGTTTTTAAGAAAATTTTGGTAGAATTTCCCCGTTTGTTCTCTAAGTACATATGTACTTGGAGAACATTGGGGAAATGTTGCCGAAATTTTCTTGAAAACCCAATACACATTATACACTTACTAGTGAGATTAGGTGTTCAAGGATGGGATAGGTGGTATACATTTATTATATATAAGATGAAACTAGGATTGTAGGTATTGGAATGACAACATACATGTATTTGTTGTCCTAGAAACCCATAAAAGATTCTTGGATAGTCCCCGGTTTGGGACTGTTCTTGAACACCTAATATCACTTAGGATGTAAGTGTATAATGTGTATTGGGTTTTCAGGAAAATTTCAATAGCATTTCCCCGTTTGTTCTCTAAGTACATATGTACTTGGAGAACAGCGGAGAAATGCTGCCAAAATTTTCTTTAAAACCCAATACACATTATACACTTACTAGTGAGATTAGGTGTTCAAGGATGGGATAGGTGGTACATGTACATTTATTATACTCTCGATAATTTGCAAAGAGAAGTGGTTGTTACCCTATGTCAGCTTGAGATGTATTTCCCCCCTTCGTTCTTTGATATCATGGTACATCTTGTTGTCCACTTGACTAGGGAAGTGAAAATGTTGGGACCAATTTTCTTGCATTGGATGTATCCTTTTGAACGATACATGAGCATTTTTAAAGGTGATGTTCGAAACCGTTATCGGCCTGAAGGGAGTATTATTGAGGGTTATGTGTTGAGAGAGGTTATGGATATTTGCAATGACTTTCTGAGGGGTAATGACACTCCCGTTAATGATAATAATATTAAGGAGGGCAAAGGAATTTTGGGATCACAGGTGAAATTAATCAACTGTGACCAGTTGGAACAAGGTCACTTATATATTTTACACAACATGGACGAAGTGAGTGTTTATATCGACGAACATACCAATTTCATCAAGAGACAACATCCTCAAGCCAGTTCAATGTGGCTTGCTAGAGAGCATAACAAGACTTTTACTAAGTGGTTTGAAGATAAAGTCTTACATCAACTATCTCAAACACCAGATGATATTATGGAAACTATCAAATGCCTCACCTTTAAACCAAAATCGAATGTTATGTCTTATGAAGGGTTTGACATTAATGGGTTCACATATTACACAAAGCGCCAAGATGATAAGAGTGTCATCCAAAATAGTGGGATCACCCTTCAAGCGTCGACTATGTATTTTGCAAGTGCAAAGGATAAGAGTCCACATGAAGCTAAAATGTCATATTACGGTGTCATTGAAGACATATGGGAGTTTAACTACATAGATTTCAGAATTCCACTCTTCAAATGTAATTGGGTTGATAACACCAAAGGAGTTATAGTGGATGAATTGGGTTTCACTTTAGTGAACTTTGAAAAGATTGGCGAGAAGGGTGAACCATTCATATTGGCATCACAGGCGAAACAAGTATTTTATATTGATGATCATGCATATGATAAATGGTCGGTTGTTCTTCATAGTAAAAGATAGTTCATTGAAGATCTTATAGATGAAGAAGAGTACTATGATAAGTATGATGACTCTAGTCCATTCTCAGTTGGGTTGCCAACTCCACAAAATATTGAACTAATGATGACTTATATGTGCGCAGAGATCACAATGAAGGATTGTTAATTGATAAAAGATCGCAATTTTAGAGGCATGCACATTTATATTTTTTATATGTTTCATTTTTATATGTGAACTATATAAAATGCTAAATGTTTTCTTTTTTAATATCAATATCATTTTCATATATAATGTTTCATTATCTTCTAGTTAATACAAATGCTAAATGTTTGCCTTTTTAATGACATTTTCAGATGGCTGACCATGATGTCCATGATGAACATGATGTCCATGATGAGGATGATGTCCATGATGAGCATGGTGAGGATACCAATGTAAGTTTTAAAAACATATCCTATATTTCTATAGAAATTCATCATCTTCTAGTTATGTCATATATCCTATATTTCTATATTGGGCTAATTCAGTGTGTTTATTTTGTCAAATTTTTGGTTGATGATGCACATGTACCCTCCAAAGCAATGGAGGCACTTGATGCGCACCACCAAAAAGTTAACAAGAAAAGGGGCATCACTCTACTAAAGAAGTTAACAATGCTAAGGGGCAGTGGATCCAGATTGGCTGTGGAGTTTGATAATGCAGGAAATGCAATTGGAGTGAACCGCAATAATTTTGTAAACTATCTTGGGTGTGTACTCAAAGCCATTGTGGTGTTAAGTATGATAATTGGCATAAAGCTCCTCAGGCAAAGAAATACTTGATATGGAAGTATTTATGTGTGAGTTATTATTATTTGCAATTCTATTTTGCATATTACAAATTCTATTATTTGTAATTCTATTTTTAGATACTAGTTAATAGCAATTCTATTTTACAGAATCTGTTTGCATTGGATGAGAAGCTGCATCGTAAAAGCATGATGCAACATGCTGGAAAGATGCTAAGGAACTATAGGACAAATCTCAACAGAGAATACATAAAAGATGGTGATAAGAAGAAGAAGTCATCCCTTGAAAAGTGGAATTTCCTGGACAAAGAAGATTGGGACACGTTTGTTGCTTCAAGACAAACTGAAAAATTCAAGGTATTAAGCATCACTCCCAATTTAATTAATATACGTTGTATTCACCTATTCAAGATTAACCTTTAGTGTTACTAACCAAATCAATGTGCATACTAACTAGGCGTTCAGTGAGGCACAAATAGAAAGGCGTGCATTGAATGTGCATGACCACACAATGGGTCCAAAGGGCTATGCAGGCATTCGCCAAAGGCTACAGGCGGAGTCTGCTGCTACTCAAGAGTCCTCTACTACATGTACCACACCCATGCCTCACCATGATGTCTGGATAGATGGGAGGCAAAATAAGAAGGGTGAAATAAAGAAGCCCGTAACTGCTGAGGCGACTGCAAAAATGGTAAAATACAACTCAACAATGCATGTCGTTCGAATATTGATTATTTGTGGTGTTTACTTACCAATTTATGTTGATGGTGATTAGAGGGAGCTACACGAGAAGGGGAAACATGGCACGTTCATCCCTCAGGGCATAAGGGATGAATTGACTGTTGCTCTGGGTAACCCAGAGCATCTTGCACGTGTTAGGGGTGCAAGCACTGGTGTGGGCATCAAAGTGTTCTTTGGGCCATCCCAGTACAAACCTGTCACAAGAGTGGGACTTTCACAAGAAGAGGTAACCTATTATTTTTTTAGAATGTTACTGCAAAAGGGAATTCAATAATAAGAAGCTAATGTTTCTTTTATCCATGTATAGGAGAATAAGAGAGTCAAGGATATAGTAGCTAAGAAGGTCAAGGAAGAAATGCTACAGTGGCAAGCATCTCAGGCTTCCAATCAGCCTATGGCGACCCGCTCTTCTCCTGATGCACATGTTGAGAGTAATCCCTATAGACCCACCACCTAGCACGTCTGTTGTAAGTATTATTTATGACATAGTAGCTAGTCTTTTCAAGATGATATGTTTTCAAGATGATATGTATATATGTATAACATTATTTATGTAAATTTGTAGGCATTGAAGCCATGCCACTTAAAAATTGAAGATTATATTGTTTCATAGGTGCAAGCTTACCCGTCCCTTCTTGGGGCAACAATTCATGGGGCTCCAATGCCACAGGGTTACATTTGTGTGAGCCCGATACGTGTAATCCCCGATTGGAGGGAAGATGCATTGCCATATGCCCACCCAAATATTGATACACTTGGTGAGGCAGAAGGTGGGTGATATTGTGGCCCAAAGCAGATGTCGTCTACACTATTGAAATTGTAAGATAAATTTACATTACGTTAAATTGTTAATGTGTATATATGAGGTCAATTGATATGAAATTATATATATAGGTTAAAAAGAAAACACCCGGAGCATCTAGGTCTCCACCTCGACTTCCTGCATTACCAAGTTGGGTTCCAACTGACCTAAAATTCCCGTTAGGTCCTGCTTGTAAGGGAATGGTAGTATGGCTATGCGCATATAATATACATTGCCCTATAGTTGTTTCTTTAGAAGTAGATTATGCAGGTCAATCATACGAAAGCTCTCTATTTATACAAGATATTATTGAGTTGTTTATCTATGATTGGCTGAATACATCAATGATAGAGGCATGGATAAGGTGACATCTTGTTTATACATCCATATACCTTGTGTAGGATCTGGTGATCTGGTTTCGTATATATTAATGCATATGTAATACATGTTTTGCAGCTACTTAGTCGAAATTCAATGTAAACAATTTGCATTTGAACATGTGGGATTTTTTATTCTATCATTGATTAGTCTGGTAGCTAAAGACCCTGATAGTGTTCAACAATACTATTGTGATGCTTTCACAATTTTCGGTCAAAAAAAGAAGACGATAATAATAGCTCCATTCAATGTGAAGTATGTTTACTTTGCTTATAATTTGGACTTAAGAAAATTACATTTTTATTGTGGTTTTTGAGTTATTAATTTTTAACTTTTTTACCTCTAGCGTGAAGCATTGGGAGTAGTTGGTTTCACATAAAAGTGCATAATCAATCATAAGAACTGAATAAATATGAGAAAATGATTAATGATGACATTAATGCGAGCAAGAAAGTTACTGTGACAATGTGACAATGTTTAATATAGATATAAGTGATTAATGTGACATTATTTGGATTAATTTTAGAAAATTGGATAAAGTGTCTTATTTCATTCAAAATAATTTGATATAATTGAATAAGGCGATAATCGAGTCTAAAACCAAATTACTAAAGATAATGATCAGATATAATAATGCATATTGAGATAATTGAGTAAACCCTAATTATGCTCAAACTCAACAAGACAAATAAGAAATATATATGACTTTGTGTATAATAATAAAATATAACTCTTTTGGCAACAAAGTATATATAACATGACACAATTAAAAGAATAATAAGGATGATGTAGTACCATAATGAATACAATATTAATAGTCCTAAAATGTTAACTGTGCTATATCTAATAAAAAGAAATCTCAATAGTGGAACCCTTAGTGATCCATGAGAACCTAACCTATGTGGAGTTTCTTGAGAAGATTTTGAACTCCCAAGTTAAGTAGTTGAAAAATAAGGAGTTTGATTTAGTGAAGGTTTTGGTGGAAGTTTTATGGAAACAACACAGGAGTTTGGTGTTGGGATGTTGCATACTCACACTCCTCTCTTTGCTTGTTATTTTGAGGATGAAATCTTCTTTAAGGGGCGGAGTACTGTAACATACCAAAACTTGGATGTATTATCTTTTTGGCCCTTTTTCAAGCTTTTCCTTTCCTTTCTATTTTTTTTTGCCTTGTTGTTAAAATTGTAGAATTTATAGTGGTTTGTGAATATTTGTTCAATAATTATACCAATGGAAGGTTTTATGCACAAATACCTCAATGAAATCTTATTTAAGGATCAAAATGATAAATCACCACTTAAGTGGAACAATGGTAAATAAATTTGTGCCAGAAGTGTAAGGCCACAAACCTTGCTTAATGTATCGAACAATCTTAATTGCTATAATTAAGTACTCTAACCCTTAACATAACTTTGGGATGTGTTTTGAAATCATAATATGAGTCTATGTTTCAAATTTGGTTCAATTTGGATGTTGTTTGTGCAAGTTATGTAATTTTAGGTACATTTTGGACATTTATGCAATTTATCCAATTGAGAGGTTTTCTTTGCAAATTATCACATGCATTATAATCCTTAGATATTCCCTTACCATTATTAGGATTTTGAACCATGGGGAACCTATTTGAACCTTAGTTTGAAGGTGTTTCTCTCCAAGGGCATTTTAGGGATTACCCTCTTTATAAATGAGCTTATCTTTAAAAGCTATCACTACTACAGATCCGGCCTTTGGCGTCAGTTATTTAAGCCTTTTTCGCGACAGTTTCCAAGTGATGCCTATGTGAGAGCCTCTAAAATTCGAACCCTTTCGATGTCGGTTTTCCAACCGATGCTAAAACGCTTCGCGCCACCGAAAACGCGCTAGCAGGGCCCCATCAGCGTCGGTTATAAGTAACAAAACCGACACTATAATCATTCATGCCACAAAAAGGGTGCCATCTAGGACTCTATCGACATTGGTTTTCTACTACTAACTGATGCCATATCATCTTCCGCCATGGTCGTGTTGTCCAGCACGGCTGTGCTGGCCAGAAGGGTGTGCTGTCCAGCACGATCGTGCTTCCCAAATGGCATCGGTTGTCTACTAATAACCGATGCCATATCAACTGCCACCACGGACGTACTGGCCAGGCTATCTGGCAACATTAGGTGGCAGTTTTATGCTATTAACAGATGTTGTAAACCTTTTTTGTTGATTTTAGACAAATAACCGACGCCTATGGTTTGATTTTTTTTCTTATCAGTTTGCAGGCCTGTTGTGGCTGGTCGCAGGATGAGAACCTGTAGTTCAGTGGAACTAAACTATAGGTTTACGACATCCATTGATATCATCCAACAAACATGCCACAAACCTGCAAAATCTACAAATATTCTTTTCACACATTCACACATAGGTAGATATATTCAGACATCAATTCAATTTTCACATTCACACATGTAGAAACATTCAATACATGTAGAAACATTCAGACATGTAGAAACACATGTATAAACATTCATTTATAAAATATCATACATGTATAAACATTCATTTAGAAAATATCATTCATCATCGCTATCAGCATCCCAATTATATCTTACAGTCCCCACTGCTTGTATGGCTCTTGCCCATTCTTCTCTTACATAATTTAATACTTCCATCGTATATGGAGCATGTATATCTTTTAAGGCTTTACCTATAGTGGGGTCAGTTTTAAACACATGCAAAGAGAATGATGTATATATAAGTAATAATATATAAATAAGATTGATATATTTCATACTATCTAATGAGACTATATATAATACCTTAGGTATGGCATTGATTTTATCTACATGTTTGATAATCATGTCCATAAACCGCATCACATAGTATGCACATGCCCAGCCGTTGTCTTGTATAGCACACTATAAAATGGATACAAAATATTAAAAAATACAAATAAACACAGTTCACATAAATAACATATACATTGGAGTCGGGAACTTACTTTCACGTTCTCCCAAATTATTGGTTGGTTCTTTTTACTGGGGATCATTCCTCCAGCCTTTTTGAACGCATCTAAACCCCTACATGTTAATGTAATATAGTAAATTGCATAATTAAATAGTAATGTAATAATAGATGTTAACGTATATAAAAATGAAATATTTCTCACCAGAATAATGCCATTCTCATTACTTTTAGTGAACAAAGTGGAACATACTATCTATTAATGATTTGATTCACCTACCAAGTCATGATTAGGTTATTATACATCGTTTATGTGTATTAAAGTATGTTATCTGATGATGACACCTAATGTCACTAATGTATCAAGAATGTCACTAAGGAAATATATGTTAAGGTTAGATGATTACAATTTAGGGTTTAGGTAAATATAATCATTATTCTTCACCTATATATTCTTAGTATGCATTAAATACAAGATTAGGTTACAACTATCTTTCTCATCATTTCATTAGGGTTAATTGGTCCAAGACATGTTTGTTGGATCAAGGGCTATAGACGGGGGTTAATAGAGCTTCACAAATCTCACAAAACAGATTAAACCACCAAATGATATTAAGTGCAGGAACTTCATAAAACAAAAATTTGATGTCTTAACTAGAAATCATAGCAAGGATGAGAGACAAGGAAGAGCATGTACTTGGACAAGGTGGTTTAGAGTGGTTCCACGTCCTAGCTAGGAGCAATGTCAGTCCACTACCTAGAGGTGGTTAATATCTAGGATTTGCAATCTTGGTACTCTTATATTCCATCATAAGTTTCCAAGTTAAAACCACAACATCCAAGGGCTTAGTACCTTAAGCAAGGATCTTCAACCTATAGAAGGAGCTTACCCACTTGAACCATGGAGTCTTTATCCATCAACATGGACTTATCCACTCCTTTAAGTCTTCAGCCTTCAAGGGATTACCTATCCTTCTTGAGCGCTTGCCTTGCCTATCTCCTTCACTTAGAGATCTGGAACACCTTACCTTCTTCAACCTTAAAGAACAACAACTCCTCCTTCACTCGGAAAAGATCTTCAGCCTTTTCTTCAATAAGGAAAGGGGGTAGGAAAATGGTGGAAGAGAGATTTACATTAATACAAGGATAAAATCTCTTACAAAGGAACCTATCTCACTCATACTCATGAATTTGACTCGAAGGTAGAGAGAGAAAGGGGCTCAAATGCTTAGAACACTCTCAACTAAGCTAGGACCAAGCATGTAGTGAATGAGCAACCTTGGAATGAACTCAAAGAGGTCCTATTTATAGTTCAGGGTGCCCCTTTAAGTTGTGGGACACTTAGATAGGGAATATAGCCATTTTTTCTCAAAGCAACGACTCTATTTTTTCTCAAAACACACACCAATGATCACAATCACTTTTTCTGCAAATTTTGTACAGTGCAATCGGTCGAGTTTGAATAAAGGTAACTCGACTGATAGAGTAAAAGATAAAGCCTATATTCAAATCATCAATCGAGTTTATCATGGGGAAACTCGACCGACCAATGAAGATCGAATTGGCTAGGTACTCAATCGGTCGAGTTCTGTGAAAACACAACTCGACCGATGCCTTCTTCAGAAAACTGATCCAGGAGGATCGGTCGAGTTTGCAACTTGACCAATTGACTACCTGTGGTCAATTTTCTAAAGTGCATCTAAAGTGATTAAAACTTGGTGTTTAGTGTCCCAAACAATTTTCACATCTTAGTTACAAGCCAATTCATCAATAAAAGTGATTACAAAAATATTCTAAGGTCATTTACATAGACTTCCAAAATTACACACTTGTATAGCTTTTGACTTGAACTTGAGCAAATTTGGGCGTTTGATTTTTGATCCTTTTCATGTATCTAACACCTGAAATCAATATTCAATACACATATTAGATACATATGAATGGAATGGTTATGTCATTATCAAAATATGGACAATGTATAACCTCTAGGTCAACATTCTCCCCCTTTTTGACAATGACAAACCATTCCTCAAACATATTGAAAAGGATATAGAAGTTATACCTTTGCCTTGTGAATTAAGGGGATTCAAGATGTGAACAATGTGAATTGCTCCCTCTCAATCTATGCTTCTTCTAACCTGCATGGTTAGTCTATCTACACAGAGCAATAATAGCATACATGTACTATGTAGTCCTTTGCAAGTTACATGATAAAAATAGTAAATAAACAAGAAAAGGATCTCATAAGCAATAAGCAGTAGTATAACAATGAATAACAATATGATTGAGTTTCAAGACTTTGAAATTTTCTCTCCCCCTTTTGACATTATCAAAAAGAAGGAAGTAGAAGAGCATATATCCAGGTCTTCTCTAAAACACAATCAACCAGATAATCATGCATGAAATCTCATATAACATGGCAAACAGAGACGAAAGCAACATATAATCTTAGTCATAATCAAAATATGGTGAAAGATGGCACCAACGCATAAGATATATCAGAGTAAAAAGCAAGAGTGCATATCACATCTATTACAACTCAGATGCATGTTCTTAGGAAAGCAACTACAAGCAAGAAGTGATGAAAAATAGAAGATAAAATAGAACAACTCAGATAATGTGCCCAGATGTTTCTTATACAAAATAGATTAGAAAGATGTATATGATCAAGATCCTAGACTAAAAACTAAGAAACAAGCTAAACATCTAAACTATCTATATCAACGACATCATCATCATCGGCTCGAGGCTCATAGTCCTTGTCTCCATCAGAAGGTGGAGTAGTAGTACCTTCATCAACAGATCTAGCACCATCACCATCACCATCACCGTCATCAGAAGTGTCCTCCCCATCACCATTGTCATCATCATTAGCCTCAGCATCGTCAGCCTGGTAAGGCATCTCCTCAGCAGTAGGAGGGCCAAAAATGCGACCGGGCCAACGAGCATTCTGCTTAGCCCAAGACATACCAAGAGCGTGAAGCTCATTGGCCTGAGGCAAGGACAGAGCAGAGTCTCTAAGGCTAGAAAGCAAGGTTTCCAGGGGGTAGCAGGCAATGGGAGGTAGGCAGGAGCAGAACTACCAGCAAAAAAGGGTGGAGGAGCAACAACAGCGGAAGGCTCGGGTGTAGGATAGTAATGATTGTATGCATATGCAGCATAATCACTACCGGGGTAGGGCTGGTAGGAGGGGTAGGGGTGAGTACAGGATAGGTTCATGGTCAACATGATAGAACACAAATCCTGATGTAGGTGCTCCTAGACATGTTGGTTGTACGCTTGTTGGTGCATCATGTAGCCCATAAGGGTTTCATTAGATACACAGAATGAAGCATGACTAGGTCGAGGAGGGGACTGAGGAGGTGGGGCTCGAGAAGAGGAGGCAGGGGATGTAGAGGCAGAGGTGGAGGGAGAAGCACCAGGGGTGGAGGAAGGAAACACAGACACAAACTTCTGAATCGTGGTTTTACTAATACATACACCTTTCCTGGCTACTTTGTAATGAAAGTAAGAAAAGAGTGATTTCTCAGATGTGAAATAAAACAAACCACATATCAGGGTAGGGTATGGGAAATGGGTTCCTTTGGTGTTCTTACCAGTGTCAAAGTAGGTCATGTGGTGTAGAATGTATTTGGCCCAATTGACACATATGTTCTCTAGGATGCAATACATAATGACAACAATGTTCTCTGCAATATCTGTTTAATTTTTCTTCTGATGGATGTTGCAGTTGATCACTAAAGCCAGAATTTGCTTTCTAAGGTCGAGGGAGGAGGAAGGTAGGGTGCTCTTCTTCTTATATGGAATGTCAGGTTTCTTCAAGTAGTGATGAATGTTAGGGAGAGTCAATTCATTTGGATTATAGAAACATTCCGGGTCTAAAAGATCAAAATACTCACCATAATCCTTGCACCAGGTATTGTTTTCCTCATCTCCGGAAAAGAAGACATTTAAAATATCCTCATAGATTCAGAAATGCTTATCTGCAATCATCGAGGTTAGGATTACTTGAGCATTCGGTGGGGGTACGAGGGAGTCGTAGTTCCAATGCAAATTAGCATAGAACTCATAAACTGCTTTTGTGCTAGACATCAGATTATGAAAGCAGTCATGCTCAACGGCCAAGGCAGAAAGGTGGTGGATGGTGAGCAACCTAGAAACTTGATCAATAACCACTTGATTCCTAGGGCTTGGCTCAAACAAGGCGTGAAAAGGAAAAGGACTCCTAGGAATAAGGTCCTCATACCTATTAACAACTACTATTAAGACAAAAGAGGTATCGTCGAAAGGAATCAAGCGATTAGATGAAGAGGACGAAGGTGCATTGCTTGGGCAGGTCATTTTCTCTTTTGGGAATCCATGGAGGTGAAAAAGTGAAAGAGAAAGAGAAATGAACAAACACACAAAGAAAACCTCAAAAGTTGTCCAACCACCACCAGGGAGAAAATGGGGAGGTCTAGGTTGAGCTATCTAGGTCAGGAAAGGGCTAGGATAGGGAGGTTTAGGGCTGGGGGTGAGAGCTTAGGGCGATAAGAAGAGGAATCTATCATCTATTCTCTAGTTGAGAGGGAGAATAGTCAGCCGATCCAAAATTAAGTTGGCTTCTACCCACGGATCGGTCGAGTTCTGAAAGTTGGAAACTCGGCCGATTGGTCCTTTGGAGAACAACTCTCAGCCACTTATCGGTCGAGTTTGTCCTAGGGGAAACTTGACCAATGGTCAACCTGACCTAAAACCATCAAACTTAATTTCTAGCCATATGCATGCCAATTAAATTCATTTTTCGAGTATATTATGTATATTGAACATACTTAGGCACATATCACTCATCATTGGGTACTATTTAGCGATAAAACCAAGAAAATAGAGAAAAGCCCAAAAACAAGTGGAACTAAGCATGTCAACAAGCAAGATAAGCACATTTTAAGCAAATTTAGGCAAGCAAGATGAGGAAAGCATGATAAAGACATATAAGATAAAAACAACTAGCTATACAACATGTCAATATCATCCAAAGCAATAATGAGCAGTTTAGATCTAATAAAGTTAAATTTCTCTCTAGCTAGAGGTTTAGTGAAAATGTCCGCCAACTGATTTTCCATGTCCACATGCGTGATATAGATATCCTTCTTAGCAATGTGGTCATGAAGAAAATGATGGCGAACCTCTATATGTTTAGCTCTACTATGCAATATAGGATTATAAGAAAGATTGATTACACTAGTATTGTCACAATAGATAGGATAAGCATCAAAATGTATGTTAAATTCTTGGAGCATTTTCTTCATCCATAGGACCTGGGCACAACAACTCCCGACTGCAATGTATTCAACCTCAGTAGTTGATAATGCCACAATGCTCTATTTCTTGGAAAACTAAGACACCAAGCATGGTCTTAGAAGGAAGCAACTACCACTTGTGTACTTTCTATCAACCAAACAACTCACGTAATCCACATCACTATATGCTACAAGAGTAAAGTCCCTTGATTTAGAATACCATAATCCAAAATTTTGAGTTTTTGCTAAGTACCTAAAAATCCTCTTAAAAGCAATAATATGTGATTTCCTAGGGCTTGATTGAAAGCCAACACACAAGCCAACACTAAACATAATATCAGGTCTAGAGGTAGTTAAATAAAGCAAACTTCCAATCATACCTCTATAGAGCTTCTCATCTACCTTCTCACCTTCTTCGCCTCTATCAAGTTTTACGGTGTTGAACATGGCTGTGTCCATCGGCTTCATGTTCTCCATCCCAAACCATTTGAGTAGTTCACTGGTGTACTTGCCTTGGTTGATGTAGTTTCCATCTTTGATTTGCTTGATTTGGAAGCCGAGGAATAAAGTCAACTCGCCCATCATGCTCATCTCGAACTCACTCTGCATAAGAGAACTAAACTCCTTGCAAAGATCAAGATCAGTTACGCCAAAAATGATATCATCAACATAAATTTGAATGATAAGAAAATTGCTAGAAGTGTGTTTTAGAAATAAAGTTGACTCGAATTTTCCCATGACATAGCCATTGTCTAACAAAAAGTTCTTTAATTTCTCATACCAAGCTTGAGGTGCTTGCTTGAGTCCATAGAGAGCTTTTTGCAACAAATACACATGATTAGGTAGCTTGTCATTTTCAAAGCCCGGAGGTTGAGCAAAAAATACTTCCTCCTCGATTGTACCATTCAAAAATGCACTTTTAACATTCAGTTGATATAGCAAGAAATTTTTATAACTAGCAAAAGCAAGTATCATTCTAATAGATTCAAGTCTAGCAAAAGGAGCATAAGTTTCATCAAAGTCAATACCTTCCTGTTGATTGTAACCTTGTGCCACTAACCTTGCTTCGTTCCTTACCACTTTGCCTTGTTCATCAAGCTTGTTGTGGTAGACCCACTTGGTGCCAATGATTTTTCTATCGCTTGGTCTTGGCACTAGAGTCCACACACAATTCTTCTCGAATTGCTCTAGTTCCTCTTGCATGGCTAGGATCCACTCGTCATCATCAAGTGCTTCTTTGATGTTCTTTGGCTCCAGCTATGAGATGAAGGCACTGTCTGCTTGTTCTTTGTTGTAGGAAGCTCGTGTCTTCACTCTCTCAAATGGGTTGCCAATGATTAGCTCTTTGGGATGATTCTTTGCAAAGCAAGGAGTAGGATCCTTCTTCTCTTCATCTTCAGCTTCAACCACCTTCTTACATTTGTTGTTGATGTTGAGGTCTTTCAAGATAGGAATCTAGTCATCTGCAACATTATTATCAACAACATTCTTGCCAACAATAGGGTTAGTTTCAATAAACTTAGCATTGATATATTCTTCAATTTTAGATAGTTCAATATTGACAACTCTATAAGCCATGCTTGTAGTGCTATATCCTAGGAAGAAAGCCTTGTACGATTTTAGATCAAACTTGTCGAGAGAATCCTTCGTATTCAAAACAAAACAAAGACATCCAAAAATGTGAAAGAAATCAATGGATGGCTTTCTACCACGCCATAACTCATAGGGGGTTTTTGTCAAAGAAGGATGTGTAAAAACTCGGTTCTGCATAAAACAAGCGGTGCTTACGGCTTCGGTTCAAAACTTCTTAGGAATTTCATATTCAAATAGCATAGTCCAAGCCATCTCCTGAATTGACTGATTCTTTCTCTCTTCTACCCCATTTTGTTGAGGCGTACGAGGAGAAGAGAAATTGTGCGAGTAACCAGATTTTTCACAAAAAATGCTCAAAAAGATCATTTTCAAACTCTCCCCCATGGTCACTATGGATAGAAACAATCCAGAAAGAAGCTTCGTTTTCAACTCATTTACAAAAGCTCGAGAAAACATGAAGTGTATCACTTTTTGAAATGAGAAAGAAGGTCCAAGTATAACGAGAGAAATCATCGACAATCACAAGACAATACTTGGAACCATGAAGTGTTTGCGTTCTCATTGGTCCGAATAGATCAATATGAAGAAGCTCAAGAGATATTTTAGTACTAAGGACTCCTTTGTATTTGAAGGAGGACTTGGTTTTCTTTCCTTGTGTACAAAGTTGGCATTCCTCATCCTTTTTAAAATCCAATTTGGGAAGTCCCCGAACCAATTCCTTTTTGCTAAATTTCTTCATTTGATGCATATTCACATGACCCAAATGGCGATGCCAAAGGGATATATCATTTTTATCCACAACCAAGCATCTATCAAGTACAGGATTTAGAGCATCACGCAAAATAAAATAAGGATTACCATTTCTAGTTCCCTTATATATGACATTGTAAGTGAGGGAATCTAGAAGCAAACATTCTAAATATGTAAAAAAAACAAGATATCCATTATCACAAAGTTGGCTTACACTTATCAAGTTGTGATGTAGGCCATAAACAATCAAAACATTCTTGATACATAGCTCATTGCCTACATCATCCTCACCTATAACCTTACCTTTCTTGTTGTCCCCGAAGGTTACCGATCCTCCTTTCTTTTTCATGAATTTGTTGAAATGGCTGATTTCACCTGTCATATGTTTTGAGCAGCCACTATCCACAATCCACCTCTTTTTGATCTAAATGAAAGAAGGATGTTGGTACCCAACTCAAAATTTGGGATTTGTGGTTAGCTTGGGGACCCATTTCATCTTTGGGTTGGTCCCCTTTGGCATGTAAGGACAATAAGTAGAGTAATGATCATCACATTTATAATGAGCACATACCATGGGTTTTTTAGAGCCAGAAGTCTCTCCATGGAAGATAGGAGGTTTCACACTCTTCTTCTTACCCTTACTCTTGTTCTTGTTCTTACCCTTGGGAGCAATCCCATCATATCCTAAACCACTAGTACCAATTTTTTTGGTAGAGTGTTCTAGGACAGCATTAAGGTATTTCTTTCCCGTAAGAAACTTTTACAAAAAATCTCTTAACTTAGCATTATCATCACTAAGGTTAATGATAGTAGAAGATAAAATAGTAACATAATCTCTATCATGCAATATGTCGGCCTCTAAACAGAGGGCTTTAGTATGAAAAGAATCACGTTCTAAAGAAGTTCTAGCTACCTCATTACTTTGCAAAATAGGTCTAGATGATAGATCATTAACTTGAGCAAGCAACTTAGCATTTTCAGATTTAAGCAACAAAATTTCCTTTTGATATACATGAATTTCTTACTTTCTAGCTTCATCAATGATATTTAGTTCTACATTTTCAGTTTTAAGAACATCTATCTCATCTTGGCATCTTTGATTATCTTCCTTAAGATCTGCAATAGTCTTAAGATAGACACCATTCTCAATCTCTACTCCTTTGTATTGAAGCTCAAGGTCAAGAAATTGTCCTTGCAAAGAATCTATGCTATCAAGGAATAGTTTTTCATTTTTGTCAAGAATCTCAATTTTAGCATAAAGACCATCTACGATCTTGCCTAGTCTTTTCCTTTTATATTTGCATTTAGTAAAATATGACCGACAATCATTAAGCATATCAATAAGAGTTTCCTTAGATAACTCATGCAAATTTACTTCACTTACCTCACTTACCTCACTTACCTCATCTACATCTTCACTTGTACAGGCCATGAGAGCAAGGTGCCATTCTCCATCTTTGGAGATTGAAGAGCTTAAGGAAAACTCCTCCCAAGCTGCATGAGTTGCATCTTTGCTTCTTCTTTCTTTCTTATCCTTTCTCTTATATTTTCCTTCTCTCTTATACTCCTTGTCTTTCTTGTGGTTGCTCTTGTGATGTCTCTTCTTAGCCTTAGGGCAGTCACTCTTGTAATGGCCCTTTTGGCCACACTCATAGCATCTAGGAGTTGATGAACAAGACTTCTCTTTGAAGTATTTTTCCTTTGATTAGTTTGCTTCATGCTCATTCGGGTCTTCATCTTCACTTGAGGAAGGAGTAGGGGATTTGAGAGCAAGTTGTTGTTGCCGAACCATCTCTTCAATTTGAGCTTTGAAGGTTGTGTACTTGATCTTCTTGGACTCCCTCTCTTCTCTCTTTTCTTCTTCTTCTTGCTTATCAAGCCTTGGTTCATGGGCTTGAAGGTTGCCAACTAGCTCCTCAGTTGACAATTCACTAAGCTTGTACACTTCTTCAATGGATGTAACCTTGGGCTCCCATCTCTTTGGAAGAGATCTTAGGATCTTGGAGTTGATAGTGCCTTTATCCATCACACTACCAAGGGCCTTCAATCCATTGATGATGACATTGAGCCTAGTGTACATATCAACCACTCTTTCATTCTTACCCATCTTGAAGTTCTCAAGAAGACCACCAAGAAAGTAGATCTTGGCTTCCTTCACTTGCTCCGTTCCTTCATAGGTGACACAAATCTTGTTCCAATTCTCATGTGCAGTGTCCCAAGAGGAGATCCAGTTGAACTCAGATGGGGTGAGGGCTGCATAGATGACACTCACAACTTTGGCATTGAGTTGAGCTTTCTTTATTTGGGCTTTCGTCCATGTGGAGATTTCCCCCTTTGGATCTTCATACTTGAGGTGCACCACCTTCCACATCTCATAGCTCACACCTTAGAGGTAGAACTGCATTCTTCTCTTCCAATAGAGGAAGTTGGTGCCGTAAAAAACTAGAGGTCACATGGAGAAGCTTCCTTATAAGTTGAGGTATCCAAGTGTTAAACTGCCCATCTTCTCCTACTTATAGAAGTAGTTTGGAGAAGACCTGCTCTGATACGACTTGTCGGATCAAGGGCTCTAGAGGGTGGTGAATAGAGCTTCACAAATCTCACAAAATGGATTAGACCACCAAATGATATTAAGTGCATGGACTTAATCAAATAGCAATTTGATGTCTTAACTAGCAAGCATAGCAAGGATGAGATACAAGGAAGAGAATACACTTGGACAAGGTGGTTTAGAGTGGTTCCACATCCTAACTAGGAGCAATGTCAGTACACTACCTAGAGGTGGCTAATCTCTAGGATTTGCAATCTTGGTACTCTTATATTCCATCATAAGATTACAAGACAAAACCACATCATCCAAGGGCTTAGTACCTCAAGCAAGGATCTTCAATCTATAGAAGGAGCTTACCCACTTGAACCGTGGAGTCTTCAACCATCAACATGGACTTACCCACTCCTTCTTTAAGTCTCCGACCTTCAAGGAATTACCTATCCTTCTTGAGCGCTTGCCTTGCCTATCTCCTTCACTTGGAGATCTGGAACACCTTGCCTTCTTCAACCTTAAAGAACAACAACTCCTTCTTCTTCACTCAGAGAAGATCTTCAACCTTTTCTTCAATAAGGAAAGGGGGGAGGAAGATGGTGGAGGAGATCTTTACATTAATACAAGGAGAAGCTCTCTTACAAAGGAACCTATCTCACTCATGCTCATGAATTTGACTTGAAGGTAGAGAGAGAAAGGGGCTCAAAGGGTTAGAACACTCTCAACTAAGCTAGGACCAAGCATGTAGTGAATGAGCAACCTTGAAATGAACTCCAAGAGGTCATATTTATAGTTGAGGGTGCCCCTTTAAGTTGTGGGACACTTAGATACAAAATATAGCTATTTTTACTCAAAGCAAGGACTCTATTTTCACTCAAAACACTCACCAAAGGTCACAATCACTTTTTCTGCAAATTCCGTACAGTGCAATCAGTCAAGTTTCAATAAAGGTAACTCGACCGATAGAGTAAAAGACAAAGCCGATATTCAAATCATCGGTCGAGTTTATCCTGGGGAAACTCGACCAACCAATGAAGATCGAATTGGTCAGGTACTCGATCAGTCGAGTTCTGTGAAAACACAACTCCACCGATGCCTTCCTCAAAAAACTGATCTAGGAGGATCGGTCGAGTTTGCAACTCGACCGATTGACTACATGTGGTCAATTTTCTAAAGTGTGTCCAAAGTGATAAAAACTTGGTGTCTAGTTTCCCAAACAATTTTCTTATCTTAGTTACAAGCCAATTCATCAATACAAGTGATTACAAAAATATTCTAAGGTCATTTACATAGATTTCCAAAATTACACACTTGAATGGCTTTTGACTTGAACTTGAGCAAATTAGGGCTTTTTATTTTTGATCCTTTTCATGTATCTAACACCTGAAATCAATCTTCAATACACATATTAGATACATATGAATGGAATACTTAAGTCATTATCAAAATATGGACAATGTTCAACCTCTAGGTCAACATTTAGCATCATGTGTAATCAATATTAGTATTAATATGTGAGTTACTCATATTATGTGCATTAGATATTCATTAGGGTTCAAACATGTGAACTATTCATTATATGACCATTATATGTTCTTTAGGATAACAACAAGAATGTGGGGTTACAACTATAACTTGTTTTGTCAAACTAAGGATCCAAGCAAACTATCCTCCTAATTATAGAGTTCGTGTTTCTAGAGTCGGTGTAGCTAGATTTTGGTATGTTACATGACTCCATTTCCTTAAAAAGGATTTCATCCTCGAAATCTAACTACCCAAACATCATCAAACCAACTACTCCCCACCCCTTAAAAGGCTTTACCTACCAAGCTATATTCATTAAAAGGTTTGACCTACCAAGACAAACTACTCTAGATGTAAAATGGTGAATCTAACTACACCATGTTCAAGATCCATCACATTTCCACTGTGCACTCTAATTTCTTACTAAACACCAAACTTCAAAGTCTAGGTTTTTTGTGATAGACTATATAAACATGTGGTCCTATGGGACATAAGGGAACTATATTGGGTATCCATCCTAAAACAAGTCATTACACCTTAAAGACAAGGTCCACATATTAGGTTCTCAAGAGTATCAAACTTATCTGCCTAAGGCTACTACTGTCTATAAGCATGCTATTTTGGATAGTCAGTATCAGCTCAGGCCAGGCATGTATCATATCCGGGAGTCCTCTTAAACCAAGCTAGTGGTGTGGAGAAAAATCTTTCCAACCGCCGAACCCTGATCCTTTCTAAGCACCTTTGCTTTCAACCTATGCCCTAATAGCTACCTAATAGGCTTACCACATTATGGTTAACTAAACATGTTTCTAGTGTGAAACTCTGATGATCCTAAATCAATCTTTCATCATCTCAAGTGTAGAATAGATCAATTTTAGGGCAAGCATGTCACTTAAAGAGGAACTATATGAGGCAAGGGTTCTAATTAGGGAGACAAAGTTGAAATAGTCAGATTCTGACTACCATGGGCTCTAATACCATGCTGTAAGGAGTGGGATCCACTCCCTACTAAAGAAATTTTGAAGAAAACATCCATTATGAACACACTCAAAGGTATGCTGGAATAGGTGTAAAATTTTCAAATTTCAATAAATGGTATTCAAAACAACCAAAGTGTAGCATCGGAATTAAACTAATGACTATATTTAATTTTCACAAAAGATTACAAAAGTACATCATAATATCCCACAAGGGTTTACATGTATGATACAAAATAAGGATCTAGGTAGATGGAAGTCTAAACTACTTCCAATATGTCTCCAAGCAAAATATCCAAGAGCTAGGTCCATGTTGGAAGCTATGTGCTCCTTGATCATGTTCAACACCTTGATCTAAATCTAGATGGTTGGGAAATCACCCAACAAGAGAGAGAAAAACAAGGTATGTGTCAATTAATGAATAAGAACAAAAGATAAGGAAATAACATGAAAGTAAAGGCTAAGATTTCATCATAAGATGAGGTGAACAAGAGTATAAGGCATAATCAAAATAGATGCTTTCCATAATAAGAAAATAGTAGAATAAATGCATGTGTGATTAATATTGACTTCATTAACTAATAGGGTTGAGGCACCTACCAGACCTCAACCTATAGGTGAGGGGAGAACTAGTACATTCCTAGTCACCTACACATATTTTTATGGGGGAGAATAAGGCATTCCCCATGGAAAATTAATACATGCCCTATCTATGGGTGGTTGTACATAAGTACCACTACTATAGCTAAATAGTCCATAACATCTACATGCTAGAAAAGAAATCATGGCAAGTAAAAGCATCATATAAATTAGAACATAGTAGTAGGGTACAAAACCCAAGAAAACAAATATCATTACCAATTTTTAGGCAATTTAACAAAATAATCATGAATAGAGGAAATCAGGTTCATACAGTGCCTTATTAGTGAATGTAGGGTTTGGTTTGCAAATATCCCAACTTAGGGTGTAAGAATGCACATACCTAAATAAGGATTACACATACCTCTCTTACTGATATCTATTACTAACTTTCACCACTTTAATTGAGTCCAAGTTCCACTTTGCCTATTTTCAATGTATTAACATGTATTAGAGTATATAATGCATATTAATGTACAAAAACCCTAATTTTACAAATTTTTAGAAAAACTAGTATTTATATTTTAAAAATATCACCAATTAACTTATTAGGTTCTCTTGATCAAGAAAACATATTTTTATGTTAATTCTGGAGTTATGATGGTTAAGATGTACTTTTTATGGATTTTATGTATTAAACTCATTTTACAAAAATCACCCTTCATCAAACCACGAATTCAGACCTTGAAAATATTTTTATTAGATAGATATTAATTTTTGAATTCCAAAACATATTTATTTGTCAAATTTGGATAAGAAAATTAAAAGATATATTTTTTTTAATTTGAACCAATCGGGAAAATGGCAATCTTTGAGAGAGAGGGAGAAACACAAATTGACCCAAGATCAGGGTTGGAGTTGCATAGGTAACCAAAATAGAGCTGATAGAGAAGGTAAAATAGCAAGAAACCAAAATCCTAGAAGAACATGGTAAATAGAGATGGAGATTATCAATTTTAAACATAAAAACATGAGTTTTAAGCAAGTAGTAAGCAATATATGAGAAGGGGGTTAACAAAACTCGCCTCTAGGGAAGGTGGAAAAGTTCAAGAAGTACCTTCTCCACTTTAGAGGTGAAAAACCCTAGCAAAATAACATGGAGATGAGGTGTTTAAGGCTCTAGGTGGGGTTTCACCAAGGAAGGCGACCTATAACAAGGTGGTAGAAAGACTAACAACATGAAAAAAGGGAAGGAAAGGAGGAAACATACTATTTTTGATCGAAATCACCAAGAAGGGGATTTAGATACCCTAAATAGAGCAATTTTGGAACCCTAGGAGCCTTCTTCACCAAGGTAAGCACTCTCTTTTACCTTGGAATAGAACCTTCTTGGCCAAACATAGTAGGAATGAGGCTCTAATCTGGGGGAAAGAGAAGGAGAGGATTGCTTCTTGGATTGGGAGATGGGAAGGGGTAGATATGGCTTTATAAAGAAGCGGGGGGGGCAAGCATGAGGTGTCTGTGTGACTTTCCATGTGTCCTTAGCCTAGGGCTTCATGGCCATGCAAGAGGACAGCTCATAGAGACTTCTTATATATCAAATGTTGTTCCTAAAAGTCCATGGAGACTTCTAGGCCATCCCCACCATCCTCCAATCAAAGAAATAACCCTATTGGTTGATAGCTTTTAAAGATAAGCTCATTTATAAAGAGGGTAATCCCTAAATGCCCTTGGAGAGAAACACCTTCAAACCAAGGTTCAACTAGGTGCCCCATGGTTCAAAATCTCAATAATGGTAAGGGAATATCTAAGGATTATAATGATTGTGATAATTTTCAAAGAAAACCTCCCAATTGGATAAATTGCATAAATGTCTAGAATGTACCTAAAATTGCATAACTTGCACAAACAACATGCAAATTGAACCAAATTTGAAACATTAGCTCATTTTATGATTTAAAAACACATAAAAAAGTTATGTTAAGGTTTAGACTTAATTATGGTAATTAAGATTTTTCGATACATTAAGCAAGGTTTGTGGCCTTACACTTCTGGCACAAATTTATTTACCATTGTTACACTTAAGTGGTGATTTTGCATTTTAGATTCTTAAATAAGCTTTCACTGAGGTATTTGTGCATAAACCCTTCAATTGGTATAATTATTGAACAAATATTCACCAAATCACTATAAATTCCACAATTTTAAACATCAAGTCCAAAAAAGGATAGAAAGGAAAGGAAAAGCTTGGAAAAGGGCAAAAAAGAGAATATGTCCAAGTTTCAATATGTTACATTTTCTCTATCTTTCCTCTCTTTTTCATCTATACAACATCTAATAGGAGGAAGAGAGACACCCCAGCTAATGCACCTTCATCTTTATCCTCCTCCCACTTGATTCCTTTTGATGACACTCTTTTTGTCTCAAATGAGGTTGTAAATAGGTTTAAGGATCTCCTTTCCCGGAATCCTTTCCTTTTTCATGCCCTATTTGAGCCTCGACCTAGAAGACAAGAGGTCATAGATAAAGTAGAGTATTTTCTTAATGTGCACAATATCTCAGCCATGAGTGTTGAACGCGCATGCTACAACAATTCCATCACTAGCATGAAAGTAGTTCACGAATTCTATGCTAACTTGCGTTGGAATTACGACACTCTCATACCCCCACCTAATGCTCAAGTAGTCCTCCCATCCATGATAGCTGGGAAGAAATTCCTAATATCTGAGGATACCTTGAACATCTTCTTTTCAGGTACTGATGATACTGACACCTGGTGTAAGGATTACCCTGAGTATTTTGACCTAGCTGAGCCTGAGGCCTTCTACAAGCAATATGATCTCACTCTCACTAATATTCATAGATTCTTAAAGAAGCCTCAATTTCCATATAAGAAGAAGTGCACCCTTCCCTCCTCTGCCTTGGATCTCAAGAGATGCATCCTTGCCCTAGTTGTTAACTACAATATCCACCCCTAGAAGAATCAAATAGAGATTGCAGAAACCACTGTGGTGATCATGTATTATCTCTTAAAGAATATCAGAGTCAAGTGGTCAAGATATATTATACACCATATGACCTGCTTTGACTCAGGCTAGAACACCCTTGGCACCCACTCTCCCTACCCTTCCCTGATTTGTGGTCTTTTTTAGCTTGCCATTAAAAAATCTCTTTTCCATGACTTCCCTTACAAACCTGCTCGGAAAGGAGTTTGTATCAGTGAGACCACTCTTTAGAAGTTTGTGCCTACCCTCTCCTCCACCACATATGGTGCCTCTACCTCTGCCTCTACCTGAGCACCTCCACAACCTCAGCCTACCCAACATGCCCGTGCCTTGTTCCATGTGTCAAATGAAACCCTTATGGGCTACATGATGCATCAACAGGCATACAACCTTCAGGTTTAGCAGAACCTGTATCAGGACCTATGTTCAATCATGTCCAACATGAACATGTACTGTGCACACCCGTACCCAACCTACCAGACCTACCCAGGAGGTGATTATACATCCTATGCATATAATCACTTTTACCCAACCCCTCCACCTACACCTTCTACTGCTACATCCTCTGCTGCTGGTGGACCCTCCCCTATTGTGCTGCCTCTACCTGCTGGCCCCTTGGCCACTCTATTTTCTAGCCTCAATAATTATTCTCCTTCCTTCCCATAGGCCAATGAGCTCCATTCTCTTGGTATGTCTTAGGATGAGCAGAATGCTCGTTGGCCCGGTCGTGGTTTCGGTCTCTCTACTGATGAAGAGATGACAGACCAGGCTAATGAGGGGGTTGCTGATGTTGACGAGGCTATTGGTGTTGATGAGGAGGATGATGCTTCTGATGATGATGGCTCTGGTGGCTCTACTGGTGACTCTGGTGATGAAGGTGATGTTGTTATACCTTCCGACAGAGATGATGGCTATGAGCCTAATGTCAAGGATGATGATGGTATTCATATAGATAACTTAGATGTCTAGTTTATCTTAGTGTTTAGTCTAGATACTGATCATATATATCTTTGTAGGCTATTTTGTATTGGAAACATTTGGGATCATGTTCTGAGTTGTACTATTTTATCACCTTAGCTTTCATCATGTTGGCTTGTAGTTGTATTATGAGAACTTGCTTTCTGGGTTGTAATCTTAATTATGTGCACACATACTCTTTGATTTGCTATATCTCATGAGTTGGTGCCATGTTTTACCATATTTTGATTATACCTTAGACTATATGTTTCTCTCGTCTCTGTTTGATGTATGTTTTGAGACTGCATGTTATGGATGGTTGTTGTAACGACCCCGCCTCCCGGTAACCCCCAATTAAGGGAGACCAAAAGGTCGGTGCCGTTATCCAATTAACAGGATCAAAGGTTTGACAAATAATCCATAACAATTAATAAACTTTACCAACTAAACTCAAAACTGGTATAAAATAAAACTTTTTTTACCTTTTTAAAAGATGGGATCTCTAAACTTCTATCCATGAAGATGCTACTCTAACTAATCCTCCTGTGCATGTTAATTCTCATTTAATTCCACATATGCCACTTTACAGTTTGTTCTTTTCATTTGTACCTAAAACACTGACAAACAAAACGTCAGTCAGTATATCGAAATATACTGGTATGTGGGGACAACTAAAAGTTTGCACATATGGATAACAATTTAAATATCACAATCAAATTATTTAACAAGCCAATTTACACTTTTCAGTATGACATTCTCCACCGCTTTTTCCCTAACCCTGGCATACCCACCTTAGGGTGCCCTTTGCCAATGACTTAAGGCCACCTTCTCAATCCCGAGCTTGGTGCCTGGGGGTCACCACTCATGGTGCCCACTAGTCATGCAATATCATAGGCCACCTTCTTGGTGCCTGGGGTCACCACTCAAGGTGTCCATTGGTCTACCCATCTAGGCCTGACTCTCTTGGCATCATCCATCAGGGTGGCATGTAGGTGCAAGAATACATACTTCTACTATTAATGTGATAATCATAGTGACTTTATGATTTGCAAGTATGAACATCCAAACAGTTTAGTTGCAGTCAATGCGATTAACCATCCAGCAAACATGCGGGAAACTAATGCGGTTATTCATAAGCGTAACCACATACCTGTCAGGCAGACTCAGATGCAGGAATATTCCAAACAAGCAAGTAATCCAGAATCAAGCAAGTACACAATTCAATCCTGAAATATTCATTCAATATTTTCTATCATTGATCATGTCACACAAAACTAATAGACCTACTCGTGCCTTAGGGTTACTAGACTTTTTAGGGTTTTGACTATAATTAGGGTTTCACTTCCTTTTTATTACTTTTATCTTACTTTTATCAAATATCCATCAAACCCTAATTATCTTGTCTTATTTTCCATTAAGGTCCTTAAGATTAGGTTTGGACCACGAAAACCCCAATTAATCATCTATTCATCACAAAAGATGTTAAGGTTATCCTTTAACAATATTTAATCTTATTTTCGGACTAATAACACCATTATCTATCAGTTAAGTCCATCAAGCCTCTTTTCATTAAAGCTACTATTTTAATCCTTTTAATCCATGGCAAACTCACTATTACCATTTATCACCAATTCATAGCCCATTATGATCTAATTCGTATATGAATTCGTTTTGTCATAATTTTACCCTTTTATTCCTGAGAAAACCCTAATTACTACCTTCATTCAATCGAAAACCCTAATTTCTATATTAAGGTCCATTATCCACAAATTAAGGATTTTAATGCTTGAAATAGCTTAGATTCAGCATATTCCACTTTAATCATGAATTTAGTCAATTAAAGCCATTAAGAGTCGATTTTACCAATATTAGGGTTTCAAGGCCCATTAAAGTATTATTCATGCATATTAAACTCGCAATTAAACTAATTACATGCAAATTCATCCTTTTCCAATCTTAATGATCCTTTTTATCATTAATCGGCTAATATTAACTTTATATACTCATTTAACCCTTTCTAACTCATTAATCATCAAAGGTTAGCGTTTTTCAATGATTAAACTATTATAGATAGTATCTCTATATACTTTTCGAATTGCATAGGGAATCAGTCTCCAATTATATTTTATTTAGGTTCCTCTCGATTTTCTGAGCAAGTTTCATGTATAACATGTCTTTATTCGACCTACCATTTATTTACTATGAATTAAACAAATTTTACTTACCCTGGCCAATAGGAGGTTGCCACGTAGGCCCTTGCATGCAACGTTGGCTGATTTGCTTTAAAACATTTCGAAATCCCATTTTTGCCCTTGACTTATCCATCCGGCCCAGCACAGCGCGGAGGGCATATTGGTCCAATGTCTCCCTCCTTTCTTCAACCTCGCGACTTGCCTTTGATGTCGCCCTAGCGGCCACTTGCGCCGCCTCTCCTTGCCTCTCTTTACTCCCTCGACCTCCGGCGATGCTCCCGCTAGCTCCGCCAAGCCCTCGTGCACCCAGGGCACTAAAGAACCGTGACCAAGACAATCGGTTTCTCATCCATTATGCCCAGCACCTGTAGCCGTCACTGCTGCTTGGCAGCGGTTGCTGTGCATGCTTCGGGGCGCGGTCTTGATGGCTAAGCCTTGCTCTAACCTCGGGGCACGTCCAGACTCCCTCTTAGTCCCGCTTGGTCTCCTTGTCATGCTAGGATTATCTTGCCTTACCCTTCTAGGGTTTTGAACGAAAAAGGATGTAGAGGAAGAAGAAGAAAGAAGAGAGGGGTCGTGGGATCTCTTCCTGGACTCGAAAGGGCTTCCCCTTTATATAGGGGAGGTCATTCACGCCCTAAGACATTGCTCCAAGAGAAACTGAGTCCCAATGATTAAAGGAAACCTTTTCCTTCAAGGAGAAACATATTCTCTCTCTCCTTTTCTTCCTTTGGATATTTCCTATTACTTGGTTATATTGGAATACGAAAATTCCTTCCCTTATTCTCTTTAGTCTTTTCTTTTAATTCATGGATCACGAAATTATATTCTCCACAAATAGGAAATACTCCTTTTTATCAAAATTACATAATTGATGGATCATGTATTCCCATTATCTCTTTATTTTATAATTATGGTATTTTCTCTTTCTTCTCCTTTATTGGGGTTCCTTGGATCCCAAGGAACTCAAAGATCTCGAAATTCCTCATTAAGGATACTCATTATCCTTCTAGATGCATCTAAATGCATTATACTCATTATCTTGTTTTATTTCTTATTAAAATATTTCCTTTTGTGGATTTCTCTTTATTTATCTCTTATTTTCCTCATTGGTATCCCTTTTATCATAAGCAATCCTTGGGATACGAAATTCCACCAAGGATCACTTAATTATACCTCTTTTTACTTATTTTCCACATTTCATCAATATTTTCAATTTCTTTCTTAATAAAGAAATACTTAATTGATCTCTTCTTTTCTTATTACTCTCTTTATGCAACTTTGGACTCCTTGGTACCCAAGGAACCCAAGAGGCACGAAATCCCTCCTTGGATTTGCCTTCTAGAGGTTTCCACTCCTTTCTTTTCTCAAAACTCAGTTATTCATTACTTAATTGAATTTCCTTGTTATTGGGCCCAATAGCCAATAAAGCCCACAAATCAAACAACAAGGTTATTTTAAACAAAATCCATATTTTCACAACAAATTATATTATTTGTCCAAATATATTTAATATGAGAAATTACATTTCTCACCAAAGGAACCCAAAATTTGGGGTTGTAACAGTTGTGCTTGGAGAAGACCTATTTCTATGCTCTTCTACCCCCTTCCTTTTTGATAATGTTAAAATGTGGCGAGAAATCTAATGTTTTGAAGCTCAACCATATTGCTTTTATTGCCTATGTGATCCTTTTCTTGTTCATTATATGATTTATCATGTGACTTGCTAAATTACCATATAGTATATGTATGTCATGTTGCTTTGTGTAGATAAACTAACTATGTAGGTGAAAGTAAGCATAGATTGAGGGGGAGCAATTCACATTGTTCAAATCTTGAATCCCCTTACAATTCACAAGGCAAAGGTATAATTTCAATGTGATTGAGGAATGGTTTTGCATTGTCAAAAAGGGGGACAATGTTGACTTGAGAATTCTACATTGTCCATATTTTGATAATGACTTAACCATTCCATTCCTATATATCTAATATGTTTGTTCAAGATTGATTTTAGGCTTTAGGTACATGAAAAGGATCAAATTACACAAGCCCTAGCTTGTTCAAGTTCAAGTCAAATGCAATGCAAGTGTGCAATTTGGGAAATCACTCCAAACACCCTTAGATGATTTTTGTAATCACTTGTATTGATGATATGAATTGTAACTAAGATGAGAAAATCTAGGGACACTTAACTCCAAGGTTTAATCACCCAAAAGTCAACTTAGAAAATTTGTCACAGGCTGTTCATCGGTCGAGTTGGAAACTCGATTGATCCTATGATGGATTTTCCAAAGATGACCCATTGATCGAGTTGTACACTCACAGAATTCGACCGACTGACTCACTAAGAAAATCTAATTTTAGATCATCAATCGAGTTTACTAGAACAAACTCAACCGATAGTTTGAAAATTGGCTTTATCTTTTAGTTGATCGGTCGAGTTAACTTTATTGAAACTCAACCGAATGTATTGTATGAGAAACACAGAAAAAGTGATTATAACCATTGGTGAGTTGTTTTGGGTGAAAATAGATATGTTGCATTGTGGAAAACGACTATATTTCGACCCTAAGTGATCCCCAACTCAAGGAACACCCCCAGTTATAAATGGGACCCCTTGAAGTTCATTCCAAGTTTGCTCATTCATGCTATTCTAAGTCCTTGCTATAGTTGAGTGGGTTGCAACTCCTTGAGCCCCTTTCTCTCTCTATTTTACACTTCATTTTGTGATTATGAGTGAGATAGGTCTGTTGTAGGAGAGTTACTCCCTTGTGCATGTAAATCTCTCATCTACTCCATCTTCCCTACCCCTTT
Source organism: Alisma plantago-aquatica (assembly GCA_963693085.1). NCBI lineage: Eukaryota > Viridiplantae > Streptophyta > Magnoliopsida > Alismatales > Alismataceae > Alisma > Alisma plantago-aquatica. The sequence continues at coordinate 997,071,660 of OY856413.1, read as the reverse complement.
CCTCCATAAAGCAAAGGTGAAGCAAGCTACTCTGAGTGAAGGTGGAGTTGTTGCTATTCCTCTTCAAGTTTGATGAAGAGGTGATGATCTTCTCTAAGTGAAGGAGAAGGCAAAGGATGAAGATCCAAGAAGAGTGGAAAAGTCCTTGAAAGCGGATGACTTCTGCTATAGTGGGTAAGACCTTGGAAGAAGACACAAGACTCTTGCAAAGTAGAAAATCCCTTGGTAAGGTGGAATACTCTTTGTGATTGGATGGGTAAGTCCTTTGGTGGTCTTGTTTTGTAACTCTTATTGGTGATAATATAGAGAAAAGAACTTGCAAAGTCTTAGAGGTTGACACGTCTAGGTAGTGGATTGACTCTCTCCTATTTTGGAGAGTGGAACGACTCTACATGACCTTGTCAAGTGTTTGCTATCAATTCCTCTCATCCTTGCTATGCTTGTTAATTAGGACTTCAAATTGCACATAAGCTATTTGTTTTAATTTGATATAATTTGAAGGTCTAATCTATCTTGTGAGAATTTTTGAAACTCTTTAGAGCCCTAGATCCAACAAAAGGATGGATCAATGTGGTTGTGTATAGACAACCGACAATAGAACAAGATGACAATTAAGAATAAGTATTTGTTACCGCATATAGATGACATGTTTGATCTATTACTGGGTTCTATAGTTCTCTCTAAAATAGATTTGAGGTTGGGTTATCACCAGTTGTGGATTAAGGCAGATGACATACCTAAGTCAACCTTTAAGAGAAGGTATGGTCATTATGAGTTTGTGTTTATGCCATTTGAGCTAACCAATGCACCAATAACATTCATGGGTTTGATGAATAGAGTATTCAGAAAACATCTAGACCAGTTTGTAGTTGTTTTCATAGATGATATCTTGATCTACTCTAGAGATGGTCAGCAACACGATCAACATCTACAAAAGGCTTTGTCATTACTGGGGCAACAATAATTATATGCCAAGTTTAGTAAATGTGAGTTCTGGTTAAAGGAAGTAGCCTTTTTAGGACATGTAATATCTGCTAAAGGAGTTTGTTTAGACACAAAGAAAGTGAAACCAGTGCTGGAGTGGGATCATCCAAAGACACCTATAGAATTTTTTAGCTTCTTAGTTTTAGCAGGATATTATCGAAGGTTCATTAAGAACTTCAGTGCAATAGTGTTACCCCTAACAAAGTTAACAAGGAAGTATGTGTCATATATATGGGATGACAGATGTCAACATTCTTTTTAGCTTTTGAAGGAAAAGTTGACCAGTGCACCAGTGTTAGTACTTCTAGAACATGGAAAGGGTTATATTGTTTTCTGTGATGCTTCTAAGAACGGTCTAGATTGTGTGCCGATATAGGATAAGAACATGATTTCTTTGACTTTGTGATAGCTTAAGAAATGTGAGGAGAATTATCCAACACACGATCTGGAATTAGTGGCAGTAATCCATGCTTTGAAGATATGGAGACACTACCTATATGGGGAGAAGTTTCATATCTTCACAGACTACAAGAACCTACAATACATCTTTTCAAAATAGGAATTGAACAGTGGACAATGACACTAGATGGAATTGAATAAGGATTATGACTGCACTATAGATTATCATCCAAGAAAGGAGAATGTAGTGTCAGATGCTTTAACCAAGAAGTCTTCCTCATCATCATCTTCTGAGCCAACATAGTTGAGTGATTTGGTGTACCATAAGAGAGATATGTTGGTCTCTCTAAGACAAATGAACTTATAGTTAGAGGTATCCATGTTAGTAGGTTTGTTGGCATAATTACAAGTAAAGCTGACATTAAGCAAACACATTAGAAATGCAGATCAGAATGATACTGTTACATGACAAATTTAGGAAGAGTTGGGAAGTGAGAAGTGTGATGTCTTTCACAAATATGAGGATGGGACATTGTGATATCATGGTAGATCAGTTGTGCCAGATATAGATAATCTAAGGACTTTAGTTCTAGAAGAATCGCATTCTTCTATGTATGCTATGCATCCAGGTAGCACCAAGATGTATGAGAATCTAAGAGATTTGTATTGGTGGCCAGGATTAAAGAGCAATGTAGTTGAGTTTGTGTCTAAGTGTGCAGCATGTCAGCATGTTAAAGACAAACATTAGAAGACGGAAGGTACTTTGCAATGAATGCCTATACCTTAGTGGAATGGGATCATATTACAATGTAATTTGTGGTTGGACTTTCAAGGACAACCAAAGGTCGTGATTCCATCTGGGTAACAGTGGACAAGTTGACCAAGTCATCAAACTTTCTTCCAGTAAAGACAACATATACAGCTGGAAAGCTTGCACAAGTGTAAGTTGATGAGATAGTATATCTACATTGGATCCTAGCCACTATAGTTTCATATAAAGGTCTACAATTCATGAGTCACTTTTGGGAGCGTCCACATGCAGTGATGGGTACATAGTTGAGGTTTAGTGCTACATTCCATCCAAAGACAGATGGATAGTCTGAGAGGATGATACCAACCTTGGAGGATCTATTGAGAGCTTATGTGTTACAATTTTTGGGAAGTTAGGATATACACCTTAGCCTAATGGAGTTTGCCTTAATAATAGCTATCAGAGAAGCATTGACATGGCACCATTGAAGAATTGTATATGAGACATTGTAGATCTCCTTTGTGTTGGTATGAGATAGGTGAATATCAACTTTTAGGTCCTGGTCTAGTGCAATAGACAATACAAAAGATCAAAGTCATTCAACCACAACTGAAGGCAGCTCAGGATAGACAAAAGTCTTATGCTGATAATCACCATAGACCTTTAGAATCTCAGGTGGGAGACATGGTGTACCTCAAAGTATCTCCTTGGAAGGGTGTACTAAGGTTTGGGAAGTATGGTAAGTTGTCTCCTAGATATATGGGACCTTATCTTGTGGTTGTACATGTTGGGAAGGTGGCCTATAAGTTAGAGTTTCCACCTAAGTTATATAAGTTACATCCAATGTTTCATATCTCTATGTTGAGGAAGTGTCACCCTGATACAGAGTTGAATCTTCATACAGTTCAGGTGGAATTAGATAATGACATATCTTATTTGGAAGGTCTTGTCCTGATCTTGGATAGAAGGATTAAGAAGTTGAAGAAAAAGGACATTGTTTTAGTCAAAGTTTTGTGCCATCATCATGGATTAGTGGAAGCCACATGGGAACTTGAAGATGAGATGTGGAGGAAATATTCATCTCTTTTTACATAGGATTTTAGGGACAAAATCCCTATTAGGGGTTTATAGTTGTAAGATCCATGTCCTAACTTTGTGGTTAAATATGATTTCTTTTCATAATAAGACAATTAAACCTTAATTTAATCTTGTGGAATGCTTTGATATCATGTGATAGGTCTTTGATTTCAATTTGGTTCAATTCGATTGAGGATTGAACCACCTTTGCTATATAAGTACTTGTTTTGGACTAGTTTGCAATTTACCCATAGTTGAGGGTTAAAATGAAAAATGTCACTTGAAGAGAGTGCTTCTTGTACCTTAGGACCATGAGAGAGAAGATGGTGGCATGGGGTTCTTTGTTTGATTGATGTTTGATGATGGAACACTTCATGGTGTTCTAGGTTTACCAGGGTTACCGTGTCTAAGTGGTGACTTGGCTAGGGTTCGGGTGTAGCGACTGTTACCTCACACTTGGGTGAGGGTAGCGATAAGAACCCTACCCTAAGGGTTGTGGTTTTGACCTAGATGAATGCATGTGGTTCTTATTTTTTAGTGTTCTTTTGAGTGTGACCATATGTGGTTCTTATTTACTTATTTGTGTACTTTTTGAATTTTCCTTTCTCAACTTTCCTTCCCAAGACTCATCTCAATTCCTATATGACTACACATGTGGACTTCAAAAAAAATAAATTGGGAAAACCCATAAACTATGTAATACGAAATATTATAATCTCTTATGTTTTATTTGTAATACACATAATGAGTAAGTATATCATTATATGGAAAAACAACATTGAATGTTCCCGTATGTTGATGGTAATCATTTTCCATTAATTTTAGGAATCACGAAACTAAAAAATCAATTTTCCTATGGTTTTTTACTTAATCTTTTAGATGTTGAATCCCTTTTTTCTTTTTAGGGACACATTTGAAAATGTAAAGTTGTATGTTTTCATAATCCTAGGATGACATGCTTATAATGAATATGTGACAACCTCACTACTACAGAATGGGGACATGGCGTCAATTATTTTTTCAAGGAAAACCAACGGTAGTATCAATAGAATTGGTTATATGTGGACAACCACTATGAGTTGACTAGTCGAGAAAACACAAGATGTACTTTCTTTTTTTCATCGGTCTCTTATCATACAAACTGACACTATATATCACTCGTGAAATAGAATTTCATGTAAACTTTTTGCAGACATTTCATTAACCTCTATAAAAACTATGTAGTTGGTTCTTATTAAAACAACTGATGGGATAAAGTGGTACGCACGCTACCTATCCCATGGAAAACAATTGGCCTTTCTCAATGGTTGTTTTCATTGTGACCGAAGAGGAAAGTGTTCACACCATGCGACCCGCAAAAAATTTCCCTCCCCAAATTCATATTTCTTGGCAGTTGTTTTATATGCAACCAATGACATATGTATCACTAGGTTGTGAGGTTAGGCATCAGTTAGTCATTGGCAACTGATGAGAAAGTTGTATGTATGCCAATGGTTTTTGTCTTGTAATCGATGAGGAATCATATCCCTTCAGAATAACTGATGAGTAAAATCTTATTTAACCCCATGCGAAACCCTTTCCCCCTATTTCCCCTACCTACATTTTCTTGTGATTCATCTATCCAATGATTTGGCAGACAATTTCTCTCCTCTCTACTACTTCATCTATCACTGCCACTACTGTCGCCAAAGATGATGTCACTGCCCCCAACACTGCCTCCTCTTTGCCACTACTGAGGATGACTGAGGACAATCATGAGGAAGACACTGAGGAGAAATCAGATCTGAGGATGACATTGTTGTTGCCTCATTCTCTTCCTCCAATGGCATCGCATTCTCTTCCTCCTCCACCGCCACAGGTTTCTCTCCTTCCCCTATCCTATAATTCTTGCTTTCTCGTTGACTAATAATCCTATTCATCTGTCTCCGTCTCCCTTCCACCTTTCATCCTTCCTCCTCTCCTCTCCTTCCCCTGCCCTAGTACAATTTTGTCTCATATTTGAGAACAAACGGTACTAGGGCATGGAAGGAAAGGAGAGGAGAAGGGAGGAGAGGAGGAAGGGAGATGAAGATAATTAGGATATATTAAATATAATCGATTATATGGGTCTATTGAAAAAAGAGGTTCATTTTGAATTTGTTTTAATTGTATTTTGATGAAAATAATAAAAACAACAGTGAATTGTGATGAAAAATAATTAGATTGTGATGAATTATATGATTGTGATGAATTAATATATGTAACATGTATTAACGATGATTCATGCTAAATTATACAAAGAAATAAGTATTAAATGATGATCTTGTCTATAATTTAATGATTACGCTTGCATGAAAAATGACTCTGAATTAACTAGATATAACAATGATGTTTATGTTGACTCTAAATTTGTGAATAAACCCAAATTTGAAAATAAACTCTTAATTTGTGAATAAACCTTAATTTGTGAATAAACCCAAATTTGTCCTAGACACCCATTTGAGATTTACTCATTAGGAGTAAACCTTGGATAGTCCCTGGTTTGGGACTTTTCTTGAGCACATTATCTCACTTAGGATGTAAGTGTATAATGTATGTTTAATTTCAATAAATTTTGACAACATTTCCCTTTTGTTATCTGGGTACATAGTAGGTGGGTATTTGCCCATCTACATCGGTGTACTTGGGGAACTGTAGGGAAATGCTACCAGAATTTATTGAAATCAAACATGCATGATAAACTTACTAGTGAGATGAAGTGCTCAAGAATGGGAAAGGTGGTACACATTCATGAATCTAAATGCTACTAGATGATTATGGATCAATTATTCAAACATATTTTTTCCTAAAATTAACTTACTAGTACAACCTGGTGAGCTACTTGTTTCCCATCTGATCATATAGAAGTGGATCAATTACGGATGTTGAAACCAAATCGTTGCACTCTGGAGTTTATTAATGGTCTCGATGAGTTTGTAAGATTTGCAAAGGAACATAGAAAATAACCCAAAGATACATTCTATTTCCCCTATAGGAATTGTAGCAACAACCTAAAACGTTACACTATTGACACAATAAAAGATCATGTCATGTGTAATGGGATTGTACAGGGCTATACAGAATGGTCCTGACATGGAGAGATTCCTAGTATGAGATTGGAAGATGTGGGTAGTGGTAGTTGTGTCCAAGAAGAAATGGCTGACCATGTTGATGAGAACGAACTATTTCTGAAAGACATGGTTGATGTGTTGCTAGACACTTGTAGGGTAAATGTTACAAACCCACCTCCTTTATTAAAAAATGTTGTGCACGATGTTGGGAAATTTGTTTAATTAGGTTGTACTAAGTTTATGAAGTTGAGCACTATGTTGAGATTGTGTACTTTGAAGGATAATAATAGATGAAGATATTCCCCTTGAAGGAAATGAGCTTCCAATCTCAACATACATAACAAAAGAGATGTTGTGCCCAATGGGAATGGAGGCTAAGAAGATATATGCATACCCGAATGATCGTGTGTTGTTTCAAAAGGACTACATCGATCTAAAAGAATGTCTGAAATGTGGGGCATCTAGGTACAAAAGGATGACATCAGGTAAGACCAAAATTGAGTCTCCTGCCAAGGTGATGTGGTATCTACCTACAATACCCCAGTTTCAACGCTTTTTTGCTGATTTTGTAGATGCCAAAAATTTAAATTGGCATGTAGAGGTAAAGAAAATCAACTATGGTATGTTGTTCCATGTGTCTGATTCCCCACAGTGGAAGAAGATTGATTTATTGTATCCTGAATTTGGCGAAGAAGCCATGAATTTAACACTTGGACTTTGTACTAGAGGGATGAATCCATATGGAACATTAAACAGCCAACATAGTACTTGGCATGCCATGCTTGTTGTATACAATCTTCCTCCTTGGTTGTGTATGAAGAATAAATATGTCATGATATTGTTGTTGATATCGGGCCCCTAACAACCTGTCAATGATATTGATTTTACGTTGAACCTCCGATTGATGACCCAAAGAAACTATGGGGAGAAGATGTGATGACTTTTGATGCTTTGTGCTAAGAGATGGTTAATTTACGTGCTATGTTATTTTGCACTACTAATGACTTTCCTACTTATGGAAACTTGTCTGGACACAACGTCAAAGGAACCAAGGCATGTCCCGTATGTGAGGAAAATATAGATTCTATTAGACTGAAACATGGTGGCAAGAGTGTATATCTTGGTCATTGAAGGTTTCTGCCAAATGTGCATCCTTACCAAAAGTTGCACAAAACATTAAATGGCTCAACTGAGGAATGGAGTGCCCCTAAACCTATGCCAGGGGACGATATTTATGCAAGAGTAAAAAATATTGTTAATCATTTTGGTAAGAGACTGTGTACAACTCATACATATGAATCCTCTTTATTTAGAAAGAGGTCAATATTCTGGGATCTTCCTTATTAGAGTTCTTTGATAGTTCGACATTGTATTGATGTTATGCATGTTGAGAAAAATGTTTGTGATAGCATTGTTGGAACTCTGTTGAATATAGCTGGTAAGACTAAGATGGCATCAAATCCAGAATGGACCTATATGAAATGGGTATAAGGAAAGAATCACAAAAGTATTTACCAAAGGTCGCAACACATATCTACCTCCTCTTGTTACACTTTGTCTACAAAAGAGAAGAGAACTTTTTGTGAGTGCTTGCATAATGTTAAGGTACCACATGGATACTCAACCAATATCCATAGATTGGTATCGATGAAGGATCTAAAGCTGATAGGTCTTAAATCTCATGATTGTCACACTCGAATGAAACATATATTGCATATGTATATTTGATCCATCCTTCCTAAGCATGTAAGGTTTGAAATTACTAGCCATTACTTCTTCTTCAACACTCTATGCAGAAAAGTAATTGATTCTGAGATTCTAGATAAGTTAGAAAGAGAAGTGGTCATTACCCTATGTGAACTTGAGCAATATTTCCACCCTTCATTCTTTGATATCATGTTACATCTAGTTTTCTATTTGACTAGGCAAGTGAAAATGTTGGGTCCATTTTTCTTGCATTGGATGTATCCTTTTGAGTGGTACATGAGTGTTTTTAAAGGTGACGTTTAGAACCATTATCGACCAGAAGGGAATATCATTAGAGATATATTTTTGGGTAGGTTATGGACTTTTGCAATGACTTTTTGAGTTGTAACGAAAATACTGATAATGTTGTGAACCCTGATGCTCATTCCGAAAAAGGTGTTTTGGGATAACAACAGATGGAACAAGTGCACCTGTATGTTTTACACAACATTGATGATGTGGGTATATATATCACCGAACACCCCAATGAGGTCAATAGAAGTTATCCCCGAGCTAGTTCAATGTGTCTTCCTAGAGAGTATCATTGGACATTTATTAGGTAGTTTGAAAAGGAAATATTCCACCAACTATCTCAAACACCAAATAATGTTATATAAACTATCAAATGGCTCATGTATAAGCCAAACACCCACGTTACATCTTACTAAGGGTTTGTCATAAATGGATTTTCATACCACACAAAATGTCAAGATGATAAAAGTGCCATCTAAAATAGTGGGGTCACCCTTCATGCATCTTCAATGTATTTTTCTAGTACTAAGGATAAGAGTCCATCTGAGGAAACATGTCTTATTATGGTGTCATTGAAGACATATGGGAAATTGACTACATAGAATTTAGAGTTCCATTATTTAGGTGTAAATGGGTTGATATCAATAAAGGAGTTGTAGCTGACAAACTTGGTTTGACAATAGTGAATTTTTAGTGGACAAGCTAGAAGGATGAACCCTTCATCATGGTATCACAGGAAAAAGAAGCATTCTATATTGATGATCTAGCAAAAGAAAATTGGTATGTCATTCTTCATGGGAAAAGACAGTTCATTTGGAATCCTATCGATGAAGAAGAGTACTATGAAAAGTATGATGAGTCTAGTTCATTTTTTGTTGGCTAACCAAGTACAAATATTGAATCTAACACTAATGACTATACACGTGAAGATCAAATAGAAGGGATATTACCTTAAGGTATACTGCTCATATGTGATCTCACCTTTTTGCATTATGTAACATGTTTATTTTTTTCATATGTGATCTGACTTTTTTTTCATTATATAACATGTCTATTTGTTCATATCTGATCTGAATGTTTATAGTATTGAATTTTTATATGGGATAAGACATATATATTGGAAGGTAATCCTCACAAGAGAGTATGTCTTTGGAGACAAGAAGGAACCCTATCTTAAATGAAACTATATTAATCAAGATGATTGGAAGGAGTTTGTTTGGTAGAGAGAAATATATGCATTCTAGGTATTGAATTAATTACACTTTTATGATTTCTTATGGTTACTAAGAAATATCACTTATATGAATTGATTAGGCCCTTCACGTTGCTAAAAAATCTAGGTGTGACAAGAATGTGCACAACTACCGGTTGGGTTCAAGTGGTTATTGGAAACACCACACGATGAGAGATATAATACAATGAGAGCAAGATCTACAAAGGCAGCAAGATAAAGGAGAAGACAAAGGGGAAGATGGAGAGTAAGAGAAAGAGAAAGGGAAAGAGCAAGGGAAACAACAAGGGCCTTCTACTTCTACTCCTTCTACTACTGAGTCTTATAATTCTTATGGATGATTGCCTCACTATAATGAGTGGATAGATGCAAGGAGAAATAAAGTCAAACAAATACCCATCCAATCAACATAGGAGCGATAGATAAAATGGTAAATTTCTTGGTTTCACAATAATGACAATGTTCTTTTTTCACTGGATTGTTAAGTTTCAATGATTAGTCTATTTTTATGATAATTAGTTGAAGGTGGCTGACCAAGAAAAGGAGGTCAACTTCATCCCTCAGGGCACACATGATGAAATGATGGTCTCTATAAGGACATAAGAGCATCCTAGACATGTTAGGGGCTCTAGAACTAGGTATGGGATACAGTCTTTTTTTTTACGCATCCTAACATCAGTGCAAACAAACCAAGAAAGGGGGAATGGACGAAGAGTATGTGCAGAGAATTGCAAATGTAGCCTTGGAGAAATATAAAGTTTCTCAGGTGGCACAAGCTTCTCCAGTAGTCACAAAACATGTTCATCACTTCCCCACAAAGTGTATTGGGAGTAGTCCTTCTGACATGCAGGACACAACTAGGGTAAGATTCAATTCAAGTCAATTTATATTACTTTGTGATAAATAATTGTTCAAGTCAATATTTATGTTTGTTAAATTAAATTTTGTGTTTTAAAAAATGTAGAAGGCCAACAAAATATCATCTTGTCATCGATGTTCTAGCAGCCAATGTCATGGAAGATGTCGAGGCTGATAACGCTAATATGGTGCATTGTATTACTCTTCCCTCTGATCACTATCGTATGAGAGTCATATGTATCTTTCCAAGAAAGAGAGACATACCTCTCCCATATGATCACCTAGATGCCACCACAGTTGGATAGGTAGAAGGTAGCTTTACTGGGTGGCCCAAACAACTCGTTATATTTCTTTAGGTATGACAAATGTATATTGAAACTTATATAAGATAATCAAAAGCTAATATTAAAATATATGCATGTAGCCTACAACAGCTAAGAAGGCCCCTAAGGTTCCAAAACCTCCTCCCCCTCATTTTTATACCACATGAGTTGTTTGACTCCTTAGGCCCTAGCTGCCATATTTTGACAAGATGGTTAGATATTATAGACCAAACAAATGCCATTGTGATCAGCCTTGGGGAGGATATAGTAGGTATACATCCGGACACTGTTATAGTGTTGCCAAATGTTTCTGAGGTATATATGTATGATTGGATGAACACATTAGTGAAAGAACTTTGGATACAGTGAGTGTGAATACCCTGTCATATGTGAAATTTTTTAATTGTTTCCTACGTATAAATTGAGTATAGTTTATAAATATTTCAGTCATTTGTATTATGTGACTCATGACTTTGGAATAGAAAATGTGGGGTTTTTAATGCCATCATTAATCAGTGATGTACTTGGATATCCAAGTGACGTTAAAGAATACATGACTAATGCGATGCAATATTTTGGTTCTTCCAAGAATGTGATCTTATCTCCCTTCAACATTAGGTAAGTTTTTAGCTGGTTGACTATATGTCTAACCTATGAATACAATTTTGTTGTGAGACTTAATATTTTATTTTATTTTCCTTCTATTCACATAGAAATAGGAACTGACAGCTGTTACTAATTGCTCTCGAGACTTGGAGTGTCTATCCCTTTGAACCTTTAGGTGAAAAATTGCCACCAAATGAGGCACACCCAATGAAATTGGCGATTCATGTGTAAGTATAGTTTTTTAGTGCCCAACATATTTGTTAATGTTTGAATATATGAAAGTTTAATAATGAAATATATGTTAATTAAATTATAGGGGTGTGAAAGCATTCCGTACATGCAGGGGGAAGGCAGATAAGAAAAATAAATCAATAACTTGGACGAGTGTTGATGTATAATCTTCTCATTCCAATTACACAATATATGGCCAACTCTACTATTACATTTTATTAATGTAAATTTTAAATCTATATGCCTCTATACTAGAAAATGGTTGGGCATGCACATATTACATGATTCTATATGCAGGTGATTGCCAATCATCTGGAACCAATTAAATGTATAGAGAATGCAAGTTATTAGCCTTGGATCATATTAACGAAGTAGTCTCATTTGATAATAATAAACAAATCTAATTAGAAGACTCATTCTCTTTGCATTTTTTTTCTGAAGACCGAACCCTATACATTAGAGCAACTAAATGACTTAAGTGAACAGTGGGTAGCCTGCTTCACTAGAAATGTGGACTCGAAGGAAAATTTTGATAGTTTATTGATATTTCTTGGTAGTTTGAGCTTTGATGTCTGATTTTTTATATGTATTTGTTGAGTGTGAAATGATGTTAAATTGTGACTTCAAATATGAGATGGTAGATGATATTGATATGTATTTTGTGAATGTGAATTGATTGTTAAGTGTATATGGTGTTTGAATTTTACTGTGAAGGCATGAGGTAAAGAATGATGTTTATTTGTGCCTATATATGTATGAATTGAAGTGTGGCTGAGAAATGAAATAATTGAATTATCAGTTCATGGAATTGTATGCAATTTTAAATGAAGAAAAATGTTAGAATGTGGCATGTTTGTGCCTACTTTGTATAAAATATTTTTCTTACAGGTGTGCCATCCATTTGTTAAGCTGTGGTGCTTGTAGATACCCTATTGTTCTTTAGAACTTTTAGTTCTGAAGAACAATAGCCTCCATATAGGCTAGTAAGCTATACAACAGGTCTAAATACCTGCTATATAAAAAATCATACACCTTTATCATCAATTATTTGGAAATAATTTACTACATACTAATTCACCATCGGTTATTTACAAAAAATTGACGACACATTCCTAAATTTTTCACTGTTTAATCACTGATAAAATCAACATCAAAAAATTCAGCGTCGATTGTTTGTCAATACCCTTCCGACTAGGAAATAGTAACAATGTTAGTTGCTTTTCTTGGAACCAATGACCAAAAGGTCAAAGCAGACCACAAACATTGCTTGTTACAGGTTACATTGTCGGTTCGACCCTAACAAGGAACAGACGATATAAATTATTGTCATCAATTTTTATAATTGATGATGAATGATGGAGTTTTACTATCTCCCACTTGGTCCTCAGTTTGGAACCGATATAGAATGCCTAAAATAACTGATACCATATCATCTCAATATGATGAGGCAATGTGATACTAAGGGTTGAAATGCAATAGGATGTTGGATATCGATAGGCCTAAGGAAACCGTCCCCTCTAAAGATTAGTAACAAGTATCATGATTTTATGTATTTTAAGTGAAATACCATGAATAATAGAACAAGAGTTTTCAATAGGAAGCATTGCAGAAGCTCTTGAACCCCTATACATGAATTAAGTTTCTTGAGTGAGGACATAGTCACTCTAAAATGAAATTAGGTTAAAGAGGGGAACTTACTATTCTGCCTACCCGATTTTTTTTTCTTCTATTAAAAATAGATGAACTAGATATCATAATCATATGGAATAATGATCTATGAAATTTGGTTATAAATAGGATCCTTGACTATTAATACTAAACCAAAAAATTCCAATTTCCTTAAATCATTTAAATAAGTCATTGTTAATTTTTTTGTTAATCTCAATATGACATCCATTTCTTCAACCTAAACATCAACAAAAAATAACCAATATTGGCACTTGACAAATGTTTGTAAAAAATATAATTTCCAATAATTTACTTAGTGTCTTTTTTAAACTTAAAAATGCCTTTAATATTAATTCCACAATATAAATTGCGGCATAAGTTGTAAATATTTACAAAATCAACTTATCCTCACTTTTATTAATGTTAAAAAGGTCACTATAACATCAATAGCTTATTATCAAATATCAGAACATGTTATTATGATATTGTATGAAAATGTTCTTATTGTTTATGATGGTATATAAAGCCACCATAATAGCATAATTATTGTGTATTATAACACTTGTATTTATTTTAATGATTTAGTTTTTTATTCATTACCTAGATTTGCAAATTAACACCACTTGCAATTTGAACTCACATTTTCAAAATATCCATTTTGAATATAAATCATTTATATATATAATCAAATGAAAAATTACATCAAAGTATACTTCGCCTGAGCCTTTGTAATATATTACAACACATGAAATACACTCTTCCATAGTATTTACTAAGTGCAATAGTTTCTGCATCCTTTGAACATATTCCTTATTTTCTACGATATGTCAAGTTTATAAACCAACCAACCACTTCATACTTTTTCTTGCAACTCTTTCACTCCTCTTTTCATCATATTTTAGATTTCTACCATCTTTACTGCTAGTATCTTCACTATCAAAATCTATAGAAATTTCAGTCATGATTTCAAACACTACTACAGAAATAGCATTCAGTGACACTTTTCTGGGCGTCGGTTATTAAGGAAAACCGACGCCTTCTATGTTAGGCGTCGGTTGTTTACGAAAACCGACGTCTATATTCGAAGACCAGCCAGACACGGGTACCGCTTTGTCTTCCGCGTCGGTTGTTTATAACAAACCGACGCTTAAAGTCGCCCGCGAAATCCATTTTTTGATCAAAAAAAATAGTGTCCTTTTCAGCGTCGGTTATTTAGGTAGAAACCGACGCCTATGTGCGATGAAAATTTGCGCGAAAAGTGTCACCTTCAGCGTCGGTTATTAAAGGATAACCGACGCTGAAGGTGGTTCCCGCCAAACAATTTCATGAAAATATCGTCCAATTGGACGTCGGTTATTTCAAACAACCGACGCTAAAGATGTTTAGGCGTCGGTTGTTGTAAAAAACCGACGCTATTTGGGACTTTATAACCCGCGATGCCCGACTCTTCCCCTTTCTTCTGTTTCATTGCGAGCCCTTTTTTCTGCTTCTCCGTCGATTTCCCACGCTGTCGCCGTCGATTTCTCTGCTCCTTGTTCTCCACGACAGCGCCGTCGTGCCGCCACTGCTACTCCGGCGCCCCCTTCTCCGCCGCCACTGCTGCTGCACCCCCTTCTGGACCGTGCCCCCTTCTCCGGACGCCTGGAGATCGTTGCCGCCGACGCCTTCCTGACGCCTGGAGCTCGCCGCCGCGCCCTGCTGCTCCAGCCACCTGTTGCCCGCCCTGCTGCTCCATCCGCTGCGCCGCCGCCACGCCGTCAAGTTCAACCTACAGCTTCCACCTGGCTCCCGCTGCCTCCTTATCGGCGCCAACAGAACTGGTATGCGCCAGTGTCTTTTCCTTTCCTCTACCTATTTCTCATTTACTGCGCGGATTATTTTGTGAGGTGAAGCATTTTATACAATGTAAGCTTCCGATCCTTCATGGAGCTGGTCACTTACTGATGAGGTTTACTTTGCTATAGATAATAATTTCTGGAGTCAGTCCACAGACAAATTGATAACTGTTCTTAGACAATTATAAAAAAAGTACTATGTCATCTTTATCTCTGACTATGTGCTCATTTGTGCTAGAAATTTTGATGTGTTGTAAATTGTATCTTTACAATAACCGATCTGCTTGCCGATTTTAATGATTAGAGATACTGATTAATAGTAAGTATTGATGAATACTTACTTAATTAATGATTTGTTGATTAGATATGTATAGAAGTTCCTTATAAATATATTTTTTATATACACATACATGTAATTTTGTATAAAATACATGATGTAGTGTGATCTTAAATCCTAGAGTGTACCCCTTTTGTTCTATGATGGTACCTATGACCCTAAATCCTAGAGTGTTTGTTGGCCTAGAAACCCGTCCAAGATTGACTCATTAGGAGTAAATCTTGGATAGTCCCCGGTTTGGGACTGTTCTTGAACACCTAATCTCACTTAGGATGTAAGTGTATAATGTGTATTGAGTTTTCGAGAAAATTTTGGTAGCATTTCCCCGTTTGTTCTCTAAGTACATATGTACTTAGAGAACAACGGGGAAATGCTGCCGAAATTTTCTTAAAAACCCAATACACATTATACACTTACTAGTGAGATTAGGTGTTCAAGGATGGGATAGGTGGTACACATTTATTATATATAAGAATGACATCACATGTGTTTGTTGGCCTAGAATGTGAACAATCATTGTTTTTTATATTACTTGTACATTGGTATAAATTAGAATGAACAATCACTAAATTATATACTGTTTGTATGGAGTCCGGCTTCATTGTAGATATCTATTATTGTGTTTGTTGGCCTAGAAACCCGTCCAAGATTGACTCATTAGGAGTAAATATTGGATAGTCCCCGGTTTGGGACTGTTCTTGAACACCTAATCTCACTTAGGATGTAAGTGTATAATGTGTATTGAGTTTTCGAGAAAATTTTGGTAGCATTTCCCCGTTTGTTCTCTAAGTACATATGTACTTAGAGAACAGCGGGGAAATGCTGCCGAAATTTTCTTGAAAACCCAATACACATTATACACTTACTAGTGAGATTAGGTGTTCAAGGATGGGATAGGTGGTACACATTTATTATATATAAGAATGACATCACATGTGTTTGTTGGCATTTCCCCGTTTCTTCTCTAAGTATATATGTACTTAGAGAACAGCGGGGAAATGCTGCCTAATCTTTTCCTAATATATACTTGTTTCCTAATATATACTTGTTTTCTCTGATCATAGAATGGATAGATCATGGATGTCCATTCGTAATCGTTGCACCCCAGAGTTTATATCTGGTCTTGATCAGTTTATTAGATTTGCCGAGAAACATAGGAAAAAACCTACAGATAGGTTCTACTGTCCATGTAGGCATTGCGGTAACAACTTGAAAGTCAACACTGGTGAGGAAATCAAAAGTCATGTCATGTGCAACGGGATTGTACAAGGCTATACAGAATGGCACTGGCATGGAGAGATTTCAAAATCAAAACTAGTAGACGTCGATAGCAGTGCTTGGGTGGAAGAAGAAATTGCCTCTGATGACGTAAATGTGAATGAACCAGTTCCAGCAGACATCGTTGATGCGATGCTGGATAGTTGTAGGGTAGAGCACACCGATCCACCTCCTATCTTTACAAACATTGTGCATGATGCTGAGATACCGTTATACACAGGCTGTGCTAAGTTTACGAAGCTTAGCGCTGTGTTGAGATTGTATAAGTTGAAAGCTAACAATAGATGGAGCGACAAAAGCTTCACTTCATTGTTGACTTTGTTGAAAGAAATTCTTCCTGAAGGAAACGAGCTTCCAATCTCAACATACCAGGTAAAGAAAATGTTGTGCCCAATGGGAATGGAGGCCAAGAAGATACACGCATGCCCGAATGATTGTGTATTATTTCTAAAGGACTATGTAGATTTGAAAGATTGTCCAAAATGTGGTGTGTCACGGTATAAATTGACGACTTCGGGGGAGTCCAAAACTGGTTCTCCTGCCAAGGTGTTGTGGTATCTACCTATAATATCACGGTTTCAACGCTTATTTGCAAATCCGAAAGATGCGAAGAATTTGAGGTGGCATGCAGATGTTAAGAAAAATAATGATGGGATCCTACGACATGCGTCTGATTCCCCACAGTGGAAGAAGATTGATCTATTGTACCCTAAATTTGGTGAAGAAGATAGGAATCTAAGACTTGGGCTTTGTACAGATGGGATGAATCCGTACGGGACATTGAGCAGCCCACATAGCACTTGGCCAGTCATGCTTGTTATATACAATCTTCCTCCCTGGATGTGTATGAAAAATAAGTACGTTATGTTGTCATTGTTGATATCGGGCCCTAAACAACCCGAAAATGATATCGATGTTTATCTTGAACCTTTGATTGATGACTTAAAGAAACTTTGGGCTGAAGGTGTGATGACCTATGATGCTTCAGCAAGAGAGACATTTCGTTTGCACGCTATGTTGTTTTGCACTATTAATGACTTTCCAGCATATGGGAATTTGTCTGGATATAGTGTCAAAGGAGCTAAAGCGTGTCCTATATGTGAAGAAAACACTGATTCAATAAGACTAAAACATGGCGGCAAGACTGTATATCTTGGTCATCGAAGGTTTCTTTCAAAATTCCATCCGTATCGTAGGAAGCGCAAAGCATTCAATGGATGGAATGATGAACGGAGTGCACCTAAACCTATACCAGGGGATGTTGTTTATGAAAGAGTAAAAGACATTGTCAATGAATTTGGTAAGAAATCACAATGTAGTATGGCCACACGGAGTGACAATTCTTCATTCAAGAAGAAGTCAATATTTTGGGATCTTCCTTATTGGAGTTCTTTGACAGTCAGGCATTGTATCGATGTAATGCACGTTGAGAAAAATGTCTGTGATAGCATCATTGGTACTCTATTAAATATACCAGGTAAGACTAAAGATGGGATAAAATCCAGACTGGACCTACGTGAAATGGGAATAAGGTCAGAATTAACAGAATTACGTGAAATGGGTAATAAAAGAACATACTTACCTCCCGCTTGTTACACGTTGTCTAGAAAGGAGAAGAAAACCTTTTGTGAATGCTTGGTAAATGTTAAGGTGCCACATGGTTACTCATCCAACATCTGTAGATTGGTATCAATGAAAGATCTGAAGTTGATAGGTCTTAAATCTCATGATTGTCACACTCTAATGCAACAAATATTGCCCGTGGCAATTCGATCTATATTGCCGAAGCATGTAAGGTTTGCAATTACCAGACTTTGTTTCTTTTTCAACAGTCTATGCAACAAAGTTATTGACCCTGATACTCTCGATAATTTGCAAAGAGAAGTGGTTGTTACCCTATGTCAGCTTGAGATGTATTTCCCTCCTTCGTTCTTTGATATCATGGTACATCTTGTTGTCCACTTGACTAGGGAAGTGAAAATGTCGGGACCAGTTTTCTTGCATTGGATGTATCCCTTTGAACGATACATGAGCGTTTTTAAAGGTGATGTTCGAAACCGTTATCGGCCTGAAGGGAGTATTATTGAAGGTTATGTGGCGAGAGAGGTTATGGATTTTTGCAATGACTTTCTCAGTGGTAATGACACTCCTGATAATGACAAGAATATTGAGGAGGGCAAAGGAATTTTGGGATCACGGGTGAAAGTAATCAGCCGTGAGCAGTTGGAACAAGCTCACTTGTATATTTTACACAATATGGACGAAGTGAGTGTTTATATCGAGGAACATGCCAATTTCATAAAGAGACAACATCCTCGAGCAAGTTCAATGTGGCTTGCTAGAGAGCATAATAAGACTTATACTAAGTGGTTTGAAGATAAAGTCTTACATCAACTATCTCAAACACCAAATGATATTACAGAAACTATCAAATGCCTCGCCTTTAAACCAAAACCGAATGTTATGTCTTATGAAGGGTTTGACATTAATGGATTCACATATTACACAAAGTGCCAAGATGATAAGAGTGTTGTCCAAAATAGTGGGGTCACTCTTCAAGCGTCGACTATGTACTTTGCAAGTGCAAAGGATAAGAGTCCACGTGAAGCTAAAATGTCATATTACGGTGTCATTGAGGACATTTGGGAGTTTGACTACATAGATTTCAAAATTCCGCTCTTTAAATGTAATTGGGTTGATAACACCAAAGGAGTTATAGTGGATGAATTGGGTTTCACTTTGGTGAACTTTGAAAAGATTGGAGAGAAGGGTGAACCATTCATATTGGCATCACAGGCGAAACAAATATTCTATATCGATGATCCTGCAAATGATAAATGGTCGGTTGTTCTTCATGGTAAAAGACAGTTCATTGAAGATCCTATAGATGAAGAAGAGTACTATGATAAGTATGATGACTCCAGTCCATTCTCAGTTGGGTTGCCAACTCCACAAAATATTGAAGCTAATGATGACTTATATGTGCGCGGAGATCACAATGAAGGATTGTTAATTGATAAAAGATCACAATTTTAGAGACATGTATGTTTATACAAATGCTAAATGTTTGCCTTTTTCTAGTTAATACAAATGCTAAATGTTTGCCTTTTTCTAGTTAATACAAATGCTAAATGTTTGCCTTTTTCTAGTTAATAGAAATGCTAAATGTTTGCCTTTTTAATGACATTTTCAGATGGCTGACCATGATGAGCATGATGTCCATGATGAGCATGAAGTCCATGATGAGCATGCTATCCATGACGAGCATGGCGAGGATACTAATGTAAGTTCTAAAAACATATCCTGTATTTCTATAAAATTCATTATCTTCTAGTTATGTCATATATCCTATATTTCTATATTGGGCTAAGTTAGTGTGTTTTATTTTTGTCAAATTTTAGGTTGATGCACCTGTACCCACTGAAGCACTGGAGAAACTTGATGCGCAACACCAGACACTTAACAAGAAAAGGGGCATCACTCTGTTGAAGAAGTTATTAGCGCTAAGTGGTAGTGGATCCAAATTGGTGGTGGAGTTTGATAATGGAGGAAATCCAATTGGAGTGAACCGCAATAATTTTGTGAACTATCTTGGGTGTACCACTCGGAGCCATTGTGGTGTTAAGTATGACAATTGGCATAAAGTTCCTCAAGGGAAAAAAGACTTGATATGGAAGGATTTATGCGTGAGTTATTATTATTTGCAATTCTATTTTGTAGATTACAAATTCTATTATTTGCAATTCTATTTTGGATACTAGTTAATAACATTTCTATTTTACAGAATCTGTTTGCATTGGATGAGAAGTTGCATCGTAAAAATGTGATGCAACGCGCTGGAAAGATGTTTAGGAATTATAAGACAAATCTGAACAGAGAATACATAAAAGAGGGTGATAAGAAGAAGAAGTCAGCCCTTGAACAATGGAACTTCTTGGACAAAGAAGATTGGGACAATTTTGTTGCTTCAAGAAAATCTGAAGAATTCAAGGTATTAGGCGTCACTCCTAATTTAATTAATATACATTGTATTCACCTATTCAAGATTAGCATTTAGTGCTACTAACCAAATCATTAATGTGCATACTAACTAGGCCCTCAGTGACGCACAAAAAGCAAGGCGTGCACTGAATGTGCATGACCACACTATGGGTCCAAAAGGCTATGCAAGCGTTCGCCAAAGACTACAGGCGGAGTCTGCGGCTACTCAAGAGTCTGCTCCTACTCAGGAGTCTGCCACACCCATGCCTCGCCATGATATCTGGATAGCTGGGAGGCAAAATAAGAAGGGTGAAATAAAGAAGCCTGTAACTGCTGAGGCGGCTGCAAAAATGGTAAAATACAACTCTTAGAGAAATCGTTTGAATATTGATTATTTGTGGTGTTAACTTACCAATTTCTGTTTATGGTGATTAGCGGGAGCTGCACGAGCAGAGGAAACAAGGCACGTTCATCCCTCAGGGCACAAGGGATGAATTGACAGTTGCTCTGGGTAACCCAGAGCATCCTGGACGTGTTAGAGGTGTCGGCGCTGGTGTTGGCATCAAAGCATTCTTTGGGCCATCCCAGCGCAAACCCAGAGCGGGACTTTCTCAAGAAGAGGTAACCTATTCTTTTTTTAGAATGTTACTGCAAAAGGAAATTCATTAATAAGAAGCTAATGTTTCTTTTATCCATGTATAGGAGAATAAGAGAGTTGAGGATTTAGTTGCTAAGAAGATCAACGATGTAGTTGCTGAGAAGGTCAAGGAAGAATTGCTGCGGTGGCAGGCATCTCAGGCTTCCAATACGCCTATGGCGACCCACTCTTCTCCTGATGCACAGACTGCGAGTAATCCTGGAGACCCATCGCCTAGCACGTCTGCTGTAAGTATTGTTTATGGCATTGTAGTTAGTCTTTTCAAGTTGTTATGTTTTCAAGATGATATGTATATATGTATAATATTCTTTACGTAAATTTGTAGGCATTGAAGCCATGCCGCTTAAGAATGCAAGACTACGTTGTTGCAGAGGCGCAAGCTTACCCGTCCCTTCCTGGGGAAAGGTTTCACGGGACTCCAATGCCACAGGGCTATGTTCGTGTGGGCCCATTACGTGTGTTACCTGATTGGAGGGAAGTTGCGTTGCCATATGCCCACCCAGATATTGATACACTTGGTGAGGCAGAAGGCGGGGTGATATTGTGGCCCAAAGCAGATGTCGTTTACACGACTGAAATTGTAAGATAAATTTACATTGATTTAGACTGTTAATGTGTATATATGATGTCAACTGATATGAAATTATATGTACAGGTTAAAAAGAAGACACCAGGAGCACCTAGGCCTCCACTTCCACTTCCCGCATTACCCGATTGGGTTCCAACTGACCTAACATACCCGTTAGGTCCTGCTTGTAGGGGAATGGCATGTTGGCTACGGGCACATAATGTACATTGCCCTATAATTATTTCTTTAGATGCAGATTATGCAGGTCAATCATACGATAGCTCTTTATTTATACAAGATATTATTGAGCTGTTTATGTATGATTGGCTGAATACATCAATGATAGAGACATGGATAAGGTGAGATCTTATTTATACATCCATATACCTTGTGTAAGATCCGGTGATCTGGTTTCTTATATATTAATGCATACGCCTATATGTTTTGCAGCTACCTAGTCGAAGATCATTGCAAACAATTTGCATTTGATCATGTGGGATTTTTGATTCCATCATTGATTAGTTTGGTAGCTAAAGACCCTGATAATGTTCAACAATACTGTATAGATGGTTTTACTATTTTTGGTCAGCAAAAGAAGACGATAATAATAGCTCCATTCAATGTCAAGTAAGTTTACTTTATTTATAATTTGGACTTAAGAAAATTCCATTTTTATTTTGCATTTTGAGTTATTAATTGTTAACTTCTTACTTCTAGCGGTAGACATTGGGAGTTACTAGTTATTGTCCCCGGGACATTCACTGTTTATTATCTAGATCCTGCGGGGAGTACATTGAACACTAAAATTGGACACGTAATGAGAATGCTATTATTCTGGTGAGAAATATTTCATTTTTATATCCGTTAACATCTTTTATTACATTACTATTTACTTATGCAATTTATTGTGTTCTATTAATATGTAGGGGTTTAGATGCATTCAAAAAGGCTGGAGGAACGGTCCCAAGGAAAAAGAATCAGCCAATAAATTGGCAGAACGTACAAGTAAGTTCCCGACTCGAATATATATATTATTGATGTGAATTGTGCTTAGTTGTATTATTTTGTATGTTTCAATTTATAGTGTGCTACACAAGACAATGGTTGGGCATGCGCATACTATGTGATGCGATTTATGCAGATGATTATCAAATATGCCGCATTGGACATCGATACCATACATGAGGTATTATATATACTTTCATTAGTTAGTATGCAATATATCAATCTTATCTTATTTTTATATTATTACTTATATATATACATCATTCTCTTTGCAGGTGTTTAAAACTGACAACACTACAGGTAAACGCTTAAAAAATATACATGCTCCATATACGATGGAAGCATTAAATGAAGTAAGAGAAAAATGGGCAAAAGCCATACAAGCAGTGGCAACTGTAAGATATAATTGGGATGTTGATAGCGATAATGAATGATACTTTGTAAATGAATATTTCTGAATGTTAATACATGTATTTGAATGTTTCTATATGTGTGAATGTGAGAATTGAATTTATGTCTGAATGTATGTACTTGTGTGAAATTTTGCTTATGACTTTTGCAGGTTTGCGGCCTGTTTGTAGGCTGATATCAATGGATGTCGTAAACCTACAGTTCAGTTACTGAACTGCAGGTTCTCATCCTGCTGACCAGCCACAGCAGGCCTGCAAACTGATATGAAAAAAAAACAAATAGGCGTCGGTTATTTATAAAAACCGTCAGCAAAGATCTACAACGTCGGTTATTTATAGATAACCGACGCCTTATGTGGCCAAAGCAGTCCTCGAAATAGTGTCGGATATATGTATCAAACCGACGCCTATTTAAATTACAGGCGTCGGTCTTTTGGTATATAACCGACGCCAAAAGTGTTCGCGCCACAAAAAATGGCGTCATTTAGGACACTTTATGCGTCGGTTATCTACTAAAAGACCGACGCTATAAGTAGTATAGGCGTCGGTCCGTTAGTAAATAACCGACGCAGAAAGTGCCCTAGCTGACGCCGTTTTATGTGGCGCGAACCCCTTTGGCGTCGGTTATCGACTAAATGACCGATGCTGATAGTTTAAATAGGCGTCGGTTAAACAACCGACGCCGAAGTGTTCGACCTTTAGCGGCGGCCGCATAGGCGTCGGTCAAAAACCGACGCCAAATGGGGTTAAACGACCGACGCCAAAGGCCACTTCTGTAGTAGTGAAACTCTTTATCAACATCATCCATGTCTTGAACAATGTCCCCACTGATGTCATTATTGCCATTTTTGATGCATGCATAAGGAAAGAGATATAAAGTGAAGGCGAGTGCTGGAAAGGTCAAACGGAACCAATCCCCCCATACAAGAGTCTATTCACATATTCGACAATGAAGATAGATCTATAGATCAAGAAACCAAAAATAATAAGAAAAATAAAAGTCAAAAAGTTGAAAGTGTTCTTGAAGAATCTATGGTTGTGGTTTTGGAACAAACAATTGATGATACCACAAAATCACCAAAAAGTTAGAACTCTAAATCCTCAACTTTAGAGGAAGTGAATACTAATGAAGCGATTCAAGTTGATAACCATTAATCAAAATGCTATGATACATTAATCTTTTTCTCTCTCCTATTCTAATATAACAAAAAAAGTGAAGTATACTGAAAAGTGAATTAGAATTTAAAGGTGTAATAACAAGTAACAACCTAAATAGTTGTAAAAGAAACCAATTCATACAAAAATTTACCTCATATTTTACTATCCCCGTAATATGGAAAATATGTACTTCTCTATGAATTTTATGACATAAAGTGGTTGGTCAAAGTATTAGTAAACATGTAAAAATTGAAATTTCTAGTATGGTGGTAGTAGAGTAGTTGGTAAACACATGGGAAAAATTTAATCAAGATTTTCTTTCAACCATGTATAGACTTCTACAATCCAAGAAAGAAAGATAAGAATTAGAACCAAGTGTGGTGCTATTTTGTTCCTAAAACTCTAATATCCTACAAGAGTTTTGTGTTTCCATAGATAAAAGATACCATAAAGTTTTCCATATATGTATGATAAAACAAACCATGGAAAACAACTTATATATCAATAACAAGAATGAAATGTAATTAATACCATTTAAAAAAAGTATAAAACAATACCTAGATTTTGTTCCTTCATTATAAAAGGGTCTTGAGATGACCTTCCACACCATTCTTAGTGCACACACCATATTTGAAGTTTTACCATTATTATCTTGGGAGTTCTAGTGTAAGTACACTGAATGGATAGATTCCTGGAAATTGGATGGTAGTGGCATCTCATCTGGTGTAACATATTGTAGTATTAAAATGGTTACTACCACAATTGTGAAAGCAAGTAGAGTGCCAACACGACCTTGTGCTGATGATTATGAGATCAATAAAAATCTATGAAACATTATGTACTATATATTTGGAAACTTCATGGAGTTTAAGATGCAAGTTATGAGTAAAGGTCAAATAAGGAATCTAGAAATGAAATGGTACCATTCCCTATAATTCGAATACATCCATGAAAAATGTTAAAGTCACTATGCGTAAAGAGTGGGACCCAGAGGGAATCCACTCCCTACTAAAAATTTGAAGAATAGAACCTCCAGTCCAAACACACCAAACGCATAAAAATTTCAAATCTTATTAATGGTATTCAAAACCACCAAGGTATAGCATTCGAATAAAAATGTTGACTATATTCAATTTATCACAAAGTTGCAAAAGAACATCCTAATCTCCCACAAAAGGGTTTACATGTAAGATACAACATATGGATCTAAGTAGAGGGAAATCTAAACCATAACAAGTTTGTCTCCAAGATTCAAACTCCTTTAGCTAAGTCCATAACTTCATGCCATGTCCTCCTTGTCCTTCACCTAGGGTTGAAAGCATACCTCAACAAGAAGAGAAAAATAGAAGACATCAACAATGGCTGGTATGTGCATACTCGAAAAAGGAAATTGAGAAATATATAGAAATAAAGGACATAAAAAATAAAGGCTTCCCATAGAAAAGATAAGGACAACCCAAGTGGGTATCAAGAGAAATATTTTGCAATAACAAAAGAGATACTTTCAATAATAAAATAATAAGGTTGTGCCCCATTAGGACATATAAATTCTCAGGCACAAAACCCATAATAACCACCTACATACATGTGAGATAAACATAGCCCTAGAACAATATAACAACAGAGTCGGCCAAGTCTCATAAACTTGAAACCTGATAGAGAATGACACATAACCAAACTTCCAAATATATATAAAGTGGGTCAAACCTCATAAATTTGAAGCCCGGGTATGGGGCACATAACCTTCATCCCAAAAATAAATAAGGGCACATAACCCAAAAACCAAAGCAATTACACTACTCTAGTGCTACTGAATCACATCACATGTTAAATGTAGAGGAAAGTAGAAAGTATAGTTAGATTACATAAAGTAGTCACCACAAAAGTGACCAACATATACATCCACCTCATAAGTGGGAAAAAGACATCACATGTCATCATACAAAGTTCCATCATGAATCAAGCATAAAATAAGAGTCCAAAAGAATATCCATGATCACAAGATCAGTAACAAATAAGGTAGTTTACATGAACCATGATTTCTAAAAAGAAGAGACATTGTGTATAGGATAATGCCCATAGGACCAAGAGAAAGATAAAAGTAGGTGAATTGCTCAACATAGAATAATAGGAGATGCAAAACATACATTTAGAGAGAAGAATTAGAAATCCCTCAATATAGAAATAATGTGGGATGCAATCATACCTTAAACCTGAGTCCTAAAAACAATCTTCATTAATATTGTTGTTTCCAAGAGCAAGTTTTTCTAATTACAAATTATTCACATGTATTATGGTTTGAGTTTCATATAAATGTAATGAAATCCTAATTCTAGACCTTTTTATAAAATTCAGATTTTGGACTCAAAACTAGACCAAATGATTCCTTAATATTTTTCTGTTCAAGAAAACATATTTATTTGTTATATTTGGAGTTAAGATGAATTAGTTACCAATTTTAGGACTTTTTATATGATTTATTAGATCCTCAGAAGTCAACTATAGAAATCATATGAATCAATACCCAAAAATATTTTTATTAGAAAGGACACATTTTTCCAATTCTAAAGCATATTTTTACGTAATTTTTGGATAAGTGAATCAAATGATATGATTTTTAAAATATCGACCAATCAGAAATCACCAGATTGCCAAATAATCGAGAAAAAGCAAAAGAGAGGGAGAAAGAGAGCGTGGTCCATCTGATTTGGCCAAATAAGAGACTGCCAAGTCGCTCGGTCGAAGTCCAGGTGACCTTGCTAAAAAAAGAGAAACATAAACTAAATGACCATAATACCCTTGGCATAAAAATAAAGAAAGGAAGAAATCGGGGGTAGAAGAGAGAAATCACAAGGGGAAATCATCTCCTTCCTCCCGCTCGTGCCATGGCTGCTCGCGCAGTAGGCCGAGGCTTGGGGAGATTTGGGCACTTCTACCACACACGACAAATCGTCAAAGCGAAGGCAAAGAAAGAAAGAAGAGAGATGCACGAACTTACTCCCAAATTTAATTTATACTACGGAAAAGCATCATGGCGTGTAGACGGCTGTAAGCTAAAGGAGAAAACAAGTTCGGCGATCGCTGGGTGAGAAGATTCGAAACAAATTGGCACAAGAGTAACATCACATTGGTACTAGCGGAGATCTATGCGCCAATATATATAAGCGATGTTTGCTTTTGGACCTTGGAGAGAGGTACGTTCGAGAAGCTCAGTGGGGAGAATAGGGCATTTTGTGAATACAAAAAATGAGGTCTCAAATCATAGTTAGTTGGGTGTGGAATCTTCTCACGAACTCGATGCACAAAAAATCTCAAAAAATGGAGAAGTAACGAGCGAGAAAATCACGTCGCAAGTATCCCTCCGTACATGGGTATTGTTCATTGCGGGATGCTCTCCTACCCAAGGTAGGAGATGCAATCCATACCATCAGCTGGCGATCGGATGGTCTACGTCAACAATTGCCAATTTCAATTCTGACTAAAGTTCTTTATTTAATCATTTAACATTTTCTCTTTCTTTATTTGAGGATGCAAACAAACTCCAAAATTTAGGAAAATTGATAGGTAAGCTAATTTATGTATGTGGAATTTGATTATGTAAATAGATTTGACTTTCGAATAACTTTTATTTATTAATGAAGCAAATCTTGTTTTCTCTTTCCTCATACATTAATGACTCTAGGATTCTCCAAAATTAATGAAACTTTGCCCACAAGTCATATTAAGTGTGTTGGACACAAATTTTCCAATAATTCATTTTTTTTTGAAGTTGTTTGTAATTTTAATTAATGGTTTGAATTTCTACACACTCCTAAAATCACCTTTTCATCAAATATTTTCCAAATTGAGTAAAAATTAAATCACAGGCCTATTTTAGCATGTAAAATATGAATTCGGCATTATTTTATTTTTTTGAAGACTTTATTATTTTATTTAATACCTTTAAATTTGATCACTTATTATATCCTTTTAATGAATTAGAGGCATCTAGAAACCTTCTAAAAATATAAAACTTGGCCTATAAGCAATACTAAGTACGAGGAACACGATTCTGACATTAAATAATTTTTTCAACATATTATTTAATATTTTTGGTCTTTAAATGATTTTCTCTCTTAGATGAAATAAAATATTTATATTGTCAAAATTAGATGAATATTCACACATAGACTTATTTTGACATGTAGATTACGAGTTTAAGGTTTGTTTCCACTTTTCAATTTATTTAATAATTCATTTAATAATTTGGAGAAAAACTCATATTTTCCAAATGCAAATACAATTATTAATTTTCTAAAATTGTGAAACTTGTCATTCAAGCAAACTCAACTCAAGGAAAATGAATTTGGGCTTAGAAATTTCTTCTGTGTTTGCCTTTTAGGATTTTTAGGCAATTTACATATTTATCTGATTAATTCATTTAATGCCACATTTTCATATTTTTAAGATTTACTTTTTCTCTTTCTTATTCCATAAGTCCATAGAAAGTTCTAGGTCAAATTTATTTTATCATTATCCCATTTAAGTTGTTAAATTGCATTTTAGACCCTCATTGAAACATCCACTAAGATATTTATGAATATAACCTTACATTCATTAGTGTTCAATTATATTATGAACCATTAATATTTCGACAAATTAAACATCATCGCCAAAAAGGATATAAGGATTATGGAAACTTAGACTAAGGCTAAACTAAGAAAATACTCAAGTTTCGATATGTTATAATACTCCACCCCTTAAAGAGGATTTCTTCCTTGAGAACTAATTATCCATACTAACTACTCTC
This sequence comes from Alisma plantago-aquatica, assembly GCA_963693085.1. Taxonomy (NCBI): domain Eukaryota; kingdom Viridiplantae; phylum Streptophyta; class Magnoliopsida; order Alismatales; family Alismataceae; genus Alisma; species Alisma plantago-aquatica. The sequence goes on along the minus strand of OY856413.1, from coordinate 997,042,426 downwards.
CACCCCTTAAAAGGTTTAACCTAAAAAGTTAAACTATACAACTCTTAAATATATTAGGGTTACATATGAATCTTTTAGTTGTGAATACTTTTTATATTATTCATTGGTCAAACATCTAACTAACATGTCATATCAGCCTAGGGTTGTGTTATAGGTCTTTGTGTTTCTAACCTAACATTCCTACATAAACATCTAAAAGTCATAGGGTACAAAAGATAGGTCCACTACACCTTTACATTATTCCACATATTCCTAGTCACCACATAGCCAAAACTAGGGTTATGATATCCACTACAAATAAAACTAGGGGTTTTTTGCTAAAACTTCACATATCTCTTTATTGTGACTTAGTTCAAGAAAACATTGATAAAATTCAGAAAGTTTTGTACATGTAGTAGTATAATTGAAAATAAATTTTGATAATGAAATCCATTCCATATGAAACATAATATGGATCCAAAATCTATTGCCGAAACCAAGTCACAATTTTTGAAAATAAAATCCCCTCATCCTACTTAATACTCATCCATAAAACTTAATTTCATCCTCAAGTCAAACCTCATTGCATATAAATATTTATGTCACCAAAAACCTATATGGTAGGGTATGATCATCTAACCTAATCAAAAAATTGGGATTTATTCAACATGAAACTCATATCAACATTTCATCATCTCATGAAAAACATAGGTCAAAACTAGGGTGAACATCTCACCTAGAGGGAAACTATATGCAAGGTAAGGGTTCTAATTAGAGAGATAAAATTGAAAATAGTTAGATTTTGACTACCATGGGATCTGATACGATGCTGTAAGGAGTGGGACCCCGAGGGGATCCACTCCTTACTAAAAATTTGACAAATAGAACCTCCAATCCAAACACACCAAAAGATATATTAGAGTGGGCATAAAATTTTCAAATCTTATTAATGGTATTCAAAACCAACAAGGTATAGTAGAAGAATAAAAATGTTGACTATATTCAATTTATCACAAAGTTACAAATGAACATCATAATCTCCCACAAAAGGGTTTACATGTAAGATACAACATATGGATCTAAGTAGAGGGAAATCTAAACCATAACAAGTTTGTCTCCAAGCTTCAAACTCCTTAAGACAAGTTCATAACTTCATGCCATGTCCTCCTTGTCCTTTACCTAGGGTTGGAAGCATACCCCAGCAAGAAGAGAATAATAGAAGACATCAACAAAGGCTGGTATGTGCATACTAAAAAAAGGAAATTGAGCAATATATAGAAATGAAGGACATAAAAAATAAAGACTTCCCATAGAAAAGATAAGGACAACCCAAGTGGGTATCAAGAGAAATGTTTTGCAACAACAAAAGTGATACCTACCATAATAAAACAATAAGGTTGTGCCACATAAGCATATATAAATTCTCGGGCACAAAACCCATAATAACAACCTGCATGCATGTGAGATAAACATAGACCTAGAACAATAGAACAACAAAGTCATCCAATTCTCATAAACGTGAAGCCAATGACACATAACCAAACTCCCAAATATATATAAAGTGGGCCAAGCCTCATAAATTTGAAACCCGGGTATGGGACACATAACCTCCATCCCAAAAATAAATAAGGGCACATAACCCAAAAACCAATCCAATTACACTACTCTAGTGCTACTGAATCACATAGCATGTTAAATGTAGAGGCAAGTAGAAAGTATAGTCATATTACATAAAGTAGTCACCACAAAAGTGACCAACATATACATCCACCTCATAAGTGGGAAAAAGACATCACATGTCATCGTACATAGTTCCATGATGAACCAAGCATAAAATAAGAGTCCAAAAGAATATCCATGATCACAAGATCAATAACAAATAAGGTAGTGCACATGAACTATGATTTCTAAAAAGAAGATACATTGTGTATAGGCTAACGTCCATAGGTCCAAGAGAAAAATAAAAGTAGGTGAATTGCTCAACATAGAATAATAGGAGATGCAAAACATACATTTAGAGAGAAGAATTAGAAATTTATCAATATAGAAATAATGTGGGATGCAATCATACCTTAAACCTGAGTCTTAGAAACAATATTCATCAATATTGTTGTTTACAAGATCAACTTTGCCTAATTACGAATTATTCACATGTATTAGGGTTTGAGATTCATATAAGTAATGAAATTCTAATTCTAGACCTTTTTATAAAAATTCGGATTTTGGACTCAAAACCTAGACCAAATGATTCCTTATGTTTTCCTGATCAAGAAAACATATTTATTTGTTATATTTGGACTTAAGATGAATTAATTACCAATTTTAGGGCTATTTATATGATTTATTAGATCCTCAAAAGTCAACTATAGAAATCATATGAATCAGTACCCAAAACTATTTTTATTAGAAAGAACACAAATTTTTAATTCCAAAACACATTTTACTTAATTTTTAAACAAGTGTATCCAAAGATGTAATTTTTACAATATCGTCCAATTAGAAATCACCAGATTGCCTAATAATCGAGAAAAAAAAAGAGAGGGAGAAAGAGAGTGGGGTCCAACCGACTTGGCGCAATAAGAGGCTGCCAAGTCACTAAGTCGAAGTCCAGTTGACCTTGCTAAAAATAAAGAGAAACACAAACTAAATGACCATAATACCCTTGGTGTAAAAAGGAAAGAAAGGAGGAAACCAGGGGCTAGAAAAGAGAAATCACAAGGGGAAATCATCCCCTTCCTCCTGCTCATGCCATGGCTGCTCGTGCAGCAGACTGAGGCTTGGGGAGATTTGGGCACTTCCACTACACACGACGATTTGTTGAAGCAAAGGCAAAGAAAGAAAGAAGAGAGTTGCACAAACTTACTCCCGAATTCAATTTGTACTCCGGCGAAGCACCATGGCGTGGAGACGGCCGTAAGCTAGAGGAGAAACCTCATTCACTGGTTGTTGGGTGAGAAGATTCAGAACAAATTGGAATGAGAGGAACATCACATTGGTTCTAGTGGAGGTCTAGGTGGAAATATATATATATATATATATATATATATATATAGAGAGAGAGAGAGAGAGAGAGAAAGAGAGAGAGAATGAGTCAGGCTAGAATACACTTGAGTGCATTCAGAGTAGAATACAGTCAAGTAGTTTTTCATGATGCAATATTTTTTTCAAAAATTTAATCTGTTGATCTTCTTAAACATCTTGTGAATAGCTCATATACAATATTTGAGCACATTTGCACACTTATATGTCATGTTATAAAGACCGCAAAATTATGCATTTCAAATTATTTACATGCGTCAATTTTGTTGCCCTCAGATGAGTGACTTACTCTCATCCAAATGAGCTCAAATTTTGTATGTGGCCTAATTATAGTATGACAATGAAGATCAATCGTTTACATTTTGCAAAAATATAGTCTTAATATGAATACACACTTGAACGTATTTGTGTGATTTGTACACTCGAGTGTATTCTAGCCTGACTCTCTCTCTCACTCTCTCTCTCTCTCTCTCTCTCTCTCTCTCTCTATATATATATATATATATATATATTCATTGCCCGCGTGGGTAAAGTATATTTGCACCCGTCCAAAGTGACGCGGTGGCATAAACAATAAATAGCTTGAAAAATTGAAGAAGAGGATTTTGTCTTCTTCATGCGTTATTCTTCCGCCAACCTGCTCAAATCGCACATTTTTGTGCATCCCCTACTAGACGCCCTACTACATTTAATGAACCCTTTCCATACCGAAGGCATGTAGCATTCCTACTGCTATTGGGGTTGGGTACCTTTCAGCTCATCGGATTCGCCATGTCCCCATGTGGTTAGTTTGTGGGATTTTGGCAGTGGGAAAAGAATCAGAGAGAGTCGTCAGTGATAGAGAGCATTAAAGAAGCGAGCAAGGGGCAGAATGGAACGGATGGAGGCAACAACCGGGAAAGAGTGCAATTAGAGCCCCAGCAAATTTAACTTGTTCTAGATTCATGGCCGATAGTCACTACTTGATTGCTGTTCTCCCCTTTCTTCCTTCTTAACCTCTGCCCTCACTCTCGGTGGGCCTAATCTACGTGATTGATCTCTATTGTGCATCGCTGCTTTTAGGTAAAAAAGCAATCATCCCCCATCATTAGCATCATCCTAACCTGTGTTCATATGCTTATCATTTACTAGCTTAGATGTGCATCGCCGGTGGCCTTTTTTCTTTCTTTTGCTACCGACCGGCTCTGTGAATGAATATTTTGATGTTGACGGTGGGTTTGTGCTTGGATTCATCAAATCATCCCATGGTTACGAGATCATCACTCTTACTTTATAGTAAATCTACCATGTGTGGGAAACCCAATTTGTGTCTAGATTTTTGTTTTGAAGTAGTAACTATCATACATGCTTTTATGTTCCATGACGATTTTTATGTGCATTTCAAGTTCTTGGTCATCAATCCCTATCTGCATCTCCATACCAGAACAATAAGAACAGCTTCCCCAGTTATCAATTTTTGTAGAGGAGGATGACGAAGGAGTATTTGTGCATATTTGAACCTTCTGTGACATTCGTCAGAGTATCTGGTGAAGATATCGATTTTCACCGATCAAATCCACGCTCCAGACCTGCTATTGTAAAGCTCACACCATTGAGGAGGAGGGGGGTGGGAGAATTCCCTGATCTATCTGCATTTTAGGAGTAGCAGTTTGTCTAAGCTACAACCAGTTAGTTTTGTATTCTCTTTTTCACTTCAATCAGTTATACTCATTTTCTCGCTTTTTCATCATCACAATATGTATTCATCTCTCTATCTTTTGTGTGGGAAAGAAACCCAATTTTGTGTCTTCATTTTTCATTTTTGAAGTAGTAACTTTCATACATGTTTTTCTGTTTCACATAGTTACTCTTTTGTTATACGTGGTTACACTTCAGACTGACAAAGTTACTCTTTGGTGTATTAGGGTTACTCTTATGTATTGCAGAGTTACTCCCACATGCTATCATGGATCCCAACCTTGATACAGATGTTGCTGATGCAAGTGTCGACCGTGACAATGATAATCCTCATTCTTATCCTTCTGTTGGTGCTTCCACTCTGACCCCATCTGTAGTCCCTAGAATTGGTCTCTAGTTTGGATGTTTAGATGAAGGTATCTCCTTCTATTCTAGCTACGCTGGCATGATTGGTTTTAATGTTAGGAAAGACGCCAACATGTATGAACAGGGAACTCAGATTCTGGTTGCCAAAGATTTGGTTTGTGACAAGTAGGGTAAAATTGGACATTTTAAGAGGTCAAGAGGGCTTTTGAGCCCCGTTTGTGATGAAGAGGGTAACTTGCAGGATAATCTATCCAAGAAGCACATGCATTCTGTGAAGAGGTGTGGTTGTGGAGCCATGATCTGGTTCACACTGGATAAGTTCTCATCCATGTGGGTTGTGACTGCCTTTATTGAGGAACACAACCATGATCTTGTTGACGATGCACATCTCCATTACCTGAAGTGTAACTCATCTCTTAATGAAACTCAAAAAGAGATCCTTTCTTCAATGAGCCAAGATAACATACCTGTATCGAGACAAATTGCATTGATATCATCCAAGTCTGGTGGCTATGAAAATCTAACATTTACCAGCAGACAAACTCATGGACACATCAGTAGCAAAAGGAAAGAGTCAGCCAAATACGACACTGACATGGTTTTGGATCGCTTTGCTAGGTTTAAGGTCCTTGATCCGAAATTCTTCTATACATACCAAAACAATCATGATTGTTGTTTGACTCATCTATTTTGGGTTGATCCTGTCTCCGTTGAAGATTGTGGGTTGTTTGGCGATGCGATTGTATTTGACACCACCTACCGCACCAACAAGTATTCGATGGTTTTTGGAATGTTTGGTGGTGTTGATCACCATCACAAGACAGTGTTGTTTGCTTTAGCTTTGCTGGTCGATGAGAAGTACGACTCCTTTGTCTGGGTTTTCAAGCAGTACTTACTTTGTTTTGGCAAGGAGCCGATTTCCATCATAACCGATCAGGACCCTGTTATGAATGCTACTATCATTACAGTTTTTCCGAATTGCAAGCATCTCTTCTACAGCTGGAACATCCTATAGAAGCTTCCCTCTAAGCTTGGTGGTGTTCATAACAAGGACCAGATCATAAGCTCCTTGAATGATTGTGTGTGGAACGTGGATGGTGTTGACATTTTCAAAGAGAGGTGGGATATTGTAGTTCAAGAGAATGATTTGTTTTCCATTACTTGGCTTTATGATATGTATGTGATGCGTTGGGATTGGGTTCTGTGCTATATGCAGTCATCTTTCTTTGCGAGCATGAGGACAACTCAAAGGAGCGAGAGCCTGAATGCGTTCATTAGAAGCCATGTGAATAGTAGGAAGACTCTCTTTGAACTTGTATGTTCCTTGGAGACTGCTTACTCTCATGTGCGGGAGATTGAAAATTTCAAAGACTTTGACGACGAGTATAGTAAACTCCCTTTGTCATCGCTATGGTCTCTGGAGGAGCAAATGAGAGGTATATGCACCAAGTCCATATTTATGATCTTTCAGCCTGACGTTCGTCAAAGCATGGTCTACAATGTAAAGGAATCTTCAGAAGAAGGTGTCTTTGAGGTGTATCGTGTCGGTGGCCTTGGATCTCCCTATTTCTTGAAGAAAGAGTCATCTAGTGAGATTGTTTCGTGCAATTGCTTCATGTTGGAATTCAAAGGTATCCCTTGCAGGCACATCCTATCTTATTTGAAGAGTCATGACTTTTGCACTCTTCTCGAGCCATACATACTGAAGAGGTGGACCAAAGGGTATAGAGAACACCCTTTGATTTTTGGCAAAGCGTCAGTTAAGCATCCATCCACTGGGAGAACACTTCAGCTTGTTTCTGCTTGCAATTCGATTGTCAACATAGTGTGTAGGAACAATTCTATAGATCTTTGCCATGAAAAATGGTTATCTTTGCGAAAGGAGCTCTTAGACTTGGATCTCGCTGATACTGGTGTAGGTGCTGGTGTAACCACTTATAATACAACTTCTTCTTCTATTGCCAATGTCCATATCCCTAGTATTTGCAAAACTAAGGGGAAACCTAGATCGACCGATGTGAGGTTTAAATCTGGAGTTGAGATTTCCCAGTCTAAAAGAGAGAGGCAGTGCAAGAGTTGCTTAGAGTTTGGGGTTAACCATGATAGAAGGAACTGCCCTATGAAGAAGTAGTCCATTCTCCAGGGATACTCTTTCTGGACTCTGTGTTGTTGTTGTTTGTTGCTCAACAATTATTTCTGGTGCTGCTTGTGTGGCCTGTTGATGTTGGACATGTATATTCATTATCTCAACTTACTGCTACTATTTTCTGTTCTTTCGAGCTACTGGTGCTGCTAGCTAACCCTTCCTTTCTACTGCTACTGTTGATTTTGGGGAGCATCCTAGTGTTGCTAAGTGTGCTATTCTTTTTTCTAATATCATGCGGTTGGGAGTTGTTGCTACTACTGCTATTGATGGATGGCTGTCTTTTTTAGTGGAGTTTGTAGTTGATTAGTGCGTGAGTGAGGCATATTCAAATATGTAATGGGTTGTTCTTTTTGTGTAGTTTTGTGAAAGTGATTTTGTAACCCTCCATGTATTTCACTTGTGTTTGTAATCTATCTGTGTGTTACCTTGAGCTCCAGAAGTTGTACGTATACTTTGAATATGTTACAAAGAATCTGTTATGATCAGATGTTACTCTTTTGAAGAATATGTGTTTCTCTTCGTGTGCAATGGATACTCTTTTCTTCTTAAATACCTACATTTTTGGATTAGTACAATTACTTTCGTGTTTGTTCAATTACTTACAAAATGTCAGTTTGCTACTATGTGGTTCACATACACTGGTTTTATGTTTTTGACAAACCTTCATCCACAAAGAGTTAATTTACAAAGTACAACAATTACTTTTTGAATGATAGAGTTACTTTTTATATTGTCACAGTTACTCTTAATGTTGTCACAATTACTCTTAATGTTGTCACAGTTACTCTTAATGTTGTCACAGTTACTCTTAAGGCTGTAGTTACTCTTATATTGTCACAGTTACTCTTAATGTTGTCACAGTTACTCTTAATGTTGTCATAGTTACTCATAGTTCTCTTACAATTACTCTTAGTTGTGATGACCGTCTCGCAAAAACAAGTTCAACGAATTTAAACTAATGCGGAAGTGTTTCGTTAGCAGCGGAAATATCAAAAATCATAAAATTTTAAAACTTTTTACACAAAGGTCCATAAATTGTCGAACTATTTCATAAAATAACAAGATAAGTTATTTACAATTGATTCACCATTACACCTCTATAATATCACATCTCAAGAGTCACAACATCAACTGCCCTATTAACTGTACAAGGCAAGATACAAAAATCTCGAGGCATTACGCCAAAATCTCATATTTAATTAAAACATCTAAAGACTCCTAGGACCTGAGAGTACAAAGACAACATATAGGACATTCTATCTACAAGACTTGACAGACGGTGTCTCCACCTGAGGATCACTGATGTCCCTGATGTTGCTGTTGTTGCTGCTGCTCACCCATTGAAGGGTTTCTTCGTCCTCGGCGTCTACCTAAAAAGTCGAATCCCATGGGGGTGAGATAATTGAATAATTGTCCCAGCGAGAGTTATAACTCTTCGCCAGAAGCATTTTTATTGCGATTATTAAAATAATAATGAGCATAAGAACTATAATTATTCAACAACAGGCAATTTATTGAATAAACTAAGTAGAGCAGTATTCTCTAAGCAATCATTTCAATTATAGGTTGATTGAATAACAAGACATATATTAATAAGGAATATGAAGAACATGTATATTATTTGTTCAACTAGAACACTATAAACAATGTATCATCAATCATTGTTTTTCATAGTTCAACCTAAGCAATTAAGCTACATGGCTGATTATGTTTTTCAAACATATTTATGCCCTGAGGAGATGAGGTATACCACTCATTCTCCAACCGACCATTACTAAATCGCAATCGGTACCATACATAGGTCATCAGAAGAGCCAGATTTCTATGACCTCATCTTCCCCAGTCAGTGTGAGGTACAACATGCAGGACATCTTGTGTCTCTGCTATAATATCTTTCTAGGGTATTCTGGAAACTTCGCTATTAGAGTTACAGTGGCATGTTGTACTCACTTCGCCATCGAGGGATTTCTTGTTTATCTCACATAGATGCGGTATTTAACAACATCATCGGGAGATTAGTGATACATCATCCCGGCATAAACATATAATGAAGGATTGAGAGATGAAATATACATCTTACATCAATTCCCTCATTAGCACGTAAGGATATTCATGTCCATAACCCCCACATACTCAAAAGTATGCTCTCCAGGAGTTCAATTCGGAAAACATGTTTCACCATCATTTAATTTCTTACAATGATGGATCTATGGTCAGGGCTCTACATCATATCATTATACTTGATTATTTAAGTACATTATAGCATTCTTTTATCATCAGGCATGTTTTCAAACATAGACCAATAAGATCATTACTATAAAGAAAGAGTACTACTTGTATCAAGTTTATTTCACATCTAGTTAACATTGGGATCTCAATCCCTAACCATCTCATCATTGTGATTTAGGAATATGGGTATTCAAACCCTTAAATCATCAAACACATGTTACCAAGTAACATGTTGCTATTGAGTCATTTAATAGTATGAATATGATTGTAGAAATGCATGTATTTCTCATAGCTCATACAACCTATCAATTTCATATGTTACCTCTCACTAGGCAACATAACATATCATTACTTTCAAATCTTATAAAGTGCTTTTAATAAATATGACATCATAGCCCTTACCTGGCTATGTACATTTCTTTATAAAGACCTGCATGACTAACACAATTGATAACATGCACATTGTATCTGAATTAGCACAATACAAATTATTTCCATGTCAAGTATAGAACACCACGGCCGTGCTATCTTGCACGATCGTGCTATAGAGATTTACCACGACCGTTTTACATCACCACGGCTAATTTTAGGGTTAGGGTTTCCTACTCAATTCAATTAGGGCTATCTAACCTCCTTTAGCTTAATTAGGAATGGTGTTTCTTCATTTCATAATTCAATCATAGGGTTTCATGCTTAAAAGCATAACTCAAAATTAGGGTTTACTGCTCAAATATTCACATTACCCTAGATTAGGGTTTACTATTCACAATACATCATATTACCCTAGATTAGGGTTTACTATTCACATTATAATGAATTAAGATCATACCATCATCATGTATGGGGATTTATTCCATTAATGCCCTCAATTAGGGTTATGACACATTAGTTGTCATAACTAGGGTTTCATGATCTCATTATCATGGATCATATCCTAATCAGGTATCCATCCATATTGGGAGTTCATTATTTGATTATCATTCATGTAAGAAGTCTTCTCTCTCCTCTTTCTATCAGATGATGATTGCATCACCCTTGATTAGGCTAAGTCAGTTCATCATTGACATTATAGGTTATGTCATTACTATTGTGATTATTAAGGCTTACTCATTCAAAGAGTATCAATCACTCTATCCAATCAAGGGTACCTTTATTATAGTTATCATTGATTACATCATGTCTTAATCAACTAATTACTTGGTCCTTTAATCACATTAGGTATCCATGAGGTTTAGGTTAATCAACCACTAAACCATCTTGACCACTAAAGCATCAAACGATCTTGACCCTTTTTTTGACCTAAACCGTTTTGCACACTAAACCCCCAAACGGTCTTGGACTGGCCTTGAAACCGTTTGGTGTTGAAGACCATTTGGTCTTGTTGACTTTTGAAACCATTTGGTAAAGTTCACACTCAAGACCATTTTCCCAAGATGGGGTGAAGACCGTTTGGTCATGAAGACCGTTTGGTCAAGTTTGACTTTGAAACCGCATGGACATAACCGAACTTGAAACCACATGAGCACCAAACAGTTTGGGATCGTTTGGTCCCAAACGGTCTTGAGACCATTTGGACTCAAACGGTCTTGAGACCGTTTGGTCCAAACCACCTCAAAATTGCAAGGACCAAAAAGTGTCTTAACCATTTCAATTGAATTAGGGTTTCCAATATTGAACCCCTCAATTAGTCATGAACTTGCTAGCCACTTACCAATTGAGTCAATTAGGTCAACCCTCAACTGATTTGACACTTAATTGACCCTCAATTGACCATCAATTAGGGCTTGAATCGATTGGATTAGGGTTTGAAATCAAGTACCCTTCAACATGTTCCAAAGTGGGTCTAATTGATTTGAAATCATTGAACCATCATTCAATTTGGTCATGACCTGACCCCAAACGGTCTTGGGATCGTTTGGATATCCTCCAAACGGTCTTGAGACCGTTTTTCCATTAATTTATCAAAAACCAAGTCATTCATTTAGGGTTTGAATATTGGAACTGGTCACCAAAATCATCAATCGATTACTCATCAATTTGATATCATTGGGTCCTCAATTGGTTAACCCTACTTAACCCTAGACCTCCAAACGGTCTTGGGTGATCACCAAATAGTCTTGAGACTGTTTGGGTGATCCCCAAATGGTTTTGAAACCGTTTGGGCCACTCAACCCAAACTTCAACATGATACTATTATTAAAATCAGCAATTGACCCGATTAGGGTTTAGGTGACTAGTGGGCCTTCAATTGGTGATTCACTTAGAATTAATGGATGATTTTTGGTAGATAATTAATCCAAATTATTCTCAACAGACCTCCAAATGGTCAACACCTGGTCAACGCATCCAAACGGTCTTGGACCGTTTGCTTCTATGCGGTTTGGTTGAAACCGTTTGCATTCAAACGGTTTGAAACAGTTTGCTCCAATCGGTTTGGAAAACCGTTTGGGCAAAAGTTGGAGACCGTTTGCTAAAGTGAAAACTTGGATAAACATAGGAATTAATGTCATCATCTTCTACCTCAAGAACAGGGATTGTTCTTCACGGAATTGCTAGTAAGAACACCCAAAGGTGTCTAAAGAAGAAGTATAAGCAACGTTTTTAGGAAAGAAGGTTGCATTAACAAACCTTAAGGGTTAGAGTTATAAAACCCGCCTCTAGGACTGATCCAAAGCTCCAAGCTTCTTATATTTAATGGCGTTTTGAGCTCCAGTAGTTGTCCAAGCTTCGTTCTTCAAGTTTTTGGATGGAGAAGATGGCTAGAAAGAAGAATCGTGTGAAAAACACCAATAACCCAACCTTGTTTTATGGTTTCCACCATGAATTCGAGGTAGATGATGGTCCATACTTACCAAACTAGATTGGTCATCCTTCTTCTACTCCAAAGCTCCTCTTTGGTCAGCCAAAGCAAGTTTGAGAAGAAAAGAACCAAGGGAAACGATCCCTTGTGTTGTTGGAAAAAGGTTGCTTATATATTTATGGGTCTTTAAGGTAATTAGATAAAAGAGTGTTATCTTCTTTTATTTTCCAACTAAATCCACCAAAACTTGCTCCACTTTCTTGGATATGCGGCCACCTTCTAAACATTGCAAGACTTCTCAATTATCCATGTTTTAAAGGAAAAGAAACCCAACATCTTAATAAGTTGTATATATTAAAGAGTTATTTACTTAAATCTTGATTATTCAATACCAAGATTATCTCTTCTCCTTGATCATTCAAATGAGGCGCCCTTCTCATTTTATTTTCTCAACTCTATGCCAAGAAACATGATAGATACTCTAGAGGATACATTTTACATGTTGGTCCCTAGATTTTGGGTAATTTACACATTACACCAAAACTAGGTTTTAAAGCACAAGGATTACTCTACAAGCTATATCTTGGTTTTCAAGCTTGTGGAATCCATACCACCACATCATATTCATTCTTATGATGTCTCATCATCATAGGAACATCTTAACATGTACAATTTGCAAGTTAACCCCTCTACTTGGGTAATTTGCACATTAGTCCATTATTTAACAAAACAATGTTTCAACATTATACAAAAAGGACTGAAATTGAAATATAAGTTCTTCAGAAGCCTTAATTACATTTCAAAAGATAAACACAAGCATCTAATCACTCAATTAGACAAAACACCTAGGGTTAGTTCATAACCCAGGTCAGGGATGTTACATTAGTGCTCTTATAGTTACTCTTAGTGCTCTTACATTTACCTTATGGATTATGAGTTCACCACTCTTGTTTGTTAGTGAGTTCTGATATAGTTATCATTTTTTTGGAATCGAACACTTGCTCTCATGCTCATACAGTTACACAAACCTTCATCCACAAAGAGTTACAAACCACACCAGGTGGCTCCAAACACCACACCAGAAAAAGTCCATATACAACAAGAATAGCTAGGAAGAGGGCTATTCAGAGGAAAAGTAGAAAGAAACGAAGAGAGGTACATAGAACTATATAGCAAGGAAAATGGGTTGTATAAGCTAACTATCATTGATCTGCTGGTAGGTACCAATAACAGGATGCTACACTAACAACAAACATAGTCTCTGGAACAAACGATCCATAAAACTACAGCCAAACCAGCCATCAGGATGGTCCATCAATTGAACAGAAAAACCAAAGAGCTCAGGGGGTCAGATCCATACCTGGAGAGAGCTATCATACACACCATTCACTCCATTGCAAAGCAGAGACAAAAAACCAAAACAACAACTTCAGAATCCTTAAAACTTCTGGCGGGTAAGCAAAACCAGACTACAGCAGCAAGAGGAACCATAACAACTGGAACAAGATAACCAAAAAATATAGCCAAACCAACCTTCATGATAGCCCAACTTCAAAACAAAGAAACATCTGTATAGCGTAATGGGTCAGCACTATCACCGCTCTCACCAGGGATGTATCTGAGCAGTTCATAGTAGGAATAGACAGTTAAAAAAAAATTGTATATCAAACACACCAGTTCATAGTAGGAACAACTAGTTAAAACACACTAGTTCAGAACAAAGAAAAATCTATATATCAAACACACCAGTTCAAAGAAGGAACAACCAGTCAAAACAAAAAAAATCACTTAAGAATCAGGATCAGATCAGATAATATATAGCACTATGAAGTAAAAATCTCTTAAGAAATAATATTACGAACTGGGGATGGGTAGTTTTTAGACGAGGGATTATGAGAACATTAGGAATGGTAGAAGGAGGTATACTGTTCCAAAGTGGGTGAAAGGGAGAGAACCATCGGCCACAGTGATGAGATGAGAGAACTGGAACTTAAAAGAAGAGGATAGCAGACTTGTTGATGGTGTCATGCGAGATCAATCACTGCTACATAGTTGGGAGGTGATATGTTGGTCCTGGTGGCTGCTACATAGTTGGGAGGTGGAAGGACAGGCTAGGAGGGAGGAAGAAGAGGCAAAGCAGGGGTTGTGGGATGAGATGAGTGGTTTTGCTGAAGAAAGCCACAACCTTGTGAGGAGGGATGGGTTGGTGGTGGAGGGACTGGGGAGTATTTTTGGTTACTGGGTAGACGACCACTGCCATAGGTATCTGTAGGAGGGGTTTATGGCTGGTTACTGGGTAAACAACCACCGCAGCGAGTATCTGTAGGAGGGGTTTATCGATGACCACCACCGTGGTGGTGAGCCTAGGATGGTTGGGGGGCGGTATACTGTATAGGTGGTTATGGGGAAGATTATCGACCAAAAGTCAAGGAGATAAGGGCGGAAGAGCATACCTATTTATGATCAGAAGGTTGGAAAGAAGAAGAAGAAATATCTTTTATAGATGTTGCGGTGTCAGCTGTCGTATATGAGTCAACTTGTAAAGGATTCACCCATGAACTCGGCGGTGCTTGGTATTTCTCCCTAACGAACAGCTGATCTGTTGAGTCGTATGTTCTAGATTCACCAGGCATTCTGAAGAGTGAAAGTAGTTCGTTTGGTGTTTCTAAGAAAAAATATGTGATCCATGTTGTGATAGTCTAGTGATCGGTTGGCCTGAGGAAAATGATCCAATCTCTGTGAAGCTTGAGCTATGCGATCATCTATTTCTAGCTACTGCCAGTGGAAAGTGATCAGTTTTCATTTTGAACAAGGGTGATCTGAAATGTCTGGTTTCTGATACGGAAGGTGGTGTTGCCTGGTTTAATGTGAAAATGGAGATATTTCCATTATATAGGCAGTTGAATGGATTCCATAGTTTTGTCATCAAGGGTGTAGTTCATGGGTTGGATGAACGACTTCATGGTAGGTTGTGTTGAGGTTTATGAGAACACTAGGAATGGTAGAAGGAGGTATGCTATTCCAAAGTGGGTGAAAGGGAGAGAACCATCGGCCATAGTGACAAAATGAGAGCATTGGAACTTAAAAGAAGAGATAGCAGACCTATTAGAGTTACTTTTTATATTGTCACAGTTACTCTTAGTGTTGTCACAATTACTCTTAGTGAAGAAAGCCACAGCCTCATGAGGAGGGCTGGGTTGGTGGTGGAGGGACTGGGGAGTATTTCCACAAGCGTTACTTTACAAAGTACAACAGTTACTTTTTGAATGCTGGAGTTACTTTTTATATTGTCACAGTTACTCTTAGTACTCTTACAGTTACTCTTAGTGCTCTTATAGTTACCTTATGGATTACGAGTTCACCATTATTCTTTGTCAGTGAGTTCTAATACAGTTACCATTTTTCTGAAATCGAACACTTGCTCTCATGCTCGTACAATTACTTTACAAGATGTCCCTATTACTCTATCTTTCCACGTACATTGTATTTGTGATATGTGATTTACCTCTCTATTTTTGAAGTTACTCTTACAAATTATAAGAGTTACTCCAATGAATCTTAGGGTTTCTTTTCCATAATATCACAATTACTCTTAGTGTTCTTATCATTACTCTATGGGTTACGATATCATCATCACTCTTCCTATTGAGTTAGTTTATTTTTTGGCAGGATAACTGAAAGTATATATCTTCATACAAAACCACAATAGCTATACATTCAAGAATACAACATTCAAAGCATAAAACATTATATATTAGACCCAGAAATACTCGTATTTACAATATGATTTAGATCAAATGTATTTTTCAAGATTTTTGCAGCACACAAGTAAATGTATCTCACAGTGATTACACATCAGAACTCCAGAAGCAAATTGTTCAAGTTTTACATTTCAATTAATAATTCAGTATTTTAGCTTGAATTCAGCCATCTATCTAGGCTTGAAATAACTTCTTCCTCCGCACTCTTTTCTTCATGCACTTCTGCATCTACTGCTTCTTTCTGCTCTATTTCTTGCCACTTCTGACCTTCATCTTCTTCTCCCTTGTTCTCCTCAGATGGACCTTCTTTGATGTCTTCATTTACATCCTTTTCATCCACTTGTACTAGTTGTAGCTGCCCCCTTGCCATCATTCTTTGAAAAATACCAGCCCTTATTGTCGGCATGTCCTTGCGGGTGAAGTCCATATGTTTTCCATTGACCAGGCATTCTAGGTACTTCATGATGAAGATCCCATAGTCAAGTGAGTCTTCTTCCTTCTATGGGAACATCGGGTACTCCCGTTCCCACTACGACAATTGGCTTCCTTTTTCTAGTGCACCCCTAAAGAATTCGTGCACAATACCCACCTGCATTAAAAAAACACAACTTTTATTAATCATCAATCAATGAACATTAATCCTATCAATCCACTACTAATAGAGTTACTTTTTATAGATCACTCACCCATATAAGGAATTCCTTTCTTGACTTCCTATTTCCACTCATCGAGTTGTAAGACCGGTGTGATCCATCCTTGAAGCTTGCTTCATACAAGTGCTAGTGGTTGTCGTTGTTAAGTATGGTGAACACCAAGTCCATTTTGTCCCAATCTTTCAACAGGTTGAAGAGTGGAGATAGCATGTCAATCTATTCTAGGGTGATGTCCTCAACATCAAATGACAACTTCTACTGCAAATGTAGAATTTAAAAATGCACATCTATAAGTTTCAGTTTGTGTATCAATTTTTGTTTTTTGATGTAATTTTGTATACAAATTTTGCTTTTCTTACCGGAGCATAAGTGCTCATGTAGTGCCATGTCAAACCCTTCTTCCTCCGCTTGCTTGTGCTTGCCTTGAGCATCTCCACAAAGCAGTCCAGAACCTAGAAAAAACCACAAGCTTTCTTGTTTAGCAATCCAAATTATCTATTTCAAAGAGTTATACTACATTCTTGTTTCTTACAGGTGATTGCATCATCTAATCTTTGTAGAGGAGGGCAGCGAGTTCCTTCCCTATGCACCAAGTTTCATCAATGAATCTCCATTCTCATTTTGACCTGCCAATCATTTTTATAGATGTTATACATGTGAGTTGGATATTGAATAAGTAATGTTTTATATTTGTGCACTTGACAAAATAACCAATTCTCTTACATTTCTTCTATGTTGTCCATGAAGTGATGGAGAATTTCCCTAGTTTCTTTTGTTTTGAAATGCTCAAATCCAATGAAATTGACAGCTTGTGCTATCAACAACAAAATAGCAGTCCATGTTAGAATCAATCTTCATTTTCCACAAGTTACACAATGCTAATATGTCTCATACAGTTACTCTTTATGTTCCTACAATTACTCTACTAATTCACACAGGTAATCTAGACTATCGTATAGTTACTCTTTATATTCCTATAGTTGCTCTTCTATATCACACAATTACTCTACTATATCAAACAGTTACTCAAGTACTGATATACTTGAAAGGAGATGCAAACTTACCTTTTCCTCCCTCCTTTTCTTTACATTCTTCTCTATGCTCCCTATTATGTGTTGTTCCATCTTCTTCCTCTTTGTCAACCTTTTTCTGGGCTCATCCTTCTGTCCTTCTTCTTCTTCGATTATTTTCTCTGGTTGTTCCCCTATTTCTTCTTGGCTCTTTTCTTCTGCATCTCGTGCAGACTTTCCTTGGTCAGAACTATCTTCTGCCTTTTCTTTCTTCTTCTCCTCTTCATCACTAGTTTTCTTATCATCATTCTCATCTTATGATTCCTTCTCTTCCACATATTTTCTTCTCAGGCTCATCCTGCCTCGTTGCCTCGGTGTATCATCCTTCTCCACACCTTCCTTCTCTACTTTGTCCACCGTATCAACATCCTTCTTGAGAAGCACATCTGACCTATCTTTGGGTTCATCAACATTCACTGAGGCAAACCCCTCTACAAAATGTTGGAACCCACTGGAAGGTGACTGTGCTGTGTCACTTTCATCTCCCCACTTTCTCTTCAGATTTTTATTTTCCTCTTCTAGCTCAGCTATCCTTTTTTCTAGCCGTTTCTTCTCCCTCTATAGTTTAGTTAATGCCCCAACAACTATTTGTGTGCAGATCTCCTTCTGCATCTTTAGCTCCTCCTCCAGTATTTGGATTCTTCTCTCTAGAGTGGAGTTCTCAGTAGTCACTCCTTTCTTGATGATTTGCTCTGCTGGTGCCTTATCTGTCATTGGCTTGCTTTTTGCCCCTTTTTCCGCAAGGTAGTAGGACATGTCCTTCATTGTTCTTGCAGCTCACCAATCATCTCCCCTGTCTAGCTTCATCCTTTGAAAAGCTTGTCTAAAAGAAAAACAAAAATTATGTGTCACAATGCAAACATGTAGGATTATGTTGTATATTAGCTTTTGTAACAAAGACAAAATATTCTTACATCCTTAGGGTCCACAGCCCCTAAATCCATCAATTTCTCGACCGGTGTAGCCCACTTCTTTATCCTTGGTTTGGCGTCAAGGAAGGATGGATTTGCCATATTCGTCATCTCATGTGCCCAAACCTGCATGTAATAGAGAGAAAACATAATGCATATGTAACTGCCCCCCTAGTCATTATTTTAACAATGTAGATGAAAATAATTTTGTTCACTTACGCATAGGCACATCACACACCCTTTTGTGTATATGGTTGTTTTCCCTTTCTCCCCTTTCCTCCTAAGCTGGACGTTCTCCTTCAACATCTTCATATTCTAGAAGATACCCCCATGCACCAGCTTTTCCCAATTCATTTTCCCAATGGTAGTAACATCATCTAGGTAGCGCATTATGTGGATTGGTGTGCAATAGCTGGTGTATGGGAGTAGGAATGTTGCCAGTAGATGTAACATCCACGCACATCACATGTTCTGATTGTCTACTGGATCGTCGGTCTTGGCATATTCTTGCCAAAGCTTTAATAAGTTGTCCTTGTGCAAGACATCCTTTTCCCTTAACCTCTTCGAGGTCTTACCTTCATTGCCCTATTTACCTATCACCCTGGCAAACTATTGCCATATTGAGCTCACTATCTCAGAATTTTTCCTAAGTATTATATCCATGCCTTTGCTGGGGATACCTAGAATTACCCCCACATCCTCAACGGTCATCCTTCTTTCCACCCCTTTGGACAGCAAAAATTTGTCATCATCCACATATCTATCTATTAAATCCTCTAAAAGGACTCTGTCAACCATAATATTTGACATCTTTATCATGTTTGCAAATGTCATCGACCTCATCATTCTAAGCTCATTACTTGTAAACACCATGTTGTTGCTGGTGGTGATGTAGCTCTTTATGTAACACATGTGGTACAGCCTTTTGTTTCTCACTGCAAACATATAAAAACTTACTCTTAGGTTGTTTTTGCTTATTACTTCTTAGCCAGTCAAGTTACTCTTAAATTTTTCAAAATTCATTATACATTGTAGGGTGATCACATTTTAAAGCTAACTATTTATTTTGTAACAAGCCTTTGCACCCCAAAGGCTACACCATGTGTAGCTGGGTACAAGACCCAACTGTGCATCCAACAAGCTGTGATTTGGGAAATATTTAACTTTCAAAACCTTGGAAACCAACGCATCGGGCTTTGTGTGAATCCTCCATAACTGTCTTGCTAATAAAGCCTGGTTGAAAATAAACAAGTCCCTAAATCCCATGCCTCCGTCTTTGTTAGCCTTTCACAAATTCACCCAACTCATCTAGGAAATTTTCCGCTCTCCCGTATTGGCACCCCACCAGAACCTTTCCACCATAGAATTTAGATCATCTATCAATCTCGTCGGTAACTAGAAGACACTCATCACGTAGGTTGGAATATCCTACAATATTGCCTTAATAAGGACCTCTTTCCTTGGTTTGGACAGGAGCTGTTCCTTCCATCCCATTAGCTTATTGCCCACTCTTTCCCTGATGCATGAAAACGCCATCTTTTTAGATCTCCCAATAGTTGTCAGAAGCCCCAAGTACACCACCTACATGTCCACCTCCTTAACCCCCAATAGGCACTTGATCTCATCTCTCTTTCTCTGAGGAAACTTCTTGCTAAAGACGATTTCAGACTTGGATAGATTGACCTTTTGACCCGATGCTTGCTCGTATTGGCTGATAATTTCAACTATCTTCAAGCATTCAATATACAACAAATAAGTGTCCTATGAGAGTAACAACAAACTAACACAATTATAAATCCATACAACCTTACCGTCATCTGCCTTTCCTTTCCCCTTTTCTATCCTCTTCATTCTTTTCTCTTTTCCTCCCTCATTGGTAGCCTTTTCTTTTCCCTTCTCTTTCCTCCTCCTTCTTTCCTCTTCCCCCCTCTCATCAGTAGCCTTCTCTTTGTCCTTAGTTGCTTCGGCCTTCCTTTTCCCCTTCTTTGTCGTTTTACTTCTTTTCACCTCTACTTCATCCACAGTAGCCTTTTCTGTCTCATTCTTTTGCTGACTTTCATTTATACTGTCAACACATCCCCTTTCCTTTCTTCTTCTGCATACGAACACAGTTACTCAAAAAGTGTAGTCTTTAGCTTAACAATGTGGTTTTCCTAGTTTAACTGCTATATCTAGTGTGCGAGATACTCTTTGTTCTGTAATAGTTACTCCAACATTTCTTCAGTTACTCTAGACTATCATCTAGTTACTCTAATGTTTTGTTGTAGTTACTCTAGGCATCGTCTAGTTACTCTACTTCTTATAACAGTTACTCTTTTAACATGCATTGTTACATTTTAGTCAAAATCTTTTTGTTTTATGTTTTTCATTTGTAATGTACATGCAAACACAAATTACCTTGTCATTCTTCGTTCTCTGCTTTGTCACGCGGAGGTTCTTCAGTCGTGGTAGCTCCATTGCCTCCATTACTAGTAGTATCCACCTTACTGTGTTTTGCTTTTTACTGAAGGTTTACTCGTTAGGGGATCTGCAACCCACCTTTTGTTCCTTTTCGATTTTGTCTGAGGATTCGCAGAAGCACCTCCATTCTCCCCTTCTGCAGCCACTTCTTGTCCCGCTTCATCCGCTTCTTTGGCCATCGCACCCCTCTTTTGTTCCCTTTCTGTTTCGTCAGAGTAGTTGCCGCAACATCTTCCTTCTCCCTTTCCGCACCTGCTTCTTTTCCCACTTCATCCCGTTCTATCTCCCCTTCCGCAACCACTGCTTTTGCCGCTTCCTATGGTTCTTTGGCCATCTTTTCATTGGCTTGATAGTGGTGCAATTTGAAGTCATTGTCTTCTTCAATCACGGTCCTTAGATTCCTTCTCCACAGTGGCATTATCGAGGTCTTTTGTGATGCCTTCTTCATCCTCATCATCTCTAAAGAGGGTAGCTTCTCCGTAATTGAGATGCAACACGAGAGAGGAGGTGGAATCAAAGATGATGGAGACAAAATTTGTAGTCAGAGTGACTGGAGATGGAGGAGGTGGGGATGGAGGGGTTGCGGGATGTGGTCGTTGGTGCTTTTGTGCAAGAATGGAAGTTATTGCAGGGCAGAGCGAGGGTTCGAACAGAGGTTTTGGGGTATTTTTCGCTCGCTTTCTTTCCACCCTTTTTCTCGCTTTTTATGGCCTTGCCACCGTACCCTACTACTGGATAGGTTCTGCTTTGTTACTCGCGTGGGCATCTAAGATGATCTCTCTCTCTCTCTCTCTCTCTCTCTCTATATATATATATATATATATATATATATATATATATATATATATATATATATATATATACGCGAGGTTTGTTTTAGGACCTTGGAGATAGGTACCTTCGAGAAGCTTGGTGGGGAAAATAGGGCGTTTTGTGAATACAGAGAATGAGGTCACAAATCATAGTTAGTTGGGTGTGGAATCTTCTCACGTACTCGGCGCATAAAAAATCTCAGAAAACAACCATGTAACAAGTTAGAAAATTGCATCGCAAGCATCCCTCTGTACATGGGTATTGTTCATTCCAGGATGCTCTCCTACCCAAGGTACGAGACGCAATCCATACCGTCAGTTGGTGATTGGACGATCCACGTCAAAGCTAACATGTGTGACACATAAACAATTGCCAAATTCAATTCCGAATAAAGTTCTTTATTTAATCATTTAACCTTTTCTCTTTACATATTTGAGGGTACAAACAAACTCTAAATTTAATGAAATTTGATAGGTAAGCTAATTTGAGTATGTAGAATCCGAATATGTAATTAAATTTTCCTTTTGAATACTTTTTATTTATTAATGAAGCAAATCTTATTTTCCTTTCCTCATGCATTAATGACTCGAGGATTCTCCAAAATTAATGAAACTTTACCCACAGGTCATATTAAGTGTGGTGGATACAAATTTGCCATTAATTCAATTTTTTAAAGTTGTTTGTTATTTGAAATAATGGTTTGAAGGTTCTACATACTTTCTCTCTCCTAAAATCATCGTTTCATTAAATATTTTCTAAATTGAGTAAAAATTGAATGAAATAACTTTTTTAGCATGTACAATACAAAATTGGCATTATTTTTTTTTGAAGACTTTTATTATTTAATTTAATACATTTAAATCTTATCACTTATTTTATCCTTTTAATGAATTAGAGGCATCTAGAAACCTTCTAAAAATATGAAACTTGGCCTATAATCAATACTAAATGTGAGGAGCACAATTACAAAATTAATTATTTTTTTAAACATATTATTTAATATTTTTTGTCTTTAAATGATATTCTCTCTCCTGGATGAAATAAAATATTTAAGATCGTCCAAATTAGATGAAAATTCACACATAGACTTATTTTGACATGTAGATTACAAATTTAAGGTTTGTTTCCACTTTTCAAGTTATTTAATAATTTATTCAATAATTTGGAGAAAAACTCATATTTTCCAATTTCAATTAATGCAAAGATAATTACTAATTTTTTAAATTTGTGAAACTTGTCATTCAATCAAACTCAAACTCAAGGAAAATGAATTTGGGCTTAGAATTATCTTTTGAGTTTTCCTTTTATGACTTTTAGATAATTTACATATTTATCTGATTAATTCATTTAATGCTACATTTTCATATTTTTAATATTTACTTTTTCTCTTTCTTGTTCCATAAGGCCATTGAAAGTTCTAGGTCGAATTTATTTCATAATTATCCCACTTAAGTGGTTAAATTGCATTTCAGACCCTCATTGAAACATCCACTAAGATATTTATGAATATAACCTTACATTAATTAGTGTTCAATTATATTTTGAACCATTAATATTTCTACAAATTAAACATCAAGGACAAAAAGGATATAAGGGTTATAGAAACTTAGACTAAGTAAACTAAGAATATACTCAAGTTTCGATATGTTACTCTATGCACATCCCAATGACAATAAAGCTATGTATGAGAACTTGAATTTTTCATTGATATCAGACAAAAATAAAGGCAACAAGCCATCCCTAGCCATAGTCACCAAATTCCTTGTCTAAGAGATTAAGAAAAAAGTTGCATTAGCATCCACTCTTTGAACTCGGTTACTAAACACATTTCACCAATTAGACCTAAAATAAAAAAAGTATTTGTAATAACAAGATCTCAATGAGTACATAAGAAATCATGATAACAACAACTAAAGTAACACTAGTGAAATAAGTAATGGAAATAGAAGCATCAACTAAAAAATTAAGAAGAGAGAAACATTCAAATGCCTATGAAGAGAACTTAGAAGAAATGTGAAAAAATCCATTTACTTGAGGAAGAAATGAAAACATGAGTGTTGAGAAAAGACCCATTATAACACCAATTGTAACATTGTACCTATATTATAAATGGACTCCCCAAAAGTTTTCTTTTGACAAAGAACAGTCATCTTTATCCATCTGCACCATCTAGACATAGTACATCAACAATTCCTTGAGTATGAGTTAATGTCAGAGCTCTCCTTATTCTCTTCTTCTTGATACACTTATTAATAGGGATGCCAAGAATGGATGAGATTTGGCTGGTGACGTCCATGCATGTAAACCATACTTATTGTACAAGAGAAATATTTATAAATAAGTCCTTATCTTTTTCACTTTAATAATTTTGTTACTTTTAGGGAATAATAATTAAAGTTTATGCAAAATTATAACATTACAATGTAGCTTAGTTACTTTTAGTGGCAGGTTGTTACATTTTGTGAAAAACTGCACCTCTCCAAACCATGAATTCACATGTTATAATGGGTATTGTGTCATTAGCAGTTTGTACCATGTAATATTGTCAAAACTTGAGTATACATGTTAGGTTGTGCTATGTTGAATCTCTAATCACATACCCAAAATGGGCTAAAAGAAGTCCCATAAAGATGAGAGAAAGAATACAACTCTCTTTTTATGATGAGATATGAAAATAAGAGAAAAACTCACATGATGGGAGAGATAAATTCCTTGAGATATTATGTCTAGGATAGGGGTAAGTCCTACTGAAGGGAGTGATACAAGGACCATAAGGATTAGTTGAAGTAATATAGAGAGGGGAAAAATACAATCCTTTGTGAAATATATGCATTAACAAAGTCCTAGTAAGATAGGAAACAGATGTCAATACCATAAGAAATTGGGGAAGAGATTAGAGAGAGACCCCAATCCTATGGTGTGTATGATGATTAGATGATACCATAATAGAAGGGGATGAGACAGATGAGACACAAGCTGGGTGTGAATAAAATTTATATAAGAAATATGCATAGATGATGATATGATGGATACAGAAAAACATGACTTGATGTCTATGTCTCCTAGTTCCTTTAAATTTATTAGTTTATATCATCCAAGATATATCTTTTTTATGCATATGCACTTGTGTAACATCCTTAAAATTTCAAACTTGTGAATGAATTCCTATTTAGAACCCGAATTTAATTTTTGATGCTCCAAATTAACCCTAATGTGAGTATAAGATGTGGAGGTGTTAGTAAAACCATGTTTTCATTAAATTCATAGATCATTGGACATTATCAACTCAATTGTAAATTTTGTTTGCACATATAACCCTAATTAGTCAATATGTGACACGCAAGGGTTCACAATGCAATTGACCTAACTAATATCCCCAATTGGTCCTAATTAAAATCATATAAATTTGTTTTCATAATAGGTAACTCCTTTCAAAGTATGGGGTAGTAATACTTTTAGATAATCCAAAATGGGTAAACACATGTTTATCCTAAAAGGTAAAATTGTAGATGGTTGTGAATCTCAAAACTAAAAACTAAGTTGATATTCATATTCCTCATTGTTTAATTACGAAACATGCAAAGTGTGGTATCCATTGGATAACCATAGACCTCTCAATTAATAGATAAAGGAAAGATATAAAGTTAATTGTTTGATTTCCTGTCTACTGCATTGAATAACCTTATAGTTCCTGATTTTAGTTGTTGTCACGCGGACCTTCCCCTAGTTGGGACCCATTCTGGGCCAGGCTCCTTGATTTGTGGGTAGAGGGATTCATCTCTCCCGCCTAGAGTCCAGTCCCAGTGGGACCCTTAATTCACCGACCCACCCATGTCTACCTCTTAGATAATTGAATCCCTCCCAGATATGCTTATCGTTTGACATTCCTTACCTCTCGACGAATTCAAAGATCCCTATTTGGATAGGGTTTCATCCATCACGATCCCAAGACCTCAAGGGAGTCTATTCCTCCCATGTCTTCCTATGGATTGGGTCTCCCGACCTCACTAGGGTGTCACACGTAAAAAAAAGGTAGTATTGTGCCATCCTCGAAGGCACAACAACATTTTGAGGCTCTTGTTTAGTCTCAGGCATCCTATGCCCATCTCCCCCACCTCTTTCTTGCATCTCTGGCAAGCACAATTTCACTGGCATGTCTTTGACCACCGCAAGCCCAATCAAACTTGACAACACTTCCGGAGTCTCTAGTTTGCCACCACAGAGGCCTAGGAAGCACCCAAGACCCTCAATTCAGATCAACGAGCAAATATGAGGTTTCTAATGTATTTTACGACCTGCTTCCATATTCAAATCCATCACCTGAGATCTCTGTGATGCCTCCTGAGGGCTTTCTTCGTTTCCTTGGAGTCTCTAGGAGATAAAGCATGATTTTTCTTTTGTTGACTCAGGTAATAATCCAATTTCCCCATTTTTGTACATGTTTCTGCAATTTAGGAATCAACAGAGGAATTCCTCATTTCCAGTCCTATTTGGAGTCATATTTTACTTCTTTATTTCTGTCTGGTGATGTCGAGAGCACCCAAAACCTTGGTTTTCCTCACAAGTTTGTTTTTGAAGTTTTGGACCTTCCGTGGTCCCTTCCCTGATTTGTCATGGTGGCGGACCAACCTGGGTTCCTGACCACCTTAGCTTACAAGCCTTAGCTTACCAAGTCTGGTCGGACACAAGGAACATGGGTCTTATTGAAAAGAGCACTGAGTCAGGTTTTTCTCCCAGAGTTCTCGTTGTCTGTCACCGATTTTGTGTTGTTTGGGGTTGCAAATTGGGGAAGAAGTAACCATTACATGAGATATCCCTAGTGCCCCTGAGGTTTTAATCAAGTGATTTATTTGCCAAGGGAATTTGTGATTTTGCCGCACCTCTGTCCCACAGTGACTATGTTGTGATCTTGAGGGACCCGGGCCACTTGTTTGTGCCTGATTGGTCCATCTCAGAGCAGGGTCCAATGTCTTATGATCTTGATTTCTTTGTGAAATTTTTGATGTTTTCTAATTGGTCGACAATTCAAAAATTCACATTAAATCATAGGATGATCATAAAAATACCCAAATACAGTCACTGGAAAGTTTTTCGAAGAGGAACATGATTTCAGTGTTTCCAAGCCCTAATTCAATCTTCTCTGACCCTTTTTATTAAAAGACCCAAATTAGGATTTAAAGAATCATGAAACCATAGAATCTAAGACAAATACTATTATTGATGGATGATTATTGGATGAAAAGGGTAATTATGGTTTCTTAACCCTATGAACGTGATAGAGTTTCATCAAACTAATAAGAACAACTAAGATCTTCTCTAAGAAAGAGGTAAGTGGGTTCATGCACTTTGAATATTTAGTATTGATTTTCATTTCCTTATAATTACTATGATGATCAAGATGAATTATATGCATCGTTATGTGTTTCAAATTGAATTTGAACTGCATGAAAGTTCCCCTAAAAATTTTAGTTTCATGTTTTGCTTCAATGTTATTTTAAGAATTCATGTCATGTTCATGTGAAATCCAAGTAAAGATTAATTATTCCAAGATAATGATAAATCATGTAGTGGGTTGTATTACTTTATCCTCATCATGTAAATGTTGAGCCTACGGGCCTTATAAGCACCATTGATGCATAAGTATCGAGGATACTTTAATCAACCACCAAGATTAAGCTATGTGAATCCAAATCTATTGTTCAAGTAGTTTTAAGTTTTTCCTTATTGCCAAGTTATTATGTTGTTATAATAAAACTTAATGCCTCTTACTCTAATGTGATTTTTATTGCATGCATGGCTGGGGGTGAGATGCCCATAGATACAAGGCAACTTCTAGGATAGAGCCATATGAAGGTCAACTTAAGAAATAGATCAAGGTTTCTGAAAGACATACATGGTGGGGTTCCATATACAATAGAAGATCCTAATGTTATAGATAACTTGATGTATAAATAATGTTTAATCATGTATATATTAGTTAGTTTCATTTCAAGAAATCAATTGTAAACAATGTTTGAATCAAGTTCAATTTTAATGCATGGTGTTTCATTTATGTTTTTGCAATGTATATCATGTTTTGTAATGTTCCTCCAAGCCAAGTGAGCCATGTTATGGAAAACATAGGGTTTGCTTCCTCTGATGTATATATGTGCTTGGAGGGGTGTTACAATATGGTATCACAGCAACAAGTAGATGACCACTAAGCTAAATATTCACATGTTCTAAGCCCTAGGTATAAAAGATTAAGTTAAAGATATGGGAAACCAAAGTAGGGTCTAGTAAGAAAACATAAGTTAGATAAGGGTTAGGGTTATGTGCCTAGATGTTTTAGATTTTTGTGTTAACTCAAAAATTTTACATAGCATGCTCTCTCTTCTTCCTATGTGATTATGGTATGGGACGCAGACTCATGGGATTTTGTAGAGGGAATGTTATGTTCATAACATCAAGCTTGTCTTGCCCTTTTGAAAGCATGTGGTATGGGACATGTGCACTAGAGAGGTGTTAAGATAAGTGTGATATGACATGTCACCTGTGAATATAAGACCGATCGACATGTATCCCAAGGTGACAAATAAAATAAGAGCAGGCATTAAAAGTGTGAGACATATAGTCACCTAAACCTAATTAGATACATAATAAGACCAATCATGCATACAAAGGGTAGATAATTTGACATGGATACAAAAAAGAAAAAAAATCATGCACATACTACTAAACATGTTCTTTTCTATTTTATGATTATGTGTTCGAATTGAACATCATGTCTTACTGGCATTCTTATGAACTATGGAATTATGAAAATCATGTTTAAGTATAAGAAATCATGTTATGTTGATAATTGTCCTCTCCATCATGTTATGTGAGCCTTAAATTGCCTTATGAGCTCTGTGGGAGCATTATATGAGCCTTAATGGGCCTTATGAGCTCTGTGGGAGCATTATGTGAGCCTTAAACGGCCTTACGTGAGCCTTAATTGGTCTTATGAGCTCTGTGGGAGCATTATGTGAGCCTTAAACGGCCTTATGTGAGCCTTAATTGGCCTTATGAGCTCTGTGGGAGCATTATGTGAGCCTTAACCGGCCTTAGGTGACACTTAATTGGCCTTATGAGCTCTGTGGGAGCATTATGTGAGCCTTAATTGGCCTTATGAGCAATGTGGTTGCATTTCAAAGAGTGAATATATCAACTCAAGTAAAAATTCAGT
The DNA here is from genome assembly GCA_963693085.1 of Alisma plantago-aquatica. Classification (NCBI taxonomy): domain Eukaryota; kingdom Viridiplantae; phylum Streptophyta; class Magnoliopsida; order Alismatales; family Alismataceae; genus Alisma; species Alisma plantago-aquatica. Next base: position 997,013,315 of record OY856413.1, on the reverse strand, counting down.
TAATATGAAACCAAGTTAAGTTAATCAACTTCTCATGTAATAATGTTAACTATGAGTAAGTCATATCTTATGTATGTTAATGAGGTTGTAAGATGATATTAGAGAATAAGCATGCACATAATAAGTAAAACCCTAAGGTGGGTAGTACCTGAAAATTTTGAGGACAAAATTTTTCTAAGGTGGGTGAAATTGTAACATCCTTAAAATGTTAAACTTGTGAATGAATTCCTATTTAGAACCTGAGTTTTATTTTTAATGCTCCAATTTAACCCTAATGTTAGTATAAGATGCAGAGGTGTTAGGAAAACCATGTTTTCATTAAATTCGTAGTTCGTTAGAGATTATCAACTCAATTGTAAATTTAGTTCACATATATAACCCTAATTAGTCAATATGTGACACATGAGGGTTCACAATGCAATTGACCTGAGTAATATTCCCAATTGGGTCTAATTGAAATCTTACAAATTTGTTTTGATAATAGGTAACTCCTTTCAAAGTATGGGGCTGTAATTCTTTTAGATAATCCAAAATGGATAAACACATGTTTATCCTAAAAGGTGAAAGTGTATATGGTTGTGAATCTCAAAACTAAAAAGTAAGTTGATATTATGATTCCTCATAGTTTAATTATGAAACCTACAATGTTTGGTCTCCATTGGATAATCATAGACCTCTCAATTAATAGATAAAGGAAAGATATAAAGTTAAATGATTGATTTCCTATTTAATGCATTGAATAACCCTATAGTTCCTAGTTTTAGTTGTTGTCATGCGGACCTTCCCCAAGCCGAGACCCATTCTAGGTTAGGCTCCCAAATCTTTGGGTAGAGGTATTTGTCTCTCCTTCTTGGAGTCCAATCCCATTGGGACTCTTCAGTCATCGACCCCCTACCCATGTCTACCTCTCAGATAACTGAATCCCTCCCAGATATGCTTATCGTTTGGCATTCCTTGCCTCTCTACAAATTCAAAGATCCCTATTTTGATAGGGTTTCATCCATCAAAATACCTAGACCTCATGGGACTCTATTCATCCCATGTCTTCCTATGGATTGGGTCTCGTGGTCTCACCAGGGTGTCGCACATATAAAAAGGTATCATTGTTCCATCCTCGAAGGCACAACAACATTTTGAAGCACTTGTTTAGTCTCAGGCATCCTGTGCCCATCTCCCCCATCGCTGTCTTGCATCTCTGGCAAGAATAATTTCACTAGTATGCCTTTGACCACGGCAAGCCCAAGCAAAGTTGACAATACTTCCAGAGTCTCTAGTTTGCCTCCACAAAGGCCTAGGAAGCACCCAAGACCCTCAATTCAGATCAACGAGCAAATATGAGGTTTCTAATGTATTTTATGACCTACTTCCATAGTCAAATCCATCTAATGACATCTCCATGATGCCTCCTGAGTACTTGCTTCATTTCCTAGGAGTTTCAGGGAGATAAAGCATGATTTTGCTTTTGTTGATTCTAGTAATAATCCAGTTTCCCCCTTTTTGTACATGTTTTTGCAATTCATGAATCCACAGAGGAATTCCTCATTTCCAGTCCTATTTGGAGTCATATTTTAATTCTTTATCTCTGTCTAGTGATGTCAAGAGTGCCTAAAACCTTAATTTGTCTCACAAGTTCATTTTATGAAGTTTTGGACCTTCTATGGTCCCTCCCCTAATCTGTCATGACGGAGGATCCATCCTGGGTTCCTGACCATCACATCTTATGAGCCTTAGATTACCAATTCCATCCGGACACAAGGAAGGTGGTTCTTATCGAAAAGGGAACTGAGTCAGGTTTTTCTCCAAGAGTTCTCATTGTCTCTTGCCAATTTTGTGTTGTTTGGGGTTGCAAGTTGGGGAAGAAGAAACCATGACATGAGATGTCCCTAGTGCCCCCGAGGTTTTAATCAAGTGATTTATTTGCCAAGGGCATTTGTGGATTTTCCCCTCATCTCTGTCCCACAACGATTGTGTTGTGGTATTGAGGGACCCGGGCCACTTGTCTGTGCCTGATTGGTCCATCTCTGTGCAGGGTCCAATGTTTGCTGATATGGATTTATTTGCAAATGTGGATTTTGATGTTTTCTAATTGGTCGATAGTTCAAAAATGCACAGTAAATCATAGTATGATAAAAAAACCCAAATATAGTTGGTGGAAAGGTTTTTCGAAGAGGAACTTGATTTCAGTGTTTCGAAGCCCTAATTCAATCTTCTCTGATCCTGTTTTCTTAGAAGACCCAAATTAGAGTTTAAAGAATCATGAAACCCTAGAATCTAAGACAAATACTATTATTGATGGATTATTATTGGATGAACATGGTAATTAGGGTTTCTTAACCCCATGAACATGATAGAGTTTCATCAAACTAAAAAGAACAACTAAGATCTTCTCTAAGAGAGAGGTAACCAGCTTCATGCACTTTGAGTATTTAGTATTGGTTTTCATCACCTGATAATTACTACGATGACCAGGATGAATTATATGCATAGTTATGCATTTCAAATTGAATCTGGACTGCATGAAAGTTCCCCCAAAGTTTTTAGTTTAATGTTATGCTTAAATGTTATTTCAAGAATTCAGGTCATGTTCATGTGAAATCCAAGTAAAGATTAATTATTCCAAGATAATGATAAATCATGTAATGGGTTGTATTACTTTATCCTCATCATGTTAATGTTGAGCCTATGGGCCTTATGAGAACCATTGGTGCATAAGTATCAAGGATACTTTAATCAACCACCAAGATTAAGTTATGTGAATCCAAATATACTATTCAATTAGTTTCAAGTTTTTCCTTATTGCCAAGTTATTATGTTGTTATAATAATACTCAATGTCTCTTACTCTAATGTGATTTTTATTACATGCATGGATGGGGGCGTGATGCCCGTAGGTACAAGGCAGCTTCCAGGATAGAGCCACATGATGGGGTGCCATCTACAATAGAAGATCCTAATGCTATAAATTACTTCATGTATAAATAATGTTTAATCATGTATATCTTAGTTACTTTTAATTCAAGAAATCAATTGTAAACAATGTATGAATCAAGTTCAATTTTAATGCATGGTGTTTCATTTATCTTTTTGCAATGTATATCATGTTTTGTAATGTTCCTCCAAGCCAAGTGACCCATGTCATGGACAACATAGGGTTTGCTTCCACTGACGTATATATGTGCTTGGAGGGGTGCTACAACTTGCTTACTAAATCATGTAATTATAGCAAAACTTGATATGATATTCCTTCCTTCTATGAAAAATTACAAACCAAACTCTCTTGCATATTCAAGTTTAAACATGACTTAGAATTTCTCTAACTTGATAAAAGATGGAGAAATTGTATTCACTTGCTTTTATACTATTATACTCACTTAGACATTGTCTAATAAACCAATGAATGTTTTAGATATGAAGTTGAGATGTAAAAACATTTACATGAGCTATGTACTGAGAAACTATGAAGGTGAAATTTAGATGTCCAATAATTTATACAGGGGATTTTTTGGTGAGTGTTGGAATATGTCTGTTTAAAGAATCATATATGTAAATGAGTGGTATTTTGAATATGTGATTATAAAATTTGTTAAGTATTTCATGAAGGAATTTATAAATCACTCATGTGATAACTCAGAGATCATGTAATATGAAAATATGAAGTGGATCTTGAATAAAAAAATATTGATCTTATTAACTTTTTATGCATGGCAAATTGTCTTTGTTTCTTATCGATGAGATTTGATTTTTGGGATTAGTGCTTGAAGCAAATATTGAGACCACCTATAATAATCAATGTTTTTTGGGTAATTAGAAGTGCTTCCTAACTTAGTAGTGAATAATAGACAAACATAAGATATGTCATTGTATTTGTACTTATCTTGGCTAGTCACTAATGTAATATGTTTGTTTCACAAAACTTTATGACAAGGAATCGATCACTATTGTGGGTATGAAGAGTTGTATTTGGAATCCAATGACCTCACACAAGGTGAAATCCCTAAAATATCTAGAGGGTTGGAATAGGATGTCATACTAAGGACAGAGTTTTATGGTGGAAAATATTGTAGAAGGGGAATTTGGATTAAAAAGAAAATATTATGAGTGAAAACCTTATGGGATGGTAAAAGGGATTAAATCATAGGAATAGAGGGGAAAACTAGACCTAGTATATATATCCCAAGGTCTTCATCTATAATATATATACCAATGTTAACTTTGAACATAGATTATTCCTTAAGGAATTGAAAGTTCTTTCTCTAGTGGGTGTTGAACTAAGCTTATAAGACTGGGGCTATCCATCAAATTTCCCCCTTAGTAGTCAATTTTCTTTTTATCTAGCTATATAAGTCATCTAGTTTGGTTGACCAAGTTGACTTTGATTTCAAGCAGTTCAACAATAGGAAAACATTTAATCCCATTTTTGAATATTTTGGATTAGGTAGGATTAAATATAAGATGATGACATATTGGCTTGTCTGAAATTGGTTAGTTTTTCATGTATACCTTAACAAGGATAATTCACAAGTTGGTTTATCTAGTGAACTGCTCCTACAATTGTAGATGCTCATGCCCTTAGGGTTGTATCTGACTTGCCTATGTCTATACATAGTTCTTGTTGTAGGTTAAAAAATTCATTTCTTGATTCCATGTATGTGTTTCTATCTTGTAGGTAAAATCTCTCCTTGGTAAAAAAAGGTAAAATTTAATGCATAAGTACAAGAACATCTTTGATTACTCGTTGGTCTATACATGTCCATACTGTAACATACCAAAACCAGCTTCCTTATCCATGAAACCCAAATTCCTTGAATTGGGTACCAAAAAGGGTATATCTCTTACTTTAACTTCAAATGAGATATATCATTTATGCTAGCATGAACATATGATGATATAGATGACCTAGATATCATGATTTATTATAGAGAGATATTAGAAACTTTATAATAAGGATCATAAGTCCTTGTCACCCTTGATCCTAACATGATGGTTAGAACATATAGGTAGTGCTTAGATGGCTTATTATGATTAACATAAAATAGTGGACTTTTATGTAATAAATCATGAATCATATAATGTAAACAACCCATACTCCAAAATGAGCTGATATAAATATAATCAAGAAATCTATGTAATAATATATGACCTGTTAAATTTAATGGTTAATACATTCATATATATACATATTAATGAGTCCCATCCCTTAATAAGATAACTCAATTCAGATATTTTAAAATGATGATAAAAATCATTAAAGCCATGAAATAGATACAAAGAATAATGAACGTATGATTTGTTTTAATTAGAAACATAATATCTTTAAAAGGAAAATGCTAATTTAATGATGGATATGGTTGCATATGAGAATTGAGGAAAGTATCTTAAGTGAAGAAAATCATTAAAACGAATCTAGTATTATCTACATATAATTCTTGAGTAAAAAAGGAAATGACACCCTTTAATACTCGTCCACTATATGACTTATTAATAGTCATAAAAGATGGAAAAAAGTAGATTTAATATCGTCATATTTGAATTTTCTTATGGGCTAAGTTTCACATAAAATGAATAATCCGAGATGCCTTAATTTCATTAAGCAAACAAAATATAAGTTAAGTACTAACATGTTAAATAATATAGTCAAGAACTTCAAAGCCTTTAACAAAATTAACTGGAACTTTCTTCTCCAATGTCTGCATGGATATGGCTTCCCTAACAAATGGAACAAATGAATGCACTCTTTCTTCAATACTAGTGCATTTTCCATTATCATCAATGGATTTGCTTTTGGTTATTTTACGAGCTCCAATGGTCTCAGTCAAGGAGACACCCATATCTCTTCATCATTGCAACATCCATTCTTGATCAGCTCATTCAACATGGTACAACCAATGGACTGATTTATGGACCTCATGTATGACTGAAACACATTGTTCAATATGCAAATGATACTATTATCTTTATCATACCTGATGATTAACAAGTTATTAACATAAACACATTCTTGGTATATTTTTTTATATTTTAGGTCTCAAGATTAACTTTCACAAATCTACCATCAATGACACAAATGTCACATCTATTGACATGAAGAAATACCAATCCCTCCTGATCTACAAAACAAAAGCACTCCCTATTCGATTCTCATACTACCCCTTTCTCCCTGGAACATCCCAGACACTAAATGGAACCCAATTATTAAGACATGTCACACGAATATTTTCTTATGGAAAAATCATTATCTCTCACTTCCTGGAAGACTTAAACTTCTCATTGCATCACTCACTCATCGTGTCATGTACGACCTTGGTTGAAATTTGTTACCCATAACTATTATAAGCACAAAGATAAAACCATGATAAATTTTACTATGGGACCACAACAAAGAGAGAACACATATTGCTAAATAGGAAACCATATATAGTCCCAAACCCAATGGGGGTGGGAGATCATCTATGTCAACACTCATGCTCTTTGCCTCAAGCACATGATCAAGACTTCCACCTACAAGAAAGAACAAAATCTATGGTCGAACATCATCCTTGATAAATAATATAAGCTACGTATATGATGGGCAAACATTCCTTTTAGAAACCTCTCACCACTATAGAACTATATTTCTAAAACCATCTACATTATCAAAATACCATTCATACATCTCTGCACCATAGACTCAATATTACTTTTTGGCTAGACCCATGGTGGAAAGGAATGCCACCCATCAACCACTTCAATAAGCAAGGATTGAAACTAGTCAATCTGAAACATATTACAACATTATAAGCTCTTACTTGATTTACATAGATATAACCTCTTTAAAACCAGTATAACTACCTTTTCTTTGCATATGATCTTGAGAATATTATGGAACAACTGGAAACAAACACAAGATCTACCATTTTATGAAAATGGGGCAACAAGTATAATACCAGAAATGCATACCTATTCTACACTTATGTCGGACACACACTCCCGTATAAGAAAATATGGAATGTTTTCTGCCGACCCAAAGAATAAATTATCATATGGATCCTATGGAATGATGAAAAAACCCACTGATGCTTATTTCAGTAGAATAGGATACCAGGGTCCATCGATTTTCTTGATGTGTCGATCACATGAACAAATAAATAAACATATTTTCTTCATATGTTACATGGCCATATCCATATTGTCACATTACACTACAACCACCACTATCAAGGCTTGAACTAGACTCAATATGGAACACATGTTTTACAATAATCTATTTGTCATATGAGAGATGCCTATAATGACAAAACTATATCTTCATTGATCATTTAAGCGATATGGGTAGAGAGGAACAAATAATTGTTTCTATTACAGATCAACTTATATGGATGGTTCTCACTATCTATAATGACTATGTTCTTTGCAGATGAATCTGGTATTGGGAGCAACCTATCTATGAAGACCACTTCAAATAAAGAACACAAAAACAACAAACTGCATATCATAGCTATGAAGCAAATTCTAGAGGAGACAAATGAGAACTAGGAGACTCATTTTAGTACTATGTTTGAGGGGCATGTTCAAAGGGATACCCCACCCTTTGACAGATTCTACTTATCATTATGGTATCTTTTCTTCTAGTGTATGTTGGTAGACACCTCTGGTGTTTACTTCTGACATATGTTGTAACATGTTTAGTTTCACTTCGATGTGTTTGGATATGGGGTTATTTATATATATCATGAAAGATTGTACATAAAATATTTAAAGGTTAAAATTTATGGAAAAATTAGATGCATGCACTAATTATCCTATGTGTGAACTTTCATCTTCATTCATGATGGTAACTAACATAAATGAAATAGGGAAGAAAAAGACATTGAAATTGTTCAAAATGTTTCATATTTGAGTTATTATCCTCAATTTCCTATGCTATGGATTTAGCACCTTGACATGGAATTCTACCAGCAATATCTAGATTTTTGTATATTAGGGGCTCATCCTTGGCCATTTATTTTAGATTGAGTTGTCAACCATTGTCTTCTACATCGGGTCTAAATAGCAAAGTTTATATGGTACAACAATTTTGTGTTGTCTTTCCTTCATGATTTCTCCCTTGTCTCTTAGTATTTTTCTATGATTTCTTCTTCAATGCCTTCCTTATAAAGTTTTGCACCTTTTTCTCCTAGATTTTATAGGTTTTCTAGCCTCCAGCTCTATGTCGACTCTAGTCTCTATTTCCTCTATTGTTCTACCCCTACTTCCATTTTTACTCACCTCCCTTCTTCTCTAGATTTTCATGTCACTATAAAACCACTCACGTACCACAACCAAACCTTTATACAATGATCTCTAATGCATTCATAGTGTGATTTCTATTTTGGCAATCTCTTCTACAACTTCAATGTCATCGTGCCCCCTTGGACTCGGTGGAGAGCTACTAACCTTAGAATCCACTGAAGATCTTCTAGGAACCTTCAAAACACCCACGTGGAAGATTTACAACTAAGACCCCAACTCAAGAACATGTGCTTCTTCATCTCCTTTTTGACCATCTTCTTGGCCAATTTTCAAATCATTTCCTGACTTGGGTTATTCAGTTAAGGTTTTGATTAGTTCTCACCTTGTTTTCCTCCATTCTGATATTGCAACCCTTCCTCCTTGTTCTTTACTAATTGTATTGGTCCCTGAGTGGACTTCGAATCCTCCTCCTTGACACTCATTGCAGAAGTCTTTTGGGGATTCCTACAGTCCCAAGTCTCCTTGATAGGTCCCCAAGTTTGTTTATACATGCAGAGTGTGTGGGTATCTCTTTGCATTGCAAGATCACAAGTCGTCAATAGGTTTCATTTAAATATTTGGTTTCCAGAGTCACATTTTTTCTATGCTCAACGAACAATATATCATCCTCATGTTTTCTCTATATTGTCCTTCACTAGCTTTGTTTCTATTTTGTTTGCCCAGAGGCATTGATGTCTTTTTGACCAATTTTGATTTATTTGATTGCGTGAGGCTAATTTTTATGAATGAAATGTTGTGTCATGAATATGGTTTAAAAACACATTTGGGGGGAAGATAAGTCCATTTACCCTAATTTTCAATTCAAATTATAGTAAGTTGTATCTTGTATCTTAAAAATGATAGAAATTAATATATGGCTCAGATCAATCAAATATGTTTGAAAATAGGGAATTATTCTCCATGCTTTGGTATTGGTTTCATACCTTAATTCTAATATAGTAAATACATTATTTTTAAGGATTTTCCTAATTGTTTAGAAACTAGGAAATTCATATCTAATAATCTATAAGCCATAAAAATAAAGTAAAATATCTTTTGACTCAGGAAAATATACCCTATATGAAAGTTTTGGTTTGATTACCTAATTTATGATAAGAAGTAATTTTAAGGCTAATATAATTAATTTGATCTTAACCCTAATTTCAGATGTATGTCTAATAGGTTGGTTAAAGCTCTATCAAAGATCTAGTTTTTACATTGGACATATCTAGATTTGATAAGATGTTTTTTGCATTCCCCATGAATCATATTGAGCTATTGATCTCTTTCTTCTCTCTCTTGAACCTATAATAGGCATTAGTATATTGAAATTCATCTTTCATATTTTGATTGGTCTATATGCACCTAAATTATTGAAATGTATAATATGATCTCTTTAATCTATTGTATATGCTTTTTTGGATCTATAGTTATATCTTGATCATCATATTGCATGTGGTGGCCCTAATTTGAGGATTTGAACTAATTGAAATCCTAACTTTTAGATAATGTGATAAAATGGCCTTGTGATGCATCTTATTTTTAGAGATGGTTTAATATATGCTTAGTGGTCCTCTATTCCCACTTACTAATACTTGGATGTTATCATCCCTTATTTGAGCTTGACATACTTTATCTTGCTTCCATATTTGCATGCGTGAATTGGCTAGTCATAACTATAAGTATTGACAACAAATTTTTTTTTTAGGAAATCAGGTTTTAATCCTCCTACCAATGCACTGAGGTTTTAGTCCTCCTACAATATATTACATTATGGGAACTTAGGTATTAGTTCTCCTACCACACACTAAGGTTTTAGTTTTCCTACAATGCACTGAGGTTTTAGTACCTATAAATATTATATTTATTTGACACTAAGGTTTAAGTCCTCCTAGAATTAGTATTCAATATATGAGTCTTAACCTACTTTTAGTATATGATAGTATACTTTATACTCACCATGCACGGTTTACATTTCCAATATTATTGAGGTGACATTCACTGAGACAAGAAACTCTCTTATTGTTTGTCTTCTTTAAATGAACCTACCTCTTGGTAATCATTATTCTTTTGATCATCCACTTGGATGGTTTGATATCTCTCTTTTGTTTAGGAATCCTTGATAAGTATATTGATGTCCTTTTTCCCTAATATTTCTCAATCTCAATTCATATGCATATCGTTACATTTTAGGGTGAAAACATCCACTTTGTCTTCTTTTGTGGGGTATGCTTCCAAACTCTTAGTTGAATGACATGAAAGATGTGACATAGTGACCAAGATGTTGCTTAATGGAATTTTCTCTTGGGTGATGGACTTGAAGTATCTTAGACTTCTCTTAGCTTGATTATAAAGTTGTTACCTTCATGTAAAACCCCAAATGTGAGATTATTATTTAATCTTTTAGAATTATAAAAAGCTAATATATTGTATTTGTTGCTATACTTTGGTATTTATGATATCCATTCATGAAAGATTAAATAAAACATATTCATTCATTGTAAATTTATTATGGGTTTATTATTGGTGATGACTCTTATCTGATTCAGTAAGGAGTGGATCCCCTCTCAGGTCCCACTCCTTACAAGATGGTATCAGAGCCATGCCAGTCAGATGCTAACTATTTCAATTTTATCTCCCTAGGAAGAAACCCTAACCTACATGGAAACCCTCTAAGTGAGATGTTGGACCTGGAGTTTACATAAGTTTTTCATGAGATGATGAAAGAAAGATTTAGAATCATATGAGGTGCACATAAGGATCTTAATTATTAGACCCCTAATGTGATGGGACCCATGATATCATACCCTACAAAGTAGATTAGTTGTGATACATCTCTCTGATATCATGAGGTTTGAATTTTGGGAAAAAATTGTTAATGATAGTAACAAGGAAGTTGATAAACAAATATTTATATGGAAGTTTGTGACTTGGTTCTTGTATTGATTTTTGTACCATCTTTTCTTTACATTGCATATTTCTTACCGTCTAAAATTATTGTACATTATACCATTCACTGTTCAAAAAAGTTTTATGGATTTGAGTGTTGTTTTCTTAAATGAAGTCACAGTGAAGAAATGTATAAAGTCTGGAATAGGAACCCTACAAGTAGTTGGAAGAGAAGCCTCAAACCCTAGTGTTGGAAATGGTGTGATGACTAGGAAGTGGTGGATTTACTAAGGGTTTATTCGGTCTACCCTCTTTTTCTCCATTAGGTTGTAGATTTATGTACCTTGTGACTTATTAGATGCCTATGTGAACCTTAGGGTTGTTAGGTTAGAATTCCAAGGACCTAATTATCATCCCTATGTAGATAAAATCATCCAATTAGAGGCATGACCTAGATATATCATTATCTCCCCCTATGTCTGACCTTTAACCCTGACCTTTAGGAGTTATTTGGTTTGAATTATTAGTTTAAATCTTTAAGTGATGGAGAGTAGTTGGTTGGTAGTGTAAGGATTGCTACATTTCTAGGACAAATTCATCTTTAAGGGTTGGAGTGTTCTAACATACTGAATTCCATATTCTTGATACATGAAACCCTAAATCCCTTGAAATAGGTACCAAAGGGTATATTTTTTAGTTTAACTCCAAAAATGGTCTAGTAATTACCTTAGGATGGGCATATGTTAGATGACCTAGATATTTTTTTTTGACTTAATAGAGATATTAGAAATCTTATAATAAGAATAATAGGTCCTTTTCACCCTTGACTCTAACATGATGGTTATGACCTCTAGGTAGTGCTTAGATGTCTAATAATGATGAATAGTAGATAACTAGACTTTTGTGTAAAAAAATCCTAAATCCTATAAGGTAAACAACACATAATCCTAAAATGAACAAATAAAATACAATTTAGAAGTCCATGTAATAATAACAATTTCATCTAATGAATTATACATGGATATGAATATATATTAATGTGTTTGCAACCCTTAGTAAGAAAATTGACTCAATTAAGATATTTAATAATGATGATGAACATCATAATAGACATAAAGGGGTATACAAATAATGGAGAGATTGTTTGTAATAATTGGAAAGATAATATCTTCAAAGGGAAAACTCAAATTTAATGATGGATACGGCTGCCTATGAGAACTGAGGAAAGTAATTTATGTGAAGAAAATCCTTGAAAAAAATATAATTCCATTGATATTTCTTTTGTTGAGTAAATATGGAATTAACACCCTTTGGTCCCTATCTCCTATATGACTTAATAAATAGTCTCAAAAGATGAAATGAAAGGTAGATTTCAGATCACTATGTCTTAGTCTACTTATATGACAAGATCCATATTAAATGAATAATCTGAGATACATTAATTCTTTAAGGATATAAAATAAAAGTTAAACACTAAGATATTACGTAGTATAGTGAATAACTCCAAAGGTAGAAACTTATGGCAAAATCATATTCTACTTTCCCTAATTAGCCTATGTGTGAATTTTCATTTTATTTGGTCATTGGTGTCTAGCCTAATTGAAATATGGGAGAAAAAGACATTGAAATTGTCCTAAATGTTTAATGTTTGAGTGAATATTCTCGATTTCCCTTAGTTCTAGACATAATGCCTTGTCATGCAACTTTTACTAGAACCATCCAAATCTATGTATATTATGATCTCATCCTTGGCTATATATTTTAGATTGAACAGTAAATTGCTTATCTTCTCCCTTGGTTTTAAATATGAAAGGCAAACTAGTTCTATAGTTCTATTTTGTCTTCCTTTGTGAGTTCTCCCTCATTTCTCAATGTTTTTTCAAAAATTTCTTTGTTGATGCCTTCCTTATAAAATTCCAAAGCATTTACTCTTAAATTTTCTACGGTTTTGTGACACCCACCCCTATGTCATCTATAGTCTCCCATTCCACCCCTTTTCTTTCCATAATTTGTTTCTCGCCTCATATCCCATCTACCCCAGATTCTTGTGTCCCAATAAAACCATTCCTCACCATAGTCAAACCTTTATACGATGATATCTAGTACTGCTAGAGTCTAGTTTCATTTTTCGCATTCTCTACAAATCCCTCTGTGTCGTCATGCTCCCTTGGACCTGCAAACGAGCTACTGGCCTTGGAAACCAATTAAGATCTTCCAAGAACATTCAGAACACTCATGTGAAGGATTTGCAACTAAGAACCTGACCCAAGAATAGGTGTTACTCCTTTATACTTTTGACCTTATTCTCAACCTATTTTTAGACTCCTTCCCAAATTGGGTAATTTGGTTAAAATTTTGACAAGTTATCACATTATTTCGCTCCATTCTGATATCGTGAACCCCTCCTCCATTTTCTTTCCTATTTTTGTTGGTCCCTAAGTGGACTTTGACTCCTCGTCCTGGACTATCATGGCGGGAGTCTTTTTGGGTGTTTCCTCCCCAAGACCTCCTTGAGGGATCCCCGAGTTCTAGATGAGTGGAGTGTGTGGGTATTTCTTTCAGTCAAAATATTGCAAGGATTCAACAAGTTTCATTTATGCTCGGGGAATGATCAGTCATTCTAGTTTTTTATCAATTATTCCCTCACCACCTATGTTTCTATTTTTTTATTTGGAGGCACTGATGTCTTTTATTTGGTCCGCAAAACCGCATGAGACATTTTTTGTATTTTTCTTGAGTGTCTATACAAAGCATGTACTCAACCAAGGTGGAAGAGTACTAAAAAGAAAATAAGTAGAGAAAAGAAATGATTGTACAAGTGTTGATCAAAACCATGGAAGAGTAACGACTAGGACTAGACCTAAATTGACCTACTTCCATAAAAAAGAAATGAAATCAGGAGTAACTCAAATCTGAGATGCTTAGGAAATCACCCTTGATTCTTTTCCTGACTAAAACATCTGAATTTGATCTGTCATCATGTACATGTATATTCCTTTCTCTCCAAGAACTATAGTGTATTAATAGGAACAAAATAATGATATCACTATTAAGCCTTCTAACCTCAGACCATTTTGAGCAAAAAGTAACTTTAAATCCTTTAGAGCAGCAGAACATAGGCACTTGATGTAGTCAAACAACATGTGGTTGGTGTCCTCATACTCCTTGAAACATAGGAAGAAAATAGATGCAGTCTGAAACCCCATCCTTCTCACATAGTCGCCATTTGGTAATTTGTTCAAAAAAGCCTTTCAGATATGAAAGATACAACGTTTTGGTCCTTTAATCTTCCAGAGCCACCTAAGATAGGGAATTTATTCACAAGACACTTGGATATCATTCCAAAAATCTTTCAAGCCTGGCTTTTTCAGATCCTTAAAGGTAATAACATCCTTACACAAATGGGGATTTTGTTGTCGATAAACAAGATCTCTGAGCTTCAAATTCACTTTTTTTTTTTGGGTGAACTCAGCTCCTTCTATTTCTTTTTATAGTTTTGAGAATGTACAAAGAAAAGAAAGAGAAAACGTCTTAAGGAGCAGAACCTCCCAAGACAAACAAAAGACAGAAAAAGGAAGAGAAACTATACAGGAAAACAAACTCCTATAGACTGTCCATCAAGAGGTTCAGATCTTGTAGAATGAGATTCCAAAGAAAATCAACATCCTTGAGAATCCCACCATGAACTCGATCATTTCTCTCCCTCCACAGCCAGCTGAGGATACCAAGACCAAGAAGAAAGGCCTTCCTGTCTTTAAACAAGCATATATCATTTAAAGATCTGGGTTGCCGAAGATTCAGAAGCACACTGGCTCTCCTCCAAATCTCAGATGAGTACGAACAGCTGAACAAAAGATGTTCGAACTCCTCTTCCTCCCTGCAACAGAGAAAGCACATAGACGCCAGGCTGATCCCAATATGTTTCACAAAACAAGAAGTCGGAAGCCTTCTATGACCAACTTTCCAGCCAGTCATTCTCCAATTGCTTGGGCAGCTGAAGCTCCAAAGCCACTGAAAAAAAACAATCGATCCAATCTCAGGGTGGAGACAGCTCCATATGTATCTACAATTCACCTCCGTCTTTCCAGCAAACAAGATATTATCCTTCTCACCAGTAGGACTCGGAGAAGAATGAAGAACCTCAATCAGACCACTATGAAGTCTAGAATTCTCCACAGCCCAGGAACCATTACTTATAAAATGACTGAGATTGACATTAAAAGGGAATCCCAGCTGGATAATACTCTGTCTACCCAACACTTCAGTCAAGAAATACGACCCCTTACACTAGGGATCCTTCCAAATACCAATATCTTTACCATCACCAATGACAAATGTAATATATCTTCTTAAGCAGTCTCTTTCTCCAAGAATTCTTCTGAACATCCACGAAAAACTGTCATTAATAGGAAGAGACCAGAAAGAATGCTTCATTAAGTACTTCTCATGTATCCATTTTATCCATATATTGTCTTTCTTCTTGGCAATGTCCTAACCATTCAAAAGAATATACGACTGAATAATATCTCTGATAGGTTTAATCCCTAAACCACCTTCCAATCTAGGTTTAACAATCTCACTCCACTTGACCAAATGAATAGGATTTCTACTAACAGTCTTCCCCCAAATGAAATTCCGATAGATCTGTTCAATTTCATCACAAACAGCACAAGGAATTGGGAAACTACAAATTCACTTTGTTGTCCACAACCATACAAGAATAATTGCAAATGATAGCACTAACATGGCACTCATGGCCTAGAATAGATGTCAAATATGAGTCTTAACCAATTAAGTCTTCAATCAAAACTTTCTCCTTGATCCATGGAACAAGACATAACTTGGTGTCACAACCATTCTCAATAATGAATTCGTCATTTTGCAAAATAAGTGATATGAACTTCAGGATTTTTTGGTTCAACGAAGACCAACTAGAGTTTGGAATGGGTGACCAGAAGGTCTGCCTTTTTAAATACTTTTCACTCACCCACTTAACCCAAAGAACATCTTTCTTTGAGGCAAGATTCTAGGCATTCAAGCAAGCAACAACATTAGACACATCATTAGTCTTTCTAATTCCAAGTCTACTCTCAGCCTTTGGACGGGTAACCTTTTCCCATGAGACAATATGTAAGTTGGATTTCTCTTCAGTTTTTCCCAAAGAAAATCTCGACGCAATTTATCGATATGATCACAGACAACAACTGGCAAAGGGAATTCTAACGACCAATAAATATTTAAGGTAGATAAAGTTGACTTGATTAATTGGAATCTACTAGCAATCGATAGGGATCTAGCTTTCCAACCATCAATTTTGGAATTTACCTTATCAACCAGGGGAGCACAATCTTGTTTATGAGTTTCCCAATAAATAGGATGCCAAGGTAGTTAGCAAGGAGGGAACTTTATGGGATCTTAAGGATATTAAGGATATGGACTTTAGGAACATTCTTACTGAAGAGGATGGAGCTTTTTCTAGAATTGATAACAAGCCATGACATATCACCAAAATCCTTGAGAATGGAGCTAATGGTGTTAGAATTATCTTCACTTGCCTCAGAAAATACCATTAAATAATCTACAAAGATGAATGAGAGATGGAAAGATTGCCCAAAGCTTTAATGTGACTCAATCTCTGGTTAAGAACTGCTTCTTTAAACATCTTTGAGATACCTTGCATAACAATAATGAATAGATAAGGAGCTATGGGGTCTCCATGTATAATTCCATTAGAAGGTTTAAATGTAGTCCCTGCTTCACTGTTAACTAACACCTCATAAGATCGAGAAGTAAGAATTTCTTTGATGTATTTGATCCACTACAAAGGAAAACCCATTTTGAAAAGAACGTAGAAGAGATAGCTCCATTGAACATAATCATAATCTTTTGTAAGATCAAATTTTAGGCACATATTATTTCTATAATTGATACTGTTGAAATCATGAATGAGCTTGCTAGAAAGCATAATGGAATCCTTAATATTGTGTCCTTTTATAAAGGTGCACTGACTAGGACTTATGATATCTTCCAGAACCAATTGCAACCTATTAGCCATTATCTTCGAGATGATTTTAAAGAGGGCATTACAAAGCATGATAGGTCACCAATTTTTTTATCACAAGTGTCCATATCTTTTGGGATTATGGTTATAAAGGTGTTATTAGATTCTTTGAGCAATTTCCCATTGTTGAAAAATCTTAGATTGCCTCACTCACGTCTGCTCTAATAATAGATCAAGCTTTATTGAAAGACACCCCATTAAACCCATTGGGCCCTGGGGCCTTATCAAGATTTAGGTTATCAATAATGTCATCAATTTCCTTTTGAGTAATATGATTCATGAGAACCTTTTTATCACCTCAATGACTTTAGGACTACTCCAATCGCCTTGGAAGAATCCCCCAGAACAATTGTTTTTGAAAAGATAATTATAGAACCCATGCACATAAATTTTGATGGAGTTAAGATCATGAGAAATATGAACATATATATTTAGGGACCGGATATGATTTATCTATCTTCTGGTTCTAAGATAAGAATAAAAGAAATTAGTGTTGGAGTTACCATCCTTGAGCCATTGCACTTGAGACTTTTTTCTCAACAAATTTTCTTCTTTGAGAGATGCAACATGACCCAATTTCCTCAAACTGTTAGCAATGGAAACCAAATTATCATCCAAAGGATTAGCATCAGATTTTTCTTGAACATCTAAATATTGATTTCTTTTAATATTTGCATCAGAAACATATATTTGGAGAGAGTTTTGATTCCAAGTAATTAATTTCTGCTCAACTAAATAAAGTTTCCTATACACATTATACATAGAATATCCTTCTGTGTTAGTCGACCAAACATTGTTGACAATATCCAGGAAATTTTCTTCATTAGCCCAATTGTTTATATACCTAAAAGGGGACTTGACAATCTGAGGATTACCCACATTGAGTGTAATGATCCTATGATCACTAACAATTTAGAAATTATGTAGCCAAAGAAATCCATTGAATCATTAAGAGAAAGATTGTTATATAGAACGGTAGACCATTCAGATTTAATTCAAATAAGTAGTTGTTGAGCACACAATCATTGAAGTCTTCCATGCTTTCTTCATAGGAGGACGTTTACCAATCTTCTCATAATCAAATCCTACAACATTAAAATCTCCAATGATGAACCATGGAGTGTCAATTGATTCAACAATAGAAGTAATTGTGTTCCAAAGTCGAACTCTATCATTATCCTCATTACGCCCATAGACGGCTGAAAGGATAAACTTAGAATTGCCCAATCTTACTTCACATTGAACAAGTTGATCAGTCCCACACACCTTACAAATATCACAGACATTAGAGTCCCACATAACAATAATCCTTCCCAGAGGACAGGAACAATGATTAGAGATGAATTGATACTGAGGAATATATTTAGTCATGAAAGAAATGAGCTTCCTTCTTCTAATTTTGGTTTCAATGAGAATAATAATATCCCTGACACCCTCCTTAATTCCTCTTAGATGGCTAAAACTTTATTACTCATGCCCCTTACATTCCAAGAGGTGATTTGGAATGCATTCATCTTGAAACCTGGGTTGGAATACTGCTAAGCTCAGTTTCAGAATCGGACCCTAGGTGTAGGTTTTTTTTCTGAGTAGGAGAAAAAACCGGGTTAGCAAGTCTTTGAGAAACTCCATTCATAGCTTTGGGAATTAGCACTAGCACATCATTTTCTTCAAACACAGGAATAGGAGTATTTGGAATGGACCTCACCCGATCCTCATTAGACTTATCTTCAAGATTAAACTCTTTGGTAGATTCAGAAGAAGGATTGTTTCTAAGAAAACTATAGAGAATATCATTGTGAGGGGAAGTCCCAAAGAACTTACAACCAGATGAATCAATCAAAGTGCTAGCCTCTTGCCCTTCAAAACTCAAAGATAGATTCACATCATCCTTGATCAATGCAGAACCTAAAGCATCTGGTTCATCAAGAGGAAAGTACTTGCAATAATCTTCTTCTTGGCCAACGAAACCACACACTCTATAGGAAATAAGTTTCCACTCATACTCAATTCTGATTCGGGTAATATCAGCTTTGTCACTTTTGAGTTCAATATAGATCAGAAAATCAGTAGTACAAGGAAGAAGAAGTTGGATACTGGTGTACTCTAATATGGTGGCAAGTTTAGTTTGAAAGTCAGAACGAATCGGATGGCCAAGAAGTGTACCAATCCTCTGAAACATCCTTGTATCCCATAAGTCAAGAGGTCAGTCATAAATTCAAATACATACTGGGATACCACTGATTCTATGTTTTACAAGGGGATCTCCTAGGCACCTTTTAGCAAGGAACATTGGGTGATTCTTGACCAAACAGGGACCATTCTTAATAACAAAATCCATATCCAAAGCATACTCAAATCTGAGGATGAAGAATCCATCATTCTTGCCTATGACTTCGATGCTTCCTTCAGGTTCCCAAAGCCAGTAAATGAAATCCTACAATGTTGGCAAATGTGGCTTGAAACCAACTATATAACTAGATAAATAGTGATTCTGCCGAGCAACATTCTCCCTCACTTCAGATCTGGGGTAACTGAGTCGACCATCTTCTACTCTCAGCATCGTCTTCCTTAGGAGAACTTCTTCTTTATCACAAAAGGATAGATCTATCCATGACTTTGGTGTAGAGGAGACATTTAGAGAGACAAAGCTGAGGTTAGATGATCGACTTGCATCCTTTACCTTCCATATTTGGCATGGTTTCTGATGATTCGAGGATGGTGGAACTAGAACACCTTGAGGTCTCCAGTGATGTCTTTTGACTTATTTTCATTTGTTTGATCTTATGAAGATTATTTGGGTTTATGAATAAAATATTGTGTGATGAATATGGTTGAAAAACACATATGCTAGGGTATATTAGTCAACTGAACCTATCTCCTAATTTTAATTGCAGTAATTGTTATATGTTCAAAAATTGTTAGAAATTAATATATGGCATAGAAAAATAAAATAACATGTATTTAAAATAGAGAATTATTTTGCATCCTTTGGTATTACTTGCATCACCTAGTTGTAATATATTAAATACTTGATTTTTAAAGTTTTTCCTAATTTGTTAGAACTTATAGATTCATACCCCATAATCAGTATGTTATAAAGAAAGATAATACGTATGGAATCATGAAAGTATAACCTACATAAGAGTGCTAGTTTGATAACCTAATTTAGTAATAATAATGTTGGGTTGGGTCAATGCATGTCGCTTGGGCACCATTGTGAGTCGCTTTCAGGATGATGCGTATTAAGGTAAACTTATGCAATTTTTGAAGAACATTGAATGTTTTTTGTTTGATGCATTCCATGAGGTGGTTAGTGCTTGTATTTATAGGTCTAATAGGATGAGTTTGAATATTGTGTCCAATGTTTGGGTTGATGCAACCTTTGTTGGTTTGTGCAGTCTAACTTAAAAAGAGTTGCATTTGTGTTGTCTTGCAAATTTTTTTTGAGTGTAATGTTATAAATAGGACCCTTCAACCCTGGACATTTGTGAGATACTTTTTGAGCTTGAGAAATGTAGTTGGATCTAGAGGTGGGAGATTCTTAGAGTGAAGTTCATGCATGTTGGTTATCTAGTAAGCTTTTTGGAGGATGAAATTGCAATCATCATCTTACCCTTAATTATTGTGTATCCTTGTCATTTTATTCACTTCTTTTAGTCATTGCATCTTCTTTATCTCCTATATACCTTATTGTATGAATTTCTACATATTTCAAGATAGAAATATTTTTTCTTAACTAAAAACTATATTTTCTTCATCCTTGGCCTCGTTGGAGCTAGTACATGTAAGGTTGGACATGAGGATAAGCCAATGGAGCTTTGGAACTATGGTTTGGAGTTGCTTCTTGATGGAGATAGGTTCTTGATGAGAGTGGTTTACTCCCTCCAAATATATACTCATGATAAGTCTTAGTTCAAGTAAAATTAATTTTTGATCACTCTTGGATGTGGACACGTCTATGCTTTGGGCTGAAATTGATGAATTTATTATAGATACAAATTTCTATCCTATATGCCTATTTTCTATTTCTATTAACTTTCAATAGACACTATAACTCGTTGAGATGGATTTTGACAAAATTCCATCAAAAATGCTTTTATTTGGATGGATGCTGCCCTACTCTTAGCTTTCCTTTCTTAAACTAGAGACATTATGAATGAATGGGATTTTATACCTTCTCTTACTAAAATTGCATGTCACGTGAGTATTGGGGAAGATGAAATTATTATTTCTATCAAAAATGGAAATTCTTTATGTAAATAAAAACTAGCATGAAACAGAATGATTATGCCTAACATTGATTTGAAAAAGGATATAGGTTTGACATGGCATGAGAATGACCCTTTTAACAACAGGGGAACATAAAAAAGGGTTATACATGAAGTAATTAACTAGGCATGGGTGTTTTCAAAATAAAGACGTTTAGCTCAGCATAGTAACTACTCAATTAGGAACTTCCTTCTGATAGAGAGATATATACACTTCATATTCTCTCCTAATAATTATTATTTCATGAATTGGATAGGGATACTGATTATATTGATGTTATGTGATCAACATTTGGTTAAGGGTTGTATATGTGTCAATGCATTGAGGGTAATGACATGGGTTGATTCTATGAAGGTTTAATTGAATCATTAATATGTAAAATAAATGTGATTAAGTATGGATCATTGAAGATATGCTTTGAGTATAAATGGAAAATTCTCATATTGACTTTTGATTTACTAAATAGTCAACACATTTCATACATCATCTATTCATTAAAAAGGACATGGTAAAATAAGTGCAAGGTTGTTGATTCTTAGTTGATTAAATGTAATATTTTTGTTTAGTAACATCTTACACTTGTGATCAAATTGGTAATATATCTAACATGTAATGCCTTTCTTAAAGGTGATATTGATCAGAACATATAAATATAAATAAAATCCTATTATTTTGAGTGCTCTTTACTAGTGTTGATGAATGTATAAGATGGCTTGAGTTATATTATTATGATGCCTTCTAATGCTATCATCTAGCAACTTTGACTTAGAGGGGCATGGCCCTGATGATACACCATAGGGGAAAATCCTAGTGATCATGATGTTGACTATAGGCACGTGGCCTATTGATAAATAATTGAATTCAATAGGGAAATACTTGAGATTTCATGTATGTTATATGTGTCTCTTCTATTACATGTTCATATTGCTTGCCATTTAGTTTTTCAATATTTCTTATACTATCTTTGTGTAATAAGGATAAGCATAATATATCGAATTGACTTAAACTAAGAAATTTAATATCGCTTTTTATGTTATGCATATAAAAAGAAATTTTTTGGACTAAGTAACAAGTGAAATGCTAATCATGTAATATATGCCTTAGAGATATAGAGATTCGTAGATTTTTGGAACTAACAAAGAGAAAATGAGTATTCTTGTAGATATCCATGGATTGTGAAGGTACTCATAGTAGTATATTGTTGAATATATGTGGATTATAGAGAATTAGTAAGCAATATTGTCCCCTTTGGCTATGTAAAATCACATGTTATATGAGTGCATCTGATGTCATATAATCTATTACTATATAACTGTTATGCCAACACAATTGATACGATATGCTTAAAAGGAAGTACTAACTATGTGATAATATAGGTGTTGGGGCCTACATACCTTATACTTACTTGATGTTTGTGGATGTTTCTTGCCAATGAGCCCCTACTTTTGATATGCACACCAACAAGGGCGTGTGAAATCTTTGTGAGACTATACAATGTTGAGTCCTTTCTGATGACCTTAGGGATTTCATTCTCATAACCCTAAGGAAGAAACAAAAGTATAACACATCTGATTAAGATATAAGTATAACACATCTGATTAAGATATAATGATTATTCTTAGTCATGATATTTTTGTAGAATATATATATGTGGTATTTTAAGAATTATCAGTATTATTGTAGGTGAGTACTATGGAGAACAGAGGCATTGGTGGAAAAAGAGGTAATATGGTGGGCAACACAAGTGAGCCACCTACTAAGTCAAATGTACATCCCAGCTAGAAGAATCCCCCTCCCTATCACACATCCACCTAAAGATCCTTAGGGATTCCAATGATGGAACCATGGGGTTTCTGTTGCTAAGGAGATGAAGAAATTTTCTTATATATTTGAACAACTAGAATCCGGTGAAATAGTGCTCCAACGTTGTCAAGTGGAAATTGTTGATGGAGCAATGAAGTATCTAAAAGCTATTGTAGTGAGGAGCCTCTTGAGATGGAAGAACGTGATGTTGGGCTATGTGATAGGCCTTAGACCACATTGGACGATAATGCATAAGAACTTGTCATAGATATGGAAAGACAAAAGAGGATTTTGAGATCCTATGGTAAGATATTGATTTCTTTATCATAAGATTTTCATATGTTGAGGATACGTGTGTTGCACTTGAACAAGGGCCTTGGTTGGTCACTCGTAAACCACTAAAACTAAAGAAATGGCAGAGAGGGGCAGCCATTTGAGAAGCTAAAATTGACTTAAATGGATACATATTTTTTTCTACTATTGGAATTGTGGGACAAAGAGGTGTTCTATCTGTTAGGGAGTTTTACAGGAACACCTTTGAAGACAAATCTACTAACTAAGGACTTCAAGAGACTAGAATTTTGCAAGGATATATGTCTTGATGTTAGCTTTATCATCTTTTCCTAATGAATTTATTCTAGTTAATGATGATAGAGTGAATGATTGTGTGAAGATTGAGTACGAATGGAATCTATCTTGTTGCAAGGTCTATAGAACTGTTGGGCTTGGTCAAACGGAGTGTGTAAATCATGTGCTAAGGAATCCTAAACCCAAAATTTGGGTTGAAAAAACAACGAATGAAGCTGAAATGTTTTATGATTGTCCCTCTATTTATTTTCAAGTGTATACATAAATGCTACAGTCTAGGTCAATAGTGACTGATAGTCAGTTGAAAAGGAGAGAAAGTCCTCAAATGCCTACAATTACTAGTATGAAAACATACTCAGAGATTCCACCCTCAGGGGAAGGATGGAGTAAGCATATCAAAAGGTATAGTTTCCCACCTAAGAATGTGTCAAATATGCCACAACAGAAGGCCATTGGAATTGTAGATACCCCAAATAGCTTCAAAACTTTAGAGTTCCTTGATGAGTTCAAGAATGATGCGATTTCTACTAATGCTAAGAAAACAACATGTTACACCTCGATCTCACAATTACCACTAATCATGATATTAGGGAATAAATTGAGGATTTAACGTAATACAAAGATCACCCTTAACTTTTTCTTCTTTCTTTTTTGAACTCTTTGTTTTCTCGCATTGAACCACATAAATTAACTTTACAAGGGAATATAAGAATTGATTTCTTTAATTTGATTTCAATAGGAAAAAATACATGTATGAACATTCATTATGTTTCTCATACTTTGAAGCACATAAGACTTGCTGATTCACATATATTGCTAAAAGAGGAATAATGTTATACATCATCATTTACAACTCTCTCTTATTTCTTTACAAGGACCGACTAAACTTAACTATACACAGACTTAACTCTTGTGCCAGATCTACTTCGATGCAATGATATCTTCAAGTCCACGTGGTTTCCCTAAAAATTATGAGTAGAGGGGTGAGCCTACTCGCTCAGTGAATGAGTACTTCAAAGAAATAGTCTAAAGCATTGATATAATTGCAGATATACTTTTGAGCAATTGATACCAATTATAACAGTAGTAAGCTTTAAAGAGTCTAATAATTGAAAATCATAAATATGGCAGGATACTCTAAATATCTATAAGAGTAAATCAATATATGAAATGCTTGATTGATCATAAAGAGAACTAATAATTAATAAACATACAAAGAATAATTGAATAACTATACACACTTGTTTGAACTCTCATTCATTTTTTTATGCCCTGATCATATGCAGTGTACTCTACATACGAAGACTCATAGTGAACTATGATCTCACCGTACAAGACTTAGCTTAAAACCCAGGAAGCTAAGCCTAGAACTGAATCTGGGTCTGCTTGACTCAAACCGTCACATCTGACTAAGGCGGTTAAACAACTGGCCTTTAACTAGACCTCTCCTTCTAGGATAAGTACATAGGTGAAGGGTCTAATATGCTCTATGGGCCTCATCTTGGTACGCTCTGTGGGTACCTCTGGGTTACCAGCGGGATCTCCGGTTCATGTTGGGTAGCCTATCTTCTCTTAGGAGACTTCCTTAAGGGCTTCGTCTCCCTGCACACTTTGTGGGTGCAATTTGATCCCCGTATACTGGTTGCTACCAGGGTGGATCGTTTCCTCCCTACAGTGTAGACATCCGTAGGGAATCTACGGTGTTCAGGGTACCTATGTCTATTGTTTTATTATTCTTGGAAAGCTCTTTCTACATTGTACCTTTTTCTTACTTATACTTGACTCTGATATCTCTACGGTACCACGTCTATTTAATTGAAGTTTATAACACAACATGTATATCATACTTAACTTGGCAAAGCAGTATATTCAAACACTGTAATATACTGAGAAAATCAACATACTATACATGCAGGTAGACTGAAATACTTAAATAAACATAATGCATGTCCATTTGGCACTTATACACTAGAATCATGCAATTAAACATCTTAATATACTGATAAGAGCTAATTACCTGGCTTATGAGTAATCATCATTTGCACCCATAAATTATTTGCACTTTCTTGGAAAATGTGCACATCGACCCAAATCATAGGTTGTGCATCTCATAATGAGAACATGGTAATCAAAATGCTTAATTTATTGAACACCCTATCCTTAGGGTTTCATTTACCTCATTCACTTATCACATGGCTCTCATAAGGATTTAATATGTCATAAACATACACTAAATACAGATTGCTTTCAACAAGTCATATATAATCAAAATATGTATGAAATCCTTGAATTGAGCTAAATTATGGATTTTCATGCCATTCATTGAGATATTATGAATCAAGAATAACATTGCATAAATAGAGTCTATGATGCCAAGAAAAACACTTCAAATGGATTTCACCATATTTATTCACAAATTTCCAACTTTCCACTCATATAGGGCTTCACCCTCTTTACAAAGATAACAAGAAAACACTATTCACAACACATGAAATCCAAATAAGTATATGAAATATATGTACTACACATTCAGATATACAATCATTCATAACCAAGGGGATCCAGATAAACAAATTTCTATATTTAATTATACAGTAATTTCAGTCACAGACAAATTCCCTATATTTTAGTTTACTCTTATAACCTTTGCAAATACTTAGGGAATTCTAATTAGGATGTATTGTATACATTTCTAATATGAATTTATCATCCAAAATTCAAACAAACAGATGAAGAATCCATTTCATATCATTTTGCAACAACTTAGATCAAACAGACAATTCAGGGTTTGTAGTCGCATACTAAGCAATTAAAGATTACGGATGATTTAACCAATTTTAGTGCAAAATATTGTTTAAAGGAAGTTCCCACTCACCCTAAGGTGTGAAAACATCTTAAAAACATAGCGCATCCCTGAAAATCTCGATCTCATATCAAATCCCTAGCAATTCACCTGATTCTTCTTCCTTTCAACTCAGAAACCCTAGAAATGAGGGATTATGAAGAAAGAGTGAGAAAAAGGAAAGTTTTGATACCTTTTGGATCAAATCATAGGAGGGACAAAATTTTGACATGTGAGAGAAGATTCACCATGAAAGGCTATGCAAAGAAGCTAAACTTACATGATTTCATCATTCCTCAGACCGCAAAACCCTAGGTTAGCATCTCCATCAATTTCTCATCTCAAACCCTAATTTTCTCTCTCTAGGATTTCATTTCTCTGGATTGAATCATGAATTATGAGATCTCCTTGTGTTTTAGTTTTACCATATAGAGAAATTGAGTTGCTTGGGTTAATTTCACATTCACCCCTCACTAAACTTTTTCTTATTTCAGCAGATTTTTCTGTCATAAATTTTTTTTTGTGAATTCGTGTATTTTAGATATCAAACTTCTCCAAAAATTATGCGAATTTATAATGTTGTGTACAATGTAGTTAAAAATCCTTAGTTAAAATTTGATATCATTCCAAGCTTCCATTAAATAACTAAAAATCGAATAGTGAACTACTATCCAGAATTCTACAGAAATGTCAGTTATTGTAATTCGTCTACTGATAAGGTCTAAGCACATCCAAAAATTATGAAAATTTTACATGTTTTTTATAATTGAGTTTCAGATCTCCAGTTGAAATTTTGTATCATTTGGATTTACCAATAAATAAAAAAAATAAAACACTACACTACTGAAAAGCACTCTGTCAGCATTTTGGTCAAAGTATAGTTCAACCAAGAACCACATTCCAAGAACACTCAAATATTCTGAAATTTTTCTCCAATATGAATAATTGAGTTATCCATATCATATCCAAAATTCAATTAAATAAAAAAATTGTAGAAAATATGAAAAATCATTTACCACGCTCTATCATGATCAAATTCCATATTCATGTACTATCAAAACCCTAATTTTTGCCGATTAGGGTTTACATTTCTCAAACCCTAATTATTCAAACTAAAAATCATAGTAAGAGTTTCTTCTTAGGTTTGAAACATCACAATTGATCTACTATCATTAATCAAGTCTAAACGATGTTCAATCTAATTAAGCATGTAATCATTCAGGTAAACCCTAGTTTACCAATTAAGCACAAATGTGGTCATTACAATTCTCACCCCCTTAAAAAGTTTCGTCCTCGAAACATAAATATGCAAAAAAGTATATTCAAAGTTTATTTTAAGCTTATAAAATCTTACATGTCATTACATTCTTGTATTTTATACTTGAATGTAGTTTTCAACGTTAAGTCATTTATTTCTTTTCTAATCACAACACGTTAAAACAGTTCTCAATGATAACAAACAAATTCTCTATGCCACAATCAATAATAGAGTATATAGAGAAGAAACCATTTCAATATTTTCATACTCTTGAGGTGTTACCTCAACATTGATAATCTGATCCAACCATCTCAATTCATACGACTCAATATGTACTATTGTTTTATATTACCTCTGAGTCACAAAATAGAGTTCACCATGTTGTTTCGAATATTACTATTGTGCTACTCAAATAGCAAAGCAGTCATGAGTTGGAAGACTAGATTCAACAACAATTTACAATACTACTCTCGGCATCCCCATTGCATCATGGATGCATAAGGTGAAGCATTACCATCACATTCTGTACTATTCTCAAGTATGAACCCACACATAATTCAAGGTGTAACCATCAAGTCATAGCATACTAGGGTTTCAACAACCGTAACAGAGTACTCCATAATTGTATTAGTCATTCAAGGACTATTCATACCCAATTACCATCACTTAGTTATATTAAAGCTAGGTATAACAAGCTACACCTCAATAGGGTTACATATCAATACAATATGGTTATCATCCCTTTTATTCATATAATTGAATAGGTAAGACTACCTTATTCAAGGTAACCCTTCATTTGTTCCATCATTATTCAACCCATATCACCATACCACAATTATACAATACTAAGATGGATTACCGGTATGAATGACTACAACTATCAGACACCTTTAATTAACATATTGCTTGCACATGTACACTGAAATCATACGTAGAACCAATTTACATCCCTTAATATACCTTCAACAAATTATACTTCTAAAAACAAATTAACATATTACTAAAAGACATTTTTTTCTCTTATCTCCCTCCTCATTCATTACTACTTACTTTTTTCTACTTATCATTCTCATTTTAATCATGTAGATTAAACATCCCTAAAATTGAAACATACAAGGTATGAATAGATTATTCATCATTCTTGCTATTACTGCAAGAATTTATTTCATATCACACTTAACTCATATTATATTTCTCCTTTTGTTCAAAACACACCTCTTATATTTCAAATCTATTTCTTATCCTTTGCTCTAAATCATTTCCATATTGTTTATCTACCTTTCAAATTAGCTAGGATTACTATCAGTGCTAGTTTACTTCTCATAGTACAAATTTCATGATCTTGTTTTATAGAGATGGTAGTATTCAAGGTCAAATCACTAGTGACAACCCTTGAACTACTAAAACTCTAAACATTCTAGGGTTTGGCCTTTATTAGTAGCATGACATTATTGTGGTGTGACTTTGCTCCCTTAATTTGAAATTCAAACTTTGGATCTCACAAGTTTTTACTAAAGTCTTCCTTATCTTATCAATTGAATTTCCTTCATCTTAATTGGCCATTCAGATAGATTACATTCTCAATTACCCTACTAGGGTTTCATCATCATAGTGTGTGTCATTATTACATTCACTAGATGTCTCTACCACAGTGGTTATGCATCATATATGATTCATATTCTTATCACTTCATTCCCACATTGCTCTCATTAAGGAAGATATGAAAGAGAAGATGATTTTGAGACTTAGAATTCTTATCTTCAAACATTCAATAATACATTTCTCATATGTAGGTTTAATTAATTATCAACAAGTATACTTGAGTAATTAGCATTTTCTTGAGTCTTGCAACCTCTTTCTTTTATAATCTATATTACTCCATTATGTTTCAAACCCTACCTTACTTTCCATAATCCCCTTACCATATACTACTATTTCGCATGTCATCTTTAACTTCTAGTTTTCTCTTATGATCATGTTGCTTCTTTTATGTGTATGATCATGTATACCATGCTTCATATATTTCTTTTTATCATTCTACTAATGTGAAGTTGAAATTCTAAATCAATATTCTCTCTACTTGTTTCACCTCATGTTTAATACATTACATATCCTTCATTTTAAATCAAACGGCTCATGCATGGGTCAAACTTAGATTCTCTTTCAATCAAGTTTTTCCTTTCTAAATATAGTCTACCTTTGTATGACTTATTCATTGGTTAAGCTACACTTTTGTTTTTCCTTTACAAACTAGTTTGTTGTTCTATAGAGACTTGGAATCCAAAGCTAGTAAGGATGAATGTATTAAACTTATTAATAAAGGTATACATTCCATGCTCTTAATTATATCATAACCCTCATTCCTTAATCAAGATCATCATTTCCAACATTTATCTTTGTTTTAACTTAGTTTCTTATCCCAGTCTTATGATTTACATATTTATCTAATTCTCTTTACTTTAACTCTTCTAAAGACTCTTCACTTATATTTACTTAGCATATACTTAACTCTTTTCTTCTATTTTTCATTTGCTTTGGAGTACATAAAAACATTTTACTTGGTTATATAATCCATTCCTCATGATTGATTCTTACTACATTGGTCCTTACATACTTTTCTCATATCTTTTCCATATTTCATATTTAGAGTTCATATAATATTAATAATTAAACTTAATTTGAACCTTATGTCGTGTTCCTTTATTCCCAATTAAGGATTTCTCATATGAGGCCCCAAAGTTGGGTCTCAGATATTAGTTCCAACTGATTCTTAGCTATTCTAATTTTTCCCATATGTTTCAACATCTTAGCGTATGTACATTCTCACTACGATGTGGGTCTAATTTATCCAGAGTCTACTCTTATCATATTGTTAATAGGAGTCATTAGATCCCAGTAATGCATCTTTCCAGACGGACCAGGCCGAACCTGCAGTCCTGAAGCCAAGAGCTACTTAAGATTAACCAACTCCTATTAATCTCAAACATGTGGAAAGAAGATCCACTTAGGAAAGTTCATTCAAAGATCATTTCTAGTCTACTTGATACAAAGAATGTAATCAATAAATGCTACAATTGCATAGTGTACAACAAATATTAAAGACCCATATATATTTCAAAATATTGAATATCTGAATTCAAACATATAAGAGCATTTCTATTCATCTCCAATAAAACAACAATATGAAATGAAAGTTCTATCTCATTTTATGTTTATGCTCTTAATTCATGTTACTTATCTTGTTTCTAACCCTAATATTTCTATGGTTCCTCTCTAGCCCATCCTTCCACTGTATACCTGGCCAGGGTATACATGAAAGAATAGATATAGTAGCTTGATACTGATTGATCCAAGTACTCAGATACCAGGCCAAGATATCCAAATACTCAAATCCCCAGAGCTAACATCATAACAACTCCTATCTGCCACACTTATGACTCTAACTTACTAACTTAATGGTCCCTGACAACTCAACCTAAGTTCTGATACCAAGTTGTTACACCCCGATCTCAGAATTACCACTAATCATGAGACTAGGGCATAAATTGAGGATTTAACGTAATACAAAGATTACCCTTAACTTTTTCTTCTTTCTTTTTTGAACTCTTTGTTTTCTCGCATTGAACCACATAAATTAACTTTACAAGGTAATATAAGCATTGATTTCTCTAATCTGATTTCAACATTAAAAAATGCATGTATGAACATTCATTATGTTTCTCATACTTTGAAGCACATAAGACTAATTGATTCGCATATATTGCTAAAAGAGGAATAATGTTATACATCATCTTTTACAACTCTCTCTTATTTCTTTACAAGGACCTAGAGTGACAAGGACCGACTGAACTTAACTATATACAGACTTAACTCTTGTGGCAGATCTACTCTGATGCAATGATATCTTCAAGTCTACATGGTTTCCCTAAAAATTGTGAGTAGAGGGGTGAGCCTACTCGTCCAGTGAATGAGTACTTCAAAGAAACAATCTAAAGCACTGATATAATTACAGATATACTTTTGAGCAATTGATATCAATTATAACAATAGTAAGCTTTAAAGAGTCTAATGATTGACAATCATAAATATGGCAGGATACTCTAAATATATATAAGAGTGAATCAATATATGAAATTCTTGATTGATCATAAAGAGAACTAATAATTCAGAAACATACAAAGAATAATTGAATAATTGTACACACTTGTTTGACCTCACATTCATTTTTATTATGCCTTGATCATATGCAGTGTACTCTACATATGAAGACTCGTAGTGAACTATGATCTCACCGTACAAGGCTTAGCTTAAAACTCGGGAAGCTAAGCCTAGAACTGAATCCGGGTCTACTTGACTCGAACTATCATATCTGACTAAGGCGGCTAAGCAACTGGCCTTTAATTGGACCTCTCCTTCTAGTCTGAGTACATAGGCAGAGGGTCTGAGATGCTCTGTGGGCCTCATCTTGGTACGCTATGTGGGTACCTCTAGGTTACCAATGGGATCTCCGGTTCATGTTGGGTAACCTATCTTCTCTTAGGAGACTTCCTCAAGGGCTTCGTCTCCCCGCACGCTCTGTGGGTGCGATCTGATCCCCGTATACTGGTCATTGCCAAGGTGGATCATTTCCTCCCTATAGTGCAAACATCCGTAGGGAATCTACGGTGTTCAGGGCACCTATGTCTATTATTTTATTATTCTTGGAAAGCTCTTTCTACATTGTACCTTGCTCTTACTTATACTTGACTCTGATATCTCTATGGTACCGCATCTATTTAATTGAAGTTTATAACACAACATGTATATCATCCTTAACTTGGCAGAGTAGTATATTCAAACACTATAATATACTGAGAAATCAACATACTATACATGCAGGAAGACTGAAATACTTAAATAAACATAATGCATGTCCATTTGGCACTTATACACTAGAATCATGCAAATAAACATCTTAATATACTGATAAGAGCTAATTACTTAGCATACGAGTAATCATCATTTGCACCCATAAATTATTTGCACTTTCTTGGAAAATGTGCACATCAACCCAAATCCTGGGTTGGGCATCTCATACTGAGAACATGGTGATCAAAATTATTAATTCATTGAACACCCTATCCTTAGGGTTTCATTTATGTCATTCACTTATCGCATGGCTCTCAAAAGGATTTAATATGTCATAAACATCCACTAAATACAGGTTTCTTTAAAGAAGTCATATACAATCAACATATGTATGAATTCCTCAAATTGAGTTGAATTAGGGTTTTCCATGTCATTCATTGAGATATTATGAATCAAGAATAACATTTCATAAATATAGTCTATGATGCCAAGAAAAACACTTCAAATGGATTTCACCATATTTATTCACAAATTTCCAACTTTCCACTCATATAGGTCTTCACCCTCTTTACGAAGATATCAAGCAAACACTATTCACATCACATGAAATCCAAAATATTATATGACATGTATGTACTATGCATTCAGATAAACAATCATTCATAACAAAGGGGATCCAGATAAACAAATTTTTCTATTTAATTATATAGCAATTTCAGTCACAGACAAATTCCATATATTTCAGTTTATTCTTATAACCTATGCAAATACTTAGGGAATTCTCATTAGGATGTATTTTATACATTTATAATATGAATTTATCATCTGAAATTCAAAAAAATAGAGGAAGAATCCATTTCATATCATTTGCAACAACTTAGATCTAACAGACAATTCAGGGTTTGTAGTCGCATACTAAGCAATTAAAGATTATGGATGATTTAACCAATTTTTGTACAATATATTGTTCAAAGGAAGTTAACACTCACCCTAAGGTGTGAAAACACCTTAAAAACACAACTCATCCCTGAAAATCTTGATCTCATATCAAATCCCTAGCAATTCACCCGATTCTTCTTCCTTTCAACTCAGAATCCCTAGAAATGAGGGATTTTGAAGAAAGAGTTAGAAAAGGGAAAGTTTTGATACCATTTTGTATAAAATCAGAGGAGGGACGGAATCTTGACATGTGAGAGAAGATTCACCATGAAAGGCTGTGTAAAGAAGCTAAACTTACATGATTTCATCATTCCTCGGACCGCAAAACCCTAGGTCAGCATCTCCATCAATTTCTCCTCTCAAACCCTAACTCTCTCTCTCTCTAGGTTTTCATTTCACTAGATTGAATCACGAATTATGAGATCTCCTTGT
Source organism: Alisma plantago-aquatica (assembly GCA_963693085.1). Classification (NCBI taxonomy): domain Eukaryota; kingdom Viridiplantae; phylum Streptophyta; class Magnoliopsida; order Alismatales; family Alismataceae; genus Alisma; species Alisma plantago-aquatica. Next base: position 996,979,140 of record OY856413.1, on the reverse strand, counting down.
GTGTTAGGTTGACCATATATAGCAATTGATCTGCTTGGGTTAATTTTACATTGACCCCTCACTAAACTTTTTCTTATTTCAGCATATTTTTCTATCATAAAAAGGTTTTTGTGAATTTGTTTATTTCAGAGACCAACCCTTATACAAAAATTATTAGAATTTATCATATTCTGTATAATTGAGTTAAAAATCTTCAGTTAAAATTTGAGATCATTCCAAACTTCCATTAAATAAATAAAAATCGAATAGTGCACTACTATCTAGAATTCTACAGAAATGTCAGTTACTGTAATTCCTCTACTGATAAGGTCTAAACACATCTAAAAATTATGAAAATTTACATGTTGTGTATTATTGAGTTTTAGATCTCCATTTAAAATTTTAGATCTTTTGGATTTACCAACAAATAATTAAAATAAAACACTACACTGCTAAAAAGCACTCTGTCAGCATTTTGGTCGAAGTATAGTTCGACCGAGAACCACATTCAAAGAACACTCAAATATTCTAAAAATTTTCTTAAATATGAATGATTGAGTTATCCATATCATATCCAAAATTCAATTAAATACAAAATTTGTAGAAAATATGAAAAATAATTTACCAAACTTCTATCCTGATCAAATTCCATATTCATGTACTATCAAAACCCTAATTTTTGTGGATTAGGGTTTACATTTCTCAAACCCAAATTCTTAAAAATAAAAATCATAGTTAGAGTTTCTTCTTAGGTTTGAAACATAACAATTGATATACTATCATTAATCAAGTCTAAACGATGTTCAATCTAATCAAGCATGCAATCATTCAGGTAAACCCTAGTTTACCAATTAAGCACAAATGTGGTCATTACAAAACACATCACGACAAGTCTATGACTAGTAGATCTTTAATCATCATCCCTAATGGTTGACCCAATTTTAATAATTTCTTGGAATATCTATTCTCTCAACAAGCCAAGAAGTCAGAAAGCTATTCGAGAGGCTATTCTAGTTAATAAAGTTTCAATTGCATGTACCATTGAGACTAAAGTAAGAAGAAGGAAGTTTCCAAAGTTGTAAACAATATACTATAGGAGGAAATTTGGGTTTCTAACCATGACAGACACCCCCTTGGTCATGTACTCATATTGTGGAATGAAGATGAAGTACATGTGTCAAAGGTTAAATAAGATAAGAAGTATATCCAGTATTAGGTGACTACTACAGCTGGGTGTGTTTTGTCTCACTTTGATTGATGGACATAATCTTGAGAATAAAAGGAACTATCTCTAGCCCCAACTAAGTGATTTTTCTAGGGATGTTGGTGATTCCCCATGGTTTCTTATACAGTATTTTAGAGATGTGTGTTTCACTTCAAATAAATTTGGTAAATTTGAAATCTCTTATAAATCTATCACCCTATTTAATGACTTCATTAGTAATATCAATCTTGTTGAACTTAACCTTTTTGGTTCATCCTTAACTTGAGATAATAGGCAAGAAGGAGCAAATCCTATTATGTCAAAACTTAACAGAATGCTTTATAATGATTCTCTTATTTATTGCTATTGGAGAATATGGGAGGTTGTTCTTTAGCCTGTTTACAGTGACCACATGATTCTTTCTATTGCTATGGATGATGATAAGCTTATACACAAAACTCTTGTTCAATTCATAAATGCTTGGTCATCAATGCCTACATTTTCGAAAGGAAGCTTGGGTAATGGGGGTCAATGGTAATCATATGTTAAAGGTGTGCTAAAAGCTTATTAATGTCATATTTTCTTTAAGTAAATGGAATTAAAATATTATTGGTAACATTCATAAGAAAAGGAAAATGAAAGAAGCAAATGCCTGTAATGGGTTGATGTATTACTGATAAGAGTGCAAGGTGATTTGGGCCTTCTTGATATCATTATAAATAAAGGGAAAGAAGATAGTGAAGCCTATGAAGCTTAAGAATCACTAATGAAATGATAATCAAGGATTCATTGGCTAAATCTTGGTGAAATACTAAAAAGTTTTATATTCCTTTCTAAAGACGAGGAAGAAGGAACTCCATTCCAAGTATGACCACATACAATATCCCTTGATAGGATAATGAGCTTATCAGGAAACACAACCTTGACTAATATATTGAATGTTTTCTAAGAAAGTACTTATAAGGCCTAATTTAAAGGAGAAATGGAATTTTCCATTATAAAATAATGATCAATTTAATCGGACGAGAGATTTTGTGACACAAAGATATTGAAGATGTGATCCTCCACTCTAATGATAATAAGGCGTCAGAGCCTAATGGGTTTAGTTATTATATTTCCAAGACTTGTTGAAATTTTTTTTGCACTGATGTTATCAAAGCTATTTAGAATTTTTTTTCATAAGTGGGTGTCTACTGAAAGAAGTCAACCAAACCTTTGCGACACTTATACAAAAAAATAGGAATGCTACACATGATAAGGATTGATACCTAAAGCATGGTGTAATGCTCTTTATAAAGTTTCTGCTAAGGTTCTATATAAAAGGCTTCAACACATCCTACATTTTATTATGAACCTTTTCCTAAGTGCTTTTATCTAGGGAGATTGATTAATTTTCAAAAAAAATTGATGATTCTATTCATGCCATCGATGTGGCTTGAACTTGAGACATGTTGGAGACAAACCAATGATCTAACCATCTGGGTGCCACTAATTCTACTATTTTGGTTAATGAGATGATTAATAATATTATGAAAAAGATCATCTACCAAAATGTTCTTTAAGATGGATATAATGAAGGCTTATGACTTTTTATTGGGGTATCTCAAATGTAATATTGACTAAGATGAACTCCCATTCTTATTTTGTTCATTGGATTGATGAAATTCTTTAGACCACGAGCCTCCTGATCCTTATTAATGGTGTTCCTATGGATTCTTTATTCCCTAAAAGTGGAATTAGGCAAGGGGGTCCTCTTGCACCTTATCTATTTGTCATATCTGTGGAGGGATTATCTAGTATGCCTATTTATGCGGAAGGGTATGGTTTGTTTAAGCCTATGTAACATTCTCATAAGTTTTCAGTTTCTCATGTACTTTTTGCTAATGATGTAATTCATTATATGAGTGTTGTTGATGATTTATTTAGTTTCATTGGTCATACAATCAAGTATTTTAGTGAGGTAATGGTCATGTGCATTAGTGTAAAAAAGATCTCTGTCTTTTATAGCTACTAAAGCTGGCATGAACATTTTGGAAGGTCGGTTAAGCATCCTAGTTGGATGCTTACCTGTGTAGTACTCAGTCTTTCCATTTTTTCAAGGTAAGCTTACAAGATGAAGTCTCAACTAGAGGGTTGGAAGTCTAAACATTTTTTTTATCCTGGAAGGACCAAATTGATCAAGTCTACATCGGCATTGATTCAAAATATTGGGTATCATACTTCTCCTAGCCTATCATTGTGTCATATGACATCGAAAAAATGTGTTGGGATTTCTTATGGGAAGGTTCCAACCTAAATTCTACTGCACATATGGTTTCTTGGGAAAAATCCTGTCTATCAAATAATAAAGGTGGTATTGGCATTAGGAAAACTATGTATTTGGTAAAAGCTTGCATTGTTAATAATATCTGGAACATTGCTCAAAAAAAGACTCCATGTGGGTTCTTGGTGTCCATGAAATATAAATCAAATTGGATTCTATTTTGAGATTCAAGAAAGTCTCTAACACATCATGGATGTGGAAGCAAATCATGGCGTAGAGGGACACCATTCTACCTAGAGTATATATCAATGTAGGTGATTGAAAACTTATGTTGCTTAGGTTGGATCCATATTTGGCAAAGGGATTCTCATGGATGATCTCCTAGAAAAAATATGTTCTGAATATTTAGAAACTAAAGCTTGCTACATTGGTTCTATGCAAAAAGATGGTTAATGGGAAGTTACTAGATCGAGGTATTTAAATAGAGTCATTGATTATGTCAAGAGTTTCTACTATCTGAATTAATCCACCCCCTTATATGCCTATTGGATGGCATTTAGTTACAAAGATTCTTGGGATTTTTTTAGTATCAAAAGCCCAAGAGTTCCCTAGAAAAAATTGATTTTGAAAGAAAAGTCTTCTAATAGGTGCGTGTTTGTGGTATGGAGACTCATGATTGATACATAGCTGATTCATAACCATCTTTATAAAAAAGGGTTCAACTTTCCCTCTTGATGTGAAATTTATAAGGCTAAAGGGGAAATCATGATCCACCTTTTCTTCAATTTTCACATGTCAAAAAGTATCTGGGATTTTTGTGGTATAGAAAGATACATATATTAAAGACCAACCGGGATTAACAAGATTATTCTTTTGAAAGATAGATTTTCTTATACATGATCAGTGACCATTCTTTATGGGATATGGTTAGGGTGGATTAATTGAATTATGAAGATAGAGAGAAAGATCCAATTTTTCTATGGAGATTGATTAAAGATAATATAGATACTATGACTTGGACAATTGTACAATTTATCGCTTTTCATTTCCTCTTTCTTTTAATTCTATGTTTTGCATAAACACTACTCTGAAAATAAAAAAAGGGTCGAATACACTTTCAAGACTAAAAATGCATTGTTGGTGATTGCATGCTTATTTTTTGAGATAATTAGTTATATTATTTGACTACTAAGGTATATGTTTGCAAATAATGTAATGATATGTCTTGTCTTTAAATAGATCATCAAGTCTGCATAAAATGTTGAATAGAGCATTTATACATTTCTTGTTTACTTAATTCATATAGTATGATTGTCATACATGTGTATCACTCTCAGAGGAAGTCTTCCTATGACTAAAATAGTTTATGAGTCTTCCATGGTTGTTCCATATATTTTTGGTATAATGGAAGAAGTAGAAAGGTTGAAATGATACAACTATATCAAGGAATAGCATTGTCTAATCTAAATGTACTCCTTCTTTCCTGTGTGTTGGTTATGTAGTTGATTTTATACAATGCATCATGTTTTCATAACAATTTCATGTAATGGTAAAGGTGATTGAATTTTGTTATGTTGTACCTCCTTGTAAATGAATCACTTTGTATATAAACTATTGAGTTTAATAATATGATTTTTTATGTCACTATAATATCTTATGGTTTAATATGATGCTTTCTGCTATGCGTTATGTGTCATTTTATGATTATTAGATTTGTTGTGAAATGTTTATGTTGGTCTTATCTTATGTCTTATAGGATTTAGTATCGAATATGTCTGGTGATATGTGCATGTGAATCTATGATGTTGATTGCATCTCTTTCATTAGAGTTTTGAGAAGCGGGCTTCATATGAAATATTATATTTTTGCTCTAGTTTTTTACTCACTTTGCCATCAATTGAGGTTGTGTGATAGTTAAAGATGAGCTTTCTATGAGGATTTGTTCTAGTGATCATATTATCCTTTTTAATATAAGGATGGTCAATCCCCCCACTTTTCTTGGAAAATTTTAATCCATATCTTATTTATATTTATTGTTATAATTTGAATTTTATTTTTGTTTAACCAAAATGAAGACCACCGCTGTGTACAATACATATGTTAACCATATTTAAAGAAAATATAGCACAATGTTTAACTTGGTTTATAATGAAACCATATTCTAATTATATACTTTTCCTAAAATGGAAAATTCAAATAATATTCTAATTTATATATTACTTATTTATTCCCTTTTAACATCAACATTCTCTATTCCCACATTTCATCTCATGTGAATTCATATCCCCATCATTTTTTTAATGACAATAAAAGATGGTCATTATTACTTTCAACTTCCTCATCCTCCTCTAGTATCTCTATACCAAAACAAAATGCCACCAATGTAGATGGCCTTTAGACTCCCCTTCATGTCCATGCACCATAGCGAATGCCTCCACAACTCATTACTCCATTCCTAGGTAATTCCTCTTTGAAACATATTGGTTGCATACTCTTGGGTAAAATCCATCATCTAGAAACATAAAATTTAACCAAAAATAAGTGTTCACATCTGGATCAAAACATATATAAATAACTATTTTTCTATTTTATTCTAATATATGTTACCTAGAGAAGTCTTAATTTATAATTTTTTAATTTATCTTTCATTTTAGTTGAAAAATAGGATGTTATTTTCTTTAGGAGAAAATGGGTTCAAAAAATGGGGTGTAAGGTATTTCATTCAAAATGCATATATTCTAAATATTTCCATGAGCAAAACATCATGTCAAGTTTTAAAATGTGATCTTAATTGTATACATTCAACTAAAAATACATTAATTGGTGTCATGTAGTTTTTACTATGAAATGTTTATTTACTCATGTACTTGTAAAATTTCAATAGAAAGAAAATCTCAACATATTTTATGGTATATAATACCCAAAGTTATCAAGATTTAGAAAATTCCTCTTTAGTAAGACTAAATATAAGTTTCCAATGTGGATGTTCATATACTTTTATTCTAGAGAAATATCATACTTTTCTAATATATTATATATTATCATTATCAGAGAATGCTTTGCGACCAAAGTGCTGACAAATAGATTGAGACCTCTCATGAATGATATTATTTCTATCAACCAAAGTGTGTTCATCCAGGGAAGAATGATCACAGATAATGCTTTGATTGCTTATGAGTGTTTCCATGCTATGATAGGGGGTTTGGGAGGCAAGAAAGGTCAGATTGCTCTGAAACTTGACATGATGAAAGTGTATGATCGGATCGAATGGTGCTTCTTAAAAAGGGTGATGGAGAAGGTTGGGTTTGGGAATACATGGATTGGAAGGGTTATGGATTGTGTATCTTCAGTTTCTCACACAATTACAACCAATGGGGAAAGATCTAATGCCTTCCAGCTGTCTCGAGGACTTTGGTAGGGTGACCCTCTCTCACCCTATCTTTTTATCCTTTGTGTTGATATTTTCTCCTCTCTCCTTGACCTCGCGGTTGATGCAAATGCCATCCATAGTATGTGCATTAGCCGGGGGGCTCCACAGATCTCACATATTTTCTTTGCAGATGATAGCATACTAGGATTTCCTCAGGACATGGCTGTGAAGGTCAAGGAATTCCGTTATCCATACGGGATACCCCGGATATGGTCTTTTGGTGTCCAAAAAATGATGGTATCTCCTCTCTCCTTGACCTTGCGGTTGATGCAAATGCCATCCATAGTATGTGCATTAGCCGGGGGGGCTCCACAGATCTCACATATTTTCTTTGCAGATGATAGCATACTAGGATTTCCTCAGGACATGGCTGTGAAGGTCAAGGAATTCCGTTATCCATATGGGATACCCCGGATATGGTCTTTTGGTGTCCACAAAATGATGGTATCTTCTCAGTCTGATCAGCATACTGGCTGGGCAAGTTGGGCTGCTTAGGTTTTAGGGAAAGCCAGGAGGGGATCCCACATGATCTTTGGCATCTGATCTGGGGCTAAATATGGCCTCCTAAGCTATCCTACTTCCTATGGCACCTAGCGACGAGCTGCTTGGCCACAAGAGGGTGTCTTAGGGATAGATATGTCTCCATGGATGGTGGGTGTCCAATATGTGGTTCCAGGTTGAATCCATCCAACATATTCTCTGCCAGTGCCCGGGGCCTGCTATTGTCATGTGGGAGAGTTAGCTCGGAGACTCCAAACTGCTTGGGGAGTCTGGGAATCTACAGGAGGAGTTGATGGAACTATTGGGGAACTGCACAGAAGAGGAGATGGGTGAAGTGGTTGTTGTATGGTGGACGATCTGGACTTGCATAAACAACAAAGTGTTTAAATATGAAGCATCGTCGTCACATCCTCTACTCCACGTGTATCGAGCACTGATACATGAGTATAGAAGGGCAGAAGCGGGATCATCCAGGCACAACCCCAGACTGCACCAGGTTGGCGAGCGGGACGGTGAATCATGGAGTTGGGGTCGTAATGGCACAGATTAGAGCTGGACCTTCATCCAATCGGATGTTGTAGTATGTGAAGGGATGAAAAGGGGTCTAGGTGATGTTTTCAGGGATGGTGGTGGGCTGTTCATAGGCGTCGTTCAGCAGCACACTCTGGCTAGTTGGGACACTGCTACTGCTGAAGCCTTGGCCGCTCAGTTGGGGCTTGTTCAGGCTAGAGAGTTGCTATAGCCGGCCTCAAAGGTGGTTCTTATTTTGGACTCACTCACTTTGGTGAAGGCACTGAAGGATCTGGGGAAAAGAAGGGAATACTTAGGTCTCCTAGCTGAAGATATTCATAGCCTAGCATCTTCATTTATCCATTTTAGCTTTTTCCATGTAAAATGAGCTCAGAACTCTGTAGCTCACTTCATTTGTCATGATGCTCTCAGCTCTGGTGGACACACTATTAGATATGGTGCTCTTCCTATTGACTGGTGTGGTGCCGCTGAGAATGATGTATTTTTTTCTCCTTGATTATTATAAAAGGCAGAGTTTTCAAAAAATTATCAGAGAAATCTTGTTTCGTGTACAACATAGAAAATAACAAAGGGATCTATTTTTATCCAATCTTGTGACCAAATTAGCAATAAATAACTTTACATTCACAAAAAAGTGTAATGTAACATGCATTACTTTGAGGTTATAAACCAAAAATATTGATTATTATTTGTTGTTAACTTTGCCCCAATGCTCAAATGAGGTGGACATACTACAACATAGAGTATCATGTTGGAAAAGAGGGAGGACCTTCTTCAATTTGGTATCATCAAAGTCAATGTAATCATAATGAACGTCAATATAAACAAAACTCCAATATTATTTCATCTTTCAATATCATTATATTGTTGGATAGTATGAATCATGTGTTCATATATGTTATGAAATGACCCTATAGATTTTTATCTATTTCTAATTGTTAATTGAACCTATATGTGTAGCTTTGAATTCTACTTGATCACAAATGCAATTGCAAATTATGTATCAATATCTTGTATGAATGGAGTTGGATGATTTGTATATATACAAAATTAATACAATCATGAAGCTTGTCCTCATAGTAGTATTATACAATAGGATGTGGGATATAGTGAAATTTCACTTAGTTAAAACAAACTAAGTTTACAATATCAAATTTTGATTTATAACAATAATATCATCAAATGACTTCCACTCAAAAAATTTACTGTACTTGTGACTATGAGTATTACAATTCATAATAAGGGTCAGAGAATGTAAAAAACCATGGAATTAGGGGATATATTGTCCTAATTCAATACTAAAATCAACAAATTGTGTTTGTGAGTAAATACTCCCACCTTCACTATATGAAGATTTGTCTTCTAATATAAAATAGAAGTGAAGCAAAAAAACAACATATTTCTTTTCATAAAGGGTTTAGCCACATTTATTACATATAGAATATGTAGTGTATGTTGGTTTAGTAAATGTATTTGGATACATTTTTCATATGTAGTAAATAACCAATTAACTACACGTAGATATGTATCCCCAAATGTAGCTAAATATCACCCTTACATATTTGCATGTAGCTATAAACATAGCTAAATGTGTTACTACAATTATATAGCTAACTGTATTACTATGACTAGATACGTAGTTATTGTATAGGGAAAAATGGCATTTAATACAATTGTATGTGTGGGAAAAGAAACATTTACTAAAACATACATATGAAGTTAAACTATACATGTGGTGAGAAATTATTTAATACATAAACTTTTTAGTAGGAAATAATTAGAATGCCAAAAATCATAATTTCATATTGAAACAACAAATTTACACGAGGTGAATATTATGCCTTGACCCTATCTTGAACTTTACATCTGGAGGGTACTTACATTGGCAAATATTTGTATATTACTCTTGACCATTTGAAAAGATGCTTACATCATTTGAATGTGAAATTACACCCAAATGATAAAATTTAAATAGTACAACCATGTGCTACTGAATGCCACATTCTTGCATGTGTAGCTTGAAACTATAGTTTTCAAGTCAATCACAAGGAAGGCCATAATAAATCTAAAAATCACATATGTGATTGGTATATGTAAGCAAATATATCTATGTTGTAGAATACAAGGGAAGTTTTTAAGGTCAACTCACTAGCTAGGCTTAGAGGAATATATTGGTCTATTTATCATTGTGGCCTTCTAGAATCCAAGATAAGTAACTGAGTTTGGCCTAGTGTTCTTTTTGTAGTTCTGATCACACGGGGCAGTAGAAATACTACTCTATGTCTCCAGTTGTTGCACTTGTTGATCTGCATTTCACATTAACAATAGTTGGTGTGCCCTAAGCTTTCAACAATGATCAAACATAGTGGTTACAGAAGTATCTCATTTCTAAAAATCCAAATGTTTCCATTCATCTGGACACAGACTGGTAATATGATCCAAGCATGCATCAATTTATAATGAAGAAACAATTAACTTGGATCTTCATGGTTCAATATCGCTCCAAGTGGGTGCACAAACAAGAGATTTCTTCCTATAAGTGTACATCTTTCAAAGGGAAAACATTGGCTATCTGAAGCATTGATCCTTGTTCCACAACATTGAAAATGGAAGTCGTGAGGATCTAAAATGATTATTTCTTTCCGATGTAGACTTCTAATCTCATTACAAGAAAATACAAAAAATATGTTTTTATTTGTCTTTCTAATGGTGCTATAGTTCTAGAAACACTACAACTATCAATTATCATTTCCATAGTAGTTATCTACTTCTTTAAAATATAAATATAATGTCTATATAATATCTACATCATTATAGACTCAAGGTAACTCCTGTAGAGAATGTTAGGCAGAGACAATGATGAGGTATTGGGATCTTTAGGGTTTTCATAGAAGTGGATATATTTTCATATAACATAATAGAATTAAGAATAATTGATGATAAGACTTGTGACAAGGGAATGATATTAATCTACTATGCATAAATAAGGAAATAAAGCCCACACAATTTGATACCTGAAATTAAAAATGTTTGTCATATGATTTTCAATATCTTCTAGAAAGTCACCATACTTTCAATCCATAACTTCTCTGTAAAATTGATATTAAGTACTTGTAACGCCCGTCGGGCCCAATATCCATGGCTCTAGTAGAGTTTCAGGAATGAAGACTGGCCCCACAAACCACCACTAGCCTTAACTGCGCACTTTATCCACACTGACGTGCAAGCTAGGATCAACTTCCTAACTGGTCACCCATCCTAATACTACTCCAAGCCGAGCACGTTTAACTATGTAGTTCTTTAGTGATGGCTCCCATAAAAGGAGGTGCACCTTGGTGATATGGGTAGTTCAATCATTCTTTTTAAGATCATTTTATCTGAGGCCTCAAATCCTGGGATGTTACAATCTCCCCCACTTAGACTCTTGATGTCCTCATCAAGGCTCAACTATATGGCCTCATAATCTGACCCCATTTCAGTGCGGACCCACAATGGCCCATGGACACCCAGCTCCCAATCACAGAATACCAACGCAAGGGTGGCTACATCAACCATGGACAACCCTTTCCTACATGCCTGGACCGCACGACTCAAAACTGGCATGCCACATGCCCATGCGGGCCCCACCTACTGGAGGATTTATGGCTCTGATACCATTTGTAACAACCGGGCCCACTGCCCAAGGTTCTAGTAGAGTTTCACGAATGACGACTGACCCCACATACCACCACTAGTCTTAACTGCACACTTTGTCCACACTGACGTGCAAGCCAGGATCAACTTCCCGACTAGTCACCCATCCTAATACTACTCCAAGCCGAGCATGCTTAACTATGGAGTTATTTAGTGATGGGATCCTAGAAAAGGAGGTGCACCTTGGCGATATGGGTAGTCCAATCATTCCTTTTAAGATCATTTTATCCGAGGCCTCAAATCCTGGGATGTTATAATACTATAGACTAAATTCCCAAAAAGTTCTAGCCCAAACTCATGAAAAAATTATAGGCCAACAAAACATGAGAAATAAGTAGGAGGCTATATATATATATATATATATATATATATATATATATATATATGTACAATCTAAAAATGTACCTTAACACAACAAAAGTTATTCAAACTTTCAAATATAACAATAATGTCAATTATTATGGTAATCACAACTTCACCTCCTACAAACTAAGGCATCAAATATTAAATACAACCGACCTAGTCTTGCAGAAACCTTCATCATGCACGTAATATGAGATAAATGTAAATGGAGTCTTTGTGAAGCTTGCAAATAAATGCAATAAAAGAAAGCTCAAATGGTTTTCTCAAGTTTTAGATAGTATGCAAGATAACAACTAGATTAAATTATGTAGAGGTTCATAATCCTACATAGAATGATAGAAACTCACCTTGATAATGTATCAGATGGAAGCAATCATTCATTATGAATTAAACAAAGATGGATTACTCGGTCAATTGTTGAAACTAGAATGTAGGATTTAGTTCAAACCACTACGTTCATCACAAATATGTTAAGGACTATCAACAACCTCATATTACAAACTTATTGTAGGTGACTGAGGCCATATGAGGGAGGAAGAGGGTAAATTGTAGAAATAACTATCAAATTTACCTAATGGTAGATATCATATAGACTAAGACTTCTTCATGTTTGACTATGATTCAACCTAGGGATCATGTATTGGTTTTAATAAAGTGATAATGTAGGCCATCCTTTAATGTAATATTGGTAGACGATCTAGTATGTGGAAATATTTTTTATCCAGATTGTAGTAGTAGTAGGCCTGATATAACTTCTAAATGATTATTAAATTGATAAAACCAAGCAGACCATCACTACTAGAAGGATTATAATGATGAGAAACATTGGAAAAATAGTAGGCCTGATATAACTTCTAAGTGTCTATTAAATTGATAAAACCAAGTAGACCATCACTACTAGAACCATTATAATGATGAGAAACATAGGAAAATGAAACCAACCGTTTGCTTTTGCAACTTTTAGGTTATCATCTAATTGAACTAAAATTCCAAAAATTCCATCCTTAGTGAGCGTGTACAAGTGTGGATAAAAATAGGATCCATTCAAACAAAATAAAAATTGTAGTAGTGTCCACTTCACTCCTTATTTATTCCTTGGGTTCAAAATGTGTAGGTCCTATATTTTTTTTTGGACATGACAATAAAAGGTAGAATCTCCATTCACATTTAACGTTATAGTAGGACTATTGGTAACAGGGTAAATAGAATAAAAATAGGACAAAGAGGACAGATATACTATTAGAGAATAGAAAATTATAAAATGATCAAGACTAAAATTCTATGTTTCACAACATTTACATTGAAAAGTAAGGAATTATGTGCTTCTGGTGCTACATAAATTATTTACATGCCATAATCATAAAATTTTGTATATAATCTTAGAAATAATACCTCTCCAAAATATCTACAAAAACAACACTAGATTATATGAACCTTTTTATTAGCACCATGGAAGAGCTCATTGGAGTCAAAAATATGACTTGAAAAAAGTTTCCCAAACATTATAAGAATCACTTCTTGCAACACATAAAACTAAAACAACGTTACTTCTCTTAGAAGGATTAGTGGGTTAACTGAAGAAATGGAAAAGAAGATATATCTTATGTAAGGCCCCTAAACTTACATAATGAGTTGAATGAGCTTAATTATCATAATTTAATTCTTATAACCCTAATATAACCTTGTAATATTCTTTGAAATCATAATACAAGCTTAAGTTTCAAATTTGGTCCAATTTGGACACTATTTTGGCAAGTTATGCAGTTTTATGCACGTTTTGGTCTTTTCTGCAATTTACCCAATTGAGAGGTTTTATTTGCAATTTATCACTTGCATTATATTCCTTGGATATTATATAATCATTATTGAGCTTTTTGAGCCATGGGGTGCCTATTTAAACCTTGGTTTGAAGGTGTTTTTCCCAAGGGTAATTTAGGGTTTTCCCCTTCACGGATGAGCTACCTTTAGTAGCTATCAACTAATGAATTATTTTATTGGCTGGGAAATTAGACAAAGGAAAGCTAATAAGGTCTATACACATGGTGGGGGAGCTTCTTGTGTGTGTGATTGTATATTCTTAATAAATTAAGGCCATGGACACTTGGATAGATACTAGAACTTCAACTTTTTCCTTTTCTTTATCTTAAAGTGTCATATACTTATCCCCATGCACCAAAATGAGCCATTTTATCTCCACCACCTCCCTCCTTCTCCCAACCTCGTTTTCCCTCTGTTCAGCTGCGAATTTTGCTTCCCAATGAAGAAGAAAGTGGGGATCTTCCTGGAGAAAGGCTCTAAGGTTGAAATTGACTTCATTTTAGGGTTTTCCAAGGTCATCTTCTAGGGATTCCGACCAAGGAAAGTTATTTTTCTCTTTTCTTATCCATTTCTCTTGCTCTTCTCCTTCTTTATACCTTTCTCCAGGTCGGAACCTTGATGTTCCATGGTAGAATTTGCTCTAAAGCTCTAAAATCCTACCTTTCTTGCTCCTTATGCTTAGGGTTTGCTCATTTGATGAAGAAAGGTGCTAGATGGACGAATTCATAGTTTAATCTTGGATTTTCTACCCTACCTGCTCGAGATTTCTTCTGTTTGGGGTTTAATATTCTCATTAGAGGCAAGTTTTATAATTTGCTCCATGTTTATTGCTTACCATAAGCTTTCTAGATCATGTTCTTGCTTGAAAATGATGATTCATGCACTAAAAAGCTATGCTTGACTTGGATTTTGATTTTTATAATGTTCCCTATTCTGATTTCAGTTCTAGATGAACCTGTGATCATGTGTACATTATTAATAAGGTATAATTTAACTTGTATCAGGTTTGTTTGACAACCTATGGTGCTAAGCACCTATCAAACAATGGCCAATTTTAGGGTTTTAAAGTTGATTTCTTCTATAAAGCATGACCTGATGATGGTACCATTGCAACAACCCTATGGTGTTGTCGTCATGACAACTGATGGTCGTGATCAAGGGTTTAAAATGATGGTGAAAACCTATTGTCACCCCCTTTGGTCAGGTTTTGGACCAATTAGAATTTTAATGATCAACCATTAAGTACCCTACTGATGTTATCAATCAATGGCGACATTAGCTTAATATTTGATGTTGATAAATGAATATAGCATTGATCTAACAACCTATGGTGATTTAATGGTCACTAATGATGGTGTATCAGGTCTCTAAAACCTATTTTGAGTCAAGCATTGTAGTTTTAGCATCAACTAAGCCTTAGACCAATGGTTTCTTGGGTCACTTGATGGAATGGTCAGACCTATATTATAATGGATGGTTTTAATATATGAACTTGACCCAATGGTCAATATATAATGTTTATTCCTCCAATAAAGTGGAATGATGGATAATGTAATATGTTGGTCCTAATAATGTGATTTATATGGTTTCCTCTATATGATCAACTTAAGGAGCTTACTTGTTGACAATGGATGGCTTGTTTTAACTGAACGGTCGATTGTGGGTTTTACCCTACTCTCAATGGAACTTTTTGTGTTGTTAATCAAGGGATTTCTACGGTTAGATAGTGACTTTTTCGATAGCACAAATCAAGGACTTCAGATGTGGTTTATCCAAGGTGTTTACTTATGTAAACAACCAATGGTCTTACCTTTTAAACATCCAATGGTTCTGGGTGACATTGTGGTATGGTGATATGGGTTGAATGATGATGGAACAAATGGAGGGTTTCCCTTAACAAGGTACTCTTACCTATTCACTCATATGAATAGAAGGGATGATAACCATATTATGTTTGTATGTAACCCTAATAAGGTATAGCTTGTTATACCTAGCTTTAAAATAACTAAATGATGGTAATTGGGTATAAATAGTCCTTGAATGACTAATACAATCATGGAGTACTCACTTATTGTTGTTGAAACCTTAGTATGCTATAACCTAATGGTTACACCTTGATTTATGTGTTAGTTCATACTTGAGAATGGTATGGAATGTGATGTTTATACTTCATCTTATGCATCCATGATCCAATGGTGATGTCGTGAGTTAGAGTTTGGGTATGAGTGTTGATTAGTAACATTAATATAATTTATCTTTTGAACATAACTCTAATGAAAATAGATAAAGATGAGTATTCATGTTTAACATTCTTATATGATGGAATGATGGTGTAATAACCTCCTTAATATGATCATAACCTTGATATGTTAATTGGTGGTTATCATAGCCACATGGTTGATACTTTCTTATGCTAAACATGTGCATTATGAATATGATGAGAGTTAATCATATCTACATTCCTTTCATGTTGATGTAATAAAGGAATGTTCTTAATGTTAATATAACCCTACTATGATTGTTTACGAATATCTCCTAGCTCATTAATGTGATATTGTGTTGATCTGGTGTATTGTATGTAAGTCATATTGTTGAACCTTGTTATAAGGCATGCAAAGATAATGATGATCTTGTAGGGAATAATATGATGGTCTTAATGACCTTTGGGCATGGTTGAGCCCAAAATGAGGTGTAATCCTCATGTTGATAAGGGTTAATACCCTGTGATATTGTGAAAAGGATTTATATCATGTGATAGTATGATGGTCTTAATGACCTACAGGCATGGTTGAGCCCTGAATGAGGTGTAATCCTCTTATGTTGATAATGGTTGATACCCTCTGATATTGTGAAAAGGATTTCTATCTTGTGATAGTATGATGACTAGTGTGGTCTCATGAATGTAAAGTGAATATTACCATGTGATGATGAGATGATAAATTATGTTTCACACATTTTATATCTTTTCAAAATTGTGATATTTATATGCTTGCTAGAAGTGAATTAGGGTTTGTATGTCCACTTGTTTGATGTAGCCTTAATTCACCCAATTGACATAACTAATCAAGTGAAACTCTAATCATTTAGCGCCTTATGCCATAGATCCATCTGAGTGTCATAATTTGCCAGATGGTGAAATGAGTATTCCTAAGGGAAACTCGGAGTGCAACTGTTGAGTATGTGGGGGTGGCAAGTTGAGGATATATCCTTGTCATCCACAATGTAGATTATGGAGGTTGGCTATGGTCATGCCTCATACATCTGATGTGATTGAGAACAGTTGCAGTCATGTCTCGGTGATTATATATGTGACAAGATTGGAGGACAATTGCGGTTGCACCTCGAATGGTAGGGTATGCGTACCCACCTCCTTTCACTAGTGTTTTGGCATGTACCAAGGACAGACTAGGCTGTTAGCAGCTTGACCTTATGTGTCGTTGTGGTGGACCCATACTGACCGGGGGTGGAGAAGATCTTAGGAGTCTGGCTCTTCCTAGATCTTGTATGGCACTGATTTCGACTTAGCAGTGGTCAGTTGGATTTTGAGTGGTATCCCCAAATTCCTCAGGGCGTAATAAATGATGTAATACAGTCGTGTAGCATATTTGTTTAGGGTTATACACAACATTTCAGATTGGATGATAACCCTTGTTTGTTATCTTTACTTAATGATGATTCTTAGTGAAATTAAGAGATAGTAGATATACTTATCTTGTGGATATGCTTAAGATAAAAGCCCATTGAACAGCAAGGTTCTGACCTGGAGGAAGGTCTAAGGAAGGAGAAGAGCAAGAGAAATGAAGAAGGAAGGAAGAAAACAACTTACCTTGGTCGAATTCCCTAGAAGATGATCTTGGAAACCCTAGGTAGGTCTAGATGGAGCCCTAGGAGACCTTCTTCTCCTAAAAGGGGTTGTCTTCTACCTTAGAGTAGTTGGTTCTGCAGCAAAATAGAGTGGATTCAATACTCCAGGTTAGAGGAAAGAGAAAGCAAGCATAGTTTCATATTTGGTGTCAGAACTTTAGGTTCAGTGAGTCTATAGGGACACTATATCTTAAAACTAGGATGATTTATAAGTTAGGAATGTGACACAAAAACATGGTGCATACTGCCTAATCTCAGTACTTGGATTCCCTGGTTAGGTATTCAATGATTGAAGAAAGGTAAGTATGGAACTCTTAGATTGTTATCCTTCTGATTACTCTGATCAAGTAGTCATTTTGAGACAATCTAAAGAGCATAACGAATAACAAATCATGGTGTGAATATCTCAATCCTATCTTTAAGAAGATGGGAATTACATCATTGTCTATCAAAACTTTAATGTTTGGTAACTATAAGAGAAAGATACAACACCATGGTATCTAAATATGAATACAAATAAGAAAAAGAGGAGTTTTTTAAGATGTGATTCACAAAGATAATAAAGTAAAAGACATATAAGTCTATGCTTATAAAGTGATTCAAGGTATGAAATCCACATAAGATGGAGATAACTCCAATGATATGTATAAAATGAGAAGATAAATGAGAACAATGACAAATAAATAAGGTGGAACTTGAGTTAATCGCATACCAACCTATGTGTGTAAGAAAGTGTTAATGAAAAATCAGCATGGCATGTGAAAGAAATTAACAGATGATCCATTTTTAATGAAGAAAATGAAGAATATGATGATTTACTTGTTGATAAGTGGTTGAAAAATATAATAAAATAAAATAACATACCCAAGTGTGATAAATAGTCATCAAGGAAGGAGTAATGAGATATGTTAATCATGATGATTCCTATGCTAATGGCAATGAACCCAAAATGAAAAAGGTAAAATGTTACACAAGAAGTTGTAACCTGCATAATGAAAATAGAATTGGTTACCTTTTTTCTAGTGACCCTTGAAATATACTACTAATGGTATGGGAAGTGTGTTTCCCTTTGTGTCTTTCCTTTCTAGGGCATAGCTTTCAAGTGGATCATTTCCACTTGGTACGTGTGGATTCACTGCAAACATGAAGGTGGATCGCTTATTATAGCATAAGGTTTCTTGGACTATGGTTCCAAGATCATAAAGTTTGTGATGAGTTTGCTTTTGAGCCTTCCAATAATTTGGGAGACTCCTCTTATATGTTTTGAAATTTATTATGTTGATAAAAGTAGATGAGATAAGGATGTGAGTTCCTTATAGCACATGAGGTGGATACCAAGGTAATGAATCCTAGTATCCAAGATGTGTCAATAGTATGGGAAGTATGTGAAGGTTGGAGATGTTTATTAAATGAACATTACAAGTATTCCTCTCCCTTAGAGAGAGAGAGAGTTGATGATGACCCTTTAAATGTTTTTAGGAAGGAAAAACAAAAGTGATTCTATAATGTTGTGTATGGTTTAGTGATATATGGACAAGACCACTATCAAGGATAGAAGGTTTATTTGTCAATAGATATGTTATACCATGTTCCTTTAAGATAAATGTATAATCAAATATCAATGCATAAGATTTAGATTGGACGACATAACTCACATGACCATGATGAGTTTAGCATTATGTCCTATAGACTAACCAATGTACAAATAGAAATTATGAATATGAGGAACAAAGTGTTCCAGACATGTCATAAAAGTTATATCAAGCTTTGAATGATGACATGTCAAACTATTTCAAATATGGTCAAAAATATGATCAATATTTCTTCAAAAACCTTAGGGTTTTTGAAGTAGCAATAGCTATAAGACAAGTTGAACAAGAGTGAGTTGGGGGTTGACTAGGGTATCCTCTAAGAGTTATGATACCTCTGTTAAGTATGTTATGTGAGTCCTGATAAGATGAAGACAATGTCGTTGCTCCACCCCTAACAAGGTCAATCAGGAAGTTATATTTGTTAACAGTATATACAAGTGTATGATTCTTCAACCAAATAGATGGTCAGTCCACCATTGATATGACTGGGGAATCCTCTAAAAACATATTCCTCATAATTTTTTGAAAACTAGGGGTGCCTACATGGTTGATTGAGTTGTTGATTACAACAACCATTAAAGGAGCATAGAGATGAAACCTTGTAAAGTTGCATATGATAATAGATACTTGATGTTTTATGTTTGGTAAGATCCAATGAGTGTGTCCTCTGAGTGTTGTGTGATACAACATATAGAATAGTTCAAGATGAAAATCAAATCCCAAAGTTTAAAGTTACTATTAGATTTGTACAGGTGGCACAACAAGTTTCTATGTTCCATATTTACAAATGTCTTCTTATGTGGGGGGTTTTGTGTTGACCCAAGATGAGATATGTATGAATAATGTGACATCACCATTATATGAAAGTAACCATGTGAAGGTAATAGTATGAGGTGCAGAGGAAGTACCCATCTTTGTTTACCTTGGATTTCGGGGGCGAAATCCCAGTTAGGGGTTTATAGTTGTAAGGCCCCTAAACTTACTTAATGAGTTGAATGAGCTTAATTATCATAATTTAATTCTTATAACCCTAATATAAACTTGTTATATGCTTTGAGATCATAATACAAGTTTAAGTTTCAAATTTGGACACTGTTTGAGCAAGTTATGCGATTTTATGCACGTTTTGGACTTTTCTACAATTTACCCAATTTAGATGTTTTCTTTGCAATTTATCACTTGAATTATACTCCTTGTATATTATATCATAATTATTGAGATTTTTGCTCCATGGTGTGCCTATTTAAACCTTGGTTTGAAGGTGTTTTCTCCAAGGGTAATTTAGGGTTTTTCCCTTCACGGATGAGCTACCTTTAGTAGCTATCAACCAATGAATTATTTGATTGGCTGAGAAATTCGACAAAGGAAATCTAAGAAGGTCTATACACATGGTGGGGGATCTTCTTGTGAGTGTGATTGTATATTCTTAATAAATTAAGGCCATGGACACTTGGATAGATACTATAACTTCAACTTTTTCCTTTTCTTTATCTTAAAGTGTCATATACTTATCCCCAAGCACCAAAACGAGCCATTTTCTCTCCACCACCTCCCTCCTTCTCCCAACCTCGTTTTCCCTCTGTTCAGCTGCAAATTTTTCTTACCAAGGAAGAAGAAAGTGGGGATCTTCTTGGAGAAAGGCTCTAAGGTTGAAATTGACTTCATTTTAGGGTTTCCAAGGTCATCTTCTAGGGATTCTGACCAAGGAAAGTTATTTTGTTCTTTCCTTCTCCTTTTCTCTTTCTCTTCTCCTTCCTTAGACCTTCCTCCAGGTTGGAACATTTTTTTTCCATGGTAGAATTTGCTCTAAAGCTCTAAAACCCTACCATTCTTGCTCCTTATGCTTAGGGTTTGCTCATTTGATGAAGAAAGGTGCTAGATGGACAAATTCATAGTTTACTCTTGGATTTTCTACCCTACCTTTTTGAGATTTCTTCTGTGTGGGGTTTAAAATTCTCATTAGAGGCAAGTTTTATAACCTTCTCCACGTTTATTGCTTACCATAAGCTTTCTTGATCATGTTCTTGCTTGAAAATGATGATTCATGCACTAAAAAGTTACACTTGACTTGGATTTTAGTTTTTATATTGTTCCTTGTTCTGATTTCAGTTCTAGATGAAACTATGATCATGTGTACATTATTAATAAGGTATAATTTGACTTGGATCAGGTTGGTTTTGTTAGTATGTATGCCCATAGAGCAAGTCATGTGATGATTGTACTGAGACACTTAGTAAATGATTTGAATAATAATAAAGGCAATTTCCGATCTATATGTTTTAACTATTTCTAAGATGATAGTGTAACATGATAGATGTCTAAAGAATTGTTTACTCAATGATGTATGCTTTTAGGTTCAGGACCTAAACGATGAGATCATACGGATGCTAATAGTATACATTCTTGTTTTGTCCCTAGTCAGTAGTTATTGTGGAAATAAGCATAGACATCAATAACACTAAAGACTAGATTGTGTGTTAGTTGATGACAGAATCTCATTAGTCATGATATAGTGATATCAAACCAACCACATAGGTACTTGTTAGAGAACAAGTGTACCGGAAAGACCCAATGTGAGAGTGACACATGGAACCATGATTTGGTAGTCACAGTCAGCTCTCACAGTGATGGTGGTGAGTGTGATTCTTTGACCTGAAATCACTACACTCAACACTTGTCATTGGGTACACTTTGACATCATCAAATGCAGTCCTGAAACATGGGTTGTTATAAAGGTGATGATTGGGTGGCTTTGACACATGGGGCTTTTGAGGGGTGAGTGATAGATATGGGATTTGTCCCTCCTTAGGGAGTTTGATGTCCATGGCCACTTGATGAGTAGGATAGAGAAAGGCATGTGCATGCATGTGTGAATCAATATGTGATATTGATGTCACACACATCTCACCCAGTCTGCTCTGAGATCAAGGAAATGGATGAACGTTGAAAGGATGATTGTACCATGCCTTGAGTTCATTCAGGACATTAGTGATAAAGGAATTATACATTCACTATAACACCATTCACGGATTGTAGGATTGAAAGTTGTTCTCCAACTTTCTATTTCACTTGGGTAGCACTGATGTGCGACTAGGCACCGCTCTTTGCTTGTGAAGTCATAAGTGTTATGGACTTTCACTACCAACGTGAAATAGATCTACATGGTCACACACGTAGGATTTAACCTAGAAGAGGAGTTTATCCACAAATCATGTTTAGATTGATTACTAAAGGAGTTTAGTAGTTCAATTAAACACTCAGTTGATTGATAGCTCAAAATCATAGTATTCAAGGTGTTGGACCATTTGATTAGAGTATTGGATTGATTGAAACTGCAATTGACTGATTTTGCATAGTCTGTTGTCCCAATCGATTGGCACATGGGATGAACCGATCGGCTCAGGTTGGTGAATCAATCGGCTCAACTGGTGAGACGATCGGCTCATGTATCAATGAGATGATCGGCTCATTTGTTGAACCGGTCGATTCATGTGACCAACTGAGATTGTTTGGAAAGTCAGAAGACTATTTTGCAAATACAATTTATTTCACTTGTACAAATTCGATTTGGACAAGCATTAACATTTGATCAATCAGAAACAAATATGAAAGTCAATTTGAGTTGGATCAGGGCCATGAACCGATCGGCTCAGGCATGAACTGATCGGCTCAGAGCACCAGACGATCGGCTTAGGTCCCAAATGATCGGCTCAGGGCCCGAAATAATCATTTCAGGGTGTGAATCGATCGGTTCAGCTGGCGTAAATTGGTTGCTTTGTGGAAAATCTCGAACTCTTCTACTCCTTCTTTGATCCCGCATTGTCTGGGGTAGAGAACCATGTCCCATGACCCTCCTATATATAGGGGTATTGGGGGCTTCTCAAAGTACAACTCAGAATACTAGTTGCTCTGCAAAGTTGTCATTCTCTCTAGTTTTGGTAACCGAGAGAGCCCGAGTAAGTGCTACCCGATAAGGGAGGCACAATAAGGGAAAGATAACTATAGAAAGGCAACTGGTTGCAGGAAAGTGTGTCGGTGACTAGTACGCCAACATGAGGGTGTGACTCCTTCCGATTCCTTGTGGGACAAGGATATCGGAGTTCCAAGAAGTTCGTGTAGACGAATGCAAAGGTGGGAGACTTCTTCCACTTGGAGGACAGTTGTCAATCCTGACAGTCCCGGTGAGACCAGGAGCAGCACAGATACCATCCAAGATTGGAGGTGAAGACTGCGCAAGCTGTGAGGTAACATCGCCGAGCAAGCCTCAGGACAAGGTATGCCTCTGCAAACCATCCTTCCTATTGTATAGACGTTGACGTGATTCCTTTATTATGGGTTTGGGAGAAGAAATTTTTTGTTTCCACTGCCTTCTCTGATTCCCCTAAAACCCAACAGTGGTATCAGAGCCACGTCAACTGCTCTATACTTTAGGATTATCGATGTGATCAATTTTGGTTTGTCACCTTTATTTATTGCATACGATGCGAATAAAATTGGCTTTATGCATGTCCAATCCTAAATCCACAAATCCCAATGTACATATATGATATGTAATATTAATGCACTCGATGTACGTCACCCTTAAATGAGTTTTGTGGTGGATGTATAGCATGGTTATGGCCAATAAACCCTATGTATGTGTGCTTGTTTGTATGTGGTTTCTTACATCTCGGTCTGCACACTGATTCCCTATCTCCTATTCCTGATGTAACTCAAGATAACTTGAGATTTCTTTCCTACCTTTGCTCCCCCCGAATGTAACTCAGGGTTTCCTTTTTCAAATGTAAAATAGGATAAATTTGTATTTCCTATTATGTCAAATAATGGCGGATCTTTTTGATGAATGGTTCGAGGAGCGAGATGAGTAGGTGGTGACATGAGGAGATGCATGACGACCAGTGAACCGATCGGCTAGAGGTGCCATTCGATTGGCTGGTGGCACCCAACCGACCGGCCTGATGGCGAGCCGATCAATCATGAAGATGAGTTGATCAAACCTAGAACGATGAAGCACATAGTTCATCTTGTACAGGTTGCATGTGATTTGGACCTAGATGATCGTGATTCCTCTTGGCTTGAGTAATCACATTAGGATGACCATAATCATTGCTTTTATCGTTTCACATGTTTTCTGTGGGATATAGCATGTATATGATACTTACTATATTGTGGTGATTGGATATGTATATGTACCTATAAAAACCAAATCCCTCATCTAAATATTAAGTCTTTTATACCTTCCATTAGTGGCACACATGAAAAACTTGATCGACCAAGCATAGGTTACGCCAAAGAGTGGTGCGCCATCCATATCATGGAAGTGTGAAGGGTAAGCATGTAGGTTATGCCAAAGCAGGGTGCATGTTTACCATGTCGACTTTTGGGTTAGACTTAATTGGTGATTCTTAGAGTGTCTAAACCCAGAGGCAAGGAATGTTCATGGCAAGGTGTTGCGCATGTTCATTCATCAAGAGTTGCATATGATGCAATTGGCATGATGACCTACCTAAATAGTCAAGATTGTGGGTGATCAACCAAAGCTGACTCATGACTTGATGAAGTATGGATTTTGACCCACTAAAAGATTGTACACTACAATCTTCTGAATTGACGGTGAGGGCTATCAATTTGAATCAAAATAGTGGGAGCGGTAATTAATTAAAGGCCTAATTAACTATCGTCAAATTTTATTCAAATAAAATCAAAAGGAGTTTTGACAAATGTAATTTTATCTTGTAGAATGGTAAAAGAATCATCTTTTAAAAAGGGAAAATTAATTGAGAATAAATTCCATAACTGGTTGGGGATTGTGAGAAGTGTTCTGCACAATCAAGATATACTGATAGCCTTTTAATCCACTCTATGTATGCTTAAGAAGACAGTTCATTGACAGAGATCAATGGAACAAAGTCTAAGGACAAAGGTGAGGGAGAGAAGGGTTCTCTCGCCAAACCAATGTCAGAATCTTCTGCGCTCAAAACATGGAGAGGATGGAAGGAACGATGGAAGAAGAAGCGAGAGATAGAGATCTCTACTTCTGGTGTATACATGATAGAGATTAACTTTACTACTTCTTTGTCATGGGTACTTGATACTGGATGTGGATCTCACATTTGTTCAAATGTGAAGGATCTTAAGAGAAGTAGGCCTTTGGGGAAAGGTGAGGTTGAACTACATGTTGCCAATGGGGAAAGAGTTGCCGCCAGTGCCGTAGGAACCTATGAGTTAACTCTACCTAGTGGGATAATAATAGAGTTGAAGAACTTCTATTATGTACCTGCCATAAATAGGAATATCATTTCCATCTCTTATTTGGACAAGGATGGTTTTGAATTTCTTATTAAGAATGGAAAGTGTTCCATTTCAAGAGATGGGATCTTTTATGGCATTGCCCCAATGTCTTATGATCTATACTTGATAGATTAAGAGACAAGTCTACACAATGTAAACACCAAAAGGCAAAAACTCAATATCTCGAACAAAACATATCTTTGGCATTGTCGTCTAGGGCACATAAATGAGAAGTGCATTTCTAGACTCCATAAATATGGTTATCTAGACTCTTTTAATTATGAATCAATAGAGACATGTGAATCTTGTTTGTTGGGCAAGATGACCAAGACTCCCTTTTCAGGTAAAGGTCATAGAGCTAGTGATCTATTAGGACTCACACATACTGATGTATGTGGGCCTTTTAGAACTAATGCCAGAAATGGGTGTCAGTACTTCATTAACTTCACTGATGACTTTAGTAGGTATGGCTATGTGTACCTAATGAAACATAAGTCAGAAACCCTTGAAAGGTTCAAGGATTTCATGAATGAAGTACAGAACCAACTTGGGAAAAGTATTAAATCACTTCGATCTGATCGAGGTGGAGAATACTTAAGCCAGGAGTTTGAGGACCTTCTGCGAGCCCATGGTATTGTATCACAATGGACTCTTCCTGGAACACCACAACATAATGATGTGTCTGAAAGAAGAAATCACACTTTACTGAATATGGTGTGATCAATGATGAGTTTTTCTGATCTTCCGATTTCCTTCTGGGGTCATGCTCTAGAAACTATTGTGTTTACACTTAACAGAGTACCATCTCAATTGGTTCAAAAACACCATATGAGATATGGACTGGGAAGCGTCCCAATATGTCTTTTATGAGGATTTGGGGGTGTGAGGCATATGTCAAGAAAATGTTTCCTGACAAGCTAGGCCCTAGATTTGATAAATGTTATTTTGTTGGATATCCTAAGGAAACCAAGGGATATTACTTATACCACCCAACTGACAACAAAGTGTTTGTTGCCAGGGATGCTGTGTTCCTAGAAGAGGAATTTATTTCCAAAGGAAATAGTGGGAGGAAAATAGAGCTTCAAGAGGTTCAAGCCCAACAAGAAAACATTGAACCAGTAGATGTACAAGAGGAACATAGAGATTCACAAGGTGTTGTGGAATCTCAGTCTCCTCAAGTAATACAAGGACCTCGTAGATCTAGTAGGACACGCCTTGAACTTGAGAGGTTTGGATACCTTGTGATTCAGGAAGGCAGTGAGTTGATCATAGATGATCCAACTACCTATCTAGAGGCTATGGAGGGACCAGATTCTGAGAAATGGCTTGAGGCCATGAAATCCGAGATGGAATCCATGTACTCCAACAAAGTATGGACTTTGGAACAACCACCTGAAGGGGTAAAACCCATAGGGTGCAAGTGGGTCTTCAAGAAGAAGACCGAAATGGATGGAAATGTGCAAAATTATAAAGGTAGATTGGTTGCAAAGGGTTTTCGACAAGTTCAAGGTGTTGACTATGATGAAACTTTTTCTCCAATTGCCATGATTAAGTCCATCAGGATCATGCTTGCTATTGCAGCTTACTATGACTATGAGATTTGGCAAATGGATGTTAAAACCGAATTCCTTAATGGGAATATAAATGAGGATGTGTACATGACACAACCTGAAGGTTGTGTATATCCAAAGAATGCCAATAAAGTCTGTAAGCTACAAAGGTCAATCTATGGATTAAAGCAAGCATCTCGGAGTTGGAATCTTCGATTTGATGAGGAAGTCAAATTGTTTGGCTTTATTCAAAATGAAGATGAACCTTGTGTGTACAAGAAGGTTAGTGGTAGCATGACCACATTCCTCATATTATATGTGGATGACATATTATTGATGGGGAATGATGTCTCAGCCTTAGAGAAGGTAAAGACTTGGCTTGGGAATACTTTCTCAATGAAGGACTTAGGAGAAGCATCCTACATTCTAGGTATTAAGATCTATAGAGATAGATCTAAAAGGCTTCTCGGACTAAGTCAAAGCATGTACATTGACAAAGTGTTGAAGCGGTTCAACATGGAGAACTCAAAGAGAGGCAACATCCCCATGCTACATGGAATCACCATCTCTAGAGCTCAATGTCCCCAATCTTGTGAAGAGAGGGAGCGTATGAATGGGATCCCATATGCATCAGCCATCAGATCCATCATGTACGCTATGTTGTGCACACACCCAGCTGTCTCGTATGCTCTCAGCATGATGAGCAGGTACCAGTCAGATCCCAGGGATGCTCACTGGACAGCCGTAAATAACATCCTCAAGTACTTACGAAGGACTAAGGATCAGTTCCTTTTATACGGAGGTGAGGAAGAACTGGTTGTAAAGGGTTACACCGATTCAAGCTTCCAAACTGACAAAGATGATTACAGATCACAATCAGGATTTGTATTTTGCCTAAATAATGGAGTTGTGAGCTAGAAGAGTTCCAAGCAAGAAACAGTTGCCGATTCTACTACGGAGGCTGAGTATATTGCTGCTTCACATGCAGCAAAGGAGGTTGTGTGGATCAAGAAGTTCATCACTAAACTTGGTGTGGTTTCCAGTAGCTATGATGCAATTGAGCTTTATTGTGACAATAATGGAGCTATTGCTCAACCTAAGGAGCCCAGATCACATCAGTGGTCTAAGCACATATTGTGGTGCTTCCATCTCATACGACAGATCGTACAGTGAGGAGATGTGAAGATTTGCAAAGTACCAACTAAAGACAACATTGTTGATCCACTGACTAAGGCCCTTTCTCACCAGAAGCATGATGGTCATGCTAGGTCATAAGGACTGAGGTTCCTAGGTGACTGGCTCTAAGTACAAGTGTGAGTCTGTTGGTATGTATGCCCATAGAGCAAGTCATGTGATGATTATAATTGGATACTTTGTAAATTATTTGAATAATTAAAAAGGCAATTTCCAGTCTATATGTTTTAACTATTTCTGAGATGATAGTGTAACATGATAGATGTCTAAAGAATTCTTTACTCGGTGATGTATGCTTTTAGGTTTAGGACCTAAATGATGAGATCATACGAATGTTAAGAGTATACATTCTTGTTTTGTCCCTAGTCGGTTGTTATTGTGGAAATAACCATAGACATCAATAACACTAAAGACTAGATTGTGTGTTGGTTGATGACAGAATCTCATTAGTCATGATATAGTGATATCAAACCAAGCACATAGGTACTTGTTAGAGAACAAGTGTACCAAACAGACCCACCATGAGAGTGACACATGGAACCATGATTTGGTAGTCACAGTCAGCTCTCACGGTGATGGTGGTGAGTGTGATTCTTCGATCTAAAATCACTACACTCAACACATGTTGTTGGGTACACTTTGACATCATCAAATGCAGTCCTGAAACATGGGTTGTTATAAAGGTGATGATTGGGTGGCTTTGACACATGGGGCTTTTGAGGGGTGAGTGATAGATATGGGAGTTGTCCCTCCTAAGGGAGTTTGATGTCCATGGCCACTTGATGAGTAGGATTGAGAAAGGCATGTGCATGCATGTGTGAATCAATATGTAATATTGATGTCACACACATCTCACCCAGTTTTCTCTGAGATCAAGGAAATGGATGAACGTTGAAAGGATGATTGTACCATTCCTTGAGTTCATTCAGGACATTAGTGACAAAGGAATTATACATTCACTATAACACCATTCACAGATTGTAGGATTCAAAGTTGTTCTCCAACTTTCTATTTCATTTGGGTAGCACTGATGTGCGACTAGGCACTGCTCTTTTCTTGTTAAGTCAGAAGTGTTATGGACTTTCACTGCCAATGTGAAATGGACCTCCAGGGTCACACACATAGGATTTAACCTGGAAGAGGAGTTTATCCACAAATCATGTTTAGATTGATTACTAAAGGACTTTAGTAGTTCAATTAAATGCTCAGTTGATTGATAGCTCAAAATCATAGTGTTCAAGGTGTTGTACCATTTGATTAGAGTATCAGATTGATTGAAACTGCAATTGACTGATTTTGCATAGTCTGTTGCCCCAACCGATCGGCTCATGGGATGAACCGGTCGGCTCAGGTTGGTGAATCGATCAGCTCAACTAGTTAGACGATCGGCTCATGTATAAATGAGACGATCGGCTCAATTGTTGAACTGGTCGATTCATGTGACCAACCGAGATCATTTGGAAAGTCAAAAGACTATTTTGCAAATACAATTTGTTTCACTTGTACAAATTTGATTTGAACAAGGATTAATATATGATTAATCAAAAACAAATATGAAATTCAATTTGAGTTGGATCAGGACCAGGAACTGATCGGCTCAGGCATGAACAGATCGACTCAGAGCACCAGACGATCGGATCAGGTCCCAAACGATCGTCTCAGGGCCCAAAACGATCATTTTAGGGTGTGAACAGATCGGTTCAGCTGGCACAAATTGGTTGTTTTGTGGAAAATCTCGAACCCTTCTACTCTTGCTTTAATCACGCATTGCCCAGGGTAGAGAACCCTGTCCCATGACCCTCCTATATATATAGGGGTATTGGGGGCTTCTCAAAGTACAACTCAGAACACCAGTTGCTCTGCAAAGTTGTGGTTCTCTCTGGTTTTGGTAATCGAGAGAGCCCGACCAAGTATTACCTGATAAGGGAGGCATAGCAAGGGAAAGACAATTGCAGAAAGGCAACTGGTTGCAGGAAAGTGTGTCGATGACTAGTAAATTGATAGGAGGGTGCGACTCCTTTCGATTCCTTATGGGACAAGGAAATCGGAGTTCCAGGTAGTCTGTTGTGTAATTATGGTATGTTACAACGGGTTTGAGTATGTTGTGATATTATAGTCTATTACAACAATTTAGCACCTGTTGTAGTATCACATATACTACAACGAGTTTGACCCGTTGTATATAACTTGTGTTGTATAAAATATATAATTCACAACACACAAATAGACTTGTTGTAAAAGATATACTAACTACAACACAACCAATAGAACTATTGTATTTTTCCCGTTGTAAAAATCATTTTCTGTAGTAGTGACGGTTTCCAAACCGTTTGGAGGTTTGGACTCCAAACCGTTTAGAGGAGTTGACCATTTGGATGGGTTGACCATTTGAGGTCTGAACCCTAGTATGTGTTGGATGATGATCCAATGGCTCCAATTGATTAATTCAACTTATGGACAAACTTTCAAATAGAAACCCTAATTGGCTAAGTGCTGATTTTGCAATTGAATAAGTTGATGCTTTGGGTTGAGTGACCCCGAATGGTTTCAAAACCGTTTGGGAATCACCCAAACGGTCTCAAGACCATTTGGAGGTCAACCAAGACCGTTTGGAGGTCTAGGGTTGAGTATGGTTAAGTATTTGAAGACCCAAAGATATCAAATTGCATTACAGTCAATAGCTCAAGTGATGATTGATTCAATGATGCAAACCCTTAGTGAATGTCATACATTTCAATGATGGTTTGAGGAAAACGGTCTCAGACCCTTTGGAGATCATCCAAACGACCTCAAGACCGTTTGGGGGTCATTCAAGACCGTTTGAGGTCAGGTCAGGTCATATCATGTAATGATGATGGTTCACTGATTTCAATTGAATTGGTTCCACAATGTTAACCATTGATGGATCCTCGATTCCAAAACCCTAAGTGATGGTTTCTTGATTATCAACCCTAGTTCAATTGGGTTCAAAACCCTAATTGAAGGTCCAATTGATGGGTGATTCAGTGTTTCAATTGAAGAATAAATTGGTGGCCCAATTGATAGTTGGCCCATGGATTGGAACCTTGAATTGTTTAAGTGTTGAAGACCCTTTTTGGTCCATTCGGTTTTGAGAGGGTTTGGACCAAACAGTCTTCAGACCATTTGAGTCCAAATGGTCTCAAGACCATTTGGAGACCCAAGTCCATTCAGTTTCAAGATGTGCTATCTAAACGGTTTCAAGAACTAACTTTGATAAACGGTTTCAAACCGTTTGAACTTAATTGGTCAAGACCGTTTGAGGCCTAAGTGACCAAGACCGTTTGAGGTCTAAGTGACTAAGACCTTTTGAGGTCCAAATTGGTTAAACCATTTGGACACCTAATATGATCAAAGGTCAATTAGCTACTTGATTATTAATGATTTAGATCAATGGTGATTATGAAGGTTAACCCTAACTATGTGTACATAATTGAAGGGCTGACCTAGATCAATCTTGGAGTAGTTAACATCCTAGAGAGGATGAGAGAGAGAGAAATAATGAGAGATATGATTGCTTACATAATATGTCCTAATTCTCCCATTATGAATAAATATGTAATCAGGCTTTGATCTATAACAATGAGATCATGAAATCCTCATTGAAAAGATTGATGTACCTTGATCCTAATTTAGGGCAAGGCTATGTGAACCCCTAATTTAGGGTAAAACTGAGTGAAACCATAATCTAAGGTGATGATGTAACCCTAACTTAGTGTAACAATATGAGAAACCCTAATTTAATGGGAATTGTACATCTTAACCCTAATTTGGGGTAACGAGGTATGAGAAACCTTACTTGGATGTGAATGGTAAACCTTAATCCCTAAAATGGGGTGAAGGTGCATGAAACCCTAATATAGGGTAGTGCTACTAATACTATATGAATCCCTATCACTGGGTGATGTAGTGTGAAATCTTAATTTCACATAATACTAGGTGAAATCCTGATAGATAAAGATGATTATGTGAATCTCTAATGAAGAGCAATACTATGTGAAATCCATATAATGTATAGAAAATGCTATGTGAATCCTCAAATTATAAATATGGAGAATCCTATTCCTAATAATGGAATAGTGATTAATGTATTGGAAAATACCTAGATGGGTTGATAATGGATATCCTAACAATAATAATTTGTAACTCAAGCATGAGTCCATATCATTGGTAATGTTTATATATTCTAAATAAGTGACTTATGACCAATACATTACATGATAAATGTGATGAACTGGTGCATAAAGTATTAGAGTGAGGAATACCCTAATACAAGCTAAGTGGATGAACTCAAGTAAGATGAAGGTGTTAAGGGAAGTGATACATCAAGATATGATAGATATCACATCCAACACCCCAATGTTGATTTACCTTGATGTGTTTTAAGTCCAATATAATTGAATGATTGACATATGAGATGTGTCATGTCAATTTTTACATTGAGATGTAATGCACCTTGTTGAATGTAAGTTAACATTCCTTATGAAAAAGTTAATCCTAACCTATAAACTATGATGTAATCATATTCTGATAAAGATGAGAGAGAAACACATATTGTGTGTTGATAATTCATTTAATGATGAATGATGAGAATAAATAAGTATGATTGAATACTTATGTTATCCATATTGATTCCTAGCTATGTGAAGCAATGAAATAGGACTTGATCATTAATAAAATGATCTTGAGAACCTATATGGTTATTTGTGTCAAACCCTAATATAGGGTAATGCTATGTGAAACCCTAATACAGGGTAATGCTATGTGAAACCCTAATACATGATGATGCTATGTGAAGTCTTAACACAGAGTAATCCTATGTGAAGTTCAAATACATATTGATAAGTTATAAATCTAATAAGAAAACCCTTGTATTGCATGGTATTGATATATGATTATTATCATGAGTGTTAATCATGCAGGAATATTGAGATGATGAGCATAGCCAGGTATGGACTATGATGCGATGTATATTGAAACTGTTTATGGGCTTTATAAGCCATAATATGCTTTGTTGCCTATGAAGGGGTAACAAGAGGAGATATGAGCTTTGAGAACTATGTGGAATGCTTTGTGTAAAAAGAATCATAATATCCTTGGTTGGATGACCTGAAGGTATTAAGTTACCTAATTAGTGGTAATATGTTTCCTATGTTGAGTTAAAGGTTCAAACACCCATATTCTATAATCATGATAATGAACTTGTTAAGAAATGGAATTGTACTTGATGAGTTGAGGGATTAAGATCCCAATACTTTGTGAAAAGAGTTTGGCTATAAGCCATAACTCCACAAAGACAATGCCAGACATTAGCTATGTGATCTAAGCCTAAAGAGAGTATATGTTGTAGTTATAACTCTACAATGATTAAATGTTATACATGTTCTTCATATTCCTTAAATGGATAAGTGACATGATGCCTTATCAAGTCATAGATGCAATGCTTTAGATAAGAATAATGTTCTAATCTGTTGGACAATGAAGTAACTGTTGTCAAACAATTATGATTCCTCTATTCAGTTTATTCTTATTAAACTGCAATAATAATGTTTCTGGCAGAGAGTTATAACTCTCGTTGGGGCAATTTACAATTGTCTCACCCCCGTGGGAACCACATTATTTTTAGGTGGACGCAGACGAGGAGGCAGGAACCCTTCAGTAGGAGAAGGACAGCAACAGCAGCCGCAGGGACAACAGTGAAGTCTCAGGTGGAGACACTGGTTGTTTTGCCTTGTATAGATGTAGATATAGTCCTATGTGTCATCTCTGTACTCTCAGGTCCTCGGAGTAGTAGTTAGTGCTTTTGAGATTTTGACTCAGTGCCTCGATATTTTATACTTCCTAGGTTTAGTTTAACAGGGCAGTTGATGCTTGTAATTCTCAGGAAGAGATGATACATGACATGTACCTTTAAACTAGAATGTAAATATGTTACTTTGGTTCTATGTGAGAAAGTTTTCCTTTGATGGATCTATTGGTAAAAAGATTTTAATTTTTAGTGATTTTTGGTAATCCGCTGCTTAGTGATCGCTTCTGCATTCGTTAATCATATTTTTGTGAGTTGGATTCTACAATTTAGTGGTATCAGAGCTCTAGGTTCACTGAGTCTAAAGAGACATAGAACTAAGGTTGTTGAGTCTGTTCTAAGTGTCTTCCAGTTTATCTGATAGTATCTTCTTCTCACATAGGAGAAGAATAACTTGAAGATGTCTGGACCACATGAAGAACATGCTGCTAAGAGCAGCGCTGCTGCACTAGGAGGAGGTGCAAGAGACCAAAATAGGGAAGGGCATGTACTTGAACAGCCCCAGATTGACCCAGATATGATAGAAAACCCAGCCCTCCATGCTCTATTTGAGAAATTCCTGACAGCCATGACACATGGCAGACAGGATGCCGCCACCTGCACAAAGGGCACCATCCCATCATGAGGGTTATGGAGCCGGTAAGACTTTCGAGAGACTTTGCTAGGTTGGAGCCATAGATTATGCTGGTACATCTGATCCAACAGATGCTAATTTGTGGCTGACAGAGCTGGAAAAGGCTTTCAGGATCCTTGATATTCCTGAAGCTGAAAAGGTAAGACATGTTGTGTACCTCCTGCAAGGGAGTGCTGGTCATTGGTGGATGATAGAGGAAGATAAGAGACCAGGTGAAGAAATTGGATGGGAGGTATTCCGACGAGAGTTCATCAGTAGATACTTCCCTAAGACGTATCTAGACGAGAAGATCTCTCAATTTGAGAGGATCAGACAAGGACAGATGAACGTTAGCGAGTATGAAGCTAAGTTCATGGAGCTATTGCAGTTTTATTTGCAAATGGCAGTTAATTATGAGGAAAGAATTCGGCATTTTGAGAAGGGATTGAATGCTGAACTGACCACTCTTGTGTCTACTTTAGAGAATAGGGAGAGGTTTTCCACCTTTTTGGAGTCGGTAAGGAGGATAGAGAGGTCTGAAATCAAGAAATGATGGACTAGTGGCAAGAAGGTATGCACTCAGTCTCAAGGACAAAGATCTGAAAGTTTTAAGAAGTCGAGATTTTCTACATCGATAGCATTATCGAGATTCCATACCCAGACGCAATGGACGTCAAGTAAGGGTAGGGATCGTAGTAATGTTCCAAGTAGAGCCTCTGACATAGCATCAACATCGGCGACTGGGTCTCATAGACCCTATATTGCGCCCAAGATCTGTTACCAATGTAGACAAGCGGGACATCTAGCAAAGGATTGTCCAGATGGGAATTCGATGATGACTCAACCCTAGAGGCAGAGTCAACAAGGCTCACAAAGGAGGTAGTTTTCTAGTAACAATAGAGGACGTGGATAGACGTCCCATACAGGTCAGATGAAATAGTGTCGTTTTAATATTTCATTTCATGATTCTATGTGTTAAAATAAGAAAGTAGTTGTTTTGAGCTTTCCCTAACTAGTCCTATAAGGACACAAGGAAGATGAGAATTTACAATTTTCTTAAGTTCTCTTTAAAAGGCTTTATAATCTCACTTATCTATGTGATAAAACATGAGATATAGAAGTGATGTCAAAAGAAAAATCCAGGAATGAAAGATTTTGTGTGTATAATGATACGAAGAGTGAGGAATATGGTAGTAAATGAAGTGCATACTACCCAATCTCAATACTTGTATACCCTGGTCAGGTATATGATTATTGAAGATAAGGCAAGTATGAAACTCTTAGATTGTTATCTTTTTTATTACTCTGATCAAGTAGTCATTCTGAAACAATCTAGAGAGTATAATGAAATTAAAAAGGAATAGCTAAGTGAACATTCCCAATTAAATAGGAAAAGCTAAGTGAACATTCCCAATTAAATTGGAAAACCTAAGTGAGCATTCCCAATTAAATAGGAAAAGCTAAGTGAACATTCCCACTTAAATAAGAAAAGCTAAGTGAACATTCCCAATTAAATAGGAAAAGCTAAGTGAACATTCCCAATTAAATAAGAAAAGCTAAGTGAACATTCCCAATTAAATAGGAAAAGCTAAGTGAACATTCCCAATTAAATAGGAAGAGCTAAGTGAACTTTCCCAAATAAATTGCTCAGTGAACTTTCCCAAATAAATTGCTCAGTGAACTTTTCCAAATAAATTGCTCAGTGAACTTTCCCAAATAAATTGCTTAGTGAACTTTCTCAGTGAACTTTCCCAATTAGAGTGCTAAGTGAACTTTTCCAACCACATAGGGTTTGCTAAGTGAACTTTCCCAAACAAATAAAGGATTGCTGAGTGGATTACCTCTATTAAATGTATATGTTTCTCCTTTGATAAACGATCTTAGGTGATGATAAGGGTATGTTACTTTGTGTTTCTTCCTTTCAATTAACATGGTAATCAAGTAAGTATTATGACATTGGATGTGCATGGATTAGAAATAATCTATTGATGGATACTTTG
This sequence comes from Alisma plantago-aquatica, assembly GCA_963693085.1. Taxonomy (NCBI): domain Eukaryota; kingdom Viridiplantae; phylum Streptophyta; class Magnoliopsida; order Alismatales; family Alismataceae; genus Alisma; species Alisma plantago-aquatica. Next base: position 996,942,430 of record OY856413.1, on the reverse strand, counting down.
AAAAGTATCAGTTGCTTTGGACTTTGGTTCCAAGATAATGACATATGGAGCAAGCAATGTCCTAAGATAAAAGAAATACTTTGTGCATGTACCTTTGGTGGTAATAGCAGAGAAATGAATATGATAAGGATTATATGTGTTCTCAACACATATGATGAAAACCAAAGTAAGGATTATGGTACCTGAGAAATAATAGATGATTATGTTGGTTACCTATATTATCCAACTGTGAAATCAATCTTGTTACCTAAAATAATATGGACACCATATGTTAGGGCTTTATGCTCTGCATAAACATAAACATTGATAAGGTTGAACTAATGGAAGGAACTTTGTGTGGACTAAAGATCTATGGTATCTCCTTGACATTAAGATGTTATGTAGAGGCTTGATGGTATGATAAATGATTAAAAATTGTCCCTCCTTTTTCCTGGGATTTTGGGGACAAAATCCTTGTTAGGGGTTTATAACTTGTAACATCCCTGACCTGGGTTATGCTTTAACTCTAGGTGTTTTGATTAAGAAAGATAATTATATGCTTAATCTTATTTTGTAGAAAGTAATTAAGGCTCAAGAGGAACTTATATTTCAATTTTAGTCCTTGTTGAATAATATTGAAATAATGTTTTACTTGATTTGGACTAAAGTGTAAATTACCCAAGTTGAGGGGTTAAATTGCAAATGGTGTATGATAAGATGTTCCTCATGTGTTGAAGCATCATGAGAATGAAGATGGTGCAGAGGTATGGCTTGTGGTAGCCTGAGTACCAAGAAAGAGTTGATAAAGCAATGTTTATGCATTAAAACCTAGTTTTGGTGTAATGTGCAATTTACCCAAAAACCTAGGGTTCAATATGCAAATTACCACTTCAATAAGGTCCCTAATGTATATTGGCATCATGTTAAGGCAAGAAAATGAGAGGGGCGCCTCATTAGAATCATTTTGGAGGAGAGAGAATCTTGATATTAAAATAATCAAGATTTAAGCATAATTGGAACTTTACTTCCATTTAATGCAAAAATAAATAAAATAATTGAAGGGCCTTCAACCAAAAACGATATGGTTGAATTTTCTCAAGTCTGAACACCTTTGTGCCTTTGCTAGGCCACAAAAATATCCAAGGGAAGTGGATAACTCACTCACCTTATTATAAGGAAACGAAATATCCACTCACTTATGGATATTTGTATAATATGATTTGAGGTGCTTAATTTGCTTTTCTTTAAATCATGGATAATTGATGGTAATAAGAGGCAAACAAGATAGCCTCAGATCCAAGGAGTTGAGGGGGAAGAGGCGGCAATATTTTTGGGATTAAATGAATTTTTATATGGCATTTTTCTCTCTCATTGAATTTCTTATAGAAAGACCCTTTATAAGCCAAAACAAAGTCTTTTCCATTTCCACTTATTTCCCTTGCTTGGAAAACGACCAAAGGAGCTTTGGAGGATCAGGAGTACGACCCCAAACCTGTTGGTAAGCTTCTTGACCTCCTTTCACCTTGAATCCATGGTGAAAATCGAAAATCAATGCATGAATTCTTCTTATCTTGATCCCCTCTTCAATTCTAACCATTCCTTTTCACTCAAAGCTTGAGGAATAGCCTTGGAATAGTGAAAAGAGTTGCATCCACCATTGTTGAGGTGATATTGAAGCTTTGGAGCTCAATTGGAGGTGGGTTTTATAACTTGAACCCTTAATATTGTTATTGCATTCAATTCCTTATCAATTGTTGATACTTTCTTCATTCTCGGAATTGTTTTTGGTTGATTGATGCAATGACCATGGAAATCACAGAAAACTTCGTGGGTTTGGAGCTTGATGATGATGACATCATCATAAGCACACACCTCCCCAAATATCTCTTGCAAACTCTTTCAACAAAATGGTCCAAACAGTTTCATCAAACTGTTTGGAGGTTTGGACTCCAAACCATTTAGAGGAGTTGACCATTTGGATTGGTTGACCATTTGAGGTCTAAACCCTAGTATGTTTTGGATGATTATCCAATGGCTCCAATTGATCAATTCAACTTATGGACAAACTTTCAAATAGAAACCCTAATCGGCTAAGTGTTGATTTTGCAATTGATTAAGTTGATGTTTTGGGTTGAGTGACACAAACGGTTTCAAAACTATTTGGGAATCACCCAAAAGGTCTCAAGACTGTTTGGAGGTCTAGGGTTGAGTATGGTTAAGTATTTTAAGACCCAAAGATATCAAATTGCATTACAGTCAATAGCTCAAGTGATGATTGATTCAATGATGCAAACCCTTAGTGAATGTCATAGATTTCAATGATGGTTTGAGGCAAATGGTCTCACGACCATTTGGAAATCATCCAAACGACCTCAAGACTGTTTGGAGATCATTCAATACCGTTTGAGGTCAGGCCGTATCATGTAATGATGATGGTTCACTGATTTCAATTGAATTGGTTCCACAATGTTAACCATTGATGGATCCTCGATTCCAAAATCCTAAGTGATGGTTTCTTGATTATCAACCATAGTTAAATTGGGTTCAAAACCCTAATTGAAGGTCCAATTGAAGGGTGATTTAGTGGTTCAATTGAAGAATAAATAGGTGGCCCAATTGATAGTTGGTCCATAGATTAGAACCTTGAATTGTTTAAGTGTTGAAGACCCTTTTTGGTCCATTCAGTTTTGAGAGGGGGACTGGACCAAACGGTCTTAAGACCGTTCGAGTCCAAATAGTCTCAAGACTATTCGGGACCAAATGGTATTAAGACCATTTGAGACCAAATGGTCTCAAACCGTTTGGAGACCCAAGTCCATTCGGTTTCAAGATGTGTTGTCTAAACAGTTTCAAGAACTAACTTTGATAAATGGATTCAAACTGTTTGAACTTAATTGGTCAAGATCGTTTGAGGCCTAAGTGACCAAGACCGTTTGAGGTCTAAGTGACTAAGACCTTTTGAGTTCCTAATTGGTTAAACCATTTGGACACCTAATATGATCAAAGGTCAATTAGCTACTTGATTATTAATGATGTAGATCAATGGTGATTATGAAGGTTAACCCTAACTATGTGTACATAATTGAAGGGCTGACCTAGATCAATCTTGGAGTAGTTAACATCCTAGAGAGGATGAGAGAGAGAGAAAGAATGAGAGAGATGATTGATTACATAATAAGCTCTAATTCTCCCATTATGAATAAATATGTAATCAGGGTTTGATCCATAACAATGAGATCATGAAATCCTCATTGAAAAGATTGATGTACCTTGATCCTAATTTAGGGCAAGGCTATGTGAACCCCTAATTTAGGGCAAAACTGAATGAAACCATAATCTAAGGTGATGATGTAACCCTAACTTAGTGTAACAATATGAGAAACCCTAATTTCTTGGGAATTGTACATCTTAACCCTAATTTGGGGTAACGAGGTATGAGAAACCTTACTTGGATGTGAATGGTAAACCTTAATCCCTAAAATGGGATGAAGATGCATGAAACCCTAATATAGGGTAGTGCTACTAATGCTATGTGAAGCCCTATCATTGGGTGATGTAGTGTGAAATCTTAATTTCACATAATACTAGGTGAAATCGTGATATAGAAAGATGATTATGTGAATCTCTAATGAAGAGAAATACTATGTGAAATCCATATAATGTATGGAAAATACTATGTGAATCCTCAAATTATAAATATGGAGAATCCTATTCCTAATAATGGAATAGTGATTAATGTATTGGCAAATACCTAGATGGGTTGATAATGGATATCCTTACAATAATAATTTGTAACTCAAGAAGGATTCCATATCATTGACAATGGTTATACATTCTAAATAAGTGACTTATGACCAATACATTACATGATAAATGTAATGAACTGGTGCATAAAGTATTAGAATGAGGAATACCCTAATACAAGCTAAGTGGATGAACTCAAGTAAGATGAAGGTGTTAAGGGAAGTGATACATCAAGATATGATAGATATCACATCCAACACCCCAATACTAATATACCTTGATGTGTTTTAAGTCCAATATAATTGAATGAGTGACATATGAGATGTGTCATGTCAATTGTTACATTGAGATGTAATTAACCTTATTGAATGTAAGTTAACATGCCTTATGAAAATGTTAATCCAAACCTATAAAATATGATGTAATCATATTCTGGTAAAGATGAGAGAGAAACTCATACTGTGTGTTGATAATTCATTTAATGATGAATGATGAGAATGAATAAGTATGATTGAATACTTATGTTATCCATATTGATTCCTAGCTATGCAAAGCAATGAAATAGGACTTGATCATTAATAAAATGATCTTGAGAACCTATATGGTTATTTGTGTCAAACCCTAATATAGGGTAATGCTATGTGAAACCCTAATACAGGGTAATGCTATGTGAAACCCTAATAGAGGATGATGCTATATGAAGTCTTAACACAGAGTAATCCTATGTGAAGTTCAAATACATATTGATAAGTTATAAATCTAATATGAAAACCCTTGTATTGCATGGTATTGATGTATGATTGTTATCATGAGTATTAATCAAGCAGGAATATTGAGATGATGAGCATAGCCAGGTATGGACTATGATGCTCTGTATATTGAAACTGTTTATGGGCTTTATAAGCCATAATATGCTTTGTTGCCTATTAAGGGGTAACAAGAGGAGATATGAGCTTTGTGAACTATGTGGAATGCTTTGTGTAAAAAGAATCATAATATCCTTGGTCAGATGACCTGAAGGTATTAAGTTACCTAATTAGTGGTAACAAGTTTCCTATGTTGAGTTAAAGGTTCAAACACCCATATTCTATAATCATGATGATGAACTTGTTAAGAAATGGAATTGTACCTGATAAGCTGAGGGATTAAGATCCCAATACTTTATGAAAAGAGTTTGGCTACAAGCCATAACTCCACAAAGATAATGCCAGACATTAGCTATGTGATCTAAGCCAAAAGAGAGTATATGATGCAGTTATAACTCTACAATGATTAAATGTTATACATGTTCTTCATATTCCTTAAATGGATATGTGACATGATGCCTTATCAAGTCATAGCTGCAATGCTTTAGATAAGAATAATGTTCTAATCTATTAGACAATGAAGTAACTGTTGTTAAACAATTATGATTCCTATGTTCAGTTTATTCTTATTAAAGTGCAATAATAATGTTTCTGGCGGAGAGTTATAACTCTCGTTGGGGCAATTTACAATTGTCTCACCCCCGTGGGAACCACATTTTTTTTAGGTGGACGCAGACGAGGATGCAGGAACCCTTCAGTAGGAGAAGGACAACAACAGCAGCAGTAGGAACAGCAGTGAAGTCTCAAGTGGAGACATTGCATGTTTTGCCTTGTATAGATGTAGATAGAGTCCTATGCGTCGTCTTTGTACTCTTAGGTCCTCGGAGTAGTAGTTAGTGCTTTTGAGATTTTGACTCAGTGCCTTGAGAATTTATACTGCCTGTATTTAGTTTAACAGGGTAGTTGATGCTTGTAATTCTTAGAAAGAGATGATACAGGACATGTACCTTTAAACTAGAATGTAAATATGTTACTTTGGTTCTATGTGAGAAAGTTTTCCTTTGATGGATCGCTTGGTAAAAAAGTTTTAATTTTTAGTGAGTTTTGGTAATCCGCTACTTAGTGATCGCTTCCGCATTCGTTAATCCTGTTTTTGTGAGTTGGATGCTACAATATCCATCCATGGTGATCAACCAGGAGGCCTCCAATGACAACCGTCCTGGTGAAACTTGAGAAAGAAGCAAACTACATCAAGGATAGTCACTACACTTGATCTAGAAATAGTATACACCTTGCAACCATTCCTTCCCAATTCATAGTTGTTGACATAGTGTGCTATCTAAGTAGAATACACTAGTAATTTTTTTTGTTTCTATTGCAATATCTGATGTCATATTTCCCTATAGTGGTATCAGAGTCATGTCAATTTACTATGTTTTGGGATTTGATTGATATGATCAAATTTTGGTTTTATCATTTATTTATTACTTGCAACACAAATATTTAAATTATTAACATGCATACCCGATTAAATACCACATGTGATTCCTATATATGATATATATATATGCAATTTATATACATTTCCCTAAAAGTTTTTTTGATGATGCATGTAAGCATGGTTATGGCCAATAACCTCATAGATATTTGTGCTTGGTTGGATGGTTATTATTACTATTTATATCTTGGTTTGTGTACCAAGCGTCTTTCTCTTTTTCAATGTAAAAGTATCAATACCTTCCTTCCTATGATTCCCTCAAATGTAACTTGAGGTTTCCCTATTACAATGTAATAAGTTAAATAGGAATATGATAATTTTTATTTCTTGTTATGTCAAATAAAGCGTTCTACACCAGAAAAACTAACCAACTATGAATTTGAACCAATTGATTAGAAGATCGAGGAGGCTAGACAACAAAAGGAGTCGACCGATCAGATGGTGGACCAACTGACCAACTGAAGAAGTCCATATGTCACTTGAACCAAAGACCAGGTGACCAATCTAAGAGACCAACCGACCGACTAGGAGGCCAACTAATCAGTTAATGAGTTGAATTGATCAACCCAGATTGTTTCATGTACAAATCATCATCAACAACATGTTGCTACATATGATGTAGACCTTAGATGGTAGTAATTGTTTATGGTTCCAATGAATTACATTAGTATGGCCATAACCATAATTTGTGTTTTACCAATTGCATCTTTTGTTTGTGGATATAGTATGTATAGGATACATATAAGTATTTGGTGATTGGATATATATATATAATCTTTCAATCAAATATATTAAGTCTTAGATGCTTTCCAATACACATGAAAAGATTGATTGACTAAGTGTGGGCACACAAAGTGTGGTGCATCGTCCATCTCGTGGAAGTTTGATGGTAATTATGTGGGCCTACCAAGCAGGGTGCATTACTATCGTGTTGGATTTTGGGACAAACTTAACAAGGTGACCTTAATGAGATTAAGTGCCTAGAAGTATGCAGATGACTATGGAAAAGCGTTGTGCATATCATCTATCCAAGAATTGTATGAGATACAATTTGCAAAAGTTGCCTACATTAATAATTCATTATGGACTCTAGCATTGGCCTGGTAACAACTAAATTGTTTTGGGTCTTATCTCCCTAGAAAGTTGTATGTCATAGTCTTCCGAATTGATATGTGATATATGTCAAAATAGTGGGAGCAATAATAAACCAAAGGTCTAATTAACACTGTCAAATTTTATTGTAATAAATCAAATCAGATAGTGTTTTTGACAAATTGCAAATTTTTCTTGTAGAATCAAATGACAACTAACGACGCGTTTTCTTTACGAGCAGTCCTTGGGAAGGACAAGTGGAATGGGAATAATTTCCATGAATGGTTCAAGACGTTGAGAATTGTTCTCACACAAGAGTGAAAGATCTATGTTCTAAAGACACAAGAGCCTAATGAACCTGCTCCCACTATGCCTAGGACTGACAAAGTTGCTTACAAGAAGCACTTAGAAGATGTCATAGATGTCAAGTGCCTAATGTTATTCTCAATGAAATATGAGTTGCATAGATATCATGAGAACATGGATGTTGTTGAGATGGTAACAAATCTTAAGAACATGTACCAAGATCAAGTAAGACAAGAGAGATATGATGTTTCCAAGGCTTTGTTCAAATGCAACATGGTAGAAGGAGATCCAGTAGGTCCCCATGTGCTCAAACTTATTGGGTATGAGAGAACCTTGCTAGATTGGAACTTCCATTGGGTCAAGAGTTGGACACATATGTGATTATGCAGTCACTTCCACAGTCATACATCCTGTTTGTGATAAACTACAATGTGAATGATTTTGACAAGCCATTTTCAGAATTACTTGGCATGTTGAGAACAATTGAGGTGCAGATGAAGAAAGACAAGCCCAAGTATGTGAAGATGATCAACAGAGGCAAAGGGAAGTCCAACGGAAAAGGAAAATCTAAGAAGAGTTCTAAAGCTAGCCAGTAGCCCTAGTCTTCTACATTCAAAGCAAAGAGAGGGGTGACCAAGGGAGGAAATTGTCACCACTATCACCAACCTAGACACCGGAAGAGGAATTGCCCTCTCTACCTAGAGGAACTAAGGAAGAAGAATGAGGGGATAGATATTTCCACTTTAGGTATATATGTGATTGAGATAAATTTGTCCAATTCTCCATCATGGGTACTAGATACCAGATGTGGATCTCACATATGTTCGAAGATGTAGGATATGAAAAGAAGTAAGCCTTTAGGAAAGGGCAAGGCTGAACTGCACATTGCAAATGGAGCAAGAGTTGCTACCATTGTAGTTGCAACCTTTAATTTACATCTACCCATGGGGATTGTAGTATAGTTAAAGAGTTGTTATTTTGTACCTGCCATAAGTAAAAACATTATTTCTATATCTTATATGGACAATGATAGATATTTATTTTCTACAAAGAATGGTCAATGTTATTTTTAAAAGATGAGATCTTTTATGGCAGTGCCCTAATTTCCTATGGTCTAAATTTGTTAGATTTAAAGAAAAAAATTTATAATGTAAATACCAAAAGACTAAACTCAATAACTCAAACAAAACATATATTTGTCATTGTTTTCTAGGGAACATTAATGAGAAACACATTTCTAAACTCCATAAAGATGTCTATCTAGACTCTTTCAATTTTCAATCAATAGAGACATGTGAGTCTTGTTTGTAGGGCAAGATAACAAAGACTCCCTTCACTGGTAACAGTGAGAGGGCTAGCGATCTATTAGGACTCATACATACTGATGTATATGGCCTTTCAGAACAAATGCTAGAGGTGGTCATAAATACTTCATTACCTTTACTGATTGTTTCAGTAGGTATGGTTATGTTTACTTAATGAAATATAAGTAAAAAACCCTTGAAAAGTTCAAGGATATCATGAATTAAAAACAAAAACAACTTGGTAAAAGTATTAAGACACTTCGTTCTGATCGAGGTGGAGAATACTTAAGCCAAGAGTTTGAGGACCTTATACAATACCGTGGCATCGTATCACAATGGACTCCACCTACAACACCAAAACACAATGGTGTACCAGAAAGAAGGAAACACACATTACTAGACATGGTGTGATCAATTATGGGTTTTGCTAATCTTCTGACTTCCTTTTGGGGTTATGATCTAGAATTCACAACATTTACACTGAACCATGTACCGTCTAATTTGGTTCAAAAGACACCATATGAAATATTGTATGGGAAGCATCCCAATATATTTTTTTATGAAGATTTGGGGATTTGAAGCTTACGTGAGAAAGTAGTTTCCCGAAAAGCTTGGGCCCAAACCAGATAAATGTTATTTTATTGGATATCCTAGGGAAACTAAAGGACACTACTTTTATACTCCATCTGACAACAAAGTGTTTGTAGCCAAGGATGTGGTTATCCTAGAAAAGTAATTAATTTCTAAAGGAATCAATGGGAGGAAAGTAGAACTCGAAGAGGTTCGAAACCAACAAGAAAGCACTGTACCTATAGAGGTATAAGAGGAAAATATAGAGTAACAAACCATTGTGGAATCTCAAATTCCTCATGTAACATAGGAACTTTGTAGATCTAGTAGGACATGCCTTGAGCCAGAAATATTTAGTTATCTTGTGACTCAAGAAGGTGACGAGTTGGTCATTGATGATGAGCCAACAACCTACCTAGAAGTTGTTAAGGGACCATAATCTAAGAAATGTCTTGAGTCCATGAGATCTAAGATGGAATCCATGTACACCAACAAAGTATGGACCCCGGTGGATCCACCTAAAGGGTAAAACCCATAGGGTGGAAGTGGGTGTTCAAGAAGAAGACTAACATGGACAGTAATGTAAAAACTTACAAAGGTAGATTTGTTGCAAAGGGTTTTCGAAAATTTTAAGGTGTTGATTATCATAAAACCTTTTCTCCAGTTGCCATGGTCAAGTCCATTAAGATCATGATTGACATTTCAGGTTATCATGACTATGAGATTTGGAAGATGGATGTTAAAACCACATTCTTTAACAAAAATCTTCTTGAGGATGTGTACATGACACAACCCAAGGGTTTTATAAAAAAGGATGCAAATAAAGTTTGTAAGATACAAAGGTCAATCGATGGATTGAAGCGAGCATCTTAGAGAAGGAATCTTCGATTTGAAAAAATAGTCAAAGAGTTTGTCTTTGGTCAAAATGAAGATGAACCATGTGTTTACAAGAATGTTAGTGGGAGAATGATTTTATTATTCATATTGTAAGTAGATGAAATACTATTGATGGCAAATGACATCCCTACTTTATAGATGGTATAGACCTGGATAGGAAATACATTTTCTACGAGGATGTAGGCGAACTAGCCTATATCTTAGGAATTAAGATCTATAAAGATAGATCTAGAAGGTTTCTTGGCCTAAGATAGAGCACATAAATTGACAAAGTGCTAAAAAGGTTCAGCATGGAGGACTCAAAGAGAGGAAAATTGCCCATATCTAGTGGCATTAGTATCTCTAAAGCTCAATGTCCTAGTTTTTGTGAAGAACGGGAGCGCATGAGTGAGATTCCATATGCATCTGCAATTGGATCTATCATGTACGCAATGTTATGTACTCACCCTGATGTCTCATATGCCTCGAGTATGACTAGTAGGTATTACTCAGATCCTAGTAAATGTAACAAGTGTGTCATAAAGAACATCCTCAAGTACTTTATAAGAACTATATATCAATTCCATGTTTATAGTGGTAAGGAAGAGTTGGTGTTAAAGGGTTACACCAATTCAAGCTTCCAAATCGACAAACATGACTATAGATCGCAATCTAGATTTGTGTTTTACCTAAACAATAGTGTTGCAAGCTGGAAGAGTTCCAAGCAAGAGACATTTGCTTACTCTACAATAAAGGTTGAGTATATTGTTACATCTAATGCAACAAAAGAAGTTGTTTGGATAAAGAAGTTCATTATTGAATTTGGGGTAATTCCAAGCATCAACGATGTACTAGAGTTATGTTGTGACAACAATGGAGCTATTGCACTAAGGATCCTAGATCACATCACCATTCCAAACACATACAATGGATTTTTCATCTATATGAGAGATAGTACAATGAGGAGATGTGAAAATTTGCAGATTACTAATTGAAAGTGATGCGGTTGACCCCTTGACAAAAGCATTGTTTGCAGTAGAAGCATGAAGGTCATGTTAGGTCACTTGGGATTAAATTCATGGGCAATTTGCTCTAAGTGCAAGTGGGAGTGTTTTGGTATGTATGACCTGAGAACCAATCATATGATGATTGTACTGACATATCTTGTAACCAATTTGATTAATCATAAAGGTAATATTCCATTTATTCTATTTTATTTAGTTATACAATAATGATGTTATACAATAAATGTCTAGAGAGTGATGTTACTCGATGGCGTGTGTCTTCTGGTTGAGGACCTGAACAATAAGATAATACATATGTTAAGAGTATATACATTCTTGTTATGTCCCTAGTTTTTTGTTATTGTGGAAGTTGATAGAAAATAATAACACATGATACTACAATGTGAGTTGCTTGATGATGGAATCTTATTAATCATGATATGTGAAATCAAACCAAACACATAGGTACTTGTTAGATAACAATGTATCAGACAAACCCAGCTTGAGTGATACATGGAGACCATGGATTGGTATTCATAATTAGCTCGCATAGTGATGGTGGTAATTGTGGCTTATAGACTTGAAATCACTAAACTCATCACATGTCTTTTGATGTACTTTGACATCATCTAATGCGACCTTGAATAACTAATAAGGGTTACCATAAAGGTGATGGTTGGATACATTGTGACACATGGTGAATGACTATGACTGATGTAGATGGGATTTGTCCTCCCCTACAAGAGTTTGATATCCTTACCACTTGATAAGAGAGACTAAGAAATGCATGTCCATGTGCATGTGAGTCAATATATGATGTTGAGCTCACATATATATCAGACTATAAAGTCCCAGGATTTGAGGCCTTGGATAGAATGATCTTATAAGGAATGATTGGACTACCCATATCACCAAGGTGCACCTCTTTTTTTGGGAGCCCATCACTAAAGAACTCCATAGTTAAGTGTGCTCAACTTGGAGTAGTACTAGGATGGGTGACCAGTCAGGAAATTGACCTTGTCTTGCACGTGAGTGAAGACAAAGCACACAGTTAAGGCTAGTGGTGGTTTGTGGGGCCATTCGTCATTCTTGAACCTCTACTAGAGCCTTAGGCAGTGGGCTCGGGTATTACAAAAGGTATCAAAGCCAATTTCCCTCTAATAGGTGGGGCCCACATGGGCATGTGGCATGCCAGTCTTAAGCTGTGTGGTCTAGGCATGTTGGAAAGGGTTGTACCCTTGTGTGGGTATTATATGATCGGGAGTTGGGTGTCCATGGGCCATTTTGAGTCCACACTGAAATGGGGAAATATTATGAGGCCTTATAGTTGATCCTTGATGAGGACATCAAGAGTCTAAGTGAGAGAGATTGTAAAGTCTCAGGATTAGAGGCCTTGGATAGAATGATCTTATAAGGAATTATTAGACTACCCATATCACCAAGGTGCACCTCCTTTTTTGGGAGCCCATCACTAAAGAACTCTATAGTTAAGCATGCTCAGCTTGGAGTAGTACTAGGATGGGTGACCCGTCGAGAAGTTGACCCTGTTTTGTGCGTGAGTGAAGATAAAGCACACAGTTAAGGTTAGTGGTGGTTTGTGGGGCCATTCGTCATTCTTGAACCTCTACTAGAGCCTTGGGCAGTGGGCTCAGGTGTTACACAGACAATCTACTCTTATTCAAGGAATGTGGATTGAATGTTAGAGAGGATGATAATTCCATTCCTTGAGTTCAATTTGGATATCAAAGACAAAAGAACTATACAATCACTATATCACTAACCAACTTGTAGGTTGAAGTTGTTCTTCAACTTTTAGATTATTTGAGTAGAAATGATGTCTTCCTAGATACCACTCATTGCTTGTGATGTCATTATTAGTTATGGACATTCACTGCCAACATAACTTGGGACCTATAAGGTTAGACGCATAGGATACACCTGGAACAGGAGTTCTACTCATTAGTGTGGTTTAAACTTGATTATGTAAGTGGTAGGTATTCAACCTAAACAATATTGGCAATTAGAAACCTCAAATGACCACTTTAGTTAATGAACCGATCAGTTCAGATGTTTGAACCAACCAGTTCAGGTTATGAACCGACTATTTGGTTGATCAATGAGATTGGACCAAGGATTGATACTAACGTCATGTTGTGCATTAATGGAATATTAAAATTCAATACAATTGCAAATACAAAACATAGTGAACCGATTGATTCAAGGGTTAAACCAATCTACTCACATGTGATCCGACCGCTTCATGGTTGGTAGGTTCTAAAAAACTCATGAAATTATATCTCTTTGATGCTAGATGATCTGGAAATCCTGACCCTGACCCTCCTATAAATATAGGGGTAGTGAAGGCTTTCAGAAGACACAACAATAAACTTTGAAGAATTTTGTCTTCTCATAGTCGTGGTAACATGAGAAACTGAGAAAATATTAAACCAAAAAGGGAGAGACATCAAGGAGAGATAACAAGCGAGAGAAATTTAACACTGGAACATTGACTAGAAGAGACAAATCCTTCTTGTTTATTCTAAAAGATTGACAAAAGTTCCCAGTGGTTCATGTGAATTATGTAGAGGTGAGGAGGCCTTTGCAACCCGCTAAGGAGGACGTCATCCACTGCCATACATGGTGATCATGTAGGAGGCCACCGTCGACAACCGTCCAGGTGCAACTTGAGAAAGAAGCACATTGTAGCAAGGATAGTCGATGCACTTGCTCCAAATGCAAGTATATTACTTGCAACCTTTACTTCCTAATTCATAGTTGTTGACACAATCTACTGTCTAAGGGGAATATGACAGTAAAATATTTTTGTTTCCACTGCCATATCCGATGCCATATTTCCCTATAATTACATATTTTGGTAACAAGTTACAGAACAAGATGAGAATACAACATATTCCTTTCATAGAGACAAGTCATACATTAGGGAAGTAGATAGAAGCATTGCTACATAAAGAGATGTTTGGAAATTCATGTGACATTAGGATCTTTAAGTGGAAAAAATCAATGTATGTGCAGTGTCTTTATCCATGCATTTGGATTTTCAACATACAAGAATTAACAAGGTTTGTGATCATGTCATCCACATGAGAGAGGCACAAAAAACTTTCTAAATCCTAGAAAATCCCTACAGAGTCTCTAAAACCTAAGGAATAGGCCAGATCTAACTTCCCTAGGACAAAGAGAGGGATAAAGAAGGGTTCTTCTGCTATATGAGGTAGGTCCCACCATGGAACTCCATGTGGTCTAAGACAAAGGATGTGATGGAGTAGAATTTTGGAATCCTTAAATGTCTAATGACATAAGTGAATTCATGCATGCTAAGTTGTTTTGAGAGTACCGAGTGTTTTGTCAAAGTTTGGATGTCAAATGATATTGATATCATGATTAAAGTCCTTAAATTTATACCTTTGTGAAGTATTTAATTGAATAGTCAAATAGTAGAGTTTTGACAAAAAAAATAAAATGGGATTTACCTTGGGTTGTGATAAATCTATGGTTGAAATTTCATAAAGATTGGATAATCCTAGAAGAAGTTATTGAGGTTTGAGTTTTATGAAATAATATGCACATTGAGGTACTTTGAACAAGGTAATGAATTATTGTTGCGAAGTTGTTGAAATCCGTCTAATCACACGCCCCTTGTGTATTGGGATGATTGTGTGGCTATTTTATGGCCGTGGATATTTAATCCAGTAACCATGGTACTTGAGAAGGTGATGCCACGGATCTGCCTCTAGCAGCCCTTAGATGTGGTGATCCGACGGCCAATAGTTTGTCTTCAAGCTACGGTTAGGCCATGCATCATGGGCGTCCGGCGATGCCCAGGTTTGACCAAGCCCACATCATGGTTGTGGCTAGATGGAAGAAACCAACCGACAATTGATCTCGTACACAGAGTGAACGACCTCTCTTGTGCAATAAACCAGGAGATCGAAGTAGGGAGAACGAGCTCTCAGCCTTTCTCTGGTCTCCATTGCTGAGAGCAGAGGTGTTTTTCCCTGCTGCTCCGTCACATCAGTTTTTGGCAGTGGAGAGCCCCTAGAGTCACGAAGAGGAACTGCCAAAATCAATCTCCATACCGATGTCCGCCGGATATCTTCCCCTGCGGCGGCGGCGGTTGAGAGTAGGCAGAGGCAGCATGCTCACACACGCCCATAACGGAGAACGCAGACGGGCTGGCAACGAGTTGATTACCAAAGGCAGATTGTGGAGGAGACGCAATACCAACAACAGCTTGGAGGCCGCCAGCGATCGTAGATAGCAACAAGAGTCAGGATCGCGGTGCATCCTTTTGACACGACGAAGATGAAGGCGACGTTATCAAAGGCCGAGGAGGAAGATTTCGTGACCAACCGCTCGCCAGAGCCTTCCCTCCCATGGAGGCGCCCCAACAGAGAGGTTGTTGTCCCAACGATCGATGCTATTGAGGAGATGGATATATCTGGGCGAGATGAGGAGGGGAAGGGAGAAACTATTCCCATCGTTTCCAGTAGATGTGAGGGCATGTAAGCCCTGTCATCGCTCACGGGTCTCAGTCACATAGACGACGGCGCTAGTTCTGGAGAGTCAACAATCTCGAGACCCTCCTCTTCACTGGAGGCAAGGCACCACCAGTGATCTAAGAAGGACTTTGCTGGACCTCTCAAGGTTCTACTTCCTCTCGTCTGGTCTGGATCTTTCGAGCGAGCTCACCAGAGAGGAACACCGACGGCCGCCGGGTAGCAGTAACAAAGAACGCTTGCAAAGCATCATCACAGGACGAAACCCCGAAGAGTCGAAGACGCGAGCATAGAGGAAACAAAAGTGTTTAGGAAGCACCAGGTCCACACAGACCCAACCGAGAACCGGCTGGCTCAAACAGAGAATGCAACCTTACTCGCCACGTGGCCATATGCGATTGGCTGCATCAGGTAAAAATCCTCATAAATGGCTAGATCTTAGAAAATGCATAATTATTAGTAGGTTTTTCAGAAAAATGTGAACAAGATACCAAAATTCTTAGAAAAATGAGTAGAATAGCATGGAACCATAGTATCAGGTTTTGATGCACAAATCTTAGTGATATCATGTAAGTTGTGAAATATTCATATCATGTATTATAAATGTCAAATGAAGACTTAAAACTATAAGAATGTTTCAGTAACTCCAAAATGTGACTTATAATCCATCTTATGTCAGTAATTATAATGTTGATGAATGAAATCATGTAATATGCTTCATATGGCTAATTAGGGCTATTAACCCTAAATAAAATGTAGAAAATACATCTATGACCAAGAAATAATGGAATTTAGTGAACATCCTCATTTCAGAAATTGGAAGATAAAAATGTAACTTTAATATCAGTAGTTTTGTATGAAATTCATGTTATATGATGATGGTTGCTCTTAATGTGATATAAACTCAAATATGTTTAATGAATATGATATAGGGTTAATACATGCACATAATGATAAGGAAACTAATGGACACACAATTGATTATGATTTGGAATATGAAATCAGTAAGATAACTCTAAGACAAGAATATAAGTAAAAGCGGGAATATTCGAATGAGTTAAGTAAACCCTAAAATGGATATAACTAGGGTTAATGATAATGAAAACCTGATGGTGATATGTGATCTTGTCTTCATCAGGGTTTGACTAAGAGTGGTAGTTGAATCTAGGAATATGTGGTTTAGAATATCTCTTTGGAAGGTATGCCCTTACCTCTTACTTGGCTTATTATATAGTATGCTTGCATTATATGTGTATTAAAATACTTGGCATATGATATTGGATGAAATGATTATCCTTGTATGATATCTTGCTTGATTTTCCATACTTATGGCTATGAACACATCAAACATAAATATTTATTTCATTATATGAAAGCAATAAACTCTTTGGTAGTATAATGCTTGGAAGTGACTTAACTCTTTGGTAGTCGGTTACATTGTACATATGATCTAACTCTTTGGTAATCGATCACAAAGGCCTTAATCTTGAGCTCCGTGAGAGTCAAGAGAATGCATCAAAACCTTTGGCGGTCAATGCATGGATATATAATGGAAAATGTTCCTAAAATATGTGTTCTCTTTTGTTGATAAACATTCTTTTTTCAAGTATGCTTTTTTTTATTCTTTTGTTACTGCCAAGTATTAGTTTTATCTTATTGCCAAACTTAGTAATGAAAGGTATATAAAAAGACATGTAGGCATACTCAGTACAATATTCTTCAATATTGTGTTGACATATACCACATGTAATCTTTTGTTTAGGTTGTGGACATATGATCTTGAAGAGCAGGATAGTTGAGAGTTGTGTTGCGAGCTGATGTGTAAGTGGACATGTTGTCTTAAGATCCTGTTGTTTAGTGGTAGTACATTTATATGTAAAAGTTTGCTAGTCAATATGTAATATCAAATGTTGTAACAATTCATTATGTAATTGTGGGCTCTGATCTCCAAAACCACGATATAAACTTAGCGGAAGCAATTCGATTAACAGCAGAATACGAAAATCACGAGAAATTAAAACTTTTCGAAAACGAGATCTTAAAAACATGAAACTCTTTTTATAAAAGTAAGATGAACTGTTTACATCTCTGATAAATCACTTCTCGAGTGATTATATACGTCATGATACAAAATCTCAAGATTCCAAAATTCTCAGATCAACAAACTCCTAGGACCTGAGTGTACAGAGACGACATAAGACTATTCTGACTACAAGACTAGACAGCACAGTGTTTCCACCTGGAGTCACTGCTGCTCCTGAAATAGCTGTTGTTGCTGTTGTCCACCTGCAGATTGGTTCCTTCGACCTCGACGTCCACCTAAAGGTAGAAATCTATGGGGTGAGACAATTTTAAATAATTGTACCAGCGAGAGTTATAACTCTCCGCCAGAAACTTTGTTAAAAGCAATTAAAGCAAATATCATGAACAGATAATTTAGGTTACTCACAGCAGGTTTACTAACAAATGCTCATCTTTATTTAAGGAATATGAAGAACATGTATACTAATACTTGAACAGGATAAGCAATATAATATCAATCAATGTTCTTCGTAGTTCAACCTAAGCAGTTATGCTACGCGGTTGATTATGTTTTACAAACATCATTATGCCCTGCGGAGATGAGGTATACCGCTCATACTCCAACCGATCACTAGTAAGTCGCATCGGTATCATACTAGGTCATCGAAAGAGCCGGATTCTCATGACCTTCAACTTCCTCAGTCAGAATGAGGATAAACATGCAGGACATCTAGTGTCTCTACTACTATAGCTTACCAGGGTATTCTGGTACTTTGCTATTAGAGTCACAGTGGCATTCTGTACTCTCTTCGCCATCGAAAGATTTCTTGTTTATCTCTCATCGATGCGGTATAAAAGTTTTCCTCGGGAGATTAGTGTTACATCACCCCGGCATAAATACATAGTGAAGGATTGATAGATTAAGATACATCTACATCAATTCCTACACTAGGATGTAAGATTTTACACATCCATATACCCCACATACTCAAAAGTATGTGCTCCAGGAGTTCCCTTAGGAAAACCTATTTCACCATCATATAACTTCTGACTATGATGGATCTATGATCAGGGTTCTACATGGTATGATTATACTTGATTAGTTAGGTACAATTTAGTATTCTTTTATCATCATACAAGTTCTCAAACATTAATCATTAACATAGCAACTATGAAGGAAGAATACTAAATGTAACAAGCCTAACTCTCATCAATTATCATTTCTCAATACTCTCATCACAAGTCATCTCTTAAAGCATGACCTTGATGGTATTCATGGCTCTCACAACCTATCAATCTCATAAGATGCTATTAACAAGGCATCAGGATATATGTCACTATTCATAAAGCTAACAACATGCTTTTAATGAATATAGTATCATCATCCATACCTGGATATGATTATCCTCATATAGGAACCTGCATGATTAAATCAACTGATAACAATAAATAACTCATTTAAAGAAGTTGTATCTCCCTACTCATACAAGAGCTAGGTTTCCCTGATTTTCATCAATTAGGGTTTACTATTCATAATACATGTCCTCATCCTAGAATTAGGGTTTACTATTCATAATACATGTCATCACCCTAGAATTAGGGTTTACTATTCACCTATTGGTGAATTGATCTCATAACATCACCATGTATGAGAAACATCATCATTAAAGTCCTCAGATAAGATTAAGATTCATCAATTATCATATTTAGGGTTTCCATGATCTCATCTGGAGGATCATACCCTAATCATGCACATTCATGTATATTGAAGGTATTTTACTTGAGTTTCCATCATAATTGGTACTTTCTCTCTCCTCATACTAGTAGATGGTGATTACACCACTCTAGATTTGGTTAGATTAAGTCCTCTTTGATTAACATAGACCAATTCACCACTCTTGAGTGATTAGGATTTGGTTAGGACAAAGTATCACTCAATTGAACCTTTCAAGGGCATTTTGGTAATTTACCCATTGACCATCATCATGGGTCAATTCATTAATCATTTGGTCCCTTAACATCTTAGGTTACCATTAGGGTTTGGATTAGATCATCATTGAACCTTTTACACTTTCAAGTGATTAAGTATAATCAACCTTGAAGGTCTCCAATTGGTTTAGGGTTTAACCTTCAATCTTCGACCCATTTGATTCTTAAATGACCTTGAACTCGTTTAACCTCAAACGACCTTGGACCCATTTGAGCCTTAAACGCGTGTGGACCTTCTTGACCTTAAACGGTTGTAGACCCATTTCAGTCTAAACGGGTGTGAACCCATTTGAGTCTAAACGGGTGTGAACCCGTTTGAGTTCAAACGAGTGTGAACCCGTTTGACTTCAAACGAGTGTGAACCCGTTTGAGGTCAAACGAGTGTAGACTCGTTTGGGCTTAAATGAGTGTGGACTCGTTTGGACTCAAATGAGTGTGGACTCGTTTGGACTCAAACGAGTGTGGACTCATTTGGACTCAAACGAGTGTGGACTCGTTTGGACTCAAACGAGTGTGGACTCGTTTGGACTCAAACGAGTGTGGACTAACTTGGGTTCAAACCGCATGAACATAAAGGTGACACATAGGTTATATTTGAATAGGGTTTCTTATGTTGAAGCCTTTAATTGATCAAGGCCATGTTAACCACTTATAATTTGAGTCAATTAGGATGAGCCTCAATCAATTGGACTCCAAAGTGACCCTCAATTGAAAGCCAATTAGGGTTTAGTCTAACTCAATTAGGGTTTCCAATCGGCTAATCATCAATGTTCAACAATATAATTCAAATCAGAGTTGAACCTATCAATTGACCTCCAATTGGGCCCAAACTTGGCTCAAACGGTCTTGAGGTCGTTTGGATGATCTCCATACGGTCTTGAGACCGTTTGCCCAAAGTTTTACCAAAAATTAAGTTGATTTGATAAGGGTTGAGTCCTAATTAAATTACAAATCAGCACTTTTCATCAATCTATCAATATCTTGTGATTGGACCCTCAAACCATCAAATTTCTTTAACCCTAGACCTTCAAACGGTCTTGGGGTGTTACTAAACGAGTGTGAACCCATTTGGATGAACCCCCTAACGGGTTTGAACTCGTTTGGGCCCTTCAACTCAACACTCACCACAATCTATATGAAGATCAGCAAATTTAACCCGATTAGGGTTAGGGTGTTGAAATGCCTTCAACTCTTAATCGGTTAAGAATTAGATCATGATTCTTGGTAGAAATGAAATTCAATCTATTATGAACAGGAATCCCAAACGGTCAATGCTTGGTCAACGCCTTCAAATGGGTTGGAACCCGTTTGCCCAAAGATTCAAGTTTAATCAGTTTAGAAAAACAGCACTTAATTCAATTCGATTGCCTAATTGATTGGCCTTCAACTTACGATTCCTTTGGAGTTAACCCCTCAAATTTGGTGGGTCATTAGCCTACATAATTGTGAACAGAAATCCCAAACGGTCAATGCTTGGTCAACGCCCTCAAATGGGTTGGAACCCGTTTGGCCAAACCGACCTATTGAACCCGTTTGGATTGAAACGAGTGTGAGATCGTTTGACCTAATGGTCCAAGATCATTTAGTAAAGTTGGATAAGGACCAACATAGGCATTAACGCCCCTTGTCTTCAACCTTGAAACCAAGGTCTGTTCTTCATGAAAAAGCTTGCAAGGGTGCAAAGAAGGAGGGGGAAGGAGAAGAACTAATCGTAGAAAACAAGAACAAAGATATGCATAACAAAGCTAAGGGTTAGAGTTATAAAACCCGCCTTAAGGTCGTTCCTTGAGCTCCAAGCTTCCAAGATTCAAGTCTTTAATGGTGTCTTGAGCTCCACAGGTCGGCCAAGGTCAATCTTTCAATAAAAAGATGGGGATGGTCGGCTAGAACAAGAAAGCTAAGTAAGAAAACTATCAAACCAACCTTGTAACATGATATCCTCCATGAGTTTGAGCAAGATGATGATCAAAGATTACCTAGAACTACTTGGCCGTTCTCCTCTTCTCCAAAGCTCTGTCCTAAGTCGGTCTAAGCAAGGAAATAAGAAAGGAAGGGAAGGAAACGTTCCTTTACAAACAAAGGAAGGGTGTATATATATGTTGGGGTCATTTCCAACATAAGGACAACTAGTTTCTCCTTTTCACAACTAGGTCCTTCCTTTCTTTTAGGCACGTCCCTCCTCTTCTTTATAAGGTAAAACTCCTTTTAAAACCAAGAACTAAAGGCAAGGAAGGTCAACTTATCACTAAGGTACATATGTACACAAGGGTCTCCTTACTTACATCTTGATGATTTAATTACAAAGGTGTTCCTTATAATATGATTATTCAAAGAAAGTGCCCTCTTCATCATTATTACTCTAAATGATGTCAAAAGTCATAAAAGATGTTCTAGATGATGTATTTTACAAGTTGCACCCCTTAAATTGGGTAAATTGCACTTTGATCCCATTTAGGGTTTTTAAGCACAAGGATCATTCCACAAGCTGCATCTTGATGCCCAAGCTTGGGAAATCCATCTTACCTCATCATATTTACTCATATGATGTCTCATCATCAGAGGAACATCTTAACTTGTGAAATTTGCAAGTTAACCCCTTAACTGGGTAATTTGCACAAGGTCCCTGTATTACAAAACAATATTACAACATTATTCAAAAGGGACAGAAAAAGGAATATATGTTCCTTAGAAACTTAATTGCATGCCAAAAGATAATCACAAGGATTTTTATTACACACTTAGGCAAAAAACCTAGGGTTAGCTCATAACCCAGGTCAGGGATGTTACAAATTATCCACCCCTTACAAGGATTTCGTCCCTGAAATCGATAAAACGTCTTAAGAGAAAAGAGCAGGGTATTTCCTTCTCATCTCATCCTCTAGTTCCCAAGTGGCTTCTTCAACACCACGGTGGTTCCAGAGGACTTTCACAAGGCTTATATCTTTCTTCTTTAACTTCTTAATTCTGTTATCAAGGATTGACACCGGTCCTTCCTCATAAGTTATATCTTCATTCAATTCTACTTCCATAGGTTGTAGAACTGACTCGGTATCGGGATGACATTTCCTTAGCATAGAAATGTGAAACACAGGGTGTAACCTTTGTATCTCTGGTGGCAGCTCTAGTTTATAGTCCACTTTTCCAATTCGTTCAATGATTGGATAAGGCCCCATAAATCTAGGAGCTAACTTCCCTTTCCTTCCAAAACGAAGGACTCCTTTCCAAGGCGAGACTTTGAGATACACTCTGTCTCCAACCTGGAACTCTAAAGGTCTACGACGCTTGTCAGCATAAGATTTCTGCCTATCCTGTGCAGTCTTAATCTGTTGTTGTATTACCTTAATCTTTTTTGTAGTTTGTTGTGCAAGATCAGGTCCTATCAACTAATGCTCACCAGTCTCATACCAACACAAGGGTGATCTACAACGTCTGCCATACAAGGCTTCATAAGGTGCCATATCAATACTATGCTGATAGCTATTATTATAGGCAAACTCTATCAAGCTTAGGTGTAGATCCCAACTTCCGGTAAACTAGAGAACACATGCTCTCAACAAGTCTTCCAAGGTCTGTATGGTTCTTTCCGACTGTCCGTCAGTCTGTGGATGAAAGGCTGTACTAAACCTTAACTGGGTGCCTAGTGCCCTATGAAGTTGTTCCCAAAAATGACTTGTGAACTGAGGACCTCTATCAGAAACTATGGTGATAGGAACTCCATGCAAACGCACTATCTCTTGAACATATAACTGGGATAACCTTTCAGCAGAATAGGTTGTTTTGACAGGTAAGAAATGTGCTGTCTTAGTCAACCTATCAACAATTACCCAAATGGAATCATGTCCTTTGTTTGTTCTAGGTAGACCAACAACAAAGTCCATGGTTACATGATCCCACTTCCACTGTGGTATGGGTAAAGGTTGCATTGTTCCTGCAGGCTTCTGGTGTTCAACTTTAACTTGCTGACACACTGGACACCTCAGAACACAACTCAGCTACGTCCTTCTTCATCCCAGGCCACCAATACATATCTTTCAAGTTTCGATACATCTTGGTGCTTCCTGGATGCATAGCATACATTGAAGAATGAGCTTCCTCCAGGACTAACTTCCTCAGGTTATCTACATCTGGTACTATCATCCTCCCATGATAGCATGCCACTTGATCATCTGATTCATGAAAACCTTCTCGCTTCTCATCACCATACCCAGATCTGATCTACTGAACTGCAACATCAACTTGATGTGCCTCCTTAATCTGCTCTCTTAGGGTGGGTTTAATATGCATCTCAGCCAACAACCCGGCAATCCATGACACCTTCATCTGTACATTGTCTTGCCTTAAGGAGATAATCATATCTCTCCTAGGGCATACTAAAGAGTTTAATTGTGCCCTATCAGAGGATGATGTTACTGATTTCCTACTCAAGGCAACTGCAACTACATTGGCCTTTCCTGGATGGTAATCTATTGTGCAATCATAATCCTTGATTAACTCCATCCAGCAACGTTGCCTCATGTTAAGCTCATGCTGAGAGAAGATATACTTAAGGTTTTTGTGATCTGTGAAAATATGGAATGTCTCTCCATAGAGATAATGTCTCCAGATCTTCAGGGCATGAACCACATCAGCTAACTCCAGATCGTGTGTCGGATAATTCTCTTCATGTTTCTTAAGCTGTCGTGAAGCAAAAGAAATCACTTGCTTATCCTGCATCAACACGCATCCGAGTCCATTCTTGGAGGCATCACAGAAAATTATGTATCCTTTTCCTTGCTCAGGTAACACAAGCACAGGTGCACTTGTCAACCTCTCCTTTAACAGCTGAAAAGATTGTTGACACTTATCACTCTAGGTAAAAGGAACATCTTTCCGGGTTAACTTGGTTAAGGGTAAGGCTACAGAACTGAAATTCTTAATAAACCTTCGATAATAACCAGCCAATCCCAAGAAACTTCAAATCTCTGTTGGTGTCTTCGGTTGTTCCCACTGTAGAACAGATTCTACCTTTGTAGGGTCAACACGAATACCCGAGGTAGATATCACTGTTGGATAAATTGGATATTATGATAAATCCCTTTGTTTCGATGATGACAAACATTTCATTCTTGTTGATCTAACGTGCTACTTGAGTGTTGCAGGAATAAAGTGGATGACAAAGTTCTAGGGAAACTATACGCTTGAATGATCGTAAATGTCATGCAATGTAATCAATTGTAAACTTGTACAAACATATAATGTACAAGTACTTAGATCTCATGTAAATCAAGCGTTAGTTCTTCCCTAGCCAATCACCACACTTAGATAGGTCATCCCTTTTAAATAGGATCACATATGCACACTCATGCATTTACTTAGTGCCTAAATTGAAAGATTGAAATAGGGTCAATCTCGGTCGACCAAACTCCTCGACCGAGACACTCTCGGTCGACAAACTTCTCGACCGAGAATGACCCAAGTAGCCGTTAGACACAGCTGACAAGGTAGTTGGCAGTTGCAAATGAATGTTGATCCAGAGAGCCTGTCGGTCGACAAAACTTCGACCGAGTAGGTATCTCGGTCGACAAATTGTCGACCGAGATGGTCTCTGACAGCAACTGCAGAATAAAGCAACTAGCCGTTACTAACACACTTAACTTATACCTAACGGCTAGTTAAGCACTTAGAAATCCCTAGAAGTTGTCTAGAATGTCCTTAAGCATCCATAGGACATTCCTATAAATAGGACATGCCTTAGGACACCAATACATACCCAAGCTACACTTGTGCTACACTTGAGCAAGCAATCACATTTGCAATCTGTTTTTGAGCAATAGAGCAAATTCCTACATTGGCTATTCATTCCCATTGCTCTAATTTCGTGTCCTATAGGCTAGCATCTCCTTACCACAACACTTACACTACTACACTCATTGGTTAGGAGATCGATACGCTTGATATAGGCAAATCAAGCCTTGTGCTTAAAAGGATAAGTTGTAATTTCTATTTTCCTTCTTGTTCCTTTTTATCCTTTGTATTCTCCTTGCTACTCCTAGGGTTGGAGGCTGCGGATTGGAGAAGGTTCTTCTCGGAGGAGAAGGTGGACTTCAAGCTACTTCTAGAAGGCTATCGCACGGGAAGCTACTTCAAGAAGGCTATTGCAACGGGAAGCTACTTCAGGAGGAAGGCTGCTTCAAGGTGGTGAAATTACTTCTAGGTGAAGGCTGCTTCAAGGTTGGGCAATTACTTCTAGGTGAAGGCTGCTTGAAGGGTTTAGGGAGAGAATTGTAATTTTATGTAAAGTCCTTGCGAGGTAATAAAATTAAATTCTTTCCAAATCCCGGTTGGGTAAGCAACCGGGTAGTGGACTGACAACTTTAGTATTTGCTAAAGTTGGAACCACTCTAAATCCTTGTCCCCTTATCCAATATTTTTGTGGTTGATTGTTTGAGTTCAATAATTGTTAAAATTATCTATAAAACTCTATTCACCCCCCCTCTAGTAGTTTTCAATTGGTATCAGAGCAGGCTTCAAGGAACCCTAACCAGGTCTTGAAGAATGAAGGGTGGAGGTGACTACAACCGCAGGCAAAGGAACAACTTGGACCAACCTACAACAAGTTGCAATTGGTGTCTAGGACCAAACCATACAACAATCGGTTGTCCATGGAGAGAAAAGAAGAAAGAGGAAAAGCACAAAAATTGTCTCATTGCTACAACAAATGAAGAAGAAGAAGAAGAGCTAAGCCTTCTTGATTTATCAAAAGAAGAGCTAATTTCTAGTCTTGAAGAAACACACAATAAGTATATTGAGTGCAAGAAGAAATTAAAGAAATCTAGTAAAACAAACGATGAGTTAAATGCTAGACTTCTTGCTCTTACATCCGAAAATGAAGATTTATATGCTAAATTGAATAATCTTGGTTTTGAAAAAGATAGCATTGTTTCTGAAAATCGTA
Source organism: Alisma plantago-aquatica (assembly GCA_963693085.1). Lineage (NCBI taxonomy): Eukaryota > Viridiplantae > Streptophyta > Magnoliopsida > Alismatales > Alismataceae > Alisma > Alisma plantago-aquatica. The sequence goes on along the minus strand of OY856413.1, from coordinate 996,915,789 downwards.
CTTTGAAATCATCTCTAAGTAGTAGTGATGTGAAGATTTTTACTCTAGAAACAAATTATGATCTTCTATATCAAGAAAAGGTTGGATTACTTGCAAAGTTAAATGATCTTCAAAAACAACCTGTTTTGTGTACACATCTAGATTATGATAATATAGTGAAAGAAAGGAATTCTTTATCATCTGATCTAGATCAAGCAAAACTAGATATTAAGAAAAGAATGGATGAGATTGCTAAGTTGCAACAAGAAGTTAGTAGGTTAAGCAACAATGGAATCCTTGATAGAATATTGGATGATTCCTATCATCAAATTGGGAGAAGAGGACTAGGTTATAAGCCCAAAGGGAAATCTCATCAACAACCTAGTTGGAGAAAGACACGAGCACATCAAGCTACATTTGTACCAAAGAACAACCTAGAACAAAACCATAGAAAAAGACTTGAGGTTGATTCTATATGTTGCCATTATTGCTCACGTCTTGGACATTACTCTTTTTCATGCCCATACAAGAAAAAGAATGTTGAGTTAGTATGGGTTCCAAAACCCCCAAACTAAATGGATAAAATTAAGTTGAGATATGACCAAAGACTCTAAGTTGTATATCTCTATGTCTATCTCAACTTAACATAATAGGACACCAAGTTAATCCAAGAAATTAAATTTCCAAATATACATCTTAAACTACTTGTTTAGTTTGGATTCACAAAATGCATATGATTAGTTGAGATTTAACCTAAATATTGCTTTGATATTTAAATATTTCAACAAAATCGAGTTTTAAATTTCATACTTTTGCTTTTAATTATAAACAATATTTGAAAACAGGTTTGAAACAACACAGAACCTTTCTCGGTCGAGACACTGTCGACCGAGGGACCTGTCGGTCGAGAAATGGTCGACCGTGCAGGCTTCTGTTGTCAAGTCTGACATAAATCTTCTGAAATTGTTTTTCAATCAACCTAGTTTGCTATCAAATTGTTATTGATGATTGAATTAACATGCAAATCAAAAATAAAATCTTGGAAGACAATTTTTGTAGCAAGACATATTGATTGTTTACATTATATAACATTATGAGTAGAAAATCCTTAAACATATTGCTAAAGTGCTGTAAGAAGACTAATCTTGAACAAACCTTATTCATTGTTTGAAAAGTTTCTTCGGCATGATCAGTTATAAAAGTTTGTCTTAAAATTGAAAACTTATATGAGACTATTTTGGTTTACTCTCAATGGTTGGATTTAAAACTGAAAAATCATGATTAGCTTAACTAAGGAAATTACTGTTTTATCATAATTTACATGGTTTTCCTAAGTAATCCTTGGAATATCTATACATGAACCATGTATGTGTTGCAATTTAAATTATTGCACCATGGATATGCTTCTACCTCTCTATAGCATCATGATTATTATAACTATGTTTCTTTAGAACAAATTTTTTTAATGTTTATCCATTTATTTGTTCTAAGAAATAAAAAGTAAGGATTCAAGGAAAAATGCTTCTAAAGTATATTATCTGAAAACAAGAGTAAAAAGGATTTGACACTTATAACATAACTTATACACAAAACATACAAATTGCTAAATGAAATTTGCAGAAACGTTCCCGGTCGAGAAATACTTCGACCGAAAATATTTCGGTTGAGAAGAGTTCGACCGAATAAGTTTCTGGAAACCGACTAGCTCAATCTGCTATAAATTTAATTGGAATTATGAATGAATCTTTAAGACAACTCACACATTGATATTTGCAACATGCCTTCACTTGAATCATATAGGTCCATTCTAAGTATTCCTTGATCTAGTTACATAAAAACCATGGGTTAAATTTCATGCTTCAATTGTTCTATCATAGATATGCTTCATCAAGATCATTATGTTTCATTGGTTTAAAATAAGCTTTGATTCATATATACAAACCATGAATGATCATTGTGATTCAGATAATTGCAAATGTCATTAGCATAAAAACATCTTGACATAATAGATAATGCTTGTGGACACAGCTTGTGATGATGATGTTGCTATGACAAGCCAAACGATGCCTCTTAGAACAAAATATTAATGTTTTTATCTATTTGCTTGTTCTAAGAAATCAAAAGCAAAAATCTTGACTTTAAGATATTATTCTTGCTTTCAAAATATATGTTTCTAAAGGATCTTATGATAAGGGTATACGAAGAAATGGGATTTGATATTTATGTACCCATAGCAAAGCATATGAAACATCTTTTACAATGAATGTAAAACATGCATTCTAGAAAAATCAAGGTCAAAGACTTCACTATGATGCTCATATTAAGTCTTCATAATAGGTATATCTTAATGTGCTTCAAAATTGATAATTATAGCTATCTGCAGAAATTATACTTCACATATGAATGTTTATCTTGGAAATCTGCAGAATTTGCCTCTTGGTTAAAATTAAAATTGACCAAGGGGCGCCATGGTCGTAGTCAAGGGCGACCTAAAATAAGCTTTGACAAAATGCTTATTTGGACATCATTTTATTGCACTTAATCTTAGTATACTTTTGATAAAGGTCAAAATCAAAATTTAAAATTATTTGTGACCTTAGAAGCATCAAACTGCTTAAATTGTAAGATTAAGGGGGAGCTCATAACAACAAATTGGTTTAATTGATTAAGAAGCTTAGAAAAACATTGTAAACATCATTTGAAGCTTGTTACGACCTTAGTATTTTTACTCTTGATTATGAAGAAATCTATGTACTCTAAGATTAAAGGATTCTCATTTAATTTAGGGCTTAACATCCCTTGATAAATGAGAAATAAATATACATTCATCATAAGCTTAAGGGAATCTCATATCATTTCAAGGCTTAACATCCTTTGCAAATGATTGAGAAACAAATTGTGGATAAATTAGACAAAAATCCATGTTCCTAATAGGATATCTATTTAAGGGGGAGCATAATATAAAATTAAGGGGGAGAAGAAAAATAAAATATTCAACTTGGATATCTTTTTGAAATGACAAAGGGGGAGAAAGAATATAAAATAAAAAATATAAATGAGTTTCATAACATCTTGGCCAGAACTCACTTGCAAAACATAAATGGCTACAAAAGGTAATTTTCAGGTATGAAACTCACATGCTTTATATTTCCTTATTTCATATTTAGGAAATGTTTGTCATCTTCAAAAAGGGGGAGATTGTTGGATAAATTGGATATTATGATAAATCCCTTTGTTTCGATGATGACAAACATTTCATTCTTGTTGATCTAACGTGCTACTTGAGTGTTGCAGGAATAAAGTGGATGACAAAGTTCTAGGGAAACTATACGCTTGAATGATCGTAAATGTCATGCAATGTAATCAATTGTAAACTTGTACAAACATATAATGTACAAGTACTTAGATCTCATGTATATCAAGCGTTAGTTCTTCCCTAGCCAATCACCACACTTAGATAGGTCATCCCTTTTAAATAGGATCACATATGCACACTCATGCATTTACTTATTGCCTAAATTGAAAGATTGAAATAGGGTCAATCTCGGTCGACCAAACTCCTCGACCGAGACACTCTCAGTCGACAAACTTCTCGACCGAGAATGACCCAAGTAGCCGTTAGACACAGCTGACAAGGTAGTTGGCAGCTGCAAATGAACGTTGATCCAGAGAGCCTGTCGGTCGACAAAACTTCGACCGAGTAGGTATCTCGGTCGACAAATTGTCGACCGAGATGGTCTCTGACAGCAACTGCAGAATAAAGCAACTAGCCGTTACTAACACACTTAACTTATACCTAACGGCTAGTTAAGCACTTAGAAATCCCTAGAAGTTGTCTAGAATGTCCTTAAGCATCCATAGGCCATTCCTATAAATAGGACATGCCTTAGGACACCAATACATACCCAAGCTACACTTGTGCTACACTTGAGCAAGCAATCACATTTGCAATCTGTTTTTGAGCAATAGAGCAAATTCCTACATTGGCTATTCATTCCCATTGCTCTAATTTCGTGTCCTATAGGCTAGCATCTCCTTACCACAGCACTTACACTACTACACTCATTGGTTAGGAGATCGATACGCTTGATATAGGCAAATCAAGCCTTGTGCTTAAAAGGATAAGTTGTAATTTCTATTTTCCTTCTTGTTCCTTTTTATCCTTTGTATTCTCCTTGCTACTCCTAGGGTTGGAGGCTGCGAATTGGAGAAGGTTCTTCTCGGAGGAGAAGGTGGACTTCAAGCTACTTCTAGAAGGCTATCGCACGGGAAGCTACTTCAAGAAGGCTATTGCAACGGGAAGCTACTTCAGGAGGAAGGCTGCTTCAAGGTGGTGCAATTACTTCTAGGTGAAGGCTGCTTCAAGGTTGGGCAATTACTTCTAGGTGAAGGCTGCTTGAAGGGTTTAGGGAGAGAATTGTAATTTTATGTAAAGTCCTTGCGAGGTAATAAAATTAAATTCTTTCCAAATCCCGGTTGGGTAAGCAACCGGGTAGTGGACTGACAACTTTAGTATTTGCTAAAGTTGGAACCACTCTAAATCCTTGTCCCCTTATCCAATATTTTTGTGGTTGATTGTTTGAGTTCAATAATTGTTAAAATTATCTATAAAACTCTATTCACCCCCCTCTAGTAGTTTTCAATCACATGTCCAAGAAAAGATACTTCCGGCAACCAGAACTCACACTTGCTAAACTTAGCATATAGCTTATGTTTCCTTAGCAGGGTTAGAGCTTGACGAAGATGTTGTACATGCTGCTGAGCATTCTTACTATAAATCAAAATGTCATCTATGAAAACGACAACACACTGATCAAGGAAAGGTCGAAAAACTCTATTCATGAGTTCCATGAATGTAGCCGGTGCATTGGTTAGTCTAAACGACATAACTGTGAACTCATAGTGACCATATCGTGTCCTAAAGGCAGACTTGGATATGTCACTATCCTTAATACGGAGTTGATGATATCCAGACCTCAAGTCTATCTTTGAGAAGATTGTTGCACCACGCAACTGGTCAAAAAGATCATCAATCCTTGGCAACGGGTACTTATTCTTTATTGTTACTTTATTTAATTGTCTGTAATCAATGCACAATCGCATTGACCCGTCTCTCTTTTTAACAAACAAAACTGGAGCACCCCAAGGTGAAGTGCTTGGTCGGATGAAACCCTTCTCAAGCAACTCTTGAAGCTACTTCTTGAGTTCTGCCATCTCAGCAGGCGCCATCCTATACGGGGTCTGGGTTATAGGTTGTGTATCTAGGATCAAATTGATTTCAAAATCAATTTCCCGAGGCGGTGGCACACCTGGAAGTTCTTCAGGAAATATATCTTCAAATTCCCTGACTACAGGAACTTCAGCAGGGTTAGGACTTTCCATGGTAATATCTACCACATGGGCCAAGAATGCATAACATCCTTGTCTCATCAACTTATCAGCAACCATCGCTGACACAAGACAGGTGGGTAGAATCTTTCTCTCTCCTTGAAAGATCCATGTGTTGCTTTCATCAGCAAACACAGCCTGCTTGGATTCACAATCCAAGACAACCCTATACCTTTCCAAGGTATCCATCCCAAGAATTATATTAAATCCTTGCATATCAAGTGGTATAAGATCCACTTGAATGCGATGATTAGAAAAGAAGAGGATGCAGGGAGAGCATACCTCCTGTAAAACGGCAGATCCTCCCAATGGAGTTTCAAGCAACAAGCTATCCACCCTAGGTCTAACTGTCATATTGCAGTTACAAATCACTCTATGAGTGACAAAAGAGTGCGTAGCACCCGGGTCGATCAAAACAGATACCACAAAGGATTTAGACATATCAGAATATAAAAGTTCCATCTGACCTGCCACAACCCGTGGATTGACTACTGCTTCTGGTGGGTTCATAGCATAGAACCTCGTTGTTGCCTGAGGTTGAGTTGGTGCTGACGATCTAGCCTGAGACGCTTGCCCACGTCCTCTAACTTCTCCTTGAGACTGCCTTCTCTGTGATCCTTGTTGATTCTGCCTCTGAGGCTGTGTCACACTGACATGCCTAGACCTGCAGTCCTTCATAAAGTGTCCCACCTTCCCACAGTTGTAGCATCTTCTTTCCAGTTGTTGTGGTCTGGGTGGTCCTGTGACTGACATTGACGCTGAACTGCGAGTCTCTTGTAGTGGTAAACCTCGTCCTCTACCTCTACTTGGGGACCACTGAGTCTGAGAACTCGATCTGGGTGGTGGAGTTGTAGGTGCAGAGAATCTAGGCTTCTTAAAGTTTCTAGATGAAGATCCCTGGAACTACGGATATCTCTTTTGGGTTTGTCTTTTCTCGACTACAGATCTCTCTATCCTTCGGACTGACTCAACAAAGGTAGAGAATCTCTCCCAGTTTTCTAGTGCAGACACGGGAGTAGTCATGTCAGCATTCAAACCCTTCTCAAACCTCCTAATCCTTTCTTCATCTGTGATAGCCATATGCGGACAGAATCACAACAACTCCATAAACTTAGCCTCATACTCGCTTATATTCATCATACTCTGTCTCAGTCTCTCAAACTGAGAGATCTTCTCGTCTAGGAAGGTCTTTGGAAAATATCTGCGGACAAATTCCCGAAGAAAGTCTTCTCACGATATCTCTATTCCAGGCCTCTTCTGCTCTTCCATGGTCCACTAGTGACCAGCACTACCTTTGAGAAGATAGACAGCATGTACGACCTTCTCACCTTCGGGGATGTTGAGGATTCTAAAAGCTTTCTCCAACTCGGTTAACCATAGATCGACATCTGCAGGATCAGCTGTTCCAAAGTATTCGGTTGCTCCTACACGACGAAGTCGCTCGAACGTCTTACCGATACCTTGTCCTTCAGGCTGGGCAGGTGCCCTAGGTGCAGGCATGGGCATCCTGTCGGTGATATGTGTCATGGCAGTCATAAACTGCCCGAACATAGTTTGAACAACTGGGTTTCCCATGTCAGCTGGGTCAAACTAAGGTGGCTCCACGGGTGGCTCAGGTGCAGGTTTCTCTATTTCTAGGTTCCATGCACCTTCTCGAGGTGCAACAACACTACTTTCGGCCTCGTACTCCTCATGTGGTCCAAACATCCTTAATTATCTTCTTCTCCTGAGGAGCAGAAGACTCTATTAGATAAGAAAGAAGTACTAAGGATAGACTTGACATTCTAAGTCCTATGTCTCTGTAGACTCAGCGAACCTAGAGCTCTGATACCACTAATTGTGGGCTCTGATCTCCAAAACCACGATATAAACTTAGAGGAAGCGATTCGATTAACAGCGGAATACGAAAATCATGAAAAATTAAAACTTTTCGAAAACGAGATCTTAAAAACCTGAAACTCCTTTTATAAAAGTAAGATGAACTGTTTACATCTCTGATAAATCACTTCTCGAGTGATTATATACGTCATGATACAAAATCTCAAGATTCCAAAATTCTCAGATCAACAAACTTCTAGGACCTGAGTGTAGAGAGACGACATAAGACTATTCTGACTACAAGACTAGACATCACAGTGTTTCCACCTGGAGTCACTGCTGCTCCTGAAATAGCTGCTGTTGCTGTTGTCCACCTGCAGATTGGTTCCTTCGACCACGACGTCCACCTAAAGGTAGAAATCTACGGGGTGAGACAATTTTAAATAATTGTCCCAGCGAGAGTTATAACTCTCCGCCAGAAACTTTGTTAAAAGCAATTAAAGGAAATATCATGAACAGATAATTTAGGTTACTCACAGCAGGTTTCCTAACAAATGCTCATCTTTATTTAAGGAATATGAAGAACATGTATACTAATACTTGAACAGGATAAGCAATATAATATCAATCAATGTTCTTCGTAGTTCAACCTAAGCAGTTATGCTACACGGTTGATTATGTTTTACAAACATCATTATGCCCTACGGAGATGAGGTATACCGCTCATACTCCAACCGATCACTAGTAAGTCGCATCGGTATCATACTAGGTCATCGAAAGAGCCGGATTCTCATGACCTTCAACTACCTCAGTCAGAATGAGGATAAACATGCAGGACATCTAGTGTCTCTACTACTATAGCTTACCAGGGTATTCTGGTACTTTGCTATTAGAGTCACAGTGGCATTCTATACTCTCTTTGCCATCGAAAGATTTCTTGTTTATCTCTCATCGATGCGGTATAAAAGTTTTCCTCAGGAGATTAGTGTTACATCACCCCGGCATAAACACATAGTGAAGGATTGATAGATTAAGATACATCTACATCAATTCCTACACTAGGATGTAAGGTTTTACACATTCATATACCCCACATACTCAAAAGTATGTGCTCCAGGAGTTCCCTTAGGAAAACCTATTTCACCATCATATAACTTCTGACTATGATGGATCTATGATCATGGCTCTACATGGTATGATTATACTTGATTAGTTTGGTACAATTTAGTATTCTTTTATCATCATACAAGTTCTCAAACATTAATCATTAACATAGCAACTATGAAGGAAGAATACTAAATGTAACAAGCCTAACTCTCATCAATTATCATTTCTCAATACTCTCATCACAAGTCATCTCTTAAAGCATGACCTTGATGGTATTCATGGCTCTCACAGCCTATCAATCTCATAAGATGCTATTAACAAGGCATCAGGATATATGTCACTATTCATAAAGCTAACAACATGCTTTTAATGAATATAGTATCATCATCCATACCTGGATATGATTATCCTCATATAGGAACCTGCATGATTAAATCAACTGATAACAATAAATAACTCATTTAAAGAAGTTGTATCTCCCTACTCATACAAGAGCTAGGTTTCCCTGATTTTCATCAATTAGGGTTTACTATTCATAATACATGTCCTCACCCTAGAATTAGGGTTTACTATTCATAATACATGTCATCACCCTAGAATTAGGGTTTACTATTCACCTATTGGTGAATTGATCTCATAACATCACCATGTATGAGAAACATCATCATTAAAGTCCTCAGATAAGATTAAGATTCATCAATTATCATATTTAGGGTTTACATGATCTCATCTGGAGGATCATACCCTAATCATGCACATTCATGTATATTGAAGGTATTTTACTTGAGTTTCCATCATAATTGGTACTTTCTCTCTCCTCATACTAGTAGATGGTGATTACACCACTCTAGATTTGGTTAGATTAAGTCCTCTTTGATTAACATAGACCAATTCACCACTCTTGAGTGATTAGGATTTGGTTAGGACAAAGTATCACTCAATTGAACCTTTCAAGGGCATTTTGGTAATTTACCCATTGACCATCATCATGGGTCAATTCATTAATCATTTGGTCCCTTAACATCTTAGGTTACCATTAGGGTTTGGATTAGATCATCATTGAACCTTTTACACTTTCAAGTGATTAAGTATAATCAACCTTGAAGGTCTCCAATTGGTAAGGGTTTAACCTTCAATCTTCGACCCATTTGATTCTTAAATGACCTTGAACTCGTTTAACCTCAAATGAATTTGGACCCATTTGAGCCTTAAACGCGTGTGGACCTTCTTGACCTTAAACGGTTGTAGACCCATTTGAGTCTAAACGGGTGTGAACCCATTTGAGTCTAAACGGGTGTGAACCTGTTTGAGTTCAAATGAGTGTGAACCCGTTTGAGTTCAAACGAGTGTGAACCCGTTTGAGTTCAAACGAGTGTGAACCCGTTTGAGGTCAAACGAGTGTAGACTCGTTTGGGCTCAAATGAGTGTGGACTCGTTTGGACTCAAACGAGTGTGGACTCGTTTGGACTCAAACGAGTGTGGACTAACTTGGGTTCAAACCGCATGAACATAAAGGTGACACATAGGTTATATTTGAATAGGGTTTCTTATGTTGAATCCTTTAATTGATCAAAGCCATGTTAACCACTTATAATTTGAGTCAATTAAGATGAGCCTCAATCAATTGGACTCCAAAGTAACCCTCAATTGAAAGCCAATTAGGGTTTAGTCTAACTCAATTAGGGTTTCCAATCGGCTAATCATCAATGTTCAACAATATAATTCAAATCAGAGTTGAACCTATCAATTGACCTTCAATTGGGCCCAAACTTGGTTCAAACAGTCTTGAGGTCTTTTGGATGATTTCCAAACGGTCTTGAGACCGTTTGCCCAAAGTTTGACCAAAGAGTAAGTTGATTTGATAAGGGTTGAGTCCTAATTAAATTACAAATCAACACTTTTCATCAACCTATCAATATCTTGTGATTGGACCCTAAAACCATCAAATTTCTTTAACCCTAGACCTTCAAACGGTCTTGGGGTGTTACTAAACGAGTGTGAACCCGTTTGGATGAACCCCCAAATGGGTTTGAACTCGTTTGGGCCCTTCAACTCAACACTCACCACAATCTATATGAAGATCAGCAAATTTAACCCGATTAGGGTTAGGGTGTTGAAATGCCTTCAACTCTTAATTGGTTAAGAATTAGATCATGATTCTTGGTAGAAATGAAATTCAATATATTATGAACAGGAATCCCAAATGGTCAATGCTTGGTCAACGCCTTCAAATGGGTTGGAACCCGTTTGCCCAAAGATTCAAGTTTAATCAGTTTAGAAAAACAGCACTTAATTCAATTCGATTGCCTAATTGATTGGCCTTCAACTTATGATTCCTTTGGAGTTAACCCCTCAAATTTGGTGGGTAATTATCCTACATAATTTTGAACAGAAATCCCAAATGGTCAACGCTTGGTCAATGCTCTCAAATGGGTTGGAACCCGTTTGGCCAAACCGACCTATTGAACCCGTTTGGATTGAAACGAGTGTGAGATCGTTTGACCTATTGGTCCAAGATCGTTTAGTAAAGTTGGATAAGTACCAACATAGGTATTAACGCCCCTTGTCTTCAACCTTGAAACCAAGGTCTGTTCTTCGCGAAAAAGCTTGCAAGGGTGCAAAGAAGGACGTGGAAGGAGAAGAACTAATCGTAGAAAACAAGAACAAAGATATGCATAACAAAGCTAAGGGTTAGAGTTATAAAACCCGCCTTAAGGTCGTTACTTGAGCTCCAAGCTTCCAAGCTTCAAGTCTTTAATGGTGTCTTGAGCTCCACAGGTCGGCCAAGGTCAATCTTTCAAGAAAAAGATGGGGATGGTCGGCTAGAACAAGAAAGCTAAGTTAGAAAACTATCAAACCAACCTTGTAACATGATATCCTCCATGAGTTTGAGCAAGATGATGATCAAAGATTACCTAGAACTGCTTGGCCATTGTCCTCTTCTCCAGAGCTCTGTCCTAAGTCGGTCTAAGCAAGGAAATAAGAAAGGAAGGGAAGGAAACGTTCCTTTACAAACAAAGGAAGGGTGTATATATATCTTGGGGTCATTTCCAACATAAGGACAACTAGTTTCTCCTTTTCACAACTAGGTCCTTCCTTTCTTTTAGGCACGTCCCTCCTCTTCTTTCTAAGGTAAAACTCCTTTTAAAACCAATAACTAAAGGCAAGGAAGGTCAACTTATCACTAAGGTACATATGTACACAAGGGTCTCCTTACTTACATCTTGATGATTTAATTACAAAGGTGTTCCTTATAATATGATTATTCAAAGAAAGTGGCCTCTTCATAATTATTACTCTAAATGATGTCAAAAGTCATAAAAGATGTTCTAGATGATGTATTTTACAAGTTGCACCCCTTAAATTGGGTAAATTGCACTTTGATCCCATTTAGGATTTTTAAGCACAAGGATCATTCCACAAGCTGCATCTTGATGCCCAAGCTTGGGAAATCCATCTTACCTCATCATATTTACTCATATGATGTCTCATCATTAGAGGAACATCTTAACTTGTGAAATTTGCAAGTTAACCCCTTAACTGGGTAATTTGCACAAGGTCCCTGTATTATAAAACAATATTACAACATTATTCAAAAGGGACAGAAAAAGGAATATATGTTCCTTAGAAACTTAATTACATGCCAAAAGATAATCACAAGGATTTTTATTACACACTTAGGCAAAACACCTAGGGTTAGCTCATAACCCAGGTCAGGGATGTTACAGTAATTATATATTGAATGGTGAACACGAGTTGTATGATTTTATTATTGTTCATCTACATGTGCTACTGTCGTTTCCTTCTGAATTCCTCTGATTTTCTTCTTCTTAGCCTAGTGTATGGTGATCAAATTGGGATTCTTGCTGAGGTGAGGTTTCAATTTGGATGTCACACATTAGATTATGTTTTAGAAAATCTGGGGACATCACAAAGGAGGAGCATGAGTTGAGGAAAATAAATAAAAGAGGGATAAGAAGATGGATCTTACCCAATTAGGGCTGGAAACAAAGCTACCAAGCATGGAAACATCTTAGTGAAGCTTGATCCACAACTTGTATCCACATGCATCAACATGCAAACTTCCATCTGTGTTCATCACCCTATGTGGAGCTTCCATCATCCACGTGGGATCTTCTCCATGTTCTTAAAGAAATATGGGTTGTTAAATGAGCCTCTAGATCGATTGGGAAATTTTTGTAAAGTAGAATGGGTGAAAATTTTACAAAAACCCATAACTAGTGTCTAACAAACCCCTTGCTCAAAGAAGAAATTTCATTGGTCAAAGTTTCTATGTTGTCAGCCCTTCTAGATTCTATATAAATCCATGCATCCCCATCTTGATTTATGCAAGATTTCATCAATATGCGACCTTGAACCTCCATTAGTTTAGGATCTTCATTAGTTTGCATGTCTAGATTCCTCATCAATTGATAGTTCATAAGACTCATTGGTTTATAGTATAGGATCCTCATCAGTTTGGGAAACTAGAAAAGTCATTGTTTTAAACTCTCTATCAGTTACTCTTGGTATGTATGCCCTGAGAGCCAATCATGGGATGATTGGTGGGATACATTAAGATTGATTTGATAAACATCAAAGGCAAGCCTCCAATTCTTTCTGGTTCAGTCATATGAGATAGTGATAGAACAAATTGAATGTCTAGAGAATGACAATACTCAATGACGTATGCCTTCAGGTTCAGGACCTGAACGATGAGATCATATGGATGCTAAGAGTTTGTACATTCTTGTTATGTCCCTAGTCGGATGTCATTGTGGAAGGTAGATAGACAACAATGACATACAAGACTAGATTGTGGTGTTGGTTGATGATAGAATCTCATTAGTCATGATATAGAGATATCAAACCAAACACATAGGTACTTCTTAGAGAACAAGTATACCAGACAGACCCACCGTGAGTTTGACACATGGAACCATGACATGGTAGTCACAGTCAGTACTCACAATGATGGTGGTGAGTGTGATTCTTTGACCTGAAATCACTACACCCAACACATGTCGTTGGGCACACTTTGACATCATCGAACGCAGTCCTGAAACATGGGTTGTTATAAAGGTGATGATTGGGTGGCTTTGACACATGGGGCTTTTGAGGGGTGAGTGATAGATATGGGATTTGTCCCTCCTGAGGGAGTTTGATATCCATGGCCACTTCATGAGTAGGATTGAGAAAGGCGTGCACACATGTGTGAATCAGCATGTGATATTGATGTCATACATATCTCTTCCAATCTACTCTGAGATCAAGAAAGTGAATGAACGTTGACAGGATGACTGTTCCATGCCTCGAGTTCATTCGGGATATCAGTGATAAAGGAATTATACATTCACTGTAACACCATTCACGGATTGTAGGATTGAAAGTTGTTCTCCAACTTTCTATTTCACTTGGGTAGCACTGATGTGTGACTAGGCACCGCTCTTTGCTTATGAAGTCATAAGTGTTATGGACTTTCACTGCCAATGCGAAATGGACCTGCAGGGTCACACACATAGGATTTAACTTGGAAGAGGAGTTTTGTCCACCAATAATGTTTAGATTGATTACTAAAGGAGTTTAGTAGTTCAATTAAACACTCAATCAATTGATAGCTCAGTATCATAATGTTCAAGGTGTTGGACTGATTGATTAGAATATCAGATTGATTGAAACTGCAATTGACTATTTCTGGACAATCTGCACTCCCAACCAATCAACTCATGAGATGAACCGATCGGCTGAGCTTGGTGAACCGATCGGCTCAAGTGGTGAGTCGATCGGCTCAAGGACAGGTGAAACGATTGCTTCAAGTGTTGAAACGATCGATTCAACTGGTGCAACCGAGCAAGTTGGGAAATTCAGGTTGGTGAGAAATTTCTTTTCGTTTCACTTACCCAATTTGATTGGAACAAGGATTGGTATTTGATACCAATTAGAAACAAAAGATGAAAAGTCAATCGGGAACTAACCAGGACCACGAACCGACCGGTTCAGAAGTGAACCGACCAGTTGAGGTGTCCCAACTGGTCGGTTGACATGTCAACCGACCGGTTCAGGCTGCGCAGTTAGTTGCTTTTGTGGAAAATCTCAAACCCTTCTACTCCTGCTTTAGTCCCGCATTGCCCGGGATAGAGAAACCTATCCCATGACCCTCCTATATATATAGGGGTATTGGGGGCTTCTCGAAGAACAACACAGTGCAACCAGTTGCTTTGCAAAGTTGTCGTTCTCTCTGGTTTTGGTAACCAAGAGAGCCCGAGCAAGTGCTACCCGATAAGGGAGGCACAGCAAGGGAAAGACAACTGTAGAAAGCGACTGGTGGCAGGAGAGTGTGTCAGTGACTAGTACACTGACAGGAGGGTGCGACTCCTTCCAATTCCTTATGGGACAAGGAGATTGGATTTCCAGGTGGTCCGTGTGGACTACTTCATAGGCGGTAGATTTCTACCACTCGGAGGACAACTGTAAATCCTGACAGTCCCTGTGAGACCAGGAGTCGTCAGTCCCGGTGCGACCAGGAGCTGCACAGACACCGTCCAAGACTGGAGGTGAAGACCGTGCAAGCCGCGGGGTATTGTCACCGAGCAAGACTCGGGACAAGGTATGATTCCACAAACCATCCCTTCCTATTGTACAGACGTTGACGCGTTTCCTTGTTCTGGGTTTGGGGAGGAGAAAATTTTTATTTCCGCTGCCTTCTCTGCCTCCCCTATAACCCAACAGTGGTATCAGAGCCACTTCAACAGCTCTATACTTTAGGATTATCGATATGATCGATTTTGGTTTGTCGCCTTTATTTATTGCATACGATGCGAATAAAATTGGCTTTATGCATGTCCAATCCTAAATCCACAAATCCCAATATACATATATGATATGTAATATGAATGCACTCGATACGCGTCACCCTTAAACGAGTTTTGTGGTGGATGTATAGCGTGGTTATGGCCAATAAACCCTATCTATGTATGGTTGTATGTGGTTGCTGCATCTCGGTCTGCGCACCGATCTTCCTTCTCCTATTCCTGATGTAACTCGAAATAATTCGAGATTTTCTTTCCTACCTTTGCTCCCCTCGAATGTAACTCAAGGTTTCTCTTTTTACAATGGAAAATAGGATAGATTTTATTTCCTGTTATGTCAAAGAACGGAGGACATCCTGACAACAGCTGAGATGATCGGTTCAAGGAGTGAACCGATCGGTTGACGTTCTAGATGATCGGTTCAAGGAGTGAGCCGATTGGTTGATGACCGGTTCGAGGAGCGAAACGAGCGCGTGGCGGCCATGATGAGATGCACGACGACCAGGCGAACTGATCGGTTGGAGGAGACAACCGATCGGCTGGTGGCACCCAGCCGACCGGCCTGATGGCGAGCCGATCAGTCATGTGATGAGTTGATCAAACCCAGAAAGGAAAAGCACAGAGTTCATCTTGTACATGTTGCATGTGATGTAGACCTAGATGACTGTGATTCCTCTTGGCTCGAGGAATCACATTAGGATGGCCATAATCATCGCTTTTATCATTTTACATGTTTTCTATGGGATATAACATGTATATGATACGTACTATGTATTGTGGTGATTGAATATGTATATGTAAAAACCAAATCCCTCATTAAATATTAAGTTTTAGATGCCTTCCAAATGCTACACACGTGAAAAGCTTGATCGACCAAGTGTGGGAATGCCCTAGCGTGGTGCACCGTCTATCTCGTGGAAGCGTGAAGGATGGATATGTGGGTCTGCCCTAGCAGGGTGCATATTCATCGTGTTTGCTTTGGGTCAGACTTAACAAGGTGACCTAGATAGGATCTAGCACCTTGAGGCATGGAGATGATCATGGCAATGAGTTGCATATGACATCTTATCAAGAGTTGCATATGATGCAATTGGCAAGAGTTGCCTACCTGAGAGATCTAAGTTGTGGGTGACAGCCCAAGCTGGTCCATGACTTAGAGGATTTCAGGATCTTGCCCGCTAGAAGGTTGTACGCTGCAATCTTCTGAATTGATGGTGAGGGCTATCAATTTGAACTAAAATGGTGGGAGTGATAATTAATTAAAGGCCTAATTATATTGTCAACTTTTCAAATCAATCAAATAAGTCAAAAATGAGTTTTGGACTAAAATTGCATATTTTCCTTTTGTAGTACAAATGACAACAAACAACAATCACTTTTCTTTGCGATCGGTCCTTGAAAAGGACAAGTTAAATGGGACAAACTTCCATGACTGGTATAGGACATTGAGAATTGTTCTCACTCAAGAGCGAAAGCTCTATGTCCTGGATACTCCAACTCTAGAGGAACCTGCTCCTAATGCACCAAAGGCAGAAAGGGACACTTACAAGAAGCATTCTGATGATTCCATTGATGCAAAGTGCTTGATGTTGTGCTCTATGAACCACGAGTTGCAGAGACAACATGAGAACATGGGTGTCATTGAGATGATTCAGCATCTCAGGAACATGTATGAAGATCAAGCACGGCAAGAGAGATATGATGTCTCAAGGGCACTGTTCAAGTGCGTCATGATAGAAGGAGATCCAGTTGGTCCTCACACACTCAAGATGATTGGGTATGTGGAGAACCTGACAAAACTGGGATTTCCACTGAGCCAAGAGTTGGCTACTAACGTGAAACTGCAATCGTTGCCAGAATCCTACAGTCAGTTTGTGATGAACTACAACATGAACAACTTTGATAGGCCACTGTCAGAGTTGTTGGGCATGTTGAGGACAGCTGAGATAGAGATGAAGAAGGATAAGCCTAAGTTTGTGATGGTGATCACAAGAAAGAAAGGCAAGTCCAAGCGCAAGGGCAAGGGCAAAGCAAAGAAAGGTTCTGATGCTAGCTAGGAACCCAAGTCGTCTTCAACTCTCAAGGCCAAGGGAGGCGTGACCAAGAAAGGCAATTGCCACCATTGTCAAAAGCCAGGACATTGGAAAAGGAATTGTCCTCTCTATCTCGAAGAACAAAAGAAGAAGGAGGCGACAAATGTATCTACTTAAGGTTTCATGAAAGTAAACTTGTAACACTTTTGAGGTATATGATACCAAGATGTAAAGTGTAAAGCACTCAATAAATGGGGCAAGTGTTTCCGCCATAGATAGGAGTACTTTAGTTTATTTTCAGCCTAAAAGGCATGTAATACAGTTATGAACTGCTATTTCATATTTGCCAATACATAGAAACACTTTATTTTTGCATATTGTATGACAATGATGGCAATTAATAAAGATATGTTCCAATATGATCTTTGTGGCAATGCCTTGTTTGTCTTGTGGTATTTGATATGCATAAGATAAAATGATACCTAAAAGTTATAGATAACTCAAACAATCAAATTAGAATCAATCATGAGAAATTCATTTCTAGTTTCCATGTGATGGATAAATCTAGACTCTTTTGGTTAGAGAACCAGTAAGAGACATGAATATCTTGGACATGATTAATCAATCTTCACTAATGGTAGTGGGAGAATGATTGTCCTATTAGGTATAATACATGTGATGTATTTACATACCTATTTGAGAAAATGCTAATACTTCAAATGGTGTTTAGAGAAATACCAATATGAATATCTTGAAGTGTTCAAGATTATCATAGATGAAGTGCAAATTTGGTAAAGTGTTAATTCTTGATGAGATCAATGAATGAAATACTTGGACCAAATGTTTGAGATCCTTATGAGTAATAATGATAGTGTATCATAGTGAACTCATGATTAAGGCATGGTGATGTCTAAATCAAGAAGGAATCATACTCTAAGGAGTTATAGAATGATTATCAAATAATTGAATTCTTTTTAATAAAAGAATACCCCACAATAATAAAGGACATTAAGAATCACAAGGAGTTGTGAGTTCTTATATCCTTGATGGATACACCTCGTTTATCTATGTGATGAGTTGTTCATGTGATGAGTCAACTATCTAGATGAATATGAGGAACCAAAATTTGAGTTATGGTTTATGACCATTACATCCTAAATGACATGCATGTGAACCATAAGGTATGACCTTGATGGTAGCACCCATTGGATGAAATCCATAAGTGCAAATGAATCTTAAGTGTTAAGATACATGGATAACATTTTGAGAAGGATGATGCTTGTTGATTGCAACTTAATGACTAAGACATTTGGCATATGGATACTAAAACTACATTCCTATGAGGAATAAAACAAGGATGTGTACGTGAAACAACCTATAAGGTTTATGAATCCACTAATGCAAATGAAGTCTATAAGTTACAATGGACTAATCAATGTGATTGATTGAGTACAAGCAACTCAGAATTGGATCTTTACTTTGATGATATAGTCAAAGGGGTTTGACTCATATGTCAAAGATAAAGAAGGGATCTGTGATTTAGTGGGAGTGTATTCACATTCCACATGTTTATGTGAACTGGAAATGTTCTAGAATGGAAATCCAAAAGTGGAAATTATCTTTAAGGAAGATAGAGATGTTTCCTATGTGATAGGAATAGAGATCTATAGAGATAGTTCTCATAAACCTCCTGACCTGAAAAGAGAAAGCATACATTGGCAATCTGTACTAAAGGGTTAAGTATGCACAGATTCAGTGGGAGAAAACTTGTCCATGTTACATGGAGTTAGTATCCCAAAGCCAAGTGTCCAATTCTTATGAAGAATGGGAACACTAAGAATAGATATGGATCTATCATGTATGTAATCATCCCAATATCTTGCATGTATCGACATGGCAAGAACAAAATGCATTCATCATCTTGTATGTAGGACATGGCAATATGATGTGCTCATCCTGATAACTCGTATGTGGGACACGACGAGTGGATGTCTGTCTACTTCCAGTAAGGGTTACTGGAATACCATGAGAACTTGATAAGTACTTGAGAAGTGATAGTTCTATGGCGATAACGAAGAGTTCAATGTCAAGAGTTACATTGATGCGAACTTCCAAAAGGACAGAAAATTAATCGCAAAATATATATAGGATATATAAGAGTGAAAGTTTGTTGATAATTGGAAGTGTTCTAATAAAACCATTTAAAAGGAAATGTTGAGTATCTATGTGTTAAAGAACAACAGTGGATACTATATGGATCTAGAAGTTCATGAGATGAACTTATAGATATTCCGCTCATTGATGACAAGTATGGAATCCTTGATCATGCAATGTGGCTAAAGGTTAGAAATGGAATACTAGATCGCATATTACGACAACTCCATCTCATACGTGTGACGTACAACGAAGAGATGTGAGACATGCCATTTATACTGACTTTGGCAAGGTGTTGCCATAACTCACTATGTTTGCACTAGAGCACAGTAACATGTGGGACATGTTTGAAGATCACTATGAATATGATTCAAGGGTGATTGGCTCGCAGTGTAAGTGGGAGTCTGTTGGTATGTATGCCCTGAGAGCCAATCATGGGATGATTTGTGGGATACATTAAGATTTATTTGATAAACATCAAAGGCAAGCTTCCAATTCTTTTTGGTTCAGTCATATGAGATAGTGATAGAACAGATTGAATGTCTAGAGAATGACAGTACTCAATCACGTATGCCTTTAGGTTCAGGACCTGAATGATGAGATCATACAGATGCTAAGAGTTTGTACATTCTTGTTATGTCCCTAGTCGGATGCCATTGTGGACGGTAGATAGACAACAATGACACACAAGACTAGATTGTGGTGTTGGTTGATGACAGAATCTCATTAGTCATGATATAGAGATATCAAACCAAACACATAGGTACTTGTTAGAGAACAAGTGTACCGGACAGACCCACCATGAGTTTGACACATGGAACCATGAAATGGTAGTCATAGTCAGTACTCACAGTGATGGTGGTGAGTGTGATTCTTTGACCTGAAATCACTACACTCAACACATGTCGTTGGGCACACTTTGACATCATCGAACGCAGTCCTGAAACATGGGTTGTTATAAAGGTGATGATTGGGTGGCTTTGACACATGGGGATTTTGAGGGGTGAGTAATAGATATGGGATTTGTCCCTCCTGAGGGAGTTTTATATCCATGGCCACTTGATGAGTAGGATTGAGAAAGGCGTGAACGCATGTGTGAATCTGTATGTGATATTTATGTCATACGTATCTCTTCCAATCTACTCTGAGATCAAGAAAGTGAATGAACGTTGACATGATGACTTTTCCATGCCTCGAGTTCATTCGGGATATCAGTGATAAAGGAATAATACATTCACTGTAACACCATTCACAGATTGTAGGATTGAAAATTGTTCTCCAACTTTCTATTTCACTTGGGTAGCACTGATGTGTGACTAGGCACCGCTCTTTGCTTGTGAAGTCATAAGTGTTATGGACTTTCACTGCCAATGCGAAATGGACCTGCAGGGTCACACACATAGGATTTAACCTGGAAGAGGAGTTTTGTCCACAAACAATGTTTAGATTGATTACTAAAGGAGTTTAGTAGTTCAATTAAACACTCAATCAATTGATAGCTCAATATCATAATGTTCAAGGTGTTGGATTGATTGATTAGAGTATCAGATTGATTGAAACTGCAATTGACTGTTTCTGCACAATCTGCACTCCCAACCGATTGGCTCATGAGATGAACCGATCGACTGAGCTTGGTGAACCGATTAGCTCAAGTGATGAGTCGATCGGCTCAAGGACAGGTGAAACGATTACTTCAAGTGTTGAAATGATCGATTCAACTGGTGCAACCGAGCAAGTTGGGAAAGTCAAGTTTGGTGAGAAATTTCTTTTCGTTTCACTTGCCCAATTTGATTGGAACAAGGATTGGTATTTGATACCAATTAGAAACAAAAGATGGAAAGTCAATCAGGAACTGACCAGGACCACGAACCGACCGGTTCAGAAGTGAACAGACCAGTTGAGGTGTCCCAACCGATCGGTTGAGATGTCAACCGACCGGTTTAGGTCCCCAACCGACCGTTTCAGAAATGAAACGATCGGTTCAGGTTGCGCAGTTGGTTTCTTTTGTGGAAAATCTCGAACCCTTCTACTCGTGCTTTAGTCCCACATTGCTCAGGAGAGAGAACCCTGTCCCATGACCCTCCTATATATATAGGGGTATTGGGGGTTTCTCGAAGAACAACACAGTGCAACCAGTTGCTCTGCAAAGTTGTCGTTCTCTCTGGTTTTGGTAACCAAGAGAGCCTGAGCAAGTGCTACCCGATAAGGGAGGCACAACAAGGGAAAGACAACTGTAGATAGTGACTAGTGGAAGGAGAGTGTGTCAGTGACTAGTACGCTGATAGGAGGGTGTGACTCCTTCCAATTCCTAGTGGGACAAGGAGATTGGAGTTCTAGGTGGTCCGTGTGGACTACTTCAGAGGTGGGAGATTTCTGCCGCTCGGAGGACAACTGTCAATTTCGACAGTCCCGGTGAGACCAGGAGTCGTCAGTACCGGTGTGACCAGGAGCTGCACAAACACCTTCTAAGATCGGAGGTAAAGACCATGCAAGCTACGAGGCATTGTCGCCGAGCAAGCCTCAAGACAAGGTATGATTCCACAAACCATCCCTTCCTATTGTATAGATGTTGACACGTTTCCTTGTTCTAGGTTTGGGGAGGAGAAAATTTTTGTTTCCGCTGCCTTCTCTACCTCCCCTATAACCCAACAGTGGTATGAGAGCCACGTCAACTGCTCTATACTTTAGGATTATCGATATGATCAATTTTGGTTTGTCGCCTTTATTTATTGCATACAATGTGAATAAAATTGGCTTTATGCATGTCCAATCCTAAATCCACAAATCCCAATATACATATATGATATGTAATATGAATGCACTCGATATGTGTCGCCCTTAAATGAGTTTTTTGGTGGATGTATAGTGTGGTTATGGCCAATAAACCCTATCCGTGTATGGTTGTATGTGGTTTCTTGCATTTCAGTCTGCGCACCAATCTTCCTTCTCCTATTCCTGATGTAACTCAAAATAATTCGAGATTTTCTTTCCTACCTTTTCTCCCCTCGAATGTAACTTGAGGTTTCTCTTTTTACAATGTAAAATATGATAGATTTTATTTCCTGTTATGTCAAAGAACGGAGGACATCCTGATGACAGCTGAGACGATCGGTTCAAGGAGTGAACCGATCGGTTGACGTTCTAGACGATCAGTTCAAGGAGTGAGCCGATCGATTGATGATCGGTTCGAGGAGCGAGACGAGCGGGTGGCGGCCATGATGAGATGCACGACGACCAGGAAAACCGATCGGTTGGAGGAGCCAACCGATCGGCTGGTGGCACCCAGCCGACCGGCCTGATGGCGAGCCGATCAGTCATGTGATGAGTTGATCAAACCCAGAAAGGCAAAGCACAGAGTTCATCTTGTACAAGTTGTATGTGATGTAGACCTAGATGACTGTGATTCTTCTTGGCTCGAGGAATCACATTAGGATGGCCATAATCATCGCTTTTATCGTTTTACATGTTTTCTATGGGATATAGCATGTATATGATACGTACTATGTATTGTGGTGATTGAATATGTATATGTAAAAACCAAATCCCTCATTAAATATTAAGTTTTAGATGCCTTCCAAATGCGACACACGTGAAAAGCTTGATCGACCAAGTGTGGGAACGCCCTAGCGTGGTACACCGTCTATCTCGTGGAAGCGTGAATGATGGATATGTGGGTCTGCCCTAGCATGGTGCATATTCATCGTGTTTGCTTTGGGTCGGACTTAACAAGGTGACCTAGATAGGATCTAGCACCTTGAGGCATGGAGATGATCATGGCAAGGAGTTGCATATGACATCTTATCAAGAGTTGCATATGATGCAATTGGAAAGAGTTGCCTACCTGAGAGATCTAAGTTGTGGGTGACAACCCAAGCTGGTCCATGACTTAGAGGATTTCAGGATCTTGCCCACTAGAAGGTTGTACGCTGCAATCTTCTGAATTGATGGTGAGGGCTATCAATTTGAACTAAAATAGTGGGAGCGATAATTAATTAAAGGCCTAATTATATTGTCAACTTTTTAAATCAATCAAATAAGTCAAAAATGAGTTTTGGACTAAAATTTCATATTTTCCTTTTGTAGTACAAATGACAACAAACAACAATCATTTTTCTTTGTGATCGGTCCTTGAAAAGGAAAAGTTAAATGGGACAAACTTCCACGACTGGTATAGGACATTGAGAATTGTTCTCACTCAAGAGCGAAAGCTCTATGTCCTGGATACTCCAACTCCAGAGGAACATGCTCCTAATGCACCAAAGGCAGAAAGGGACGCTTACAAGAAGCATTCTGATGATGCCATTGATGCAAAGTGCTTGATGTTGTGCTCTATGAACCACGAGTTGCAGAGACAACATGAGAACATGGGTGTCATTGAGATGATTCAGCATCTCAGGAACATGTATGAAGATCAAGCACGACAAGAGAGATATGATGTCTCAAGGGCACTGTTCAATTGCATCATGACAGAAGGAGATCCAGTTGGTCCTCACACACTCAAGATGATTGGGTATGTGGAGAACCTGACAAGACTGGGATTTCCACTGAGCCAAGAGTTGGCTACTGATGTGATACTACAATCGTTGCCAGAATCCTACAGTCAGTTTGTGATGAACTACAACATGAACAACTTTGATAGGCCACTGTCAGAGTTGTTGGGCATGTTGAGGACAGCCGAGACACAGATGAAGAAGGATAATCCTAAGTCTGTGATGGTGATCATGAGAAAGAAAGGCAAGTCTAAGCACAAGGGCAAGGGAAAAGCTAAGAAAGGTTCTGATGCTAGCCAGGAACCCAAGTCGTCTTCAGCTCTCAAGGCCAAGGGAGGCGTGACCAAGAAAGGCAATTGCCACCATTGTCAAAATCCAGGACATTGGAAAAGGAATTGTCCTCTCTATCTGGAAGAACAAAAGAAGAAGCATGTGACAAATGTCTCTACTTAAGGTGTCATGAAAGTAAACTTGTAACACTTTTGAGGTATATGATACCAAGATGTAAAGTGTAAAGCACTCAATAAATGGGGCAAGTGTTGCCGCCATAGATAGGAGTACTTTAGTTTATTTTCAGCCTAAAAGGCATGTAATATAGTTATGAACTGCTATTTCATATTTGCCAATAGATAGAAACACTTTATTTTTGCATATTGTATGACAATGATGGCAATTAATAAAGAGATGTCTCAATATGATCTTTGTGGCAATGCCTTGTTTGTCTTGTGGTATTTGATATGTATAAGATAAAATGATACCTAAAAGTTATAGATAACTCAAATATTGAAATTAGCATCAATCATGAGAAATTCATTTCTAGTTTCCATGTGATGGATAAATGTAGACTCTTTTGGTTAGAGAACCAGTAAGAGACATGAATATCTTAGACATGATTAATCAATCTTCACTAATGGTAGTGGGAGAATGATTGTCCTATTAGGTATAATACATGTGATGTATTTACATACCTATTGGAGAAAATGCTAATACTTCAAATGGTGTTTAGAGAAATACCAATATGAATATCTTGAAGTGTTCAAGATTATCATAGATGAAGTGCAAATTTGGTAAAGTGTTAATTCTTGATGAGATCAATGAATGAAATACTCTCGACCAAATGTTTGAGATCCTTATGAGTAATTATGATAGTGTATCATAGTGAACTCATGATTAAGGCATGGTGATGTCTAAATCAAGAAGGAATCATACTCTAAGGAGTTAGAGAATGATTATCAAATAATTGAATTCTTCTTAATAAAAGAATACCCCACACTAATAAAGAACATTAAGAATCACAAGGAGTTGTGAGTTCTTATATCCTTGACAGATACACCTCGTTTATCTATGTGATGAGTTGTTCATGTGATGAATCAACTATCTAGATGAATATGAGGAACCGAATTTTGAGTTATGGTTTATGACCATTACATCCTAAATGACATCCATGTGAACCATAAGGTATGACCTTGATGGTAGCACCCATTGGATGAAATCCATTATGAATTTTAACCATCCAAAGGTCAAAAAAGGAGATACATTATGGATTTTAACATCAAATTATATAACTTGTACAAAAATTGCAATTAGTTCCTCAATTATAGTGGTATTTCTTGTTAGTCCATGTACGTTCATGTAATACAAAGTCAAGGCTATCAAGGTTAAATTTAAGTAAAATTATAGTGATTTATTAACCAAATAATTTCAAGGCTTAACCAAGGATCAATATGAAAGAAAACACAAGTTTAGATATTTTTTCTCCATTTACAACCAAACCCTCAATTATTGTAAAATTGCACTTAAGTCTATGACTTGCATGGAAACATAAATTAGGGAAAACAAAGTGCAAATTGAGATAATTTAAGAACTTCTCTTAATCAATTATTATTGAAACTTAATCAAGCATTCAATTAGGATGATGAAGCAATATTAGATAGAAGTTAAGGTTAATTGTGGTTCTTGGTCTCACAACCATAAACCCCTCAAAAGTATTTCTCCCTCGAAATCCTAAGGTTAGGGCAGATAAAAACAAGAAGCAACACATGACCCTATCTCAACTAGTAGGGTGAATTGTTTATTAATAATGGATTTCTTCTAATATATAAAGGTAAAATTCTATAGTTAATTTCAAATTTCCATTTATTTTGAAAGATTGATTTACTTATCCAAGTTCCTTGCATCTGCTTAACAATTAGTGATATTTTCTTATCACTTAATCATTCATATGTATTTTCCTAATCATCATACTTTCCATTCAAACATTAAGGGTAAACATCATTTTCAACATCCATTCTTAGGTAATACTCTTCATGTTAGATATTTCTGTATATGTTCTCTTGTATTAAGTAGACTAGTTCATGTATTTCTCATAATCATCCAATCAATGGAAAATTTTGAGAACAAATCCGATCTCTTCTTCCAAATATTATCCTTTGAAACGATATAGATCCACATCAAACTCATCATCGCAATGGTACATTCTCCATACTATTAGTTTCCTCTTAATAGTTATCATGTTGGCCTTGTTCTATGGTTGAAACATGTTCTTTCCAAATAAGGCTACTCTAAAACATATGAGTTTTTACATTTTCATCTTGTAATCAGATTAAAGGATCAGGATAACATTCTAATCATTCATCAAGCCATTAATTATTCTTGTTTCTCCATGGCATCAACCCACTAGTTTCATGATTATTATAGAAAAATATTATAGCTGTCCCTCTTTTTCTCATTCAACCTTAATTTCCTTATTGAATATCACCAACATTGTGGCATCCAACTCATAAAACGAGATTAACTAATGCGGAAGCATATTGTTAGCAGCGGATTACTAAAAATCACTAAAAATTAAAACCATTTTATAAAAAGATCCATTACCAGAAAACTTTGTAAACAAGAACCATAGTATTATATTTACATATTGGTCCACATTGTACATTCCATGTACCATCTCTCTTTTGAGGAATATATATACATCATTACTTTGCTAAAAAGCATAAGTAACAAAATCCTCGAAGCATCATACCAAAATCTCAGATCGATTATAAAACGCTATCTACTGACTCCTTGGACTTGAGAGTACATAGACGACACATAGGACTTTATGTATATAACTTGACAACTAGTATTCCCACTTGGGATATCATTGTTGTCCCTATTGTTGTTGTTGCTGCTCTTCTCCTGCTACAGAGGTTCTGCCTCTTTGTCTATGTCTACCTAAAAATGTTGAATCCCACGGGGGTGAGACAATTATACAATTGCCCCAGCGAGAGATATAACTCTCCTCCGTAAACATTATTATAGCAGTTTAATAGAAATAAACTGAGCAGTGGGATAATATATTTCAATGGCAGATAAATCAATATCTATGCAGATTAGAGCAACATTCCTATTCAAGTATTTCAGCTATAGCTTGATAAGGCAACATGTCTCTTTTTTCAATAATGAACTAAAGAATATAAGTAACATTTATGTATCCAGGACATGCTAAGCAGCATAATCATCAACCAATGGTGCTCGTATTTCAATCTTATGCAAATACGCTACACGACGGATTACATTTTTCAAACATATTTAAGCTCTGAGGAGATGAGGTATACCGCTCATACTCCAACTGACCACTGCGAAGTCAAAATCGGTACCATACAAAGTCAGTGGAAGAGTCGGCTTCCATGACTTCCCACATCTTGGTCAGTGCGAGATCACATGCAAGACATCTTGTGTCTCTGCTACATAGCTTGCCAGGGTATCGTGGAATCTTCTCTATAGAGCTACAACGACAGTTGCACTCTCTTCGCAATCTAGAGATTTCATGTTTACCTCCATCGATCCGACATTAACATCATCAGAAGATTTGTGATACATCCATCCCGGAACATACAATGAAGGATTGAGAGGTTTAATGTTTACCTTCCATCAATTCCCCCCATTAGGACGTAAGGATATTTTTGCCCATCGACCCCCGCATATTCAAAACATGCGAACTCCAGGATATCTCATAGAAAAACTTGTTTCACCATCACCAACTACTGACGATGATGGATCTATGGTCAGATCACTACATGAATATCATTTCACTTGATTAATTAAGTAGATTATCATATTCTTTTAGCATCAATCAAGTTTTCAATCATAACTTATTAGAACAAAATTCTATAAAGAAACATGTACAGTTTTCATCAGTTACTTCTCAGTCTTTTAAAGACATTGGGATCTCAATCCCTCATTTCAAACTCAATGCCATATACATATGGTTCTGGGTATTCCAAACCCTTAGCTCATCATTGAGCATTGTTACCACTATTTTAGGTAACCATCACCTTCAGGTCATCTGACCAAGGTACACGTGACACTTGCTATACAAGCATCTCATCTGGCACTTGAGGCCCATTAACTCTCTTATTACCTCTTACTAGGAAACAAGGCATGTTATGGAACACAAGGCCCAATAAATAATTTCAACAAATAAAGCATCATAGCTCATACCTGGCTATGTTCATCATTTCAGTATACCTGCATGGTTAGCACAGATGATAACAGATATATCAATCATATTTCAGTTTCATACTATTCAAGTATTTCACCACTATTTCCTTACCAGGGATAGGGTTTCCCATTTCATTTCAAATAGGGTACTCATCCCCCTTTGATCAATTAGGACCAATGATTCATCATTTCATTGTCCAAGATTAGAGTTTCACACTATATAGTATAATCCAGAATTAGGGTTTCACACACCTTCACCCTATTTAGAATTAGGGTTCACTATTCACATCACATCACCCTAGATTAGGGTTTATATTCAATAACCCACAGTTAGGGTTTACTATTCATCCTAATTAGGGTTTTACATTAAAATACCTTGAATTAGGGTTACTCATGTCATTACTCTGAATTCATAACACATTATCCTCCTAGATTAGGGTTTCACTCAGAATTGCCCTAATTTAGGGTTTGAGTTCATCAATTAACTCAATTAGGGTTTTATGATCTCTTCCTCAAGGAGCATACCCTAATTGTATACCTCACTCATTTGAATGTGCTAGGTTTGATTGCTACATGATTATTTTTCATCTATGAATCTCTCTCTCTCTCATCCTCTTCTAGGATGTCCAGAAGATTTGATCAATTGAACCTTCAATTACATGAGGTATCCAATTGAATTGACCAATTAAATCCTCAATTACATTAGATATTCAAATGGATTAACCATGTTAAACCTCAAACGGTATTGCTTACTTAGACCTTAAACGATCTTGGATTCTTAGGGTTCAAACGGTTTGAAAACGTTTGGGCATATTGCCTTTGAAACCATTTAAACAAGAGAGATGTTGAAACCGAATGGGCTTGGGTCTCCAAACGGTTTGAGACCGTTTGGACCCAAATGGTCTTGAGACTGTTTGGACCCAAATGGTCTTGAGACTATTTGGTCCAAACCCTCTCAAAACCGAATGGACCAAAAAGTCTTTCAACACTTAACCAAACCAAGGTTTCCATCAATGAACCGCCTATCAATTGACTCCTTGATTTATTCATCAATTGAACTATTGAACCATCCTTCAATTGGACCATCAATTAGGGTTTTGAACCCAATTGAACATGGATTTATAATCAAGAACCCATCAATTAGGGTTTTGAAATCGAGGAACCATCAATGGTTATCATTGTGGAACTAATCCAATTGAAATCAATGAATCATCATTAAGTTATGATATGACCTGACCTCAAATGGTCTTGAGATCGTTTGGATGACCTCCAAACGGTCTTAAGGTCGTTTAGATGACCTCTAAATGGTCTTGAGACCGTATTCCTCATCATTCATTTAAAATTTATGAAATCCAATTAGGGTTTGCATCATTGGATTGATCGTCAAATTAACTATTGATTGTACTTCAATTTGATATCTTTAACTCTTCAATTATTCAACCATACTCAACCCTAGACCTCCAAACGGTCTTGGTTGACCTCCAAATGGTCTTGAGACCGTTTGGGCAAATCAACCCAAATTTTTAAAATTAAACAATTGCAATTCAGCATTTAACCGATTAGTGTTTCTAATTGAAGAATTGTCCATATATTGAATTAATCAATTGAATCAAATGGATCATCATCAAAAATGTTCTAGGGACCTGAACTCAAATGGTCAACCCTTCTAAATGGTCAACCCATCTAAATGGTTTGGGGACCAAACCTCCAAATGGTTTGCAAACTGGTTGGTCTCCAAACAGTTTGGTGAAACCGTTTGGACCAAACTCTTGAAACCGTTTGCAATGCAAACTTGTTGGAGAGTGTGCCTAAGATGATGTTATCATCATCAAGCCTTAGTCCATCAAAAACTACTGCCATTATCATGGTAAATGCATCAATTAATCAAAGGAATTGCAAGAAGAGCAATTGAACATAATTGATTGAGAAATCGAATTCAATAACAATGAATAGGGGTTCAAGTTATATAACCCGCCTCCAATTGAGCTTCAAAGCTTGAAGCTTCACGTCAACAATGGTGGAAGAAGCTTTTTCACACCACAAAGTTCGTTCCTCATGCTTTTGAGTGAAAAAGAATGGTTAGAAGTGAAGATGGAATCGAGATAAGAAGAATTCATGCATTGATTTGTGATTTCCACCATGAAATCAAGATGAACAATGGTCAAGAAGCTTACCAACAGGTTGGGGGTCGTCTTCCTTCTGTTCCCAGCTCCCTTGATCATTTTTGCAAGAAAAGGGAAGAAATGGATTCGGAAAAGTCCTTGGTTTGAGTGGTAAAGGGTGTTTTTATAAGAAAATCAATGAGAGAGAAAATGCCTCATGCAAATCCTTTAAAATCTGAAATTGTTGGCACCTCCTCCCCCTTTGTTCCTTGCATGCAAAGGTATCTTTATCTCCACCGAACTCCCTTCCATTATTCATGAATTAAGGAAAAAGAAATTAAGCACCTTAACCTTTATAATAATAATTATCCATAAGTGAGTGGATAATTCTTTTTAGTTTCTGAATGTGAGTGGGTTCTCCACTGACGTTGATTTTTCCTTTTCCTTTGCAAGGCAAAAGGACGTCCATATGTGTGGATTTCAACCAACACAATTTTGGTTGAAGGGCAATCCATTTAATATAATTATTTTTGCATTATTTCAATTATGCTTAAATCTTGATTATTTTAATATCAAGATTCTCTCTCCTTCAAAGTAGCTCAAATGAGATGACCCTCTCATTTTCTTACCCCTACAAGATTCCAAGAATATTAAGGACCTTATTGAAGTGGTAAATTTCATATTGAACCCTGGGTTTTGGGTAAATTGCACATTACCCCAAAACTAGGTTTTAGTGCACAAACATTGCTTTGTCAGCTCTTTGTTGGTACTCAGGCTTTCACTAGCCATACTTTTGCATCATCTTCATTCCCATGATTCTTCAACACATGAGGAACATATTATCATGCACAATTTGCAATCTAACCCCTCAACTTGGGTAATTTGCACTTTAGTCCAACATAAGCAAAGCATTACTTTCAACATTATTCAAAATGGACTAAAATTGAAATATAAGTTCCTCTTGAGCCTTAATTACTTTTCAAAAGATAACATAAAGCATATAATTATCTTTCTTAATCAAAACACCTAGGGTTAAAGCATAACCCAAGTCAGGGATGTTACAAGTTATCCACCCCTTACAAGGATTTCGTCCCCGAAATCATCAACGAAAACATTAAGAGAAAAGAGTAGGGTATTTCCTCCTCATCTCTTCCTCTAACTCCCACGTGGCTTCTTCAATGCCACGGTGATGCCAGAGAACTTTTACAAGACATATGTCTTTCTTTTTTAGCTTCTTGATTCTTCTATCAAGAATCAACACAGGTCCTTCAACATATGATATATCATCATTTAGTTCTACCTCCACAGGTTGCAGAACTAACTCAGTGTCAGGATGACACTTCCTCAACATAGAGATATGGAATACTGGGTGCAATCTATGCAACTTAGGTGGTAACTCCAACTTATAGGCTACCTTTTCCATCCTTTCAATGATTGGATAAGGCCCCATAAATCTAGGAGCTAACTTCCCCTTCTTTCCAAATTTCAGGATACCTTTCTAAGGTGAGACCTTGAGGTATACTCTATCTCCAACTTGGAATTCTAGGGGTCTACGACACTTATCATCATAAGATTTCTATCTATCCTGGGCAGCTTTCAACTGTTGTTGTATGACTTTAATCTTCTTAGTTGTCTGTTAAACTAGCTCAGGACCCAAAAGTTGATACTCCCCTGTTTCATACCAACATAAAGGAGATCTACAATGCCTACCATAAAATGCTTCATATGGTTCCATATCAATACTGTGTTGATAGCTATCATTATAAGAAAATTCTATCAAACTTAGGTGTAGATCCCAACTTCCTACAAACTGAAGTACACATGCCCTAAGAAGGTCCTCCAAAGTTTGTATGGTCCTCTCCGACTGTACATCTGTCTGGGGGTGAAAGGATATACTAAACCTTAACTGTGTACCCAAAGCTTTATGGAGTCGCTCCCAAAAATGACTCGTGAACTAGGGACCTCTATCAGATACAATAGTGGTTGGAATCCCATGTAAACGCACTACCTCATCTATGTATATCTGTGCAAGCTTCTCAGCAGTGTAGGTTGTTTTGACAGGAATGAAATGTGTTGTCTTAGTCAACCTATCAACTATCACCCATATGAAATCATGACTTTTGGCTGTTCTTGGCAAACCAACCACAAAGTCCATGATTACATGATCCCATTTCCACTGCGATAAAGGCAAAGGTTGCATTGTTCCTGTGGGCTTCTGATGTTCAGCTTTAACCTGCTGACACACCAGACACCGTATAACAAACTCAGCTACATCTTTCTTCAATCCAGGCCACCAATAGATATCTTTTAAGTTATGATACATCTTGGTGCTCCCTGGATGTATAGCATACATCGAAGAATGAGCTTCTTCCAGAACTAACCTTCTTAAGTTATCAGCATCAGGTACTACCATCCTACCATGGTAACAGACTACCTGATCATCTGACTCATGAAAGCCATCCCGTTTCTCACTACCATACTCTGACTTAATCTATTGAATCACAATATCATCTTGCTGTGCTTCCTTAATCTGCTATCTCAGAGTAGGTTTCACTTGCATTTCAGCTAACAACCCGGATAACAATGATACTTTAAGTTTTATATTGTCTTTCCTTAAAGAGATAAGAATATCTCTTTTAGAGCATACTAAGGAGTTCAACTGTGCTTTGTTTAAGGCTGGTGTTGTTGATTTCCTACTTAATGCATCAGCTACCACATTAGCCTTCCCTAGATGATAATCAATTTTACAGTTGTAGTCCTTGGTTAACTCCATCCAGCGGCATTGCCTCATGTTTAGCTCATGTTGTGAGAAGATATATTTTAGCTTCTTATGGTTTGTGAAAATCTGGAATGTCTCTCCATAGAGACAATGTCTCCAGATCTTTAAAGCATGGACCACAACAGCTAGCTATAGATCGTATGTCGGATAATTCTCCTCGTGTTTCTTGAGTTGTCGAGAAGCAAAAGAAATCACTTGCTTATCCTGCATCAACACACATCCTAATCCATTCTTGGATACATCATAGAAAACTATATACCCCTTTCCTTGCTTAGGTAACACCAGCACAGGCGCACTTGTTAACCTCTCTTTCAGCAACTGGAAAGAATGTTGACACTTTTCATTCCAGATAAAAGGAACCTCCTTCCTGGTCAATTTGGTCAGGGGTAAGGCTAAAGAGCTGAAGTTCTTAATGAACCTCCTGTAATAGCCTGCCAACCCTAGGAAAATGCGAATCTCCGTCAGTGTCTTTGGTTGTTCCCATTGCAGGATAGATTCTACCTTCTAAGGATCAACACAGATACCTGAAATAGATATAACGTGTCCTAGAAAGGAAACTTCTGGTAACCAGAACTCACATTTGCTAAACTTAGCATATAGCCTATGCTCTCTTAGCAAAGTCAAAGCCTGACAGAGGTGC
The DNA here is from genome assembly GCA_963693085.1 of Alisma plantago-aquatica. Classification (NCBI taxonomy): domain Eukaryota; kingdom Viridiplantae; phylum Streptophyta; class Magnoliopsida; order Alismatales; family Alismataceae; genus Alisma; species Alisma plantago-aquatica. The sequence goes on along the minus strand of OY856413.1, from coordinate 996,882,008 downwards.
TGCTCATGTTGTTGAGCATCTCTACTATATATCAGAATGTCATCTATAAAGACAACTACACACTGATCAAGAAAAGGTCGAAAGATTCTATTCATGAGTTCCATGAATGCATATGGTGCATTAGTTAGTCCAAACGACATAACTATGAACTAATAGTGACCATACGTTGTCCTAAAGGCAGAATTAGGTATATCACTCTCCTTAATGCGCAATTGATGGTATCCCAACCTCAGATCTATCTTAGAAAAGATAGTTGCACCACACAACTGATCAAACAATTCATCGATCCTTGGCAGAGGATACTTGTTCTTTATAGTTACTTTATTTAACTATTTGTAGTCAATGCATAACCGCATCGAACCATCCTTCTTCTTAACAAAGAGGACCGAAGCACCCCATGGTGACGTACTCGGCCGGATACATCCTTTCTCAAGCAACTCTTGCAGTTGTTTCTTAAGCTCTGCCATCTCAGCAGGTGCCATTCTATACGACATTTGTTCTATGGGTTGCGTGCCCGGGATTAGATTAATTTCAAAATCAATCTGTCGGGACGGAGGAACACCTGGAAGTTCTTCATGGAAAACATCTTCAAATTCCCTAACAACTGGAACTCCAGAAGGATGAGGGCTCTCCATTGTGGTATCTACCACATGAGCCAAGAATGCAAAGCATCCCTGTTTCATCAACTTCTCAGCCACCATAGCTGACACTAAATAGGTTGGAAAAATCTTTCTGTCTCCCTGAAAGATCCATGTGTCACCATTGTATGTAAACACAGCCTGCTTGGAACTACAATCCAAGACAACCTTATACTTCTCTAAGGTTTCCATTCCTAGGATTATATCAAAACCCTACATCTCAAGTGGTATAAGATCCACTTGAATGTGATGTTAAAAAAAGAAAAGATTGCAGGGAGAACAGATGATAACAGATATATCAATCATATTTCAGTTTCATACTATTCAAGTATTTCACCACTATTCCCTTACCAGGGATAGGGTTTCCCATTTCATTTCAAATAGGGTACTCATCCCCCCTTGATCAATTAGGACCAATGATTCATCATTTCATTGTCCAAGATTAGAGTTTCACACTATATAGTATAATCTAGAATTAGGGTTTCACACACCTTCACCCTATTTAGAATTAGGGTTCACTATTCACATCACATCACCCTAGATTAGGGTTTATATTCAATAACCCACAATTAGGGTTTACTATTCATCCTAATTAGGGTTTTACATTATAATACCCTAAATTAGGGTTACTCATGTCATTACTCTGAATTCATAACACATTATCCTCCTAGATTAGGGTTTCACTCATAATTGCCCTAATTTAGGGTTTGAGTTCATCAATTAACTCAATTAGGGTTTTATGATCTCTTCCTCAAGGATCATACCCTAATTGTATACCTCACTCATTTGAATGTGCTAGGTTTGATTGCTACATGATTATTTTTCATGTATGAATCTCTCTCTCATCCTCTTCTAGGATGTCCAGAAGATTTGATCAATTGAACCTTCAATTACATGAGGTATCCAATTGAATTGACCAATTAAATCCTCAATTACATTAGATATCCAAATGTATTAACCATGTCGAACCTCAAATGGTCTTTCTTACTTGGACCTTAAATGGTCTTGGATTCTTAGGGTTCAAACGGTTTGAAACCGTTTGGGCATATTGCCTTTGAAACTGTTTAAACAAGAGAGATGTTGAAACTGAATGGGCTTGGGTCTCCAAACGGTTTGAGACCATTTGGACCCAAATGGACTTGAGACCGTTTGGAATCAAACGGTCTTGAGACCGTTTGGTCCAAACCCTCTCAAAACCGAATGGACCAAAAAGTCTTTCAACACTTAACCAATCCTAGGTTTCCATCAATGAACCACTTATCAATTGACTCCTTGATTTATTCATCAATTGAACTATTGAACCATCCTTCAATTAGACCGTCAATTAGGGTTTTGAACCCAATTGAACAAGGATTTATAATCAAGAACCCATCAATTAGGGTTTTGAAATTGAGGAACCATCAATGGTTATCATTGTGGAACTAATCCAATTGAAATCAATGAATTATCATCAAGTTATGATATGACCTGACCTCAAACGGTCTTGAGGTTGTTTGGATGACCTCCAAATGGTCTTGAGGTTTTTTAGATGACCTCTAAATGGTCTTGAGACTGTTTGCCTCATCATTCATTTAAAATTTATGCAATCCAATTAGAGTTTGCATCATTGGATTAATCATCAAATTACCTATTGATTGCACTTCAATTTGATATCTTTAACTCTTCAATTATTCAACCATACTCAACCCTAGACATCCAAACGGTCTTGGTTGACCTCCAAATGGTCTTGAGATCGTTTGGCATGACCCCCAAATGGTCTTGTGACCGTTTGGGCAAATCAACCCAAACTTTCAAAATTAAACAATTGCAATTTCAACATTTAACCGATTAGGGTTTCTAATTGAAGGATTGTACATATATTGAATTAATCAATTTAATCAAATGGATCATCATCCAACATGTTCTAGGGACCTAACCTCAAATGGTCAACCCATCTAAATGGTTTGGGGACCAAACCTCCAAACGGTTTGCAAACCGTTTGGACCAAACTCTTGAAACCGTTTGCAATGCAAACTTGTTGGAGAGTGTGCCTAAGATGATGTTATCATCATCAAGCCTTAGTCCATCGAAAACTACTACCATTATCATGGTAAATGCATCAATTAATTAAAGGAATTGCAAGAAGGGCAATTGAACATAATTGATTGAGAAATCGAATTCAATAACAATGAATAGGGGTTCAAGTTATATAACCAGCCTCCAATTGAGCTTCACAGCTTGGAGATTCACATCAAAAATGGTGGAAGAATTTTTTTCACACCACAAAGTTAGTTCCTCAAGCTTTTGAGTGAAAAAGAAGGGTTAGAAGTGAAGATGGAATCGAGATAAGAAGAATTCATGCATTGATTTGTGATTTCCACCATGAAATCAAGATGAACAAAGGTCAAGAAGCTTACCAACAGGTTGGGGGTCGTCTTCCTACTTTTCCTAGATCCCTTGATTGTTTTTGCAAGCAAAGGGAATAAGTGGATTGAAAAAAGTCCTTGGTTTGAGTGGTAAATGGTGTTTTTATAAGAAAATCAATGAGAGAGAAAATGCCTCATGCAAATCCTTTAAAATCTGAAATTGTTGGCACCTCCTACCCCTTTGTTCCTTGCATGCAAAGGTATCTTTATCTCCACCGAACTCCCTTCCATTATCCATGAATTAAGGAAAAAGAAATTAAGCACATTAACCTTTATAATAATAATTATCCATAAGTGGGTTCTCCACTCACTTATGTGTGGATTAACCTTTATAATAATAATTATCCATAAGGAAAAAGAAATTAAGCACGTTGATCTTTCCTTTGCCTTTGCAAGGCACAAGGACGTCCATATGTGTGGATTTCAACCAACACAATTTTGGTTGAAGGGCAATCCATTTAATATAATTATTTTTGCATTATTTCAATTATGCTTAAATCTTAATTATTTTAATATCAAGATTCTCTCTCCTTCAAATTAGATCAAATGAGATTCCCCTCTCATTTTATTGCCCCTACAAGATTCCAAGAATATTAAGGACCTTATTGAAGTGGTAAATTACATATTGAACCTAGGTTTTAATGCACAAGCATTGCTTTGTCAGCTCTTTCTTGGTACTCAGGCTTTCACTAGCCATACTTCTGCATCATCTTCATTCCCATGATGCTTCAACACATGATTAACATATTATCATGCAAAATTTGCAATTTAACCCCTCAACTTGGGTAATTTGCACTTTAGTCCAACATAAGCAAAACATTACTTTCAACATGATTCAAAATGGACTAAAATTGAAATATAAGTTCCTCTTGAGACTTAATTACTTTTCAAAAGATAACATAAAGAATATAATTATCTTTCTTAATCAAAACACCTAGGGTTAAAGCATAACCCAGGTCAGGGATGTTACAAACATCCTCAATAGGAATCTGATTTTATGTTAGACTAGGGTTTTCTATCTCATCATCTTGCTTCAGATTTATTTTTATCCCACATTATTATTCATATTATTTCATACACAATAGATCACTTCCTAAGTAACTTTTCTAATATCCTCATTCTATCATGATTATTTACTCCAATTATTTCATAACACACATTCCTTGGTCTGAGATTACCTTGTGCTTCACTCCTCAATGATTCTACAAATATATCATCTCAAAAGTACTTATCATCTGAGTCTCCTCATAATATGTTGATTTTATCCTTAAATCCTATTCATAACTTAAATTATGCATGCACTTCCACACATGCATATCTACATTCTATACATTTTTTTACAATTTTCCCTAATTGTTTCAGTAAATGAACGATCCATACATAGAGTCATTTATCCTTTGCCTCATCCATTCTATGAAATTTTAGTTTTAGACATTGAATTCCTATTCATATAGGGTGACCTTAAAGTTTCATGAACTCCTTTTTTTATTATTCATGTTTGAATTAACAATCATAGAGTCATACATTTTCCTTTAGTCATCAACTCTCTTTTTTTATGATTTAAAACATAATTTTGATATTTCTCAAGTGATTACATTAGTACTTCCCATCATTTATTTAACCAGTTTTAACATAATAATGTTCAATGTATCCAAGTTGTGAATCTTTCATCAACTTTTATCTTATTATGATTTACATGATGTCATATCTAAATAAACTTTGGGTTATTTTAAACTAACTACTTGGTTAGAGTACTCATATGGGAAACAACCAAAGAGTTCCACACTTACTCTTCCCTCAACACTTGGATACTTGAACAGGGAACACAAATATTGAATTCAAGTAGCATGAATAATTCTTGTGTCATTTTCATCACTTAGCTAGTCATTTTGATCCAAATTCCTTTTATCCATGTAGACTCAGCTAAAGTATGCTCCAATACCAAACTTGTGGGGACTTATTTTGTTAATAATCTCTCAAATGACCATTATGACAAAATCCTCAGACGAACCCCAACATAATTCGAGTAATCATCCATAATTGAGTCATTACAATCCAATAAAGGCAATCAACATAAAGATATGACTACAAGCAACTATAAAAAATTTCATATGCCGTCTTCTAAGAGCATATCACTTCACATTAGATCCTTTCCAAGAGAATACATGATAGGAACATGAAATGAAAAACCCATTTATTAACTTCACCTAATATATTAAAAGATTATTAATATATTTAAAGATGAAAAATATAATAGGTCTAATCCATGTCACAACATGGAAGCATAAGAAAACACGGGTAAAGCAATTTATCATATACCTCATCAACTACCCAACCATATTTCAAGAAAGTCAAAGCATTGGATTTTGTAAATGTTATATGCCTTTTCTACCCTCCTTTACCGTAGTATGTTTAGAGTTCTGACATGATAATCATAGGATTTTGTTCTCGTTGTAATCAATCTTACACCAAGAAATGTGTCTTGCATTATGGAGGGAAATTCACTAATTTTGGAATAAAACTAGAACTCCATCTATGAAGGCCTTATCAGCCACCATTACAATTCATGAAGCATCGAATAAAGAGAAATACCTTGGACAAGACTCCCATTGACCAAGAAACCCCAATTGACCAATGGAGCCATTGGACTTTACATGTCATCATGTAGAGACAAATTTGGGCAAGCTTGAACAGTCACCAATCAATGGGTTGTCAATTGATAGTTAAACAATAGATGAAACCTAACATTTTCAATTAAATACCTACCACTCATCTATCGTTATCTAATGGAATAAAACCTATGAAATAACAACTTTCTCAACTGATGATTCATTAAACAATGAGACTACTTCCTCATCAATTGAAAAAACCACATAAATACATCAGTCGATGATTCTAGAAACTATCAAGTACTCCGCCTCATCGTCTGACTAATATATTACACTACCAACTAATAGTTTCTTTGAACCTCATCAACCAACAAGGTTTCTATTATCACACCTCAGTAGGAAGGTAAAGTGCTTTCCCCCAGGCACACTCTCTATCACTTCGCAACAAGAAAAATGCCTTGTACAGATGTACTCAGAGGAAACTTAAGTGTATCATCAATTAGTATATATATGGACCTTTTACCTCTATTAGGTGACATCTCTTATTGAAACACATGATATCATGATCATATTGTTGGGAAATGTAAAGAAACGAAGTCTCTACTAAAAATCATGATAAACAAAAACACCAATTGTGAAGCAGTATAATTTTAAACTTTGACTATATTCAAAAAGTATAAAGAGTACTTTACAAAATTTCCCAAAAGGGGTACAACTTTATACAAAATGAGGATCTAGGTAGAGGAAGACTAAACCAAATCAAAATTGTCTCCAAATAAAACAACTAAACATATGTAGCTAAGTCCTAGCTAGTTGGTTGAACTCCACATCCCTAGCCTTAGGCTAGTTCACCAAGCTTCAACTGCGCACTCCGATCCTATATCTGGGTGGTTGGGATCACCCAGCAAAAGAATATAAAAAGTATGTGTCAATAGAGGTAAAGGACAAATATAAAGTTAAAGCATTGCAAAATAAATGATCCACTATACTAAGAGAGTGTCAAAAGTATGAGGCAAATATATCAAATAAGAAATAGGAATTATGCCATAATTCATCAACAATAATATATTTGCATGCATGATTAAACGTGGCTAGATTAGAATAATATAGGTCTGAGGCACCTACCAGACCTCAACCTCTGGGTGAGGGAGTATAACACATTCCCAACCCCAAAATATATATAAAGTGGTAGGGGACTCAAACCCCAAATGTCTGGCAAGAGGACTAAAACCTCAGTGCCCTATGGGTGGTTTGTACTCATGTACACTACATTAGTTAAATAGTCATTTTCATCATCATGCTAAGTAATTAAATGGTAGGTATAAAGAGTTTTCAACAATTTGCAAGTGGTGTCCATGACCCTAGAACAATTTAGGAAATAGCAAGAATAATTGATAATGGGCTCAAGCCTCATTGGGAAAAAGGGTATGGATAAAAGTCCAACTGAAAGAATAGGGTGTAAATTGCACATTTAGATATTCACCAAAAATAGGGTATGCATACCTTATTGTAGATTCAAAGTCATCACTTTCATTGATTAGATTGTATCCCAGTCCACTTTTGTCCTAGATACAAGTGTATATACATGGATTAGGGTTTAATGTAATATATAAGGGTTGAAACCCTAATTTCATACCTTCAAAACCAAAACTATATTTGGGACTCAAAACCTATGCCAAACGATTATTCATATTCTCCTGATTAAGAAAACACCTTTTATTTCTCAATTTGGATTTATAACGATTTAATTACCATTTTTAGAACATTTAACATGAATAAAATGGTATTTAAAACAAACTTCGAAATAGGAAAGAAAATCTAGACTTAAAAATAACAAAATCATATTCTACATGAAAAATCCTTTCCAACGACTATTTATTTGCATTTTTTTGACCAACGGTCAATTTACTATGAATTAAATAAATCAGACCAATCAAAATGCAAGAAAATGCCACAGAGGCAATTAATTGAGCAAAAACACCTACCACGGACCCCCGCTGACATGGGCCAATCATGTTTGACCCAGTCACTGGTCCGCTCCTTCTTAGCTTTGGTCAAAGGTGAGTGAGTGAAGTGTGAAATTACCAGAATTCCCATGGTTGGGTAATTGATTTAATTAAAATCACAGGGGGTAAAAAGGTCATGTGTATCTATCAAAACTTGCAGCGAGAAATAAAAATAGAAGGGAGAATTGACTGAATTGCCCATATGATGTTAATATATCGATCAAAATGTGGGGGCTCTAAGGTCATTAGACCTCCTGGATTGTACCCTCGCGAGACATGGTGTCGACCAAGGTCGAGCACTTTGCCTAGAGCTTTGGGGTCCATGACTCCAGGTCGCTTCTCTGCGGGTTGGCACAAACCGAGACTTGGAACTAGTTCCCCGATGTATCACGATTGCATGTAGCTCCTAAGAGATCCTTTGTGCACACCAGGTCACCAGAAACAAGTCGAACATGAGGCAAGTCGGGAGAACAGAGAAAAGGGAAAACCACAACGAAAACACCACATAATAGGAAACTAAGGTCGGGAACACCTTCACGGGTTCAAGGTGAGTGGAAAACCGTGCGACGGGTGGAGGTGTACCATGGAGGGAGAAATCATGACACCTCTAGAGACCAAAACTGGGCTATAGGACTGAGCACACTGGGCGTTCGTGAGGCCAAGAAATAAAAGGGAAAAGAAGTACAAGCATCAATGATGCTTACCTAGAAGACAATTGATTGGAGGTGGTCTGAGGTGTGAGCATCAGGACAAAGTTACTGGAGAAGGAAGGTGAGTAGGTCGGGGTCTTCAAGGAGATTGGAGAAGAAATTGAAATAGGAGGAGAGGTGTTGGTGATGAGAGGGTGCCCGACGGAGCCTTATATAGGCAGGAAAAGGGGCATTGTTGCCTCTGCAACTCGGAGGTGGAGAGAGGCCAAAAATTCCCTAATGGGAATTTCATCTCTGGTGCATGAGGGAGGACGAGTAAACATTCATTGGAACCAGTGTGATGAGTCAAACTCAATGCACCAAATATTAAGTGAAATGACAGAGGAGGGAGAGAGAACACACAAGGCGAATGAACTGGATGTGAAACAGCTCTAGCCTGCGTTGAGCGGGAGGTAGGGGATAACTTAGTGGTCGTAGGATCCGGGCGAGGTTTTGATGATCAGGTCTCGACCGCTGTATGATGTGGGGGTGAAGAGAGGCGCGTGACAACGAATTAAATGATAGAATTTGGTGTTGCACAAGAAATTAATGAAATCAATTAATGTATTATAGTCACACTATATTAAAAGCTTATAAAATCAATTTGAAAGGTCAAACCAAGTCCAAAAGACCCCAAATTTGGACCATAGGTGTGAATTGAAGTCTAGATTAATGCTATATAATTATATTTTCGTTGTATACACAATATGGCTCATAACTCCTATATTGTCCATTAACATGTATATTAATGCATTTTAAAATAAAAAAACTATTTTCTTATCAATTCCTTTAATAAATTTTGAGAGGATGATTACAAATCCAATCAAGTGTCAGGTCCCACCACTAATTATCCATTTTAAATGCTTTAATAACCATTTGGAGGAGAGAGGAGATAAGAGGGTGATTATAACATTAATTGGATTATTTGTGCAAACACTCCTTCATTATCATGAATGTGGGTAAATATGGATTTCATCCTCAATTATGGCTCAATTTCAACATTGAGTCCAAAAAGGATAGAAAATATAGGAAAAGGATCAAAAGGGCATAAATGAAATAAAAGCTTGAAAGTGGGTAAATTGCAAAAGAACTCTGAGATTCAGTCTATTACAGTACTCAACCCCTTAAAGAAGATTTCATCCCCGAAATCAGAACAAGAGGGAAGGGTGAGTACGTAACATTCCAACCTTAAAAAACAATACTATAACCCTCAATCTATGGTACTGCATAAGCTCTACATATAAGTCTAGTTTACTAAGGTTTCCACCATACACATCACTTATATCAAATGTAATGCATTACATATTTTTGGCTCATTAACATTCTGAAATATTCATCATCCTAATTACTTGTGTCACATTATATTCACATTATTTGTGAAAATAATTATATATCAACATTATGTATCATTCATGTGTATTTCACATTTACTCATTAATAATTTTAAGCAAAGTTAGGGTTTTCTAAATCATCTCATCATTAGGTACAAATTTGGTGTATTACCCATAGTTATCCCATTAAGGGTTTTAGGCACAATTAGGGTTTACTAAGAAATCTCAATATACATGAATTTCATCTCCATTATTATCATGTTACTACCTTGTGAATTTTATCACAGATTATTAGGTGAGAAATGGAGAATATAATCCAAAAAATTATTAAGTCTAAATAATGTCACATTAATTTCTTACATATTATCACATCACTTTTGTACTCACATTAATGTCATCATTACTCATTACATTTCATTTGAACATCACATTAGGTATTTGGAATTATTATAGACTTAATCATGCTTATGTGAATCTAGTTACCCCTTATCACATTTAAATCATTTTGTGGAATTGAATTGAATAAGGTGAAACATATTATATTAATAATTTGATACATATACCAAATTATGATAATGTGATTATTGAGGTGTGCATTAATGAACAAGGTAATGTGCCTTACATATTTTGATAACTTGATTCAACTATGAATAGGTGGTTATAATTCCATCTTTGTGTATCAAGTATATTATTAGGTTATGACACCTAATATCACTAATGTATTATGAAGGCATTAAGGATACATATATTAATGTTAAATAATTACATTTTAGGATTTAGGTCAACATGACCATGCTTTCTTAGTATATATTAATTTCATCTATCATACCATTAGGTTGACTAGGTCAACATTATATGTATTAATAATTTTTGGTGAATAACTCATTATTATGTGCATCAAGTATTTTTTAGGGTTCAAGCATATGAACTATGCATTATATGACTAAATCATATATTCATCTGTATATTAACAAATAAGTTAAATTGTAATTATAATTTGTTTGGTAAGTTCTAATCATACAGGATCACTAATATATTGTCCATTAAGTTAGGGTTTCAAATTCTAAAGATATTAGAATTTTCTATGTATTGGATTCCATCCCCCCTAAAAAGGAATTTCTTCCTCAAAATCAGCAAATGCAAAATCTATGAAGGCATTAACACTACTACTTCACTGAAAAGGGTTGACTAATTCAAACTAAGCTAGAGGTAAAATAGTATTTATAATCATATATATAAGGTTGAACACATTTTGTCACACTCTTTACTGTCTTACTAATTACTATTACCAAACTTCAAAGTCTAGTATAGGGTACACTAACCCTAAACATGGAAGTCTAAGACTCATAATAGGTACTTAAGGGTTACAAGATGATTTTGTTTTAGGAAATCAAATCATCATATAAGGTTTTCTAAGGGTACTCAACAATGATGTAATATGCCCAAATGTAGGCTATTTCGAGCTGTCCATATCAGATCAGGCCAGGTCATTGTCATATGAACTCGGGAGTCCCCGTAAACCAATCTAGTGGCACAAAGGAAAATTTTTCCAACCCCCAAGTTTTGACCCTTTCTAGTCACCATCACTTTCAACTTCTTTCTCTAGTAGCTACTCAATAGACTAATCACCAAAGAGTTGATCAAATTATATTTCTAAAATGAAATTATTATGATCCTTAATCAATCTTTCCTCATAGGTCAACTCTAAGGTGAAAACTTACTAAAGAGATACTATATGAGATAAGGTTTTCTAACTAAGGAGACAATTATAATTAGTCAAGACTCCGACTACCTTGATGCTCTAATACCATACTGTAAAGAGACGAAGTCTCTACTAAAAATCATGATAAACAAAAACACAAACTGTGAAGCAGCGAAATTTTAAACTTTGACTATATTCAAAAAGTATAAAGAGTACTTTACAAAATTTCCCAAACGGGGTATACCTTTAAACAAAATGAGGATCTAGGTAGAGGAAGACTAAACCAAATCAACATTGTCTCCAAATAAAACAACTTAACATATGTAGCTAAGTCCAAGCTAGTTGGTTGAACTCCACATCCCTAGCCTTAGGCTGGCTCACCAAGCTTCAACTGTGCACTCTGATCCTATATCTGGGTGGTTAAGATCACCCAACAAAAGAATATAAAAAGTATGTGTCAATAGAGGTAAAGGACAAATATAAAGTTAAAGCATTGCAAAATAAATGATCTACTATACTAATAGAGTGTCAAAAGTATGAGACAAATATATCAAATAAGAAATAGGAATTCTGCCATAATTCAACAATAATAATATATTTGCATGCATGATTAAACATGGCTATATTAGACTAATATAGGGCTGAGGCACCTACCGGACCTCAACCTCTGGGTGAGGGAGTATAACACATTCCCAAACCCTAAATATATATAAAGTGGTAGGGGACTTAAACCCCAAATGCCTGGCAAGAGGACTAAAAGCTCAATGCCCAGTGGGTGGTTTGTACTCATGTACACTACATAGTTAACTAGTCATTTTCATCATCATTCTAAGTAATTAAATGGAAAGTATAAAGAGTTTTCAACAATTTGCAAGTGGAGTTCAAGACCCTAGAACAATTTAGGCAATAGCAAGAATAATTGATTATGGGCTCAAGCCTCATTGGGAAAAAGGGTATGGATAAAAGTCCAACTGAAAGAAAAGGGTGTAAATTTCACATTTAGATATTCAAGAAAAATAGGGTCCACATACCTTATTATAGATTCAAAGTCATCACTTTCATTATTTTAGTTAATAGTCATAAGAGTCAGAAGAACCATACCGGATGGTAGGGTTTGGGAGAGGCGGCGGCCGTGGCGGCCGGGGAGGTTGGGGCGGCTTCCAGGAGTCGATCCCGAGTCTTGATCCATATGCAGAATCTGCTGTGAACATCGATCCCACTGCGGCGCTCTCTGCCGGAGATAACCATCTAGAGGACCCCCAGCGCATGGACACAGACCCATTAAAGAAGTATTATGCTGAGACGGCGGCTGGTGTGAAAAACACATCGATCCTCAGGCGGGTGTCCCCGGATACCCTGCAACCCAACGACATCTCTGTCGATCGCAGCGGACCGATCCCTGCGATATCCATTGACCCCATCAAGATCCAACCCCTCCTCACACCATGGAAATATGCGGTTGTGGTGAAGGTATTGGGCATGAACGTGGGTTTCAAAGCACTGGTCTCTCGACTCCAGGTTCTATGGAACCCTACGGATACCTTCAGGGCGATCGACCTGGAACTGGGTTACTACATCATCCAATTCTCAAACAATAACGATTTCGTCAAGGCCATGACTGGCGGACCTTGGACGGTTTTTGGTAACTATCTGTCTGTGCAGTCTTGGTCTGAAAGCTTCCGGCCGACTGACCCTATTCCAAGAAAGCTCGTAGTGTGGATTCGTGTCCCCCACCTGCCGGTCTTCCTCTACCAAACACAGCTCCTGTCAAGTATAGGCGACCTGATCAGAAAGACGATCAAGATTGACACTACTACTTCATCTGGTGATCGTGGCAAGTTCGCTAGGGTTGCTGTTGAGGTGGATACGTCTCAACCTCTCCTTCCCGCAGTCCTCGTCAATGGAGAGCAATATCAGATTGAATATGAAAACATGCCAACCATATGTATGAAGTGTGGTAGGGTCGGGCATGGAGAGGCTGATTGTAGATTCCTCCTACACTTTGCCACCCCAGATCCAGCCGCCAGTTCCACGGGTCCGTTGAAGGTTCCCACCCCTTACTCCATGGCCATGCATGCTAAGAAACCGGTACGTCGCCCAAGCCCTAAGAAGGATAAGTCCAAGGAAGCAGAAAACCTCACCCCCCTCGAGGATGCTGTTCTGAGTAAGCACACCACCTCGGATGACCCCGCCCCGACTACTGACGAGGGCGAGTGGAAGACCGTCCAGAGCAGGCGCAAGAAGAAGGTTGCCCGCAACCAGGATCCCCCCCAAGCACCGCGGCCTACAGTAGATGATAGCAGCGGCTCTAAAGAACCTATCCCTGGTCAAGACACAGCAGTCGTCTTGGTTGATGACGAGGTGTGCGTGGGTAGATCCGTAGAGACTACCGCCTCGACTGTGAAAGAAGGGGCTTTGAACGACGACATCCCTATTACCTTCCAATGGGGTACCCAAGGCGCCAAAAATGGTGGAGGTCTCCTACTTAGAAACAGGAGGGTTGTGTACCAACCCGTCCAAGTTAGCCCAGGGCGAGAGCGGAAGAAGGGCAAGATAGCCCAAGCCCTTAACCTGGCCGACAACAATTCTGAAGCAAAGCGTTTGCTCCAGTTCCAGGAAGGTAGTTCCGAGTTAGATGCCATGGAGAATGAAGATGGTGACCTGTCCGTAGGACTGTGTGCAGCCATCACTTGAACAATACCTTTTCCCTCCCTTTCCACACAGATCGCTTTTAATGCTAAACATCCTGTGTTGGAACGTCCAAGGATCTAAATCCAAGGACAAAGTGCGTCTGCTCAAAGATTTTAAGATGAAATATCGACTTCATATCCTTGCCCTTCTGGAAACAAGATGTAGTGGCGCTTCCACGCTCGAGGTGATTCAGCAACTCGGATTCAATTCTTCGCACCGTGTTGAGGCCATCGGTTTTTCAGGTGGCATCTGGCTCCTTTGGGACTCAATGCAGTGTGACATTGAAATTCTCCTTAATCATAGGCAACTGATCCATTGTCGTATCAATAATGAATGGTTCCTGACTGTAGCTTATGCCAGTCCGAACCCTACACGAAGGTACCTCTTCTGGAATAGATTGAAGGAAATCAGTCACTCAATAACAGGTGCCTGGGCCGTTTTGGGTGATTTTAACACCATGATCTCGCCTACAGAGAAACGGGGTAGCAACTACTTTTACAAGCGAGCTTGTGCTCAGTTCAACGAAACTCTCATGTCTACTGGTCTGAAAGACATGGAGACTGGTGGTCCATTCTTCACCTTCAAAAAACGGAATGTCAGAGAGAAGCTGGATCGAGTGATTGCTAATGAGGATTGGCTCTCCATTGAAGGCGGGTTTTCGATCACAGTATTGCCGTGTCTATACTCTGATCACAACCCTCTTTTAGTATCTAGCATTAACAAGAATGCATCACAACCACGCCCCTTCAGAACCAAAGCTAGCTGGTCACTTATTCCTGAGTTTAGAGAGCGCCTCTGTCAATCGTGGAATTCATCCTTGGACTTCCAGGCCGCCCTTGGGCAGTTCAAGGATCCTATCACTTCTTGGGAGACCCTGCGCCTCCGTCAACGCCACAAGGAGAAGAATAAACTCCTCAAACAGATTGATCGTGATGAGGTACTTTCTGCTAACAACCCATCTGCTCATCACGATATGTAGGTCGTCACGATGCAAGAACGACTCCACAAGCTTCTTCTCCAAGAAGAGGCGGACTGGAGACAAAAGGCCAACATCAATTGGCTGCAACATGGCGATGCAAACACAAAGTTCTTTCAAACCTTTGTGAAGGCCAGGAGGCAACAGAACCGGATTAAGTGCCTGAAGAATGACGAGGGCGAGTGGATCTCCGAGAAGCACCAGCTCCAGCTGTTGGTGCGCCAATATTTTGAGAGCTTGATGACCGTTCCTGGGCCGCCACCAGCCTCATCCCTGAAAATTGCTAGATACGTGGGTCTATTTGTGCCCCCCTCTCCTATTCAAGGGAACTTCATAGCGAGAACTCCTGGTCCGTATGAGATTAAGGATGTCATGATGTCCATGGCACCTCACAAAGCACCGGGACCTGACGGTGTCGTCAATGAATTCGTCCAATCTCATTGGGATCACATTGGTGGCTCGGTCGTCAAATCTGTGCAAAGTGCGTTCTCCTCCGGCTTCACAGGCAACAACATGAGTGACTCGCTAATGGTCCTCATTCCTAAGACTCACCATCCTCATAAATGCAGTGACTTCAGGCCTATCTCACTCAACAATACTTGTTTCAAGCTCATCTCAAAGATCCTGGTGGAAAGGCTTAAACCACATATCAACTCCTAGATTTCTGAAACCCAATCGAGCTTCATTCCTGGGAGATCCATTACAGACAACATTCTCTTAGTTCAGGAGGTCATACACTCCATGAAGATGAAGAAGTCCGGGAAGAAATGGGTCTGCATCAAGCTAGACCTTTCCAAGGCGTTCGACAGGATGCATTGGCCTTTCATTGCGGACACCTTACTCAAAACAGGTCTCCCACAAATTACCAGGTCCCTTATTATGGACATCATTACCAGCGGCTCTACGTCCATTTTGTGGGAAGGTGCCAAGCTTCCCCCCTTCAAAGCAACGAGAGGGGTTAGGCAAGGCGATCCAATCAGCCCCTATGTCTTTGTCCTCTGCATGGAGAGGTTGAGTCAGGCTGTCACCGCCGCTGTCTCTTCAGGCGCCTGGGCGCCCATCCATCTTGCTTGTAGTGGTACGGGTATCTCGCATGTGTTCTTGGCCGATGACATAATGCTTATGGCGGAAGCAACACCCAAGCAAGCTACAATTATTAAGAAAGTGCTCCGCAACTTTGCTGCTGTCTCAGGACAGTCGCTATCCAAAGATAAATCCAGATGCTTCTTCTCGGCCAATGTATCCAGTGCAGAACGGAGGCAATTTTCCAATCGACTAGGCATACCACAGACCAATGATTTGGGGTTATACTTGGGCGTACCCATTCTTCACCATCGTATCAACAAGCACTCCCATGCTAGTATCATCAAGACAATGAAGGACAGAATGTCGAGCTGGTCTGCACGACAGCTTTCCCTAGCAGGAAGAGTTACTCTGGCTAAATCTACGCTTCAAGCCGTGCCGGCGTACACCATGCAATCAGTCAAGCTCTCACCGTCTCTCTGTGACGATATCAACAAACTGATCAAGAGTTTCATCTGGTCTGGATGCCGAGAGAAGTCCCAACTGTCGCTGGTCTCCTGGAAGAAACTTACCTTCAGCAAGAAGGATGGGGGATTAGGGATTAAAGAAGCTCGAGCTCAGAATCAGGCTCTCATGCTCAAGAATGTATGGAGCTACATGACCAAGCCCAACCTTCTGTGGGTTCGCATACTGAAAGAAAAATATGAAAGGAATGGTATTATAAGTTCTAAACCTTGCTCGCCTACCTGGACATTCATCAAAAAGCACTTACATGACATTCAAAGCATCTGTTCCAAGACAATTCAATCCGGTGCCAACACTTGTGTTTCGTCCGATAAGTGGATTGCTGGATGTTCTATCACAGATACTTTCCCAAACTTCACTGTACCCGAAGGCCTATCTGATCTGAAGGTGGCGTCCATGTGCATGGACAATGGTAATTGGGACAAGTCGTTCATCGAAGCCTATATGCCCCATGGTATGTGGGACAAAATCAAGTTTATCCCAGCCCCAAGTGATGATTCCGGACAGGATACTTGGCACTGGCCTCTCCACCCTTCCGGGGAGCTTACGACCTCTTCTGCTTATGATTGGATCCGCAGTGATCTAGCGGCTCCTCTCCAAGGTGACTGGAACGAGATTTGGAGTCTCAAGGTGCCAGAGCGGGTCCGTGTGTTCGCCTGGCTCCTACAGCACAAAGCCTTACTGACTAATGTAGAGAAACGCAGACGACACATCGACGTTAGTCCACTGTGCCCCATCTGCGGCAATAACATTGATACCATCCTTCATTTTTTCCATGATTGCTCATATAACGCCTCGCTATGGCGCAAGCTCCCTACTAATGGCGATTGGTTTTCCTTGTCTGAAGACCAATGGATTACTACCATCATACGCGGGACCTCCACTTGCAACCCAAGCTTTCTCCTCCTGATCGCATGCTGGCACACATGGCAGGTCAGGAACGAACATATTCATAGCAATCGGCGCCACTCCTTGGACGACAGGTTGGTGTTCATTCAGGAAAGAACCCGAACTATCAGCTCTCTGCCTCAGATCTACTCTGTCGCTAAAAATCCACAGTTAGATTCGTTCTACACACCTCCAGGGAGTGTGTACATCTTCACTGATGCAGCTTTCCTCATGGGATCCAATCGTGTTGGTCTTGGGATTCATGTTGTTTCTACCCTTGGAGTATGTATCCTCGGCATGGGACATCATTTCAATGCTCGCTCATCCCTTGAAGCAGAGATTCAAGCTATTCTTGCTGCAATTGACCTTATAGCTAGTAACAACTGGGTAAATGCTGTCATCTTATCGGATGCCCAACAAGCTGTGGCCACTCTACAGGCGGCTAACGAACCTGTAGCCACACTTCGCCCTCTCTGGAGGAAGTATCGAGGCATTCTGAATTCTGCACATACAACTCAGGTGGCCTATATACCACGGAGGTTGAACCAGGTCTCGGACCTCATAGCAAAACACTGTCTTCATTCTTCTTCGTCATGTTCTTTTTCTTCTACTAAGCCACCTTGGCTAACAGTTGATGTAAACATTAATGTGCCCATCTTATTGCCTGTCCAAGAGCACGGGATGAATAATAACTAAGCTCTTGATGCCTAAAAAAAAAAAGTCATCACTTTCATTGATTAGATTGTATCCCAATCCACTTTTGTCCTAGATACAAGTGTATATACATGGATTAGGGTTTAACGTAATATATAAGAGTTGAAACCCTAATTTTATACCTTTAACACCAAAACTTGATTTAGGACTCAAAACCTAGACCAAACGATTATTCATATTCTCCTGATTAAGAAAACACCTTTTATTTCTCAATTTGGAGTTATAATGATTTGATTACCATTTTTAGAACATTTAACATGAATAAAATGGTATTTAAAACAAACTTTGAAAAAGGAAAGAGAATTAAGATGCAAAAATCACAAAATCAGATTCTACATGAAAAATCCTTTCCAACGACTATTTATTTGCATTTTTTTGACCGACGGTCGATTTACTATGAATTAAATAAATCAGACCAATCAGAATGCAAGAAAATGCAACATAGGCAATTAATTGAGCGAAAACACCTGCCATAGGCCCACGCTAACATGGGCCAATCATGTTTGGCCCATTCATTAGTCCGCACCTTCTTGGATTCGATCAAAGGTGAGTGAGTGAAGCATGAAATTACCAAAATGCCCATGGTTGGGTAATTGATTTAATTAAAATCGCAGGGGTGATAAGGTCATTCATATCTATCAAAACTTGCAATGAGAAACAAAAATAGAAGGGAAAATTGACTGAATTTCCCATACAAAGTTAATAGATCGATCAAAATTGTGGGGGCACCAGGGTCATTAGGCCTCCTGGATTGTACCCTCACGAGATATGGTGTCGACCAAGGTCGAGCACTTTGCCTAGAGCTTTAGGGTCCATGGCTCCATGTCGCTTCTCTGTGAGTTGGCACAAACCGAGACTTGGAACTAGTTCCCTGATGTCATGGTCACATGAATCTCCTAAGTGGGCCTTTTTGCGCACCAGGTCGCCGGAAACAAGTCGAATAGGGGGCAAGTTGGGAGAACAGAGAAACGGGAAAACCATAGTGAAAACACCACAAAATAGAGAACTAAGGTCGGGAACACCTTTGCGGGTTCAAGGCGAGTGGAAAACCAGTTTCACGGCGGGCGGAGGTGTACCATGGTAGGAGAAAGAACGATGCCTCCAGAGACCAAAATCGGGTTATAGGACTGAGCACATGGGGCATTCGCGAGGCCAAGAAATAAAAGGGAAAAGAAGTACAAGCATCAATGATGCTTACCTAGATGACAATTGATTGGAGGTGGTCTGAGGTGTGAGCATCAGGATGAAGTTGCCAGAGAAGGAAGGTGAGTAGGTCGGGGTCTTCGAGGAGATTGGAGGAGAAATTGAAATAGGAGGAGAGGTGTTGGTGATGAGAGGGTGCCCGACAGAGCCTTATATAGACAGGAGAAGGGGCATTGTTGCCTCTACAATTCAGAGGTGGAGAGAGGTTGAAAATTCCCTAATGGGAATTTTGTCTCTGGTGCATGAGGGAGGATGAGTAAATGTTCATTGGAATTAGCGTAATGAGTCAAAATCAAAGCACCAAATATTAAGTGAAATGATGGAGGAGGGAGAGAGAACACACAATGCGAATGAGCTGGTCGTGAAACGGCTCTAGCTTGCGTTGAGCGGGAGGTAGGGGACACCATAGTGGTCGTCAGATCTGGGAGAGGTTTAGATGATCAAATCTCGACTACTAGATGATGTGGGGGTGAAGAGAGGCACGTTATAGTGAATTAAATGATAGAATTTGGGGTTACACATGAAATCAATGAAATCAATTAATGTACTATAGTTACACTATATTAAAATCTTATAAAATCAATTTGAAAAGTCAAACCAAGTCCAAAAGACCCCAAATTTGGACCATAGGTGAGAATTGAAGTCTAGATTAATGATATGTAATTGAATTTTCGTTTTATACACAATATGGATCATAACTCCTATATTTCCCATTAATGTGTATATTAATGCATTTTACAATACAAAACTATTTTCTTATCAATTCCTTCCTTTAATAAAATTCGAGAGGATTATTACAAATCCATTCAAGTGTCATGTCCCACCACTAATTCTCCATTTTAAATGCTTTAATAACCATTTGGAGGAGAGAGAAGATAAGAGGGTGATTATAACATTAATTGCATTATTTGTGCAAACACCCCTTCATTATCATGAATGTGGGTAAATATGAATTTCATCCTCAATTATTGCTCAATTTCAACATTGAGTCCAAAAAGGATAGAAAAGATAGGAGAATTTAGGAAAAGGCCCAAAAGGACATAAATGAAATAAAATCTTGAAAGTGGGTAAATTGCAAAAGAACTTTGAGATTCAGGCTATTATAGGAAATCAGAGTGACAAATAAGGTAGAAGAAACAAAATTAATGCCTGATTCTACAATCAACAAGATCTTGTCAACAATGATGTATCTAGGAAGGAAGGAAACAAGAGATATATCTAGTTTGGAGCATTTCTAATGACAACTCTTATTGTAGCTTGCTTCTTCTCCAACCAACATTCAAAGAATCGTCAACAATGGCCTCTTGGTGCAACACCATGGACAACGGTTGATGGAATCCTCCTAGCAGTAGGCAACAACTTCCTCACCTCTAGAGTAGTCCACGCAGACTACAAAGAACTCCACATTGTGCTATCAAAGCTAATGTGAAGGAGTTGTCCCTTGATGCAGCCCAATTTTAGGGCTCCATCTTGTGTCATATCACATTTCAATCGCATTTATACCTTCTAGATTACATGTTATTTCCCCTAATATCCATATTTGTGTAAAATGCACTTATGGACATTATTTGCATGTTTTTAGGCATTTAGACCATGCTTGGATGGAAGAGAGAAAGAGAAGGAGTAATCCTATGGTTTCTCTACCCTTAGAGAGGCCCAAAGTGAAGTCTAAGACTTCCCCAACCTACCCCTGGTGGTTAAAGATCAATTGAAGAAAGAATGTCCAAGGATCCATAAAGAACAAGTTGAAAGTGCTGCAATAGAGAGAAGCATGTCCGTGGTACACCAGAATGGCCGTGTTGGCTCATCCAAATTAATAGAGTCAAGTCAAGAAAGTGGATAGATCAAAATGGCCTTGCCACCAAGAATGGGCATGCCATGAGACAACAGAATGGTCGTGCCACCTTGCACAACCATGTGACATCCAAAGCAGAATGGGTGTGGTGCAAAGAATGACCAGTCATTCCCAAGACAACATAGGTGTGCTGGCTACCACGACCGTACCACCCGCTCCCCACCATGGCCGTGGTGACCACCACGGTCGTTCCGCATATAGTTCAAAAACACCAAACTTACTTTGATTTTGCACCCATTCTCACGACGTTCATTCCACTCATCCATGACCATTCTCATCCCTTCCCACCATGGCCTTGGTACCCACCACGGCCTAACTACCCACCACATCCAGTCCACTAAAAAAAACCTAGCTACTTTTGCACTACATTTCCTATTTTACCCCCACTTCACCTAGTGCCTGCCCACCACCTATATATACATGGGTGGTGGTTGGGGTATGAGATTAGCTACCTTCTACAACCTCTAAGCTCCCCATTTTCCCCTTATCTCCAATTCATATCCACCTCCATTCCACTCTATTTCTTCATTTCCACCACTGAAACCCTAGGTTCCTAGTATTTTGGCCACTTTCCACCTACATTCCATGCCCTTGTATCTTGGTGGATGAGAGAGGACGTCCTTGTAGTAGCTAGAGAGGAGGATCACTCCATCTACACTGAGCTCCATGGATACTTCTCCCTCTTTCTCCTTTCTTTTTGTATTTTGCATTTCCATGAGTAGCTAGACCCCTTGGGTGGGTTGTTTGGGGCCAAAAATGTTACTTTGATACCATGTTGGGGGGAGAATGATATGTAAACATTGTAATTTCATCTTCTAATGATTATGTTCTATTTCTATCTCACTCTTCATGAATTGCTTGTTGGTTTGTGCTTGAAATCACCTAGGAATTTAAGGAAATTGCTTTTATGTGTCAATTTTGGGATTTTCTACTAGGTACAATTTATGGATCCCTAGCTAGCTACCCATCTTCCTACATACTAATCAATTCTCTTATCCCTAGTTGAGAGATCTAAGTATCTAGTTTGGATGAATTTAATGTGCTTAGCATGGAGCTTTCTCAAGGCTAGAATGTGGGTGATGTGAGGCCTAAAACCTCACTTCCACTCCCATTACTACCCTCAGCCCCTAATCATCCTAAGTTCCACTAACCTTAAAACCTAGGCTTGTTTTGACTCTAATTGAATTACATCTAGACCCTAACACAATTGAGCCTCATAAGGCAAGTAGGAGGTGTTAGGGACTATTTTCCCCTATATACAATCTATCCTATCCATGGCCAGTTAGTAGTTTAGTGAAATTCATTAGAATTTAACTTGTTGTTTGGTTTGGTAATCTAAATGAGAGGATAATGTTCACATGTCTTCCCATCCTTATTGATAAGTGCAACGCCCAAACAACCCACACATCCCTTTATTTCTTTAAAACACTAATTGCCTTCTTGCTTAGCTAGTGTTAGATTGGTTAGCTCTTTACTTTCATAGTTAGCTTCTTGCCTTGTTCTTGATTTGCTCTTGCTAGTTTAGGTATTTAATTGCTCTTTTGTCCTTCTTGCTAGCTTAGTGTAGTGTAGATCTCTTCTTGCCTACCTTAACATAGCTTGCTCTTTTTTCTTGCTTGCCTTGTCTTTTCTTGCTCAGTAGAATTAACAGCCTAGGGTTAACTTAGGTTTTGATACTATTTGTTCTCCTTTACTTTCTTTCTTATTCAAACCTTAGTGTAATCAACAAATCAACCATCATACCCTTAAACCCTAGACTCCGTAGTAGGAACCAAGACTAAAAACTAACCTAGCTCCAGTTCCCCATTTTCATCCTGTGGATCAACCCTATACTTTCCACCCTCCTATACTACAACACAACCCCGTGCTCTTGCAGGTGTAGTGTTTTGTTTTATGTGAGTGTGTACCTATAGGTCCATTATAAATTTTGAAAGAAACCCAGTGTGTTCCGATCTTGTGGGATGCATCTAGTAAAATCTAAAATGATTAGTACATGCACCTCTAGCGGGATGCACCAAGGTTTCTGGCACCATTTTCGAGGAGAAAGGTGCTCGACCTAGCTAGTTAGTTTTGCATTGATCTTTTCCTACTGCACTCATCATTTCTATTATTTATTCTTTATTCTTTGTATTCTTTGTGCATATTGGTTTGCTAACTTGCTTTCTTTTGTTTGGTTGTGCCTTGTGCATGTGACAAGCCACTTAGGGAAAACAAGACGGAAGCCCAAAATGCACCTCACAAGCTACTTAAAGATTAATTCATGCCTAGCAACTACAAATCGCCAATTGCTAGCATAGTTGATCAAATTCCAGGGGAGAAATTCTCCATCCCTCTAGGTCTTCTTGGGCTCTTACCCCCCTTCTACGGCTCAGAGAGTGAGAACCCCTACAAGCAATTGGACTCCTTTCTTGAAGTATGCTCCACCTTCATGACACCGGCAACTAGTGATGACACAATTAGGTTGACCTTGTTCAAATTCTCCCTCAAAGCCAAAGACAAAGCTAAAGACAAAGATTGGTATGTTTCAAGGAGGGACATCATGAGTTGGGAAGAGATGAAGAATGCCTACTTGAGGAAATTCTACACCATTGCAAAGTTAACACAAATGTGGCATGTCAGAGTGAGTTTCAGTCAAATGGGTAATGAGAGATTTCACGATGCTTGGGAGAGATTTCAGAGATGTTGAAAGAGTGACCACACCATGAGATCCCTTTATGGAAGTTCAGTCTTTTTATTTCAGTCTATCTTTAACATGTCAAGGTACAGTAGATTCTTCTTATAGAGGAGTTTTTATGCCTAGGCCACCTGAGCAGATATGGCCAGTGTTTGAGAAGCTGGCAGAAGGTTCAAGAATCTGAGCTTCTAGAATGATGAATGATGGTGACCGTGCCTTTGGTGAGACCTCTCTAGTTCATGGTGATTCAAGCCCACAAGTGATGAAGATTCTTGGTGACATAGTGAGCTTCATGAAGAACCAAGTGACAAATGTTCCTTGCCATTCTGTGAATTATGTTGGTTCCTTCAATGAAGAAAAGAAGCCACCTCACTCCTGTAGCTACCCAAAACAAAAAAGTCCAAGATATAGCTCAAGTTTTGAGGAAGAGGTTCTCTCTAGGTTGAAAAGCTTTGATTATGTCCAAAAGAATGTTACAAGGATTGAAGAAAGGATAGAGCATCTATCGTCCATACTTTCTCTCTAAAAAGAGAAACTGTCTTCAAAGTCCATAATGATTTTTAATGAAGCAAGTGGACCCATGAATTCCATTCAAGTTCTCTATAGTCAACCTCTTATGTAGGTGCAGCCCATATATTACTTCCAAGGCAATCCAAAGTCTTATACACCTCCTCCCCCTCCATCACCACAATTTTCTCAATAGTTCACCTTCCAACCTCAATTCTCCCCTCCACCTCAATTTCAATACCAAGTGCCACCTCCACCTCCTCCACAGCCACAACTAGCTTCCCCTCTCCACCATGAGAAAGGAAGTGTTTGACAGTTCTAAGGAGTGGAAAATCTCTTGAGAAGCCCGCAAGTCAAAGAAAGGTTGATAAAGTAAAGAAAAGGTAGCCAAGTGGTGATATTGTGATTAATATTTGTGAAAATGATTCCATGACACCGCATGTTGAGTTTGTAATACCATGTGCTCAACCTCACACTCAATTTTCAGCTCCTATTATCCCTAGTGTTCCACTTCATGGCATGCCACAAGAGAATCATGTTGATGCAAGCAAGGCCAAAGCAAGTGAGCCACCATTCCATGAAGCATTAGATGAGACACAGGAAATAAGGAGGAGACAAAAGCACAATGTTGACATTCTTGAGGTCTTTCACCAAGTGAAGGTCAACATTCCATTGTTGGATGCTATCAAGAAGATCCCATATTATGCTTATTTTCCCAAGAGCCTATTTACTGTGAAGATAAGGTCAATGAGGAGAATACCAAAGAGAGTCAAATTGACTAAGAAAGTGATCTCTATACTCCAACACTGACTTCCCATGAAGAGGAAAGACCCAAGAGTCCCACTCATATCTATCTACATTGGGGAATATTGCTTAGACAAATCCCTACTTGATTTGGGATCTAGTGTGAATTTGATGCCACATAATGTCTATGTTGAGCTGTGATTAGGAAAGTTGAAACCGAAACATTTCACTCTCCAATTGGAAGACCGTTCCATCAATGTGCCAAGAGGAAGAGTGGATAATGTTTTGGTGATGATAGACAAGGAAAGAGGTGTAGTGTTCCCAATGGATTTCATTGTTCTTGACATGGATCTGGATGATAAGAAGATTCCCATCATCTTGGGAAGACCGTTCTTATATACAAATGATGTTGAGATACATGTTCACAGTGGAATAATGACAAACTTTTTCATGGACATGAAGATAAAGATCAACATATACAAGACCTCAAACCGACGAGTTCGAGATGAGGATATTGGACATGGTCATTTCAAGAGTCTGATAGGTCATTTGAGAGAAGGAGATCTGGATGAAGGACTTGATGACAATTTTAGTGATCAAAGGGATGAGGAGCATAGGCTAAATGCAAATGAGAGATACATTTATTGCAAGGATGGACACATGAGGATGCCAAATGGATGAATGATGAAAGAATCTCCAAGAAGCCCATCTGAAGGCATGAAACTCAGCGCTTGTGGGAGGCAACCCACATAGGTTTTTGAATTTTTCTCCCAACCTTCATGTTTTGATACTTTTGGTTTACATTTTACACTTTTCTAAGAAAACACACACAGACACACTCTATACTTGATGATTTTGTTGTTTATGAATCATTTTAGAATAGGTACACTGGAGGAAGATGATGTATGAAATAGCCAACCAAGGAAAAGATCAAAATTGAAGAGAAGATTGCAAAATAGCAGAAAAGCTACAAGAAGGAGACCAACACGACCGTTTTGCATAGCACAGATGTATTGTTGGCAAGCCAAAATGACCGTTTTGTGCAGAACGTATGTGGTGGCTCTGTCACACACGAGACATCTTGATATCTCCATCCCCACTTGGTGTTTGTCTACCCCAACTCCATGCCCTCTACCCTATCATCCTAAAATTCTATTTCATGTTGAGGACAACATGGTTTAAGAGTTTGGGGTGGTAGGGCGGTAAGCCCTTGCTTTACCCAACTTTCCTCTATGTTCCTTGTTCTAAATTTCTTCTCAAGCTGACCAAATAGTATAACCATCTATCATACTTGTGTATCCATACTCTGTGTGCTTTCTTTACATACATGCATATTATATTGGTCAATTTCATGCATTTTTTGCATAATTTTCAAAATTTTGCTCTTTTTTTTTCATGCATTGCATATCATGTAGATTTTTGTAATTTTTGCATGTTTTAGCTAGGATTTGCTTGCTTTCTGCTTTATGTTCCATAATGAAGGCTTAGATGTGTTTGAATGCGATTTGGCACCATTTTGACCAATTTTGCTCAAGTTTAAAACTTCTTGCCCAAAAAGTGTGTTTTGACCCAATCTCTACTTGTTGGATTAAAAATGATGACCTTTGACAAATGCAAGTGAATTATCATGGTTTATTGATAAATGGTCTCAATCTTGACTTTTTACATGTGAACCACCTCTCTTATGCTTGTGAATTGTTTGGTTGAATAGTGATTTAAGCAAGCCACAAACACTTAGAGTTTTGTAGAATCTCATGATAGAAATGTGGTCTTAATATTTCTCATTAATGTGGTGTGTCATTGTTTGATTAAATTGTTGGAGTAACTTTCATGAAGGAGATTTCATGTTGAAGTCCATACTAGTAACCCTCTTTGAATACTTTTTTTTCTACCATCTTCTTACCCCTCTACCTCATGAAAAGATGTCAAAGTGCACATATTCAGCATTGGCCACCTCCAAAAGTTTGGGGAGGCCATATCTATATCTCACCACTTCACTCTCATCACCATATGCCCTATCAACATCAAGGGCAAAGAAAAAGAAAAAAAATGCAAAAAGAAAATAAAAGATGCTCTTGTTTAAGAGCATCTAAATAAAGAAACATAAGTGTGTTAAAGCACTCCCAACTCTTACCACAACCCTTTCTTCCTTTTACATGCCCATTGAGCTAGTAAACACCAAACCTAGCTCATTTTGCCCTTTTTCGCAGCCATGCAGGTTACTTAGAGTTGATGGACATATGATATTGAATGGATGAATGTAAAACAACAAAATTAGTCATTTTTTACCTTTTCCACCATGAAACGGTTAGCCTGGAGAGCCATATGGATTGATTACATCTTCTATGCTCTATATTCGAAGTTTGCATGTTCAATACTTTAATCATGATGGGTTTGTAAAATAGGTGAGGAGAGAGGTGGAGTGCATGTACCTAGTCATCTTTGAGCCCATCAAGTCAATATTCACCTATTGCATTGCATTTGTAATTTCTTGATTGTAGAAAAACTGTAGAGAGATTAAGTTGGAGCATACTTGAGGACAAGTATGTTTTAAGTTTGGGGTGGTGATGCAACCCTATTTTTTGGATCCATCTTGTGTCATGTTGAATTTCAATCACATCTATACCTACTAGATCACATGTTATTTCCCTTAATATGCATATTTGTGTAAAAATCTCTTATGGAAATAATTTTCATGTTTTTCGGGGATTTGGACCACGCTTGGATGGTAGAGAGAGATAAGGAGTAATCCTAGGGGTTCTCTTCCCTTAGAAAGGCCCAAAGTGAAGTCCAAAACTCCCTCAACCTACCTCTAGTGACTAAAGATAAATTGAAGCAAGAATGTCCAAGGATCCTTAAAGAACAAGTTCAAAGTGATGCAGTAGAGAGCAGTGCGGCCGTAGTGCACTAGAATGGCCATGCTAGATCATCCAAACCAACAGAGTCAATTCAAGAAAGTGTAGAAATTAGAACATCCGTGCCTCCAAAAATGGTTGTGTCATGATACAAAAAGAATGACTATGTCACCTTGGACGGGTGTGTGACATTCAAAGAAAAATGGGTGTGGTGCAAAGAATGACCAATCATTCCCAAGCCAACACAGGTGTTGTGGCCACCACAACAGTGCCATCCACACCCCACCACGGTCGTGCCACCTACAGTTCAAAAATGCCAAACTTATTGTGATTTTGCACCAGTTTTCACCATGGTCATTCCACTCATCTATGACCATTCTCATCCTTTCACACCATGACTGTGGTACCCATCACAACCATGCTACTCACAAAAACCTAGCTAATTTTGCACTGCATTTCCTATTTTACCCCCCACCTTGACCTAGTGCCTCTCCACCACCTATATATATATGGGTAGTGGTTGGGGCACAAGGTTAACTACCTTCTACCCCCTCTTAGCTCCCCATTTTCACCCCTTAGCAATTTCACTTCATCTCCACATCCATTCCACTCCATTTCTCCATTTTTAGCACCAAAATCCTAGTTTCCTAGTGTTTTGGCCACTTTCCACCTTCATTCCATGCCCTTGCATCTTGTTGGAGGAGAGAGGATGTCCTTACAGTATCTAGAGAGGAGGATCACTCCATCTACACTGATCTTTATGGCTACTTCTCCCTCTTTCTCCTTTGTATTTTGTATTTTGCATTTCCATGAGTATCTAGGCCCCTTGGGTGGGCTGTTTGGAGCCAAAAATTTTACTTTGACACCATGATGGGGGGGGGGAAATGATATGTAAACATTATAATTTTGTTTGATAATGAATATGTTCTATTTCTATCTCTCTCTTCATGAATTACTTATTGGTTTGTGCTTGAAATTACCTAGAAGTTTAAGGAAATTGCTTATGTGTGTGAATTTTGGGATTTGCTCCTAGGTCCAATTCATGGATCCCTAGCTAGCTACCCATCTTCCTACATGCTAATCAATTCTCCTAACCCTAGTTGAGAGATCTAAGTATATAAGTTTATATGAATTTAGTTTGCTTAGCATGGATCTTTCTCAAGGCTAGAATGTGGGTGATGTGAGGCTAAAACCTCACTTCCACTTCCATTGCTACCCTCAGCCCCTAATCACCCTAAGATCCTATAACCTAGAAACCTAGTCCTGTTTAGAGTCTCATTGAATTACACCTAGACCCTAACCCAATTGAATCTCGTAAGGGTAGTAGGAGGTGTTAGAGACTAGTTCCCCTATACACAACCTATCATATCCGTGGCCATTTAGTAGTATAGGGAAATTCATTAGACTCTAGGTTGTTGTTTGGTTTGGTAATATAAATGAGAGGACAATGTTCACATGTCACTCCCAACCTAATTGATAAGTGCACCCCCTGAACAGAGGACATATCCCTTTATTTTGTTAAAACCCTAATTGCCTTCTTGATTAGCTAGTATTAGATTAGTTATCTCTTTTCGTCCTCAGTTAGCTTCTTGCCTTGTTCTTGCTTTTCTCTTGCTAGTTTAGGTCTTTAATTTCTATTTCACCCTGCTTTCTATCTAAGTGTATTGTATATCTCTTCTTGTGTTCCTTAGCATAGCTTGCTCTTTTTCCTTGCTTGCCTTGTCTTTTCTTGCTTAGTAGAATTAACTGTCTAGGGTTAACTTAGGTTTTGATATTATTTGTTCTCCTTTAGTTTCTTTCTTGTTCAAACCTTAGTGTAATAAACAAATAAACCATCACCTTAAACCTTAGAATCCATAGTAGGAACCAATCCCAAAAACTAACCTAGCTCTAGTGCCCCCTTTCTCCCTATGGATCGACCTTATACTTGCCACCCTCCTATACTATGACACGATCCATTGAGCTAGCCGATGTAGTGTTTTGGTTTATGTGAGTGCGTACATGTAGGTTCATTATAAATTCAACTCATTGAAAAATAATTTGGGTTTAGAATTATCTTTTGAGTTTCCCTTTTATGATTTTAGGCAATTTACTCATATTCCCACTATTTATCACATTAAAGCATTAAATACATATTTTCTTGACTTTAGCCTTTTCCATTTTATTTCTTTTTCTCTTTATTATTCCAAAACACCTTAGAAGGTTCTAGTATGAAATATTTACTATTATCCCTCTTAAGTGGTTAAATTGCATTTTAGTCCATCATTGAAACATCCATTAAGATGTTTATGCATATGACCTTACATTGACATATTTAGTGTTCAATTTCATTCAAAACTATTATTATTTCCACAAATTAAACATCAAGGCACATATAGGATATAGAGGATAAGAAGAACTTAGATTAAGGGTTAAGCTAGCTATTTAGCCAAGATTCGATATGTTACAACACTCCACCCCTTAAAGAAAAATTTGTCCTCAAAATCTAATCATCCATGATCTATCAAGGCACTACTACTATCCCTCCACCCCTTAAAGGGTTTGACCAACCAAGTCAAACTAAACTAAGATTAAGGGGTGAAAAAATCTTCTAGGTTGTCAACATATGACTTTTGACCAGCCATATGTGTGTCCCTATACAAGGCAAGGGGTAGGGTATAAGCAACCTAAGTAAAAAGGCAAACAACCTAACGGAGATAAATTGAAACAATTAGATCAATTGACTGCCTTGGTCCTGATATCATGATGTAAGGAGTGGGATCCCATAGGGATCCACTCCCTACTAAAATAAAAAGGAAACATTGCTTATAACAAAAACCGTCATAATTTTTTCACAAAAAGGGATGATAACCAATTCATTCACATGTATGCATCATAAAACCAATAATGTAGCAGTGAAAGAAAAAAATATCTAACTATTTCAATTGAGTGTCTATGAAATTTCTTCTCCACACTGGGTGCACATAGAAGGAAACAAAAGGAACTAATAATCATAGGGTCATCCCACTATCTCAATATACCTCTAAAAGCTAGATAAGGAATCTCCCAGATAGCCTTGGTCAACTTTAGGCAGCTTCGCCTTGCTCACTACCTAAGGGTTGGAAGCATATCCTAAAAAAAAGAAAAAAATGGAAATTTTCAGCTATCAAAGCTGGTATGTGCATATAATAGTGATCGAACAATATAAATAAAATAGGGACAACAAATCACAAGGCTTCCCATTGAATAAGAAGAAGCATCCAATTGGATATCAAAAGAAATTCTTCATATAGTAAGACAAAAGAGAATATATGAAGAAAATAGTAAATATCACACTAATCAAATCTTGCCATTAAAATCACATAGAGAGAAACAATTAATAATAAGAATTATGCATGTGGGTAAACTAAATAATAATTCCTCATAATAACATTTTGGGGTATATGGCATCACCACCATAACTATATATTATGGCATCACCACCATAATCTTCAGGGGAGTAATGGCATCACATCACAATTATCCAGGGATAGGAATCACCATCTGCATCCTCTGTTGGTATTACACATAATTGGAATACATCACCCAATGCGCAAATAAACAAATTACCCAAACCAAACATGCATTATTAATAGAGAGGTAGGTAGAGACATTGTCATATCACCATAAAGGTGTCCAAATTCCAAAGTCATCAATAAGAAGTATAGGCATAGCCAAATTAGGGTTTCCATTAAATATAGATTATGAACACCAACAAGTTACAAACTGTATGACATATCTACAAGATACAAGGATAGGATCCGATTAATAATTATCATAGTGCACGAGTCCAATTCAAGATTAGGAAACTATTAGTACTACTACAAGAGAGTATGTGACATCTAAATTATATGTCACCATCAAGTCCGAGAGAGAGAGAGAGAGGAAATAATCAATTATCCAATATGACTCATTAGAGGATGCAACATACCTTATTGATGTGTATATCAGGTTAGGATTCACACCTTATATCCAATCATAGTTGATCTTCACCTAATATCATATTAGATGTAAACCATTAATTAATGAGTATATTAAAACCCTAGAAATATCATCTTTTTATTAAATTGGAATCAGACACTCAAAACTTCACCAATCAATTAGTTAGATTGCTCTAAAAAATCAATTAGTTAGATTCTCCTGATTAAAAAAAACATATTTTTTGTCTAGTTTGGAGTTTATATGACTAAGTTATAATTATTATGAATTTCATACATATATTTTATTCTACAAAAATAATCCTTCGACAAACATTGAAATCAAGATCTAAAATATTTTTATTAGATAGAGAACATTTTTTTATTCCGAAACATATTTATTTATAATTTTTGGACAAGCAGTTTTATAGTTATAATTTTTATAAAATCAACGAATCAGAAATTTCAGAAATTAATTATCCGTGAGAAAGAGGGAGAGAGAGGAAGGGAAAAAAGGTAAAATAACATGAGTGATCATCTTCTTCGCATGAACCAGCCATGGTGGCATCCGAACAGTAGGTTGGATGCGACTTTGGGCGATTCTGCAATTCACCATGAAACTCAAAACCAAAGGTACCAAAAGAAAGCAAGGAAAAAAATGAAATCAATCATACCTTCAATTTGGTGGAAGAGGATGAGGGACGAGAGCAACAAGAGATATGAGTCAGAGTAAGATTCGAGCTTTCAGTGGGTGTGCGTGGAGATCCAGAGCAAATTGATGCGAAGAAAGGATTTTTAATGTGTTAACAAAGAGGAAGATATTGATATTTATAAGTGGGATGATGCTATCGGGTTTAGGCAAGATGGATGCGAGAGAGCTCGAAAGATAGCTTTGGGCATTTCCAAAAAAGCTAACAAAATGACATGAGTAAGGGCTTAATAGATGTGGAATCTCAAGACAAATCCAACACAATAAAAATCACGGAAAACGGTCGAGAGATGACCGAGAAAAAGGCTTCACAATAAACCTTCCGTGTGTGACACTTCATCATGGAGTGATCTCCTATCTGAGGTAAGAGACAAAATCTTCACTGTACACAGCCGATCGGGTGGCCCACTTCAAGCACGAAATTTGGACATTAATTCCTTTCCAAACCAGTTCGACCAAAGTACATTATTCAATTATTTATCTTTTTCTCTTTTCATATTTGAGGGTGCAAATGAACTCCAAACTTAATAAAATTTGACACCCAAACTATTTTTGATATGGTGAATATGAATATGCAATTAGATTTGCCTTTTGAAACTTTTAATGTGTTAAATAAATCAAAACTTATTTTCCCTTTCCTCCTTCATTAATGGTTATAATTTTCTCCAAATTTGATGAAACTTCATCCATAAGTTACATTAAGTGTGTTGAATATGAATTTGACATTATTTACATTATTTGAAGTTTTTTGGTATTTTAAATAATGATTTGAAGGTTCTACACACATTCTCTCTCCTAAATTCACCTTCTCATCAAATATTTTCCAAATTGAGTGAAACTTTACCCAAAGGTATATTTTAACATGTATAAGACAAATTTGGCACTATTTTTTTTTTGAAGACATTAATTATTTTATGTAATATTTTTAAATGTATCACTTATTTCATCCTTTTAATTAATTAGAGACATCTAAAACTTTCTAAAAATATGAAATTTGGCCTATAAGCAATACTAAACCTGAACAACACAATTTTGACATTAATTTTTTTAAATATATTATTTACTATTTGTGGTCTTTAAATTATTTTCTCTCCCCGGTATAAAATAAAACATTTAAGATTATCCAAATTAGATGAAAATTCACACACAGACTCATTTTGACATGTATATTATGAATTTGAGGTTTGTTTCTACTTTGAAGTCATTTAATAATTTATTTAATAATTTGGAGAAAAACTCATAATTTCCAATTCCAATTAATGCAAAGATATTTATTAATTTTATAAAATTGTGAAACTTGTCATTCAAGTAAAATTTAACTCACGGAAAATGAATTTGGGCTCAGAATTATCTTTTGAGTTTCCCTTTTAAGATTTTTAGGCAATTTACCCATATTCCCACTATTTATCACATTAAAGCATTTAATACATTATTTTATTGACTATAGACTTTTTCATTTTATTTCTTTTTCTCTTTCTTATTCCAAAAGGCCTTAGAAGGTTCTAGTAATAAATATTTACTATTATCCCTCTTAAGTGGTTAAATTACATTTTAGTCCATCATTTAAACATCCATTAAGATATTTATGCATATGACCTTACATTGACATAATTAGTGTTCAATTTCATTCCAAACTATTATTATTTCCACAAATTAAACATCAAGCCACAAATAGGATATAAGAACTTGTAATAAGGGTTAAACTAGCAATTTATCCAAGATTTGGTATGTTACAACACTCCACCCCTTAAAGAGGATTTTGTCCTCAAAATCTAATCATCCATGATCTATCAAGGCACTACTACTATACCTCCACCCCTTAAAAGGTTTGACCTACCATGTTAAACTAAACTAAGATCAAGGGGTGACAAAATCGTCTAGGTTGTCAACAGATGACTTTTGACCAGCCATATGTGTGTCCCTACACAAGGCAAAGGGTAGGGTATAAGCAACCTAAGTAAAAAGGCAAACAACCTACAGGAGATAAATTAAAATAGTTAGATCAACCGACTGCCTTAGCTCTGATACCATGTTGTCAAGAGTGGGATCCCATAGGTATATACTCCGTGCTAAAATAAAAAGGCAACATCCCTTATAACCAAAACCATCATAAGTTTTTCACAAAAAGGGATGATAACCAATTCATTCAAATTTATGTATCATAAAACCAATAATGTAGCATCGAAACAAAAATAAATCTAACTATTACAATTAAGTGTCCATGAAACTTCTACACCACATAGGGTGCACATAGAAGGAAACAAAAGGAACAAATAAGCAGAGGGTCATCCCACTATCGCAGTATACCTCTTAAAGCTAGATAAGGAATCTCTAGGATATCCTTGGTCTACTTTAGGCTGCTTATCCTTTTTCACTACCAAGGGGTTGGAAGCATACCCAAAAAAAAGAAAAAGATGGAAATTGTCATATGTCAAAGTCGACATGTGCATATAATAGTGATTGGATAATATAAAAAAATAGGGACAACAAATCACAAGGCTTCCCATAGAATATGGAAGAAGCATCCAATTGGATATCAAAAGAAATTCTTCATATAGTAAGACAAGAGAATATATAAAAAATAGTAAAGCTCACACTAATTACATCTTGCCTTTAAAGTCACAAAGAGAACAAAAATTAATAATAAAAATTATGCATGTGGGTAAACTAAACAATAATCCTCATAATAACATTTTGGGGTATATGGCATCACCACCATAAACATATATTATGGCATCAACACCATAATCATTGGGGGAATAATGGCATCACAACACAATTACCCAGGGACAAGAATCACCATCAGCACCCTCTGTTGGTATTACACAAAATTTGGATACATCACCCAATGTGCAAATAAACAAATTACCCAAATAAAACATGCATTATAAATAGAGAGGTAAGCAGAGACAATGTCATATCACCATAAAGGTGTCCAAATTCCAATGTCATCAAAGAGAAGTATAGGAATAGACAAATTAGGATTTCCATTAAATATAGATTATCAACACCAACAAGATACAAATTGTATGACGTAGCCACAAGATACAAGGATAGGATCCAATTAACAATTATTATAGTGTATGAGTCCAATTTCAAGATTAGGAAACTATTAGTAATACTATAAGCGAGTTGTGACATCTAAATTATATGTCACCATCAAGTCTAAGAGAGAGAGAGAGGGAGGAAATAGTCAATTGTCCAATATGAATCATAAGAAGATGCAACATACCTTATTGATGTGTAAATCAGGTTAGGATTCACACCCTATATCCAATCAGTGTTGATCTTCACCTAATATCATATTAGATGTAAACCATTAATTAATGAGTATATTAAAACCCTATAAATATCACCTTTATATAAAATTGGAATTAGACTCTAAAAAATTCACCAATCAATTAGTTAGATTCTCTTGATTAAGAAAACATATATTTTTGTCTAATTTGGTGTTACAACCCCAAATTTTGGGTTCCTTTGGTGAGAAATGTAATTTCTCATATTAAAGATATTTGGACAAATAATATAATTTGTTGTGAATAAATGGATTTCGTTTAAAATAGCCTTGTTGTTTGAGTTGTGGGCTTTATTGGCTATTGGGCCCAATAACAAGGAAATTCAATTCAGTAATGAATAACTGAGTTTTTGAGAAGAGAAAGGTGTGGAAACCTCTAGAAGGCAAATCCAAAGAGGGATTTCGTGCCTCTTGGGTTCCTTAGGATCCAAGGAATCCAAAATTGCAAAAAGAAAGCAATAAGAAAAGAAAAGATTAATTAAGTATTTCTTTATTAAGAAAGAAATTGAAAACAATGATAAAATGTGGAAAACAAGTGGAAAGAGGTATAATTAAGTGATCCTTGGTGGAATTTCGTATCCCAAGGATTTCTTATGATAAAAGGAATACCAATGAGGAAAATAAAAGGGAAATAAAGAGAAATCCTCAAAAAGAACTATTTTAATAAGAAATAAACAAGATAATGAGAAATAATGAAGAATAATGCATTTAGATGCATCTAGAAGGATAATGAGTATCCAATAAAAGGATTTCGAAATATTAGAGTTTCTTGGGGTCCAAGGAAACCCAATAAAGAGGAAAGAAAGAGAAAATACCAAAATAGCAAAATAAGAAGATAATGTGAGTATACCATTAATGTATTACATGGTATTGCTAAAAGAAAGTAATTGTTACTAAAGGAAATAGGATTTCGTGCTAATGGTTTAAAAAGAAAGAACGAAGGGAGTAAGAGAGATGATTTTTGAAATCCCAATATCCAAAGAAGAAGGAATAATAAAAGAAAGTGTGAGAGAGAGAGAAGCTTGCTTCTCATGGAAGGAATAGGATTCCTTATAAGAGAGGTCTTGTCCCCTCTTAGTTGGTCGTCTTAGGACGTGGAGATGCTCCCCTATCAAATGGAGGAACCCCTAGATTCATATATTAGAGAAATCCCACACTTATCCCTCTCTTCTCCTTCTTCGTGACATGCAAACCTAGCCAAATAGATTTGGCGCTTACCCTGTGTAGAGGGGAACCTCAGAGCTATCGATGAAGGAGTGAGGTTGCTCGTCATCAGGAAAGGCCGTAGGTATGATCCTCATCCTCCAGTCCTTGCACCATGGCTGCAGCACGGTTGCAGTGCCGGCCATGGGTTGCAGGCCGAGCAGCTTGGGCCGACCTCCTCAGCCGCGAACGAGGGACGGCTATGCATGCGTAGAAGCAGGGCAGAGGTAGGGAAGGTCCTCCCTGGTGGCCGACGAGGCCTATAGGCAGAGTAGGAGCCACCCCAGCACGGCTAGGGCACCCACAGACGGACTGTTCACGGTACAGCGGCGCGTCGGGAGGATGAAGAAGAAGGCAAGTATCGTCAGACGATTTTGCCCCTCCACGGAATGAAAAGGAATCCACTTAACTGAGTGTAATTTGGTAATTCAGTTATAAACAAAAGTGGGCCGCGTTGTATGGACAAAGGCTACGTGGCGCTCTCTGATTGGCCAGAGTAAGTAAATTTTTCTAAATTCATAACTAATTAACGATAACTCGAATAGATGCACATTATACATGTATTTTGCTCAGAAAAATGAGAGGAATCCATTAAAAATATAATTGAAGCATGACTCCTTTTGTAATTCGAAAAGTAATAGAAGATATCAACTTTAATGTATTAATGTTTAAAGAACCCTATTTTGAGATGAATATAAGGGTTTAATAGATGATTAAAGTTGATATTAGCCTGTTAATGATAAAAAGGAAAATTAGGAAGAAAAAGGATGAACTTTGCAAATAATTAGTTAATTTGGAGTTTCATATGCATGAATATACTTTAATGGGCCTTGAAACCCTAATGTTGATTAATTTGACTATTAATGGCTTTAATTGATTAATTTCATGATTAAAGTTGGAATATGATATTTTGAGCATTAAAGTCCCTAAATTTTGGATAAATAACCTTAATATAGAAATTAGGGTTTTCGATTAAATCGAGGTAGAATTAATAATAAATAGAGTTCATATGGGAATTAGACCATCATGAATTATGAGTTGTTTATCCGAAAGAAACTAAAGGTGATAATTGAGTCTAATGACCTTGAAATAACTTAAAAGGATAAAGAAGGTAGTTTTGGTATAAAAGAGAAATAATCGAATTTAATTGGGCTTATGATGTTGAAATTAGGGTTTATGAACTAAGAGAGCATTTAAAGCGTTATGGAGGCAAAAACCCTAATAAAACCCTAATTATGGTTAAAACCCTAAAAAAGGGGTAAATAACCTAGGCAACATCTGGGATGAATGGATCAAGATGACAAATTTAACGATAAAGAAATTGAATGCCTTTTTCAGGAATAATTGTGTGTGAGCTTGCTTGAATCCTGGTTGATTGGTTATTTCTGCTTTCAAATCTGCTTAAGAGGTATGTGGTTAATTATGAATAACCGCTTTAGTTTGGATGTTCATATTGCAATTATAAAGTGACTATGACTATCACCATTTAATATAAATGTGTAAATCTTGCACCTACATGCCACCCTGATGGAAGATGCCATAAAGGTCAGGCCTAGGAGGGTAGACCAATGGGCACCATGAGAGGTGACCCTAAACACCAAGCTCGGGAATGAGAAGGTGATTGATGAGACAAGACTAAGGAGCACCATGAGAAGTGAATCCCAGGCACCAAGATCGGGATTGAGAAGGTGGCCTTAAGTCAAATCCAGGGTTAGGGCAAAAGCGGTGGGGATTGTCACATGGAAAAATGTAAATTGACTTGTTAATTACCTTGATTGCAATACTTAAATTGTTAGACCTAATTGTGAAATTTTGGTTGCCTCCACATACCAGCAATTGCTGATCGATGTTTTGTTTGTCGGCGTTTTAGGTAATATCCTGAAAATCAGAAACAGTAAAGTGGCACATCGTGAAAATAAGAAATAAAGTGCAAGGAGGATTAGATAGCGTATTTCAAGCTGTGGATAGTTAGATTTCCTAGTTTTATAAAGGTAAGTAAAATTTTTAATTTTTGTACCCAATTCCAGCTTAGTTAGTAGAATTTTATAATTATTATTGATTATATGTTGAACCTTTGATCCTGTAAATTGATTAACGATTCCAACTTTCGGGTCTCCCTTAATTGGGGGTTACCGGGAGGCGGGGTCGTTACAATTGGTATCAGAGCATAGGTTCTCCATCTAATCATCAATAATTATTAAATTTTACAAATTCCATAGAACTGAGGGAGTTATTAGAGGAGTGTCCGAAAGACTGAGGTATCTAGAAAAGGATCACTTCCGGGGGTTGGCAAGATTTTCCTCTGCACCGCTAGTCAAAATACGAGGACTCCCAGATTGTGTGACTGCCTGGCCAAAGTCTTAGGGTATGAATCGAAATAAGATACCTTTAGGACTCTCTCATCCTGTTCATCCCTTCTCAAGTCCAATTCTGTTAAGGACCTTAAGGATTAGGGTTTCCCTCTCTTCTCCTCACCCTCTTGAGGTATGGGTAAGGTTGATAAGGATTAAGGAATCCTCCACCAAATTAATAAAAAGCATGTAAATAAGTTGTCATGGACATAAGCTTAATAGAGTAAGCGTAAAGGAATAGATACATGCTTAGGTCGTATGACACGAGTTGTCATTGCCTTCAGGAGAGACCTGAGGATAGACCTCCTTGTCAGGAGGATGTGTGGAGAGAGTTAGTCTTGGAGGAAGAGACCTCCATTGAAGGTAGAGACCTAGCACATCCTTTGAGGATGATGTTAACCCTAACCCTAAGAGAAGGTTAGAGAGAGAGACATGATGAGATCAGATGTCATGGTAGACTGGGTGTTTGGATGGACATGCCTATGGTTTGTCATATGAGCCATGAGCGGTTAGATGGCCTAGCACCTTTGGCACCCCAACCCTGAGAAGGATCGTGCATGTTAAAGCAAAGAGTAGCTCCTTCATGTATGAAGTTAGTGAAGGACATATAGAAACCCTATGGCTTATGCAAGTAAGGGATATCATGCCCCCCAGAGTACGTCAGCAGTACGGTAGTAGGATGAAACCCTGGACAGGAATCATAATGGATGGCTTATGAGATATGCATAGGGGGTTATGGATAATCTTGGGTAAACATAAGTTGGAGCATAGGCTTCACTCAAGTAGGGGCATGCTTATGAGCTTGATCCTTCATGAAGAAATGACCTCCTATAGAGAGGATTGGTTGTAGGATTAGCTCTAGAGAGAGAGCAGACCCCGGGAAAGGAGGTTGGAAGCCCAAAACCCCGAAACTCGAGGAACAGTGGGGAGTTGAGGATGATGTGACCTACGTGGATGATAGTGGTTGCCTTATGCGTGACCCCTGGAGGCTGATGATATCTTGGTTGCCTTTAGAGGAACCAAACCTTAGAGAGAGGACGATGCTTCTAGTACCCACGGTATAAGTGGTTACCTATTGGATGAGATAAAAAGTGTTTTAGACCCTGAGGAGGTTTAAGTAACCAGTGGTGAGGCTTTATACCTAGTTGGTTGTCCTGGAAGAGGACTCAACTCTGAAGCGTTGCTCGAGTAGAAAGATCATGGAGGTACATGACATACCTGGACATGCTTGATTCATGGTTAAGAGGTTGAGCATGTAGTTGGATACCCAAAGGAGAACCTAGGGTTCCTAGGCCTATGAGGGGAAGTAGTGTACCCGATGCTTCTGATGAGATTTGAGTCTCTATAGTTATGAGCATGGTACTCCTCATGTGTAGAGGTAAAGGAAATCCCTTACGTTAAGGGTATGTTTGATGAATCCCTCACAAATAAGTTGATGTAATGTTTAGGATGAGAACAAGTGTGACCTAGCATGGTTTTGTAGGTACGTTTGTGCCTTAGTAGTTGCTGGTTTAAGCACGCTCATATGGATGTAAACCCTAAGGATGCTTGTGACCTTTGCTATAAAAGTGTAGTTTCCTCCTATCCTAGGAGAGGGACCCTTTGGTAGGGAGTTTACCAGTTTGGTTGGTTTTGGGGTAACCTAAGGAGGTTTCATAGGATCTTGAAAAGCTAAGTGAAGAGTACATGGCATGAGAATGAACCTATAGACCCATAGATAACCATCTCTATGTGCATATGGAAGTGTTACCATGGAGGTAATCGGTATGGGGCTTGACCAAGGTAGGCAGGTCGCCATGACCCTTATGAAAGGATAAAAGTCAGCCCATGAATGCAAGAAGAGAGTCGATGAATGTTTGGGTAAGGTTCTATGTTGGACATGTACAATAATATAATCCTAAGTCATTCCTAGGGACAGGTAGGGATAAGACCGATGGAAGAAGGAGTTGCCTAATTCCCTAGTTGCACATGACCATAGGGTCGGGAGGTAACAGCTATCATTGTCTGAGGGTCATGGGTTAGGAGATTGATCACCTTCATGGACTCATGGGACCCAAAGGGCAGATGAGTAGGGCACTCTCTGGATGCATAAGGGAAAAGGGATAACCCCAAAAGTGCCGGCACCCTATAGACCTAGAGGAGATGACTAAGGATTGTGCTGGGACCAAGTAAGTTCGAGACCAGTTTTCCATGGAAGTAATTTTTGATATCATGATGGTTGTGATATGGAGACATATGTGGCACGTTTCAACTTAGATTTGAAAGTGTATGGGCAAGGTGGGCTGTACCATCTCTACTCTTGGAACAGGAAGAACTCTGTATTTGGACTGCAGCCAAATGCTTATTTCTTCTTGTTATGGGAGTGAGAGATAGGACAGTACGCATGCCTTACACCCAGGATAAAGATGATGTAAGTTGGAACGTTGCTACAAGGTATGAGGATAGAGTTGATAGCATACCTTTGTGGAGAGAATAATACATGGATGGTTTACAAACACTAAGAGTATTAAGGAGATCATCTTGTGAGGATGTTTTATCTTGAACTAAGTGGATTTTTTTGCAAGTGTTACAAGGAATCATAAGGTTGAGTTTGATCACCATGAGGATGAGCTCGGAGTTCTTTGATGAAGACAACCTTAGAGTTTGAGATGAGATGATAAGTATAATGCATGGAGGAGTATGTCTTCGACATTAACTAACACTTGAGGATAAGGAGTGGTAATGAATGCTCTAGTTGAGATATAGCTACCTAGTTTAGCTGGAAGCTAGAAGAAGTTGAGGTTGTTCATCTAACCCTATGTTTTGAGAGAAGATGTGTTTTGGGCTAACACTCGGATGTAATAAGATATGTTGAACAAGTTAATGGTTGTTTGGTTAGCCAGTTTAATCCTTGATGTAGTGAAAGGATGGTGATAGAACCTCAGATACACTCCTTTGGATAGGAAGGTAATAAAACCCTTTTGAGAGTGGTTTAGGGTTTCCAAGGTATCAAGCTTGAGGAATCATAACGATACAAGAGGACATGATATACCTTGGTACTACAAAGATAGTAAGTGGTGGTAGCATTCTGGATGCTTAAAACCAAGTTGCATGTAGCATGTGGCCATGCAAGCCAGGAGGTGAAGGATGAACACCATTAACCCAGTGCATGGATATAAAGTATAAAGAGTTCCCGAGAGGAAATGGGAGTTCATCATTATGGAGGATGTGAGTTTCTCCTAGACCAAGAAAGTCAAGATACAATATGGGTTATGGTAGATCTCCTTACCTAGATGACATGAGAAAGGAAGAGTTCTGTCAAGGGACAGATCTGGTTTAACTACATATGAAAAGAGATGGTTCAACTACACCATGATGCGAGTTAAAAATTTCTTGAGTATGACCTAGAGGTTCACTTCCATAAGGTGGAAGTAGGTACTTGAAGAACTCAGTGACAGTACCGCCTATCACCCCTAATCAATGATTAGTTTGATCCAGACTAGAGGGTCTGATGAGAGCAAGTGTGCTTGTTTAGGGTGATACATATAGAGACAATTATTAAGATGTGATGTTAACCACCATAACCTTTATCGGGATGCAAGAAGAGAGGTTGTGTCGGTCACCACTTCATTAAGATGATGTTGGTGAAGGAGGCCTCGCGATGTTCAGAATAGAACCACAATGTGTGCAGATGAATTCGCTTTGATCGTGCAATAGCTGAGAGAGGGCCAGTGGTGACATGAGTCACGAGCTGATGCAAAGCAGACTAACATGCAGTTTTCTGTGGGAGAATATGTGATGTGAAAATCTGACCCCTCTAAGCAACAACCGAGAAAGTTGAGTCCCCGATATATGGGTCCTTTCGAGATAGTTTGGTGGATATGGTTGTGTTAACCTTACCCCTCAGGATAAAATGATGTGTTGCATGAGTCCGATCTAGAGCACTATGTGAGGTACCCAAGCCAGATGTTGTGCCCTGAACCTATTCAGCTTTTGAAAGGCTGAAAAGTCCTGAGTCACCTATGAGGGTATGATATACCAAGGTAAGAAAGAACTCAGATGGAAGAAAATGAGATAATGAAGGTTCTTGGGAAACACCATGGAAAGGGTGAAGCCACATGGGAGCCCTGATGGACATAAGAAGACTTATCCTGTTTGTTTGCTTGCTTGATGGAATTTTGAGGGCAAAATTCTCGTAAGAGGGGAAGGATGTTACAACCCCAAATTTTGGGTTCCTTTGGTGAGAAATGTAATTTCTCATATCAAAGATATTTGGACAAATAATATAATTTGTTGTGAATAAATGGATTTTGTTTAAAATAGCCTTGTTGTTTGAGTTGTGGGCTTTATTGGCTATTGGGCCCAATAACAAGGAAATTCAATTAAGTAATGAATAACTGAGTTTTTGAGAAGAGAAAGGTGTGGAAACCTCTAGAAGAAAAATACAAAGAGGGATTTCGTGCCTCTTGGGTTCCTTAGGATCCAAGGAATCCAAAATTGCAAAAAGAAAGCAATAAGAAAAGAAAAGATTAATTAAGTATTTCTTTATTAAGAAAGAAATTGAAAACAATGATAAAATGTGGAAAACAAGTGGAAAGAGGTATAATTAAGTGATCCTTGGTGGAATTTCGTATCCCAAGGATTTCTTATGATAAAAGGAATACCAATGAGGAAAATAAAAGGGAAATAAAGAGAAATCCTCAAAAAGAACTATTTTAATAAGAAATAAACAAGATAATGAGAAATAATGAAGAATAATGCATTTAGATGCATCTAGAAGGATAATGAGTATCCAATAAAAGGATTTCGAAATATTAGAGTTTCTTGGGGTCCAAGGAACCCCAATAAAGAGGAAAGAAAGAGAAAATACCAAAACAACAAAATAAGAAGATAATGTGAGTATACCATTAATGTATTACATGGTATTGCTAAAACAAAGTAATTGTTATTAAAGGAAATAGGATTTCGTGCTAATGGTTTAAAAAGAAAGAACAAAGGGAGTAAGAGGGATGATTTTCGAAATCCTAATATCCAAAGAAGAAGGAATAATAAAAGAAAATGAGAGAGAGAGAAGCTTGCTTCTCATGGAAGGAATAGGATTCCTTATAAGAGAGGTCTTGTCACCTCTTAGTTGGTCGTCTTAGGATGTGGAGATGCTCCCCTATAAAAGGGAGGAACCCCTAGATTCATAGATTAGAGAAATCTCACACTTATCTCTCTCTTCTCCTTCTTTGTGACATGCAAACCCTAGCCAAATAGATTTGACACTTACCCTGTGTAGCGGGGAACCTCAGAGCTATCGATGAAGGAGTGAGGTCGCT
This sequence comes from Alisma plantago-aquatica, assembly GCA_963693085.1. NCBI lineage: Eukaryota > Viridiplantae > Streptophyta > Magnoliopsida > Alismatales > Alismataceae > Alisma > Alisma plantago-aquatica. The sequence goes on along the minus strand of OY856413.1, from coordinate 996,837,180 downwards.
CGTCGTCAGGAAAGGCTGTAGGTATCATCCTCATCCTCCAGTCCTTGCACCATGGTTGCAGCACGGCTGCAGTGCCGACCATGGGTTGCAGGCCGAGCAACCTGGGCCGACCTCCTCAGCCGTGAACGAGGGACGACTATGTGTGCGTAGAAGTAGGGCGAAGGTAGGGATGGTCCTCCCTGGTGGCCGACGAGGCCTAGAGGAGGAGTCGGAGCCACCCCAGCACGGCTAGGGCACCCACAGACGGACTGTTCACGGTACAGCGGCGCGTCGGGAGGATGAAGAAGAAGGCAAGTATTGTCGGACGATTTTGCCCCTCCACGGAATGAAAAGGAATCCACTTAACCGAGGGTAATTTGGTTATAAACAAAAGTGGGCCGCGTTGTATGGATAAAGGCTACGTGGCGCTCTCCGATTGGCCAGAGTAAGTAAATTTTGCTAAATTCATAACTAATTAACGGTAGCTCGGATAGATGCGCATTATGCATGTATTTTGCTCAAAAAAACGAGAGGAATCCATTAAAAATATAATTGAAGCCTGATTCATTTTGCAATTCGGAAAGTAATAGAAGATATCAACTTTATTTTATTAATGTTTATAGAACCCTATTTTGAGATGAATAGAAGGGTTTAATATATGATTAAAGTTGACACTAGCATGTTAATGATAAAAAGGAAAATTAGGAAGAAAAAGGATGAACTTTGCAAATAATTAGTTAATTTGGAGTTTCATATGCATGAATATACTTTAATGGGCCTTGAAACCCTAATGTTGATTAACTCGACTATTAATGGCTTTAATTAATTAATTCCATGATTAAAGTTGGAATATGATATTTTGAGCATTAAAGTCCCTAAATTGTGGATAAATAACCTTAATATAGAAATTAGGGTTTTCGATTAAATCGAGGTAGAATTAATAATAAATAGAGTTCATATGGGAATTAGACCATCATGAATTATGAGTTGTTAATCCGAAAGAAACTAAAGGTGATAATTGAGTCTAATGACCTTGAAATAACTTAAAAGGATAAAGAAGGTAGTTTTGGTATAAAAGAGAAATAATTGACTTTAATTGGGTTTATGATGTTGAAATTAGGGTTTATGAACTAAGAGAGCATTTAAAGCGTTATGGAGGCAAAAACCCTAATAAAACCCCAATTATGGTTAAAACCCTAAAAAAGGGGTAAATAACCTAGGAACCAACTAGGATGAATGGATCAAGATGACAAATTTAATGATAAAGAAATTGGATGCCTTTTTCAGGAATAATTGTGTGTGAGCTTGCTTGAATCCTGGTTGATTGGTTATTTCTGCTTTCAAATCTGCTTAAGAGGTATGTGGTTAATTATGAATAACTGCTTTAGTTTCCCGATGGATTCCAGAATGTTTAATCGCATTGAATGCAACTAAACTGTTTGGATGTTCATATTGCAATTATAAAGTGACTATGACTATCACCATTTAATATAAATGTGTAAATCCTACACCTACATGCCACCCTGATGGAAGATGCCATAAAGGTCAGGCCCAGGAGGGTAGACCAATGGGCACCTTGAGAGGTGACCCTAAACACCAAGCTCGGGAATGAGAAGGTGATTGATGAGGCAAGACTAAGGAGCACCATGAGAGGTGACTCCCAGGCACCAAGCTCGGGATTGAGAAGGTGGCCTTAAGTCAAATCCAGGGTTAGGGCAAAAGCGGTGGGGATTGTCACATGGAAAAATGTAAATTGACTTGTTAATTACCTTGATTGCAATACTTAAATTGTTAGACCTAATTGTGAAATTTTGGGTTCCTCCACATACCAGTAATTGCTGATCGATGTTTTGTTTGTCGGCGTTTTAGGTAATATCCTGAAAATCACAAACAGTAAAGTGGCACATCGTGAAAATAAGAAATAAAGTGCAAGGAGGATTAGATAGCGTATTTCAAGCTGTGGATAGTTAGATTTCCCAGTTTTATAAAGGTAAGTAAAAGTTTTAATTTTTGTACCCAATTCCAGTTTAGTTAGTAGAATTTTATAATTATTGTTGATTATATGTTGAACCTTTGATCCTGTAAATTGATTAACGATTCCGACTTTCGGGTCTCCCTTAATTGGGGGTTACCGAGAGGCGGGGTCGTTACATTTGGAGTTTATATGATTAAGTTATAATTATTACGAATTTCTTACATATATTTCATTCTAAAAAAATAATCCTTTGACAAACATTGAAGTCGGGCTATGAAAGTATTTTTATTAGATAGGGAATATTTTTCCAATTCCAAAACATATTTATTTATAAGTTTTGGACAAGAGATTTAAAATTTATGATTTTATAAAATTGACCAATGAGGAATTTAAGAAATTAATTATCCGCGAGAAAGAGGGAGGGAGAGAGAGCAAAAGGGCAAAAAGGTAAAGTAACGTGAGTGATCATCTTCTTCGTGTGAACCTGTCATGGCGACATCCAAACACCAGGTTGAGCGTGATTTTGGGCAATTATGAAATTCACCTCGAAACTCAAAACCAAAGGTACTGGAAAAAAAAAGCTAGGACAAAAACAAACACAATCATACCATCAATTTGGTCAAAGAGGATGAGGGACAAGAGCAGAAAGCATCGTGAGTCAGAGCAAGATTCGAGTTTTCTGTTGATGTGTGTGGAAATCCGGAGCAAATTGATATGAAAAAAGGATTGCTAATGTGTTAATGAAGAGGAAGATACCGATATTTATATATATGTGGGGTGATGCTATCAGGTTTAGGCAAGGTGGGCGTGAGAGAGCTTGAAAGATAGATTTGTGTGTTTCCAAAAAATCCAACAAAATGACATGAGCAAGGGCTTAATAGATGTGGAATCTCAAGACGAATCCAAACTAATAAAAATCACAAAAAACAGTCGAGAGATGATTGAGAAAAAGGCTTCACAATAAACCTTTTGTGTGTGGCACTTTTCATTGTGGAGTTCTCTCCTACCCAAACTAGGAGACCCAATCTTCATTGTCCATGGCTGATCGGACAGCCCTATCAAGCATGAAATCAGGACATTTAATTCCTTTCCCAAACCAATTCGACCAAAGTATATTATTCAATTATTTATCTTTTCTCTTTCCTTATTTGAGGGTGCAATCGAACTCCAAATTTTATGAAATTTGACACCCAACATATTTTAGGTATGACAAATACGAATATGCAATTAGATTTGCCTTTTGAGAACTTTTAATGGATTAAATAAATCAAAATTTATTTTCTCTTTCATCCTTCATTAATGGTTATAAGATTCTTCAAATTTGATGAATCTTCATCCATAAGTCACATTAAGTGTGTTGAATATAAATTTGCAATTATTTCCATTTTTTGAAATTGTTTGTTATTTTAATTAATGATTTGAAGGTTTTACACACTTTCTCTCTCCTAAATTCACCTTCTCATCAAATATTTTCCAAATTGAGTGAAAATTCACCCAAAGGTATATTTTAACATTTAGAACATGAATTTTGCATTTTTGAAGACTTTTATTATTTTATTTAATATATATAAGTTTGATCACTTATTTCATCCTTTTAATTAATTAGAGGCATCTACAAACTTTTTGAAAATATGAAACTTGGCCTATAGGCAATACTAAATGTGAGAAACACAATTTTGACATTGATTACTTTTTTCAATATATTATTTATTATTTGTGGTCTTTAAATTGTTTTCTTTCTCCTAGATAAAATAAAATATTTTAGATGGTCCAAATTAGATGAAAATTCACACATAGACTCATTTTGACATGTAGATTACGAATTTTAGGTTTGTTTCTACTTTTGACGTCATTTAATAATTTATTTTAATGATTTGGAGAAAACTCAAATTTTCCAATTCCAATTAATGAAAAGATAAATATTAATTTTCCAAAATTGTGAAACTGGTCATTCAAGTAAAATTTAAATCAAGCAAAAAGAAGTTGGGCTTAGAATTATCTTTTGAGTTTCCCTTTCATGATTTTTAGGCAATTTACTCATAGTCCCACTATTTATCACATTAAAGCATTTAATACATTAATTTCTTGACTTTAGCCTTTTCCATTTTATTTCTTTTTCTCTTTATTATTCGAAAAGGCCTTAGAAGGTTCTAATACGAAATATTTACTATTATCCTTCTTAAGTGGTTAAATTGCATTTTAGTCCATCATTGAAACATCCATTAAGATATTTATGCAATTGACCTTAAATTGACATAATTAGTGTTCAATTTCATTCCAAACTATTATTATTCCCACTCTTTCCGTTCTAATACTCTATCTGAGAGTTATCAGTATTTATCAAATCTGTTCCTATCTAACGAAAGGCTATTGGATCAAATAACAAAGACATTGTTGAGAAAGAAATGGCTTTTCCTGGATGAAATGAAACATTTGATTCATGTAACAGGAGAAAGATTTCCTATTCATTTTTCCACAAAGTGGTGTACAAATTAGCAAAGTAATGCTGTTTCCAACAGTCCGAAGACTGAAATCATTATAATATTAAGATGGAGACAGTCAATCAATATAGATTGATCTGAAATCTGATTCAAATCCAATATAGTGCCTTTGGGTACATAAGAAATGTATCGAATCGATTCTTTTAACATCAAGGTACAAACATGATATAGATATAAGAAGAACTTAGATTCAAGGTTAAACTAGAAATTTATCTAAGATTCGATATGTTACAACACTCCACCCCTTAAAGAGGATTTCGTCCTCAAAATCTAATCATCCATGACCTATCAAGGCACTAGTACTATCCCTTCACGCCTTAAAGGGTTTGACCTACCAAGTCAAACTAAACTAAGATCAAGGGGTGACTAAACTTTCGAGGGTGTCAATAGATGACTTTTGACCTGCCATATGTGTGTACCTACACAAGGTAAGGGGTAGGGTATAAGAAACCTAAGTAAAAAGGCAAACAACCTACAAGAGATAAATCAAAATAGTTAGATCAAGTGACTACCTTGGATCTGATACCATGCTGTAAGGAGTTGGTTCCCATAGGGATCCACTCCCTACTAAAATAAAAAGGCAACATCCCTTATAACCAAAACCATCATAAGTTTTTAACATAAAGGGATGATAACCAATTCATTCACATGTATGTATCATAAAACCGATAATGTAGCAGCGGGAGAAAATTATATCTAACTAATATAATTGAGTGTATATGAAACTTCTTCACCACACAGGGTGCACATAGAAGGAAATAAAAGGAACTAATAAGTAGAGGGTCATCCCACTATCTCAATCTACCTCTAAAATCTAGATAAGGAATCTCCAGGATATCCTTGGTCAACTTTAGGTAGCTTATCCTTATTCAGTACCAAGGGGTTGGAAACATACCCCAAAAAGAAGAAAACGATGGAAATTGTAATATGTCAAAGCCGATATACGTACATAATAGTGATTGAACAATATAAAGAAAATAGAGATAACAAATCATAAGGATTTCCATAGAATAAGGAAGAAGCTTCCAATTGGATATCAAAAGAAATTCTTCATATAGTAAGCCAAAAGAGAATATATGAAGTAAACAATAAAGCTCACACTAATCAAATCTTGCATTTAAATTCACAAAGTGAACAACAATTAATAATAAGAATTATGAATGTGGGTAAACTAAACAATAATCCTCATAATAACATTTTGGGGTATATAGCATCACCACCATAACCACATATTATGGAATCACCACCATAATCGTCAGGGGAGTAATGGCATCACATCACAATTACCCAAGGACAGGAATCACCATCTGCACCCTCTGTTGGTATTACACACAATTTGGATACATCACCCAACATGAAAATAAACAAATTACCCAAACCAAACGTGCATTATAAATAGAAACACAAGAAGTGACATTGTTATATCACCATAAAGGTGTCTAAATTCCAAAGTCATCAAAGAGAAGTATAGGCATAGCCAAATTAGGGTTTCTATTAAATATAGATTATCAACACCAACAAGATACAAACTGTATGACGTAGTCACAAGATACAAGGATAGGATCCAATTAACAATTATCATAGTGCACAAGTGTAATTTCAAGATTAGGAAACTATTAGTACTACTACAAGTGAGTATGTGACATCTAAATTATTTGTCACCATCAAGTCCAAGAGTGAGAGAGAGAGGAAATAATCAATTATCAATATGACTCATAAGAGGATGCAACATAATTTATCGATGTGTATATCAGGTTATTATTCACACCCTATATTCAATCAGAGTTGATCTTCACCTAATATCATATTAGATGTAAACCATTAATTAATGAGTTTATTAAACCCCTAGAAATATCACCTTTCTATTAAATTGGAATTAGACTCTGAAAACTTCACTAATCAATTACTTAGATTTTCCTGATTAAGAAAACATATCTTTTTGTCCAATTTGGAGTTTATTTGATTAAGTTATAATTATTATGAATTTAATACATATATTTCATTCTACAAAAATATTCCTTTGACAAACAATGAAATCGGGCTCTGAAAGTATTTTTATTAGATAGGGAATATTTTTTATAATTTTTGGACAAGCGGTTTAAAAGTTATGATTTTTATAAATTCGACCAATCAAGAATTTAAGAAATTAATTATCCGTGATGAAGAGGGAGAGAGAGAGCAGAAGGCAAAAAGGTAAAATAACGTGAGCGATCATCTTCTTCGCGTAAACCAGCCATGGTGGCATCCTTACAGCAGGTTGGGTGCAATTTGGGGTGATTCCACAATTCAACACGAAACTCAAAACCAAAGGTACCGAAAGAGAACTAGGACAAAAATGAACTCAATATTACCTTCAATGTGGTCGAAGAGGATGAGGGACTCAATTTGGTTGAAGAGGATGAGGGATGAGAGCAGCAAGCACTGTGAGTTAGAGCAAGATTCTAGCTTTCGGTGGCTATGCGTGGAGATTAAGAGCAAATTGATGCAAAGAAAGGATTGCTAATGTGTTAACGAAGAGGAAGGTACTGATATTTATAGGTGGGGTGATGCTATCGAGTTTAGGCAAGGTGGACATGAGAGAGCTCAAAAGATATCTTTGGGTGTTTCCAAAAAATCCAACAAAATGACATGAGCAAGGGCTTAATAGATGTGGAATCTCAAGACGAATCTAGTGCAACAAAAATCTCGAAAAATGGTCGAGAGATGACTGAGAAAAAGGCTTCACAATAAACCTTCCGTGCGCGACACTTTTTATCGTGGAGTGCTCTCGTACCCGAAGTAGGAGATGCAATACTCATTGTGCATGACTGATCAGACGACCCACATCAAGCACGGAATTGGGACATTTAATTCCTTTCCAAAACCAATTCGACCAAAGTACATTATTCAATTATTTATCTTTTTCTTTTTTCTTATTTGAGGGTGCAATTGAACTCCAAATTTAATGAAATTTGGCACCCAACCTATTTTCGATAAGAGGAATCCGAATATATAATTAGATTTTCCTTTTGAGAACTTTTAATATATTAAATAAATCAAAACTTATTTTCTCTTTTGTCCTTCATTAATGGTTATAAGATTCTCCAAATTTTGATGAAACTTCATCCATAAGTCATATTAAGTGTGATAAATACAAATTTGCCATTATTTCCATTTTTTGAAGTTGTTTTTTATTTTAAATAATGATTTGAAGATTCTACACACTTTCTCTCTCCTAAATTCACCTTCTCATCAAATATTTTCCAAATTGAGTGAAACTTCACCCGAAAATATATTTTAATATATAGAACACGAATTTGGCATTAATTTATTTTTTTCAAGACTTTTATTATTTATTTAATATATTTAATTTTATCATTTATTTCATCCTTTTAATTAATTAGAGGAATCTAGAAACTTTTTAAAAATATGAAACTTGGCCTATAAGCAATACTAAATGTGAGGAACACAATTTTGAAATGAATTAATTTTTGATATATTATTTAATATTTGTGGTCTTTAAATTATTTTCTCTCTCATGGATAAAACAAAACATTTAAGATTGTCCAAATTAGATGAAAATTAATACATATACTCATTTTGACATGTGGATTATGAAGTTGAGGTTTGTTTCTACTTTTAAATTTGTTTAATAAATTATTTAATAATTTGGAGAAAAACTCATATTTTCCAATTCCAATTAATGCAAAGATAATTATTAATTTTCCAAAATTGTGAAACTCATCATTCAAGTAAAATTTAACTCAAGGAAAATGAATTTGGGCTTAGAATTATCTTTCGAGTTTCCCTTTTATGATCTTTTGGCAATTTACTCATATTCCCACTATTTGTCCCATTAAAGCATTTAATACATTATTTTCGTGACTTTAGCCTTTTCCATTTCATTTCTTTTTCTCTTTCTTATTCTAAAAGGCCTTACAAGGTTCTAATATGAAATATTTACTATTATCCCTCTTAAATGGTTAAATTGAATTTTAGTCCATCATTGAAACATCCATTAAGATATTTATGCATATGACCTTACATTGACATAATTAGTGTTCAATTTCATTCCAAACTATTATTATTTCCTCAAATTAAACATCAAGGCACATACATGATATAGAGGAAGAGAATAACTTAGATTAAGGGTTAAACTAGCAATTTACCCAAGATTTGGTATGTTACAACACTCTACCCCTTGAAATGGATTTCATCCTCAAAATCTAATCATCCATGATCTATCAAGGCACTCCTACTATCCCTCCACCCCTTAAAGGGTTTGACCTGCCAAGTCAAACTAAACTAAGATCAAGGGGTGAAGAAACCTTTGAGGGGGTAGGATATCAACAACCTAAGTAAAAAGGCAAACAACCTACGGGAGATAAATTGAAATAGTTAGATCAATTGACTGCCTTGGCTCTGATACCATGTTGTAAGGAGTGGGATCCCATAGGGATCCACTCCCTAGTAAAATAAAAAGGCAACATCCCTTATAACCAAAACCATCATAAATTTTTCACCAAAAGCGATGATAACCAATTCATTCACATGTATGTATCATAAAACTAATAATGTAGCAGCAGAAGAAAAATATATATAACAATTGCAATTGAGTATCTATGAAACTTCTTCACTACACAGGGTGAACACAGAACTAATTAGAAGAGGGTTGTCACACTATCACAATCTACCTTTAAAAGGTAGATAAGGAATCTCTTGGATAACCTTGGCCAACTTTCAACAGCTTCTCCTTTCTCACTAACTAGGAGTTGGAAGCATACCCCGAAAAGAAGAAAAAGATGGAAAGTGTCACCTATCAAAGCCGACATGTGCATATAATTGTGATTGGACAATATAAAGAAAACAGGGACAATAAATCACAAGGATTCCCATAGAATAAGGAAGAAGCATCCAATTGGATATCAAAAGAAATTCTTCATATAGTAAGACAAAAGAGAATATATGAAGAAAATAGTAAAGCTCACACTAATAAAATCTTGCCTTTAAAATCACAAAGAGAAAAACAATTAATAATAAGGATTATGCATGTGGGTAAACTAGATAATAATCCTCATAATAACATTTTGGGGTATATGGCATCACCGCCATAATCATATATTATGGCATCACCACCATAATCTTCGGGGGAGTAATGACATCACAACATAATTACCTAGGGACATAAATTACCAACAACACCCTCTGTTAGTATTAAACAAAATTTGGATACATCACCCAATGTGCAAATAAACAAATTACCCAAACCAAACATGCATTATAAATAGAGAGGCAAGCAGAGACATTGTCATATCACCATAAAAGGTGTCCAAATTTCAAATTCATCAAAGAGAAGTATATGCATAGCAAAATTAGGGTTTCCATTAAATATAGATTATCAACACCAAAAAGATACAAACTGTATGACACAGCCACAAGATACTAGGATAGGATTGAATTAACAATTATCATAGTGAACAATTCCAATTTCAAGATTAGGAAACTATTGGTACTACTACAAGCGAGTATGTGACATCTAAATTATATGTCACCATCATGTCCAAGAGAGAGAGAGAGAAAATAATAAATTGTCCAATATGACTCATAAGAGGATACAACATACCTTATTGATGTGCATATCAGGTTTGGATTCACACCCTATATCCAATCAAAGTTGATCTTCACCTAATATCATGTTAGATGTAAGCCATTAACTAATGAGTATATTAAAACCCTAGAAATATCACCTTTTTACTAAATTGGAATTAGACTCTGAAAACTTCACCAATCAATTAGTTATATTCTCCTGATTAATTTGGAGTTTATATGATTAAATTATAATTATTATGAATTTCATACATATATTTCATTCTAAAAAAATAATCCTTCGACAAACATTAAAATCAGACTCTAAAGTATTTTTATTAGATAGGGAATATTTTCCAATTCTAAAACATATTTATTTATAATATTTGGATAAGTAGTTTAAAGTTATGTTTTTTATAAAATTGATCAATCATGAATATAAAAAATTAATTATCTACGAGAAAGAGGGAGAGAGAGCGGAAGGAGAAAATGCAAAATAAAGAGAGCGATCATCTTCTTCGCATGAACCAACCATGGTGGCGTTTGAATAGTAGGTTGGGTGCGATTTTGAGCGATTCCACAATTCACCACGAAACTCAAAACCAAAGGTACTGAAAGAAAGCTAGGACAAAAAAAAAACTCAATCAAACCTTCAATTTGGTGGAAGAGGATGAGGGACGAGAGCAGCAAGTGTCATGAGTCAGAGTAAGATTCGAGCTTTTGGTGGTTGTGCGCAAAGATCTGGAGCAAATTGATTTGAAGAAATGATTGCTAATGTGTTAACGAAGATGAAGATATTGATATTTATAGGTGGGGTGATGCTATTGGGTTTAGTCAAGGTTGATGTTAAAGAGCTCGAAATATAGCTTTGGGTGTTTTCAGAAAAGCAAACAAAATGACATGAGCAAGGGCTTAATAGATGTGGAATCTCTAGACAAATCCAACGCCATGAAAATCACGAAAAACGGTCGAGAGATGACCGAGAAAAAAGCTTCACAATAAGCCTTTCGTGCATGGCACTGTTCATCATGGATTTCTCTCCTACCCGAGGTATGAGATGCAATCTTCACTATCCTTGGCCGATCAGACAACCCACATCAAGCACGAAATCAGGACATTTAATTCCTTTCCCAAACCAATTCGACCAAAGTACATTATTCAATTATTTATTTATTACTCTTTCCTTATTTGAGGGTGCAAACGAACTCCAAATTTAATGAAATATGACATCCAACCTATTTTCGATATGAGGAATCTGAATATGAAATTATATTTTTTTCAAAAACTTTTAATGTTTTAAATAAATCAAAACTTATTTTCTCTTTCCTCCTTCATTAATGGTTATAAGATTCTCTAAATTTGATAAAACTTCATTCATATGTCACATTAAGTGCGTTAAATATGAATTTGCCATTATTTCCATTTCTTGAAGTTGTTTGTTATTTTAATTAATAATCTGAAGGTTCGACACACTTTCTCTCTCCTTAATTCACCCTCTCATCAAATCTTTTCCAAATTGAGAGAAAATTCACCCAAAGGTATATTTTAACATGTAGAACACAAATTTGGCATTGTTTTATTTTTTAAAGACCTTTTTTTATTTATTTAATACATTTAAATTTTATCACTTATTTCATCCTTTTAATTAATTAGAGGTATCTAGAAACTTTCTAAAAATATGAAACTTTTGCCTATAAGCAATACTAAACGTGAGGAACACAAATATGACATTAATTATTTTTTAATATATTATTTAATATTTGTGTTCTTTAAATTATTTTCTCTCTCGTGTATAAAATAAAATATTTAAGATTGTCCAAATTATATGAGAATTCACAATAGACTCATTTTGACATGTAGATTATGAACTTGAGGTTTATTTCTACTTTTGATGTCATTTTAATAATTTATTTAATAACTTGGAGAAAAACTCATATTTTCCAATTCTAATTAATGCAAAGATAATTATGAATTTTCCAAAATTGTAAAACTTGTCATTCAAGTAAAATTTAACTCCAAGAAAATGATCTTGGGCTTGGAATTATCTTTTGAGTTTCCCTTTTATGATTTTTAAGAAATTTACTCATATTCCCATTATTTATCACATTAAATCATTTAATACATTATTTTCTTGACTTTAGCCTTTTCCATTTTATTTCTTTTTCTCTTTCTTATTACAAAAGGCCTTAGAAGGTTCTAGGTATAATCCCTCTTTAGTGGTTAAATTGCATTTTAGTCCATCATTGAAACATCCATTAAGATATTTATGCATATGACCTTATAATGACATAATTAGTGTTCAATTTCATTCTAAATTATTATTATTTCCACAAATTAAACATCAAGGCACATACATGATATAGAGGATAAGAAGAACTTAGATTAAAGGTTAAACTAGCAATTTATCCAAGATCCAATATGTTACAAATCTCCTATTGGAGGGACAAATCCCATCTACATCACTCACACTCAATACCCATGTGTCACAGAGTACCTGAGCATCACCTTTATGGTAACCCCTATTCAAGGTCACGTTGGATGATGTCATAGTACTACAAATGACATGTTATGAGTGTAGTGACTTCAGATCTAAGAACCACAATCACCACTATCAATATGAGAGCTGACTCTGGCTATCATTCCATGATCTCCATGTATCACTCTCAAGTTGGGTCTATCAGATACACTATTCTCTAACATATACCTATGTGCTTCACTTGATATCGCATATCATGGATAATGAGACTCATAACCAATCAACATAGAGTCTATTTTTATGTATTACTATTGTCCAGTTTGCTTCCACAGTAATATCCGACTAGGGACATAACAAGAATGTGTGTACTCTTATCATACATATAATCTCATCGTCCAGGTCCTAAACATGAATACATATGTCATTGAGTATCACTATTCTTTAGACATATAGTATGTTTTTGTCATCATCTCATGATTGAGACAAACATAATAGATAGAATTACCTTTATCATTGTCAAATATAGTATCTAATGCTCAAATACAATCATCATATGATTGGCTCTATGGGCATACATACCAATCGACTCCCACTTGCACTTAGCCCCAATCACCCATGAATCTTATTCTAAGTGATCTTAACATGTCCATGATGTTTTTGTTGTGTTGGTTGTTATAGTGGGTTAGCAACATTTGCTTCTAGTCGGTAATTTGTAAGTTTCACATCTCTTCATTCTATGACATTTTGCATGAGATGACAGTGTTGTAGTATGCTATTGGAGATTCCTTGCCTATCTAGTAGCTCCATCATTGCTCAGTATTTATACTGTGTCATCAATGGGTGGAACATCCCATAAGTTCATATAAATGGACTTCTAGATCCATACAGTATCTCTGTTGTGTTCACAACACCAAGATACTCAACTTCTACTATAGAATTAAACACCAGTCTCTAGCTCGGAACTTTTCCATCTTTATAGATCTCATTTTAAGGTCAAATGCAAATTTAGATTGTGATGAATAATTTTATTTGTCACTTTGGAAGCTTGCATTGGTGTAAAATTTAGCTTCAACTATAGGTGTTTTGCAATTGATAATGTTTGGTTATGTAAAGTTGAAGCCATTACAATGTGAAAATGAACTCATCACGAAAGGAAGCTAACGGTCTTACAACATGAAAGATGAAGCAACTCATCAGAAACCAAGAGACAGATGAAGTCACCCTTGAGGAAGAAGCAAAAGTGGAAGCTAAACAATAAAAGGAGAGAAGGAAGGATCTTGCTCTCAAAGTCACCACCAAAGTAAGGAGCATCATTCAAGAAAGTAGTGACACAAGTGAAGGAGATGATGAAAGACCTTGATTGTAGATGGTAAGAAACATAATAGATTTCATTCTAACAAAACTCAAGGTCCTCCCTCTTATTCTTCAATGTGCTTTGAATGAGGAAAGAAAGATGTGACGTCTGCAGATTTTGGCTTCTCCATACCCTATTGGGAATGAGATGTCAGAATCCGAGAACATCTTCCAATCATATCAGAGAGCGATGCGGAAGCATAATACGCATACATGAACATACAACTATAACATACACCATAACATTTCTCAACATTCAACATGTATATTACAAAGTGAATTACATTTACATATTAAAAGAAGATTTACAAGTCTATGACCATGTATGCTAATTCAGGATCTATACAATAGGTACAACCTGGACAACTACTCACTTCCTTTCTTTTTCTCCCATGCTAGCTCTGAACCTAAAACATACGTGAAACAACGAATCAACACACAAGGTGTTGTGTACATGGGTAGAAAGATACATACTAATATGTTTGCATAATTGAAATAACTTGAGAAAGAAAGAGTAAAAGAAAACATTATTTAAAGCGATAATCAGGTAAACATTCCTTTTATTGCTTTCACTTTGATGCGGTTGTACTACACATACTTGCACTTGACTTACACCTAGTGTGGGCAATATAGTATCATCATACATCTAACATGGGCCAAGGAATCATACATCCATGTTAGGCAACATACATCCACACCAGGCTATGTGCTCTAGTAGATACAACCCATCATACTCATTTATGTTTTATTAGATTTGGCGAAGTATAACTCATACTAGTTCAACCAAGCAATCATATCCAAATACGAGCATTCAAGATATTGCATATCATAGGCAACCAGAAAACTAGTCTTATACTTAATAAATCCCACATACCTGAGTTCAAAGATTTCTAACTTATCCTTGATCATCTAGAAGTCTAGTCATCACCTGATTAAGACAAGACCACATACCATCATCAAATTCTCATCATCTTAACCCTAGTTGTGTTCATTAGGGTTTATATTATCTCATTAGGATATTCCAACATTTACTTGCATTATTGTCTTATATTTATCTTATTGATGTCATTTTCCAGATTATGATTCATTATCTGAATATTAGGCTCCATATCCTTTTTAATGCACATATTAACCCTATTTTATATACATTATTCAAGTTAAGGTTACAAACCATGTATCAAGGTTCATCTTCATATAACCTGAATTTCGTGTACAAAACTGGTCTCATATTTACATATTATCTTTCAGTTACAGATATGAGAATGTTCTGTGAATTTCATCATTTATTGGGCATGCATGTATTAATTGCATTATCTTTAGTGTTATTAGCCCTAATTAGCCATATTAATCAAATTATAGGCTTTCGTGCATCAACATGACCATATCTGACATCATATGAACTATAAACATGATTATAGACTTACTGACATTTTTCCATAATTTTATATCATCATTTGATATTTATTATCTATGAAACGAGCATTACAAATCTTACATGATATCACTATTATTAGTTCTTCCAAAGCCTGATATTATGCTTTCATTGTGTTCTACTCATTTTTCTGAGAATTTCGATACTTATTTGTATTTTTCTGATAATCGATCTATTTCCTGTGAATTATCTAAGAACTGAACATTTGCTGAGATTTGTACCTTTTGGGCCTATGGCGTGTCGCCACGTGGCTCCTTGCATCAGCAATTGAGGGTGCTGCTCCTCTCTTCTCCTGGGACCCGGTCCGGATCTTGGGACTGGATCCACAGAACCCTGGATCCATTTTCCTGGTCAGGTCCCCCTATCTGGTTCTCGCGTAACAGGGCGCAAGACCACGGCCGTTTCCCCTGATCGCATGACTCAGAGCCGCCGCCACGAGGGGCCAACTCTGGCGAGTGATCGATTGTCCTCCAGCGCTCCTCGTGGATGGCTTGACCCTCCATTAGCTTCGGTGTCATCCTTCCAACCTCCATGGCTGCTCAAGTTTGCCCTGGTGCCTCTGATCCTCCATCCCCGTGAGATTGTCGAAGCTTGCAGTTGTTGTAGATCTGTAGAAGAGTCGAAATGCCCCTGGTCTCCCAAACTACAGCACTGCGGCTGCCGCGTGCGTCAGTGCCGCTTGGCCCATCTGCTATGGTGAGGGCTTGGTCACTGCTTCCCAGAGGTGATCGCAGTCCTACTCATCTTGGGGTGCTCCGCCTCTTCCGTATCATCTTAATGGTGGTCTTTAGGGGCAACATGGACACCCGTTGATTGGTCTTTGTGGTCAGACTCCATGGCTGATGATGGTGTGCTTGAGTTGTAGTGAGGACCCTAGTCTCTGTGAGCATGCCTCTGCCATTAATTCTTGTGATGGTGACCAAGCAGAAGACCTCGAGACAACATCTCATCCTCACTCCTCTTTGTCTATTCAAACTTCACGACAAAGTTCCCATAGTTGCTGATCTCTATGCCCATGGCCATCGAATAAGGAGGACTCAGATCTGGAAAAGCACCATCCCCTAATCGGAGATCGAGTCTGGTGGTAGATGGATGCTCTATGGACCTCCTTGATCTCCTTCAACCCTAACCTTCCCTTCGCAAGCGCAGGGTCCGACCACCTCCTCCACTAGTAGCCACACTCCTCTGGACCTTGCTCCAGATATGACCTATAACAGGGATGATTTTACTCGTCTCTGATCTCCATTCCCTTCTTCCCCATCCACCTTGCTGTGTATGGTAGTGGAGAGATGGGTTTTGGGGTGAGAGGTTGATCTTCCTTGGTAATCTAATTGGAGTCCCCAGCGATGGGTTATTTGGATCCGGAGGACGCGGTGGAAAAATCAGCCAACCTAGCTAACCTTCCTTATATCTCATCAAGACTCCTTCCATCAGAGTCCAGATTCCATCCACTTGCTCCTGGCTTTTCAGAGCTGAGAGATGATGGAGCCAACTGTGTGGTAGACTTAAGACGTATATTATCAGACCACAATGTTTGAGTCATAGCATTAATGCTTATATCTCTCAAATGGGTTGTGCAAAAGTTTTGTAATATTTTCCATGGATTAAAATAGCTAGAGGTACCTCGTGATAAAATATCAGGACAAAACCAATATTGTTTGACTACTTTAACAAATTCCTTAAAGAGATCAATCCAATTACCATATAATCCAACATTATTTTAAAAACTACCTCAAATAGTTCTCATTTATTCAGATTAGTAACGAATGGCCATTATACACCTCAAGGTCCATCATTTTAATTTATATTACTCAAGGTACTTCTTCAAATGCTATATCTGATATCAAACTCCCAAAATATGGGTCGTCACATTCACCCCACCTTATATGGAATTTCGTCCTTGAAATTCAACTAATCTTATACTCAAAGGGGATGTCAAGAAGTTTAGATTCATATAGTCACCACTCCTAGGTACCAAAACTATCATAATTCTGGATGTATCCAAAGTTTTCATCTTTAGTTCATAGTATCTAGGGTGTAGTCACCCCACCTTATATATATATATATATATATATATATATATATATAGTGGAAGCATCACTTAATGTCTTAGCCATAACATGACATTATGATATCTTAGGATTACATCACCCCTAAGGGTACATGTTTTGTTCATACTTTTTTAGTTCAAGAGGAATTCATTTATATGACATGATATTCAGATCATTCAAATCTAACATCATTAACATCTTACAATGATTTCAGCATTAGGGGAGATTTATTGTCATCCTTGATATTAGAATTTTTCTACATAAGAATGGCTTACGTTACATGCCTGACCATTAGGGTTTCACCCTATGGTGATGATATTTATACTCAACTTAGAAGCATACATTGAGAAAGATCAAAGTTATGAACTATATTTTTGATCACATATCCTATGATCCAAAAATATCTTTACATCAAGTTCATGAGTTCAACTTTTTATGTCTTGCATGTATTATGTGAAGGGAAAAAGAGAATATACTAAGTTTATCCCATGATCTCAACATCATATCTTTCATGTTTCATATGAAGGGGAAAGAATATTTTAAAGTCAAACTTATCATGATTTCAATCTTGGGTATTACATGTATGATATGGGGGGAATATAGAATAGGTCAAGCTTATACAAGTGACTCCTCATATATAAATCATCTATATAGCTCAAGTGAGGTTTCTATCATCATATATTTAGAAAGAGAAGAAGAAGGGAGAACATGTATTTTGAGTATCTTTTGCACAAAGCATCATACTCTCATAACTAGAGTTCATATATTACCTCACTTGCAACTAATGATGAGATTCATAAAATATGTCACTCTAGCTAGGACCTAACTCAGCCAAAGGATTGTCTTTATCATATGGGTCATCTACCCATCCTTTTATTTTACCCAATTCTCACATATAGATTTGAATCATGCATAACGACTCAACTCAACACTCAAGAGTAATCTAGTGTAGGATTTTTTTTTAGACATATCTCATATATTGGAGGCTAGGTCCTATGACCTTCTCCCAGTGGGTCTTACTCTCTCTAGAGTTCACCACATATCTCATCCTACCACTAGATATCCTCCTTGTATAAGAGCTTGAGGCTCATGCATACTCATCTCTATCTTAACTTAGCTTATCTTAAGTAAGAAAAAGGGAATGTACTCTCATCATCAAGACTTTATTAGATTATCCAAAATCAGGTTCAGACCTCATATACAACTTAGATTTTCATAAAGAACTTATACCTCAGAGATCAAATTTATATAAGAACGTCCTTGCTTATATCATCTACTCTATTTATCACATATCTTGATAAGGCTCTAGACATCTAATCTAGACTGCTCTCTCTTCTAAACTGATGTCACCCCCTTTCACTTAGGTTGCATGAACACTAACTACTCTCCAATGTGAGGGACACATTTTTATATTTACATATATATAATAAAATATTATATAGTTTTTCTCCGAAAAAGAAGACGTCAGAGAAAACTGTCGAGGCTCGAGCCGATTGGAAAACAAAACCAAACCAGCAAACTCAAGTGTCCCACACACAGTAGATAGTCTAGTGCCATGTCACCTAGTGAAATGGTGAGAACAAGGTGTAGACTAGTGTAGCTACCCAATACATATGAGCTCTATATGCAAAGGGTTTCATACACTTGTCTAAACCTAGTTCTCGAACATCTGGGTTCTAACTTAGAGGCTAGGTCAAACCTTATTCCTATAGCACAACTTACTAGGTTTCTAGGGTTTAATGTGAAAGGTGAGATTTGGTTTTTTTTTTATATTTCATGGTGAGCAATTGTTAGGTGTAGCTATTGTTCATGCTCTGATACCAACTGTGACGTCCCCGGATTTTGGCTTCTCCATACCCTATTGGGAATGAGATGTCAGAATCTGAGAACATCTTCCAATCATATCAGAGAGCGATGCGGAAGCATAATACGCATACATGAACATACAACTATAACATACACCATAACATTTCTCAGCATTCAACATGTATATTACAAAGTGAATTACATTTACATATTAAAAGAATATTTACAAGTCTATGAACATGTATGCTAATTCAGGATCTACACAATAGGTACAACCTGGACAACTGCTCACTTCCTTTCTTTTTCTCCCATGCTAGCTCTGAACCTAAAACATACGTGAAACAATGAATCAACACACAAGGTGTTGTGTACGTGGGTAGAAAGATACATACTAATATGTTTGCATAATTGAAATAACTTGAGAAAGAAAGAGTAAAAGAAAACATTATTTAAAGTGATAATCAGGTAAACATTCCTTTTATTGCTTTCACTTTGATGCGGTTGTACTACACATACTTGCACTTGACTTACATCTAGTGTGGGAAATATAGTATCATCATACATCTAACATGGGCCAAGGAATCATACATCCATGTTAGGCAACATACATCCATACCAGGCTATGTGCTCTAGTAGCTACAACCCATCATACTCATTTATGTTCTATTAGATTGGGCGAAGTATAACTCATACTAGTTCAACCAAGCAATCATATCCAAATATGAGCATTCAAGATATTGCATATCATAGGCAACCAGAAAACTAGTCTTATACTTAATAAATCCCACGTACCTGAGTTCAGAGATTTCTAACTTATCCTTGATCATCTAGAAGTCTGGTCATCACCTGATTAAGACAAGACCACATACCATCATCAAATTCTCATCATCTTAACCCTAGTCGTGTTCATTAGGGTTTATATTATCTCATTAGGATATTCCAACATTTACTTGCATTATTGTCTTATATTTATCTTACTGATGTCATTTTCCAGATTATGATTCATTATCTGAATATTAGGTTCCATATCCTTTTTAATGCACATATTAACCCTAGTTTATATACATTATTCAAGTTTGGGTTACAAACCATGTATCAAGGTTCATCTTCGTATAACCTGAATTTCGTGTACAAAACTGGTCTCATATTTACATATTATCTTTCAGTTACAGATATGAGAATGTTCTGTGACTTTCATCATTTATTGGGCATGCATGTATTAATTGCATTATCTTTAGTGTTATTAGCCCTAATTAGCCATATTAATCAAATTATAGGCTTTTGTGCATCAACATGACCATATCTGACATCATATGAACTATAAACATGATTATAGACTTACTGACATTTTTCCATAATTTTATATCATCATTTGATATTTATTATCTATGAAATGAGCATTACAAATCTTACATGATATCACTATTATTAGTTCTTCCAAAGCCTGATATTCTGCTTTCATTGTGTTCTACTCATTTTTCTGAGAATTTCAATACCTTATTTGTATTTTTCTGATAATCGATCTATTTACTGTGAATTATCTAAGAACTGAACATTTGCTGAGATTTGTACCTTTTGGGCCTATGGCGTGTCGCCACGTGGCTCCTTGCATCAGCAATTGAGGGTGTTGCTCCTCTCTTCTGTTGGGACCCGGTCCGGATCTTGGGACTGGATCCACAGAACTCCAGATCCATTTTCCTGGTCAGGTCCCCCCTATCTGGTTCTCGCGTAACAGGGCGCAAGACCACGACCCACTACTACAGAACCTACCTTTAGTGTCAGTTATTTAAAGCCTTTAGTGTCGGTTTCTAAGCGACACCTATGTGGGCGACACTAAAATCTCACCCATTAGGCGTCGGTTCCAAAACCGACGCCCAAACTCTTCGCGCGCCACCGAAAACGCGCCATCAGGAGACTATAGGCGTCGGTTATTAGATAAGAAACCGACACCCAAACTCTTCGCGCGCCACCGAAAGCGCGCCATCATGGGACTATAGGCGTCGGTTATTAGATAAGAAACCGATGCCCAAACTCTTCGCGCGCCATCATGGGACTATAGGCGTCGGTTATTAGTTCAGAAACCGATGCCCAAACCCTTCGCGCCAAAGAATCAGTGTCGGTTTTTTACAAATAACCGACGCCATATATCTTCGCTTGTTAAGGAAATAGACGTCGATTTAGAGTAGTAAAACCGAAACTATAAAATTATGTGTCGTTTATTTATAAATAACCGACGCCTATTGTTTTTTTTTTCTGTCAGTCTGCAGACCTGCTGTGGCTGGTCGCAGGATGAGAAACATGTTCAGTTCAGTTATGAACTGCAGGTTTTACGACATCCATTGATATCAGCCGACAACAGGCCGCAAACCTGTAAAATTAACAATAAAAAAGTAGCACATGCATTTAGCAATGCAACCTGCAGTTCCATTTTATTTTCACACATTTATAAACATTCACACATGCTAGCAATCTGTAGTTCCATTCATTCACATTCACACATGTAGAAACATTCATATAGCAACCAACACTTTCATTCATTTTCACTCAGACACATGTAGAAACATCAAGACATATATAAACATTCACACATATATTATAATTCAGAAATTCATTTACAAAATATCATTGTTTAGTCATTATTCGCTATCAGGATCCCAATTATATTTTAAAGCCCCCACTATTTGTATGGTTGTTGCCCAATCTTCTCTTACTTCATTTAATTCTCCCATCGTATAGGGAGCATTAACATTTGGTAAGTCCTTTCCTGTAATGGGGTCAGCTTTAAACACCTGTAAAGAGAATGATGTATATATATAATTAATGAGCTATAAATAAGATTGATATATTTCGATCATATTATCTAAGGAGACTATATAATACCTGAGCAATACACTCGATATCCAGTGCGGCATGTTTGATAATCATGTGCATATATCGCATGACATAGTATCCACATACCCATCCGTTGTCTTGTGTAGCACACTATAAATTCAAACATACAAAATATTAAAAAATACAACAAATTAAGCATTGTTAACATAAATAATATATACATATATTGCAGTCGGGAACTTACTTTCACGTTCTTCCAAATTATTGGCTGGTTCTTTTTCGTGGGGACCTTTCCTCCAGCCTTTTTGTACTCCTCAAAACCCCTACATGTTAATGTAATACAGAACATTACAATTAAATAGTAATGTAATAACATATGTTAACGGATATGAAAAATGAAATATTTCTCACCGAAATATTGCCATTTTCATTATGTGTCCAAATCTTGTATTCAATTTACCCCCCTTAGGATCTAGATAATACACAGTGAACGTCTCGGGGGCAATAACCAGTAACTCCCAATGCCTACCCCTAGAGGAAAAAAAGTTAAAAATTAATAACTCAAAATCCACAATAAAATGTAATTTTCTTAAGTCCAAATTATAATAAGCAAAGTAAACTTACTCTACATTGAATGGAGCCATTATCACCGTCTTCTTTTTTACAACAAAATTTGAAAAAGCCTCACAGCAATATTGTTGAACTGATGTAGGGTCTTTAGCTACTAGACTAATCAAAGATGGAATCAAAAACCCTACATGCTCAAATCCAAAATCTGCACATATGTTGTCTAAGTAGCTGCAAAATATGTATTAATTACGCATGCATTAATAAATAAGAAACTAGATCACCAGATCATACACAAGGTATATGGATGTATAAAGAATATCTCACCTTATCCATAGATCTATCACAGATGTATTTAGCCAATCATATCGAAACAACTCTAAAATATCAAGTATAAATAGTTTTGTTTCGTATGACTGACCTGTAGAATCTGAATCGGAAGAAACAGTTATAGGGGAGTTTATATCATGTTCCCCTAACCATATTGCCATACCCCTACAGTTAGGACCTAACGGGACAGGTAGGTCCTGTGGAACCCAACTAGGTAATGTAGGAGGTGGAAGTGGAGGCCTAGATGCTGTGGGTGTCTTCTTTTTAACCTGTATATATATATAATTTCATATCAACTGCCATCATATACACACACTAACAATTGAACGTAATGTAAATTTACCATACCTTTTTAGTAAAGAGGACATCCGCTTTTAGCCACAATATCACTCCGCCTACTGCCTCACCAAGCGTTTCACAATCTGGGTGGGCATATGGCAGTGGAAGATCCATCCACTGGGGGAATATATGTATCGGGCTCACCCGAATCCAACCAGCTGGTACTGGAGACCCGTGACACGTTTCCCCTGGTAGGGATGGGTAAGCCGACGCCTCTGCAATGACATATTCTTTACTTTTTAGATGGCATGGCTTCAACCCCTATAAATTTTTGTGTAAAGAATGTTATATACATATATAGATATCATCTTTTTTTGAAACGACTACATTTTCATATATATGTATCATCTTGAATTAAAAAACTAGTTACTATGTCATAAAAATACTTACAGTGGATGTGCTAGGTGGTGGTTCTACATGATTACTCCCAACCTCTGTAGTAGGAGTAGGAGTAGAGTCTGCAGTAGGTATTGTCTGGTAAGTGGCAGTCTGAGATGCCTGCCACTTTTTCATTGCTTCTTTGATTTTTTCTTCGAGTTTCCTATCAAATAGCTTATCTACCTATACATGGATAAAAGAGACGTCAAATTCTAATTTTTGAATTCTCTTTTACAGTAACATTATAAATAAAGAATATGTTACCTCTTCTTGTGAAAGTCCCACTTTTGGGACATGTTTGCGCTGGGATGGCCCAAAAAAATATTTGATGCCCACACCAGCGCCTGCAGCCCTAACACGTCCAGGATGCTCTGGGTTACCCAGAGCAACTGTCAATTCATCCTTTGTTCCCTCAGGGATGAACTTTCCTTGTTTCCTCAGCTCGTGCAGCTCCCGCTAATCGCTAAAACAAAAATTTGTACTTAAGTAAACAACACAAATAATCAATATTCGAATGATTGCTATAAGAGTTGTATTTTACCATTTTTGCAGCCGCCTCAGCAGTTGCGGCGTTAGTTATTTCTCCCTTCTTATTTTGCCTCCCAGCTATCCAGACATCATGGCGAGGCAGAGGTGTGCTACCTATGGTAGAGGACTCCTGAGTAGCAGCAAACTGAGCAGTAGCCTCAGACTGTAGTCTTTGGCAAACGCCTGCATACCCCTTTGGACCCATTGTGTGGTCATGCACATTCAGTGCACACCTTGATCTTTGTGCCTCACTGAGTGCCTAGTTAGTATGCAAATTAACGATTTGGTTAGTAACACTAAATGTTAATCTTGACTAGGTGAATACAACATATATTAATTAATGAGATTGAGACTGACGCCTAATACCTTGAATTCATCAATTTGTCTTGAAGCGACAAACGTGTCCCATTCTTCTTTGTCCAGGAAGTTCCACTGTTCATGTGGGCTCTGATCTCCAAACCATGACATAAACACGATTAAAACTTAGCGGAAGCGAATCGGTAATCAGCGGAAGACAAAAATCATGGGAAATTAAAACTTTTCAAGACAAGAGCTTGGATCCATAAAAGCTTCTTTCATAAAGTGAGATAAACTGTTTACATTTCAGGATAATTACTTCTTGAGTAATTATATACATCAAGATACAAAATCTCAAGATCACATAACACAAGACTCCAAGACCTGAGAGTACAGAGGACACATAGGACTGACTCTAACTACGCCACATGGCAGGACAAATCTCCACCTGAGATTACTGCTGCCCCTGGTGCTGCTGCTGCTGAGACTGATCACCTATAGGCTGGTTCCTTCGTCTCCGACGTCCACCTAAAAAGTTACAGTCTACGGGGGTGAGACAATTATACATAATTGTCCCAGCGAGAGTTATAACTCTTCGCCAGAAGCTTTATTATAACATCAAAGAATATCTTAGGCAGTAAAGTCTTCAAAGTATTCTATAACAGTTGCAGGTATAACAAGATCTCTACAATTTTAGGAGATATGGAGAATATAAACATTATTGCAATGTAACATCAATCAACTAACTTGGATTCATCTCTAACAAGTTATACTACATGGTTGATTATGTTTTACAAACAACATTATGCCCTGTGGAGATGAGGCATACCACTCATACTCCAACTGATCGTTGAGAAGTCACATCAGTATCATACATAGGTCATTAAGAGAGCCGGATTCTCATGACCTTCACCTTCCTCAATCAGTAAGAGGATCACTTGTAGGACATCTCGTGTCTCTACTACTATAGCTCACCAGGGTAAACTGGTCCTTCGCTATTCTAGAGTCACAGTGGTGTTCTGTACTCTCTTCGTCATCAGGAGGTTTCATATTTACCTACCACTGATACGGATATCTGTGCTTTCTTCATCATCAGGAGGTTTCATGTTTACCTACCACTGATACGGTATGGAAATATAGTGAAGGATGGATGGATTACACATCTACATCACTTTCCTACACTAGGATGTAAGGTTCTACACATCCATGTACCCCACATACTCAAAAGTATGTGCTCCAGGAGTTCCCTGAGGAAAACCTGTTTCACCATCACTTAATCTCTGACAATGATGGATCTATGATCAGGGCTCTACATTATACTTGATTAGTTAGGTACATTCAGTATTCTTTAACAGCATACATTGTTCTCCAAACAATAACAGTAGCATAGCAGCTATAAAAGAAGAATACTAAATGTAACAGGCCTAACTCATATCAATTTATCATTTCTCATTATCCTCATCACAAGTCATCTCTGAGGCATGACCTTGATGGTATTCATGGCTCTCACAGCCCATTATTAGCATAGGATGCCACTGACAAGGCATCAGATTACCTTACTTATTCATAAGGCTAATATCATGCCTTTAATGAGTGTAACATCAACATCCATACCTGGATATGATTACCTTCATATCAGAACATGCATGGTTAATACAACTGATACAGGTAATACAAAAAAATAAGGAATATACTTCCTACTCTTGTCATAAGAGTTAAATCTCCAATTCACATCAAATAGAGTTTAATACTCACAAGCATGCCATTATCCTTGAATTAGGGTTTACTATTCACAATTACATGTCATTACCCTTGAATTAGTGTTTACTATTCACTTTACATGTCATCACCCTTGAATTAGGGTTTACTATTCACATTAAGGTGAATTGAACTCATAACATCATCATATATGAGTAACATCTTCATTTATGCTCTTAGATTAGTTAAAGGTTCATTATTTATCATAATTAGGGTTTCTATGATCTCACACAGGTGGATCATACCCTAATTATGCTCCTTCCTGTGCATTGGAGATGCTTTAATTGAGTTTTCACCTAAAAAGGGCACTTTCTCTCTCTAGAAGTACTCTCTCTCTCATCCTAATGTTAGGTGATATCAACATCACTCTAAATCAGGTTGGATTAAGTCATCATAGGCTAACATAGCCCAAAACATCACCATCATGTGATTAGGGTTTGATTTGATCAAGGTATTACTTAATTTACCCTTCAGGGGTATTTTGGCAATTCACCCCATTGATCATCATCATGGTCAAAACCTTAGTCCATTAACCCCTTAATATCCTAGGTTATCATTAGGGTTTGATTAGGGCAACATTGAACCATTTATATCATCAATTGATTGAAAGAAGTCAACCTTGAATCACATTGATTGACCTTCAACCATCATTCTTCAATTGAGTTGAGATCGTTTGAAAGTGTTGACCGTTTAGCCAATTTGACTTTTCAAGACCGCGAGCCCTCTTCTAACTCCAAGACCGCGAGCCTCCTCAAGACCGCGAGCCTCCTTAGACTCCAAGACCGCGAGCCTCTTCAAATGGTTCAAGACCGCGAAGCTCAACCTGATATTAAGACCGCGAGGGCCAAGTTGATGTCAAGACCGCGAAGAGATGTTGACCGTTTGCCCACTTTGACCTCAGGACCGTGAGGCCCCTC
The DNA here is from genome assembly GCA_963693085.1 of Alisma plantago-aquatica. Taxonomy (NCBI): domain Eukaryota; kingdom Viridiplantae; phylum Streptophyta; class Magnoliopsida; order Alismatales; family Alismataceae; genus Alisma; species Alisma plantago-aquatica. The sequence goes on along the minus strand of OY856413.1, from coordinate 996,810,096 downwards.
GTGGTCTTGAGATCGTGAGCCCCCTCACGGTCTTGAGACCGTGAGCCCTCTCACGGTCTTGAGACCGCGAGGCTCACATGGTCTCAACCGTTTGGTCCATCAACAACATCAAAGATACAATCGATGATGTTAACTGATGTTGAAGCCCTCAAAAGGTCAAATCTATGTTGAACACCTATGGATTGGGTCAACTAAGGTTATGCTTAACCAATTGGTTATTCAATTGACCCTCAATTGTTGACCAATTAGGATTGAAATCGATTCAATTAGGGTCTATCAATGTTCACCCATCAACACTCAACAATGTGCATCAACACAATGGTTGAACCCTTCAATTGAGCTCCAATTGGGCCCAAACTTGGCCCAAACGGTCTTGAGGTCATGTGGGTGGACCCCACATGGTCTTAAGACCGTTTGCCCAAGATTTTATCAAACTCTAAGGTGATTTGATAGGGGTTGAACCATGATTGAACCACAAAACATAATTTTGGTTAAATTGATAACTTATTTGCAATTGAGTCCTCAATTGGTCAAATTACTTAACCCTAGACCTTCAAACGGTCTTGGGTGATTGTCCTCTCGGTCTTGAGACCGTTTGGATGAATTCCAAACGGTCTTGAGACCGTTTGCCCATCCAATTTTGGATTCTAGTGGAAATTCATCAAGGTTGAACAATTTGAGTTGACGATTATATCAATATTTAATTGCAATGTAATTTGGTGTAATTGTACCTTCAATTGGTCAACTATTCTTGACCCCAGACCTCCAAACGGTCATGTTTGATTGCCCTCGCAGTCTTGAGACCATTTGTATGACCCCCAAACGGTCTTGAGACCGTTTTAGGTCAATCAACCCTAAAAACCCTAATTAGGTCACCATAATTTCAGTACTGATTTCACCTAGGGTTAGCCCTAGTATTCACCCTTCAACTCTTAGCCCGTTTGGAATTAGACCATCAAACTTGGTGAGTTGTTAAGTAACATAATTGTGAACAGTAATATCATACGGTCAATGCCTGGTCAATGACCTTACACGGTCTTGAGACCGTTTGCCCAAAAAGGCAATTTCAGACCGTTTGAAAATCAGGAATAATTCAAATAAAGTTGTTACTTAAAAAGGTCATATCTCCCGATTCCCTTGGAGTTAGCATCCCAAACTTTGAGGGTAATTAGCCTATATAATTAGGAACAAATTGCTTATACGGTCCACGCTCGGTCAACGGGGCCAAACGGTCTTGAAGACCGTTTTCCCTGTCGCGGTCTCGAGACCGTTTGCTCACCTCGCGGTTTTGAGACCGAGAGAGCAAACTTTTGAGAGCGTTTAAGGAAGTGAAAAGAGGTGGGTTTTTTTCTTGGAAATCATGCCTTCATCTCCTAGCTCAAGAACAGTACGAATATCCCATGGATTTTCTTGCAAAATAGCAGGGAAAATTAGGGAAACATGAAGAGCTATCATCTAACCGCATATAAGAGATGTGCATAGTAAAGCATGGGTTTAGAGTTATAAAACCCGCCTAAAGCTTGCTCCTTGAGATCCAAGCTTTCAAGCTCCAAGCTCTAATGGCTTCCTTGAGTTACCACAGGTTGGCCAAGGTGAAAACTCCAAGGAAGAACGAAAAGAGATGGCTAGAAAGATAGGATTTCATGAGTTAGCCACCAAATTGACCTTGAATTCGAGTTCTAACCATGGAATTAGGCAAGAAGAAGGGTCCCAAACCTACCTTGTTTCCCTTGGTCGTCCTCCTTAGCTCCAAGGCAGTCTTTAGTCGTCTTCGGTGAAATGGAACAGTGAAGGGAACGAAGGGCAAGTTCCCTTGCTTAGAGAAGTTGAGGGTATATATACTAGGGGTAGGATTTTCAACATTAGTTCATAAGTTGTCCATAATTCCAACTAGGTCCCTCCTTCTTTACTTGATCGTCCCTTCCTATTTATTCCAAGGACAAACCTTATCTTAAGGTCTAGAAAAAGAAAGCAAAGAAGAGCAATCTAATAATATGGTACATACATAAAGAACTATTGCACATATACCCTGATTATTCAATCACAAGATATATTTCATAACTTGATAATTCAATTGAGGTGAATTCCTCATCATTTCTTCTCTAAATGATGGCAAGAGTCTAAAAAGATACTTTAGATGACATATTTTACAATTTGCATCCCTTAATTTGGGTAAATTGCATTTTACCCCAATTTAGGGTTTCAAGCACCGGGATTGCTTCCACAGCTGCACCTTGGTGCCCTAGCTTGGGAAATCCCTCAAACTTTACCAAAACGATTCTCATGATGTCTCAACATTAGAGGAACATCTCAACATGTGCAAATTTGCAAGTTAACCCTTTCAACTGGGTAATTTGCACATAGGTCCCTGTATAACAAAACAATGCTACAACTTTAAATAAAAAGGAGCAAATACTAAAATATATGTTTCTGAGAAACTTAATTACATGCTCAGGGTTAATCACAAAGATTTAATCACATATTTAGGCAAAATACCTAGGGTTAACTCATAACCCAGGTCAGGGATGTTACAAATTATCCACCCCTTACAAGGATTTCGTCCCCGAAATCGATAAAACATACTAAGAGAAAAGGGCAGGATACTTCCTTCTCATCTCATCCTCTAACTCCCAAGTGGCTTCTTCAACACCACGATGGTTCCAGAGGACTTTCACAAGACTTATATCTTTCTTCTTTAACTTTTTAATTCGTTTATTGACACTGGTCCCTCCTCATAGGATATGTCATCATTCAATTCTACCTCCATAGGTTGTAGAACTGTCTCGGTGTCTGGGTGACATTTCTTCAACATAGAAATGTGAAACACAGGGTGTAACCATTGTAACTCAGGTGGTAGCCCTAGTCGATATGCTACCTTTCCAATCCATTCGATGATTGGATAAGGCCCCATATATCTAGGAGCTAACTTCCCTTTCCTTCCAAAACTAAGGACCCCTTTCCAAGGTGAGACCTTGAGATACACTCTGTCTCCAACCTGGAACTCTAAGGGTCTACGACGTTTGTCAGCATAAGATTTCTGTCTATCCTGAGCAGTCTTAATCTTATGTTGTATCACTTTAATCTTTTCTGTGGTTTGCTGCACAAGGTCAGGACCTAACAACTGGTGCTCACCAGTCTCAAACCAACACAAGGGTGACCTACAACGTCTACCATATAAGGCTTCATAAGGTGCCATATCAATACTATGCTGATAGCTATTGTTATAGGCAAACTCTATCAAGCTCAGGTGTAGATCCCAACTTCCGGTGAACTGGAGAACACATGCTCTCAACAGGTCTTCTAAGGTTTGTATGGTCCTTTCCGACTGTCCATCAGTCTGTGGATGAAAGGCCGTACTAAACCTTAGCTTGGTGCCTAAGGCTTGGTGTAACTGTTCCCAAAAACGACTTGTAAACTGAGGGCCTCTGTCAGAAACTATTGTGACAGGAACTCCGTGCAAACGCACTATCTCTTTAACATACAGCTCTGATAATCTTTCAGTAGAATAGGTTGTTTTGACAGGTAAGAAATGTGCTGTCTTAGTCAACCTATCAACAATTACCCAAATGGAATCATGTCCTTTGCTTGTCCTGGGTAGGCCAACAACAAAGTACATGGTCACATGGTCCCACTTCCACTGTGGTATGGGTAAAGGTTGCATTGTCCCTGCAGGCTTCTGGTGTTCAGCTTTAACTTGCTGACACACAGGACACCTCAGAACAAACTCTGCAACGTCCTTCTTCATCCCATGCCACCAATACAGATCTTTCAAATTCCGATACATCTTAGTGCTCCCTGGATGCATAGCATACATGGAAGAATGGGCTTCTTCCAGGACTAACTTCCTCAAGTTGTCCACATCCGACACTATCATTCTCCCATTATAACAAGCTACTTGATCTTATGAGTCATGAAAACCATCTTGCTTCTCATTTCCATACTCAAATCTTATATGTTGAACTGCAGCATCACCTAGCTGTGCCTCTTTAATCTGCTCTCTTAGGGTAGGTTTAATATGCATCTCAGCCAACAATCCGGCTAACAATGACACCTTCAACTGTACATTGTCTTGCCTTAAAGAGATAAGCATATCTCTCCTAGAGCATACTAAAGAGTTTAGTTGTGCTCTATTCATGGTTGATGTTGCTGATTTCCTACTCAAGGCATCTGCAACAACATTAGCCTTGCCTGGATGGTAATCAATTGTACAGTCGTAGTCCTTGATTAACTCCATCCAGCGACGTTGCCTCATGTTGAGCTCATGCTGAGAGAAGATATACTTAAGGTTTTTGTGGTCTGTGAAAATCTGGAATGTCTCTCCGTAGAGATAATGCCTCCAGATCTTCAAAGCATGAACCACAACAGCTAACTCCAGATCGTGTGTTGGATAATTCTCCTCGTGTTTCTTAAGCTGTCGGGAAGCAAAAGAAATCACTTGTTTATCCTGCATCAACACACATCCTAGTCCATTTTTGGAAGCATCGCAGAAAACTATATACCCTTTTCCTTGTTCAGGTAGCACTAGCACAGGTGCACTTGTCAACCTCTCCTTCAGCAACTGGAAAGATTGTTGACACTTATCGCTCCAAGAAAAAGGAACATCTTTCCGGGTTAACTTTGTCAAAGGTAAAGCTATAGAGCTAAAGTTCTTAATGAACCTTCGATAATAGCCAGCTAACCCCAAGAAACTTCGAATCTCCGTCGGTGTCTTCGGTTGTTCCCATTGTAGAATAGATTCTACCTTTGTAGGGTCAACACTAATTCCCGAGGCGGATATCACATGTCCAAGAAAAGATACCTCTGGCAGCCAGAACTCACACTTGCTAAACTTAGCGTACAGCTTATGTTCCCTTAGCAAGGTCAAAGCTTGGCAAAGATGCTGCTCATGCTGCTGAGCATCCTTACTATAAATCAGTATGTCATCTATGAAGACGACAACACACTGATCAAGGAAAGGCCGAAAAACTCTATTCATGAGTTCCATAAATGCAGCTGGTGCATTGGTTAGTCCAAACGACATAACCGTGAACTCATAGTGACCATATCTTGTCCTAAAGGCAGACTTGGATATGTCACTATCCTTAATACGGAGTTGATGATATCCAGACCTCAAGTCTATTTTTGAAAACACTGTTGCACCACGCAACTGGTCAAAGAGATCATCAATCCTCGGCAGAGGATACTTATTCTTTATTGTTACTTTATTGAGTTGTCTTTAGTCAATGCACAACCGCATTGACCCATCTTTCTTTTTAACAAACAAGACCGGAGCACCCCAAGGTGAAGTACTTGGTCGGATAAAACCTCTCTCAAGTAACTCTTGAAGCTGTTTCTTGAGTTCTGCCATCTCGGCAGGCGCCATTCTATACGGAGTCTGAGCTATGGGTTTCGTATCTGGGATCAGGTTGATTTCAAAATCAATCTCCCGGGGTGGTGGTATACCAGGAAGTTCTTCAGGAAACACATCTTCGAATTCCCTGACTATAGGAACTTCAGCAGGATTAGAACTTTCCTTGGTAACATCTACCACATGGGCCAAGAATGCATAACATCCTTGCCTCAACAGCTTATCAGCAACCATAGCTGATACAAGACAGGTGGGCAGAATCTTTCTTTCTCCTTGAAAGATCCATGTGCTGCTTTCATCAGCAAACACAACCAACTTGGACTCACAATCCAAGACAACTCTATACCTTTCTAAGGTGTCCATCCCGAGGATTATATCAAATCCCTGCATATCAAGTGGTATAAGATCCACTTGAATGCGATGGTCAGAAAAGAAGAGGATGCAGGGAGAACATACCTCCTGCAAAACGGCAGACCCACTCAACAGAGTCTCCAACAACAAACTATCTGTCCTATGACTAACAGTCACATTGCAGATATGAATCACTTCATGAGTGATGAAAGAGTGCGTAGCACCCAGATCAATCAGAACGGATACAACACAGGATGTAGACATATCAACATATAAAAGTTTCATTTGACCTGCCACTACTCGTGGGTAGACCACTGCTTCAGGTGGGTTCATAGCATAGAACCTCGCAGTCGCCTGGTGTTGAGGTGGTGTCGATGATCCAGCTTGAGACGCTTGTCCACGTCCTCAAGCTGCTCCTTGATGTTGTCTATTCTGAGATCCATGTTGATTCTGTCTCGGGGGTTGTTGTGTCACACCGACAGGCCTAGAACGGAAATCCTTCATCAAGTGTCCCACCTTACCACAGTTGTAACAACTCCTCTCCTGTTGTTGTGGTCTGGGTGGTCCAGTAACTGACACTGATGCAGAACTGTGCGTCCCTTGAAGCGGTTGACTCCATCCTCTACCTTTGCTTGGTGTCCATTGAGTTTGAAAACTCGATCTGGGTGGTGGAGGGTTAGGTGCAGAGAATCTAGGTTTCTTGGAATCCCTAGATGAAGAACCCTGGAACTGTGGATATCTTTTATGGGTTTGTCTCTTCTCAACCACAGATCTCTCTATCCTTCGGACTGACTCAACGAAGGTAGAGAATCTCTCTCGGTTCTCTAAGGTAGATACAGGGGTTGTCATATCAGAATTCAAACCCTTATCGAATCTTCTGATTCTTTCCTCATCCGTAGCAGCCATGTGCGGACAGAACCGCAGCAGCTCCATGAACTTAGCTTCATATTCACTGATGTTCATCATACCCTGCCTTAGTTTCTCGAACTGAGAGATCTTCTCATCTAGGAAGGTCTTTGGAAAATATCTTTTGATAAATTCCCGACGAAACTCTTCCCATGAGAACTCTACTCCAGGCCTCTTCTGCTCTTCCATGTTCCACCAGTGACCAGCACTGCCTTTGAGAAGATAGACAGCATGTCTAACCTTCTCAGCTTCCGGAATCATAAGAATCCTGAAAGCCTTCTCCAACTCTGTCAGCCATAAGTCAGCATCTGCAGGGTCGGCAGTCCCGAAGTACTCAGTAGCTCCGACACGACGAAGTCGTTCGAATGTCTTACCGATACCTTGTGCTTCAGGCTGGACAAGTGCCCCAGGTGCAGGAATGGGCATCCTATCGGTTATGTGTGTCATGGCAGTCATGAACTGCCCGAACATCGTCTGTACAGCTGAATTATTCATGTCAGCTGGGTCGAAATGGGGTGGCTCTCTTGGTAACTCCGATGCAGGTTGTTCTATTCTCGGAACTCTTGCACCGCCTTGAGGTGCACTAGCACTACTCTCTGCCACATACTCATCGTGATGTTCTGAAATTCTTATGTATCTTCTTCTCTTGAGGAGCAGAAGATTCTATTATATAAGGAAGGAGTACTAAAGGTAGACTCCACATCCTAAGTCCTATGCCTCTGTAGACTCAACTGACCTAGAGCTCTGATACCACTAGTTGTGGGCTCTGATCTCCAAACCATGACATAAACACGATTAAAACTTAGCGGAAGCGAATCGGTAATCAGCGGAAGTCAAAAATCACGTGAAATTAAAACTTTTCGAGATAAGAGCTTGGATCCATAAAAGCTTCTTTCATAAAGTGAGATAAACTGTTTACATCTCAGGATAATTACTTCTTGAGTAATTATATACATCAAGATACAAAATCTCAAGATCACATAACACAAGACTCCAAGACCTGAGAGTACAGAGGACACATAGGACTGACTCTAACTACGCCACATGGCAGGACAAATCTCCACCTGAGATTACTGCTGCCCCTGGTGCTGCTGCTGCTGAGACTGATCACCTATAGGCTGGTTCCTTCGTCTCCGACGTCCACCTAAAAAGTTACAGTCTACGGGGGTGAGACAATTATACATAATTGTCCCAGCGAGAGTTATAACTCTTCTCCAGAAGCTTTATTATAACATCAAAGAATATCTTAGGCAGTAAAGTCTTCAAAGTATTCTATAACAGTTGCAGGTATAACAAGATCTCTACAATTTTAGGAGATATGGAGAATATAAACATTATTGCAATGTAACATCAATCAACTAACTTGGAGTCATCTCTAACAAGTTATACTACATGGTTGATTATGTTTTACAAACAACATTATGCCCTGTGGAGATGAGGCATACCACTCATACTCCAACTGATCGTTGAGAAGTCACATCAGTATCATACATAGGTCATTAAGAGAGCCGGATTCTCATGACCTTGACCTTCCTCAGTCAGTAAGAGGATCACTTGTAGGACATCTCGTGTCTCTACTAATATAGCTCACCAGGGTAAACTGGTCCTTCGCTATTCTAGAGTCACAGTGGTGTTCTGTACTCTCTTCGTCATGAGGAGGTTTCATATTTACCTACCACTGATACGGATATCTGTGCTTTCTTCGTCATCAGGAGGTTTCATGTTTACCTACCACTGATACGGTATGGAAATATAGTGAAGGATGGATGGATTACACATCTACATCACTTTCCTACACTAGGATGTAAGGTTCTACACATCCATGTACCCCACATACTCAAAAGTATGTGCTCCAGGAGTTCCCTGAGGAAAACCTGTTTCACCATCACTTAATCTCTGACAATGATGGATCTATGATCAAGGATCTACATTATACTTGATTAGTTAGGTACATTCAGTATTCTTTAACAGCATACATTGTTCTCCAAACAATAACAGTAGCATAGCAGCTATAAAAGAAGAATACTAAATGTAACAGGCCTAACTCATATCAATTTATCATTTCTCATTATCCTCATCACAAGTCATCTCTAAGGCATGACCTTGATGGTATTCATGGCTCTCACAGCCCATTATTAGCATAGGATGCCACTTACAAGGCATCAGATCACCTTACTTATTCATAAGGCTAATATCATGCCTTTAATGAGTGTAACATCAACATCCATACCTGGATATGATTACCTTCATATCAGAACCTGCATGGTTAATACAACTGATACAGGTAATACAAAAAAAATAAGGAATATACTTCCTACTCTTGTCATAAGAGTTAAATCTCCAATTCACATCAAATAGAGTTTAATACTCACAAGCATGCCATTATCCTTGAATTAGGGTTTACTATTCACAATTACATGTCATTACCCTTGAATTAGTGTTTACTATTCACATTACATGTCATCACCCTTGAATTAGGGTTTACTATTCACATTAAGGTGAATTGAACTCATAACATCATCATATATGAGTAACATCTTCATTGATGCTCTTAGATTAGTTAAAGGTTCATTATTTATCATAATTAGGGTTTCTATGATCTCACACAGGTGGATCATACCCTAATTATGCTCCTTCCTGTGCATTGGAGATGCTTTAATTGAGTTTTCACCTAAAAAGGGCACTTTCTCTCTCTAGAAGTACTCTCTCATCATAATGTTAGGTGATATCAACATCACTCTAAATCAGGTTGGATTAAGTCATCATAGGCTAACATAGCCCAAAACATCACCATCATGTGATTAGGGTTTGATTTGATCAAGGTATTACTTAATTTACCCTTCAGGGGTATTTTGGCAATTCACCCCATTGATCATCATCATGGTCAAAACCTTATTCCATTAACCCCTTAATATCCTAGGTTATCATTAGGGTTTGATTAGGGCAACATTGAACCATTTATATCATCAATTGATTGAAAGAAGTCAACCTTGAATCACATTGATTGACCTTCAACCATCATTCTTCAATTGAGTTGAGATCGTTTGAAAGTGTTGACCGTTTAGCCAATTTGACTTTTCAAGACCACGAGCCCTCTTCTAACTCCAAGACCGCGAGCCTCCTCAAGACCGCGAGCCTCCTTAGACTCCAAGACCGCGAGCCTCTTCAAATGGTTCAAGACTGCGAAGCTCAACCTGATATTAAGACCGCGAGGGCCAAGTTGATGTCAAGACCGCGAAGAGATGTTGACCGTTTGCCCACTTTGACCTCAGGACCACGAGGCCCGTCGCGGTATTGAGACCGTGAGCCCCCTCACGGTCTTGAGACCGTGATCCCTCTCACGGTCTTGAGACCGCGAGGCTCACATGGTCTCAACCGTTTGGTCCATCAACAACATCAAAGATACAATCGATGATGTTAACCGATGTTGAAGCCCTCAAAAGGTCAAAGCTATGTTGACCACCTATGGATTGGGTCAACTAAGGTTATGCTTAACCAATTGGTTATTCAATTGACCCTCAATTGTTGACCAATTAGGATTGAAATCGATTCAATTAGGGTCTATCAATGTTCACCCATCAACACTCAACAATGTGCATCAACACAATGGTTGAACCCTTCAATTGAGCTCCAATTGGGCCCAAACTTGGCCCAAACGGTCTTGAGGTCATGTGGGTGGACCCCACATGGTCTTAAGACCGTTTTCCCAAGATTTCATCAAACTCTAAGGTGATTTGATAGGGGTTGAACCATGATTGAACCACAAAACAGAATTTTGGTTAAATTGATAACTTATTTGCAATTGAGTCCTCAATTGGTCAAATTACTTAACCCTAGACCTTCAAACGGTCTTGGGTGATTGTCCTCTTGGTCTGGAGACCGTTTGGATGAATTCCAAACGGTCTTGAGACCGTTTGCCCATCCAATTTTGGATTCTAGTGGAAATTCATCAAGGTTGAACAATTTGAGTTGACGATTATATCAATATTTAATTGCAATGTAATTTGGTGTAATTGTACCTTCAATTGGTCAACTATTCTTGACCCCAGACCTCCAAACGGTCATGGTTGATTGCCCTCGCAGTCTTGAGACCGTTTGGATGACCCCCAAACGGTCTTGAGACCATTTTAGGTCAATCAACCCTAAAAACTCTAATTAGGTCACCATAATTTCAGTACTGATTTCACCTAGGGTTAGCCCTAGTATTCACCCTTCAACTCTTAGCCCGTTTGGAATTAGACCATCAAACTTGGTTAGTTGTTAATTAACATAATTTTGAACAGTAATATCATACGGTCAACGCCTGGTCAACGACCTTACACGGTCTTGAGACCGTTTGCCCAAAAAGGCAATTTCAGACCGTTTGAAAATCAGGAATAATTCAAATAAAGTTGTTACTTAAAAAGGTCATATCTCCAGATTCCCTTGGAGTTAGCCTCCCAAATTTTGAGGGTAATTAGCCTATATAATTAGAAACAAATTTCTTATACGGTCCACGCTCGGTCAACGGGGCCAAACGGTCTTGAAGACCGTTTGCCCTGTCGCGGTCTCGAGACCGTTTGCTCACCTCGCGGTCTTGAGACCGAGAGAGCAAACTTTTGAGACCGTTTAAGGAAGTGAAAAGAGGTGGGTTGTTTTTCTTGGAAATCACGCCTTCATCTCCTAGCTCAAGAACAGTATGAATATCCCATGGATTTGCTTGCAAAATAGCAGGGAAAATTAGGGAAACATGAAGAGCTATCATCTAACCGCATATAAGAGATGTACATAGTAAAGCATGGGTTTAGAGTTATAAAACCCGCCTAAAGCTTGCTCCTTGAGCTCCAAGCTTTCAAGATCCAAGATCTAATGGCGTCCTTGAGTTCCCACAGGTTGGCCAAGGTGAAAACTCCAAGGAAGAACGAAAAGAGATGGCTATAAAGATAGGATTTCATGAGTTGCCACCAAATTGACCTTGAATTCGAGTTCTAACCATGGAATTAGGCAAGAAGAAGGGTCCCAAACCTACCTTGTTTCCCTTGGTCGTCCTCCTTAGCTCCAAGGCAGTCTTTAGTCGTCTTTGGTGAAATGGAACAGTGAAGGGAACGAAGGGCAAGTTCCCTTGCTTAGAGAAGTTGATGGTATATATACTAGGGGTAGGATTTTCAACATTAGTTCATAAGTTGTCCATAATTCCAACTAGGTGCCTCCTTCTTTACTTGATCGTCCCTTCCTCTTTATTCCAAGGACAAACCTTATCTTAAGGTCTAGAAAAAGAAAGCAAAGAAGAGCAATCTAATAATATGGTACATACATAAAGAACTATTGCACATATACCCTGATTATTCAATCACAAGGTATATTTCATAACTTGATAATTCAATTGAGGTGACTTCCTCATCATTTCTTCTCTAAATGATGGCAAGAGTCTAAAAAGATACTTTAGATGACATATTTTACAATTTGCATCCGTTAATTTGGGTAAATTGCATTTTACCCCAATTTAGGGTTTCAAGCACCGGGATTGCTTCCACAACTGCACCTTGGTGCCCTAGCTTGGGAAATCCCTCAAACTTTACCAAAAAGATTCTCATGATGTCTCAACATCAGAGGAACATCTCAAAATGTGCAAATTTGCAAGTTAACCCTTTCAACTGGGTAATTTGCACATAGGTCCCTGTATAACAAAACAATGCTACAACTTTAAATAAAAAGGAGCAAATACTGAAATATATGTTTCTGAGAAACTTAATTACATGCTCAGGGTTAATCACAAAGATTTAATCACATATTTAGGCAAAATACCTAGGGTTAACTCATAACCCAGGTCAGGGATGTTACAGTTCAGTTGCTGTCTTCTTGCTCTTGTCATTTTCTTTTATGTATTCTCTGGTGAGATTTGTCCTATAGTTCCTTAGGACTCTCCCACAGCGTTGCATCATGCATTTACGATGCAGCTTTTTATCCAATTCAAATATACTCTGCAAAATAGAATTGCTATTAACTAGTATCCAAAAATTTTGTAATCTACAAAATAGAATTGCAAATTAATAATAACTCACGCATAAATCCCTCCATATTATGTCTTTCTTCTCCTTAGAAATGTTATGCCAAGAATCTAAGCGACAACCGCAATGGCTACGAGTAACAAACCCAAGATATGAAACAAATGAATTGCGATTCACACCACATGCATTTCCTACATTATCAAAATCCACAACAAGTTTGGGTCCATTGCCGTTTTGCAAAATTAACTTCTTCATCATAGTGATGCCCCTTCTCTTATCAACTTTTTGGTGTTGTAGATCAAGTGCCTCAAGTGCTTAAGATGGTACATGTGCATCATCAACCTAAAATTTGAAAAAATAATTCACATTTAAAAGATATAACTATAAATGGACATATAGATATAAATATATGATATATTTTTAAAACTTACATTGTGAGGCGGCACATTGATGTCCTCACCCTCACGGTAGTCATCAGCACGGTCATCAGGAGAATGGTCAGCCATATGCAAATTCACATTCAAATTGTAAAGTTCACATTGTAAAGTAGTAATTCAAAGTGTAAATCTCACATTGTAAAGTAATTCATGATCTATCCATTCTATGATCAAAGAGAAAACAAGTATATATTAGGACAAGATTAGGGTCTAGGGTTAACAAATACATGTGATGTCATTCTTATATATAATAAATGTGTACCACCTATCCCATTCTTGAATACCTAATCTCACTAGTAAGTGTATAATGTGTATTGGGTTTCCAAGAAACTTTCGGCAGCATTTCCCCGTTGTTCTCCAACTACATATGTACTTAGAGAATAAACGGGGAAATGCTGCCGAAATTTTCTTGAAAACCCAATACACATTATATACACTTACATCCTAAGTGAGATTAGGTGTTCAAGAACAGTCACAAACTGGGGACTATCCAAGATTTACTCCTAATGAGTAAATCTTGGATGGGTTTCTAGGCCAACAAATAATGTGTTGTCATTCTTATACCTAAAATCCTAGTTCTTCAAGTTAGGGTGATTATTGATGTCATTAAAAGCATGTGATTGGCAATTTAGGGAAAAGTTCATCATTTACTTTCCAAGCATGTCACATGTGTGCATTATAGTTCATCATTAACCAAGAAGGTGATTAGGATTCTCATCAAGAATATAGCTAAACTATTAAACAATGATTATAGCTAAACTATTAAACAATAGACTTTCCACACATAAAACACCCTATACAACTATAAAACAAAAAAGTATTAAGTATATATGCATGATACAATAACTATTTTGCATCACATTACAACAGACTTATCATTGATACCTTACTAACTTATTGCTACATTTACATATCATCACTTGATCAAAAATTACAGCAGTACATAGAACCAAAGTATGCATTCTAAAATCTATGTCATGATTAGTTACATGTAATTTACTTGGATATACAGCAGTACCCGATTACTATGTCTTACATACAAAGTATGCATATTAAATTAACTAAGGCTTATCATAGAACATGTATTGTATAGACAATAGAGGATTCAGCTCAGTAGAAGCACAAAATCAGTAGCTATACCCTAAAATAACACCTTTTAGCATTTATTCTAACAGGTTTATGTACATCAATATGTGTATGAGCCCTAATTAAAACTGATTCTCATAGGAAGTAAATAAATTAAAAAAAACAATGCCCAGCAGCAGCCTAGGCGTGCCTTGGCACAGCCCAAGCAGCCGCTGGAGCAGAGGAAGAAGGAAGAAGGCAGGGCGGGCACCTTGAGGGAAGAGGATCAGCGGCCGGAGCAAGACCTAACAGCTGCCGGCGGCGAGGAGAGGAGCGGAGGAGAGGGCGGCGAGGCTAGGAGAGCTAGCTGCTACCGGAGGGCGGGCGGCGACGGCGATGAGAAGAGGAGCGCCGACGAGCATAGAGCACAGAGGGTCGGTGAGCACGGCGGCGGCGGCGTGGAGGATGTGGCGTGGAAGGAGCGGCGGCGACGGTGCACGGCAGCAGAGCACAAACGGTAGCAGGGAGCGGCGGCGGCGGCAGGGAGCAAGAAATCACCGGACCTCCAAGGGAAATCGGGAATGAAACAGGGAAAGGGGAAGAATTGGTCGCGCTGGTGAGCTATTAAGTTGACAATAAGTGTCGGTTATTTAAAAAAACCGACAACTAAACCAACAGTGTCGGTTCTTTTCCGAAAACCGACACCTATACTACATTATAGTCATCGGTTTTTGAGTAAAAGACAACCGACAACTATTCCTGTCTCACGAATACACTTTAGTCGTCGGTTATTTAGTTACGAACCGACGCCATATGTAAAATATTGGAGCCAATTTTTTCGCTGGAATTTTAGTTTTGGCGGTTGAGTTTAGGTGTCGGTTGTTTATTAATTAACCGACACTTAATAAAAGCGGTACCCGAGTCTGGTCGACCTTCATAGATTTGATGTCGGTTTATGTTATCAACCGACACTGTAGAGTTTAGGTGTCAGTTTTTGTATACAACCGACACCTTGAAAAGTGACTTTATAAGCCATTTCTGTAGTAGTGACTGTTTCCCCTAATCGCGTGACTCAGAGCCGCCGCCGCGAGGGGCCAACTCTGGTGAGCGATCGATCATCCTCCAACGCTCCTCATGGATGGATTGACCCTCCATTAGCTTCGGTGTCATCCTTCCAACCTCCATGGCTGCTCAAGTTTGCCCTGGCGCCTCTGATCCTCCATCCCCATGAGATCGTCGAAGCTTGCAGCTGTTGCAGATCTGTAGAAGAGTCGAAACGCCCCCGGTCTCCCAAACTGTAGCGCTGCGGCTTCCGCGTGCATCAGTGCCGCTTAGCCCATCTGCTATGGTGAGGGCTTGGTCACTGCTTCCCAGAGGTGATCGCATTCCTACTCATCTTGGGGTGCTCTGCCTCTTCCATATCATCTTAATGGTGGTCTTTAGGGGCAACATGGACACCCGTTGATTGGTCTTTGTGGTCAGACTCCATGGCTGATGATGGCGTGCTTGAGTTGCAGTGAGGACCCTAGTCTTTGTGAGCATGCCTCTGCCATTAATTCTTGTGATGGTGACCAAGCAGAAGACCTCGAGACAACATCTCATCCTCACTCCTCCTTGTCTATTCAAACTTCACGACAAAGTTCCCATAGTTGTTGATCTCTACACCCATGGCCATAGAATAAGGAGGACTCAGATCTGGAAAAGCACCATCCCCTAATCGGAGATCGAGTCTGGTGATAGATGGATGCTCTGTGGACCTCCTTGATCTCCTTAAACCCTGACCTTCCCTTCGCAAGTGTAGGGTCCGACCACCTCCTCCACTGGTAGCCACACTCCTCTGGACCTTGCTCCAGATATGACCTATAACAGGGATGATTTTACTCGTCTCTAATCTCCATTCCCTTCTTCCCTGTCCACCTTGCTGTGTGTGGTAGTGGAGAGATGGGTTTTGGGGTGAGAGGTTGATCTTCCTTGGTAATCTAATTGGAGTCCCTAGCGATGGGTTGTTTGGATCCGGAGGATGCGGTGGAAAAATCAGCCAACCTAGCTAACCTTCCTTATATCTCGTCAAGACTCCTTCCATCAGAGTCCAGATTGTAGCCACTTTCTCCTGGATTTTCGGAGCTGAGAGATGATGGAGCCAACTGTGTGGCAGACTTAAGACGTATATTATCAGACCACAATGTTTGAGACATAGCATTAATGCTTATATCTCTCAAATGGGTCGTGCAAAAGTTTTGTAATATTTTCCATGGATTAAAACAGCTAGAGGTACCTCGTGATAAAATATCGGGACAAAACCAATATTGTTTGACTACTTTAACAAATTCCTTAAAGAGATCAATCCAATTACCATATAATCCAACAATATTTTAAAAACTACCTCAAATAGTTCTCATTTATTCAGTTTAGTAATGAATGACCATTATACACCTCAAGGTCCATCATTTTAATTTATATTACTCAAGCTACTTCTTCAAATTCTATATCTGATATCAAACTCCCAAAATATGGGCCGTCACAAAAGACCACTTGGTTTTCGAATACCCAAAACTCAAGAAAGGAAAGAAGTCCTCATTCAAGAAGAAACACAAAGTCTGCATAGTTGCATGGATCAATCAAGTGACAATAGTGAAAGCAATGAAGAGGAGGAGGTAGAATGTCTCATGGAGGTAGTGGATGAAGAAAAAACTAATGAGGTAAATATTTTTTATTCATCTAAAGATGAATTAGTTAGTTGTCTTGAAGAACTTCATGAAAAATATATTCAGTGCAAGAAACAAAAGAAGAAACCAACCAGAACTATTAATGAACTCAATATTAATCTAAATAATATTAGTTATGAAAATGATGCGTTAAAATTTTCAAATAATGCATTAAAAGATCTATTGAGAGTTATAGTGCTAAATTACTTGTTCTTGAAAATAACAATAATCTTCTCTGTCAATAAAAGATTGATATACTTTCTAAGATAAATTATTATCAAACTCAACCTATTTTATGCACACATTAAGATTATGACGTTTTGGTAAAAGAAAGAGATACTTTAATTTTAAATCTTTCTCAAGTAAATTTGGATATAACTAAAAAGCTTGTTGAAAATTTTGAATTACAAAAACAATTTTCTATATTAATGTGAGAAACAAAAGTCTTGATAACATCCTAGATAATTCTTTTAAGAAAATTGCAAGGATAAGTCTACCATATGTGACAAAGAACAAACATACATATGCTTACAAGACTAGAACTACATATGTACCTAAGACTAAAAATGTTCAAAAGAGAAATGAAATATCTTTTATCCCGCCATTATTGCCAACATTTTTGTCATTACTCTTTCTCATGCAAATATTAGAAGAGAGGTGCAATTGAAATGGTTTGATTTCCCAAACCTCAAACTTAAAATAATCGTGTTACATTAAAATTTACCTCAGTTGTGCTCATGTCAATCATAATATTATTCTTTAAGAAAGTTTTAATGAAAAAAAAATTTGTTATTGAAGAAGATCTTTCTAAGCACTAGACAATGCTTGATTTTTACTATCAAAAGAAAATATACCTCTTGCTAAATAAAATGAAAATTTGAAACTGTCTTTTAGTAGAAATACATATTGCATTCTCATAATCATGTTGGTACTCATGAACTCATTCCCAAACATGATAAGACAAAGAAAAAGAAAGATGACATGCCTTATTTGCAAATCCTCTTAATATTAACATGGAGACAAAAATATGTGCTATCACATTCATGCTTATTGTAATTATATTAATCTTATAAATGCAAGCTATGAGCATCTCGGTCGAAAAACACCTGGATCGAGAAAAAATTGGGTCGACAACATTCTCGATTCAGATCTTATCAATAACATAATTTATTTGGATCTCTTTAAGCTTGATTTACAGATTCAAACTTTTACTAAATTTCTTAATGTCTTCATCTGATATGAATGCTTCATCATGGAATTTGGGTTCTTAAATGGTATCTTTTATTTTTTTAGCTAATTTCACTTGGTATGAGAGTAGGGAGGATCAAAATCATCTAAATATAACTGGCATATATTTTCTACTCTGGACTATTTTTATATATCATTAAAGGCTTAACATCCTTTGAAATTTGGTTTATAGATTCTTTTAGAGTTGTTATTATGATGCTTAATGGATTCTCTATACCAATATGGGATTAAGATCCCTTATATTTGGTAATAGAGATTCTTTTGTTGATCTCTTTTTGTGCTTAATGGACTCTCTAATCATATCTAGGCTAAACATTCTTTGAAAATGATTGAGAAATCAGTTTTGTCCTTGTCTTTTGATCTTTATGAAAAAACTCCATATCATGGATAACCTAACATTCCTTACATTGATACTGAGTTATAATTTAGAAAATGGTGTTTTTATGCCATCTCTATATCATGGTGGACTTAACATTCCTTACAATGGGTTTAGATTATCCTTTTAATAATTTGTACTAATTATGTCTTCTTATTATGAAGGACTTAACATTCCTCTCATTGGTAAGTAGACAATATTTTAATATCATTTCTTGATCATATATGCATTTTTGACTATCTTAATGTGATTAATGTCTATTTTTGTTATCATCTCTCCCCATCAATAGGGGGAGTATCCCAATAAGGGGGATTCATTTTCATAACTAAGATGACAAAGGGGGAGAAAAACCCATGAGATAATTTAGATATCATCACCAATATTTTAAAGGGGAGAAAATTCATGAGATAAATTAAAGGTATGAAGTTCTCAATTCACTGCTTTCAATTTATCTTATGGAAATATTTCTCATCATCAAGAAGGGGGACATCGTTGGCTTTTTGGATATGCCACACTCAAATTTTGATGATGAAAATATTTCTCAAATTGTATTACTAACATGTATATTAAGTATTTTAGGTGATCAAGGAACTTAATCAAGTTCCAAATACAAAGACCATGCAATTCTATATGTTTGGATACTTGCAGGAAAAGTTGTATCACAAATATAATTATACTCATGTGTTTTTCATACAACTTGAAAGATATAATGTAAGGACAAGTGAAGATCTTTCAAAATCTACCCAAAAAGCTATCCCACACTCATATGCAATTTTTAGGGTTGTTAGGTTTCATTAGAAAAGTCATTTGATAGGATTTTTCAAAATTTACATAACACTTTAATGGGATTCTTCTCGGCCGAGGAACCTTGCCAGCTGAGACCCTCCTGATCAAAGAATTTTTTGACTGAAGCAACCCCAGTCAAGGACTCAAACAACCAGAATTTTTTTACCATAAGTAAGTTGTGAGTCAGTCACAGTAAAAGTTTTTGTCAACTGAAACACATCCATTTGAAGATTTTATCAACCAACAAAAGAGTGTGATACATTGTTGACCAAGAAGTTAGATTGACACTTAGATTTTTGAAGCATTTTCATACTCAAGTCACTCTCAGTCAAACAACTTCTCGACTGAGGCAGTCCTGATCGAACTATATGTCGATCGAGAATTGTTCTAGAATGTTAGTTTATTAATAAATATATCAGTCATTGCAACTTTTAACTTAATCCTTACCACTGATTCTCAACCTAGACCACTCTAGACACTCCCCATAGTTTCCATAGACACTTAGAGGAGTAGTCTTAGGACACTAAGCCCCAACAATTGAACAACAATTACAATCATATACACATATTTGAGCATAATTTCCATCATTATCAAAGAGCTTAGGTCTAAACTTTAAGTTTCCATCAATCTAGCCTAAGCCTTAGCTCAATATTAGAATCCTTCTCCAACAAATATATCTTTGCCTAAAGATTATGGAGTGGATCATCGCCACTTGTCCATTAGCTCTTGATTGTATATCTTGTGAGTATATATTGTTTCTTCCTTTCTCCAATATGTTTCTACATTGGTGTATTGCTCTTGGACTACTTCTTGGAGTGAAGGTTGTCTAGGAACCTATGAGAAGAAGGATTCTTCTCATCTTTGTGCTTTTCTTATGGTCATTAAAGAAGAGTTGGGCTATAGTGCTCTTCGGCTTGTGTTAAATAAGAGGTGAAGAGGGTGACAATCTGGCAGCCCATCAAAGAAGGTGGTAGTTCTACGTGAGCTGAAAAGGAGGGTTTATCTTTCTCCACAAAAGGCAACGGTAAATTTTATGTATTGTGTATCGGGATATAAAAGGAATAAAATACAAGTTTTAAAAATACTAGTTGAAAACAGAGTAATTTTAAGAAGAGTTATTTTATTTGGTTAAAATTATTATAAATCTCTATTCACCACCCTCAAGATCTTTCAAAAGCATTCTACATTCTAGGAATTGAGAACTATAAAGATACATTTGGAAGGTTTCTTGGCTTAAGTAAACATACAAACATTGACAAGATGCTAAAAAAGTTTGGCAATAAGAGAGGAAACTTACCCATGTCTCATGGAATAAGTCTCTCTAGAATTTAATGTCCCAATTCTTTTTTAGAGCGGGCACGCGTGAGAAATATTAAACATTCCTCAGTATTTTGATCTAACATGTATGCAACGATATGTATGCACCTAGATGTCTTTCATGCTTTGAGCATGACGAGTAAGTACCAGTCGGACCCAGGTGATGGTCATTGGATAGTTGTAAAGAACACCCTTAGGTACTTAACAAGAGCTAAGGATCATTTCCTAATTTATGTCAGTGAGAAAGATTTAGTTGTAAAACATCACATAGATGTAAGCTTTAAAACAAATAAGGACGATTACCGATCAAAATATTTGGCCTAAATGCTGGAGTTGTAAGCTGGAAAATTTCCAAGCAAGAGACTGTGTCTAGTTATACAATAGAGTCCGAATGAATTGCTGCACAACAAAGGAAGAAGTATAGATCAAGAAGTTGATTAGTGAACTTGTGGTGGTTCCATCCATTATAGAATTAGTAGAGCTTTATTGTGACAAAAATAGAGATATTGCACAAGATAAGGAACCCAGATCACATCAACATTCCAAGCACATACTCAAGTCTTACCATATCATCTATGAGATTGTATAGAGTTGAGATATAAATATTTGTAGAGAAACAACTAAAAACAATGTTTTTGGTTCCTTGACGAAAGAGCTTTCACAACAAAAATATGATGCTCATGTTACATCTATTGGACTTAGGTGCATGAGTGATTGGATATAGTATAAATGGGAGAGTGTTTTCTATATGTCCTGAGAGATATCATGTCATGATTGTAAAAAGGATATTTGTAATTGATTTTATTATTACTAAAAGACTGCTCCACTTATTATATTTATTCAAAATATGAGATAATGAAAGAAGTGTACTCATTCTTGTTAGGTCCCTAATTGATTATTATTTTGGATATTATAGGACAATAACAATACAAAGACAAGCATGTAGCATGAGCGATGAATATGCCTCTTTAGTCTAGATATTGGATTTTCATATTAGATACAGGGGTACTTGGTAAAGAATTTTTTTTACTGGATAGACCCACCTTGAGATTTACACATGGAATTCATGTAATGACATGTCAGCCGTATCTCAATATGAAAGTGGTGACTAGATCCTTAGACTTGAAGTCACAATAATAGACAAGTCGTTTCATGTACTTTGACACATGCCCAACATGCTAAAAATATGAGTTGCCAAAAAGGTGGTGATTGGGTACACTATGACACATGAGGCATACTATGAGTGAAGTAGATGGAATTGGTCCCTCCATTGAATTGATACCCCCGACCACTTGATAAGCAATACTATAAAATGCACAACCATGCTCATGACAGTCAATATATGATATTTAGTTCCCAATATCTCATATTGTCTGCTCTAATTCAAGGAACATAGATTGTATGCTAAGAGGGTGGCATTATATGCCTCTAGTATAATCTAGATATCTATGACACATTAATTATACAGACATGGAAACTATGATCTCTTTACATGCCATAATTGTTCTCCAACTCAGTCCTATTACTTGGGTTAAAATGATGTGTGGCTAGACACCAATTTCTCAAGTGTAATTTTGAACATTACTACCAATGTAATGAGGAACCTACTGAGTCACATGCATAAATATGCATAAGGGAATTGAAGTTTGTAATAAAACATATGATTAGAATGGTTCTGGAGAATAAACAAGATGATTAACTATTTCATTGTGTGACCATAATGTTTTATTGGCCAATCAAATGATTGGGTAATCAATCAATTATTGAAAATTGATCATACTATTTTTCCATTGGAATTTTGTGATTAGGTGATCAGCTTTGGGTGGTCATAGTTCAACATGCAAAGTATCAAATTTCAAATATGGATTTGAACTATCATGATCAGTTGATTAGATTCTGAGATTGGTCAACCATGGATTGAGATTGGGCGATCACAAAATATGATTGGGAAATCCCAATCTTGTCCAAGGTCTTCATCATTGGACTATTTTTGGTACTTTGATTATCAAACAAATTGGAGTTAGGTTTTTTGAAGCACATGAATCTCCCATATAAAGGGGCCACGCTCCAAAGGATTGGACACAACTCTTAAGACAACTTGTGAGACAAGTTTTCCATCAAACTTCACTCTTAGAAAGGGAAAGAAACCCAATGGACTACTGCCTGAGAAAGGAAAAGAAAGGGAGTTCATAGATGACTAGCACATTGAAAACTCTTGTTCTACTTTGATGTGGTGACCAAGATGGTGCACCACATTGTCCATCATCTGTGTGGATGAAGTAGAGGCTAAGGCACATGTGTGGAGGCTGAAAGAAACTATTCTACAAGAAGGTAATTGTGTAATAGCTTGGTGGCCAATCTTGATCTCTCTCTTATCAATCTATATTTGTTGGTGGTCATTCTGAATGTAGTTCTAGAAGATTTTGTTCTTCAATAACATAAGATAGATCTAGTTGTTGGACAAGTAGTGTGCATACCTTCTTATGTCTTTTATTCACTGATGTTTTAGAGCTACGATGTATGCTACGATTGGGGTATAAAGAGAACATTTTTAATGTTATTCCACTACGCCCCCTTCACTAAAACACTACAATATTCTAGATGGATACAATGAAACCTAGTAAAACAAACCAAAGACTGCAAATGTGTTGACTTATAATCACCTTAGAGGTACCTAATATTTCATATTGTTGGGCTCACATCATAGAAAATTAAGGCTTTGAGAACCAACAACTACAAACTTTGATAGTTTACATTCCTCTCATCATTTGAAACTCTGGGGATATAGTGACTGATAAGTTTTGGTGGGATTCTACATAATCTAGATAGGTACATCTTTTACTTACCCTTACCTTTTTCCTTACCATTAGGAATTTATAAAAAATGTTTTAGTGAACAAAAATGTTTTTATCTATGTTGAAGCCTAACATGAAAAAAATTTATGCCACAGTAAGGGTAAATTTTTATTTATAAAATTTTGTAAGGTTTTCCATATGTTCTATTCACTTCTAAACTAAAATAAACTATCTCTAAGCTACAATATATTGTTTTCAATGATAAAAGTAAACACATTAGGTAAATTAAACTCTATCCATAACTAAAAAGTTATGATTTTACACCATCCTTATCTAAAGATGATGTAGGATGTTAATAAAATGTTCAAACCATAGAAAATAACATATTAATTAGAAGGATCTTAACATCAGATATAACCCCTTTATATGATCACATGAAACCTTCTCTACAGGATGCAAGTTCATAGATCTACAAAAAAGGAAAAATATATCATGTTTCCCTAAGAAAAATCCTATAAAAGGAAAAAAGGCTTTGTCGCCTACTAAGAAAGCTATAAAACCCAAAATCTAGATAATCTATAGACATAGTAAATAAAATCATGAGTTTGAATAAAAGTATGAGAGTTGCTCCATGCTAGGATCTAAGAGTAATACTCAATAGTTGTATATATATGATCTATAATGTGGATAAATTGCAATCATAATTTATACCCAAAATCTCAATAGATAAACCTTTGGTCTTAAATGGCGTTCACAAAATCCAGAGCAATCTAGAGAAATGGGGCATAGGATGTGAATTTCCTACTCTAATGCCAATTGGCTTTTATTGTAGGGTCCATCCACCAGTTAAACATGCTTTTGTTTGTGTGACCCAACTATTACAATTTACACCTCAACCTATAGCCTACCCATCTACACCATGTATATATAAAAATAGATGGGAGTGAAAGATTTTTATAAGTGTTGACTTGACATCACTAAGGGAAGTCCCTATTAGGAATAGGAGAGTACAAGACAAATATTAATGTTCTCCAAGTTCATATGTATTTTCAAAAGGGGTATCACATATAACACATACATTCATACATCTTTCTTGATAAAAGGTTGTAATAAAAACATTGATATTTTGTTTTGATTCTTATCATGCTAACAATCCCAATTTGTTCACCTAACCTTTTGATTCTTTTATCGGCATGGGAACAAGATAGATACTAAGTGGGGGTTATAGAATCCATTTTTTGGATGTTATATTCCTTTCCTTCTATCCTTCAACTCATGATTTTTACCATTTTAAAATGATAATCATAGATTTTTGGTATCATTGTAATAAATCTTCCACTACGGAAAGTGCTTTGCATTATGCAGGGGAATTCCTTAATTTTGGAATAAAATTGGGACTCCACTAGTGAAGGCCTATTTGACCGCCATTACTACCAATAAAGCATCCTGCAAAGAGAAACCCCTCGGTTAAAATCCCCATTGACTAGTGAACCCTTCAGCTAGTGGGTTGTTGGAATATAGGTCATCATGTAGAGATATTGTTGGGCAAGCTGGAGTAGTCACAAATTAATGGCCTACTTCTCCATATAAAAATGACCAATAAGATCACAACCTTGTCAATCGACTACCTTCCACCCATTTATTGTCAAATGATGACGAAAAACTGATGAAATAACAACCTCATCAACTGATGAGCTGCTAGCCAATGAGGTCACCAACTAACAATGCTACTACCTCATCAACTATTGAAACCACATAAGTATATCAAATGATGATGCTATCAACTGATGATCCCTCTACCTCATCAACAGATGAAGATATTGCACCATCAAATAGAATGTTGACCCACATTAACTTATGATGTTCCTATTAACACGCTACCACAAAAAGGTACATTGCATGCTCTGAGGGACATGCTCCATCGCTTGGATAGTAAAAAAGTACCTTTTATAGAGGCACTTAGAGGAACCTTGAGAACAATATATGTGCATATAAATAGGAACCTTTGGCCTCCATGTGGGGACATATCATCTTCAGAATGAACATAAATTGTTTCTCTTTCTCTTGCTCACCAATGACCTTCTATTGTTGTTCTAACAAAATTCTTTGTTATTGGTCTCCTATGACCCAAAGATGAGAGCATCCAACAAACCCTTTTCTGGGAGAGGAATGCTTTTAATGTGTTGTATTGCATCTTAATCAATCACCAATCACTTCCCCTACAACCACCCATTATTGCCAATGATCAACCAAAGGCTTCTAATCGTATTTTGGTTTGTCTACAACCAATGTACTACCAATGCCTCCATCATCGTTGACTAGTAAGAGGGAATTATACATTGTTGACGGTAAATAAGAATAGAATTAGGAAGAACAACTTGTGTTGTTTTATATTCACATGGCATGTCTATATATATGGATGTGAGTGGTGGCCAATTGCACAATGTGGGACTAGTCCCATATATACAATGTAATAACGGAATAATGAATACTTATTATTCTAACACTCCTCCTCAATTTGGTGAATATATAATATAGGCACCAAGCTTGTTACATAAGATTTGACCCTACAACTATTAATGGATTTAGTAAATAGACAACTACTACTTGTCTTTAGACCAAACTGGGACAAGCATTATCTATTGATCTTGTATCTTTTCCTGAATGAAATGACAATCAACCTCATTATGTGATATTCTTTCATGAAAAACTAGGTTGGAAGCAATGTGGAAAACAAATTGGTTATCATAATGGAGCTCCATTTACAAAGACTGGATGTATCCAAGTTCTTTGAGGATGTCTTTGGTCCATAATACATCACTGGTTGCATGAGCCCTGGCTCGATATTCAAATTTAGCACTGGATCGTGCTATGATTGTTTGCTTTATGCTTTTCTCAATTACTAGATTGCTACTCACAAATACACAATATCCTAAAATAGACCTGTGATCATTAACAAATCCAACCCAATCAACATCATAGAATCCCTGCACTTTTAGATGTCCATGATTTGAATATCACATTCCTTTACCTAGACACTTCTTGAGATATAGGAGAATCTGTATGACAACTTCCATGTGACTAATATGTGGCTTATCCATAAATTGACAAACAAAAAGATTAGCAAAGGATCTTGGACGAGCAATAGTTAGATAATTAAGTTTTCTGACTAGTTTCTAAATCTCCATGGATCTTCAAGTCCCCCCCACTCCTTTCATAACTTGACTATGGATCCATTGGAGTATCTATAGGTTTTACTCCAACAAGACCCATTTCTTCAAGTAGATCAAGAGTGTATTTGCTTTGTGATATAATTATATAATCTAGGGATCCATCCACTTCAATACCCAAAAAGTATTTTTTGGGGCCTAAATCTTTAGTGTAAAATTTATTTTGAAGAAAGTGATTGAGTTATATAATATCGCATTTATTATCTTTAGTGATAACAGTACTATCAACATATACAATAAGGAGGACAACACATGAGTACCCTCATTGATATAATACTGAATGATCAATATTACATAGTAGTAGACTAAACTCCAGGAGTGTGTTACTAAACTTTACAAACCACACTGATGGAGACTATTAGAACCAATAGAGTGACTTATGAATCCAACAAACAAGAAGAGACTCCCCATGAGCAACATGCCTATGAGGTTTCTTCATATATATTTCAACTAACAAATTTCCATGGATAAAAGCTTTCATAATATCGATCTAATGTAGAGGATAATAAAAATGAGGAATGGGGGAGATAAAATGTTGAATAGATGACATTTTAGCTATCGTAGAAAGGGCCTCAAGGTAGTCATCTCCACATACTTGAGTATATCCCTTGGCTACTAGTCGATCCTTGAGATGTTCAACAACACCCATTGGCCCTACTTTCATAGAGAAGACCCATATGCATCCAAACAATAGCCTTGTCTTTTGGAGTATGGACAACACCCCATGTTTGATTTTGTTGGAGAACATTCATATCATCTTCCGTAACAAGATGCCAGCCTAGGTTACTCATAGAAACATATACCAAACTAGGTACTACAATATCAGATATGGATGAGGTAAAGATTTTGTATGAAGGAGATGAACAATCTTATGAAACAAAATTGGAAATAGGGTGAGGAGAATGTGACCATTTTCCTTTCCAAAATGCAATAGGTAGATCAAGAGAGCTATTATTGCTGACAGGATCTCCAGTTTGAGTGGTGATTGAAAGAGGGTTGCCATATGTGTTGTCTAATACTTGTTCTAGAATGTTTTTCTACATGTGTGATTCTCCTTGGATAGAGGGGTCAGATGATGAGATTTTAATAAACATGGGAAGAAGGAGAGATTCTTCAAGTTCCCCAACAGACTGAGACTCTCCAAATAAGGATTTTCTTTAGAAAGGTGACATCACAAGACACTATACATTTTTGTTTGACTAGTTTGTAACATCTGTATCCCTTTTGAGTCTTAGAATAACCAAGGAATACACATTTGGATAATTTGAACTAAGTTTATCTCTATTGGGTCAAACATTGTAAACAAAACAAACACATCCAAATTTTTTGGGAGAAACACTATATATGGGATGGTTTGGACATTGGAGTTAGAATGATATGTGATTTTTTAACATGGATGATGGCATGGGTTTTATGAGATATTTAGAAGTAAGAAAAACATCACCCTAGAATTCTTTTGGGACTTTCAAGTCTAAAATAAGAGTGTGAGATGCTTCCATAACATGACGGTTCTTTCATTCAGATAACCCATTTTATTGAGGTGTGTGTGGACAAGAGGATTGATGGATAATTCCTTTTGAAGGAAAACATTGTTTAAGAGCATGACTAAAATGTTATTTGGCATTATCAGTTTCAAGAATAAGAATACACTAAGAAAATAGCATTTCAATCTCATTGTGAAAACTTTGGATTATAGATAAAATCTACAAATGATACCCCATTTAGTATAAGCATGTGACTCTAGAGAATTCATAAAAATACTTATAGACAATTTTTGAAGCAACCCATCATAGTACCAACACATTTGAATGAATAATCTCAAACTATGATTTAGCACTCATCTGATCGTTAGAACTAAAGTAAGATTGATGGTGCTTTCCTAATTGAAATGACTCACATCATAATCTACTAATACTACATAGATGAGGATGAAGAATCCTGAGTTTATCTAGAATTATGTGTCCAAGCCGACTATGAATATGAAGAGGAGTTTCTTTTGTACATGCTTTGGAATTCATACTGAGATAGTAGAAACATGCAAATTCATACCCTCCACAAATCACCTATTGTGTCTGTAGGTCCTGTATAACACAACCATCAACGTTAAATGTAATTGAGGCTTGAAGGGCATGAGCTAATTTGTTATGGAAAGTAAATTAACATGAAACTCAAGAACAAATAAGGTTGATGGTATGTAAGGGTTTGACGGTTCATGTGCCTTATATAGGATACTTTTGAACCATTGGCAATAATGTCTGGTGGAAGAGATGGTTTGCTAGTAAATAGGTTAGAAATGTGGTTGCTTATACCTATAATGTGATATGTTGCTCCCAAATAAAGAGCCTAAGAAGATCAACCTATGTAAGAAGCTTGAGATATGCATGCAGTCTGATCACCATGAGCACCAGATTGTTGGGCAAACAACGCCATAGCTGAACAAATCCCAAATCTTGTTGAGAAGTCTTTTACTGAAAGAACTGATTATTCTCATCGCCAGTCACCTAAATTTAGCAGGCGGTATAATCCAGAGCATCCTTAGTGGATGCAACATTGGTAGATGGAGTTCTTGAAGAGTATTCATGGATCTCATAGCACATTTCTCTATGGTGACCCATATTTCTATAATGGGTACATTTTGGGCAGCCTCATCCTCCAGAAGGTCTTCCTCCATGGCCTCGTATCCCTCCATGCCCTCATCCACGACCAAAAAAACTAGCATTGCCATGAATATTTGTAGAAGACACCATGGCAAATTTATCTGAAGAGGTGTGTGGAACATGATATATAAAGCCACAGGTGACTCACTGGTAAGTTTCATCTAATTTAGGAAGTTCAGATTCAGCAAGGATTTGACTATGTGCCCTTTCATATTCACGTTGAAGACCAACTAGGTATATGATTATTTCCATCTGATCTCTTTATTTATGGGATTCTTTGAGGTACATAGTCAATAGAATCAAAGAATGAAGATCATTAGTGATTTGATCTACTTCCCCAAAGTATTAGGTTAGAGACTTATAATCTTGTTAAACATTATACATCTCCATAATCATCTCATGCATACATGAGATGTTTGATTTATATATGAGATTGAGATGAACCTATACATCCTTGCATATCTCAAAGTGGTTGGTGAGATATGCAACATGCACATTCATGGAATTCCACAAAATAGATAGAAAATTTACATCAGTTTGCTCCTATTGATCTAAAGTATCATCTTTATGAGGACCCTCCTTGAGATGTTTATACTTACCTTGTCCTTTGAACCAAATCTTGACTTAGATACTCCATTGAGTGAAGTTCTTGTCATTGAGTGTTCATGTAGTGATAACATGGTCACAAACAAGGAGAGGGGATGTTGATACCATCACATCTTCTTTAGACATGATAATGGTAGACTATTTATACAACACGTAGGATACACAACATGTAGTGTTGACAACATGGCGTATCCGGATATGAAGTGGTGCATAGGCATAAAATCTCCTTTTGACAACACGGTGTGTCAGTATGTGATACAACATGTAGCTTGCATTTTGGATAGAGACATGTGCTTCCTAATGAAGGCACATGACATCTAGAATACAGAACACATCATTTTGCACACCATCAGGGTATATCTTTGGGAGAAATGTCTGGAAATGTTTAACCATAGCTTCAAGAATGATCCCCCTCTTCTTGAAATAAACCTCCTTGATATAGATCTAAAGGAGGAGAGAGGAAGTGTGATCCAGATAAGAAAGATAATGATCTTGGTAATGGAGATGACTTCCACTAAAAAAGAGATGATGATCCAGATCTGATTCGGATGATGGAGATGACTTCCACCATAGATAGAGATGAAAACCCAAATCTAATGATGAATATTAATTTCACCATTATAGAGGGAAAACGGTATGGAGATCCAGGCGATGAAGATGATTTCCACCACTATGAGGAGGATGACAATGGTGGAGATGACTTACATTATGAAGAAGATGTGACGATGATGGAGGTGACTTTCACCCTAGAAACAAAGAGAAGACACTGACGGCTTTGAGGATGACTCCTTGATGGTGAAAGCCGTCATGCAACTCTCTATTGGGAATCAGGTCAATGCCTGATCTGATACCATGTAAACGAGAATAAAATGAGGCATAGAAACTTGTGTTGTTTTGTATTCACAAGGCACTCCTATATATATGGACTTGGGCGGTCACCAATAACCCAATTACACAATGTGGGACTAATCCCATGTATACAAATGAATAGAATAAATGAATAATGAATAATAGATGCTTATACCTCTAACAATCTAGTGATCCAACATGATCACTTCTCTATTTATTGCTTTCTCCCTACATTCACTCTATTCATTTCATCCCATCCCCTATCTTACTTAAGAGGTATCCATCTTTGTAAACCAAAACTGCCCCTCATCATCATGACTAGAGAAGACCACTATTTTCATTTAGAAGTAACCACGGGGCCCCTCTAACCATGTAAATACTCATCCTCCATTGATATTAATATATTTACATGTTTATCCCCTAAATCTTGTTATTATTACATCACTTTCATGCTTAGATACCATCTTGTGATGTTTACTTCTTATGACCTCAATGAAGTGTTGTTTGATTAAATTTAGAGTAGTGAGTAGTGTGAATAGATTAAGTGTTGCGACACTTGATCTAATAATCATATGGTTGTATGTCTAGTTGTTTGTCTATTATACCAAGATAGAGAAATGCTAATTATCAAGATCTATCCTAAAGAGACATGCTTATGATCAAGATCTATCCTAAAATTGAGAGAGGATGGAGTATATACAAGTTATGATTGCTTACAGACTAATATAAGGGCATACAATCGGTACAGTGTTTGCATTGTTGATGAGTGTGCTTGGTCAAAAAACTTAATTAAAGTTAAAATAGTAACTCCATAAAGATGTTTCACTCTAGTTTTGTTTGATAATCTAATTTTCTTTTCTCTCTTGATTTTAATATAGTTTGTGACTTCATTTCATACAAACACTACATCTACTTTTTGATCTGAGTTATTTGAGCTAATCCTAAGGTATCAATAGCTTACCAATATTGTCTCTATGTTCTACCCCAGATACTACATCTAAGCTTGTATCATTTAGAGTGTCTCCATTTATTGGGTTACAAACACAAACTTCAATCCCTTAAGAACCAAATTCATTATACTCACATTTTTTACCTACATTTTTGGGGAGAACAAAATGTGGGAGTATAGGGAAACTTTAGAATTAACTATATCATCTCTAATTACATCTGGATCAGCATGTCTGTTATGCTCCTCTAACATGCCTAAGGGGTGAGTAGAACCATGAGGGTGAGATCCATATCCCAAATATATGATCTAGAGAAAGCTAGCATACTTATTGCTTAAATGCATATTATGATCTAATTATTTATAGGTAGATTTATAAATATGTAAATATCTCTACACATGTTATATTCATAAAATACTAAGACCATACTAAGCATATATAAAATAGATACAATTACTGATTATGAATCATGTATTGTACTTGTAGGAAAAGATAAGGGTAACAACACATACAATGGATTCGATAATAAAAACCTAAACATGTATACTATACGACTGAGTTACTATTTTACTA
Source organism: Alisma plantago-aquatica (assembly GCA_963693085.1). Classification (NCBI taxonomy): domain Eukaryota; kingdom Viridiplantae; phylum Streptophyta; class Magnoliopsida; order Alismatales; family Alismataceae; genus Alisma; species Alisma plantago-aquatica. The sequence goes on along the minus strand of OY856413.1, from coordinate 996,777,914 downwards.
TGAATTTGGTATTATAAGGAGCATAACTCAAGATAAAGGCTATTAGCTATGAATCCAAACCAGATCCATATACTATCTAAGGATTTATAGAATCTTTGATCCCTGACACCTTGGTTGGTCCGAGGCTAAACAAGTGCTAAAATATTGGTGGAGTAAAATATGAGATGACAGGTCCACATAAATTAGGTACATCCTGGGTACTCAAGTCATGGAAGAAAAAACTAGGGTATACAACCCAAATTCCAAGTTATGACTGCAAGCATTATCTATCACATACCAACAGACTAGCAGTCACAACTGAGTCCAATATAGAGTTCAGAGATGTCAGGGGTATACAACCATAAACGTCCCCATCTATTCACTAATATATGCCTCACAAAATCTTCTCTCAACTCTTAAATTGTTAAACGATTTTTACTATTTCTCCTTAATGTGTGTCGTTGAGCACCAATCATTAGGAAAAGTCCTAGAGTTTAACCTTCTAACCAGGTTGCCAACTTATTGTGAACAAGAAACAAATGAGTATAGACATGTATTATCCATGGGATGGAGGAAGAAAATGATTGTAATTCAAAACCTGATCACGAGAACAAGAAGGAAAATCCAATTGTTGAGAGTTTGGTTATGCTAAGAACAGACAATGGAAAGTTCACTAAAGAACAAGTAAATAAATGTTACATGAAGAACAATTAAAGGAAAGAGTTGTGCTAAAAACAAGTAAAAGAGAGTTATGCTAAGGATAATAAAGGAAAAAATTATCTATGAGTATAATTAAATTGCAAGTAAAGAAAAGAGAGATTGAGAAACAAGGAGTTGAAAAATGAGAATGAGTTGATAATTAAAGATATTGGGGTTATGAGTTTTACCACTACAGTCTGCATAAAACTAGATTGATGAAATTTATTAGATAAAACAAATTAGATGAAGATATGCAAAAACATCCTCAAATGTATTTACAAAATCCCTATAAACCCATTGGTCCAGGCATTTATAGATCCTTGCTTGAACATCCCAACAAAGGTTCCTTCCTAGGTTTCATCCAGATCCTTATGCATTTGTTTGATGTTTTGAGTCTTGGGGTCTGAGGTCTCATTACCCAAAACTAACATCTGATAAAGACAATAAATCAAGTCATTTAAGTGGATAAAAAATCCAAATTAAGACCATATAACAAGTACCATCATATAGATAAGATCTAATTTAACTATGACTATGGAGATACACCCCATGCCCCAATATAGGGAACTATTCATGATCCATGGAAGTTAAAGAAAGAACAATGGAAGGAAGAGAAAGAGCCATAGACTATAAAGGAAAAGATTCAAAAGGATCTTGTCTAGTGACTATGAAATGGCTACCCCTCTTAGTTCATTTCTCCCAATAAGAAGACCAAGAAAAGGAATGGAACTAGAAGTCTTTATTGAAGAAATAGAGTACAAGATGCAAGAACAAGGATGCATATAAAATCTATATCTAGAGCAACATACAAGAACAATATAAAGTAATGATGCAAATTTTGATAGAAGAAGAGATGTCTTTTGTATTGGAGTCCCGACTCCTTTTATAGGGGAAAAGGAGGGGGAAATCCTATAGGAGTGGCTATTGGTGGTGGCAAGATTGTCTTCTCTTTGGTGTCAGTTAGTGAACTGCATTTAATCAGTTGCTTCGGCTTGAAGTCACATTGCTCAAACCTGGACCACATTGATGATTTTATTGTTTTAACATTTGACCAATATTTATTTGAATTCTTTCTACTACATAGAAGTATATACAATTGGCCAAATTTCCTAGTCAAAGGAGTGAACTTTTTCAACATTAATCTCTTTGCCCAAGATGGATGGATTTATTGAGTGTCTTCTTTTAATATTTTGACCATGTGACTCTTTGTTGTAGATTCTCACAGCAGTGATTTGATTGACTCGTAAGGCGAGCCAACCAGTTGTAAATATATCAGATATACATTTTTCATGTAGAACATTCAATTTCCTTTCCAACGAATACTTGTGCAATTAAATTCTACCAAGGGATGCAAAAGTTATGATCTTTTTGGCGTGGGATATATATATCAGGATTGCAGGAAATTATATAAATATATTACAAGATAATTCAATCACTGGAGTAATTGGGCCATTTTCCTACAAAATCCAAGAACATATAATTAAAACTCCAATTAAATAGAGAAAATATAAACTAAGACAATTAATTCTAAAATGAAAAAATAATCAAAAAATAATACTAAAGAGATATCTAAAAGATAAAATAAAAAGGATAAATACATATTTATCAAAATACAAACCTTGAATGTTTACTTCTCCTCAAGAAACAAAGAATAAAAAATTATTCCAATTTTTATTACTATCATGTATTTTCTCACTCTAATAGCAATAGTTTGTTTCCCTACCTCCTTTCTTGGCTAAGCAATCCAATCTCCTAGAATCACAAAACACAAAATTCAACATTTTCTATTAAAATATATTTCATAGATTATTTCTATCTTAAGACTTTGTAAGTGAATAGACTATGTTTGCCTTGAAATTTGACACTCTCACATTTATTTGTAAGTTTTACACCAGAATGGGGTTGAATGATGTATGGAAGAAAATGATCCCTCCTCTATTCGACTTATGATCGTTTTATTCACGTACTGCACTTACATTGAACGTATTTTTTCAGAGTGCACTTTGGAATCTTTTGATGGTATACACCTATCAAATTTGTGAGGGATGTATGGAAGAATTTTTAGAGTGGGGGAATTGGGGTTTGGCATATAGTGGTTTTGATTTTTGTGAGGTGATCAAGGGTGGAAGGCGACTGATCCTTTGCTTCTCACATTTTTTCAAGAAGTGTCATTGTAATGGCTTGACTCTTCCTGACACCTCATTATACAAAAGATATGATACGTTACTTAACATTTAAAGATTGAAAAAAAATGTGTTGATTCCCATCAATTAAATAAGGCTTACCAACTTTTCCAAGGAGTAATGCTAACTTGAGATCATAGGTGACATGGTGAGTTCTAGTCATGGCAATTCGTAAAATGATTTGTAAGAAAGATTTACTACATTCAAGGAAGGAGTATATTGGTAAAAATTGTCTATTCATTTGGACGAATAGATAAAGGCAAAAAATAAAGGGAAAATGTTTTTTTAGAAAATTAAAATTTTAAAATTAAACTATATAACATAATGGAAATTGGAAAAATAATATAGAGTGAGTCGAATGAGTACGTACCACCCACCTCCACCCCAGACTTAAAATTTTCTCTTCCTCAGAAAAACTTAAATCCAGAGTGGAGGAAAGACAAAAATAAGGATCACCAGGGGGACTTGGTAGCTCAATATCCAGTTGAATGGAATGTGTATGAGGGTGGGGACCTAGCTCGGTGGAGCTTCATGGTGTACCCAATAACTGGTTGTTTGTAGAAGCTCGAGGAGGAGTTCATATTTCCTTTTGCCTCATATTCCCTCTAATAGGATCCATAGATCTTCCTTCAGTAGTAAAGGGAGTGTTGGTGATGAATGTGGATTGGGGCAGATTCACAGGCTCCTAGTGGATAATACATATAGTGCAAAATTAAGAGGATGATTATGCTCTGATTTCCCTGCAACATATTGATCTACATATAGGAAAATTAGTATTGATATGAAGGGAATAAAAGAATTTAAATCAGCATCATAAGTATTATTTATCCACTCAAAAATCATGCAATCAACATTGGGATTGGTAAGATTCATTGCTCATATAGCATGTAGCTCAAATTTCTATGTGCAAGATGTTCCTAAGGGTTTAGGAGGAAGTAAATTGGGAGTTATGTCTTTACAATCAATGAGTGGGGAGCATGCGACTCTCTTCAAGTGTTGTCTCCCCATCCAGATCAGCCATATGTGAAAAAGAAACCAGTTGTGGTGGAGTGTGAGGCTTTTGGCGAGGAAGCCTTTCTCCAAAAAAATCAACTGATATATCATGGAGGGGTGGCGTTTCATTATCCAGGCTAGATTCAACCAAAGCAAGGTGGTCATTAATAGCACCTAGATTTATGTCACTAATAGGAGGAGTTTTTGTAGCTTTAGAATATGGATGACTATCATTCTTCTACTTTTCATACTCAAGTAGTGAGGCCTCAAGTGGAAGGGTTGAAATACCAAAATTCTCATCGCTCAAAGAATGTGACTCCTTGGTAGAATCCGCCACAGATGACATAAAAATGGGATCGTCATCGTCAAAATAAAACATCTTAGGTTGTTCTGGTTCCTCCAGGGATCTTTGTGATCGCACCTGTAGTAAAATAGCTAACATGGCTTGTTGATTTTCTAATATTTTCTATTTCTCTTATGATATTTCATGTCACTCTGATACTATTCTTTCTAAGGCTTTAATCTGTTCTTCCTATTGAGGTGTATATCAGGTTTCACAATAGGGTACATATCCACCAAAATTTTGTTGGTTATCCTCACCATACCCCCCATAAGATGTCATAGAATCCCTCATATTGATATGTGCAACATTGTTCCTCATTATAGTCTTCAAAAGTTTTTTCATTATATCCATCTTGGTGGGAAGATTTGATATTACAAGGTACCACCATAAAATGAGGTGACACGTATGGGAAATGTAGTGATATATGGTTGTAATAACCACACAATCAACATTGTGAATCATAATGTGCCGACCACTCCATTTGAAAATATTTTTTTTGAAAGAAATAAATTACAAAAAGAAATCTATAAAAAAAGGAAAAAGATCTAAACCAGAAGAAATTAAAACTAAAAATTATGAAAAGAAACTCATACAAGTTAAGAATTTACAAAAAAACTAAAAAATTCAGAAATAATGCTACAAAATTTTTGAAACAAATATTACAAAAATAAACTAGAAAATAGTATTGTCAGAGTGAAAACTAGCAAGAAGAATGAGATGCACTACCTGAATGGGTCTCGGTAGGCAAAATAAATTACAAAAATTTATGAAAGGAAACTATGTAACAAAATTAAAAATTATGAAAGACTTTATAACAAAGAAAATAATTGAACAACTAAAAATTTAGAACAAGTTAAGGAAATTATGAAACTAGATTAAAATTATGGAACAAACTAAAAAGAGCAAAGCTAAACTAAAATTCTGAAAAGAAAAAGAAATCCAAAATATACAAGTGATCGAGAATAAAAAAACAACCAACGTCATCCCCAACAACGACTCCTAGTTGATGAGTGTTGTTGCGCACCAATCACTAGGAAAAGTCCTAAAGGTTAACCTTCTAACCAGGTTGCAAACTTATTGCTAACAATAAATCAACTGAGTATATATAGGTATTGATCCAAGAGACGGTACAAGAAAATGTTTGTAATCTAAAACTTAATCATGAAAATAAGCAAGAAAATCTGGTTGTTGAGAGTTTGGTTCTATTAAGAACAGATAATGGAAAATTTCACTATAGAATAAGTAAATAAATGTTGCACTAAGAATAATTAAAGAAAAGAGTTATATTAAAAACAAGTAAAAAAGAGTTATTCTAAGAACAGCAAAGGAGATATTATCTATGAGCAGAGTTAAATTGCAAGTAAAGAAAAGAGCCATTGAGAAACAAGTAGTTGAAAAATGAGAATGAATGGATAATAAAGATATCAGGGTTACGGGTTTAATCACCATATCCCGTGTGAAACTAGATCAATTAAATATATGAGATACAACAAGTTAGATGAAGATATACAAAAACATCCTCAAATGTATTTACAAAAGTCAAACTCCCTATAAACTCATCGGTCCCGATGTTTACAGATCTGTGCCTGAACATCACAACAAAGGTTCCTTCCTAGGTCTCATTCAGATCCTTGTGCATTCGTTTGGTTGTTCTGAATCTCAAGGTCTAAGGTCTCATTACCCAAAAATAACATTTGGCAAAAACAAAAGATCAATTCATTTAAGTCGGCAAAAAAATCCAAACAAAGACCATCTAACAAGTATCATCATATAGAAAAGATCTAGTTTAACTGTGGATGTGGGGCTACTCCTCCCACCCAGATATAGGGAACTACTCACAATCCATTGAAGTTGAGGAAAGAACATTGGAAGGAAGATAAGGAGCCATAGACTAGAAAGAAAAAGAATCCAAAAGGATCTTGTCTAGTGACTATGAACTGCCTTCCCCTCTTAATTCCTAGCTTCCAACAAGAAGACCAAGAAAATTTATGGAACTAAAAATCTTTATTGAAGAACCTGAGTACAAGATGCAAGAATAAGAATGTAAAATCTAGATCAAGATATAAGAATTCTACAAGTGATGATACAAAGTATGATAGAAGAAGAGATGTCTTTTGCTTTGGAGTCCCCTTCCATTTATAGGGGGAAAGGAGGGGGAAAACCCTATAGAAATGGCTGATGGAGGCAGTTATATTTCCTTATCTTTGTTGTTGGTCATTCAACTGCATTTAATCACTTGTTTCGGCCCAAAGTCATGTTGTTAAACCTTGATTGCATTGATGCTTTTATTATTTTGACATTTGACCAGTATGTGTTTGACTTCTTTCCACCACATAAAAGAATATAGAATTGGCCAACTTAAGACACCCCAAAGCACCATCTTCTCTCTGATCATGATTCCAAGGCATAAAGTCTTAATTGGTTGGAACCACTCAAGGTAAGTATGGTCCGCCGCGGCAAGAACAAAGGCACGAGAGGCGTTCGGATCTCGGTGGCAGTGGAGAGACAACAGGAGTCCTGCGGCGGAGGTCGAGGGGGCCCGGGCAGAGGCAGGAGCGCGTGGTCTGGATCTCGGGAGGCTACTACGCGGAGGGAAGTGAATAGACGGTTGGATAAGGGGAAGGAGGCTGTGGTGGGTGACCCCAGCCTGGTCGCCGACGAGCCCGTTGCCTATGAACGCCAATCTCTAGGTGGCTCGCGGGGCACGGGGTGCTTGGAGTAATGGTAGGCGCTACGCCTCTGTGGTGGGTAGACGGTCCTTGGATCGCTCTACTGCTGAGGCGGGCACTTCCGCGGGTGGTGCTGACCCATTGGAGGTGGTGGCTACAGGAGGCGGAAGACCACCGAGGGCTTGGACCTTCAAGCCAAACCCTAGTCCCTGGACCGAGGGTGGTGTGGGGGAGGACACCGCCTCGGCAAACCCTACACACTGTGCACTCAGAAAGGTACCGCTGGTCCACCATGCTGGTGACCAGTTCGTCGCTATGATTCACAGGGATCACATGGAACATATCAAGAGTAGGTGGGAGAAGACTTTAATCTTCCACGTCATTGACGCCAACCCTCACCTTGTCCCCATGAAGGCCTGGGTAATCCAATCGTGGCGACCCGTCAGTCATGTGGAGGTAACGAAGAAAGAAAACGGATTCTTCTTCGCTTCCTTTGAAGAAGTCTCGGATAGAGATCGGGTTCTGGGGTTGCGACCCTGGTTCTACGACGGAAGGGTTGTGCTTATGAGACAATGGAGCCCCTCTACGTCATTGGAGAGAGACCTACTATCCACCATCCCTTGTTGGGTAAGATTTCCAACCCTGGGGCTTCTCAACTCAGTGGATATCCTGAGCACGACATCAAGTTTCCTCGGCAACCCGTTGCCCATGGATACGAGGACGGTCAGAGGCACCAATCCTGATTACGCGCGAGTCCTGGTCGAGTTCTCTGCTAAAACGGATACACTGCTATCAGTCGATCTCTGGGTGGAAGGCGGCGACGCGATCCCATGCCCGGTGGAATACGAGTACTACCCAAGGTGCTGTAAAGTGTGCATTGCTTTTGGGCACATGGATGATCGTTGCCCATCAAGCATGGGCATGGGGCGCACTGGCCGCTCCAGGTCAAGGAGGCCTCCACCATCGTGACAGCAGCAATAAGGCAATGACACGGCGACGGAGGACATTGATGGCAGAAATCACTCTGTGGATGCGGCCGGTACAGATGGCGGCGCCTCCCCACCGGCGGCTGATGTGGAGGTGCCACCTCCAGTGGTACTGCAGGCGGTGGCGGCGGAGGTCAACGGGTCAAACAAACCCCCTAATTCTTCGGGAATCCCATTAATGGAGGTCTCAAACGTTTTTGACCACACTAGGGATAATTTGGTTGGAGATAAAACCAACCAACTTAAGGAGTTGAAAAACAGAAAATTGAATGAGAGGAGTCGAAATGGAAACGTATATGTTTGGTTCTAAGTAAATAGAACTCAGCAATTTGATGCATTTTCATTTGGTTCCGTGCAGTTCATGCATTTCTATAGCAGATTATATCAGATGCATGCTATTCGGTCGTTTTTACCCTTTTCAAAAAGATCTTATTAATTTCACCTGGAATCTGAGGGTAGCGAAGACATGCTGCAGCGTCAGATATTCTGGAGATGGAACCGCGTCCATTTTGCCTGCAGTCCATTTTCCATATTTGTAGTACAGTTGAACAGCATGCTGCAGTTGGTTTTCACAGTGCGTGTTGGAGCTGCGTCCAACCAAACTAAAGGAGTTGAAAAACTTGTGTAGTTGCAAGTAGATTAGTTGGTTTTTAATGCAACCAAACGAACCCTAAATTGGATTTGAATTCGGAAAATGTTCCAAACATGGACCAATTCAATTCGAACTCAAGATGGTCCGATCATAATGGGCAGTCAAGGGGTATTTACTAAGGCCCAAAGGTTTGACCAGATTGGGGAAAATAACACCAGCTCTCCCTTTGCGGGTGTCGTTGCTGATTGTCAGGGTTTGAATGCCCACGTGGCAGATGTAACCCCACCTTAGTCAAACACGCTAGCTAGGGTTGGTGGGCTGTGATGCACGGCAATCTTCTGAACAGGCGGTTGATCCACTCATCTCAAAAGCAATGAGGCCCCCTGGCCTAGCTATTCGTTGCGGGTCAAACAATGCTGATCTTGCACCTTCACACCCCAAAGGGGCAGGGCACGAGGAGATGGTTACAGAGTCTTTCTTGTTATACGGTGAAGCCATGGTGAGGGATGAACATGTCACCTATATCGAAGAACAGCTTCTCAACACCATCCCCCCGTATACCCCGGGCGCTATCCCCCCCCATGTCCGGTCGAACACTTCGGACATGAGGGGAACTCTGCTGTCATTGGGCCGGCGTGCCCTTTCGCATCTCAGAAGTTCTCGGAAGGCGATAAAAGATCTCCTTCCCCCTCAGCCCCTATTTTGTTTGACCTGGATAAGATAGTGGACGTTGGCGAGGAGGAGATCGCGATTGAACAACAGCAGGTGTCCCTGGGTCTAGAGGATGCCCCGCCTCCCTTGGATAGACCTGGTGAGGACAAAGGGACGAAGACACTCAGGACCCTTTGCAATAAGGAGGAGATGCTCAAGGAAAAATAGAAGAGCCTAAAGCACCCATGCCTATTGATGGAGGCGGTGCTCAATGCTGGCCACGAGTGCGATGAGGTTCTGAAGGAGAAAAGGAGAAAGGCTCGACAGCGTGAATTGAACAGGGTTTCCACAATCCGGAACTGCGTGCCGGCACACAACGCGGCAAAGGTTTCCAAATGAGCCTTCTCGCTTGGAACGTGAGAGGGGGAGTGGAATCTCATCAACAGTGTGAGATTAGGAGAGTCATCTGTGAAGCAAACTCCTCTCTTGCTATCATCACGGAGACAAAGATCTTGGTCACTAACATAGCCAAGGTAAAAACTTTGTTCCCTACAGGTTGGTGCTCTTTTTCTAACCATGAACAAATCCAAGGAGGGCTTGGATGGTGTACGCACTCAACTCCACACCTCAAATGATTATTGCGCACTGCCGCAACAAAGGCGGAGCTGATATTCATATCACGGCGGTATATGGATATACGAGGATGAGGGAGCGCAGGGACCTATGGACAAACATCACCGAGTTGGCAAACATGGTGGATGGACCATGGATTGTCATGGGCGATTTCAATTGCACCCGCTTTGCATGGGAAAAAAAGGGAGGTCGTGAACGTGGCCTAAGGGCCATATCAGACTTCAATGATGCGGTGGCTATGTCTAGTTTAATGGAACTCCTGATCCAAGGGGGGAAATTACCTGGAGCAACCTCCAGGATGCAGACAGAAGGATAGTGTGCAAACATGACTGTGTTCTTGTGAATGACCAATTCACACAATCTTTCTCTGATGCGGCGGTGACCCTGGCATTCCTGGCGGCAATCAGCGACCATGCAACGTTGCTCACCACCCTCACGGAACCAGAAACCAAGAGGTCGAAAAAACTGTTCCGTTCGCTCAACTTTTGGTTGGAGTGGGAGGGGTTCGAAGAAGTAGTCAAGGAGGGGTGGTGTTCTCGGTTTGAGGGAAACCCTCTGTTCTGTCTGGTGAAGAAACTACAACACACGAAGAGATGCATTAAGACTTGGGCAGCAGAGAAATGTAATGTGACGAAGCTCAAACATGACGCTCTACGTGAGTTTGAATGCACGAGCAGGGGCCTCCAGCAGCATCCCTTTGATCAGGTTCTTATCGATAGAGAAAGGACCTTACGCACACACTTGGATGCTTTGTCCAAGGTGGAGGAGTGTTACTACTACCAACGAAGCCATACTAGGTGGATTTCTGATGCTGAAAGGAACACGTCTTTCTACCAAGGTGCGGTGAAAAGAAAAGCGATTAGGGAGATAATACATGAGCTCATATCAGTGGATGGACGAAGGGTGAACATGCATGAAGACCTTTCCATGGAGGTAGTCTCATATTTTAAGGAGTTGTACAACGGGCGAGATCCCCACCAACCTGCCAGCCCGATCAAACCCACAAGGTCCCTCAACGACAAGCAGAAGACTAAGTTGTGCATGACAATCTCACCATTAGAGGTGAAAGAAGCTCTGTGGTCCATAGGACTTGATAAATCACCCAGTCCCAACGGGTTTAATGCGAGGTGGTTCCGTGCAGCCTGGCCCGTCATAGGAGACGACGTGTTTTCTTCTATCCAATGGCTGGAGGAAGGGGGCAGTATGCTCCGTGAGTGCAATCATGCCTTCCTTACTCTCATCCCGAAGACAAAGACACCTTCATATATGTGGGACTTTCGCCCCATAGCGTGCTGTGGAGTTATCTACAAGATTTAGGCAAAGATCCTAGCGAGTAGACTTAAACAGGTTTTGCCATCCCTTGTTTCCCAGAACCAAGGAGCTTTTATCCTGGGTCGAAATATTGTCGATTGTGCCCAATTAGCTAGTGAATTCCTTAACAGCTTTGATATTAAAAGAGACAAGCCTAAAGCTTGCATCAAACTAGACATCTTGAAAGCTTATGACCACGTCTCATGGGACTGTCTGTGGGTGATCCTGGAAGACTATGGGTTTCCCACCACTTGGATCAGGTGGATTCAAGAATGCACTCAATCGACCTCCTTCTCAGTGCTGGTTAATGGATATCCTAGTGGGCTCTTCACAAGCAGCAGAGGTCTCCGACAAGGCGACCCCTTATCACCTCTTTTATTCACCCTCATCATGGAGCAACTCACACTGATCTTTGATGATATGCAGGCCAAAGGGAGGCTTATGACGTTCTCGGTGAGGGGCACGCTTGTGCTTTCACATCTCACATTTGTGGATGACGTCCTACTGTTCCTCCAAGGTTTGGTGGGAAACTTGCGGGTGGCTAGGGATGGACTTGACAGATTTGCAGCCATCACGAGACTCCATGCTAATCCATCGAAGTCCATGTTGTTTGTCTCTAAGGCAGCACAACACTATGGAGGATTGTAGTCCGCAATGATTAACATGCCCATACACCAAATTCCTTGCACGTACCTCGGTTTCCCGCTTACTACCAACACGGTATATGCAAGACACTACGGGGCCTGCATGGATCATTTACGGTCAATGATTGACAAATGGCCTATCTAGCGGATCTCGTTCACTGGGAGAGCTTTGCTGATACGCTCCAACATTCTAGGCCGTATTACCTTTTGGGTGATGCAAGGTCATATCCCACAGGCTGTGATGGAATGGCTTCAATCCATAGCGAGCCATTTTCTGTGGGGGGGGGGGGAGGCTCATACCCTCTCGTGGGAGAAGCTATCCTATCCGATGGAGGAAGGAGGTTTGGGTCTCAAGAAGTTCAAAAACTTAGCTAGATGGGCTACAAGGAAGAAGGTGGACAAGTTCCTCACCAATTCTGAATCTGCCTAGACAAGGTGAATGAGAAGGAGGTATGGAAGATCGCTGGACTTCCATCATTCTATTAGGCACAGATTTTCTTGCACTTGGAGAAATATGGTTAAGGAATATGAGGACTGTCGAGGAGCATATGTGGTAAATGACAGGGGTGTCTACGTATGCTCAGATGAGTTCCCTAATTTCTGGGAGGATGTTCACCCACGGAAACCAAAATGCAACTTCCTCGAAAACCTATGGCATCCCCGATGTATTTCGAGATGGGCTGTGACAGTATACAAGGCGAGGTTGGGGGCGCTACTCATTGCTGATAGAGTGGCCACACGGGCATTGAAGACCCCTACAACCTGCTCATTATGCAATAGAGATGACGAATCGGCCCGACATTTGTTCTTCTCTTGCACAGTTGTGAGATATGTGTGGAGAGGCATCACAAAAGACCAGTCGCTTGCCACAGTGTGGAACCCTTGGATGCTCCAAGAGGACTTGGAGGGAGTGTCGAATGACCATGTTATGAAGTTGTACTTGTTAACCCTAGCAGCCTCTATGTACTTCCTTTGGGAAGAAAGGAATAAGAGGACACATGGGGAACATGGACAGACCACCGCGATGCTCACAGCACTGATCAGAAGGTCCATCAGGAACGTTCTCTTCGCACATACGGAATGGTGGGAAGGCCTACCTCACGGCCTAGAAATTGCTTGGGATGTCCACTAAGGTCATAGCATCTGGGAATCACTTCACGACATTCCTCTACCCACGTGCAAGATGTGATATGTCTTGGACACATGATTCTGTCCTCCTACGAGTTCCTTGGTAGCTGACAGCTGAACCCATGTGAGCGGGTGTACCTGTATGGCCCTGTGTTGTTTCTTTCTTATACAGGGTAACCGGTTGTGGCCCGTCCCTTATCTTGGTGGCTTACCCACAACAGTTTAGGTACTATGTACGATAACCTCCAAACATACCAGCTGACTTGTATGACCCTAGGTCGGCCAAGCCACGATATGCTTGAGGGGTTACTTTAGGCCCACAGGCTCATTTCAGTTTTGTTTGCACCCTGTAAACAACTTTGTATGAGCACTTAGTGCTAAGAGATAGTTCTCTAGTCCTTCATCGAATAAATTACCAAATATTCTGATAAAATTGGCCAACTTTCCTAGTAAAAGAACTAAAAATTTGCAACATTAATCGATTTCCCTCAAATGGAGGGATTTATTGAGTTGCCTTCTTTAAATATTATGATCATGATGTTGTTGATTCCCACAACAGTGAGTCGATCAACTTGTGATGTAAGACCCCTAACCTAGCTAAGTTCTTAATCTTTATTGCTTAGCATAGTTAGATGCTTATACCTTAATATAATCATGTGATGCACTTTCATAACATGTGACATACTTATGTTTTCAGTTTGGTGTAGTTTTGTTGATGTTTGAGATAATTATGCTATATATGTGTTGTTTTGGACCAAGTTGCAATTTACCCATATTGAGGATTTATCTTGCAATTTTTCACTTGTTGGTTGTGCCTCCTATGTTTTAGGATCATGGGATAGAGAGTGATTCATGGGATCACCTTGTTGGACCTTGGTTGATGAGGTAGCATCATGAGTTGATGATAGGGTTTGCATAGTTTGCATGGATGCTTGAGTTGCGTTGGATGTTGATCCTTTTGTGTAACACCCAAAGTGTTTTCCTTGGTTTTGTGTTTGTAGCAACCTAGGTGACTAACCTTGGGACATGTTTGTTGCAGTTTAACTGTCTAAGAGGTTTTGAGTTGTGCTTTTGGTAGTAACGACCATTTTCCTTGGTTGGCAAAGTGTGGTGGTCGCTATAATGGTGCTTTGTTTTGACCCATGGGTGGTGAGGACCTAAGTGGTCACTACACTAACAAGGTTTTAACTACCTTTCTTGCATGCATATCTAGAGTGCTTGCATGGTTGAGCTTTTGAGGGACATGTGTCTTTAGAGTCTCTAACATCTTGACACCTCATATCCCTTTACCTCTCTCCTACCCATGGGTACTTATACCCCTTCTTTTACATGCAAGTGATCCCTTTAGATCTATCTTCATTCTCTCTTCTTGCTTGGTGTTTTCCCTTAAGATTGGTGGTGCAAGCAGAGTTAATAGAGCTTGAAGAAGGATGTCAAACTCTTGCATGTGGTGATCTAGGGTTTGATCATCTTCATGTGTTCGATCCTTTGGTGATCCTTGAGCTTGGTAAGTGATTTAATCTCCTTGATCTCGTTTTCCTTGAAACCCTACTCTCTCTTTCTTCTCTTAGCTAGACTATGGTTATCAATGGTGTCTTTCTTGAGTAACTTCTCTCCAATAGAGGTCAAATCCATGGTTCTCTCATGATAGTACCTATGTGTGAAGAATATCTCCTCTTTTTTGGCTTAGGACTAGTTTGGGTGGGGACTTTTCAACTCGCAATAATCTATCTCAAAAGCTGGTCTGAGCTAGTGATGGATTCCAACAATTTCTGCTTTTTTGGTGTAGGCGAGACCACCGAGCTGCTGCTGGTCGTGTCAGCCTCCGTGAAAAAGAGAAGAGATGGAAGTGAAGTGTGGTAGTTGCAAGTGTCTCAAAATATGGCGTGATTCAAGAATCATACAAGTTGTATTATTTCGGTCATGTTAGGGTAGTTACGAGTTCCATACTAATATGATATAATAAGTACTGGTATTTAAGAAGTGCTCATCCAAACGTATTGTTAGGGTTTTTACCCTCGTCTCTTTGAGAATTCTTTGACCTTGGTTTGTTCTTTTTCTCTTGAGGTGATATTGCTTGGCCATGGAGTTGATCCAAGATTGGCTTTCCTTCTCTCTCTTGGAGCTTCATGGCTTTGGAATGATCTTCACCTCAAGGTGGGTTATAAAACTCTCACCTCTTCTATTGTAACCCATGATCTTGCATGCATGTTATCTTATCTCTAAAATGTGAATCTAAGTTTCTTGGTGATAATATCTTGACTTAGGGTTAAGCTTATGTAGTAATCCTTGCATAGATTAACTCTTCCTCTTTGCCCTAATTCTTGCACCTGAACCTAAGTGGTGATGGAGTTGATGATTCCTACATATATATTGAACATTGGTTTTATCACCATCTGTGGTTTAGTTATCTTATGAAATATGGTGGTCTTATTTCCCACATGCATGTGCTTGATGTTTTATTTCTCTCTGTCACATGGCATGGTTTCTATGTTGCTCCTTGTGATGGTTGTTTAGGGTTTGAATCTTACCATCTCCATGAGGTTTTCTTCTTGGTGACTCTTTAGTTTTCTTGGTGTTAAGCATATGTTTCGTTGCTTTGACTATGATAGTGGTGAGCTTGGATTTTGGTTGCTTTCTACAACCCTAACCCCAATCACTTAGTCGCTACTTACGTTATGGATGCTACATGTCTTCTGGTCTCTACCCTTGTGTTTATTGTTGTGTTTGTTACACATTGTTTGGGTTGTCGCTACATTTGATAGAGACTTGATGGTAGTTATACGTGGTTGGTTCTTGGTGTTGTGGTCACTACACGGGTGATATGCTGCGATCACAATGTTGCTTTTGTTGATGTTCGTTACATCTCTTGATGTTTTTATAGTGGTCACTTCCAGTGATAGTGTGTTGCGACCGCGACAAGGTGCTAACCTACTATGGTCATTGTATATGGACTCATCTTATATGGTTGCTACAAGTGTTTGTCTCTACATGTGTGAGTGTGGGTGGTTTATGGTTGTTATAGTTTGCCCTAACCCTAGTGGCCACTAGGGCAATTGTGTTGGTATGTATGCCCATAGAGCAAGTCATATGATGATTGTAATGGGATACTTTGTAAATGATTTGAATAATAATAAAGGAAATTTCTGATCTATATGTTTAAACTATTTCTGAGATGATGGTGTAACATGATAGATGTCTAAAGAATGGTTTTACTCAATGACGTATGCTTTTGGGTTGAGGACCTAAATGATGAGATCCTACAGATGTTAAGAGTATACATTCTTGTTTAGACCCTAGTCGGTTGTTATTGTGGAAATAACCATATACATCAATAACACTGAAGACTAGATTGTGTGTTGGTTGATGACAAAGTCTCATTAGTCATGATATAGTGATATCAAACCAAGCACATAGGTACTTGTTAGAGAACAAGGTACCAGACAGACCCACCGTGAGAGTGACACATGGAACCATGACTTGGTAGTCACAGTCATCTTTCACAGTGATGGTGGTGAGTGTGATTCTTAGACCTGAAATCACTACACTCAACACATGTTGTTGGGTACACTTTGACATCATCAAACGCAGTCATGAAATATGGGTTGTTATAAAGGTGATGATTGGGTGGCTTTGACACATGGGGCTTTTGAGGGGTGAGTGATAGATATGGGATTTGTCCCTCGTAAGGGAGTTTGATGTCCTTGGCCACTTGATGTGTAGGATTGAGAAAGGCATGTGCATGCACGTGTGAATCAATATGTGATATTGATGTCACACACATCTCACCCAGTCTACTCTGAGATCAAGGAAATGAATGAACGTTGACAGGATGACTGTTCCATGACTCAAGTTCATTCAGGATATCAGTGACAAAGGAATTATACATTCACTGTAACACGATTCACGGATTGTAGGATTGAAAGTTGTTCTCCAACTTTCTATTTCACTTGGGTAGCACTGATGTGTGACTAGGCACCACTCTTTGCTTGTGAAGTCATAAGTGTTATGGACTTTCACTGCCAACATGAAATGGACCTGCAGGGTCACACACATAGGATTTAACCTGGAATAGGAGTTTGTTCACAAACATGTTTAGATTGATTACTAAAGGAGTTTAGTAGTTCAATTAAACACTCAATCAATTGATAGCTCAGTATCATAGTGTTCAAGATGTTGGACTGATTGATTATAGTTTCAGATTGATTGAAACTGTGATTGAATGATTCTACACAATCTGCACTCCCAACCGATCGACTCATGTGATGAATGGAAATTGTTCCATTTCTAAAGATGGGATCTTTTATGGAAGTGCCCCAATGTCTTATTAAGAATGGAAATTGTTCCATTTCTAAAGATGGGATCTTTTATGGCAGTGCCCCAATGTCTTATGGTCTATACTTGATAGATTTGGAGACAAGTGTATACAACATAAACACCAAAAAGCAAAAACTCAACGACTCAAACAAAACATATCTTTGGCATTGTCGTCTAGGGCACATAAATGAGAAGCACATTTCTAGACTCCATAAAGATGGTTATCTAGACTCTTTTGATTATGAATCAATAGAGACATGTGAATCTTGTTTGTTGGGCAAGATGACCAAGACTCCCTTTTCAAGTAAAGGTGAGAGAGCTAGTGATCTATTAGGACTCATACATACTAATGTATGTGGGCCTTTTAGAACTAATGCAGAGGTGGGTATCAGTACTTCATTACCTTTACTGATGACTTCAGTAGGTATGGCTATGTGTACCTGATGAAACATAAGTCAGAAACCCTTGAAAGGTTCAAGGATTTCATGAATGAAGTACAGAACCAACTTGGTAAAAGTATTAAGGCACTTCAATCCGATCGAGGTGGAGAATACTTAAGCCAGGAGTTTGAGGACCTTCTGCGAGCTCGTGGTATTATATCACAATGGACTTTGCCTGGAACACCACAACATAATGATGTGTCTGAAAGAAGGAATCACACATTGTTGGATATGGTGCGATCAGTAATGAGTTTTGCTGATCTTCCAATTTCTTTCTGGGGTTATGCTCTTGAAACCGCCGCGTTTACACTTAACTATGTACCATCTAAATCGGTTCAAAAGACACCATATGAGATATGGTACGGGAAGCATCCCGATTTGTCTTTTCTGAAGATTTGGGGTTGTGAGGCTTACGTTAGGAAAATGTTTCCTGATAGAGCTTGGACCCAAATCCAATAAATGTTATTTTGTTGGATATCCCAAGGAAACGAGGGGATATTATCTATACTACCCTACTGACAACAAAGTGTTTGTTGCCAGGATAGCTGTGTTCCTAGAGAAGGAATTTATTTCCACAGGAAGCAGTGGGAGGAAAATAGAGCTTGAAGAGGTTCAAGCCCAACAAGAAAGCATTGAACCAGTAGATGTACGAGAGGAATATGGAGATTCACAAGGTGTTGTGGGATCTCATTCTCCTCTGGTAACACAAGGACCTCATAGATCTAGTAGGACCTGCCTTGAACCTGAGAGGTTTGGATACCTTGTGACTCAGGAAGGTGGTGAGTTGATCATAGATGATGATCCAACTACCTACACAGAGGCTATGGAGGGACCAGATTCTGAGAAATGGCTTGAAGCCATGAGATCCGAGATGGAATCCGTGTACTCCAACAAAGTATGGACTTTGGTGGAACCACCCGAAGGGGTAAAACCCATAGGGTGCAAGTGGTTCTTTAAGAAAAAGACCGACATGGATGGCAATGAGCAAACTTATAAAGGCAGATTGGTTGCGAAGGGATTTCGACAAGTTCAAGGTGTTGACTATGACGAAACCTTTTCTCCAGTTGCCATGATTAATTCTATCAGGATCATGCTTGCTATTGCAGCTTATTATGACTATGAGATTTGGCAGATGGATGTTAAAACCACATTCCTTAACGGGAATATAAATGAGGATGTGTACATGACACAGCCTGAAGGTTTTGTAGATCCAAAGAATGCTAATAAAGTCTGTAAGCTACAAAGGTCAATCTATGGATTGAAGCAAGCATCTCGGAGTTGGAATCTTCGATTTGATGAGGAAGTCAAAGTGTTTGGCTTTACTCAAAATGAAGATAAACCTTGTGTGCACAAGAAGGTTAGTGGGAGCTTGACCACATTCCTCATATTGTATGTGGATGACATACTTTTGATGGGGAATAATGTCTTAGCCTTAGAGAAGGTAAAGAATTGGCTTGGGAATACTTTCTCAATGAAGGACTTAGGAGAAGCATCCTACATTCTAGGAATTAAGATCTATAGAGATAGATCTAGAAGGATTCTCGAACTAATTCAGAGCACGTACATTGACAAAGTGTTGAAGCGGTTCAGCATAGAGAACCCAAAGAGAGGCCACATCCCCATGCTACATGGAGTCACCTTCTCTAGAGCTCAATGTCCCCAATCTTGTGAAGAGAGGGAGCGTATGAATAGGATCCCATATGCATCAGCCATCAGATCCATCATGTATGCTATGTTGTGCACACACCCAGATGTCTCGTATGCTCTCAGCATGATGAGCAGGTACTAGTCAGATCCCGGGGATTCTCACTAGACAGCCGTAAAGAACATCCTCAAGTACTTGCGAAGGACTAAGGATAAGTTTCTTATTTACGGCGGCGAGGAAGAGCTGGTTGTAAAGGGTTACACCGATGCAAGCTTCCAAACTGATAAAGATGATTACAGATCGTAGTCAGGATTTGTATTTTGCCTTAATAATGGAGCTATGAGCTGGAAGAGTTCCAAGCAAGAAACAATTGCCGATTCTACTACAGAGGCCGAGTATATTGCTGCTTCACATGCAGCAAAGGAGGTTGTGTGGATCAGGAAGTTCATTTTTGAACTTGGTGTAGTCCCCAGTAGCTGTGATGCAATTGAGCTTTATTATGACAATAATGGAGCTATTGCACAAGATAAGGAACCCAGATCACATCAGAAGTCCAAGCACATATTGCGGCGCTTCCATCTCATAAGAGAGATCGTACAACGAGGAGATGTGAAGATTTGCAAAGTACCAACTGAAGACAACATAGCTGATCCACTGACTAAGGCCCTTTCTCAGCAGAAGCATGATGGTCATGCTAGGTCACAAGGACTGAGGTTCCTTGGTGACTGGCTCTAAGTGCAAGTGGGAGTCTGTTGGTATGTATGCCCATAGAGCAAGTCATATGATGATTGTAATGGGATACTTTGTAAATGACTTGAATAATAAAGTCAATTTCCGATCTATATGTTTAAATTGTTTCTAAGATGATGGTGTAACATGATTGATGTCTAAAGAATGGTTTTACTCAATGACGTATGCTTTTGGGTTGATGACCTAAACGATGAGATCCTACAGATGTTAAGGGTATACATTCTTGTTTAGTCCCTAGTCAGTTGTTATTGTGGAAATAACCATAGACATCAATAACACTGAAGACTAGATTGTGTGTTGGTTGATGATAGAATCTCATTAGTCATGACATAGTGATATCAAACCACGCACATAGGTACTTGTTAGAGAACAAGGTACCGGACAGACCCACCGTGAGAGTGACACATGGAACCATGACTTGGTAGTCACAGTCAGCTTTCACAATGATGGTAGTGAGTGTGATTCTTAGACCTGAAAATCACTACACTCAACACATGTTGTTGGGTACACTTTGACATCATCAAATGCAGTCCTGAAACATGGGTTGTTATAAAGGTGATGATTGGGTGGCTTTGACACATGGGGCTTTTGAGGGGTGACACTACAAAAAATACATGAATTGGCTACAATTTATTTAATTACATATATACTATATGTAGTCAAAGCCAATTTTAGCTATATTTCTTAAAAATATAAATAAAATAAATGAAGCCAATAAGATTGATCAACTTCAACTACATTTCTCCTCTTTATTTTAGATGTAACCACTACTTTGTAGCTAAATTTACTAAACAATACCCCCTCTCCCGCGCGCATGTATTGGATCCAATTAAACCCGCACATCCTAGTTTCCCATTCTCTCTATTCCCCGCTATCTCCTTCTCTCCCACACACTCGATCGGCCACCGATCACGCTATCTGACTAACTGTCATGCCCGATCGTGCGAGCCTCCCGCAGTCCACGCGCTTGAGTGCTTCCGCACATCCCAATCCTTGCATTGGCAGGATGAAGACCTAAAACCGTCGTGGATCTTGAACTTGTCGTCCCGCTTCATCCACTGAATAGTTCGCATCTTCAAGTGATCATTTCCCCCATCCAGTGCTCGCCTCTTCTGCAAGATCGTCGGCCCTTCCCAAAGTTGCCACCTCCTCCCAAGGTTGCTGCCTTTCCATTATCGCAGACAATCCCCAAGGTCTTCATACCTCTATTTCTGTAAGTCTGAGATGACTGTATTTCCTTTTCTTCTATTGCTGAGATCATATTGTCTTTTGTTTGCTGATCGATCATGGAGTCAATTTTTAATATTTTCTATAGAGGAGTGAATATGTGTATCTTGTTTATATGCTCTATTATGAAATTGTTAGGCACACCATCATCATTAATCACCACTGCTAGAGGATTTGGACTAGGGATAGTAGGCAATGGTTATTTTTTAGCACATCACAAGTATGTAGACTCAATGTAGGGGAATCTCAGGCTTTATTGATGGGACAATCTAACACTTTCTAGATGAAAGCTTGTCACAAAAGATAAGTGGGTGCAGTAGGAACCAATATAAACCAACACATATTATAATAATGAGCAGTCCAAGACCCACCACTCTTTTCCAGTATTGTAATGGGCTGAACTAGAGATGTAAGGCTTTCATAATATAATAGTCCTTCTTTCCAATTGGTTCCATTTTTATGGTTACCCTACAGATTTGACACAACATCATGGTCCCATATTATAATAACTTCCCAATGTTATTAGGTTTTGAATTATCTATTTGTTGCATGATCAGATGTGAAGGATGAACACATAATCTTGTGGGTTGCTTAGTGTTCTTATTGTGAAGATTGCTTCTTACTTGCCACCATCATTCAAGAAGAACATACATTAAAGATTATAGGTTTAAATCATCTTCTATGGGTCCCAGTGGATCAACTTCTAAATGAAGACAATTTGTCTTCTGTTAGTTCCACTGTACAAGTTGCTTTTAATGGAACCCCTACATTGTTAGAGTGTATGGTAGCATAAGTTGTGACTGTTTGATAAACATAGAGTTGTCTCGCCTATTTCCATCACTACCAAACAAAATTTTTGTTTATAGAAATATTAAGTTTGTTTTCTTCATATGTTACCTTCATAATGCATTCTTCTGCAACTTAGTAGCTAATAAACCAAATTGTTGATGTAATTTTGATTTTCATAAGGTGAGACCATCCACATAAATGTTAATAACAAGCATTCCAACAATACTTGTATGCTTTTTGTTGCTTTATCAGAACAGACCTAGGAAGCCTGTTGTGTTACTTGCATCAAAAATCACTATAGGTGAAAGACAAGGGCCCCTGAAGTTCCTTTGATAATTTATTAATCATCACAAGTTACATTGGGTGTATATATGTACCTCTTCCCTCCTGATGGGATGTGCTTCTAGAAGTAAACTTGATAGGACAAAGAGAGCACATATTCATCATGGAAACACTACCATTGTTTAAATCAGTATCTAACCATATTTTCATTGGGACCAAAGCTTGTCTTTCTTATCAATCATAAAATGATAGAGTGATTACTAGATATAGAACACACTTAAGTGGACCTAAGGACATAGTTTTTATCTGTATCCCATGCTATTTCTTTTGTTTGTCAAACACCTTGTATAAATTCTTAAGCTAAGTGTTATACTTTGGCAATAATTTTCACCTAGTTATTTTTCTCTTCATACTCATGGAACATTTTAGGATTACTAGATAACTCTGTCTCTACATAATAATTGTATGTCATTATCTAGATGTAGACGACTAAGAATATAATGCAAAATCTATGTATCCATGTTTAAACCCAAAAACCTTTGAGACCCATTTTGTTGCATACATGCGTATTAGGCGAACTTATCACAGAATGGTGGTTCAACACCATCAAAATTCTGAGAACACCATTTTAAGGGGAGGATATAGACATATGGGTATCACATTTGAAGCCAGATTAAAGAGTCTTGACTAGTGACTACCAGTGTGTAGACTGTTGTGCAGTGTTTTGAAAAGTGTCCTAGGCGCCCGCCTGAGCGGCCAAGAGGCCCAACCGCCTGGTTAAGGCTTTGAGTGGCTACTCAGGCGGCAGCCCATTAAGCAGCCGCCTAAACCCCCTTTAACCCGCCTATGCGCCCGCCTGATTCCTTGTTTTGGGCGCCCACTTTTGGCCACCTAATTTTTGAGCGCTGGATTTTTGTATCGTTTCTTTCATTTTTCATTTTTTTGTAATCAAATGTTGTTGCTGCTACTATATATTGACTTGACTAGTATCTATGTATGTGCATGAATGACTGTAGTAGCATGTAATATAATATATAATACTATAAGTCTGTAATAATATAATACATTGCTGTTGTACATTGTTTAATATGAAACATTACTGTATGATACATTTTATAATGCACCAATACATACATAAATATCTACTGCATATTGTATTTATGTACCCTTCTACCTTATATAATATAATGTACTAATACATTTTATTGTGTAATATATATTCTACTGTTTACTGGATATTGATAATAAAACATTCTATATATTCTAATTGTTTACTTCATAATCTACATTAATACATTATATATCTTCTACTGCTTACTACATTTTAGTACATATAATCAGAATATATTCACTGCATTGAAAGTAAACTATTTGGGTATTAGTAGTACCCAAATACCATATTACAACTGTGTCAAAAACTATCTGGGTGCTTTATTTTTTTGTGTAGGCTGTCTAAATAAGTATTAAAGTTCCTTATAATAGAAGAATTTAGAGTTACAATCCTTTTTCTGTATAGGTGAATAGAACAACCCACAATGAGATTCAAATTAAGGTTAGCCATATCTGGCTTTTGCCATCTTAGGAGAAAGAGATATCTCATCTTGGTATCTGGAATGGTGATACCAAATCTTGGAAGCCCATTATTAAATTAAGGGTTTTCAATTCTTTTGAATTTCTTACCCACGATCTGTTTATTTACATCAAATAAAATAGAATCTCATATGATCTCAAGGCTAGCTCTGTGTCCTTCATATCTAGAAGCACATCTACATTTCTAAGAATATGCTCTTTGATTGTAATTGTATTTTTTTTGTCATCAAAACTCATTTTCCTTTTTTGTATTTTTTGTAAAGAGTGTATGTAAAAGTATAGCTCACTAAGCAAAATAGGAAAAAGAGATAAGAAAGGAGAGAGGCATGTAGGCCAAAATTATACACTAAAGCCCAGTCCATGCAGAGAATAAAGAAGAACAGATAAAAATAATCCCATAAAGATCAACGAGAACAAGACTCTGAAGTCCACTATAATGAGAAACACATGAAGAGATGGAAACCTTCAACACCATAATAGAGATTACTCCTAAAACATCAAAACTTCAGACATCAACCACTTCAGAATTTGGCTTCAATCTATAATAAATAACCAAGACCAACACGAGAAAAGGTCCAAAATAACTAAAAATCAAAGTGAACAAGTATTTTGCAGGCTTCAATATCAGAAAAGAAGAACCAAGAAAAACATGTTTCACACTATCCAGATCATTACTCATGGAAGAACCCCTGTAGAATTTTACTCCAAATTTGAGGACTCAGTGTCTCGATGTCTTCATGAAATCTCTAGTTTCTTTCCCACCAACTATGGTATAAAGAACATAGAAGAATAAATTTTGATTTTCTGGATGTATGCTGTGAACATCTAACCAGGATTCAAGACAAAACTGAATATCCAACTCCTTAACAGCTAAAGTCTAGATATTTTTTGTGAAATAACAAGAGAATAAGATATTTGTAGCACTCTCACAATCACTTTTGCAAAGAAAAAATCTAGAAGGAAAAGAAATCCCTCTTCTTCTAATATGGTCCAAAGTAGGGAATTTGTCATGAAAAAATTTCTAAATATTAATCTAAAATCTTCTAGGAAAATTTCCTTTCCATCCCCATACAAAAGATATCATTAATGAGAAAGGGCTTACTAATAGCTTCCCAAACATTTTAAGTTTAGGATTTGGATATTCTTCTAAAGTCATCTGATCTTCACCTAGACCCAGAGGTGAAATAGAAGAAAGATAGAAAATAAACTTCTTATTATTTTTGTTATCTGGAATGGAACATACTCCATCTTGAATAATATAAATGATCTTACAGTTGACAAGAAGACCAAGTTTGAGAATGGCATCCTTACCAATATGATTAAAGATAACTGTTTTATCTGGAGGCCAAGGATCAAGCCAAAGTATAGTATTACTCCCATTTCCAATAGAAAAATTAATAGAGTTCAACAAAGTCTCCCTATAATTTATAATTCTCATAAATAACCAAGACTGAGGAAAGCCAGAATTAAAGGACCAAAAATAACTCATAGAAAGATATCTTTCATTAATCCATTTCACCCAATAGGTGTCTTTCTTGGAAGTAATATCCTAGCAGTTTAGAACCAAACATGCTAAAGAAACATCTGCTATTTTCCTAAGGCCCGATCCCTATTCCTTTTTGGGCAAACTAACATTCTCTCATTTGACTAAATTAAGAGAGTGTTTATCATCCTTCAGACCCCAGATGAAATCTTGAAAGAGATTTTCAATTTCAATCATGGGAGAGGTAGGATTGGGAATTCCTGGCACCAATATAGATAGATAACACTGAGGGTACATTGGATTAACTCCTTCCTACCATAGATAATATCTTAGATTTACATCCATCCAATCCAATCCAGTCTTAGCTTTACCACCAGGATTGCACACACTGATCTAGAGATTCTACTAGCAACCAGGGGAATACCTAAATAGGACGAGGTAAGATTGTATTCTTTGAAGTTTAAAATAGAAGAGATACTAGACCTAGGAGCATTCTTACTGAAAAAGACCTCACTCTTAGACTAGTTGATTCTCAGTCCCAATAAATTGCCAAAAACATTAAGAACGTCCAAAATCGCCAAAGGATTCTTAGAATCCGCCTCAAGGAAGATCATGAGATCATCTGCAAAGATCAAATGAGAAACATAGAAAGACTTTGAAGCAGAAATAGCATCAATACAGTTCTCCAAAGACACCTTATTCATAAGAATAGTGAAGGATTGCATAATAAGAACAAATAAATAGGGTGACAAAGGATCACCTTGATGAATACTGTTAAAAGGCTTAAAACTAGGAGTTGTCTCCCCATTGACAAGCACTTGATAAGAAGAAGACATGAATATACTTTCTATCCAGCCAATCCATATTGAGGGAAACCCCAT
This sequence comes from Alisma plantago-aquatica, assembly GCA_963693085.1. Classification (NCBI taxonomy): domain Eukaryota; kingdom Viridiplantae; phylum Streptophyta; class Magnoliopsida; order Alismatales; family Alismataceae; genus Alisma; species Alisma plantago-aquatica. The sequence goes on along the minus strand of OY856413.1, from coordinate 996,751,699 downwards.
CTTGAACACACATAAAATAAAAATTTCTATTTGACATTATCATAGGCCTTAGAAACATCAATTTTCAAGCGCATTTTGTACTCAAAATACCCTCTATCGAATTCATGGAGAATTTTATTGGATAACAAGATAACATCTTTAAAAAATTTCCCCAGATGAAAGTTGATGGATTCGAACTAATAATAGAAGGAAGTATAGGTTGGAGCCTATTTTCCAGAATCTTGGGTATCAGTTTATATACCACATTACATAATGAAATGGGCCTCCAATTCTTGATTTTGGAAGAGTCCAAACCTTTTGGAATAAGAGTGAGGAAAGTATTGTTCAATTCCTTCAAGAGTTTACCATTGGAAAAGAACTCCCTGATAGCAGAGGATACATCTGGACAATTAATATGCCATACCTTTTTGATAAAATGGTCACTAAAGCCATCCAGACCAGGCACTTTTATCATAATTCAAACATGCAAGAGTATCATCTATTTCTGTTTAGGTAACAATAGAAATTAAGGATAGCTTTTGAACATGATTAAAGTTGTTTCCATACCAACGGAAGTCCCTGAGGCAAACACTTTCAGAACCATTATTAAACAGAGTAGAAGAATATTCAAAAACATAACTTATTATTTCATAAAAACATGTGCTAATTTGATGGGGAATCTTCAAACTTCTAATTTGATTTCTTTGATGTTTTGTTTTTAGAGAATAATAGAAGAATTTAGAGTTATAATCCCCCCTTAAGATATTGAATCCTAGACTTTTGTACCACTAGAAGAATTTAGGTACCCGCTTTTTCAAAAAGCGCCCGCCTGAGCGGCTGCCTGGCGCTCAAGCGGCCACAAGGTGCTCTTCGCACGCCTCCTGCTTCCCGCTTTCTAAAACATTGCTGTTGTGTCTCAGCCAGACTAATCTGTTGTACAAAAGAACATAACTGGTGTAGTTCAAAAACCAACTGTTGTGTCCAACAATGGGTGGTACATCCTATTGAACATTGTTTTGATTATATATTTTAGAAGATGAAGTAAAACACTTTAGAATAGTGTAGCGACTAAGTGGACACACACTAGATAGTAATTATACTTCTTGGAAACTCTACAATACAAATTTTACACTGCCCAACCATATCTTGACACTTTTTTTCTGATTTCAATATGTATATGGTACTTGAACTTGTGTTTTTGTAAAAATATAAATTGAGAGGAACATATTGTTTTCAAAAAAACCAACTCTCGACTTGAATCTGAGCTGCTATTCTTGACTACTGCACTTTGTGAGGAATTGTCAACCAAATCCTTTATCCCTTTGTATCCAAACCTACTCAATGGCCCCAACACCAAGAGCATGGAAACAACAGTGTAGATCTGGTTGAGTTAATTAACATCTAGAATAAATTCAAAACACATCATGATAAGTTAATGTGTTATTTCCAACCATGGGATTTCTCCACACCAGGTTGCCACTTGCCACCACAATTAGAAGTAAGTAATTTTATTGTGTCTTACATGTTAGAAGAGTTTTTGTCTTCTTATTAAATCTAGGTGATGCTTTTAATCTTGCCAAAAAAATAAAGACAAGAATACTAAAGTTTGATTTTGTTATAGGTAGCACAATACATAAATACATGATTATAATAAATTGTCATAGAAATGTTTGTTCCAATAAAGCATTTGTAAGCCAAACTATAATAGAACATGCTTGGATTTAATAATGCCACAACATCAAAATAGGTGCAATCATCATGAAAATTAAGTTTCTAACACACTGGAGAGGATGCACTTCAAAACAAACAAGAGGTGCAATTATGCTCTGCGTCCTACTCGAGTAACGAGCTTAGTGAGTAGTTTCCATTTTTTTAATCTCCATGCATGATTTACCTTTGCTTAGTGCCAACAAGAGGAAGGCAGGGTGAGTACACTACCTCCTGATTCCCACCCCCTAACAAAATATAAGGGATTGGTGTGCATGATCTATTAAATCCTTGAAAATTTTGATACAAGGGAAATGGCTGACATTTTGAATAAAACGGGCATTGTTGTTGCTACTTATAGATAAAATCATAAATATACATTAGGGTAGAGGTTTTGAAATCAAATCAATAATCCTCATTTGTAAACTAACCACCCCTAAAAAGCTGGAGGACTGAGAAATAGAACATCAAGAGGATTGTAAGCCAAAATCTTGCAATGTAATGGGTTTTGAACATGGAACTCTGGACCTAAATGGGTTAAAGCACTATGTTTCGGATACAACTCATGGTCTTTATCGTTGACATTCCTTGATATAGTTTATACAACAAAATATGTACTTATGTTTTGGGTTCCCTTTGGGCTTTATAATTGAATAGATATCCTTGTTTTTCATATTATAGTATTTTGGACATTGATGGTAAAAAGCCTTACCATGGACATTGATTTCTTTGCTTTCATTATGAAAGGGTAATTCCTTTAAAAGGTTCCCTCATTTACATACCCCATGGTAGATTACAAGTGGGACCTCCCTATTTTTGTGAGATTAGACATGTACATGCCTCGACAGATTCTAATTTCTTTGCCAGTCTCTCATTTTTTACCTTCCAGTGAGTAAATTAATTGTTTCCTTTATTAATGTCCATGCCATACTTTTGAATGTGTTTAGGGCTTCTTTGGTTTTTTGGGTCTACTTAATAAATTTAGGGAAATAGCCTAGAAGCACAAGAAAAATGAAACTACAATAAGGTTTTTTACATGTTTAGTTGTGCTCGAGGCCAAGCTACAATAAGGTTGCACAATAATTTGTTGGATGGAAGGGTATATTCCCCCTAGAACTTCTAGAAAATGAAAGGATAACACTGCAACTGGATGTTGGGATGGAAATTATGGACTGGGTTGTGCAAGAAATGGAAGAGGTGCAACCAAAGGTATACTTTAGAGAAACAGAGAAAAGGCAGTTTGATGCCCATCATGCCTCATGTTTCTATTATCAGACAACACTATTGTTGGTCGAATAGGTCACATGATAAACATACATGTATGTAACATAACCTAAGTAACTAAGTTTGGAATTCGGATGATCAATTTCATAGTATATGAATGCTATCACAACACAACAGTGAGTAGGTGACTATAGTTCGCTAACAGAAAATCAGATCTGTTAATTTATAGAAATATGTCAGTTTCATGATTACTAACAAAAACAGTTGTGTTATACCTGTTTCACATCAGAAGCATATGTAGGAACTATCTGGAAACTACATGCTCCAGTTCCAGAATTTTAAATGCCCTGTAGTTATTTGTTAGTGAGGACATAAAATTATAACATGTGGTTAACAATTATGCTCAAGCAAGAAATATCAGATTCACCATATATGGGTGTGTGGTGTTTTCCATGTTCACCCTTATAATGGTAGTAGAGTCAACAAAGTTTTCCTTGTTCATCTTGACAGTAGAATGCATGGAAGGAATAGAGTTGGACCATCACAGTTATCATCATAGTCCAAAAAGACAACAAACTATTTTGATATTTATTACCAATACGTCATAGATATATACATGGCTTGTCAAAATATTATGTATACTATGATCAATATTATACCTACTTATTTATATATTTAATTTTTCATTGTGTTAAATTTATGTATACTTTATTACCTTCTTTATTATTATTATTTTTTAAATCTTTCCGTTTGATTAATAATTTCTACATATATATTGATTATATTGATGTGTTTACTTACGTTTATCTAGGGAAGTATGATCGAAAAAAGCTAGATAATTGAGGAAGACAGGACCAGTACAAAGTACTTAACTGGGGTAGTCAAATTCATAGAGGATGCTTTCAAAAAATGTAGTAGGAATGAGACTATCTTATGCCCTTGTAAAAAGTGTCTAAATACACAAAGACACAACCGTCAGGTGACAACCGAGCACCTGTTATGGAATGGTTTTTTCAGCAGCTACACTGATTGGATTTTTCATGGTGAGACTTCTTATGATGCCACAGAAGATTCTTCTATGCAAGACAACATGCCATTTGATGATATGAGAGACATGTTACACGATGCATATGGAGTCCAAAACTGTAGAGAAACTATGGACAGCGACGACAATGATTCATTAGTATTTGTTGATGACGAAGAAGCTGAGCAATTCTACAAATTGTTAGAGATTGCTGCACAAGAGTTGTATCCTGGAAATAAGAAGTATTCTAAGATGTATACCGTCGTGAGATTGTTCTATATAAAATGTAGCAATCATTGGAGCAATAAATCATTTACTAAGCTGCTCGAACTTTTGACAAATTTGCTTCCTGAGGGTGACACATTGCCTGGCTCATACTATGAAGTAAGGAAAATAATTAGGGACCTTGGTCTTGACTACGAGAAAATTGATGCTTGTATAAATGATTGCATTTTGTATCGCAAGGATTTTGCAAATAATACTTCATACCCGCATTGTCATGTTTCTAGAATATAGAAACTGAAACTGATGTAGAGGGTGCATAAAGTATGGGAATTAAAAAGAAAAGAGTTCCTTGTAAAGTTATGCGCTACTTTCCCTTGACTCCTAGGTTGAAGAGATTGTTTATGTCCTCTAGAGTCGCACCACTAATGCGGTGGCACGATGAAAGTCGCACCAAGGATGGAGTTTTAAGACATCCAGCAGATTCACCTGCATGGAAGACATTTGATAACATGCATGCTGATTTTGCATCTGATTCTCGTAATGTGCGTCTTGGTTTAGCATCTGAGGGATTTAATCCATTTGGCATGATGAGTCAATCATATAGTATTTGGCATGTCATATTGATTTCGTACAATTTTCCACCATGGTTATGCATGAAGACACCAAACTTTATCCTTTCTATGATTATTCCTGGTCCAACTCAACCAGGAATGAAGATAGATATCTACTTACAACCTCTGATTCAAGAGTTGAAAGAACTGTGGGAAGTTGGTGTTGATACCTATGATGTTGATCGTAAAGCTGTATTCAAATTGCGTGCCGCCTTACTATGGACGATAAATGACTTCCCTGCCTATGGTTATTTATCTGGTTGGCAAACTAGTGGGTATGATGCATGCCCTATTTGTAATAAGGACACGTGGTCTATTAGACTACCACATAGTAGGAAATAATGTTTCATGGGCTACAGGAGGTTCCTTCTGATGGATCATAAATTTCGTAGGGATATGTCCTCATTTGATGGAAAAGAAGAATTAAGAACTGCTCCAAAGATGTTGTCTGGAAATCAAGTTTTAGTTCAAACCAGAGATGTAGACAATATGCCTTACAATTGGAAAAAACAAAGCATTTTATTTAAGTTGCCATACTGGAAGTAAAACCTTATTCATCATAATCTTGATGTAATGCATATTGAAAAGAATGTATGTGAGAGTTTGATTCACACGTTACTTGGGATGGACAAGTCAAAGGATAATGAAAAATCTCGTTATGACCTTTTAGAGATGGGAATAAGACCTAGACTGCACATTATCAAGAACAAAAGTAAGAATATTATCCACCTTCTTGTTTTACTTTGAAAAAGGAGGAAAAATAATTATTCTATAAGTTTTTGAAGTCTATATGGGTTCCAGATGGTTATTCCTCCAATATCTCGTGAAATGCATGCATCAAAGAAAGAAAATTGTTGGCATTAAAGAGTCACGACTACCATATATTAATGCAATAATTTCTTCCATTGGCTTTACGGGTAGCGTTGCCGAGCAAGAACGTCATAACTGTGATAACTGAGTTGTCTAGATTTTTCAAAGACATATGCTCAAAAGAGATAAATCTGTATGCTATTGAGAAGTTAGAATCTAGAATTGCGGTGACTCTGTGCAACATGGAGAAGATTTTCCCGCCCTCATTTTTTGACATAATGGAGCACGTGGTCATTCATCTTCCACGAGAAGCTAAGATAGCTGGACCACCATTTTATCGTTGGATGTATCCAGTGGAAAGGTAGTATGTTTTTACTATTTGTTTCACTAAAATTTTATCAAATTTATTTTTTGATTTTAAACAAATTATATTTATCATTATAGATACTTGAAAACTTTGAAAGAATATGTGAGGAATAAAGCTGCTCCAGAAGCTTCCATAGCAGAATGTTACCTGGCAGATGAATGTTTAACATTTTGTTCAAGGTATCTCTCCGGGGTAGAGACAAGGTTCACAAAATTGGCTAGAAATGATGTTGAAGATGACGATATTGTTACTGATGATGAGAGGTCTATATTTTCACACAAAGGGTGTCGAATAGGAAAGAGTATTCCTATTTATCTTGAAGATGTGATGCTGAAAACTACACATCAGTATATTTTATCTAATTGTGTTGCAGTTGAACCGTTCATGGAGTGAGTTCATTAAATTATTAAGAAATATGCATGCTCACCATTAGATGTATGTACACATGACTTATGTACTTGTTAGCAGGGAACACATTCGCCACGTGAAGAAAATGAATCCACGTGCAAGACATTGGGAAATCAGTAATATTCTTATGAACACTTTTAGTGATTGGTTTAAGAAGCATGTAAGTCTATAAAATTAATTTCATTTAATATTATTAGAGCATTTTATTAATAACTCAATTCATAATGTATATAGATTGAAGAGAAGGCCAAATCAGAAAATTTGCCATCAAATCTACTAACTCTGGCTCCGGGACTACAAAATATGGCGAATAAATAAAATGGATATATAACAAATGGATATAGATTTCGAACCAAGGAGGGGGAACATGGTAAAAAAACCCAGAATAGTGGGATAATGGTGAATGCCCAGACAGAAAGTTTTTCCAGTTCCAAGGACAAAAATCCTAAATTGGGTCAAGCTACCTACTATGGGGTACTCCGAGAGATTTTTGAGATTAGTTACTATGAGCAACTGAAAGTTGTACTGTTCAAAGGTGATTGGGTGAATGCAAACAAGGGCATCAAAAAAGATGAAAATAAATTTACAATGGTCAAATTAAAACTCATTGACTTAATTGAAAATCCATTTGTATTGGCCTCTCAAGTACAACACGTCTTTTATCTGACTGACATCAATCATCGTGGGTGGAGCTTTGTCGTGCAGACGACACCACATGATACTTATGACATGGATGAGAAGCTTACTGAAAATTTCATGGATGGGACATGCGTACCTGAAGATTCTCATGCAGATGATTGGGAATCTATTTTTAGCGATGTTTCTAATGGATCTGATTTGGTTAGAGAAGATATGGAGGGTGTAACTTTTTACGATGGCAAAAATGATGAGCAACTTGATTGAGATCATTGTGATCTATCATATGTAGTTTTTAATATTTTGTATCTTGATGTAGCGTTATAAGAATTTAGTTTTATTCATTTATTATTAATTATCAATACCATTGTTCTTCCTTTAATATGCATACTATTTCTCTTAAAATTTGCAAACTTTTTTTGTTCTCAATAATCAAATCAGCAACTGTTTTATAATGTTTATATCAGGTAGTCCCTACAACCATTATTATTTAACTATATTTTTATGGTTATAGTTTTGTTTTATTAATATTTGTTATGCATTATATTTTTAGGATGTTGAAAAGACGTTCACAATTGTTGTCTACACGAGAAACTGATGATGCAAACAATGGAGTAATTAAACAAAAATTGGCGGGTACGGTGACATAATTTATCTATTATCATTTTGTACTTATAGTTGTAAGATTTTGTCTTAATATTTATCTTTCTAGGAATGTCTAAACGATTGCAAATGAATGGAGGCTATCTTGGTTCAGTTAATGCTGATTTGGGAATGAATGGAGGTTATCTTGGTTCTGTTAATGCTGATTTGGGAATGAAAGGAGGATATCTTGGTTTAGTTAATGATGATCTTGGAAGTTCTAAAGCTAATTTGAGTAATAAAACTAATAAAAAGGTTGGTGCATCATCTGTTTTCAGCAGAAAAAATGTTGAAGTACACATAAGAAAAGAGAAGCATCCGCATGTGTCAATGATAAATCAGGATGTTCCAATCGGTGGATTTCTCTGTTAAAGAACCGTACAAGAACTGCTCATTGTGTTGATAATGCCAATATAAATCATGAGGTTGGAGTTGATCATAGAAATTCTTTGATAAATAATAGCATCAAAGCTGGTCATTCTATTCATAAGGCTAATTCTTTGGCAAGAAATGGTACCAGAGTTGGTCATTCAGTTGATACAGCCAATCTCAATCATGAGGTTGAAGCTGGTCATAGGGATTCTTTGGCAAATAATGACATGAGAGTTGATCATTCTGTTGATAATGACAATATAGATCATGAGGTCGAAACCTATCATGTAAATGATGAGGACTTCAAATTGGTTGATCAAGAAACTACTGCTAATCATGATGAAGGTACATAAGTTTCTAATCAACAATTTACACCAATTAGCTATTACCTAATATTTTAGCATTTATATGTATATTTTAAAAATAATTGCCTCATATTGTTTTAAATTTTTAGGTGGTGCTGTGTATAATAAAAAATGAGGCTATTCTAAGTGTCTTCGATTATGGAGTAAGACAGGGGATGCAAAATTACCAATCACATTGGATGAAAATGGAGAACCAATTGGACCTCATCAAAATGACTTGTCTTCTTTTTTTGGGAACAATTGCTAGAAATTCACAACTGGCACCCTTGGATTACTTGGATTGGCGACAAGTACCAGCTGAAAAGAAAACTGAAATATGGAATTATGTCTTGGTAATATATTTTAGTAAAGTGTTATTGAAGCATATATTTGTTATATTCATTCTATTTTTCATTTAACAGAAGAAATTTACTATCGACTCAAAGGGAAAGAAATTGATTCTACGCACAGTTAGGGATTGTTGGAGAAACTTCAAATCTAAAATCAAAACAAAAAATTATATGCACCACAAAGACAAAACAAACAGACTTAATGATTGTCCTTCCCGTGTTGACCCATTGCAGTGGGCTTTTCTTGTGAATTTCTGGGACTCTAATGACGGAAAGGTAAGATAATTAGTTATATATGATGTCTTCTCTTAGTTTTAATTGGTGATAAGGTTAATGTTCATGAACTGCAGTTACGGAGTGCAAAGAATAGTATGAGTAGAAAGTTTGTTACCACACGACATACATCGGGGTCAATGCCCTATGCTTGTGTGAGAGCGAATGTGAGTGATTTTCCACATAATGATAATAATATCATAACACATTCACACTCTACTTATACTTTATTTGTGTTTTAATAACAATTGCAACAAAAGAATAAAGGGGGTCCCGTTAGTCGATTGCAGTTGTTTGTTGCTACCCATAAGAAGAAGGGCGATACTCCTGTAGATGCAAAATTAGCTGAACTAATTGTAAGTATAAAATTATTCATGACATATTTGACTTTATTTGCTCAATTTTTTATCATCATGATGGTTACTGTTGTAGGACAAGTTACAATCAGCAGTTGAAAACAATGATGCAAATCTTGATGAAGATGAAATTGCTGATCAAATATTGGGTGCAAAGAAGGCTCGTGTGAACCATGAGACTAATGAGTTTAGTCAGGCATATGTTGAGGGTTTTGAAGGTACAATCAAAGACCTACAACAAATATGCGAGTCAAAAAAAATAGAATTGTCAGATCTAAAAAAAAGACAAGAACATCTCGAGCAATAATTTTGGGAAATTCAAGCGGGAGTGTTCCATTTCAAGCAAATCAAGTAATTATTCAAATTTTTAGTAATAATTATAAGTTATGATTTTATTAATTTCATAAGTGTTTTGTATTGTAGAATATGGAAACAACTAGGAATGAAGGAACACCCATGCCACAAAAGTCATGTAGCAGAACCACCATTACAGAAAGACATGTTATTAAACAAAAAAACTCCTAATAACTTTGATTCTTGATATCTAAAATTTTACATTGTAATCCGTACAACTTATAGGTCGTGAGGTTGTTAAGTTTCGACGATGAAATGTCAATTGTAGCTCAAGGACAAGTGATAGGCGTGAATCCTGACCTTGTAATAGGAGGTGGAAAGTTAGGGTCTGTATTTGCTGCTGTTTGCATTGGTGTGGCAATTAAACCTGAAGAGCAACTAGTTAGACCATTTGACAATTATCAAATCATTGAAGATGCAATCGGGTCAATAATAGCTTGGCCAAAGAAGCTACTCATTGTTTGGTAATTTTTTTCTTTCAATGTGCTATAAGTGTAACATGTCTATATAATGGTTTTAGATAATTATTTTTGTTATTATAGGTAAAATGCTTGGAGCGAGGCAAGTCAGGAAAACAATAAAAGTTCCTTCAGAATTATGTAGATGCTATTTTTCCTCTTTTCTATAGGTTTAGAATAAAGTTTTTGTTTGATGTAAAGCTTCTCAATTCATTCGATATAGAAAGGATTGTCATCTGAACCACCATTACAACATTGTTTTACATTTCTCTTGCTACATAAGACCATGATATGAATATTCTATAGTATTGGTTAACATTTAGACCTCTTTTATGGCAAGGCTGCATTTCACACTTATGTATGTGATGTTCTCTAGTATGCAACGATGCATGTGATGTTTCTGTTGGCTCTTTCTATTATTTTCAACTAGTACATGATATTCTCTAGTGTAGGTCATGGTGGTGTTATAGCTGTACATGATATTCTGCTTGAATCACGTCTCATGGTCATGGCCAAGATGATAAATACTGTCATTGAATATAATTCCACCAATAGCTCATTCATTGAATATTTTTACCTAGAATGAATTTGGGTCCAAGTCAAACTATCTTAAGATAGTACATTAGGCTTGGTTGTATTTCTTTACCAGTGAAACTTTTGTCAACAATTTCAGAGCATGTTTGTATTTCTTTACCAGTACATCACGCTTGGATCAATTTAAAGTTCAGGTCCCTGCCATGCTTTTAGGAACCCAAGTGGAAGCAGAGGTGGGGATGCCCATTCCTTTGTCCTGATAAACTATAGTGAAATGGAAAATGATGGACAGTTTGGACTCCATGCCATGCCTGGGCGTTTTTCTTCTTGTGATAAAATAGTGTATATGCCTTTGCTTTCATATGTAGGATGTGACATCTTTATATGGATCGAACCATGTTGCTGCAATGCCCATGATGAATCTGTTGCCAAAGACCAATGTTCTCATAGATTGTCGAGGGAACAAGTAGGAGGTATCAATCACTACCCCTTGAATATGCATGCTATGTACAATGCAATGGAACTTGGAACATTATTCTGGAGTGCTTTATCAGGTAAGTGACGTGACAATAAAATCAAGTTCTACCTAATTGTGTTTTCATGTTTCTAGTATATATAAGGTAATGGAGCCTATGTTTGAAGCATGGAAAAAGAGATAATGGAGCTTGAGACACCAAAAAAGGTCCCTCTTGTGCTTTAATTCAGTATTACTTATTTTTGAAGAGTCATTAGGCTGGAAGGCGTCAGGTTCTTCATCATTGGCTAAATATATTGATTCCTCAAATGTTGTTCATTCAAACTTGTTTGTCATCTCGTTCAAAGTCAGTCCAATTGGAAAACTAATTGTGCCCTTTTGGATCAAAAACTTAGAGCCTTCTACAGATTTCTTAGAATCTTATATTTTGTAATCATTCAAAATCTGCATTGCAAATATATGAGCATAGATATGTAGAGATCCTAAGAGATTCTAATTCAGTAATGGTGTTTTATCAATGATGAGTCTTTTTATTTTATTTTGAAGTGTTTTTGGAATTTGTTGAAGTCATTGAGAGAATGTCTGGGGATACTATACTCATTCAAGATGCCATGGGAGGGAAGGCAAGTTTCCATTCTATAACAAGATAGTTTTTCTGTGTCCAAATATCTCTAAATGGCCATTTCCCACTAAAAATGATCCAAATTTTAGGAAAATGCAAGTCTAATCTCATTCTAGATACATGGATCTAGAGAGAAAGGCTTCCTGTAGTAGTTTTAGAATTGGAAATTGATCCCCTACATCTGTGAGGGAAGGTAAGAAGAATCAAACTTTCTCCATGTTTTTTACAATAGCGGAAGCATCAGATTTCTCCAAGTGAGATTGATATTTTTTATATGTTAGTGGGGGATATAACATTTTACATGAACTGTTATAATATCTTATAGTAGGTATGTTTTATCATAACAGGGAAATGAGTTAATGGTATATTTTATATAATCTTGATGATTTTTCTCTATTACTCATTCCCTTATCAAGTATACATTCACTAAGAGAATTCCTATGCAAATGGCTTCTAAATCTTATTGGTAGAAATATTTGTTGATACTTTCTTTTGTTATTGATGTAGTATGCATTTTGTTGCTTGATTTCAAGGTTACCTTGTTTCTCTAGATGGTCTTCTCTCTAAATCATCTCTATTACATGATCGTTCTTTGTCTATCATAGAGTTTTTTATTTGCTAAAAACCAGTCCATATTACTGATAGATGCAACTTGAATGCTAATAGATATGCTATAGTTTGCACTATTCACAATGACTAACTGAATATTCCTTTGCATTTTATTCTTTCTTGAAAGGAGTTTTCTTCATTATGTGTACAAGTTATACATTCTTGATACTATCTAGATGATGGCCTCATTTTATTCTCTAGTGATTCAAAAAGTTGACAAAAGGCTTCTTTATTTATCCTTGTCTCATCTTATGCTATGAAGAGTATCTAATGAGAGAAATCTGATGTTGTGATTGTTGTAATATTGTGAAGCATAGTATTATGATCTTCTGTATGTTACTGTATGATGAATGATGAATGTATAGCCATAATGAGAGAAATGCTAGGGCTATGATGAGGTGTCTTTGCTGGATTCTTTGCCATTGATTCATCTGACTAAAATTGTTTTCCTTCACCAATGGTCTTGAATGTTTCTTAGTTTCTGCTGCATATTCAACATTTTTGTTATTTCTTTTCCTTCTTCTTTCAAATTATCATTATGCCTATCTCATATGGTTATGTTTTTTTTTCTTTTCCTCATTGTCTATGCTATTGCAGGTGCGGGCATTAGTATGAACACCAGGATGAGTGAAGACTTGGAAGAAAGGAGACACCTAGAAAAAATAGTAACATGGTGCTCTGTCTTTATGTTTTCTCCTCTACATGCATGATTAGTTGAACACTAACATGCTAGGACAACATAGTAACTGATGCTTCAGGACTTCTATATACTTTAGAAATTCTATACACTAGCAATCGTGACATCACCAATTCTAATGGATTTCAGTCGACATTAACTTGGTTGTCATGGCACTGCCTTACTTTTCTTTGTGGATCTTTTCTACTCTCATGTTTGCAGATCATGATCATTGACTACAAGTTGATCTATCCTAGTGGAACCACCACGACACACCTCATAAATGGCTTCCACACTCCTCAAGGAGCCAAGTTAGCCAAGTAATCAATCCACTCTATACCATCATTTTCAGAATTTTCTAGTCTACACCTGAATCAATTCATGTTGAGGATGTTGTTTTCCAAATTGACCATGCTTTCTAGTTTTTTTCTACTTTGCGTTGTGTATCCATCAATATGTCACTGACTCTGTGATGTATGGTTCTATACTAATTTGTTCTTTGTTATCTCTTCCTCTAAAGGAAACAAGTGAGAAAGCTGGGACAGTTCTTCTCTTTGAGCTTCCTTTGGGGATTCATCCAGTGGTTTTTCACCGGGGGAGATGACTGATGTTTCATTAACTTCCCCACATTCTGCCTTAAGCCAAACAATATAGGTACATTTTCCATTTTGTTGGATTCATTGAAATAGTAAAATAGTGAAGGGCGTTTGTTAATCTGCAATAATGTATTTGGTTGGATTAATATTTGTGTCAATGCACTAACCATCTTTGACTCAGTGACTGGCGTGCAGGTTCTTCTTCAAATTTTCAGCCACTTGCATTGGTTTTGGTATGATCTACCCATACATCATCAACATATCTATTCTGCTTGGAGCTATTGTTTCTTGGGGACTCATGTGGCCTCTAATAAAAAACAACAAGGGCAAGTGGTATCCAGCGAATGCTTCAGCCACCAGTCTCTACGGGCTTCAAGGCTACAAGGTATACGACGTGTGCCACTGATGTGGTTATGTTAAACCTTGACTATTTTCTTGCCTACAAAGTGTAACAATCAATTTTTCTCCATACATGTTGCAGGTTTTCATTGCCATCACCATGATCTTAGGTGGCGGCCTATACAAAGGTTTAGTAAAAGTGATGAGCTAGTCTGCTGGTTGAATTCTCTGATGTAGATGCAAGGTTCTAATTTGTTTCTTCTAGTGCAGAATATGCTGATGTCTTGATTGTGTATCTTTTGGGATTATGTTGATGTCTAGTGAAAAGAAATGGTGAAGGCTAAGCTTGGCCTGCTGTAGCATACAAATAAGGTACAAGATCATATTTGACAACATTGTTCTTTTATTCTGTATGACAAACATGATGTATAGATGAAAGTAAAATGAAAAATCATTATATTGATCCAACATGATAGAAGAATGCATGACTACCATTTGAAAGTACTTGGAGAGCCATCACTGCTTTGTTTAAGCTATGTGGACAGCTAGCACTTTATGGATGTTTTTAGTAGAACCAATTGTTGCAAAGTCATGAACCTTTTATTTTACTATATATTGAACTAAATAAAACCCCAATGAAAGTTCTTAGTGATTGTGCCATTGTGCTACTAGTTTACAATATAGTGAACCAAATAGTTGGTTTCCTTCCTTTGAAAGATTTTTGTAGGGGCTTCTAACATTGGGTTTTAGTTTTATATAGTGATTGTGTCATTGGGATATTAGTTATCTACTCTAATTGTTTCTTTGGGATTTTAGTTCTCTATAGTGAATGTGGATTTGAGATTTTAGTTCCCTGTAGTGATTATGGTTTTGAGACTTTTGTCATTTTTCTTATGGGATTTTGAGTTTCAACAGTTGATATCTTATGAGATTCTAGGAATTGAGGTCGATGATATGACCTGCTAGGTTTGATGGGCTTTGTTATGGTGTTCTAAAGATTCTTTTGACAATGAGAAGGGTCAATCATACAAACTAGAGAGGGGGAAAGAATTTAGAGAGTGACGTATGAAGATGTGTAACAATTGCTCTAAAGTCCACCCGAATCATCTCATGTCATGCATAAAAAACAGGTCAAACAAAAAATCATCGTGATGATGTAAGGAAATCCAAATTTGTTGGAAAGATTTCTCTTCTAGTAGAGACCAACAAGAGAAAGGGGAATCCAACTCTACCCTTAAATGGTATATAATAAATAAATACAAGACATTTTATACTTGCTTTTTGCCATATCAAAATGATATTATCTTATCTTTGATATTTTAGAAAATGTTTTCTTCCTTTTTTCAGTTGTTGTTTAGCTTTACATGCCATTATCATTGACTGAAGAGTGGTTGAGTCACTAATTCTTAAAATGGATAATTGAGTTTCCAGTTCAATAGATTGGTTCTTGGTGGGTTTCTCCTAAAATTTTGCCAATTGAAGATGCATACAAGTTCTATTCTGTTGGTTCCATTTGAGCATCTTGGGGAAAATTTCTCTATGTAGATGAAGACAACGTTGAAGCCTCTGGGACTGGTGCCTCTACTTCCTCTGATTCATGTCTACCACGTCTTTGGTATGCCTTCTCAAATTGATGAATTTCAGGTTTTGGAGGTGGAAAACATTATAAACTCATGACCACCATTGTTGCGTTAGTTTTGGACATGAGAATCACAAACTTAGCAGTCACATTCTTAAAATAAGTTCACATAAATATCTTTTTCTTCACAACTATATAGCATAGCTCCTCACTTGTACAACTTGTAACAGTTGCATAAGTCAGTTTACAGATTCACATTAGAAATTATTTTAATTATGGTTTCTAGCAGCTTGGTGATGTGCCCCAAAAGGTCAAAGTTAATAAAATTTCTAACTTTTTTCACAGAGTTAACAGCTGCTGGTAAAAAGAGAGCCCTTTATATACTACATAGCACTTCTAGAATGTTCTTACATTTGGGACCATGGGTCATGCTACTAGCATCTGGGATGATATTAAAGAATATAAGAAGCAATTTCTTATTAGTTGAGAAATGGAATACAGCAATATGAGTCCCAAATAATGAGAACCCTTTTGTATAAAATTCAATATATCATAGCCACTACAAATTTGTGGAAAGACCCATTTGGAACAAGATAGTACAAGAACTCCTTCACTATAGTTGTATTCAGCCTAGTTGTCATTCTAAATCTGACTTTGCTATTATCAACTATATCCCAGGTTTAAATAAGTAAATGATAGGCACAATTCATGTCAGCAAGGAGATGGGGCATTCGGAAAATTGAATGCGTGGTCAATATCCAATCTCCTTGTTAGTAGTATTTTTCACCACTTCTTCGTCACTGGATTCCTTGTTTCTTCTCTTAAAAAAGTTCCTTGTTTCAGTCTCCAAGTGATATAAGTAGACGACTTGTGCTATTCACATCTAAAACCAAAATACCTTTTGCCAATTGAGCACACAGATTTTTCATATATGCTATGCACATTTTATTGTTGGCGAATATTTATTGTTAATTTGAGGTGCAGAACCGACTACACTAAGCTGTAAAGAACAATAGCAATTTTTTCCTCTATTTAAATCTACAAAATGGATACAAATTTTCATTTATCTCTGCTTGTAGAGAAATCTCTCAGATAGTAAGTGATTCAATTTTGTTATTGTAGATCAGGCATATGGGATTATTCCAAAGGTGATGGAGGAGATTTTTAGAAAAGTTAAGAGTCCACAAAAGATAATACAAATTTCTTAATCAGGGCGTCGTTCATTGCGGTTTGTGTTTGTTCCATTATAGTTCCACAATTGATCTAGTTAATTCACATTTCAGTTGTTTTCCATTAACTTAAGTCAAATGTGTGAATATTATGATGTTTTTCCTTCTTTAGGCTAAACTAGGTTGGTTAGCTTACTCTCAGAATTGTTCTACCTTTTTAACATGTTCATAAGTCATTAATCTTAGTTGTAACCATCGTTATCTAACTCCACTCATTATGACTTAGGTTCTGCATTTCCTGCACATCAAGCTCCCCGATTGGATCTTGGCTCTTTTTTAAGGTATGATATCCTTGAAGCTTATTACTATAATGGATGAGATGGTTTTTTTTTCTTGGTTCCTATGATAGTTAAAATTTTGGATGGTAGAGGGATTTGGTTTACTTGAGTTGTGGTTAGTGGTTTAATTATTAATTGATTTTTGTTGCTGATAGGACTGGACCTACAATTGGCATGTGATGGAAGTCAGGCTTGATCACATCATTCTTCATTCAAGAATTATTTATTTCAAGTTGAGTCCCACTCTTTGATGTGTATGCCTCCTCCATTGAATTACTACTAAAACTAGTTTGTTTTGTAGAAATCCCTTCCCTATCTAATGACATTTCAATTTGGTTATGGCAGTTTACTTGATAAATAGGCTGCTCCAATCCATCTGCTTTTTCCATCCACAATAGATTCTGGAGAATTCCTATAATGGTACATGGGTAACATATCAGCATGTTTATGTATTTTCTGTTTAACCCTGCCACTGCAATGTTGGGAAAACTATACACCAATGTGCTAATGTGAAGATGACTTGAGGACAGAAACATAGTATAGTTTTGCTTAAGTTTTTGCCCATATTTCATCCTCTATGAAGTCAGATGGAAGTTCACTTCAAGGTGGATGTCTCAGATATTGAGGCACATTGATTATGTAGACATGATGAATGATATAACAGTCCAATTCCTAGGGAATTCACTATGATGAATGATGACAATAGACTAGGCTTCTGGCATTGAGATATCAACCTTAGAAGAAATGACATTCTACATGCTCAAAAATCAAAATAAAAACAGGCTGCATGTAGAATTTGCACATTGTTCTGTGTGATGCTTTTCTACATGTAGAAGTTATTCACCAAGGTGATGGGCATATAATTCATACTGCTAAGATGGTGATGTGTGCCTCGATTGACTACTAGCCTAGGCTTTTGGAAGTTGGAACATGCATATATTCTTATGATTAAGGCTTCTGAGCAGTCGTTGGATGGTTTTCATGACATTCTCATCCAAAAGCATGTTGTGTTGGATCACTGAGGTAAGATGTTCCTTTTTTATGTAATATGGGATTGAAATTCCCTCTCACTATAGTTTCTCTTATATGATATTTCTTTGAATGCATCGGTTTAGAGTGGAATGAAAACTAAAATGCATGATTCTTATTTTGTATATTACTGAATATTTGTATTAATACAATAAATTATTATCTAGTTTCTTCAGGAATCAATTATACCTTACATATAAGTCCACTGCTAAAAGAAATAAATGATTATCTTATTTATTTTTTGAGATAGAAGCCCACTATTTATAATTTATGACATAAGTACTTGTTATTATTTATCAAAACAATAGAAACAATATCGTGACACTCTTTATTTTCTCATTTGTGTGGGAATGATGTCATGCTTATACCCACTGCTTCAGATTGAACTTGATGGTTAGTCCATTGAGAAAATGGGTCGTTCCAGTTCTTACAGAATTTAGTTGATAGCTGATAACCATCATCTTATGCCTAATGCCACATCCTGACTATCTTTGTTCCACTTACTCGTATGTAACATTTCCTGTGTTTTGTAGAGAATAGCCACACAAGAGATAGGTAGGTGGCGGTCTAGATGAGGAAGAATCAATATTGCATAGTGTTCTAAATCATGATGTGCTTGATCCTTTCTAGGATCATTGACTGACATCATGCCTTCATACTCCTCTCTACTTCCTTTGCATTGACATTATGTTCGACATGCATATGGGAATATTGGTTGAAACGATGCCTACAACAGTGGTAGGAGAAGCAATGAACCTTATAAGGTATTGATATGACCTTCAAAAATGATGTTAGAGTAGCTAGAGTAGCGAGAGAATATTGAGGATAAATTAAGCATGCTTCTATTTTAAGGAAATCCATATGAACGTGATTATTGATTTTTAAATTTTAGGATCCACCAAAACTACAACTTGCAGGGACCTACTCTGGATATTAGTGAAATTCCATAACTACAACTTGCAGGGACCGATGAAGATCTTGATGGTGACAGTGATGACAATGGTGACAGTGGCATCAGTGATGAAAATGCTGAAGACACTGATGGTAGTGATGATGAGTTGGAAATTGAGAGTGAAAGTGCTATGGATAAGGACAACGCTAGTGATAGTGGTGATATTGGAGCTGAACATGGTGGAAATCTGGACGACGATGAAGAAGAGGAGCGAAAGGACCACAAGCAGAAGTTTGTTGACTTAGATGGACCTCTTGATGCCGCACATGCCAGTCTCAGGGCTCTTAAAAGACTGACTGTTTTAAAAGCTCAACGTGCTGCAGCTGATATGGAAGATGGTATTCTTTCAAATGAGGATTTCTAAAGGATTAAAGAGCTGCAGGTATTGTACTCTCTAGCAATATTCAGTTCAAACAGTACTTTCTTGCTACTGAACTGTGAAGCTTATGAGAGTATTAATAATTTTTTTTCAGGAAAAGAGCGAGATGAAAATGGCCTTATCACAACAAGGACTTTCTCAAAAAGGAACAGACTCTAAGATCCCTTCCCTTAAAATCCCATCTTCTGATGATCTCCGTACTAAGTGTGTCGATCCTGCCAAACTTGAGGTTAGTTCTCATATTCAGTGTCTTGTTGCTATTTATTATTCCTTTCCCCCATCTGTTTGCAATGGTCAGTCCGCTGCATATGCTGTGACTGAATCTTCATTGACAGCTTATATCTTTTCTTGATTCCTCTAGGTGAATATAAAAAGGAAGTTCACGAAGGAGGACAGGCTAGCCTTGGTGAAAGATGGAAGAGAGGAAAGAGGCAAGTAGTTTATGTCTTTTAATGGTATTAAGCAACTAGATTCTCTGTATGCGTTCCTGTTTATGTCTTTTTTCTCCAATTGGGCCCCTTGGAAAATATGGAATGTCATGACAACAATGAACATTGATTTATACAGTGCCCACATCGACTCTTGCTCACACTTGGGTCCCATCTTACAACCATGCATCAATGTATCTATATCAGTAATTTGAATTTTTCTTCTTCTATATATTTAATCTAATTTTGTAGTCAACGTTACATATTATACTCTAGCATCTCCAATATAACCTATCTTCTTATTGATCGACATTCCCATGCAAAATATTGCACTCTTCCTCAGAAAGACTATACAAGACAATGACTATATGTCTTAAATAATCGATAACAATTTGAATGATATTATATATTTGAGATCTTAAATTGATCACCAAGATTTTCCGTTTCTAGCTAGTAATTACAATTGGATGTTATATAGGTCACTGGATTGAGGGTTGCCTGGTAACTTAAAAAATATCATGCATAACTATGACTTTTTGTGTGTGTGGCCTTTTTCATGCAGTTTACACACGTAAGTATCTTGCACTATATAATTGTCATGCAGCCTACATGATCTATTTCTCACTAGATTTTGTTCTCTTGGGAGTATCATTCAATACCTTTACATGGAAAACAACCATCAAGGATCAAACTGCTATCCTATACATATGCTCTTTCTCATTTATGTTGTTTGCGCTGCTTGTGTTGCAGCATGATCAGAATGGAGGTAGGACATAATAGTGCATGCTAAAGGCGATCTGGGTAAAACCTGTGATGACTAGCTGATGAACGTAAGTGTAATTTATTAAAATTTGTATGTTTGCCAAATACATAATACTCACCTGTGATGACTAGCTTCATATATCCCCTATACATGAAAAAACTCCCAGAAGAGGATCGAAGTACATTTGGTATTGGAAACTTGCATTTATTATTTCGAAACAGAAGACATTTGTAATACACACTTTCCGTAAGTACATATTTCCTAAAGTATAATCTAGTATGATTTTCTCTATTTTTTAGCCAAAAGTTGATCTTGGTATGCATTCTACTGACCTTTCTACATGCTAGAGGACGTATTATGTGCGTCCAGTGATCCTTTCCATTGTGTTCTTAAAGTATATAGGTGTGATAGGACATAGTAATTGTTTTTTCCAAGTAATGTACATAAGACTTCAGTGTCACTTGTAATAGGGGTTTTCTAGCTAACCTTCTTCATACGAAATAGTAATTTTTCAGTAAAAAATCTGGTGTCATTTTAAGCATCTAAGCTCTTTGATCTCCAGCATATGAAGAAACATGTTGATATCTGATATGATTGTCTTGATTGTCAGTGTTCTTTATTTACTATTTTGGGTTTTCCTTTTTCCTAGATGACTATCAGCTATATGCATCAGAAGAAGAACAATGCGTTTATGGAAATATATGGTTTTTCTACTCCAACAGTATGATTCTGTAATGCTTTTGTATTGCCAGTTTATACACATGTTGTCACACTAGAATCAGGCTCAGATAGAAATCAAATTTGGTATGCTTGTTGCAAAAATGCTTTCTTGAAACCAGAAATGGCTAAATTAGTTGAAAACCCATATACTATTTTGTACTCACTAGACCAGTGGCAATGCTTGGATTATAACTTAGAGAATCAATGACCACAAACTTTTCAGAATGGTATATCATAGATCTCAGATGCATGAGACTTGAGTCACCTATCTAAATCTAGCTCAGATATAAGGAGTGATGAACTCAAGATCTTGGTGAACAAAGGTTGTTGTATGTACTCCTCTTCCCAGGTATATATGTGCATGTGTCTCACTATAATGATTTATCTAGTCAGACATTGTCAATATTAGCAGTTTAAGAGGTCATGTATTAAGTTCTAATGAAACAAACTATATATGATTCAAGATGAAAAAAGGCCTCAATTTCAACTTACTGCTAAACAAGAATCCCTCTTTGGGTCTAGATCAAGTCCAACAAAACAGAGTACAAAGAAGATTCCTAGAACATCTATGGATGGTCCAAGTTGTAATAGAAAGATGTCACTATGACGGGCGATGCTATAATATTCAAATCAAGACTTCTTCCATTCAACAAATTCAACCCACTCATCAAGGAAATCAGACAACTTTGTGCAACACAAGAACCCATGCTATCGCCAACTCATTGAACAAAAGGAGAAGACAACAACGATTCTAAAACTGGTCAAGAAAGATACATACTCTTTTTCCAAGATGCGTGTAGACCTCACCGAATTTATTAGTATATGTATATCCTTTTCTTTGTACACATTATGTAATAGGGGCAAGGTATACATCCTCCCCATGTACATTTGATGTTTCAGTATAAATGAAAGTAAGTTTGTTGGCATAAAGAGCATAACTTGGTCTAACTACTACAAATTTGTTACTAAAAGAGATTCTGGACTAATTACACAATACATGAATAATCAAACTATACATATATGTATATGTGGCACTACATATGTAGCTAGTGCATAATCCAACTACATATATATGTGTGCAGTAGATGTTGCCTTTCCCTACACATGAACTACATATAATTTGTATTAACTTCATGTTTTTGCTACATACTGACTATATATACAATTGTAGGCATACATTTAGCTATAATTATACCTATATTTAAATATGTAATGACAATATCTAGCTACGCTTATGGATACATATGAATTTGTAGCGAATGGATTATCTAGCTACATATTTGAAAAATATAGTTAAAGGCTTTAGCTATATGAGCATATACTACAATTTGTATGTGTAAAGAAATATGTAGTCAAAGCCTTTCACTACAAAATATGGGGTTTTTGCTACAAATTGTTTTTATAGTTAAAGACCTTTTTTTAGTAGTGTGAGTGATAGATATGGGATTTGTCCCTCCTAAGGGAGTTTGATGTCCTTGGCCACTTGATGAGTAGGATTGAGAAAGGCATGTGCATGCACGTGTGAATGAATATGTGATATTGATGTCACACACATCTCACCCAGTCTGCTCTGAGATCAAGGAAATGAATGAACGTTGACAGGATGACTGTTCCATGCCTCGAGTTCATTTAGGATATTAGTGACAAAGGAATTATACATTCACTGTAACACCATTCACAGATTGTATGATTGAAAGTTGTTCTCCAAATTTCTATTTCACTTGGGTAGCACTGATGTGTGACTAGGCACCGCTCTTTGCTTGTGAAGTCATAAGTGTTATGGACTTTCACTGCCAACGTGAAATGGACCTGCATGGTCACACACATAGGTTTTAACCTGGAATAGGAGTTTGTCCACAAACATGTTTAGATTGATTACTAAAGGAGTTTAGTAGTTCAATTAAACACTCAATCAATTGATAGCTCAGTATCATAGTGTTCAAGGTGTTGTACTGATTGATTAGAGTATCTGATTGATTGAAACTATGATTGACTGATTCTGTACAATCTGCACTCCCAACCGATCGTCTCATGTGATGAACCGATCGGTTGAGCTTGGTGAACCAACCGGCTCAACTGGTGAGTCGATCAGCTCATGGACAGGGTGAAGTGATTCGTTCAAGTATTGAAACGATCGGTTCAAGTCCAACCGAGCAAGTTGGGAAAGTAAGATTGGTGAGAAATTTCCTTTCGTTTCACTTGCCCAGTTTGATTGGAACAAGGATTGGTATTTGATACCAATTCGAAACAAAAGAAGAAAAGTCAATTGGGAACTAATCAGGACCACGAACCGACCGGTTCAAAAGTGAACTGACCATTTCATGGGTCCCAACCAATCGGTTGAGGTGTCAACTGACCGGCTCAGATCCCCAACTGACCGTTTTAGTTGTGAAACGATCGGTTCGGGTTACGCAGTTGGTTGTTTTTGTGGAAAATCTCGAACCCTTCTACTCCTACTTTAGTCCCGCATTGCCCGGGATAGAGAACCCTATCCCATGACCTTCCTATATATAGGGGTATTGGGGGCTTCTCAAAGTACAAATCAGTGCAACCAATTGCTCTGTGAAGTTGTCGTTCTCTCTGGTTTTGGTAACCGAGAGAGCCTGAACAAGTGCTACCCAATAAGGGAGGCACAACAAGGAAAATACAACTATAGAAAGCGACTGGTGGTAGGAGAGTCTGTTGGCGACTAGTTCGCCGACAAGAGGGTGTGACTCCTTCCGATTCCTTGTGGGATAAGGAGATCAGAGTTCCAAGCAGTCCGTGTGGACGAATGCAGAGGCGGGAGACGTCTGCCGCTCAGAGGACAACTGTCAATCCCGACAGTCCCGGTGAGACCAGGAGTCGTCAGTCCCGGTGCGACCAGGAGCTGCACAGACACCGTCCAAGATCGGAGGTGAAGACCGCGCAAGGCGCGAGGTACTGTTGCCGAGCAAGCCTCGGGACAAGGTATGCATCCACAAACCATCTTTCCTATTGTATAGACGTTGACGCGATTCCTTTTGTTCTGGGTTTTGGGGAAAATTTTTTTTGTTTCCGCTGCTTCTCTGCCTCCCTAAAAACCCAACAAATTGATTCCTAGTGGTTGCAAGAGGTGATGATAACTTACATGGTCGCTACACTTTGCTAGTTTCATGATTGTTTAGCTATGATAATGATGCTTAGCCTAATGAGTTCCAATAATGTGGGAAGTGATGATCTTTAGGGTATAATGATGAATGTTGTTATGAGAACCATAGTTGTCTATCTATGAGAAACCCTAACCCTAATTCTGAGTACATTGTGCTTAATGTTTACTTGCTTGAGTGATTAGCATGTATTAAAGAATTTTCTCTCTCCTATTTGTTGTAACCTAACGTGCAGGTTGAATGAGCATCATGGATAATGATTGATGTGGTGTCTTTATGTGGCACATATGTGGTGATTATGAGCCTTGATGAGACATGTTGGTATAATGATAATGCTCTCTTGTAGGAACTATGAGAATGGTCTGTTGACTGCTGTGATGGCTTAATGCCTAATTGGAGTTGATTTCCTCTGGTGATGGGTTCATGGATTATTATTACAAGGTGACATGATGATTCTGATAGCCTTGTGTATGGAAGTGAAATAGTACCATGTGGTGATGTGATCAGCTTTGTGCATAATATGTTTTATATCTTCTGGAGTTGTAATCTACCCTTATCTTTGTAGAATTTGTTTAGGGTTTTTACATTGTAACTTGATTGATGCTATAAAAGATACCCAATTGGTAATAACTAATCAAGTGAAACCCTTATCATGTAGTTGATCTATGCCATAGATTCATTCTAGTGTTAGAACTTGCTGGATGGTGAAACGAGTCTTCCTATGGGAAACTCAGAGTGCATACTGTTGAGTATGTGGGGTGTTTGAAGAATATCATTCTCAATAGATCCCAAGTGTTTTGAGAATGACTACGGTTGTTTCTCAGTAATTATATTATGTGATGTGATTTTGGAGGAAAACTATGGTTGTACCTCAGTGGCTTGGTTTTATTCCCTGATGTCTAGCATCATGACCTGTACCATGGCAGGCTAGGTGTTTTCAACTTGACTGTATGTCGCTGGTGGCAGTTGACAGTTATGTCTCTATAGTGCCTCTCGTACTAACTAGGAGGTGGTGGTGAGATCGTGGAGTCCGACTCTTTCATAGATCTTGTATGACACTGATTTTGACTTAGCAGTGGTCAACTAGATTTGGGTGGTATTCATCATATCCTTGTGTCATAATAAGAGACATAATATAGTTGTGCAGTATAATTTCTTAGGGTTAAATACAGTTCATATTGGATGACCCTTTTCCTTATTTCTTACACTATATAGTTAGTAATGGTTATACATATTCTTCATATTCCTTCTACAAGTACTTGATATTCTACTAATCAGTTGTAGATTCTTAAACCACTTAATCTGTGTTATCAGTTTTACTTATTCATTTAGATGAATTTGCTTATCCTGTTAATAATGTTACTTTCCTACTTAAGTATAACATGTGTTTACAATAGTTGTTGTTCGAGATTTATATCTCGCACTGAGACATGGGTCTCACCCCTGTGGCTTGCCACATCTTTTTAGGTGATTGTGTGCAGCGTGGTAGAGATCATGCGGTGGAGGAAGAGAAACAAGAAGAGCACTAGCTATTGAAGATTGGATTTGCTTTTATTTTATAGTAGAGTCCTATGTATCATCCCTATATACTCATGTCCTTGGGGTGTTTTGTAGATGTTGTATTGATACATGGTTTTGGCAAGTATGCCTAGCTTGTACATATGGCATGTTTATATGGCTCTTATATTAAAAAATGAATGTTTTGTAACAGGTGTGTGGCAGTTCACCACTTTACAGATGTACATACTTGTCATGATATGTAATATGGAATAGTTTTTTGTACCTTGATGTAATGTGTTTCCTCTTGAGAATGTTGTAAGTGATTGGTTTTAATTTACCCTATTTTGTGGCAACGTGGTTGCTTAGTTGTTAATCACACACTTGGGTTTTAAGTTATCTCACTTTGGTGTGATCAGTGTGTCACAGTTTTGTTGGTATCAGAGCTTTAGGTTTGTTGAGTCTATAGGGACATATGACTAGGGTTTGTGTCTATTATTGTGTCATTTAATATATATGACCATAACTTCTTCTTATATAGAAGAAGAAGAAGGAAAAGATATGTCTAGAGAACACAAAGAACATGTTGAGGGCAGTGTTGCTACACCATGAGGTGGTTCCAGGAGGAAGGAAAGAGTAGATGGAGTGCATGAAGTGTGTTAGTTCGACCCAACAACCATGACCAATTCCACTTTTCAATCCATGTTTGGATAGTTGATGGCCATGATTTTCTAATATGGTTGATAGGGTGCCCATACCCCAAGGAAAAGGCAGTTGTTCCCAATGTAGAATCCCAAGATTTTGGGAAGACCTTCAAGAGGTTGTGACGTGTTGGAATGTTTGAGTATGTGGATACGACGTTCGCAACAGATGATGATATGTGGTTGACAGAGCTGGAGAAGGCCTTTAAGATCCTCAACATCCCTGAAGAGGATAAGGTGAAGCACGCGGTGTACTTGTTGAAGGGTAGTGTTGGCCATTGGTGGGGCATTGAGGAGAAGAAGAGGCCTTGAGTGGTGATCGGTTAGGAAGACTTTTAGTGGGAGTTTGTGAGCCAATACTTCCCAGAGTCATATCTGGATGAGAATATCTCATAGTTTGATAGGATCCAGTAGGGTCTATGATGATCAATGAGTATGAGGCCAAGTTCATGGAGTTGTTGAGGTATTTCCCTCACATGGCAGCGACGGACAAGGAGAGGATCTGACGGTTTGAGAAGGGTTTAAGTAAAGAGTTGAAAAACATTATCTGTGGTGGAGAACTGAGAGGGGTTTGCTATCTTTGTTGAATCTATAAGGAGGGTACGCAGAGTGGTTGGTGATAGAGAAGTGTGAAGCTAACGTCAAGAAGAGACTGGCATAGTTTCAAGGACAATCTTCTAGGGGCTTCAAGAATCCTAGTTTTTTGGCACCTCAATCACAATAGAGGTCATAATACCATCACAGTGGTCACCAAGCAAAGACAGAGGTCATACCTTTCTGCCAATAGGAGCTCATGGTGCAACGTCAGTTTCGGTGACAGGGCTGCCTCGGCCATGATATGAAGATATCACTTGCTACAGATGTGGACACTCTGAGCATATGAGGTTGTTTTGCCCAATGAAGGGTGAGGAGGTGACACAATAGCCAAGACAAAGTCAGTAGCGTTCCTGACAACAATAGTTTAGAAGTTGTGGTGGTAGAGGACACAATCAGTTGTCGCAAGATGGTTCATCTAGATAGAGCAACAGAGGATGGGGGGAGGACAATAAGAGATGGCTCGATTCTATGCCATGAGTAAGTCGGAGGGAGTGACCAATCCACATGTCATATATGTCATATGGAGTTATTTCATTCTGATTTGTCTTCTTCCTACTTTATATCTATTTTGGTTGACCCGAGTGTGACACACTCTTTTATTACTACAGAAGTGATAACCAGTTGTTCCTTGCCTATTAGGCGTAGATATGATACTCATCACTTAGAAACCCCTCTTCTTAGTTTTACTGAATTGTAGGAGGTTTGTCCATCATGTGTTCTTTCTTTCTCAGGTTGGAACATTCAAGTGGACCTTATACCACTTGACATGCATGGATTTGATGTGACCCTTAGAATGGATACCTTGGAGAATAATTGGATGGTCTTGGATTGTAGTTCCAAAGTGGCTACGTTCTCTGACGGGGATGTGATGTGGGTATTCTAAGGGGATAGGAAGATTGTCCTGACATTTTTGGTGTCAGTGATGAAAACAAAGAGGCTAATGGGTAGGGGTGAGCATTCGGTTAATTCGGTCGGTTACGGTTAATTCGGTTCGGTTAAACGGTTAATTTATAGTTTGAGATTTTAACCATTAACATAACCAAATTGAGTCGGTTAATTCGGTTATCATCCAATCGGTTAATGGTTAATTCGGTCGGTTAATTTGGTTAACCAAATAACACTCACATAATAATATTATTTGAAATAGTCATAGAATTTGGGACAATATTGTTATATTATAGTAGTATTATTGTAAATTTAATTTTGTATGGCTCGTAAAAACTTGATTACTATATATATGGGAAAGTATTTTGAAATAAAAGTACAACTATATATGTATATATGCATGTGTAGGATATTATTTATGAATAAATTCTGACTATTCGGTTAATTCGGTTAACCAAACTAAAAATATCTTTAACCATCAAATTAACCATTTAACCGATTAACCGAAATAAATTAACCAAATTAACCGAATTAACCAAATTGACCCAAAAAAATTAACCATTCGGAATTAATCGTTCGGTTAATCGGTTATTAACCAAATTCTGCTCACCCCTACTAATGGGGCAAGGTTGTATGGCTTTTCTGGTACATGTGGTGGATACTAAGATGAGGAGTCTTGGTATCCAAGAGGTGCATGTTGTTCATGAGTTTGAGTACATGTTTCCAGATGATTTTTCCAGAGTTCCCCCTCCTAGAGAGATTTATTTTTAGATCAATCTGGTTCCTGGTACACAGCTGATAGCACAGATGCCATATAAGATGGCACCAACTGAGATGCAAGAGTTGAGTAAGCAGTTGTAGGAGTTGTTAGAGAAGGGCTTTATCAGACCAAATACTTTCCTTTGGGGTTCTCCTATGTTGTTTCTCAAGAAGAAAGATGGTTCCATGAGGTTAAGCATCGATTGCTGATGATGAACAAATTGACTATCAAGAACAAGTACCCTTTGCCATAGATAGATGGTCTATTTAATCTATTGAGGGGTGTTGTAGTCTTCTCTAAGATAGATCTGAGGTTAGGATACCATAAGTTGCGGATCAAGGTGAATGCCATACCCAAGTTAGCTTTTAGGACTCTGTAAAGACTCAATCTTTACGGTCAAATATATACAAAAGAATATCAAACACATAAACACTCTTTATTACAATCATGCTTAACATCAGAGTCGTGGAAGCTTACAAAAATGATTACAAAGTTTAAGAATAAAAATTCATTACTATCTAGTCTTCAACGGAGGACTACCCAATGCATGTCTCTTCAAGCTCTTCCATCTACTAGCTACCCATGAGTTCCTATAGGGAACAAAACCACACACAAACCCCATTGAAGGGAAATAAAGGTCAGCAAAAGATGGTACTAAATTCAAATATTGAGCTATTTGCAAAATATTGGTACAAAATGCAATCCAAGGCAATACTAAAGTTAGGCAGGGATTATTTAGTGGACTAAATTTATCAAAGTAAGGATGACAATATTTCAGTGTTTGTAATTCAAGTTCAAATTTCCATAAGGCTATTCATAATAGTTCAAAATATCAAATTATCAAAATACTTGCAATAATCAACTTTTGAATATTAAGATTGAGCACTATCATATCATATCTTTATCAATGACTACAATGCCATGTGTTCAATCATCTATGAGAGTGTGACATGGTAGTCTGCTATTTCAACCAGTATATTGGGGGACCACTAATCCATTACAACCTGTGCATAGGGTGACGGGACATACGCTACCTCAAGTGAGCCAAAGCTCTAAGGGGCCAAAGCCCAAAGGGACCAAAGTCTAGGGAGTCAAAACTCCAAATGGCTCATGTCAAGAGATATTATAATATTCCATGCAATCAAACAATAATCAATCTGAGGTGGTGAACTTTCAAAGAGGCAGGAAAGGCTTATAAAAGTATAGGGCTAACCACTAAACAATGTACATGGAATGCAAGAGGGAAATTAATAACTCAATATAAAAATTAGAGAATCTAGTACCTCAATTTATCTAAGACTCTGTGGATTGCATAATTATAAAGTGGCTCTATGAATTTATGAAAAGGTAACTACAAAGAATAATGATCTTGTCACCATTTGACTTGGAATCAATGTTGTTCAATTTGTCTTAATTATGATTAGGTTTTTTCATCTAGGTTTCTATTACATATTTTCCCCTCAATATCACTTCTATGTTTTCAACCTTGTTATATATAATCCTTGTTACATACTCATTTATTTGAACATATTTTCTCTGGATTAGATCCCAAAATAATATTTTCTCTTATATATATATATATATATATATATATATATATATATATATATATATATATATATATATATATATATATAAAGTAATTGTATTCAATTACCAGGTTCAGATGTGTTTATTGACCACCATACCCTTAGTGTTTAAATAATATACATTTTAATGCATACTACTCATACACTCATAATTAGGACTCACGTTGCATACGAGCACAATTATACATGTATATGAATGGAGAGATCCTCATATAATAAATCAAGAAGTGTATCTTAGATTTTATTTCAACATATGAGGTTAACTAAGATTAAATAGGTTATCCTCCATATTATCTCTCTCCAAGTTTCTATTAGGGTAATGTTGTCTTCAGTTAAGGTGGTTCAGGAGTCAAAACATGATATTCTACTTGAGCATGTATACTTCTAGGGTTAAATTATACTAACAATAAGGATATGTTTTTTGTAACATCCCATGATTTGATGCCTCAAATAACATGATCTTAAAAGGAATGATTGGACTACCCCTATCACCAAGGTGCACCTCCTTTTTCGGGAGCCCATCACTAAAGAACTCCATAGTTAAGCATGCTTAGCTTAGAGTAGTACTAGGATGGGTGACCAGTCGGGAAGTTGATCCTGGCTTGCACGTCAGTGTGGACAAAGTGCGCAGTAAAGGCTAGTGGTGGTTTGTGGGGCCAGTCGTCATTCCTGAAACTCTACTATAGCCATGGGCAGTGGGGCCCGGTGTTACAAATGGTATCAGAGCCATAACCCCTCCAGTAGGTGGGGCCCACATGGGCATGGCATGCCAGTCTTGAGCCGTGCGGTCCAGGCATGTAGTAAAGGGTTGTCCATGGTTGACGTAGCCACCCTTGCGGTGGTATTCCGTGATCAGGAGCTGGGTGTCCATGGGCCATTGTGGATCTGCACTGAAATGGGGAAGATATTATGAGGCCTTATAGTTGAGCCTTGATGAGGACGCCAAGAGTCTAAGTGGGGGAGATTGTAACATCCCAGGATTTGATGCCTCAGATAACATGATCTTAAAAAGAATGATTGGACTACCCATATCACCAAGGTGCACCTCCTTTTCCGGGAGCCCATCACTAAAGAACTCCATAGTTAAGCGTGCTCAGCTTGGAGTAGTACTAGGATGGGTGACCAGTCGCGAAGTTGATCCTGGCTTGCGCGTCAGTGTGGACAAAGTGCACAGCTAAGGCTAGTGGTAGTTTGTGGGGCCAGTCGTCATTCCTGATACTCTACTAGAGCCATGGGCAGTGGGCCCCGACGTTACATTTTTCATAAAATTTAGAGTCACTATCTTATTACCCAAACATTCCTTCACATAAACATACGTAGTGTGACTAATTTTTTGAATTAGGCCAACTAGGCTAGGTTATTAATAATCATTGGTCTAATGTATCTCTACTAATTAGTTACTTATAATCCAACTTCATAGACTGAGTGTTTACTGTTGGACCAATATATATGTATCTATATAACACATATATTTGTAATGCATTTGTTCATTAGTTGCATGAGCATAGTTGTACATCCTAAGCATTCAGTACTTTGAATTTGTAATATGAAGAGGAAGAAAGTTTACCTATGGTTTGTTGATTTCTGAACATGGATGCAAATTATCTATCTACAGGTGGTCTCTTGACATCGAGGTTCTAGGAGGATGATCTCCTTAAATCTAATCCAAATTACCAGAACTCCAAGACCAAAGACATGGATAACTCTCCCTATCTATTTTAAGGTCTTGATGAGTACCACCACCTGCATATTGCAGTATAGGAGGGTGTCTCTTTAGGCGATTGTGGTCGAAGTTGTGACACACATGTGTTAGGATGATAGACCCAAGCTTGTAGGTGGCAGTTGGAACTTCTTGGCATCAGAGATGGAGGCTGGTGATGGCAGTCTTGTCGTCAAGATGTGAGTTAGTTGCATGTATCTTGCTTGCGAGTTGGGGCTTGTTTAATCAGCTGAGGAGGGAGGAGAAGAGCAGGTCGGGATATGGGTTGTCAATGACTTGCAGGTCTGCAATGTTGCAGGTTCTTTGGACATACAACGTCAGGGTGTGGCAGGGATCAAGGCAGAGGCGATGGTGGATGTTGGCTTCAGGCTGGAGGAGGAGGAA
The DNA here is from genome assembly GCA_963693085.1 of Alisma plantago-aquatica. Lineage (NCBI taxonomy): Eukaryota > Viridiplantae > Streptophyta > Magnoliopsida > Alismatales > Alismataceae > Alisma > Alisma plantago-aquatica. The sequence goes on along the minus strand of OY856413.1, from coordinate 996,719,090 downwards.
TCAGTAGTAGATTTGAGAATCGGGTGGACGAAGACTACAATTTGCTGGTCAAGGCTTCATCTAAGATCGTGGTTCACAATTATTGGGATCATTCAACTGGGTCAAAACTCTATTGGGAAGGAGAAAAGGGACTTAGCTGGACTGGGTGGATACTCGATTGGCCATGGCGACTAGTAGGAGTTGTGTTATCGATTACAAAGTTGCAGAGCAAGTCTCGTTGATTCATAGCATGGGTGTCTAGGGTCTTTTATAGGAAAAGTAGGTGATGCTTGGATTAGGATAACTCCTTGGAATCTGATGGTGCAAGGATTCTAGGTGTCCTCATTCATCTAAAGAAGCTTAAACGTCTGAATTAAGACTGACTTCGTTGTCATTTTCTACTTAGGTAGGGAACTTGGGAGTTTATAGTTTACTAGACAAGTTGTTAGGTGTGACGAGTTCTTTCTCTGTGTTAGATCTTCACGACCACGAGGTGTGGTGTTATTCAAGATCGAGGGGATCAGTCGAAAGATGAAAATGTAGCCGTTTCAATCTGTTTGCGAGATGAAACACAACCATAACTTGTCTTCCGCCTATAAGAGGAGATGAATGAGTTATGCTAATTTAATACTTATACCTAGGATGTTGACCTTGTCATCTGACGGCCCAAGGAATAGAATATTTCTTATATCAATTGGCCATTAAAGTGTACCCACGAATTATTGACCACCATCCTCATTATTTATTGTATTAAATTCCAAATTACCTAGTCTAAGTAAAATGTCTATGCATTCAAGTGGGTATCGGGTCATACAATAGTAATTCACCATTATACAAACAATTATTATACTAATTAATGTTCTTATTTTAATAGGAACTTCTATTTTTGTATACAATGTCTATACACATTTTGGACATGCTCCAGCACAATTATAATATTTATATAACATTAGCCCTGCTCAATTTAATTCAAGCTAATATACTTAATTACTCTTATAATTATTTCTAATATCAATTTCTTTAATGTGATAAATATTTTTCATTGATTGCAAATCAATGGTGGTCAAATTGATAGAACTAGGTGGGTTCAAGGTCTAATCAAAGTATTTAGGCACAACATCAAATTGCACTAAGTGATTTTAAATATGGAAATTGATACTAAATTAAGGGACTAAATTGTAAATATTATTCAGAGGAAGATAAAAATAACAAGGAATTTATCTTGGAGGATAAGTAGTATCAAAGAGATAATTCCTCAAACTAGATTGATGAGACTTGGAATAAAATACAAATTTCTATATGAAATCAATATTAGAGAAATCAAGAATTATAGCTCATAATGGATATATTACTCAAAATTGAGTATGTTACAGACTCAGTATGTTCACTATGAGTTTGTGCTTATGCCGTTTGGGCTAACTAATGCACCCACATCGTTCATGGATCTGATGAATAGGGTGTTCCGGCCTTATCTTGATCAGTTCATGGTTTTGTTCATCGACGATATCTTGATTTACTCCAAAGACAACCAACAACATGAGAATCATCTACGAAAGGTGTTGACCTTGTTGAGACAATGCAAGTTGTATGCCAAGTTTAGTAAGTGCAAATTTTGGCTAAAGGAGGGGTCTTTCCTTGGACATGTGATATATGTTGAAGGTGTTTGTGTGGATCCCAAGAACGTTCAATTAGTGTTGGAATGGGAACAGTCAAAGACACCGACTGAAGTTTGTAGTTTCCTAGGCCTGGCAAGCTACTACCGGAGGTTCATTAAGAACTTTATTGTGGTAGTGTTACCCCTAATGAAGTTGATGAGGAAAGGTTTCTCATTTTTCTGGGATGAAAAGTGTCAGCATTCTTTCCAGCTTTTGAAGGAGAAGTTGTCCTGTGCACCGGTGTTAGTGTTTCCTGAGCAAGGGAAAAGTTATATTGTCTTCTATGATGCATCGAAGAATGGTTTGGGTTTTGTGTTGATGTAGGATAAAAATGTGATTTCTTTTGCTTCGTAAAAGCTTAAGAAACATAAGGAGAGCTACCCGACGCATGATCTAGAGCTTGTAGTTGTAGTCTATGCTTTGAAGATTTGAAGACATTACCTTTATGGTGAGAAGTGTCAGATCTTCACCAACCATAAGAACCTCCAGTACATCTTTTCAAAGCTGGAGTTGAACATGCGGTAGTGATGTTAGATGGAGTTGATCAAAGATTATGACTACAACATGGACTGCCATCTAGGGATGGCAAGCATGGTGGAAGATGCTTTGAGCAAGAAGTTTTCTTTGTCATCATCTAGTGATAAGGTGTATTTGAGTTCCTTGGTATGCCATAAACAAGACATGTTGGTGTCTCTTTGACATATGAACGTGAAGATGGAGGTATCCTTGTTGGAAGGCTTGTTGGTTCAGTTATAGGTGAAGCCTACAATGAGGCAGCATATCAGAGATGAACAATAGAGTGATTTTTTGATATAGTATATATGAGAAAAGTTTGGTAGTGAGAAGTGTGATGGCATACATGAGTCAAAAGATGGGACAGTGAGTTACCACAGTAGAGAAATGGTTCCTAATGTTGATAATCTAAGGAGTCTAGTTCTAGAAGAGGCTCACTCTTCGATGATGCTATACATCCAGGCAGTAGTAAGATGTACCACAACCTAAAAGATATGTATTGGTGGCATGGCTTGAAGCATGATGTAGTTAAGTTCATGGTGAAGTGTCATGTGTGTCAACAGGTCAAGGAAGAGTATTAGAAACCTATAGGGACTTTGCAACCATTACCTATACCGCAGTGGAAATGGGATCATATCGCTATGGACTTTGTGGTTGGTCTTCCTAGGGTAGCCAAAGGTCATGATTTCATTTGGGGGATTGTTGATATGTTAACCAAGTTAGTGCATTTTCTTCCTGTGAAGACAACGTATATAGAAGAGAATTTGGAACATGTGTATGTGTATGAGATAGTCCATTTGCACGGTATCCCAATGATGATAGTGTCTGATAGAGGTCCTCAGTTTACTAGTTACCTTTGGGAGCATCTGCATACGTATATAGATACACAGTTAAGGTTTAGTACAACTTTTTACCCATATACAGAGTGATAGTCTGAGAGGATTATACAGATGTTGGGGGAAGAACTTGCCTTTTATAGTTTTTAGGAAGTTGGGATGTGCACCTCAGTTTGATAGAGTTTTCTTACAACAATATCTACCAGAGGAGTATCAATATGACACCTTATGAGGCATTGTATGGGAGACTTTGTAGATCTCTATTTTGTTGGTATGATATGGGCGGGTATTAGCTTTTGGGGCCTAAAATTTTACATTAGATGACTAGATAAGATCAAGATGATACAACAACAACTAAAGGAAGCCTAGGATAGGCAAAAATATTATGTTGATAATCGTCAGAGGCCCTTGTAGTTCCAAGTGGGAGACAAGGTGTACCTCAAGGTCTCTCCTTCGAAAGGCGTGTTGAGGTTTGGTAAGAAGGGTAATTTGGCTCCCAGGTATATGGTACCTTACCCTGTGGTGGTGTGTGTAGGGAAGGTAGCATATAAGTTTAGGTTTCCACCTAAGTTGCACAGGTTGCATCCTGTCTTTCATGTATAGATGTTGAGGAAGTGTCATCCCGACATAGAGCTAGTGTTGCAGCCCGTGGAGGTTGAGTTGGAGGACAACACATCATATGTGGAGGGTCATGCTTTGATCATAGATTAGAGGATGGAGAATTTGAAGAAAAAGAATATTGTTTTGGTTAAGGTTTTATGGCATCATCATGATGTGAAGGAAGCCACGTGGGATCTTGTGGAAGAGATGCGTAGGAAGTGTCCATCTATTTTCACATATGATTTTGGGGGTAAAATCCTTGTTAGGGGTTTATGGTTGTAAGACCCCTGACCTAGATTAGTGATTGATCTTACTTGCATATAATAGTAAGATGCTTAAACCTTAATATAATCATGTGATGTGCTTTAATAACACATGACATGCTTATGTTTTTTGTTTGGTTGATGTTTAAGCTAGTTATGCTATATGTGCTATTTTGGACTAAGTTACAATTTACCCATGATGAAGGTTTATCTTGTAATTTGTCACATGTTAGTTGTGCCTCATATGTTTTAGCATGATGAGAGAGAGAGTGATGCATGGGGGTTCCTTGTTGGACCTTGGTTGATGAGGTGGCATCATGAGTTGAAGCTAGGGTTTGCAAGGATGCTTGAGTTGAGTGGGATGTTGATCCTTGAGTGTAGCGCCCAATTTGTTTTCCTTGGCCTTATGTTTGTAGCAACCTTGGTGACTAACCCTGAACATGTTTGTTTTAGTCAAAGAGGTTTTGAGTTGTGTTTTTGGTTGTAGCGACCATTTGCCTTGGTTGGCATAGTGTGGTGGTCGCTACAATGGTGCTTTGTTTCGACCCATGGGTGGTGAGGACCTAAGTGGTTGCTACACTACCTAGGTTTTAACGACCTTTCTTGCATGCATATATAGATTGATTCCATGGATGATATTTTTAGGGACATGTGTTTTTAGAGACTCTAACATCTTGACACCTCATATCCCATTATTTAGAGACTCTAACATCTTGACACCTCATATCCCGTTACCTCTCTCCAACCATTGGGTACTTATACCCCTTCTTTTAGATGCAAGTGACCCCTTTAGCTCTCTCTTTTTTCACTCTTCTTGATTGGGGTCGGCCCTTGAGCTTGGTGGTTCAAGTGGAGGTGATAGAGCTTGAATAAGGAGGCCAAACTCTTGCATTTGGTGATCTAGGGTTTGATCATCTCCCTATGTTCAATCCTTTGGTGATCCTGGAGCTTGGTAAGTGGTTTAATCTCCCTGATCTCATTTTTATTGAAACCCTACTCTCTATTTCTTCTTTCGGCCATAGCATAGTTCTCCATGGTGTATTTCTTGAGGAAATTTTCTCTAATAGAGGTCAAATCCATGATTCTCCCATGATAGTACCTAAGTAAGAAGAAGATCTCCTCTTTTCCCATATTTTTTGGCTTAGGGTTTTTACCCTCCTCTCTTTCAACATTCTTTGAACTTGATTTTTTCTTCTTCTCTTGAGGTGATCTTGTTTGGCCGTAGATTTGATCCAAAATTAGATTTCCTTCTCTCTCTTAGAGCTTCATGGCTTTGGAGTGATATTCACCTCAAGGCGAGTTATATAATTCTCACCTCTTCTATTGTTATACATGATCTTGCATGCATGTTATCTTATCTCTAAAACGTGGATCTAATTTTCTTGGTGATGATATCTTGACTTAGGGTTAAGTTTGTGTAGTGATGCTTGCACAGATTAACTCTTCCTCTTTGCCTTAATGGAGTTGATGATTCTTACATATATCTTGAATGTTTGTTTTACCACCATGTCTAGTTCGGTTATCTTGTTAAAGATGGTGGTTTTGTTTCCTGCATGCATGTGCTTTATCTTTGGTTTCTCTCTTTCATGGTAGGGTTTCTATGTTGCTCCTTGTGACGCTTGTTTTAGAGTTTGTATGTTACCATATCCATGAGGTTTTCTTCTTGGCGACTCTTTGGTTTTCTTGGTGTTAAGCATCTGTTTCAGTCGCTTTAACCATGATTGGTGACTTTAGGTTTTGTTTGGTTTCTATTACCCTAACCCCAATCACATGGTCACTACATACATTATGGACGCTACATGTCTTCTGGTCACTACCCTTGGGTTTGCTATTGCAACTGTTATGCATGGTTTAGGTGGTCTCTACATTTGATAGAGCCTTGATGGTAGTTATACATGGTTGGTGCTTGGTGTTGTGGTCACTACATAAGTGATATATTATGATCTCAAAGTTGATTTTGTTGATGGTCATTTCAACTCTTGATATTTGTATAGTGATCGCTACCAGTGATAGTGTGTTGTGGTCACAATAAGGTTCTAAACTAGTTTGTTCGCTGCATATGGACTCATCTTGTATGGCCACTATAAGTGTTGGTTGCTACACATGTGAGTGTGGGTGGTTGAAGGTATCTATGGTGTTCCCTAAGCCTAGTGGTCTCTAGGGAAGTTGATGCCTAGTGGTCATTGAAAAACACTAGAGGGGGGGTGTGAATAGAGTTTTTAAATATTTTAGCAATTATTTAACTCAAACAACCAACCACAAGAATATTGGACAAGGGGACAAGGATTTAGAGTGGTTCCTACCTTAGCAAATACTAAGATAGTCAGTCCACTACCCGGTTGCTTACCCAACCGGGATTTGGAAAGAATTTAATTTTATTACCTCGCAAGGACTTTACATAAAATTACAATTCTTTCCCTAAACCCTTCAGACACCCTTCACCTTGAAGTAATTGCACCAATCTTGAAGCAGCCTTCACCTAGAAGTAATTGCACCAACCTTGAAGCAGCCTTCCTCCTGAAGTAGCTTCCCGTTGCAATATCCTTCTTGAAGTAGCTTCCCGTTGCAATAGCCTTCTTGAAGTAGCTTGAAGTCCACCTTCTCCTCCGAGAAGAACCTTCTCCAATCCGCAACCTCCAACCCTAGGAGTAGCAAGGAGAATACAAAGAATAAAAGGAACAAGAAGGAAAATGGAAATTACAACTTAACCTTTGAAGCACAAGGCTTGATTTGCCTATATCAAGCGTGTAGATCTCCTAACCAATGTATATGCATGTGTGATTGTAGTGGATAGGAGATACTAGCCTATAGGACACGAAATTAGAACAAGTAGAGGAATCACCAATGCAAGTGTTGCTCAATTTCTCAAAACAGATTGCCAATTGTAAGTGTATGCTCAAGTGTATCACAAGTGTAGCTTGGGTATCTTTTGGTGTCCTAAGGCATGTCCTATTTATAGGAATGACCTACAAGTGCTTAAGGACGTTCTAGACACTTTCTAGGGGGTTCTAAGTGCTTAACTAGCCGTTAGGTACAAGTTTGTTGCTTTAGCAACGGCTAATTAATTAATTCTGCAGTTGCTATCAGAGTCCATCTCGGTCGAGAAATGGTCGACCGAGACACCTACTAGGTCGAACTTTTGTCGACCGACAGGCTCTCTGGATCAAGTGTTAGCAACGTTCATCTCCAACTACCAACTACTTTCTCAGCTGTGTCTAACGGCTACTTGGGTCATTCTCGGTCGAGAAGTTTGTCGACCGAGAGTGTCTCGGTCGAGGAGTTTGTCGACCGAGATTGACCCTGTTTCAATGTTTCACTTTAAGGCATTAAGTATGTGTATGAGTGTGCATAGGTGTATCTGTTGGAGGGGATGACCTATCTAAGTGTAGTGATTGGCTAGGGAAGATCTAACGCTTGATTTACATGATGTCTAAGTACTTGTACATTATATACTTGTACAAGTTTACAACTGATTACATTTCATGAAATTTTCAAGCATTCAAGCATATAGATTCCCTAGTACTTTGTCATCCACCTTATTCCTGCAACACTCAAGTAGCTCGTTAGATCGACAAGAATGAAATGTTTGTCATCATCGAAACAAAGGGATTTATCATAATGTCAATTTAGCCAACAATCTCCCCCTTTTTGAAGATGACAAACATTTCCTAAATATGAAATAAGGAAATATAAAGCATGTGAGTTTCATACCTGAGGATTACCTTTTGTAGCCAGATGTTATGAAACTCATTGACTCATTTATATTTTTGATTTTATATTCTTTCTCCCCCTTTGTCATTTGAAAAAGATATCCAAGTTGAATATTTTATATTTCTTCTCCCCCTTAATTTTATATTATGCTCCCCCTTAGATAGATATTCTATTAGGAACATGGATTTAATATCATTTTTGTCTAATTTAGCCACAATTTGTTTCTCAATCATTTGCAAAGGATGTTAAGCCTTGAGATGATATGAGATCTTGTTAGGTTCATGGCATGTGTATTGATTTCTCACCCATTTTATAAGAGATGTTAAACCCTAAAAATGAAATGAGAATCCTTTAATCTTTCAGTACATAAAGATGTCTCTAACCAAATGCACGGTATGTTAAGCCCTGATTTATTTAGAGAATTCCTTTAAGAACAGGATATATCATTTTTATGAAATTTGTAGATTTCTTCATAACCAAGAGTCAAAATACTAAGGTCATAACTAGCTTCAAATGATGTTTACAATGTTTTTGTAAGCTTCTTAATCAAATAATCAAATTTGTTTTATGAGCTCCCCCTTAATCTTACAATTTAAAGAAATTTAAAGCTTCTAAGGTCACATATGATTTTAAATTTTGATTTTGACTTTTATCAAAAGTATACTAATATTAAGTACAATAAAATGATGTCCAAACAAGCATTTTGTCAAAGCTTATTTTAGGTCGTCCTTGACTACGACCATAGCGCCCCTTGGTCAAATTTTATTTCAACCAAGAGGCAAAAATTGCAGATTTCCAATTTAAGCACTTATATGTGAAGTACTTGATTAGATATCAATTTTAGTGATACTCAATATGAAAACATCCTCTTAAAAATGAAAGCACGAATAATATCTCAAGTCTTTTAAAGATGCTAATTGAGAAATTTTTATCTTATGTGTTGCAAGCATTTCTAAGAGACATATCATCATTGAATTATTTTGCTTGCCTATGTATCATCAAGGATTCATGCATACAATTATCATTATCTATTCATGCTAACACAACATCATCATGATGAAAATGATAATTCCATGATTGTGATCACATAATTTCTATATGGGTAGACCAGAAAATACTTTAGGAAAAATCATGTGAGTAATGATAGAACAGAAATTTCCTTTTAATTAAGCTAAGCAGAATTTCAGTTTTAACTTAAATCATTTAGAGAATAAACCAAATTAATCTCATATACGTTCTCAAAGATAATTTCCAGAATGTATACTGTGTTTTTCATGTACAAACAGTTATTAATAACAAGTAGATAGCAATTTGACCAATCGAAAATAGCAGATTTATTTCAGACTAGAAATTAGTAACTTGCTCGGTCGACTATTTCTCAGCCGACTGTTCTCTCGGTCGACAGTTTCTCGACCGACAAGATTTCTGAAATGTTTTCTGAAATGTTAATTGCTTCCAAGTAAAACACAATTATGCAAGTTAGATGTTTAGATACTTGAATTAATTTGATATCCCATTATGTTGAGTTGAGATAGACATAGAAATATACAACTTAGGTCCTTGGTCATATCTCAACTTAATTCCGTTCATTTAGTTTGGAGGTTTTGGAACCCAAACTAACTCAACATCCTTTTTCTTATACGGACATGAAAAAGAGTAATGACCAAGGCGCAAACAATAATGACAACATATAGAATCAACCTCATATCTCTTTCTGTGATTTTGGTCTAGGTTGTTTTTGGGTATATTTGTATTTGTGCTTTTAGGTACATACATAGATTGATGTGCTTGTGTCTTTTTCCAACTAGTTTTATGATAAGATTTTCCTTTAGGCTTGTAACCTAGTCCTCTCCTTCCAACTTGATGGTAAGGATCATTTAAGATTTGATCAAGAATGCCATTATTATTTAGACTACTAACTTTTTGTTGTAACTTAGCAATCTCATCCATTCTCTTCTTGATATCTAGCTTTGCTTGATCTAGATTAGATGATAATGAATTTCTTTCTTTCACGATAGTATCATAATCTAGATGTGAGCACAAAACAGGTTGTTTTTTAAGATCATTCACTTGAGTCTGCAAATTAATCTTTTCTAGAGAAAGGAGATTACAATTTGCTTCTACAAATTTTAGCTTAATATCATGATCTTCAATAACCTTTTTGAGATCTTCATTTTCAGATGTAAGAGCAAGAAGCTTAGCATGTAACTCATCATTTTCTTTATTAGATTTCTTTAATTTCTTCTTGCACTCAATATATTTATTGTGTGTCTCTTCAAGAGAAGCAACTAGCTCTTCTTTAGATAAATAAAAAAGGCTTACCTCTTCTTCTTCTTCTTCACTTATTGTAGAAATAAGACATTCTTTATGTGTATCTTCCTTCTTTGACCTCCATGGGCAACCAAGTGTTGCATGGCTTGTTCCTAAGCACCAACTGCAACTTGTTGAAGGTTGCCCCATACTTTTCCTTTGTTTGCGGTTGTAGACACCACCACCCTTCATACTTTAAGACTCGATTAGAGCTCCTTGAAGCCTGCTCTGATACCAATTGAAAAACACTAGAGGGGGGGTGTGAATAGAGTTTTTAAATATTTTAGCAATTATTTAACTCAAACAACCAACCACAAGAATATTGGACAAGGGGACAAGGATTTAGAGTGGTTCCTACCTTAGCAAATACTAAGATAGTCAGTCCACTACCCGGTTGCTTACCCAACCGGGATTTGGAAAGAATTTAATTTTATTAACTCGCAAGGACTTTACATAAAATTACAATTCTTTCCCTAAACCCTTCAGGCAGCCTTCACCTTGAAGTAATTGCACCAATCTTGAAGCAGCCTTCACCTAGAAGTAATTGCACCAACCTTGAAGCAGCCTTCCTCCTGAAGTAGCTTCCCGTTGCAATATCCTTCTTGAAGTAGCTTCCCGTTGCAATAGCCTTCTTGAAGTATCTTGAAGTCCACCTTATCCTCCAAGAAGAACCTTCTCCAATCCGTAGCCTCCAACCCTAGGAGTAGCAAGGAGAATACAAAGAATAAAAGGAACAAGAAGGAAAATGGAAATTACAACTTAACATTTGAAGCACAAGGCTTGATTTGCCTATATCAAGTGTGTAGATCTCCTAACCAATGTATATGCACGTGTGATTGTAGTGGATAGGAGATACTAGCCTATAGGACACGAAATTAGAGCAAGTAGAGGAATCACCAATGCAAGTGTTGCTCAATTTCTCAAAACAGATTGCCAATTGTAAGTGTATGCTCAAGTGTATCACAAGTGTAGCTTGGGTATCTTTTGGTGTCCTAAGGCATGTACTATTTATAGGAATGACCTACAAGTGCTTAAGTACGTTCTAGACACTTTCTAGGGGGTTCTAAGTGCTTAACTAGCCGTTAGGTACAAGTTTGTTGCTTTAGCAACGGCTAATTAATTAATTCTGCAGTTGCTGTCAGAGTCCATCTCGGTCGAGAAATGGTCGACCGAGACACCTACTAGGTCGAACTTTTGTCGACCGACAGGCTCTCTGGATCAAGTATTAGCAACGTTCATCTCCAACTGCCAACTACTTTCTCAGCTGTGTCTAACGGCTACTTGGGTCATTCTCGGTCGAGAAGTTTGTCGATCGAGAGTGTCTCGGTCGAGGAGTTTGTCGACCGAGATTGACCCTGTTTCAATGTTTCACTTTAAGGCATTAAGTATGTGTATGAGTGTGCATAGGTGACATTGTTGGAGGGGATGACCTATCTAATTGTAGTGATTGGCTAGGGAAGATCTAACGCTTGATTTACATGATGTCTAAGTACTTGTACATTATATACATGTACAAGTTTACAACTGATTACATTTCATGAAATTTTCAAGCATTCAAGCATATAGATTCCCTAGTACTTTGTCATCCACCTTATTCCTGCAACACTCAAGTAGCTCATTAGATCGATAAGAATGAAATGTTTGTCATCATCGAAACAAAGAGATTTATCATAATGTCAATTTAGCCAACAGTCATAAGAGGTGATGATAACTCACATGGTCGCTACTGCTGGTTTCATGATCGTTTAGTTGTGATGATGATGCTTAACTTAATGAGTTCCAATAACGTGGGAAGTGGTGATCTTTAGGGTATAATGATGAATGTTGTTATGAGAACCCTAATCATCTATCTATGAGAAATCCTAACCCTAATTATGAGTTCATGGTGCTTAATGTTTACTTGCTTGAGTGATTAGCATGTATTGAAGCATTTTCTCTCTCCTATTTTTTGTAACCTAACTTTGGGGTGGAATGAGCATCATGGTTAATGATTGTTGTGGTGTCTTTGTGTGACACATATGTGGTGATTATGTGCCTTGATGTGGCATGGTGGTATAATGATAATGCTCTCTTATAGGAACTATGAGAATGGTCTGTCGACCTTAGTGATGGCTTAATGCCTAATTGGAGGTGATATCCTTTGGTGATGTGTTCAGGGATTATTATCCTGTGGTGAGATGATGATGGTGATAAGTTCATGTATGGCAGTGAGATAGTACCATGTGGTGATGTGATCATCTTTGTGCATAATACATTTTATATCTTGTGGAGTTGTAATCTACCCTTATCTTTGTAGAATCTATTTAGGGGTTGTACATTGTAACTTGATTGATGATATAAAAGATACCCAATTGGCAATAACTAATCAAGTGAAACCCTAATCATGTAGTTTCCTTATGTCACATATCCATTCTAATTTTAGAACCTGTTGGATGGTGAAGTGAGTCTTCCTTCGGGAAACTTGGAGCGCATATTGTTGAGTATGCAGGGTGCTTTGAGAATATCCATGCCATCAAGATCCCAAGTGTTTCAAGAATGACTGTGGTCATGTATTGGTGATTTTATTATGTGATGTGATTTTGGAGGACAATTGAGTTTGTACCTCAGTGGTAAGATTTTATTCCTTGGTGTCTAGCGTTGTGACCTGCATCAAGGAGGCCTGGGTATTTTCAGCTTGACTATATGTCGTTGGTGGTAGATTGACTGTTATGACTCTATAGTGTCCCTCGTATTGACTAAGAGGTGGTAGTGAGATTGTGGATTCCGACTCTTCCATAGATCTTGTATGGCACTGATTTCAACTTAATTAGGAGTGGTCAGTTGGATTTGGGTGGTATGATTCAAATCCTCGAGGCATAGCAAAATGCATAATACAGCCGTGCAGTATAACTGCTTAGAGTTAAATACAATTCACATTGGATGAACCCTTGCCTTGTTTCTTATATTGTTTAGTTAGTAATTGTTATACATGTTTGTCATATTCTTTCTAAAAGTATATGATGTTCTACTGATCAGTTGTAGCTTCTTAAACTGCTCAATTTGTGTTATTAGTTGTATTTAGTCATGTAGATGAATATGCTCATATTGTTAATAATGTCACTTTCTTTCTTATGTATAACATGTGTTTGCAATAGTTGTTAGTTGAGAGTTATATCTCTCATGGGGAAATGGGTCTCACCCATGTGGTTTGCCACATCTTTTTAGGTGATCATGCATGGTGTGGTAGAGATTGTGTGGTTGAGGAAGAGAAATAAGGAGAGCAGTAATTGTATTGAAGGTTAAATATGATTCTAGTGTTTTGTAGTAGAGTCCTATGTGTCGTCTCTGTATACTCAGGTCCTTGGGGGTGTTTTGTAGATGTTGTATAGATATGTGGTTTTGACAAGTACGCTTGGATTGTACACATGACATGTTTATATGGCTCTTATATGTAAATATGATATCTTTTGTAACAGGTGTGCGACAGTTGGCCACTTTACAGATGTACATACGTGTCCTGATATTTAATATGGATCAATTTGTGGACCTTGATGTAATGTGTTTTCGCTTCAGGATGTTATAAGTGATTGGCTTTAATTTACCCCATTTTGTGGCAATGTGGTTGCTTAGTTGTTAATCTTATGCTTGGGTTTTGAGTTATACGCTTTGGTATGACCGGTGTGTCACATGTAAAGCCATTCGACCATCTAGAAAGCCTTTCTATATACATTTATCATGTAGATCTTTCAATTTTTTTTCCAACGTGTACTTGTGTGTTAAATTCAACCATGGGATGCAGAAGTTATGATCATTTTGGCAGGTGGTATATGTATTAAGACTGTTGGAAATTGTGTAAATATATTCCAAGAGAATTTAGTCATTGGAGATTGGGCCATTTTATTACAAAATCCAAGCATATATAATTAAAACTCCAATTAAAGAGAGAAAATCTAATTTAAAACAATTAATTATATTACTAGGATAATAATCAACAAAATGATCCTAAATAGATATCTAAAAGATGTAAGTAAAAAGGATAAATACACATTTATCACTCCTATCAACTTAGGAAAATAGATCTACATACTCTGAGTACTACATGATTAGGGTTACACTTGATTAATTAAGCCAATTTATTGTATATTGGTTTCCAAACAAGTTAAAAACACAACATAGATTTGTAAGTGTAGCATTTATCGAGTCTAACAAATTCATAAGATATAAAATAGTCTTACATAGCAAACAACCAACATGGTACTAATAATTGTCTTTGTCCATACCAAGGACCAATTAATAAAACTTAGGGTCAACTAGGCCTAAATTACCAATATTAAAAAGAACAAGGCCCACCACATCAAGTTAGGCAACATTAGCCTTTAAAAAGGCATGAACATAGAATAGTTCTCCTTCTAGTATCTCATTTCCAATATTTATATAGAAACACAAAAGATAAGACAATTTCTCTATATGGAACCTCTCATAATCATCATATAGAACAAATCATGATTATACAACAACATAACTCTCTCTATTCTAGTGTAAGTGTTATCATGAGGAACTACCATATTGTATGGTCTTTGAAAACATTTAATTCAATGTAATCACCATTTCCTCTCTCTTTAAGGTCCTATATGGTTATATGAAAGTGTCCATCATCATTTTATGGCAAGGTTATCAAACCATAAGATCACATCATTTTTTTCACTCTATTAGTTTCACCCTTTTAACCATCATATTATATTTATTCCATATTCAAACATTGATAAATTGTAACCATGAGGCCACACCATCATTCCAATGATGATACCCGTATCACATCACTCAAGATATCAACCTCAAGGCATCAATCTTACATATATATCCCATATCCAATATACATCGTATAATGTCACGTTTTACCGCACTCTTACTCAATCCTTTAATAGTGTAGAAAGAGGAGAGATGGAAGACATGTTAAATTTGAGGAAGTGAATTACTCCCATTTAAATTCTTTATCATTAACAGGTTTCCATCTTTTGTTAAAACTCACATTGGATTAAGAAACCCCTAAGTTAGTCCAAATTTAGTTTCTTAATTACCCTTATGATGTATCTCATGCATGTTCATATAATTTTTTTTCGTGATTCTAATGATATTTAGATTTGATAATGTCAATATAGTGTCCATGAATTCAATAAATATAAGATGGTTAACATTATAACTCAAAGTACTCATTAGGGTACACTCCACCAATACTAGCCATGAAAATGCTAATTTCACCATATAAGGTCACATCAAGGCCAATACCTTGAAAGAATGTCATAACCTTCTAAAATTCCAGATCCTCTTCATATCATAGTGAAATAACACCATAAAAAATCATCTTTAAACTTTAATGTATGTGGAAGTTGCGTCAAATTACAAGAATTTACATCAAAAGACGACTCTTATGCATAGACGAGCTAGTTTGATATAGTAGGTGAAGTAAAAAAAAAATTGTTCCATATTATTTTGATATAGTAGGTGAAGCATAAAAGTTATATAAACACCAAAAAGTGATTATACATCAACTCCAATACCAGTAAGAATACAATTATGTCAATTCTCCCATTGTATGGTACAAAAACACCATAAATATGACATTTTTCCTACATTTTCACATATATTTTTAAATTTTAACCCATGCATGGTTAAGTGAGCATATATTAACATCAGATTGTACTTTATATTTAAGAATAAAAAGAAATTTCATAATTCCATCTTATCTTTCCAAAATAGTCCACACGAAAACATCTAGCATTCTAGGGAATTGTAGTGCAAGATTAGAGCCTTTTAGAATGCCAATGTACTAGTTTCAAAATTTTAGTCCATATAAATTTAAGACATTAGAACATTATGATCAAGGAACATTATTAAAGGGTTAGGGAAGGACTATAAATTCGTAGTCACATCATATAGCAGCAAAACAATTCCTAAAAGATAGTACTTTTAGGTGAATAGATGGTCCCCTGGCTTAATTAAAAAAAAATGTTGATCAAATTTTGAGTAAGTTTACGAAATTACATGCACAAGTAGGAAAAACAAGATAACAAATTCCATATCACTCTCCTCCATGGATTATTATCATTATGTGCATAGAAGATATCTACTAACTACCTCCATTACCTTATATCATCCCACTAAAAGCTCTAAACCCAAAAAGTCAAAGCAAGATCTAACTTCACCTAGGACAAACATGGGGAAATGAAGGGTCCTTTAGCTACATTGGGATAGGTTCCATTGTGGAACTCCATGGGGATAGGAAAATGGAGGTATATGAGATGCAAAATATAAAGAAAATATGGATCTTACATGTTTAGGGTTGGAAAGGAAGCTATCAATCATGACAACATCTTAGAGAAGCTTGACCAACAACTTCCATCCACATGCATCAACATGCAAGATTCCATAAGTGGACATCTTCCGCCTTGGAGCTCCCATTGTCTAATTGGTAACTCATCCACATTATTACATAAATATGGGGTGTCAAATGAGTCTCTATGTCATTTAGGATATTTTTTAATAAACTAGAATATGTGTAAATTTCAAATAAATCCATAACTAGTGTCTAAAACACACCTCGGTCAAAGTAGAACATCCATTGGTCAAATAATCCATTGCAACGTCCCTCCTAGATTCCTCATTTAATAATTCATCAGCGCCATTTATCCATGCAAGTTTTCCATAAATTTTCAAGCATTAACTTCAAGTAGTTTGGATACATAAGAGCTTCATGGATTTAGATGCCCAAATTCCTCATTATTGATAGTTAGAAGCATGATCAGTTGAAACTCTAGGATCCACATTGACTAGAGGAGCTAGAACTCTCATCGATTCACTATGGTTGTATATTCCATTATTAACAATGTTTTGCGCTAGTTAACAAATCCAAAACCGAGTACATAGGTTTGCGACACAAGTTAAATAATCAGTTGATCACCATTCAAGGTCGTGATCTATGGCTATCAGTTGGTAGGCCATCAATCAACAGTTGACCATGACAACTAGGCTAGGGTTAGAGAGCAAAGGGTGGATATCTTAATCCAATAAAGGTAATAATCATAACATTATCAAATAAACGATAACATGCAATTAGATATTTTTACCCAAATTTCAATTAATTTCTCAATTATGGTGAAATTTCTCATGAATCCAAAACGTTCATGAAATACAAAGTCTAGGGAATTAAGGTGAAATTGAAGTCATATTAGAGTGGTCTCTTAAGAAACTAATTTCAAGGTGTAACTAAGAATTTATGAAGGATAAAAAAGTTTAGATATTTTAGACACCATTGCATTCAAGTCTTAATATTACGGTGAATTCTTATTAAGTACACAATTGGATAGAGACTTATATTAGGGCAAACAAAGGGAAAATTGAGACATATTAAGAACTTATCTAGATCAATTAATATCAAAACTTAATTAAGCATTCATTTTGGATAATAAATCAATATTAAATAGAAATCGAGGTTAAGCTTGGTTCACGGTCTCATTGGTGTGAAGGGTTGATCCATCACTAGAAATAACTCTAGAGCATCCCAAGAGGGTTCCCTAACTTCATAATTGGTCATTGTTTCTATATGATATAATAGTTAGTGAAGTAGATAAAAAATGAGTTATTGTTTATGAGGGCCTTTTCCATACTTAATTCTTCTTTTTAGTAAATCTATTATATGTATATTGAATTCCTAATAATATTTTAGGCCAACATAGTTTTAGTACTAGAAACCTATTTATTGTATTCATTCAACCCAAAATAAAATTAGACATTGTCATACTATGTTTTATATGGGTGGTGCACTAGACATTGCTATACTGGTATAATTCTACTAGTATGGTGTGGTAGGTTATTTGAAGAAGATATAGCTATGGGAAAGTTGATTGCCCCCCAATTTATGGGTTATGGAGCAAGATGAAGCAGTAGATAGAAGGTCAATCTTAATAAAAATATTTTAAAGAAAAGGAACCTTCAAATAATATTCTATTTAAGAAAAGGAAGTTTTAAGATGAAACATACAGCACACTTACAATCTTTGATTGAAGCGGTTGAGAGAATAAATGCAACAAAAAGATATGATGGCATATTTTCAACTTATCTAATATCTCATGATTGTGGTAAATATATTATATTTATACTACACAACAACAAGTATGATGTGACTATGAAAAAACCTAAAGATACCTTTGTTGTAACTAAAAGTGTGATATTCTTGGTTTTTCTAGTAAACTTCACTAGATTAATTATTTGTAGAAAAAAAATTACTTACCATTTTCATTTGTTATTATGTTGAATACTACTCAAACTAAGGTATATTCACTTATAAAATTTTATAAAATCCACCAAGGCGTAATGTGCAGGGATCACATTGTCCAGATCACCCTTTATGTCTCATTTTTGAACATGTTGGTTTTGTTTAGATCAATTTTACTGTAAAAGGTTTCCCATGGTTAGTGACAAGAGGCACACATGGGTGAGAACTGTATATTCAATGTAACATATCAAATTATTTCAAGGCTTGCTACTCCAATACAAATATCAAATGGAATAGGAAAAGCTTACCTGACCATTATTCTGAGTTGAGAAAAAAGACCATTGAACCTTAAGTGGCCTCCTTCCATTTATTCAAAAGGATGTTATTTGTGTTTTACATTAAGGACACCCATGAAACATACATATAAATTTCAATCTCTACTCCTACTAAAGTAACAACTATGACATCCATGACATACATAGTTGCAAGTATACTAATTATTGATGATCTTACCTATAAATATTGTGGTTCCAATATATTATTACTGAGCATTCAATTTTAGTAGGAAAGTTTGAATTCCATCATCCCTCCATCCCAGGTTCTATAATGTCATTAGACCCCACTTTTTAATAACCCTCAAAGGTGAAATTTATCTTATGACCCATCATAGAAGTCATCAACGTCGATCTACCTTAGAAGTCATGTTTAAGCATGGTATAGAGAGATCTATTGACATGCTTACTATATAAATACCATTATGATATTGAAACCATTTCAAAGAGGTGCAAACAAAATTCATCAAAGTACAATTTGGATGAAAAAAGAAAATCCAGCGTATACTATATATCATAAACATTGTTAAATGTGAAAAATGAACTTCTTCATTATTGATCAATAATATTATTCTATTGTTGTAACTCTAGTGGACTATATAAAGATAATACATCCTAATCCTTCACTCATATCAAAGGAGTGGAACCATGAAATATTTCCTCACCTTTCTCAGTAACCAACATATATTGATCTTTTAGTCATTTCTAGGTTATTTGCTACCCTAGATAGTCAGAAGGAAATATGAGAGTTATAAGGATCCAATTTAACAAGGATAATTTCAACATATTCAACTATATAAACATAATTAGAGATAAGGTTTAATGCATACAATTCCATAAATGAGTTCCTTTAAGCAATGAAGTCATTAATACATAAGTTGTTCCAAAAAATGAAAAAAATACATGTTTATAACCAGTGGCATATAAGGGTCGTCGAAAATGGTAAGGAGGAATAGATACAGGTTTGGATTACTAACTAAGAAAAGAGTTCAACTGTAATCTAGGAGGAATGAATTATGAATTATTAATTCATGTGAGATACACAAGAACAACTTAAAATGAAACATAAAATGCATGGCTTGTCTCATTGCTAATTTGTGAACAATTTACTCTAAAATCATCCACTTGCTTTGTTATTTCTAAAAGTCATGCCCTAATGAGTTCTTGTTTCACCCCCTATGTCTGCTTCTTAGTAGTGGAACACAACTACATCCTGTTCATTTTTCTTTACTGAGTGAGAATGTATGATTTTTGGAAATAAGTATGAGGAGTGTTTCTAAAATACTTGTTTTATCCTGCAATCTGACTATCATGTTGAAGGGGCACAATTTGTCTGAAATAAAAATTTCCACATTGAACTTACAACAAGATATGTAAAAGACTTATCTTCTTAACTGGACCAATGAGGTTCATCAAGACCCCTGTTCCATTTCCAGTCATATATGGGTGCAAAGAGTTGCAATCAAAACCAGGTGATATATGAAGAACAAGCAAAGATTGGATGTAAATCCCATGGATAAAAGGAAAATTGTATACCACTTTGATATCTAGTTATATCTATAATTCTTACGAACTATAATGGGATGTTTGATATCTGCGAGCGACACTCTTAGAGGTTTGTTAGAAAAGCTACTTAAATCTTATTCATTGAGGATTGAAATGGTAACTCTCTCTCTCTCTCTCTTCAGGCTTTTAGAACAAGTGATGTAAAACTTATGAACTATGCATATAATAGATCCAAAATACACATTATCACTTGGTTTAAGAGCTTATATATGAAGAGTAGTAGAGTAAATTTACATTCAACAACCTTCGTCACAATATACAGTTTGTGATATCTTAGAGGGTGAATCAATTTCCAAAGTTATCAATAGTTAACATAGAGACATACACTTATCAATTATTTATAAGGTAAATTTGGTAAACTATTATCATTTAATAACATTGACTATTATGTAGAAATTTTCATAACAAAATTTATATGATACATTTATGCGTTTAGATATGAAACTTATGGTGATGGTTCTACCCGTATTTGTTAGTATTGTCAATACAAAAGGAAAAACTACCAGTTATACCAATAAATGTTCTTTAAATTCTTTTTGGTGGAATATACTCTTGAAAGGAAGAACATGATAGACATGACAGTTATAGATAAGTTCTACTACCTCCCAATATTCAATGGATGTGGTACAATGGATGTGTCTACTTTATTGTGATTTCACATTTTCCCTCAATCTTTTTATCTTCCCTCCTTTCTTACTATAAACTCCTCCCTCAAATCCATAATTCTTACTCACAGTAGAAATAAGAATTCTCAGGTAATAAGGAAAAATTGGTGGCTTCGAAGAGTGTTCATTAGATGGGGAAGTTTTATGTCAGTGGCATACTGTAGAAATGCTTGTTTGCAAGAAGTAGGTTAGTAGAAGACTAAATAGAAATGATATATTGATATAACATGAAGGCAAATATTTTCTATTTTAGAGACCACTGTTGAATATTACCCACAAATACTATGATACTTTTGACATTGGTATAAAAACTCATAACTAAAAATTGTATTATTTATCTGAAAATTTGTTGTTAAGCCTTGAGATTTTAGTTTGATACTTCAAGAATGGTCTTGGTTCTAGAACCTGAGAAAGTTTGAATTTCACGATGACATTCACATTCATTTTCCGCTTATCTCTATAAACATAGTTTATAATTGAATAAAGTATTTTACAGTCATACATATGATTTTTCCTTGTAACCAAAATATTAATAATACAATGGATGCTATTGATAAATCATAGATGTCTTTCAAGTTTTTCTATCCATTTTCTAATTTACCACTATAAATTGGGTCTCAAGGTGTACAAAACCGCAATGAGCATGCAAAATTGGCCATACAAAAAAAACCTCTAATTCACGTGGCTACATAGTCTAAATCCCAACTTCATTCCATTCAAGTATTGATAAATTCTTCATTTAGGAATGAGGAAATCTAATAAAAATCATATAAAATCTCAAGGAGAAAATTCTCATGTTTTCTTATTCAAGTTCTTTTACAAAACCATTTGATTCCAAATGTTACTAAGATGGGAGATAAAATAAATTTAAATGAAAAAAAGGCATGAAATAAAATAAAATGATACATCACAATTTTTCATACCTTCCAATCATAACTACCAAGGTCTTTAGCACTAATATGTTCCATTGAGAATCAATCTCGTTTTGCATTCTACTGTGGTTTTTCTTGCTTTAACATAGAGGACCTTGATGAAGTATGGTCATGTGGATACATTACCAGATGAAATAATAAGTACCAAAAAACAAAATAATAGGTTGAATTTTGATTTAATTACAAGAATGTAATTTTTGTAATAACACAAAGAAACAATATTTTTTTATGTTTGAAGTCGATTTGCTTTTTGTATTCATGTTATGTGGAGCATGTGAATAATCTGGGAGGACAATTATTTTATTAGAAAATTATTTCCTTAAAAATACTTTATAGTAACCAATTTGAAGAACTATTGGTGATGATTCACTTTAGGATCATAACGGGGACCATATTAGTTTTGGGAAGGCCTTGCTCTAAAGGTAAGCTTCCATGTACAAATGAATGTTCCTATTTGGATAATTTCTCATAATATCACAGGTGGGCTTCTTAAGGTCAGTCCAACAAAAAGAATAAATAGGGTTTAATACAACAATTTTAGCCCCCAATAAGATCTTCTTACAAATATTTTTTATGTATGTTAATACGAAAAAGTTATAATGCTAGAAATGATGTGCTCACTTGATGGGTAAAAACTGAAGATGAGTAGAGTTGAAAATGATTAGTGATGAATCAAAGAGGACGACTATGAAGACAATCATATATGGTTCAAGGAGACGACTGCTAGAGGGATAATGAAAACTACCATGAGAAGTTGGTCTTGAGGAAATAGCTTCAGTGCCTTTAGCCTATGACTAAATGTGCCCTCAGGCTTCTAGACCAAGCTCCTAAGGATAGGAGCATTTATCCGTACCACTAAAAGAAGAGTTTTCCATGACACCTTAGACTACTAGGTCAATGTGTTGAGAAAGAAATTAGGGAATATGAGGAGAAAAGGTTTTCACGATGTTTGCATGCTGCTAAGGAGGGGGTAAATAGGAAGAGACTGGGAGGAAGGGTGTGGATCGTGATGAGGGGGAGGATGGAGAGGAACATATCTGGGGGAGGATGATCTATAAGGGAGGGACATGAGGAAGTGTGCGGGAGATGAGTCATGCAAGGGAAGTCACATTCATTTGATATGAAAAGAAATAGTCCTAGGAAGTGTAGTTATGAAATTAACTTTTTTTCACTTGTGCTTATTATATTTTTTTAACAAATTTGTTTTAACTACATACAAAATATATGTAAGTAAACTAATTGTACCCAAGTCACCATTTTGTGGCATTTTTTAATATGTAAACGCGAATGCTAATTACAAACATTCAACAAAATGTATATGTAAATTGATACACGATAAACATAAATTGTTATTTCACACTTTTCAACTACGTCCAAACCTAGCTAAACAAGATATATTCTTCCAATAATAACATAGGATAGTCTACAAGATAAAGTGAATACACTTTAAAATATATAGAAATTAATGCTTTATTGGGTACTATTTTTTTATAAATCAAGGACCATTTATGTTTAGATACATAGTTGAAGTATGCAATTATATTTAAGCTACACTAAACTTATCTTTGCTTAATTTACAAATCTTAGTAGTAATTACGATTTGGAGTTGCTATTTATAGTATTTCTACAAAGTTTATTTATAAATGTAGAAAGATATCTATGAGCAGAACATTTGATTTTTTATTGTCCATTGTTTGTAACAATCCATGTTACACATCACGTAACACAATGCATTGGAAATACTAAAATAATATCCAATTTTTGTAGGTGTAGCACATTTTTTTCGCAACAATGTCCCAATACCTTACACATATGGGACGCTGAGAGCGGGTGCACGCGTTGTAACACCACCCTTCCCAGTGCGGGTCCTTCTTTTAATTTTTTTTTGGGAAAACGAAAGGGGGAAATTCATTATTTTGTTTGTAAAATTTCATCCCATAATGAATTTTTAGACGAAACCCCAGATTTTTTATAAAAGATATATTTGAACAAGACTAATATTGACATATTTTTGAAAAAATAATAAATAAGTATTATTTGCACATTTTTTAGAATATGTATAAAATAACAACTTAACATAAATATTAACATAATGTGCTTAACATTTGTAGAAAAGTACTCAATTATAGTGCTAATGTGTAATCATGCACTATTTGTAGAAAAACACCCAACTATGATGCTAATACGCTCAATTATAGTGTGAATGCACATACTTCTTAGATGTTGTGCATAAATAGTAAACAAATCTTAACATAATGCACCTAATATTTATAAAAAAGTCTCCAATTATGATGCAAATGTGCCTACTTTTTAGAGTATGTACAAATTAGCACAAATTATTAATACAATGCACACAATATTTGTAGAAACTGCCCAATTATGGTGAATGTGCCTACTTCCTAGATGTTGTACAAAAATAGCAAATTAGCACAATCTTTACATAATGCGTAATATTTACAAAAAAAAACCAATTATGGTATGAATGAGCCCAATTATAGTGTGAATACGTCTACTTTATAGATGTTGTGCATAAATAGTAAATTAGCACAAATCTAAATATAATGCGCCCAACATTTGTGGAAAAATGCTCAATTATAGTGTGAATGTGCTCAATTATGGTGTGAATGCGTCAACTTCTTAGATGTTATGTAAAAATAATAAATTAGCACAAATCCTAACATTACACACCCAATATTTGTAGAAAAGTGCACAATTATGGTGTGTTTGCACCCAATTATGGTGTGGATGTGCCTACTTTTTAGATGTTGTGCATAAATAACAGATTAACACAAATCTTAACATAATGCACCCAATATTTGTAGAAAAGTATCCAATTATGGTGTGAATACGCATGCTTCTTAGATGTTGTGCAAAAATAGCAAATTAGCTCAAATTTTAACATAACACGCCCAATATTTGTAGAAAAGTGTCCAATTATGATGTGAATGCGCCCAATTATGGTGTGAATGCACCTACTTATTAGATGTTGTATAAAAATAACAAATTAGTACACATCTTAACATAATACGTATAATATTTGTAGAAAAATGCCCAATTAAGGTGTGAAAGCACCGAATTATAGTGTGAATGCGGCTACTTTTTAGATGTTGTGCATAAATAAAAAATTAACAAAAATATAAACATATTGTGCCTAATGTTTATAGAAAAGCGTCCAATTTATGGTGTGAATGCACCCAATTATTGTGTGAATGTGCTTACTTCTTAAATATTGTGCAAAAATAACAATAACACAAATTTTAACATAACACACCCAATATTTGTAGAAAAGCACACAATTATAGTGTGAATGCGCCTACTTTTTATATGTTGTGTATAAATAATAAATTAACACAAATCTTAGTATAACACACCCAATATTTGTAGGAAAGTGCCAAATTATGGTGTGAATGCGCCTACTTCTTAGATGTTGTGCAAAAATAGAAAATTAGCAAAAAAATTAACATAACACGCTCAATATATGTAGACAAGTGCCCAATTATGATGTGAATGTGCCTACTTTTTAGATGTTGTGCATAAATAACAAATTAACACAAATCTAAACATAATACGCCCAATATTTGTAGAAAAGTGCCCAATTATAGTGTGAATGCATCCAATTATGGTGTGAAACTGTGAATGTGCCTACTTGTTAGATTATATGCATAAATAGTAAATTAAAATAAATCTTAACATAATGTGTCCATTATTTGAGAAATTAAATATGGTGCAAATGCGCCTTATTATGATTTGAATGTACCTATTTCTTAGAGTATGTGTATAAATAAAAAAGTAGCATAAATGTTAATATAATGCGTCCAATATCTGTAAAAACTGCTCAATTATGGTGTGAATGCACTTACTTCTTAGATGTTGTGCATAAGTAACAAATTAGTAAAAAATTTAACATATTGCACATAATTGTAAAAAAACTCAATTATGGTGTTAATGCGCCTAATTATGATGTGAATGCGTTTACGTATTAGATGTTGTGTATAAATAACAAATTAGCACATATTTTAACAGAATGCACCCAATATTTGTAAAAAAACGTGCATATCATTTTTCTCAAAGTATATCAATAGTGGTCTTGTTAGATTGGATATTTTGTAACGAGTCCAATAATTTGAATTTCGTCAAATAATTCATTACATTCATTATTTTATTTATTTTTTTCATCTTTGTGCTCTTTTGTCTGTAGATATGCCATGTGGCAAAAAAAACAAAAACAAAACTGAGACCCGGTCGGGAAAAACATTAAACTGCTTTCCAGCCCGTGTCAAAGACACGTCATTACTGGGGGCGCGTCTAAGGTAAGATTTTCGATTTTGTTTACATATATGCTTTTGCAGTAAAAAAAATCGCAACAATATCCTTTATCGCAACAATATTCTTAGCACTTTCTCTCCGCCCATTTTTTTTTGCCTTTTCTGTGTGGTTTTTCTATCTAATCTTTATCTTGTCTACAATGAAGCTCACCATGCGCCACTACCCATCAAACTGTTTTCTCAATAATAAAGTTCACTTCTCCTTCGATTAATTTTGGTCTCGGGTGTTCCTCTATTTATCTATTCATATATCTATCCATTTATCTCATATACTCCATATTTCTCTCTCTCTAAAATTTGTCCCACTCTCCATATAATAGTTTCCTTCTTCTCCTCATTACCAAAACAAACTTATCAGAAAAACAGATTGAGGGGTCTATGCTACTATACGGATTACGGATTATGTTCGGTGAACGGATATTTTAATTAATAACTGGACTTGCTTTATCATCGCGAAATGTTTGTACTGATAGTGGTTATAATATATAAATTATTGTTCATAAATACATACGTTGTTCATGCGGCATTAATTTTCAACGATAACTCAGTGCACCTTGTTCTTTTAAATACAATACGCATCTTTGAGTTAAATAATGACGTGTACTACACAAAGGGCTGGATGGAGGATTAAGGATTTTCTAATATATTGAGTAGTTGGACAAAGAAACAGAGAGGATGTTGGAAGTGCTTTAATGCTTGCATTTATTCAGAGCATGCCAGATGGCTTCAATGCAGCCTTTGGCGCCATCTGGTGCGTGCCACCCGCACCAACCCAATAGTATATGAGCTGGTACTCTGGTGCGTCCTGCACGCTGACTCGTAGTGTTATGAACTACCCCTTTTGTTACCATTTGAAACACGTCTTTTACAGGCTCACGGTTCACAGGTCTCGTATATCTATCCCGTCTTAGCATAACGGATATTGATGGTAAAGAAGTGAAACGCATCCCTCTTGTTCTTGGTCTCTGCCGGCCTCCTTCAAGATGGCTTCTGCTTCACGACGCGACGACCCTAATGCAACGGCCACAAATCTGCTCCTCGCCGTCGTCTTTCTCTTCCTAGCGAGCACTGCAAGTGAGTACGACTTGTGATTTGGTCTGTTTGGTTACATTTTCGCTTGCAGTTGCATGTTGTTCAGCCCAGGTGTTTCTGTTTGACGGCGTTTACCCAATCTCGACGGAATCGACAGGGTGCGATTGGGTGGATTATGGCTCGGTGGAAGGATTGGACATTGCGGCGGAGCTTTGCGACCCATCTGACGCCTATGCTAACGCCGCCTGCCGGGACATATGCCACTACAGCAGCTGCCGGAGCGGACAGTGCATCTCAGGCTGGGGTTCTCCCATCGGCCATGGACGAGCCTGCCATTGTGACTGTTGAAACGGGACATATATGATCATTGGTGCGGTGAGGCTTGATCGTAAAATAGGCATTTGCGTTGCAAGTGGTGTGCATGCCTGCTTCTGTTGGCCGGATTAAGGTGCAAAATCAACAGTTTTGTCTCGTCGCCTAATGCTCATTGACATGTCGGTCCCTTTGTCGATTTGATAATTCCTGTTGACATCCTAATTTCTGTTGTTTTTCTATGATTTCCGGTACTGGTTAATGACGACAGGCCTTCTTTGCTTTTCAGTTTTCTATATCAACAATTTTAACAGCAAAGATCTCCCATCACTAGTACTTTTATTCGTGATGACTTTTACTCACTGTATTGCAAGGGAAATATTATATAAATATACTATACCGACCCTTTTTCTTGTATTTAATTACTATGTCGGCTCGTCTGGATAGTTGGTTTATGTCACATTCGTGGTATGAAGTATGAAAATGATCTCATAGGAAATCAATTGTGCACAAGATAGACAAGTCGAAATGGGTCATTGATCCGTTGATTGGTTAAGAGTTTTGACCACTCATTTAATTATGGTTCAAATCTCATTCAATTCGTTTATATTAGGCGGGTCTCATGTCGCGGGCGGGTGACTCATTTAGAAAGGACACAAATTAAAAAATAAATTTTATAGCTAGATAAGTCTTATGAGAATATATATATATATATATATATATATATATATATATATATATATAGAGAGAGAGAGAGAGAGAGAGAGAGAGAGAGTCAGGCTAGAATACACTCGAGTGTATAGATCGCACGAATACATTCAATTGATCTCCACTGTAACTAGGCTACATTCAAGTTTTGAGCCCATTTGAATGAGTAATTTTTGTGATATTTTGCATATGAGTTATTCACAAGATGTTTAAGAAGAACAACGAATTAGATTTAAAAAAAAAATTATTGCATCATTAAAAATTACTTGAGTCTATTTTGTTGAATAGACTCGAGTGTATTCTAGCCTCACTCATATATATATATATATATATATATATATATATATATATATATATATATATATCTTTGTGTTTGTTTTGTCAATATTTGTGTATATGTAATAATAACAAATATTTCTACTTTATACCGATAGAAATAATATTATCATAATTTTTTCTTATCATTAAATTCTAATAGCTTTTTTCTCTGTGTTAAACATCTATAAGCATCCACAAATTGTTCTTCTTTTATTTTGACATTAAACACAACAATTGAGTATTTTTTAGTATTTTAAACACTAATTTTTAAGACAAAATATAATTTTTTATTATGATTGATGTTAAATATAATAAACGAAATGTTTTAGTTTTGGTTACATATAAAAAGAAAGATGCATGAAGAAAACAATCTATAAAGTTACAGATTTTACTACAAGTTATATGGGTACTTGTGGGTCGTATGGTGACCCATCGGGTGGGTTTGGATGGCTTTGTACGACCCATTATAAGTGGGTCTTTTTTTACCTGCACCAGTGTGGCCCACACTTGCAATGATTCAAATCAAACCCAACCCGACCCACCCTTTGGATAGGTGTAGCTCAAGACTACAATATTGTCTTATGAGGGGTTTTCTTTTCATCTTTTAGACTGTTATCGTGATATTATTGAAAATTAAATATCTAGGATATTGTTTACACTATTTTATCGATGATTCTAATAAAATTGGCATAACACCTTACATTTTTCACCTCTAATATCACATTTTTTACGTTAGTTTCAAAGCAGAAATGAAACTATAGACTAAATAATGTAGTTTCTAGGTAGAAACATCACTATTGATCAAGTCATGTTGAGTTAGAAAAGACACGGGTACTGTTTTCTCTTTAAAGTCAGTTGTATTTATAAAAATAGATGTCTAAAATAACCCGTGAAATATAATTTTTTGGGAAAAAATTGCCTCTAAAAATATTGAGATTAGCGTCAGTTACTAGGAACCAACGACACATACCATTGTGCAAAATAAACTCTGCCTCCAAAATACTTTTGACATCATTTTCAAAAAATTAATGTTGATGCTCAGACAAAAACTACAAAAAATTGTACAATCAGTGACGGATTGATGTCAAGAAATTGACGACATAAAATTCACGCCACGTCCCCACAAAAATATTGGGCCCCTCAAATTACTCTCTAGTGTTCGTTCGTCCAGAAAAACTGACAACTAAGGCCTTAGTGAGGCTGATTTATTTCGTTCAAATACTCTGGTATCAGTTTCTTTCAGCAAATAAACATCTAAGTCTTTAACTTAGGTGTCAGTTTTGGATAACCAATCATAGACTAAGGATTTACTCGGGTCAATTATCTTTCATTCAGATAAGGGCCTCTAGCATTGATTTCTTTCAGCAAACCGACATCTAAGTCCTTAGTTTAAGTGTCGATTTTTGATAAACAATCAATGAGTGTTCTCTTTGTTGAAGGTTTTGTCCAACAACCAATGACTATATATAACTTAATACCACTCGTACCAAACATACTCTCGCAAAAAAAAATTTGATCATTATTTCCCACAAATTCTGACAATTTTCCTCTATGTCACCGCTACAGGTGTTGTTCTCTCCATTTTTGTTGTTCTAGCTGATGTGGTCCAAATTGTTGTGCTCATTGCTTGCTCGCCGTCGTTTCCATCAGAGTTGATGTGCTTGTCGATGCTATTGTATTAGTTGTTGTACTCGTCATCATCGCCGTCACAGATATTGGATATGCTTACACCATAACCTCAGTTGGTTGCCACCACCATCCTACTTGGAAGGTAGTAATCTAGTCCCTCTTATATGGTCTCCCTCCATTAAAAATCATGTTAGATACATTGCATATATATAGGTTGTTGGAATTTAATTGTGGTGATTAACTGATGTACATAAGATTAAATATCTCACAAGGATTGTTAATGTTAGTGAAACCCTACGCTGGCTATCCTCAAAATTAGTCTAGATGAATTTTGAGGATGAAATTTTGAATAAGGTGGGTAGAATTATGATATTTTGCATAGAGACAATAGTCAGCTTCAATATTTGATGCTTTTTATTTTTTTGAATCTTAACAACATATTACATAAATGCTCTCACAGAAGCGCGAGCAACAAACAATTAAAAAAAGTATGTTATGTATGCTAATGGTATGGTATTTGTTTGTACTTTTTTAAAAATGTAGAAATGAATTCATTAAATTTGGATGTCTGATTCTCATGACTTGATGCTCCTTAAGCTTGTGCATAACTGTGGATGGAACATAAACATTAACATGAAATTTGGACCACAATTTTTGGAAAATACATTTATTGGTGCAAGTCTATCTTAATGTGGATTTTTTAGTACATATAATATGAATGATGACACTTAGATTGTAGGTATATCAATAAAAATATTATCTGTTCGCCTTAGAAATCCGTCCAAGATTTACTCATAGGAGTAAATCTTGGCCCCAATTTGCGACTATTCTTGAACACTTAATCTCATTTAGGATATAAATGTATAATGTGTATTCAGTTTTCAAGATGTTTCATCAATACTTTCTCATTTATTCTCTAAGTACATATGTAGATGGGTATTTATCCATCTATATCAGGTACCTAAAAATGTGGGGAATGATGTCGAAATTTTTGTAAAAACTAAATATACATTATACACTTACTAGCGACATTAGGTGTTCTAAAATGAGACAGGTGGTACACACATTTATTACTGAATCCTAAATTCTAATTTGTAAATCTTAAATTCTAACATGTAAATCTTAAACTCTAATTTGTAAATAATAAACCCTAAATCCTAATATGTAAATCCTAAACCTTAATCTATAAACCCTAAATGGTAAACCCTAATATGTAAGCCCTAATATCTAAATCATTATATCTAAACATGTGATTAAATACTTATTTTCTCTTTGATCGTAGAATGAATACATCATGAATGTCCATTTTAAATTGTTGCACTTTGGAGTTTATTATTGTTCTTGGTTAGTTTATAATATTTATGGAGGATCATAGGAAACAACATGGAGATATGTTCTGCTGTCCATGTGGGAATTACAGTAACATCTTATAAATCAACACTATTGACATAATCAAAAGTCATGGCATCTACAATAAGATTATACAGGTCTATACATAATGGTAGAGGTATGGAGAGATTTCTACTATGAAATCAGTAGATGTCGATAGCAATACTTGTGTTGAAGAAGGAATTGTCGACGATGATACAGATGTGAATGGACCGATCTCAAAAGACATGATTGATGCGATGCTAGATGGTTGTAGGGTAAATCAAATCAGTCTACCTTTCTTATTTAGAAACATTGCGTATGATGTTGAGAGATTATCATACTTAGGTTGTACTAAGTTTATGAAGTTAAACATTGTGTTGATTATATACCTTGAAGGCTACCAATAGATGAAGACACAACACCTTCATGTCATTATTATCTTTGTTGAAAGAAATTCTTCCCGAAGGAAATGAGATTCTAATATCAACTTACAAAGTAAAAACTGTCATGCCTAATGGGGATGAAGACTAAGAAGATACATGTATATCCAAATCATTTTGTGTTATTTTAAAAGGACATTTCTATTTAAAATATTGTCTAAAATGTGGGGCCTCAAGGTATAAAATGATGATTTCGGGGAAGTAAAAATTTGTCTCTCCTGTGAAGGTGATGTATTATCTACCTATAATATCATACTTTTAATGCTTATTCACTAATATCATAGATGTAAAGAATTTAAGGTGGCATGCAAAGGGAAAGAAAAATAATGATAGGATCCTATGACATGTGTGTTATTCTTCACAATGGAAGAAGATTGGTTTATTGTACCTTTAATTTGGTGAAAAAATAAGGAATATAAGACTTGGACTTTATACCAATGGGATGAATCCATACGACATATTGCGCAACCAGCATAGCACTTGGTATGTTATAATTGTTATATACAATCTTCCTCCCTGATTGCGTATAAAAAATAAGTTCATCATGATGTCGTTGTTGATATCGGGCTCTAAACAACCTGATAATAATATTTATGTTTGTGTTGAATCTTTTAGTGATGACTTAAATAAACATTGGGGAGAAGGTGTGATCACCTATGATGCTTCATGTAGAGAAACATTTTCTTTTCTTGTTATGTTATTTTTATAGAAAAATAAAAATCAAATACGACAATAGAAATAAAAATTTAACTTCATATTATCCTTTGGATAGTAGATCGCGTTAAAAACTATGTAATAGGAAGGATGGTTTGCAATAGATATACATGAACCTGGAGAAAGTTCAGCGACAACTCTCATTGTAGCGTGCTTCTTTCTCAAGTTACACCTGGACGATTGTCAGTAACAACTTCCTAGTTGATTATCATGGACATCGGTTGAATGCATACTCATAGTAGGGAAAATACCTCCTCGTCTCTAGAGTAGTCCATACCGACCACCAGGAACTCTATATTTCTCTACTAGAGCCAACGAGAAGGAGTTGTCTCTTCAAACTTCAACCTCCTAGGGTTGATTCACTATCACATGTTGTCTCTTCTTTCCTATCCATCCCTTTCATGGGTAGAACTTACTCGGGCGCTCTTGGTTACCACAATTGGAGAGCACAACAACTTTTCACAGAGATTATTGTATCTCTAGAAGGCCTCCACTACCCCTCTATTTATATGAGGACCAAAGTTAGGGTTTCTAGTCTAAGCATGAGTTGAAGAGATGAATTCTCATGAATTTTTCAGAACCTAAAAATGATGAACCAGTTAGTTCATAGTTGAACCGATCTATTCACATTTTAGCCAATCGGTTCAACCCATGAACTGACCATTTCACTATATTTCTCAATCACAATTGTATTAAAAATTAATATTTGATTAATGAACAACATGACGTCAACATCAATCCTTGATCCAATCGAATTGATCATTAAACTAGGAGATTTAGATTATGAACCCGTCATTTCACTTTTTAAATGGTCATTTCATTTCACAAAACGGTCGTTTCACTTGTGAAATGGTCGTTTCATATCATAAAATGGTCATTTCACTAAGTGAAATGGTGGGTTCATGTCCCATCTCAGGAAATATCCAGCCAACGCAGTTTAAATTGACCTAACACTTGAACTGATTGGTTCAATACTTGAACATGTTGATTCATAGTCCAGTAGGTCAATTATCAACCACTATTGTTTAAATTGAATTACTAAACAATTTAGTAATCATGTTAAACCTTATTCATGAGTAAACTCCTTTTCCAGGTGCATCATATGTGTCTGACCTTATAGGTCCCAATTAACATTGACAATGAATGTCTATAACCAACTTATGACATCACAAAGAATGATCGATTTCTAGCAACACATTATTGCTATCTAAGTAATTAGGAAACTTGGAGAACAAATTCAACCTAAAATCTGTGATCACTATTATCATGATCATATAGTTCCTTTATCTCTAATATCTGGATTGAACTCAAGGTATGGAATCATCATCCTCCCAATGTTCATTCCATGTTACTTGAACTAGAGCAAACTTTATGAGATGCATGTGAGTTCACATATCATATATTAATTCATGTGGGTATGTACATATGTTTCTTAGTCCTGCTTATCAAGTGGCTTGGATATCAACCTCCTAGAGGAGGGATAAATCTCATCTACAACATTCACATTCAATTCCCATATGGCAATAAAAATACAAATTTATTACTCGATTCCCTCATTAGAAAGATCTTGTCAATAATGTTGTATTTAGGAAGGAATGTAGAAGAGATATACCTAGTCCTGGAGCAAGTCCAGTGACAACTCTTGCAGTGGTATGCTTCTTCCACAAGTCGCACATGAAAAGGCTTCCCCCTAACGATGCAAGTGTATGCAAGGAATACTCTTGGATTTCTTGAACTCTTCTCACGATGAAAGGGACCTATGGTTTTTTGGTGGTTGTTTCTACCTCTAGATTAGACTATATAAGATAAAATATGCACTTTTGTATGAGATGCACCTCTCAATGTCATGGCATATAAACAAATATGGTGGGTGTGTTTTTCCTTTGAGAAATTATCCAAAATAACTATTCAAAGTAGGATTGAAACTCATGGCTTGAGTGGTTGGTCAAGAGTAAGGTGACACTCTATGATCCAATAGTTGTTCTTAATCAGCCACTCTTCTTCCTTAGGATTTCCTTTTCCAGTAGGGTAACCAAACTAAAATCCTTGGTAACATCCATGACACCCTGGTTTCTACCTAGCTCAAAGGGTTTCTATGGAGAGTCCTTGTGAGAAATGGATGGTAAGGAGGAAGCATCAACTTAGCCTCTCCTCCTTGTGGTGTTCAGTGAAAGGTTGTGGTTTAGTTTTAGGTCATAGTCCATGACCATGTTTAGGAAGATGAAGTGTATGATTGGTCTAGTTTTAGGTTGTGGTCTACGACCTAAAAAGATTTGAAAATCAAAGTGGGATTTGTTTAAGTTCAAAATCCAGGATCATGTGGGGAGGACACAACATTGGTAAACAATGTATTACAAACATGGAGGAAGCCACCTATTCTCCTGAGTTTAGGGGATAGGACCCTTTTTGAGTTTGTTAAAAATCTTGTTTGAGTTGTTAATCTTTGAAAAAGATCATTTGAAATCTAAATTTGAGATCATTATTCTTTGAAAAGGATTGTTTTAAAATTGAATTTGAGATTTTTGATATTTAAAAAAGATAGTTTGAAATTTGAGTGGAGATCTTTAATATTTGAAGAAGTTAGTTTGATATTTGAGTTTTAGATTGTTAATACTTGAAAGAGATTGTTTGGAAATTGAATTTGAGATTGTTAATCTTTGAAAAAGATTGTTTGAATATTGAATTTGAGATTTTTAAACTTTGAAAAAGATTGTTTGAAATTTATTTTTTGATAGTTAATCATTGAAAAAGATTGTTTTAAATCTGCACAAGGAAAGGGCTAGCAACAATCTCAACAAAATTTCAGCAGTGAAGACATGAAACATGCACATGTAGAAGACATCCCCCTTTTTAGCCCATGAGTTAGATATGTGTTATGTCCTTACTCAAACATGACCTGCATAGGAGGAATGGGTCCTTATCTTCTCAACAGATCAATGGAACTCATCAAGGGGTCAATTTTCATGGATAAGCATACTGCTCCAGATACACCTCGTGACTATAGAGGATGCAATTAGTCATGAGTGCTAGAAGAGTGTGATGCTTTCAAGGCCACTGGATGTCTAGCTTAATGTTGTGTCAATACCTTTACTGGAATCCTAGATTATTTTTTGGGATCCAACGTGACGTTTCCACCCATTCCATGACGTGTGGATTTGTAGGAGTGTGAACTGCATGTGATGGGTTTTTGCAATTTTGAAATCAATATCATAATTCTTGGTAGTCACAAATATGCACATAAAGAAACAATAGTGGTATGTTTCTAGAAAATATCAGATTTTTTTTCTAATTACACCTACTATTCATCCTTTATTTTTTATAACAAAGAGAAAAATAAGAAGACAAAACCATAAAGGGGAAGTGCAAACCAAACCCTGATCGATGGGGGTCGAGGCTTCTAAAAAGAAAAAAAAAGATCAAGATCAGGCACCCTACAAAAAGAAGAAAAAAGGACTAGGTAAGATGGATTGCCACAATGTACATGCCCAGTGTGGGTGGATTAGGGTGATCCACCACCTTGTTCAGAGAAGAAGACAAAAAACAACAAAAGAAAAAAAAATCATGAGGATGCTCAATCCTAAAAATAGAACATCAGGAGTTTAACTCAGATCAACTAGGATTTACTCCCTAGCAAAGTTTATAGTCTATCGTGACCTGTCCAAATAAGGGGAAAAACGAGAGTTAACCATGGAATAAAGCTCTATCCTTTTTTTGTAGTCAAACATTGCATGGAAAAAAGGTTGTTTGGATTCACAAACACATTTTATATGACAAATAAGGAAAAAAATGTATCATGAGAGGCACGATGTAAAATGGGTAATTATCCATGTTGGATAATAAAATGAAAAATCAAAGCAAAACCAGAGATCAGATATGATGATCTAGTTATGAGTGGGAAGGAGCTCCCCATCCCTCCCAATAAATAGAATCAATGTAAGGAAATTAGGGTGGAAGAGAAGGCAACAAAAACAAAGAAAATTAGGGTGGCAGAGAAGGCAGCAAAAATAAAAATTTAATGCCTAATTCTCTAATAAGTAAGATCTTGTCAATAACTATGTATCTAGGAAGGAATGTAGAAAGAGATATACTTGGTCCCAGAGCAAGTCCTGTGACAACACTTATAGCGATGTGCTTCTTTCACAAGTTGCGCCTGAATGTTTTTCACATTAGGCCTCCTGGTCTCACACCATAGATGACAGTTGATGGTGTTCTCCTAGCGGAAGACAAAAGCATCCTCGCCTCTAGAGTAGTATACATCAGACCACTAGGAACTCCACGTTGCGCTACCAGAGCCATTGGGAAGGAGTTTTCCCTTCAAATGTCAATCTTCTAGAATTGATTCTCTCTCCCAATGATTGTATCTCCCTTGTTGTTCCTCCCTTTGACGGGTAGAACTTTCTCATGCTCTCTATTGGTTATCACAACTAGAGAGAAAAATAATTGTCAGATGTAATTATTATGTCTGGGAAGCCCCCAGTACCCCTCTATTTATAGGAGGGCCAGGGTCAGGGTTCCCAGTCATTCTAGGAGAAAAGACTGAATTCATAATTTTTTTGGAACTTGCAAATGGAAAATTGGACTATTTGCATGCCCAACTAGTTGGTTTGTGCAGTTTCCTATTCAGAATCACATTGGGTTTCAATGCACGATTAATACAAAATATGATGTCAACACCAATCCTTGATCCAATTGAATTGACAATTGAATTGGGTAGTTCATCCCATGAACTGGTCAATTGGTACGTGTGAAATAGTTGGTTCACTATGTTAATTGGTCATTTAATACCCTGGTTCAGCCATTGATCAGCCAATGTTGATTCTAATTGACCTCACAGTCCACCCGATCGATTCAACACTTGAACCAATCAATCAAATTTGAACCTCAATTGGTTAATTGAATACCTAAACACTTTTAGTAATCAAATTAAACATCATTAATGAATAAACTCCCATTCCAAGTTCATACTATGTGTGTGACCCTATAGGTCCCAATTTTCATTGGCAATGAATGTCCATAACTTACTTATGACATCACAAGCAATGAGTGGTATCTAGAAACACATAATTGCTACCCAAGTAATTTGAAAAGTTAGAGAACAACTTAAACCTGCAATCTATGATAAGTGATACCATGATCTTAAAGTTTCTTTGTCTCTGATATTGATGATTGTATATTCATGTTTATTTCAAATCTTACCTTTAATTAAGAATAATTTGTAAGCTAATAAAATAGTTTTACCATAAATTATTTAGTTTATCTCTTCTTACTTAAATTTGATTTTCTAAGTGATTATTGTGTGTTTTGTAGGAAAATAGGCAAATTATTTCCAGGTATAAAATTTTTCAAGTTGTTTTGCACAATTTTCCACAGTGCCTGAAATTTAGTAGATAGACAACACTAAAAGTGTCATAACTTTTGCATCTCAAACCGGAAGTTCATGTGAAAATATGTGTTGGAAATGGAACTCATGATCTACAACAACGTATTTTCAGGCACACTTAAAAGTTTGTTATTACCCAAAATTTTCTTGAATATTTGGGAATGAGAATTTGTAGAGAGAAAGTCAAAATTTGAATTGTCAAAAGAAGGCAATAAAAAAAAATTTGTATTTCCTATTGAGGAAAAAGAATTCCTTGACCAAGAATCTACAACAACTGTCGTTCAATTCTTTTCTCACCCCCTCTTTAGGGTTTACACCCCTTCCTTCCCTTATAAAATGAGGGGGATTCCACAAAGAAAAGCATTCTGATTTTTGCACTCTTATTCGATAGCAAGCAAGTTCTTTCATTCTCGTATTGGAATTTTCTTCGGTTTTCAATAAAGCAAAGGTAGATTCTAAGATTGAGACTCTTCTTCTTCTTCTTTTCAGTTATTTATCATTTATAGAGCAAGGAACAAAAGGAGATAGAATTTTAGTTGTCCCTAGATAAGGATCCTCCTAAGGGAATATACTTCTTCTACTAGGCTATGGTTTACCCCCTTTCTTCCTTTTTCCTCCCTTTTTTGACTGCTATGAGTGATTAGTTTCATTATCGAGTCATGGGAGTAGCCACATAGAGATGTTAGATTAGATTGGATCTTCCATGCACTTTTATTAGTTAAATGGCATTTTTCTTAGATATTAGTTCTTTTGAATCAATCTGATCTCTCGCTTCTTCGACTATTAGTTTTGGCGGATGTGATTGCAGAACCCAAAACTTAGAACAACTATGCATATGCATTAAGATCTGGATGAGACATCAAAAGGATATTTCTTGGTATGTACAAGATAGGACATGGAAACACCAGTTCCAATGGGTTTGTAGGGAGTTTATCTTTTGTGGTGCATTTTGTTATGTTTCGCCTACCCGATTTCGACTTGTTTCATCGCATGGATTTAACCAATCTTGTTTCACATGGTTGTGATGGTAAAACCCATAACCTTAATATCTTTGTCTTTGATTTTAATCTCATTTCTCAATCGATTGTTTCCCAAATCTCTTTTCCTTACTTTCAATTTACAAATTCTACTCTTAGATAATTTCTCTACTTGTTCTAACCATCTTCTTCCTTTTTCTTAGTATAATCTTTTTGTTCATGGCTTTTAGTTTTAACCTTTATTCCATTGTCATTTACTTCCTTGTTGTAATGTAATCACTTCCAAATTAATAAAATTTACCTTCATGTTTAAATATTAAAAATACTTCCAAAAAAGAAATAAAGTTCAAGTAATCGGGCTTAAAGAACATAATCTTAAAATTTTTTCCTATGGGATAGACCCTTCTATACTAGTAAACAACCTTAATTGGTAGTTTTACTGTAAACAATGTTAAACTCTAGAATAAAAAATCCCTAGTCAATTAGTGTGCTAACGATGCGTAATTTTTGTACTGTTGTCGGGGACAACATATTATTTTTCAACCCCAAAATTTTATGAACAATTTTTTTTTCTTTTTTTGCCTTCCAAGTACCATTTCAAAAGTGTTACTCCTCTTTTTCCTGAGTTTCCATTCCATCAACATTTTTTTCTGCACTCAATTATATCTAGTCAAATTATAACAGAGCACACGACGCCCGCAAAATGTCAATTTTGCACCATTAGTTTTTTATCCAGAATCGGAAAGAACTTTCCATCATTTAAACCGAAAATATCTTTTTAGGGTGGATGAGGAGGAAGTGACACGTAGGATTGAGTAAGCACTTGCTGCTAAAAGGGAGATCGTGATGGATGAGCATGTGGCTCAAGAAGCCGCCTTGCATGCTACATATATAGCCAAACAATAGGTTGTAGAATCCGCACAGAGGGAGGCATAAAGACAAAAATAATTGAAAGAATTTTCAACATCCAAAATAGGAAATGCACAACACCCTACATATATAGCCACCCAATTTGAGATATGCACCCTATGGATCACCATGCTTCAAGACAACCCTTTCTGTGGCAACAAAAGTGAAAGTTGCCAAGATCACCTCCAGCATTTTCTGATCTTTGTTCCTTGCATAAGATCCCAAGCATTTATGAATATGCCATTAGACTTAGGTTGTTCAAATACTCTCTTTCAGTCCAACCCAATAGTTGATATAATGTCATGGAGTGTAAGAATGTGTCACCACCTGGGAGGCACTACAAATCAAATTTTTGACAAATATTCCCCCCCCCCCTCTCACCTACGAAATTAGGGGAAAATTCTTCTCTTTTCTATGGTCCCAAATGAAACTCTAGGAGAAGATTGGGAGAGATTTAGGGATCTTCTTCAATGCTTCCCTCACCACAACATTACCCAATCTCAACTCATTGATATATCCTACCGCGGTGCCGACGATGACACTAAAACGTTTCTTGATTTCTCCTCTGGAGGAAATTTCATATTCCAAAACCTAGATAGTGCATGGGAGGTTGTAAAATGTGCCTCTAAAACCTGAGCAAGATGAGGAACCAGTGGGGTCCTTAAGGTAGACAAGGCTGATGTAAATCCTGATATCCAAAATATTGTTGAAAGTATTAAGCTAATTGTCTTGATACAAGATCACCTAGAATCATCCTTAAATGCATACGAGAGGAGATAAAAACCTCACAAAATTAAAGATGCAGACTCTCTTTGTAGGATTTTCCAAGGGTATGATCATGCTACCTTACAATGCCAAAATCTTTACAATGTCTTATACAACTAGAGGGTTGGACAACAAATAGAGGACCTCAACTCCATTCACAACATAACTGGTTAGGCTTACTACAATCCAAACTAATCCAGAAACCATCCTAGATTCTAATATGGAAATCCTTTATGAGCTAAAAATTCTTCTCAACTTCCTCCCAACAAAGACTCACCCATCCTCAAGGCAACAGCCGTCCACCACCAGGATTTCCATACAATAACAATCAGAGGAACTTTGGGAATCAAGGAAATTACAAGGGTAATTTTCAAAACCATGGGCACTACCAAGGGCAACAATATCAAAACCTTAATCAACCACCACCTCAACCACAAGCACAAAAGATTGTACCCACTCCCTCAACCGATGATAGGGTATTTGATGTGGCTTATATTATCGCACTACAAACTCACTTAGGGTTGAAATCCCTAAGTTTTTAACCAAAACAATATGCAATAATACCACCCGCAAGAGGACGGGTCTTATCGCAATATATTGAGGATGGAATCCCAAGGGACAACGTTTTTAAGAATCTTTCTCTAGTCGAATCTAGCTGAATCAAGACTAATATTTAGAACAAGGTAGGATATTTGAGTTTAATTAAATTAAATGCAAGGAAAGTAAAAGAGCAGGATTAAAGGTTGATTAAAGATTAATGATAGAAATCACTGGGATGGTCCCGGGTTTCACCACTACTACTCATGTAATCACATCCAAACATCAAACATCCAGGAAAGATATAATCATTCAAATAGAGCTGCTACAAAACCCCCCATACGGGCGTCAGGTTTGCGTAAGCATCACCTTAGGTATCAGATGTCTCGTCACCATCCCGATCACATACTTACAGCTCTGAAGATATAGAAATCCAAATGAAGTTGTGGGCCCCCTATACAGGCGTCATGCACACAGAAGCATCATCGTGGGCTAGATGGCTCGTCACCACACGGATCATACACTTACGACCTCAAGGAATCCCATTATATTTCTAGTTTGGGAGTCAACCACATTAATCGACATTCAAAACCTATGCATTGAAGTTCTCACAACATAGGAAACGAATAAGATAAATGCAAGCAGGTGATCAGTCCACAAGCACACATCGACGATTAACAACGATATGAAAGATTATATACATTCCATAGAATGTTTAATAAAAAGATATGAGAGCATGGGCAGCGGGGATAGTCCCTAATCCAACCCTATTCTAGGGATGCATCTTGTGTCATTTTGTACCTTTATCACATTCAAATGCATTAGAATTACATGTTATTCTCCCCAATATGATTATCATTGAAAATATACTTATGGATGTTCTTTGTGCTATTTTTCAGGTACTTGGACCATGCTTATATGGAAGAGAGAGAGAAAGGGAGTTCAAGGGTTCCCCCACTCAAGGAGGGGCCCAAAGAAGGCCCTGAAGTCTCCCTCAACCTACCTCCAATGGCCAAGAATCATCTCCAAGCAAAGACATCCAAGAATTATGAAGTTTGAAGCCATGCTAGCGTTAGAAGACCCCAGCACGGCCGTGGTGCCATGGAACGGACATGCTGGCAATTAAGCAAAATTACATGTTGATCGACAAATTATTGAAGTTCAAGCAA
Organism: Alisma plantago-aquatica; assembly: GCA_963693085.1. Lineage (NCBI taxonomy): Eukaryota > Viridiplantae > Streptophyta > Magnoliopsida > Alismatales > Alismataceae > Alisma > Alisma plantago-aquatica. The sequence continues at coordinate 996,676,891 of OY856413.1, read as the reverse complement.
GTCATCCACCACGGTCGTGTTGCCCAGCATGGTCGTGCTACGAAGACCACACCCCGGCCGTGCTGACCAGCACAGCCGTGCTAGATGAAGATGGAACGGGCGTGTTTCTCAGAACGACCTCCTCACAACTCCGCCACCACGGCCGTGCTACCCAGCACGACCGTTCTACCTAGTCCCCAACACGGCCGTTCTGTCCAGCACGGCCGTGCTACCAGCCTTCATTTTCACCCATCAACATGTTGATTTAACACTTAGCCAATACGGCCATTCTCCTCCACCACGGCCGTGCCCACTCCTACCCAGCACAGCCGTGCTGCCCAGAACGGTTGTGCTACCACCCCAAAACCTATACAACTTTCCAATGCTTTTCCTATTCTACCCCCACTTAGCCCTAGCCCCTATATAAGCACTAGTTGCTTCTAGGGCTTGAGAGAGAGCACTTTCTAGACGCCCCCAGTTGCTCCCTTGCCTCCATTACTCTCATCCACCTACTTTCCTTGCATTTAATCCCATTTCCACCCACTTTCCACTCATTTCCACCAAAGAAATCTAGTTTCTCTAGGTTTCTATCCATCCATTCCACCATTTCCATGCTCTTGGGCACCATTGGAGGAGGAGGATCGTGGCTGGCAGCAAGGAGGTGAAGAAGTCAAGCTTCATCAAGCATCCATGGCGTTTCCTACTCTCTTTCCCTTCTCCTTTGTTTGTGTTTTGATCATGTATAGCTAAGCCCCCATGGGTGGGCTGTTTGGGGCAAAAATGTGACTTTGATACTATGTTGGGGGAATATAATTTGTAATGAACATATTTCACTTCTATGATGATTACCTTTTCTTGTATCTCATTTCCCATTACTTGTGCATGTGATTGTTGTTTAATTACTTTAATTGCTTGCCTTGGGGTGCTTGAAGACATTTGCCTCTAGGGTGTTGGTTTCTATGTAGCTATCATAGGATTGGCTCCTAGGTCCTTAATTCAGATCCCTAGCTAGCCCCCTATCTTCCTACATAATCACCTTCTTCCTACATGCAAATGTGAGTTCTAAGTGACTTTTATAAGTGTGATTAGTGCAATTGCCTAGGATTTCCTAAAGGCTGAGGTGGCTAGTGGCATGAGGTCAAATATCCTCATCTCTACTCCCATCCTTACCCTCGGTCCTCAATTGACTAATACCACTTATCCTAGAGACCTAGACTTGGTAAGTCCTATGAGAATTACACCTAGCCCTAGTTCTCCAACTAGTAGCATAGGGTGCATCCTCATAGCACCTACCTTGTTGTTTGGTTTGGTAGTCTAGAATGAAATATGTTAATTGCTTATTATGGTGACATCCCCCAATTAATGTCAAGGTCACATTCCCAAACGACCCACCTCCTTCATCTAATTGCTTAAAACCTTAATTGCCTAGTTTGCTCGTTAATGCTAGTGTAGTTCATTTGCTTTAGTTAACTTAGTTGATTGCTTAGTTTTGCTAGCTAAGTGTTAATTTAGGTCTTTGATCTTGATTAGCGGTTAACTTAGGCTCTCAATTGCTAGTTGCTTGCTTAGTCTAGTATAGTTTGTTCTTGCTCTTGTTTAGATAGCTTGTTAACCTAGATTGCTAATTTATCCTTTTGATAACTCAGCTTCATATTGCTTTTCCTACTTGCTCACTTAGTTTAATCAACAACCAACCAGCCTTTAAACCCTAAAAACCTTAATCTCTACAAAAGGAACGTAGCTCACGCCTTCTAACTCTAGTGCCCCCTCTATCTCCGTGGTTCGACCCTGCATCTTGCCTTTGATCTATACTACAACAGTACCCCGTACGCTTGCGGGCGAATTGTTTTAGTTTTAGTGATAGACTCGATCTGGGACTATACAAATTTTGAAAGAAAAGATCCCATCATCCCGTGCCTCCCGACCTCATAGATTGCACTCGGCCACCCTAGTTGGCCGGTGTTGTAAGCCTCTAGCGGGATCACACCAAGCTTTCTGGCGCTGTTGCCGGGGATAGAGGCGCTCGGCCTAGTTAGATAGTGTAGCTTAGCCTTTCCTTTTGCCCTCACCATTGATATTATTTATTCTTTGTGTTACTCTTGCATATTGGTTTGCTAACTTGGCTCCTTGTTGTTTGATTGTGACTTGCGTAGGTGACAGCTGTGCATGCGTAGCACGCATTCGACTTGCACTGACTTGGTGGTTTACGACCCTGAGATTGGGAGAAGAAGGCGTCAAGCTCGCCGCAATCTACATCGAGAGGCCGAGATGGCTGAGAACAACCCACCACCAGAAGTTCCACCTCCACCGACACATCGTCCGCTTCACGAGTACTTCACGACGGGGAACTAGAACTCCCCCATCGCCACTCTAGTTGACCAAATGCCAGGTCAACAGTTCTCCATCCCGCCGACACTCTTGGGGCTTCTCCCTACATACTTTGGTATGGAGAACGAGAACCCCTACCACCACATAGACGCGTTCCTTGAAACGTGCTCTACCTTCCGCACGCCAGCCGCCACTGACGACTCAATCAGGAGGACACTCTTTCCCTTCTCTCTCAAAGAGAAGGCCAAGGAGTGGTACGTCTCGAGGCCAGAGTTGGTCACTTGGAATGAGGTGAAGAATGAGTTTCTCAAGAAGTTCTTCCCCATCGCCAAGTTATCCTACATGAGAAGGTGTATCACATCGTTCACCCAGAAAGAGAATGAGCCCTTCCACGAGGCGTGGGAGAGGTTCCAGAAGTTGCTTCGTGACTGCCCTAATCATGAGGTTCCTCTTTGGCAGCTAGTTCAGGCCTTCTACACCGAGCTTGAGGAGCAAAGCCAAAACAACGTAGATTCTTCTTACGGGGGCACGTTCATGGCAAAGCCGCCCGAGGAATCATGGCCACTATTTGAGCATCTCGCCGAGAATTCACGCCACCGAGCTTCCACTAAAGGGGGCATTGCGGCCAAAACTACACCCCTCCTCCTTCCTCCGTGGCTCCCGCACGCAATGCCACAGACCCCGACATGATGCAAATGATGGACGATATGATGCGAATGATGAAGAATCAAGTGGGTGGCTCTTCTAGCCAACCCACAATGGTTGTGGATACTGTATACGAGGAAGTCAACGCTTTACATTCCTTTGATGGCCACAACAACCAGGGCCCAATGTCCAGCTCCTACACTCCCGAGTGGAGGAACCACCCCAACTTCTCCTGGAAACAACAGAATGAGGATGGGCAATGACAGGGGCAGCAAAAGCCACGCTACAGCTCCAAGTTCGAGGACGAGGTACTAGGAAGGCTAAGGAGCCTAGATGAAGTAAAAAAAGATGTCAATGCACATGGGCAGTCTATAAAACGTCTTGAGCAAAGGTTGGATCAAATTTCTCTCTCTTTGGCTAGAAGGGAAGAAGGTAGACTTCCATCTCAACCACTACCAATTCCGAACAATGATGGGGTTTTTCTAGGAAACACTTTGAGTGCTTATGTTCCACCATCTTACCAAGCCCCACAAAACCCCTATGCTCCTCCGCCTCCTCAAGCGCCACTCAATTATCAATATGCTCCACCTCCACCTCACACCTACCAACAACCACCTCCACAATACCACCCCCCACCACAACAACAACCGCAACCCCAATTCATTCTTCAAAATCCCAACTCTCCTCACCAAAGGCCTCCACCACCCCAACAACCACAACCACCTCCACAAGCTCCCTCTCCTACCACCCATGAGCATGTGAAGGCGGTGACTATGTTGAGGAGTGGAAGGACTTTGGAGAGCCCCCATGGTACAGTTCTTGGCAGAGATGACACTGAGGCTGAGCAGGTTGATAGTGAGATGCAGATGGATGATACTGTGATAAGAGGCAGTATTGATACCGTGACGCCGAGCATTGATACTGTGATACCGAGCCGTGATACTGTGATTCCAATGATACCAGTGGATGATACTGTTGATTTGGACCGATTGGGGTCCCAACTCCCTCCATATCCTGATGCACTTGAGGAGCCTTCTGCTGCAAAGAAAAAAAATAAGCATGCGGAAGATATTTTAGAGATCTTCAAGCAAGTGAAAATCAATGTACCTCTTATAGATGCAGTCAAGCAAATTCTGTCCTATGCAAAGTTCCTTAAACAATTGTGCACCTTCAAAAGAAAGACAACAGGGAGGACGCCTAAGAAGATCAAGCTCACTGAGCAAGTGAGATCCATACTCCAACACACCATTCCCTGGAAAAGAAAAGACCCCGATGCTCCCATCATCTCATGCTACATCGGAGCACATCACATAGACCAGGCTCTTCTTGACTTGGGGTCTAGCGTAAACTTGATGTCGTATGATCTGTTTGCTGAGCTCCAAATGGGGGAGTTGAGGCCAGCCCATTGCACTCTACAGTTGGCCGACCGATCTTTGAAGATGCCTAGAGGGCGTGTGGATGATGTGTTGGTCCGTCTTGATGAGGATACTTCTGCCTTCTCCCCAACCGATTTTATCATTCTTGATATAGAAAAAGAGGCTAGAAAGGTACCAATCATCTTGGGGAGACCTTTCTTAGCCACAACTGATGTCGTGATCCATGTGAGGACTGGGACCATGTATGTTACATTCATGGACATGAAGATCCGGTTGAACATCTTCAAGTCTTCTACTACAGCTGAAGTGATAGGGGCCACCGAAGAAGATTTTTATTTGGTGGAATGCCTAGATGAGATTGTTGAAGAGTTCCTACCTGCGTGGATTGAGACTGCCACTCAAGGTAGAGGTCTTGAACCAATTGTTGAGTTCCCTGACGACGATGATGAAGATGATGAAGAGTGCGAGCTAGCCTTAGTGGCTGCAAGTCAGGACCTCCCTTCTATTTCTACACCTTTGAAGAACTCCCTTGAAGCACCCCCCTTTCTTGAGTTGAAGAAACTTCCTGAAGGATTGAAGTACGATTTCCTTGGCTCAAATGACACCCTCCCGGTGATCATTTCCTCCATTCTCTCTCCTGAGAAAGAAGATGCCTTGATGGAAGTCTTGAGGAAGAACATCCAAGCCATTGGATGGTCTATTGCTGACTTGAGAGGGATTGATCCCTCCATTTGTGTGCATCAGATATACTTAGAAGAAGATGCGAGACCGACCCGACAAATGCAAAGAAGGCTAAATCCAAAGTTGAAGGACGTTGTAACTCAAGAGGTTGTTAAGTTTCTTGATGCAGGGATCATCTATCCCATTTCTGACAGTACGTGGGTGAGTCCCATCCAAGTTGTGCCCAAGAAGGGCGGGATTACAGTTGCAAAAAATGCCGATGGTGAGCTTATGCCGGTGAGAGAGCAATCCAAGTGGAGAATGTGCGTTGATTATCGGAATCTCAATGAAAAGACAAAGAAGGATAACTACCCACTCCCATTTCTTGATCAGATTTTAGAGAGATTGGCTGGGCAGAGCTTCTACTATTTTCTTGACGGATACTCAGGATATTTTCAGATTGTAGTGCATCTGGCGGACCAGGAAAAGACGACATTCACTTGTCCAAGTGGTACATTTTCCTATCAAAGAATTCCATTTGGATTGTGCAATGCCCCTTCCACTTTCTAGAGATGTGTAACCTCAATCTTTGCTGACATGCTTGATTCGTCACTTGAAGTTTTCATGGATGATTTTTTAGTTTTCGGGAAAACCTTTGATGAGTGCTTGCTACATCTAGCTACTATTCTGGAAAGATGTGTGAACGTTTGCTTAGTTTTATCTTGGGAAAAGAGCCATTTCATGGTACCTGAGGGTATAGTTCTGGGACACCGAGTTTCCAAAGTAGGGATTGAAGTTGACAAGGCCAAGGTGGGCCTTATCTCTACACTTGACATTCCTTCGACCGTAAGACATGTTTGATCTTTCTTGGGACATGCGGGTTTCTACCGACGCTTTATCAAGGACTTTAGCAAAATCTCAAGACCACTCTGTCGATTACTTGAGAAAGATGTTGAATTTCAGTTTGATGACAAATGTGTTGAAGCCTTCAATCATTTAAAAGAAAGGCTTATCTCTGCTCCTATCATGCAACCCCCGGATTTCTCTTTGCCATTTGAGATCATGACGGATGCATCCGATATGGCGGTGGGGGATGTGCTGGGTCAACGCATTGGCCGAATTCCTCATGTTATCTATTATGCAAGCAAAACATTAGACGATGCTCAAAGAAACTATACGACTACCGAGAAGGAGTTGCTTGCAGTGATCTTCGCTCTTGACAAGTTCCGGCCGTATCTCTTGCAAAACAAAGTGACAATCTACACATACCATGCTGCGTTGAAGTATCTCATGTCCAAGAAAGACTCAAAGCCAAGGTTGATCCGGTGGATTTTGTTGCTCCAAGAATTTGACATAGAAATTGTGGATAAGAAAGGAATAGAAAATGATGTTGCAGATCATCTCTCCCGCCTTGATGGACCTTTTGATATGACAAGTCCAATCAAAGAGACAATGCCACACGAACAACTCCTCTTAGTCTCATCTATCCAAAATCCATGGTACAAGCACATAGCTAATTTCCTAGCCAGTGGGAGGATACCGAGCATGTGGACAAGAGAGGAAAGCAAGAGATTGTTTTCTATGGTAAAAAACTACATTTGGGATGACCCTCACCTCTTTAAGTATTGCCCGGACCAACTCATTAGGAGATGCATTCCAGAGATGGAGCAGCAAGAAGTCTTATCCATGTGCCATTCCGGAGTGTGTGGAGGCCATTTTGGAGGGAAACGCATGGCCGCCAAAGTTCTTCAATGTGGATTCTACTGGCCGACATTGTTCAAAGATGCTCATGACTTTTGCAAGAGTTGCTTCAAGTGCCAAAAAGTGGGCACCATTTCAAAGAGGGACATGATGCCTCTATCACCTATTCTTGTGGTAGAAGTGTTTGATGTTTGGGGGATTGACTTTATGGGTCCTTTCCCTTCTTCTTTCGGGTATGTCTACATCTTGGTGGCCATAGACTATGTATCAAAATAGATTGAGGCTGTGGCAACAAGGACAAATGATCACAAGGTGGTGTGTGATTTCATGAAATCCAACATCTTTAGCCGTTTTGGTATTCCAAGGGCTATGATTAGCGATGGCGGGAGTCATTTCATCCACCACACTTTTGAAGGGCTGCTAAAGAGACATGGAGTGAACCATCGTGTAGCTACTCCTTACCACCCTCAAACGAGTGGTCAAGTTGAGTTGGCAAATCGGGAGATAAAGCTCATTTTGGAGAAGACGGTGTGATCAGACTGCAATGATTGGTCACTTCGCCTCAATGAAGCTTTATGGGCATATAGGACTACATACAAAGCCCCGATTGGCACTACACCATTCAAGCTTGTCTATGGTAAGAGTTGCCATTTCCCGGTTGAGATGCAGCACAAGGCATTGTGGGCCTTGAAGACGATGGACTACGATGAAGAGAAAGCCGGAATGAAAAGAAAGTTTCAATTGCATGAGCTAGAAGAAATGCGGCATGAGGCATATGAAATGTCAAAGATCTACAAGGAAAGAACCAAGTTTCTACATGACAAGATCATAAAGAAGAAAGAGTTTGAGCCCGGTAAATGGGTATGGCTATACAATTCAAGGATGAAGTTCTTTCCCGGAAAGCTTCATTCTAGATGGGAAGGTCCTTACCTTGTCAAGAAGGTGTACCCATCTGGGGCAGTGATCATTTGTGCAAAATAAGGAGCTAAGGAATTCACCGTTAATGGGCAAAAGCTGAAATCTGTTGTTGAGGTCGGCCCAGACAAGGTCAACCAAGATTTCGATATTGTTATGCTTGTAGAAGAAGAATTCGATGAAGAGGAATGCTTAGATGAGGATGAGAAAGGGATTTACTACAAGGATCTCTTGAAAGTCCCGAAGAAGTGAAGAAGTCCAACAATCAATAAGCCTGGCTGAAGGCGTTAAATTTAGCACTAGTGGGAGGCAACCCACGTGGTTTGAGATTCTCGAACATTTTCATTTTCTATACTTGAGTTTTTTTACACAAATACACACACGCACACTTGTGCTTGATAGTTTTGTTTTTAGTTTTGATGGAATGATAGGTTGAATAGGTTCAAGCTGAAGATTGAGGCACAGTCAGTCAAGGTGGTGGATATTCCACCAAGAAAAGATCATTCATGATGATTAAACGATGAGTTTTGAAACGTTTTGATGAAATTTTGAGTTTTGACTTGAAAGAGAGTAGCACGACCATGCTGATCAAAACGGCCGTGCTGGAACCAGACTAGAACGGTCGTGCTGAAATAGAACGGCCGTGTTGATAAAGATGCATCCAACAGGTTGATTGAAGATTTTGGCCCTTGACAACACGGCCGTGCTGACAAAAATAGTCGTGTTGGCATAAAACCAACACGGCCGTGCTGGCCCATATAAACCTAAAATCTACCCCGTCCCAACATGACCCCTCGTTCTTTTTTTTGCGAACCAGAACGGCCGTGCCGTGACTTATGGTGATTAGGGTGAGTTCCCTACACCCCCAAATCACTTCCTCTTGCTCCCGAACTCCGGATCTGAGGTTCCTTTGGTCCCTAATCATTTTCCCCAACCTCTAGCTTCGATTTCTACCGTTCATCACCACCAATTTCTCCAGCTACACAGAAATTCCGCCCCATCAGCCCAGAGATGTGTTTTTCCAGTGCTAGCTTCGTCCTTCGTCAAAGAATCTTGCAATCATGAAGGGCATGGGCAAAGCGATCAAGAAAGGAGTAGAGAAGACCACAAGCATCCTCACTGGTGGCAAAAGAAGATCCAAACGAGCGGCCGGTTCACAACAGTCCGACAGCGCCTCCTCACCGTCCAATTCAATTTCACGTTCCTTTGGACGGTCGGCGTCGATGAGAACCTCTCGACTACACTCTCCCTCCAGCGAGCACTTCTCAGATCCAAGCTACAGTAACCCTGGGGAAGAGGAGGAGGAAGAAGAAGAAGAGCTGGAGAATCTGGTGGATTCTATTGAAGTCATCGCACCGGCCCGTGAGCGAAGGACTAAGAAAACTAATGAAGCTTCTTCCTCATGCCTACCTCCACGACCAGCTCCAGTAAGGCATTCGACATCATCTGCCCGACCCAATGGAAGCAATGAAAGACTACCCTTGAACTTGGACACAAGTTCGGGGCCACATACCTATCAAGAAGAAGAAGTGGATGATACTGAGAGTGAGGAATTGGAGGATGAACCAGTGGATATCCTATCAAGACTAGAGGAGGACAGACTCACATGGGTGGGAAAGCAACCACAAGGAACCACTTATGGCAGAGGAATCGCAAGAAGTGAAGCAGTGAAACCCCTTCACCCCGAATGCATGACAAGAAGGGTGATTGCCACTAGTTATGCATGTGTGCCAACAATGGAAGCCATAGGTGTCAATTTCAATTTTGGTATTCATCTAAAACGTTGTGGATTGTATGATATTTTAACTAAGGTCGAAGAAGCATACTTGGAGATCACTCGTGAGTTCTTCGCAACCTTAGAGAAGGTTCAGTATCGAGGAGAGGATGCTATCAGGTTCAAATTAAACGTCTCAACACATGTCCTCAACGCCTTTCAGATCAATGCAATCTTTGCCCCCAACCCAGAAATGGCAAGGAAATTCGACGGGGGAAGATTTGATAAGAATGGTAAGGCAGATTATGCCAAGATGTGGAAGATGATCACAGGTGAATCTACTTTCTCTTCAGGGAAATCTAAAATGAGCAAGATCCACAACCCACTCTTGAGATATTTGCAAAAAGTGCTGGCAAATACCGTGTTTGGTCACTATGATAATCAAGGATCAGGCGCCCAGAAAGACCTTTTTCTCATAGCTACAGTTGTAAGTGAGGGATTTGTGAACGTGGGTGCAATGTTTATTGATCACGTGAAGACAATCCCATCCAAAAGTAAAAACCCATTCATCATGGGAGGGATTGTCACCACTTTGGCGAGGGTGTTGGGATGCAATCTGGAAGGGCTCACCAAGGTAGATGGAAACAAATATGTGGACCTAAACTATCTTGCGAGGTCACAGATGATATCCCTCAAGGATGACAAAAAAATTTATGTGCTGAACCCCGGCTACCCTGGTATCACCTTGGAACTCCCTTACCATGCCCCCCTTTTGCTCAGGGATGCAGGGCCTATGGATGATTTTCTCAATCTGTTATCACGCTATGAGGAAAACACCCCTAGAGAGGGATACAGAGCATCAAGTGTAACCTTACCTGATGAAGAGGGGGAAACAAACGTTCCAGGACAACAACAATCATTTGAGCATCCACGCCGCATAAGACCGAGAATGGAAGAGTTTGAGGCGCAACCACCTCCGAAAAATGCATATGATATGGCATCCATCCATGCACAGTTGGAAGGGATTCAGAAAATGCAACAGGACATGTGGTTGGATCAGCAATAGATACATCACCAAATCAACCACATGTATTAGTACCAGCATGCGTAGACACAAAGAAACCCCCAATGGGGGGAGGATTCATGGGGGTCAATTTCTAGCTACCAGGAGACCTACCCGCCTCCACAGGCAGACTACTGGGGCCACTACTACCAGCAGCCTCCTCCACAGTCTGGCTCGTCGCAGGACCCCACACCACCACAACACTGACTTCTACCCTATCATCCCTAAGTTTTAGTTTCGTGCTGAGGACAACATGGTTCAAAAGTTTGGGGTGGTAGGGTGGTAAGCCCTCTGTTTTCAGCTTATTTTGACAGTTGCCTGTTTCACCTGATCATTGTTTGTTTGATATTTAACCCACCTAGTATAGATTGTCTTTTGCTGACATCTTTGCATAACATGTAGTTGATTTATGCATTTTTGAGTAATTTTCAAATTTTTTGCTTTTTCATCCATGCATTGCATCTCATGTAGTTTTTTGCTAATTTCTCCATGTTTTAGCTAGGATTTGCTTGCTTTTTACCTAAAATTGTGTTTGAATGTGATTTAGTGCAATGTGGCACCTTTTTGGCCAATTTTGCCCAGATTTGATGTTTCTTGTCCAAAAAGCGTGTTTTGACTCAATCTTTACCATATTGAATGAAATTGCTTATCTTTGACAAATACAAGATGATATGATGTGATGAAGTGCTATGTGGTATCAACGAGTGACTTCTTACATGCTCGTCACCTCCCTTGGGAATGTGTTGGTTTGATTGAATTATGATCTGAGCAAGCATAGAACGTTTAATGTTTGTGGAGTTACTTGATTGATATATGGATTTCATTTAGTTCATTCATGTGATGTGATATCTGTGGTGAAGTGTCAGACTAGTTTTCATACAGGAGACCTTATGTGGAAGATTATGCCAAGTGACCACTCTTTGATCTGACCACTCTTTCATCATCTTCATACCTCTCCGCCTCATAGAAAGATGCCAAAGTGCACATATTAGCCGTGGCCACCTCTAAAAGTTTGGGGTGGCCACATCTTTATCTCCCCGCTTCACTCTATCCACCATATGCCCTATCTACACCAAGGGCAAGAAAAAGAAAAACAAAACAAAATAAAAGGATGCTCCTGTTTAAGAGCATTCAAATAAAGAAAAGATGAGTGTATAAAAACACTCCAAAAATCTTACCGCATCCCTTTCTTCCACTTTTATACCCATTGAGCTAGGAAACTTCAAACCTAGCTCACTTTATCCCTTTTCCGCAGCCATGTGGGTCATTTGGCATAACTTGAAGCAGAAGGTTGAATGCATGAAGGTGAAACAACACTCCTAGTCATCGACGATTAACATCATCATGAAACGGTCTACCCGGAACCTTATGGATGAGATATTGATAACTTGTGCAATCCATGCATTATATGTGAAGTTCATGTGCTCTGTGCTCTCTTCATGGTTGGGTTGTGAAAGTAGAAGATGAAGGAAGTGATTTGCATGTACCTAGTCACCTTTGATCCCATTTAGCATTTGTCACCCATCATATTCCATTTGTCATACCTTTTGATTGTGGAAAATGGAAAATATATTGAGTTGGAGCATACTTGAGGACAAGTATGTTTCAAGTTTGGGATGGTGATCCAACCCTATTCTAGGGATGCATCTTGTGTCATTTTGTACCTTTATCACATTCAAATGCATTAGAATTACATGTTATTTTCCCCAATATGATTATCATTGCAAATATGCTTATGGATGTTCTTTGTGCTATTTTTCAGGTACTTGGACCATGCTTAGATGGAAGAGAGAGAGAAAGGGAGTTCTAGGGTTCCCCCACTCAAGGAGGGGCCCAAAGAAGGCCCTAAAATCTCCCTCAACCTACCTCCAATGGCCAAGAATCGTCTCCAAGCAAAGACATCCAAGAATTATGAAGTTTGAAGCCATGCTAGCGTTAGAAGACCCCAGCAAGGACGTGGTGCCATGGAACGGCCGTGCTGGCAATTGAGCAAAATTACAGGTTGATCGACAAATTATTGAAGTTCAAGCAAGTCAGCCACCATGGCCGTGTTGCCCAGCACGACTGTGCTACGAAGACCACACCCCGGCCGTGCTGACCAACACGGACGTGCTAGATGAAGATGGAACGGGCGTGTTGCTCAGAACGACCTCCTCACAACTCCGCCACCACGATCGTGCTACCCAGCACGGCCGTTCTACCTAGTCCCCAACACGCCCGTTCTGTCCAGCACGGCCGTGCTACCAGCCTTCATTTTCACCCATTAACCTGTTGATTTAACACTTAGCCAACACGGGCGTTCTCCTCCACCGTGGTTGTGCCCACTCCTACCCAGCACGGCTGTGCTGCCCAGAACGGTCGTGCTACCACCCCAAAACCTATACAACTTTCCAATGCTTTTCCTATTCTACCCCCACTTAGCCCTAGCCCCTATATAAGCACTAGTTGCTTCTAGGGCTTGAGAGAGAGCACTTCCTAGCCGCCCCCGGCTGCTCCCTTGCCTCCATTACTCTCATCCACCTACTTTCCTTGCATTTAATCCCATTTCCACCCACTTTCCACTCATTTCCACCATAGAAACCTAGTTTCTCTAGGTTTCTATCCATCCATTCCACCATTTCCATTCTCTTGGGCACCATTGGAGGAGGAGGATCGTGGCTGGAAGCAAGGAGGTGAAGAAGTCAAGCTTCATCAAGCATCCATGGCGTTTCCTACTCTCTTTCCCTTCTCCTTTGTTTCTGATTTGATCATGTATAGCTAAGCCCCCTTGGGTGGGCTGTTTGGGGCAAAAATGTGACTTTGATACCATGTTGGGGAAATATAATTTGTAATGAACATATTTCACTTCGATGATGATTACCTTTGCTTGTATCTCATTTCCCATTACTTGTGCATGTGATTGTTGTTTAATTACATTAATTGCTTGCCTTGTGGTGCTTGAAGACATTTGCCTCTAGGGTGTTGGTTTCTATGTAGCTATCATAGGATTGTCCCCTAGGTCCTTAATTCGGATCCCTAGCTAGCCCCCTATCTTCCTACATAATCACCTTCTTCCTACATGCAAATGTGAGTTCTAAGTGACTAGTATAAGTGTGGTTAGTGCAATTGCCTAAGATTTTCTAAAGGCTGAGGTGGCTAGTGGCATGAGGTCAAATATCCTCATCTCTACTCCCATCCTTAACCCCGGTCCTCAATTGACTAATACCACTTATCCTAGAGACCTAGACTTGGTAAGTCCTATGAGAATTACACCTAGCCCTAGTTCTCCAACTAGTAGCATAGGGTACATCCTCATAGCACCCACCTTGTTGTTTGGTTTGGTAGTCTAGAATGAAATATGTTAATTGCTTATTATGGTGACATCCCCCAATTAATGTCAAGGTCACATTCCCAAACGGCCCACCTCCTTCATCTAATTGCTTAAATCCTTAATTTCCTAGTTTGCTCGTTAATGCTAGTGTAGTTCATTTGCTTTAGTTAACTTAGTTGATTGCTTAGTTTTTCTAGCTAAGTGTTAATTTAGGTCTTTGATCTTGATTAGTGGTTAACTTAGGCTCTCAATTGCTAGTTGCTTGCTTAGTCTAGTATAGTTTGTTCTTGCTCTTGTTTAGATAGCTTGGTAACCTAGATTGCTAATTTAGCCTTTTTATAACTTAGCTTCATATTGCTTTTCCTACTTTCTCACTTAGTTTAATCAACAACCAACCAGCCTTTAAACCCTAAAAACCTTAATCTCCGCAAAAGGAACGTAGATAACGCCTTCTAACTCTAGCACCTCCTCTATCTCCGTGGTTCGACCCCGCATCTTGCCTTTGATCTATACTACAACAGTACCCCGTACGCTTGCGGGTGAATTGTTTTAGTTTTAGTGATAGACTCGATCTGGGACCATACAAATTTTGAAAGCAAAGATCCCATCATCCCGTGCCTCCCGACCTCGTGGATTGCACTCGGCCACCCTAGTTGGCCAGTGTTGTAAGCCTCTAGCGGGATCGCACCAGTCCCTGCACCCCAGTGAAAGTAAACTACTCGCTCATGGTGAGAGAAACAAGAATAACAAGAGAGAGAGAGAGAAGTTTCCGCCATGAGCATGGTGAAGAAGATGATCGCAGCTCCGTGGAGAAATGGTCTTCTACACAACGTCGGAGCAGATCTAGAAGAAGAGAGGAGTACACCACGACATAATGCATATTCATCTTAGTTCAATCATCTCGTTTAGCCCAGTTTTGGTTGCATTCGTGCATTTGTTGGCCTTATCTTCTTATATACAACTTATATTGGCTTCATTGATTTTACTCCTATTTTTATTGATTTTTTGCACCCTGGTGCAGGTCATTTTGGAGCTCTTGGGCCCAATCTCCCAAAGCCCATAGCTTTGTTTGGGCTCTTTGGTTTCTAGTTCAAAGCACGGTCAACAACTCCCTTCTCCTACAGATCGTGGTTCATTCCCTTAACCCTAATCACGACCGCGATTACAGGAACCACGATCATGGTTCCTCTGCTCTCCTGCCCGCGGTCGAGACACAAGGAAATTGCGACCTACAGACCTATCTGCAACCGCGACCAGGTCGCCGCTTCATCCCAACGGATCGTGACCCCACGTCAAGGACCAAGACCTACCCTCACTCTCTACACCTCCCTTGTATATCTGCGACCGCGAAAACCTCTTCAGAGAACTGCGACCGGGTGCTCTCACAACATTGCGACCCATGATTCTCTTCGCCGCGTCCCTCTCTGTCCTCCCCTCAACAAATCGTGACTATGATTTGTGAATGCATATTCATCTTAGTTCAATCATCTTGTTTAGTCCAGTTTTGGTTGCATTCGTGCATTTATTGGCCTTATCTTCTTATATGCACCTTATATTGGCTTAATTGATTTTACTCCTATTTTTTATTGATTTTTTGCACCCTTGTGTATGTCATTTTGAGCTTTGGGCCTTATCTCCTAGGCCCATATCCTTTTCTTTTGGGCTTTGGTTTAGCTCTGGTCAACAGGGGTCAACGACCGGTTGCCCATTTCTTCTCCTTACCCGCACACTACTCTCCTACCTCTCTTCTGTTCTCATCCAGCAAACGGGGCCCACCACTTCATACAACCTTCTTTTGTTCACGCTTCTACCCTAAAACCCGCCCCCTGCTCCCCTCTGCCTCACGCGCACACTACAGGCAACCGCGACCTCCCTCTCAAGTACCACGATCATGATTCCCCTCACAACCCTAATCGCGACCCACGATCCTCAGACGCCACGACCACTCGCTCCTCTCCGTCCTCCATAATCGCGGACACCTATCCGTGGAAACAACCACTACCACTCCAGAATCGTGACCTCATAACCGCGGTCATGACAAGCTTCTCCACCCGCATCGACCACATCTATCCTGCTCCTCACCATCCAACAATCATCTCCACAGGCACCACCTCACCGCCATCCACACCTCACCATGACAAGACCATCTTCATCTTCACCAACCATCAACAACGCACAACTTCCCACGACACCGAGGATCACAACCGTGATTCCTGGATCGCGACTGTGATTCCAATTTATCGCGACCTCCCTCTGGTCTCTCTCTCCCTCTCTCTGCTGCTCTCACCCACAAGCCTTCACCACGATCAATAGAGCAGCGTCGCTCACAGCTGTTCCACCTACAAGTCTGCGATCTCTCTCTGCATCAGATCACGACCCTCATCAACAGACCCTGCGGTAGCTACTCCACGGACTGCGACTCCACCTTCCTCGACCTTGTTGACTCTGCTGCTTCAACCCGCGATCACGCCAGCCACATACAACCACGATCTTCTTGAACAACCTTGAGCAAGTGCACCCGCCTCCTTCTAGTTTCTTCGCATCGCCTCCAGCTGCACCAAACCAAGCCTCGACATCGTCCTCCACCTCCGTGCCAATGCTTCGCCTCACATCGCGGTCTCCATCTCCACTGCCACCCAATGACCTCGCCCGTGGATCTTCTCTGCATCAACCACGGACACCTGTCTGTGGTAACTATCGCGACCTCATCTTTCCCTCTTCATACTGCGACCAAGCACGATTGTCATCATCATCACCTGCTTGCAGCCTGCTTCTCGCCCTCGACTCGAGATCTCCACTAATCGCAACCCACGGCTTCAGACAATCACGATCGCGATTCTTAGTAATCGCAACCTGTTCTTCTTCCTAGACCACGACTCCATTACAACCGTGACCCAAAGCAATCGCGATCCGCGGTATTATTCCTGAATATCATGACCTGATCAAGGTACTCAGCAACCGTGACTTGCTGGAAAGGTTTGCATAATCACGACCAACAGAGGGTAGAAAAGAAAGACCGTGACCTGAACACGGAAGAGATCATGGTCATGAAAAAGATCGCGACCTGAAGGACAACTAATCGTGACTACGATCTGGAACCTGTAACCGACTTAACTCGAAAAAGGGACACGTGAAAAACACATGCTGAGGGCCCTACAGGCCTATAAATAGAACATCACCCCCAACCATTTGGGTATCATCTTCGAACGTCGTTAGGCTGCAGGACTATCCTGGGCCTAAGGAGACGATATCCATAGCTAATAACCTACCCCCGTGGTGGTTTTGTGGCCTGTTCACCCAGGTCTGGAGTGAAGACTCAGATCTGCAAGCCACCTTGTTGAGATCTAGATCTAGATCTAGATCTAGATCTGCTGCGTCTATGCCGTTTCCGCGCCGCCATCTCATCCACGAGCTGCTCCTCCTGCTGCGAGTGAGGACTATGAGAAGAAGAAGAAGGTGGAGAGAGAAGATCTGCCCCGTATGTCGTGGTGTACTCCTCTTTTCTTCCAGATCTGCTCCGACGTTGTGTAGAAGACCGTTTCTCCACGGAGTTGCGATCATCTTCTTCACCATGCTCATGGCGGAAACTTCTCTATATTGTTATTCTTATTTCTCTCACCATGAGCGAGTAGTTTACTTTTGCTGGGGTGCGGGGACTAGCCCCGCTGCCCATGCTCTCATATCATTTTGTTAAACATTATATGGCATGTATATAATCTTTCATATCATTGTTAATCGTCGATGTGTACTTGTGGATTGATCACCTGCTTGCATTTATCTTGTTCGTTTCCTATGTTGCGAGAACTTCAATGCGTAGGTTTTGAATGTCGATTAACATGGTTGACTCCCAAACTAGAAATAGAATGGGATTCCTTGAGGTCGTAAGTGTATGATCTGTGTGGTGATGAGCCATCTAGCCCACGGTGACGCTTCTATGTGCCTGACGCCTGTATAGGGGGCCCACAACTTCATTTGGATTTCTGTATCTTCAGAGCTGTAAGTATGTGATCTGGATTGTGACGAGACATCTGATACCTAAGGTGATGCTTACGCGAACCTAACGCCTGTATGGGGGGTTTTGCAACAGCTCTATTTGAATGGTTATATCTTGCCTGGATGTTTGATGTTTGGATGTGATTGCATGAGTAGTGGTGGTGAAACCCAGGACCATCCCAATGATTTTCATCATTAATCTTTAATCAACCTTTAATCCTTCTCTTTTACTTTCCTTGCATTTAGTTTAATTAAATTCAAATCAACCTACCTTGTTCTAAATATTAGTCTTGATTCAGCTAGATTCGACTAGAGAAAGATTCATAAAAATGTTGTCCCTTGGGATTCGATCCTTAACTATACTGTGATAAGACCCGTCCGCTTGCGGGTGGTATTATTGCACATTGTTTTGGTTAAAAACTTAGGGATTTCAACCCTAAGTGATTTTGTAGTGCGATAATATAAGCCACATCAAATTCTGGCGCCGTTGCCGGGGACAACATAATCATCTAGTTAAATCTAGTTCTTATGAGACTAATTTAGGATTTTTTTACTTTTGATACTATCGATCATATATACTTGAATTCGGTTCTACTCCATCTATCTTACTAGCAAAATATATTTTCATCCTAGGTACCCATAAAGTCTAGTGTATGCGCCGCTCGTACAGTCCCAGACTCTCCGCTAGCTTTGACCCTGAGATAGACAGAACCTTTCGCCGTCAGTACAGAGAGAACCCAGCAAGAATGGCTCAAGAGGAAGAAATTGCTCGAAGGGTAGCTCAAGCCTTAATGCACAAAGAGATAGACTTATGCAAGAAGTCCGAGCCGCAGTTCAAGAAGAAATCCAGGCATCCCAAGAAGCAGCTCAACAAGCAAAGTTACAAAAGGACCTTAGGGAGTTCTTAATCCCTAAAGTTGTTGACGTTCATCACCCTGTGCAACCTCCTCCCATCAACGCTCCAAATTTTGAGATAAGAGCACATTGGGTTACATTGCTTCAAAATAGTCCTTTCTATGGTAAGCAAGGAGAATATAGTCAAGAACATCTTCTGAGATTTATAGATCTATGTGCCATGACAAAGAAAAATGGAGTCATGGATGATGCCATCAGACTCCGTCTCGTCAAATACTCTCTTGCCGATAGAGCCATGAGTTGGTATAACTCCTTGCAATGCGAACTCATCACCACTTGGGAACAACTTTAAAATGTTTTTCTTGAAAAGTTTTATCCACCTTCTCTCACCTATGAAATCAGGGGCAGAATAACGCAATTCACACAGGTCCCTGGAGAATCCCTAGCTGAAGCATGGGAAAGATACAAAGAGCTCCTGCGCAAGTGTCCACACCACGAGATTCCTAAAATTCAACTCATCAAAATCTTTTATAGGGGTGTGGATGATGACATCAAGAAGTTTTTGGATTCCTCATCTGGAGAAAACTTCATGCGTCAAAGCTATGATAGCGCGTGGAAGGTTGTCACTCTTGGAGCTGAAAATCAAGCCAACTGGGGTAGACCCGTAAGTAAAGGAGTGCTGAAGGTTGCTATGGCAGAAGCTACTCCTGAGTGCAAGTCTATTGTTGAGTCTCTTAAGCTTCTAGTCACCAAGCAAGACCAACTTGAATCATCCTTTGCCGCCTAAGAAAGAAGACACTCACCCCCTCGACAATAAGAACAAGTTAAGTCAGCTTCACTCTTCTGTGAAGCATGCAAGGGAACTGATCATTCTACTCTATCCTGTAACATTCTCTATGATGTTGTTTTGAGCAATACCTGTGCCCAAGGAGATAATGGTCAAATGGAAAATCTGAATGCTATCAACACCATCCCTGGTCAAGGGTATTATAATCTGAATTAGAATAGGAACCATCCAGGTTTTCAATATGGAAATCCTTCTGGAGCAGAAAACTCACTACAACTTGGTTCAAATACTCAACAACGAGGCCCGCCAGGATTCCAGTATAACCAACAACCAAATTTTGGGAATCAAGGGAACTTTAGAGGAAACTACCAGAATAAAAACTACAACAATTATCAGAACAATTCTCAGTTTCAGAACCCCAACCAAGTCCCCTATCAACAGCAACAACAAGAGAAACAAGTCGGTCCCATCCCTCCTAATGACAAATTGTCAGATATTGAGAAGATGTTGCAGTCGTAGCAGACTATGATAGCTAATCAACAAGCCCATCATAAGGCTATTGAATCTCAACTAGCTCAACTTGCAGCTAGCATGGATCCACCTGCTGGAGCCTTTGCTGGCCAACCAGAGAACAATCCTAAGCACCCAGAGCAATTGAAGGCTGTCACCACCAGGTCTGGGAAAGACTATTCTAACTCCCCTGCTAAGATACCAATAGTGGCAACAAATGATGATGACTTTGTGAATGTCCAAGACTCTACAATACCTGAGTTTCAACCAAAGGAACAACCAACCGCTGATAAGACAGAAAAAGCAAGATTGGAGGAACCATTGGCTGCAGAGGCAAAAGACACACCTGAGTCGGATGTGCCAGTATACAAGCCTTGTCCTCCTTTCCCAGCTCGTTTAAAGTAGACAAAGCTCAATACCCGCTTCAATAAGTTCAAGGAAGCCATGAAGAAGCTTCATGTCGATATACCCTTCCTTGATGCGCTGGCCGAGATACCATCCTAGACTAAGTACTTAAAGTCTCTCCTCACAAGGAAGTACATAACTGAAGAATACGAGATAGTTAAGCTAGCAACAACCACTTCTGATATCATCTAGAGCAAGATGCCCAAGAAATAGAAAGATCTGGGATCCTTTGCGATTTCCTTCGATATTAGTGACTCTTCATGTAAGAAGGGATTGGTTGATCTCGGTGCTAGCATCTCTATCATGCCACTTAGCCTTTGTAAGAGGCTAGGGTTTGCAGAACTTCTCCCAACTGGAATGACCATACAACTTGCAGATAACTCTATGACTCTTCCCTTAGGAATCATTGAAGATGTCCCTGTCAAGGCTGGAAAAGACTCTTATGTCCCATGTGAATTTGTCATCATGGACATAAAGGAAGACGCCAGATACCCTCTCATCTTTGGCCATCCGTTCCTCGCCACTGCAAGAACTTTGATTGATGTTGAAGTAGGGACCTTGCTGCTCATACTAGGAAAAGAAACCCTCGAGTTCAAAGTTTTTGAAAGCATGCGAAGAACGAGCATGCAAGAAAAAGTCTATTTAATTGATTGCATTAAGTAAATATCGCTCCTCACACAAGAGGAGTATGAACAAGATGATCCCTTAGAAGTGGCTCTAACCAACCCATCTGCTGATAATTTCATTAGCGAACAAGTTAAGGATTGTATCCTTCACCTCGACTCTGTAGAAGAGGATCCTGAAGCTAGGTTCGATGAACTCAAATTTGTGAATGTAACTGAAGAGCCATGCGAGAAGCCAGAAGTCCCATAAATAAAGTCCCTGCCCAAGGGACTGAAGTATGTGTTTTTGGATGATCTTAGGGTTTGTCCAATTATTATAAATTCCGATCCAATGACCGAATAAGAAGATAAACTCCTGAAAGAATTAAAGGAAAGAAAGAAAGCTATCAGATACAAGATGAGTGATCTCACCGAGGTCAGTCAAGCGCTTTGCATGCACAAAATCCCTATGGTGGAAGACCACAAGCTGACTGTTGAGCATCAACGGAAATTGAATCCTAATATGAAGGAAGTTGTCCTCCGTGAAGTCATCAAGTTGCTCACTATCGGAATCATCTATCCGATATATGACTCACCTTGGGTGAGTCCTGTACATGTTGTTCCAAAGAAAGGTGGCACTACTGTGATACAAAACGAAGAAAATGAACTCATCCCCACTCGAACAGTAACTGGGTGGAGGATGTGCATCGATTACAGGAAGTTGAATAAGGCCACACGCACGGATCATTTCCTGATGCCTTTCCTAGATCAAGTCTTAGAGCGATTGGCTCACCAGGAATATTTTTGCTATCTCAATGGTTACTCTGGATTCTACCAAATTCCTATACATCCAGATGACCAAGAGAAAACTACTTTTACTTGCCCCTTTGGAACATACTCCTTTAGAAGGATGCCATTCGGGCTCTGTAATGCGCCTGCAACCTTCCAACGCTGCATGACATCCATATTTGCTGGTTTAACCAAAACCATTATGGAAGTTTTTATGGATGATTTCTCCATATATGGAGATTCATATGATTCATGTCTAAGGCACCTCTCCCTTGTCCTCAAACAATGCAAAGAAACACATCTAGTGCTTAATTGGGAGAAATGTCATTTTATGGTAAAAGAAGGTATTGTCCTCGGCCATAGGGTCAGTAATCGAGGAATCGAAGTTGACAAAGCAAAGATCAAAGTGATTTTTAAACTCACTATCCCAACTAATGTAAGAGACATTCATGCTTTCCTTGGTCATGCGGGCTTCTACAGAAGGTTTATCAAGTACTTCTCCAAGATAACCAAGCCCATGACAAACTTGTTGTTGAAGGATGTTGATTTCTATTTTGATGAAGAATGTATCAAGAGTTTCAAAAATATAAAGCATACCCTTACAACAACACCCATCATTCAAGCCCCATATTGGGATCACCCATTCAAAATTATGTGTGATGCCATTGATTACGCTGTGGGTGCCATTTTGGGCCAATGTGTAGAGAAGAAACATCATGTCATCTATTATGCATCAAAGACCCTTGACGAAGCTCAGAGAAACTATGCAACTACTGAGAAGGAACTCCTAGTAGCCATATATGCCTTTGATAAGTTTAGATCCTACCTCATTGGTTCAAAGGTGATTGTCTACACCGATCACACTGCTATTCGTTATCTTCTAAAAAAGAAAGATGCAAAACCAAGGCTAATAAGATGGATTCTCCTATTACAAGAATTTGATCTTGAGAGTAGAGATAAGAGAGGCACAGAAAATGTTGTAGCAGACCACTTAAGTCGTATCCACACTCTGGAAACTGAGAAGATCCTGATTAATGACTCTCTTCCAGATGACCAGCTTATGAAAGTCTCAGAAGCTACTCCTTGGTACTTGGACTATGTGAACTACCTTGCCGTTGGTGTCATCCACCCTGAGTGTACTGGTAATGCTATAAAGAAATGCATGCATGATGTGAGGCAATATCACTGGCATGAACCGTACCTCTTCAAGATATGTGCTGATGGTCTCTACAGACGTTGTGTCGCTGACAAAGAAGCCCAACTTATTTTAGAACAATGTCACTTAGGCCAAGTCGGAGGCCATATGAGTTCTAAGAAAACTACTTTGAAGGTTTTGCAATGTGGTTTCTTTTGGCCAACTATATCCAGAGATGCTTATAACTTTGTGTTGTCATGTGACAAGTGTCAGAGAACGGGAAACATTACGAAAAGAGATGAGATGCCACTTAAGCTATGGCAAGAAGTCAAGATTTTTGATGTTTGGGGAGTGGACTACATGGGCCCATTCTCATCCTCACATGGATTTTCCTACATCCTTGTTGCAGTGGATTATGTCTCTAAATGGGTAGAGGCCATACCAACCGTCACTAGTGATTCAAAACCCATCATTAAAATATTCAAAGATATTATCTTTCCCCGTTTTGGAATCCCACGAACCGTGATATCCGACGGAGGTTCTCATTTTCTGGAAAGAAGCTTTAAAGCATTGTTGAGAAGATATGGTGTAACACACAAGGTAGATTCCCCCTACCACCCACAAACAAGTGGGCAAGTAGAGACTTTGAACTATCAACTCAAAGCTATCCTAGAAAAGACAGTAGGATGCAACCGAAAGGATTGGTCAGAGAAAATCAATGACGCCTTATGGGCCTACTGAACCATGTTCAAAACTCCTCTTGGAACAACACCCTTCAGACTTATCTATGGAAAATCATGTCACCTTATTGTGGAACTAGAACATAAAGCATGGTGGGCAATAAAACAACTGAATTTTGACATTAAGAAAGCTGGAGAAGCTAGGATTCTACAACTTCAAGAGCTAGAAGTACTCCAGATGATGACTTATGAGAATGCACGAATCTACAAGGAACGCACGAAACGTTGGCATGATGGTTATCTGAAGAGGAAGGACATTCAAGTGGGAGACCAAGTTTTGATGTTCAACTCGAGACTAAGGTTATTCCCAGGGAAACTCCATTCGCACTGGTCGGGACCATACATTGTCAAAAGCATCTATCCACATGGTGCATTTACTTTATGGAGTGAGAAGTCAGGTGATTTTGTGACAAATGGCCAATGCTTGAAGAGATATTTCACCACAGCTGATACTAGCACTGATGAATTGATGAATCTATCCAAACTGACATATCTACCCATAAAATGAAGAAATCACGTCGAGCCATCGACATAAAACAAAGGCGCTTGTCAGGAGGCAACCCGATCTTTAACTTAGCTTTTACTTTTAGTTTTGTTTTAGAAAATTTTGCACCTGGTAGACAATGCATCACAAGATGCAGTCTTAAGTTCTGATAGTTTCCATTTTTGAGATTTCAGATGGAGGACACGTCGCCAAAAGGAATGCAAACACATCTGGTGGACCAACCGACACGAGTTTTCCCCTCCATCTCGGTTTAGAGTTTTCTCGGGATGAGCAAATTTCTAAGTTCGGGGTGGAGGGTGGGTGGTACGTACATTACTTTCCACCCTATCCTATCCATTTCAGACTTAATATTTCATCGTTGAAATTTTATTGCAATTTTGAGAATTGTTTTCAAAAAATTTCAAAATTTTCAAACGTTTTCATAGCAGTTTGTATAGAAACTTGATGAAGTTTTAACGCTTTTATTTCAATCAAAGCCATTACCTAGCCGACTATCCTATTTTTCCATGTAGTTTTGAATCGTTATACCCTCCTTATTTGAAACGAAGCCTCAAGGAGAACAATTTCTAAAACTAGCCAATGATTAGAAATCATCGTGTGAAGCTTATGAATCCTAACATCATGATCAGTAGATATGGCAGGTATCTGTCGAATTGAGAGGGATCAAACACGTTGTGCTTCCTATCTGACTAGTGGAACAATAGCATGGAATCTCCACCGGATCCTCATCAAGTCATTATTTGTGTAGAGTATGATAAGGAGAATGACCCGGTGCATTGAATTGTAAATCAAGTTGCATTCTAATTTGAACTCTCTTTTACACTTCTTCTATCATCTTCTTACCCCTCCGATCATCAAAAATAGCCAACATAGTGCAAACCCTAAGTTTGGGGTGACACACCCTCTCTTTACGCTTATTTCATACCCCTCGCTATGTAATAGGGGTGTACCACCAAGAAAAGATGCCTAAGCGCACACAAAAAGAAATAAAATCTCGAGTCGAATAGAGGAGAGATTCACACACAAAAAATATAATCAATGAAATTGCAAATCACATAATAAAAATCTCAAGTCGAATAGAGGAGAGATTTATTTCTTCCTTCCATACCAACCTTCACTCCCTTTTCCACCTAAAAGCACAATGAAATCCTCCCTGATCTTGAAAAAACATCAGTGTCAGATCAGGTGCACACTTGTTGTTCTGTGGGTATCTCTGGACTTCTACGAAACTCTTAGACATGCTTGATGTTGGAAAAAGTGGAGAGGAAGTGACATTGGGAAGCAAACTCGGGAATGAAGATATGGTAAGATTTGTTCTGTGATCTTAGGAAGTTGAGATGCTTATTCATACCAAGCATAAAAGAAATAATCGTGATGTGAAGATGAGGCAATCACACGAGTTGAAAGTATGCGCTTGGTGATTGTTTCAGATCTTCTGTTACTCGAGGACGAGCAACATTTAAGTTCATGGTATTTTAATGAATGCATATTCATCTTCGTTCAATCATCTCATTTAGTCCAGTTTTGGTTGCATTCGTGCATTTATTGGCCTTATCTTCTTATATGCAACTTATATTGGCTTAATTGATTTTACTCCTATTTTTTATTGATTTTTTGCACCCTTGTGCATGTTGTTTTGAGCTTTGGGCCTTATCTCCTAGGCCCATATCCTTTTCTTTTGGGCTTTTGTTTAGCTCTGGTCAACAGGGGTCAACGACCAGTTGCCCGTTTCTTCTCCTCACCCGCACACTAATCTCCTTCCTCTTTTCTGTTCTCATCTAGCAAACGGGGCCCACCACTTCATACAGCCTGCTATTGTTCACGCTTCTACCTTAAAACTCAGCCCCCGCTTCCCTCTTCCTCACACGCACACTGCAGGAAACCACGACCTCCCTCTCAAGTACCGCGGTCGTGATTCCCCTCACAACCCTAATTGCGACCCGCGATCCTCAGACGCCATGACCACTCCTCCTCTCCATCCTCCATAATCGCAGACACCTATCCCCGACAATAACCGTGACCACTCCAGAATCGCAACCTCATAACCACGGTCGTGGCAAGCTTCTCCACCCGCAATGACCACATCTAGCATGCTCCTCGCCATCCAACAATCTTCTCTGCAGGCACCACCTCACCACCATCCATACCACGCCATGACAATACCATCTTCATTTTCATCAACCATCAACAATGCATAGCTTCCCGCGACACCGAGGATCGCGACCGCGATTCCAAGATTGCAACCGCGATTCCTGGATCGCGACTGCGATTCCAGTTTATCACGACCTCCCTCTGGTCTTGCTCTCCCTCTCTCTGCTCCACATCAGATCGTGACCCTCATCAATAGACCCTACGGTAGCTGCTTCACAGACTGCGACTCCACCTTCCTTGACCTTTTCGAATCCACTGATTCCACCCGTGATCACGCCAGCTACATACAACCACGATCATCTTGAACAACCTTGAGCAAGCGCACCTGCCTCCTTCCAGTTTCTTCGCATCGCCTCCTACTACACCAAACCAAGCATCGACATCATCTTCCACCTCCACGCCAATGCTTCACCTCACATCGCAATCTCCATCTCCACTACCACCCAATGACCTCACCCGTGGATCTTCTTTGCATCAATCGCGGACACCTGTCTGCAGTAACTATCACGACCTCATCTTCCCCTCTTCACACTGCGACCAAGCATGATTGTCATCATCATCACCTGCTTGCAGCCTACTTCTCGCCCTCGACTCGAGATCTCCACTAATCGCGACTCGTGGCTTCAGACAATCGCGACCACAATTCTTAGTAATCGCGACCTATTCTTCTACCCAGACCATGGCTCCATTATAACCACAACCCAAAGCAATCGTGACCCACGATATTATTCTTAAATATCACGACCTGATCAAGGTACTCAGCAACCGCGACCTGCTGGCAAGGTTTTCATAATCGCGACCAAAAGGGGACAGAAAAGAAAGACCATGACCTGAACACAGAAGAGATCATGATCATGAAAAAGATCGTGAACTAAAGGACAACTAATCGCGATCACAATCTGGTTCCTGTAACTGACTTAACTCAAAAAGGGACACATGCAAAGCACATTCCGAGGGCCCTGCAGGCCTATAAATAGAACAACTCCCCAACCCTTTGGGTATCATCTCCAGACGTCGTTACGCTGCAGGACTGTCCTGCGCCTAAGGAGACGATCTCCATAGCCAAGAACCTGGCCCCGTGACGGTTTTGTGGCCGATTCACCCAGATTTGGAGTGAAGACTCAGATCTGCAAGCCACCTTGTTCAGATTTGGATCTAGATCTAGATTTGGATCTAGATCTGTTGCGTCTATGACCTTTCCACGCCGCCATCTCTTCCATGAGCTGCTCCTCCTACTGCGAGCGAGGACAACGAGAAGAAGAAGAAGGTGGAGAGAGAAGATCCGCCCCATATGTTGTGGTGTACTCCTCTCTTCTTCTAGATCTGCTCTGACATTGTATAGAAGACCATTTCTCCATGAAGCTGCGATCATCTTCTTCACCATGCTCATGGTGGAAACTTCTCTCTCTCTTGTTATTCTTGTTTCTCTCACCATGAGCGATTAGTTTACTTTCACTGGGGTGCGGGGACTAGCCCCTCTGTCCATGCTTTCATATCTTTTTGTTAAACATTCTATGGCATGTATATAATCTTTCATATCATTGTTAACGTCGATGTGTGCTTGTGGATTGATCACCTGCTTGCATTTATCTTGTTTGTTTCCTATGTTGTGAGAACTTCAATGCGTAGGTTTTGAATGTCGATTAACGCGGTTGACTCCCAAACTAGAAATAGAATGGGATTCCTTGAGGTCGTAAGTGTATGATCCGTGTGGTGATGATCCATCTAGCCCACGGTGATGCTTCTGTGTGCCTGACGCCTGTATAGGGGGCCCACAACTTCATTTGAATTTCTGTATCTTTAGAGTTGTAAGTATGTGATCTGGATGGTGACGAGACATCTGATACCTAAGGTGATGCTTACGTGAACCTGACGCCCGTATGGGGGGTTTTGCATCAGCTCTATTTGAATGGTTATATCTTGCCTGGATGTTTGATGTTTGGATGTGATTGCATGAGTAGTGGTGGTGAAACCTGGGACCATCCCAGCAATTTCCATGATTAATCTTTAATCAACCTTTAATCCTGCTCTTTTACTTTCCTTGCATTTAGTTTAATTAAACTTAAATCAGCCTACCTTGTTCTAAATATTAGTCTTGATTTAGCTAGATTCGACTAGAGAAAGACTCTTAAAAATGTTGTCCATTGGGATTCGATCCTCAACTATACTACGATAAGACTCATCCACTTGCGGGTGGTATTATTGCACGTTGTTTTTTTTTAAAACTTAGAGATTTCAACCCTAAGTGAGTTTTTAGTGTGATAATATAAGCCACATCAGTATTCTCCTTAGTGCAAATCATCCTTGTACAACAAGCCCATTAGAAGGCAACTGACACTCAGTTATCTCGTCTCTTTACCCAACAAAAACATCATGCCAATACTTTCTCCAGGCATCTAGAAAACAACCAAGAGCACCCTGAATAGCTTGAGGTTATCTCTAATCATTATGGTAAGGTACATTCCACTCCCCCTCCTATAAAGAAACCCACGTTAGTACCTTTGGATTTTGAAGATGAAGACATTGTGATAGTTGAAACTCCACCTCCATCAGAACCCACTACCCCTTCTCCCGAGGCCCCATGAGTGGAGGCTGATGACCCTAAAATTCTAATCTTCAAGCCTCGTCCACCATACCAAGCTCACCTAAAGAAAACTAGGCTTGACATCATTTCATAAAATTCATAGAGGCAATGAAAAAGTTACATATAAACATTCCTTTCCTAGATGCTCTTGCTGACATGCCACCTGGTCCAAGTACATGAAAACCTTATTAACTAGGAAGTATGACATTAAATAGTATGAAACATTCAAACTGGATAGGACCACCTCTGACATCATCTAAGAAAAAATTCCTAAAAAATGAAAGGACCCAGACTCCTTTGGGATTGGGTGTTACTTAGGTGACAATGCATGTAGGAACGACTTCGCTGACTTAGGTGCTAGCATAGCTATCATGCCTTACAATCTTTGCAAGAGGTTAGAATTTATTGACATGCTTCCCACTATCATGACCATTCAGTTGGTAGATGCATCTATGACTAAGCCTATGGTTATTATTGAATATATACCTATAAGGATTGGAAAAGATGCTTATGTTCCATGTGACTTTGTGCTCATGAACATAAAGGAAGATTTACACTACCCTTTCATCTTTGGCCGTCCCTTATTGACCAATGCCCGAGCTTTAACTTTATGTCAAGGTAGGAACTATGCTCTTACGCCTTGGGGGACAAACCCTATAGTTTAGAGTGTTTGAGAGCATGATAGGTCCTAGCCTCCAAGAAGAGGTCTACATTCTCGATTGTGTTGATAAGCTTTCCAAATTAAGACAAGAGTGGGAGTTACTTGAGGATCCCCTCCATACTACCCTCATGGCTCCTTCTGATTAAGGCTTTAAAGATGAGCAATGTGTGATCAATGTAGAGTTCACTTAGATAACTTTGAAGAAGTTTTCGATGAGGAATTTTAGGACCTTAAGATGGTTTCCCTTGTAGAAAAAAGGCCAAGCCCCCTAAGACGCGAAAAATGAAACCTCTCCCTAAAGGTCTTAGATATGTTTTTCTAGATGAACAACAAGTGTGTCGTATTATTATTAGTTTTGATCTTACCCATGAACAAGAAGCCAAACTCTTGATTGAGCTTAAGAAAAGAAGAGCTTCCTTAGGATATAAAATGGCTGATTTTACAGGGATCAATCAAGCTATTTGCATGCAAAAAATTACTATGGTAGAATAATACAAGTTATCACGAGGCCTTCAAAGGAATTTAGATCCCAACATGAAAGAGGTTGTGCCTAGAGGTTATCAAGATCTTAATAATAGGAATCATCTACCCCATCTCTGACTCCCCTTGCATCACTCCTGTCGAAGTGGTCCCCAAGAAAGGGGAACCACCATTGTGTAGAATGACAAAAATGAGATCAACCCCACCCGTACTATTATAGGATGGATGATGTTTATTGATTATAGGATACTGAATAAGGCCACTAGGATAGATCATTCTCCCTTCCTTTATGGGATCAAGTACTAAAATGCCTTTTCCATCAACAATATTTCTGTTATCTTGATGGCTATTCAGGTTTTTATCATATTTCCATCCATCCCAATGACTAGGAGAAGACAACCTTCATATGCCTAGTTGGCACATATGCATTCAGGAGATTACCTTTTAGGTTGTGCAATGCCCCAACCGCCTTCTGGCGGTGCATGTTCACTATCTTTACTGGGCTGACTGAGACCACAATGGAAGTATTCATGGATGATTTCTCCATTTACAGAGAATATTTTAACTCTTGCCTTAAACATTTATCCCTTGTTTTGGAAATGTGTGTGGAAGCATGCTGGATTTTAAATTGGAAAAAATGTCACTTAATGGTTTCATAAGGTATCATCTTGGGCCATAGAGTTAGCAACTGTGGCATAGAGGTAGATAGAGCCAAGATCGAGGTCATCATCAAACTCCCCCCCCCCTTCTTTTGTCAGAAACATATGTGCCTTTCTTGGGCACACATGATTTTATCACTGATTCATCCATGACTTCTCTAAAATCACCAAACCACTCACCAACATCCTCCAAAAATATGCCCACTTTGTTTTTCATAAATCTTGCATGACCAATTTTGAAAAATGCCCTCACTACTACTCCCATCATTTGAGCCCCTGACTGGTCCCTTCCTTTTGAAATCATGTGTCAAGTGATTTCTCCGTGGGTGCCATCCTTATACAATGTGTTGACAAGAAGCACCATGTGATTCACTATGCATCCAAAACTTTGAATGATGTTCAATGAAACTATACCCCCACCGAGAAAGAAATGTTAGCCATCATCTACAACTTTGATAAATTTCTCTCATACTTGGTTGGGTCCAAGGTGATTGTTTACACAAACCATGCAACCATTCATTGTTTGATGATAAAAAAGGATGCCAAACTCCATCCTATTCATTGGATCCTTTTGTTGCAGGAATTGGACTTAGAAATCATTGATAAGAAGGGTTGTAAAAACTTTGTGGCTGATAATCCTATCTGTCTAAGCTCTTATGATGATGATGGAATCCCCATAAATGACTCCTTGCCTAATGACAATTTTCTTAAGGTCAAATCCCAAAATTCATGGTTTGTAGACTATGTTAATTATCTTATTGTAGGTTTCTTACATCCCGAGTATAAGGGACACTCTAAGCCAAAACAATTACATGATGTCAAAAATTACTATTAGGACAACCCCTACCTTTTTAGATTATGTTTAGATGGGCTCTATCATAGATGTGTGACAGAGGAAGAGACTCATGGCATACTTGAGTAGTGTCATTTTGGCCCTACTCAAGGGCACATGAATTCTGTGAAACTTTCTAGGAAGGTGCTACAGTTAGGATT
This sequence comes from Alisma plantago-aquatica, assembly GCA_963693085.1. Lineage (NCBI taxonomy): Eukaryota > Viridiplantae > Streptophyta > Magnoliopsida > Alismatales > Alismataceae > Alisma > Alisma plantago-aquatica. Next base: position 996,645,351 of record OY856413.1, on the reverse strand, counting down.
CTTTTTTCCCTCCTTGTTCAAAGACTCTTACCAATTTGCTCTTACTTGTGATGAATGTCAAAGGACCGGAAATATTTCTAAGAGAGACAAAATGCCCATGACCTCTTGGAAAAGATAGAGATCTTCGATGCTTGGGGAGTGGATTATATGGGACCTTTCCCTCCTTCTCGTAGGTACAACTATATCCTTGTAGTTGTAGACTACGTATCTAAATGGGTCAAAGTCATCCCCACCAAAACTTGTGACTCCAAACCAGTGAATAAGATTTTTAAAGATATCATTTCCCTAGATTTGGGGTATCTCCACCATTGTTTTTGATGGGGGCTCTCATTTTTTAGAAAAAAAGTTTTGAATCTTTGTTGAAATGATATGGAGTCCATCAAAAGGTTTCCTCTTCTTAACAACCTTAGACTAGTGGTCAAGTTTAGGTTTCAAATAGGAAAATTAAGTCCATCCTAGAAAAAATAGTCAACCACACTAGGACAAATTAGGATTTGAAAATTAGTGATGACTTGTCGGCATACAGAACCACCTACAAAACACCCACATGCACCACTCCTCTTAGGTTGATTTATGGAAAATCTTGTCAGCTACCTATAGATTTGGAACACAAGGTGAGTTGGGCCATCAAAACTTTAAATTTTGATTTATCTACAATAGGAGAAAATTGGTTTCTTCAAATGCAAAAATTAGAAGAGCTTAGAATGATCGCTTATGAGAATGCCAAGATTTACAAGGATAGAACCAAATTTTGACATGATGGCCATATTAAGTAGAAATACATTCAGAAAGGTGATCAGGTCTTTGTACATAACATTAGGCTAAGGCTTTTCCCTAGAAAACTCAAATCTAGATGGTAAGGATCCTACCTTGTTAAGTGTGCCTATCCACATGGCACTTTTCTTCTTTGGGATAAGGTGTTAGGCGAGTTCAAAGTTAATGGGCATAAGCTGAAATGGTACATTAATGTTGAGGATTTTCTAGCCTCTGAGGCAGACCAACTATCTTTACTTCTGTAGCTTGAGTTGAAAGAACCACCACCCCCTCCCAATCCCAAGCCTAAAATGGCTCCTTGACCTCCTTGTGTCGGGCCTTCTACGTTAAACTAAGTGCTTGTTGAGAGGCAACCCAACTTTTATTTATTTTTCATTCCCTTCTAAATTTCTTTAGATAACCTTTGTTGTTTGATGAATGCATATCGATTACATATCAGATGCAATGCCAGGGTCATCAACTCAATTACATGTATCTGATGTAATGCTCCCAGAATTCCTAGCATGTAGATATGGGACACTACGCTTCCAGTAGACCACATTCTGAGCAGTATGGGGGCCATCAGGCTTACCCTGACCCCCAACTCTCCATACCGAGGGAACTACTATTACAATCCTCCATTTTCATCTCATACACCGCTACACTACCCATCGCCAGAATGATCTTATTCCCTCCATCTCCAATTTAGGTTTTTCTTGGGGCGAACAAAATTCTATGTCTGGGGTGGATGTGGGTGGTATGTAACAACTCCACCCCCTATCTTCCCTCTTTAGCATTATGTTTCTTTTTTATTATTTCAATTGTTACAAGTAGTTGCTTTTATTTGTTTTTTTCTCTTCATTTTTTAAAGATATTGGTCTTTATCTAGTTGGCCAATATGAGTAAATGTTTATCATTGTACCCTTTTTGAATTTAGTAAATCTTTTGCAAAAACCTTTACAAATTTTTATGACTAAAAACACCATGTCACCTAAGACCCCAAAACTAGCATCACTCCTTGGATAATTTGGCAAGTCATATGGAATAAGGAAGAACCAAACATACAATTTTTCTATTTTTAAACTAAAGATTAACTTGTCATAAATATTGTATAATGTGTTTGACAAGATCAATATATCTGATGTAATGACACTCTTCGGGGAAAAAAGGTGAAGTTTATAAGAACAAGGACACTTTATCCCACCCTCTCAGAAAAAAAGAAGTAAAGAATCACCTCCAGACAAAAATCAAGTCTGGAGTGGCATGCTTCTCAAATAAAATTTTCCATACCCCTTGGGGTACACCATAAAAAGTTGTCAAAGAGCACACAAAAATTTCTGGTCAATGTAACCACAAGTCCATAAATAAATAAATCCCTAGTCAAATAGAGGAGGGATCATTTTCTTCCACATCTCCTTCGTCCTGTTCTTGTGAAAAAAACTCATGAAAAGAAAAAAAAATGGAGTGCTAAAGAAAAAGTTAGGAGAAGCTTATTTTCTACAAAGTATTGATATAGAAATAAAATATGAAATATGTTTTGATAGGGAATATAGAAATTTATATGATGTGATTCTATGATATTGGGTTACTTGGAAAATTTTGGAGGTAAGGAACAAAGTAATACTACGATGGTGAGGGTAGACACGTTTTTAGTATAAATTGGATTTATTTTTTAATTTTAGTTGCTTGAGGACAAGTAAAGATTCAAACCTGGGATATTTTGATGAATGTATTCATCACCTTTTATTGTATTTTTTAACTTTAGTTACAAATAAATTGTTAGCTATGAAATAGTTTTATTATAAATTATCTTAGTTTAGCTCTTTTTGCTTAAATTAGAGTTTTTACGTAATTATTATAAGTTTTGCAGGAAAATAGGTAATTATCTTAAAGCACAAAATTCTCAAGATATTTTGCATAATCTCCCGCATTGCTTGAAATTCAATAGACAGACAACATCAAAAGTGCCATAACTTTTACATCTCAAGCCAAAATTTAATATGCAAATATACATTGAAAAGGAAATTCATTAATCTATAAGAAAAACATATTCCAGGCGCACAATAAAACTTGTTATCAGCCAAAATTTTCTCAAAACTTCGGGAACCAAAATCTACAGTGAGAAAGTCATAATTTAAATGGTCAAAAGAAGACAATCAATAATTTTTTCTATTGTCTATTGAGGAAGGTGATTATTCCCTTGACCAAGACTATAAACAAACGTCATTCAATTCTTTTCTCACCCCTACTTTAAAATTTCATCACTTCCTTTCCTTATAAAAGGAGGAGAGACTCCGTAAAGAAAAGCAGTCTGACTTTTACACTCTTATTCGATAGCAAGCAAGTTCTTTCATTACTAGATTGTAACTTTCTTCAGTTTTAAATAAAGGAAAGGTTTATTTCAAGATTGATATTCTTCTTCTTCTTCTATTCTATTTGTTATGATTCTCAAAGCAAGGAACAAAAGGGGATAGCCAATTAATTGTCTGGAGATAAGAATCCTCCTAAGGGATTTTACTTCATCTACTAGGCAATGGATTACGCCCTTGACTCATTCTTCCTCTTTTTTTTACTTCTATGAGTGAGTACTTTTATTGTCGAGGCATGGGGAGTATCCCCATATCCATGTTAGATTAGATAGGATCTTCCATGAACTTTTATTAGTCGAATGGCATTTTGCTTACATATTAATTCATTTGAATCAATCTAATCTTTCACTTCTTCAACTTTTAGTTTTGGCGGATGTGACTACAGAACCCAAAACTTATAAAAAATAATCATATGCATTAAGATCTAGATGAGACATAGGTCTTGGGATGTACAAGATAGGATCTGTAAACACCATGTCCAATGGGTTTGTAGGGAGTTTGTCTTTTGTTGTGCATTTTGTTATGTTTCGCCTACCATCTTTCGACTTGTTTCATTGCATGAATTTAACTTATCTTTTTTCACATGGTCGTGGTGGTAAAATCCATAACTTTGATATCTTTGTCTTTGCTTTCAACCTATTTCTCAATCGATTGTTTCCCCAATCTCTTTTCCTTACTTGCAATTTACAAATTCTTCTCTTAGATAATTTCTCTATTTGTGCTAACCATCTTCTTCCTTTTTCTTAATATAATCTTTTCATTCATTGCTTTTAGTGTGATCTTTTATTCCATTGCCATTTATGTTCTTGTTGTGGTATAATCACCTCTAGATAAATGGAATTTACCTTCTTGTTTAAATATTAAAAATCATTCCTAAAAGAAATAAAGTTCAAGTAACCGGGCTTATAGAAAACAATCTTAAATATTTGTCATGTGGGATTGATCCTTCTATACTAATAAACAAACTTAATTGGTAGTTTTTCTTAAACAAGGTTGAACTCTAGGATAAAAATATCCCTAGTGAATTGGTGTGTTATAGGCGTGTATCAGATATCTAGATTGAACTGGAGGCATGGAATTGTCATTCTCTTAATGTTCAATCCATGTTCCTTGAACTAGAGCAGACTGTTTGAGATGTATGTGAGCTCACATATCATATATTGAGTTACATGAGTATGGCCACACATCTCTCAGTCTCTCTTATCAAGTGGCATGGATATCAATCTCGTGTAGGAGGGATAAATCTCATCTACATCATTCACATTCAATTCCCATGCGTCACTGAGTACCCAAGCATCACCTATATGGTAACCCTTATTCAAGGTCATGTTGGATGATCAAAGTATAACGAATGACATGTGATGAGTGTAGTAACTTCAATCTAAGAGCCACAATCACTATTGTCTCTATGAGAGATGATTCTGACTACTGTTCAATGGTCTGCATGTATCACTCTCATGGTGGGTCTATCTGATACACTATTCTCTAGTATGTACTTCTGTGCTTGACTTGATATCACATATCATGACTAATGAGACTCTTTCGTTGGTCATCACACACTCTAGTCGTATGTATTACTATTTCTTATTTTTCTTCCACAATAATATTTGAATAGGGACATAATAAGAATATATGCACTCTTATCATACATATGATCTCATTGTTTAGGTCCTTAACATGAAGACATATATCATCGACTCACATCATTCTTTAGACATATCATTTTCTTGTGTCATCATCTCATGATTGAGATAAACATAATAGATGGAATTACCTTTATTATTATCAAATCAGGTATTTAATGACTCAACACATTCATCATATGATTGGCTCTCTAGGCATATATACCAATAGACTCCCAGCTGTACTTATCCAATCACTTAGGAATCTTATTCAAAGTGATCATAACATTTACATCATGTTTTTACTGTACAAGAACTTTTCATAACGGGTTATTAACATTGTCTTTTAGTCGGTATTTTACATGTTTCACATCTCCTCATCTATACGACTTCTCATATGAGATAGAAGTGTTATAGTATGCTATCTGATATTCCTTGCCTAACTAGTAGCTCTATTTCTATCATAATATTTCTACAATGTCATTAATGATTTGGAACTTATGACAAGTTTATCAATTTGAACTTCTTGATCCATACAATATCATCTACTATTATCAAAATAGCAAGGTACTTGAATTCTACTATAGAGTTAGACAATTGTATCTTGTTCGGAACTTTTCCATCTTACAATTCTATTTTAAGGTCAAACATAAATTTTCTTTGTCATTCTGGAAGCTTGCACAGTGTAATTCTTTACACTCAACTCTTCCTTATTATGATAACCAATGAACCAATCCTTTAGTGCTTATGAATTAATTAAGGATGTTCTTTATGGCAGTCTAGTGACTTTCACTGGGATCTAACAAATATCCTCTCATCATGTCCAATACATACGAGATAATAGGATAAGTACTTATCCTCTCGTTGTGTCTAATACATATGAGATAATGGGATGAGTACATAACATTGCATATATGATAGATCCAGTTGTGATGGCATCTATCAATGTGTTCCTGTTCTTTACAAGAACTAGGACGCTAGACTCCTGAGAGACTAACTCCATGGAACATGGATAAGTTTTCTCTCATTGAGTCCTTGCATGTTGAACCCTTTCAACATCTTGCCAATATATGTGCTCTTATTTAGGTTAAGAAGCTTTTCATATCTATATCTATCGATTATCAATTCCTATCACAGAGGATGCTTCACCTAAGTCCTTCATGTACAAGGTACTTTCTTTGCCAGGGCTTTACATTTGTAATATAGGGATGCTATTCTCCATAATTATGTGGAATATAAATATGCTCCCAGTGAATCTTTTGTAATCACATATTTCATCTTCATTTCAACTAAAGTCAAACTCTTTGAATATCTTGTCAAATTGAAGATTCCAGCTACAAAATGCTTGTCTCAATCCACATATTGTCCTTTGTAGTTTACAAAAATTATTTCTATTATTGGATTTATGAAACCTTTAGGTTGTGTTATGCACACATCCTCATAATTGTTCCAATTAAGGAATGTGGTTTAACATCCATATGCCAAATCTTACAGTCATAACAAGCTACAAAGTCAAGCATGATCCTGATGGATTTTACCATGGTAACTGGTGAAAAGATTTCATCATTCTCAACACCTTGAACTTTTTTGAAACTCTTTGCAACCACTATACCCTTCCATGTTGGTCTTCTTCCTGAAGATCTAATTTCACCCTATGGGTTTTACCCCTTCAGGTGGATCCACCAAGATCATACCTTGTTTGTGTACATGGAGACCATCTTGGATCTCATATTTCGGTTCCTCAATAGCATATAGGTAGATTGTTGGTTCATCATCTATGATCAGCTTACTGCCTTATTGAGCCATAAGCTTGTTGGGTTTCGTGGAGATGACAGTCGTAACGGAAACAACAAATTTTTTCTTCACGTACCCTATAAGAAGATATCATCAACAACGGCATATTTAGAAAGAGGTTGTGGGGATATACCTCATCCTGGAGAAAGTCTAGTGGCTTCCCTTTGCTCAGTGATGTGTGTCGCTCCTCACGTGCATAACCGGTCCTTGTCCGTCCTCCAAATGTAGGGAACTCAATGTCGGTGTCTCTACTTTGTCCACACAGATAGATTGGAGCTCTATGTGATGCTTCCTATGCCGATAGGAAGGAGTAGTGTTCTGCTTGATGACGTGCCAGTGTTGGTTGTTCTCCTTCTCTCTCACTTGTGGACGATGATGGCTAGGGTTCATGTACAAGAGTGTGTGAGAACCTCTATATGTGTTCTATAAAATCTGGCGATCATGCCCCTATAAATAGTAGAGAAAAGGGCACAGGGTTTCCCAAAACCCTTGGGAAAATAAAAGGTTGCGGATAAGTTTAAAACAAGCCACTCGTGGACTATTGAAAGAATATTCTGAAATAAATTAATTAACCAATTAATCATATTAATTGATTAACTAATTTTCATCATCCGGATCTGCTTCATCTCTCAAGATTAGCTACCCATCTTGAGAATTCAAATCTAATTAGTTGGCTTAAATACTTTAACCAATCAACTCAGATTATATTCCAATCATAGTAGATTACCTAAACAATTTAATAATCTTCAATCACATCCATAGTTACACTCTTATTCCAATACATCCTATGTGTGTAACCTAATAGGATCCACATTATTTTGGTAGTGATATTCATAATCATATTATGATTTCACAAGTAATGATTGGTATCGAGCAAGAATTCATTGATACCCAAGTAATTGGAGAAGTTGGAGAACAACTTAACCTATCATTAGTGACTGGTGTTATAGTGATTGTATAGTTTCTTTGTCTTTGATATCTAGATTAAACTCCAAGCATGTAATCAACATCCTCTTCTACATTCAATCCATGTGCCTTGAACTAGAGCAGATTGTTTGAGATATGTGTAAACTCAATGTCACATATTGACTCACATTAGCATGACCATGCATTTCTCAGTGTCTCTTATCAAGTGGATAGGATATCAAACTCCTATAGGACGGACAAATACCATCTACACCACTCACAATCACCCCCATGTGTCATAATGAACCCGAGCATCACCTTTATGAAAACCCTTATTCAAGATTGTGGTGGATGATGTCAAAGCACACAAGATGACATGTGATGAGTTTAGTGATTTTAGGTTTAAGAACTACAACCACCACCATCACTATGAGAGATGAATTTGACTACCTATCATGCTTTCCATGTGTCACTCTCGAGGTGGGTCTATCTGATGCACTATTCTCTAACAAGTATTTATATATTTGATTTGATATCACATATCACGAGTAATGAGATTTTGTCATCAACTAATACAGACTCTAGTCTTATATGTTATTGTTATCTATTTATCCTTGCACAATAACATCTGACTAGGGACATAATAAGAATACATATACTCTTGACATTTGTATGAGCTCACTGTTCTGGCCCTCAACCTGAAGACATACTTCATTGAGTAATATCATTGTTTTTACATTTATTATGTTACATCATTATCTCATAATTGAATAACATAATAAATTAGAAGATTGCTTTTATTGATCAAATCATTTACAAGATATGCCTTTACAATCATCATATGATTGGCTCTCTAGGCATACATACCAACAAAGATATCATAATATTTTAACCTCAAGGCATATTCTACACTACAAGAAAAAAGTCCATTGGCTACATTTAGTGTAGTTACATTTTCTTTATATGTAGCTAAACTATTTTTTCTTTATAATGTATCGAATTGTAAAGAACAAATGCAGTTAGAAATTTATTTAACCAATAAGAAGGTTAGTTATCGCAATTGCATTTTCTCATCCCAAAATAAGTAGATCGGGATAAAACTACATGTATCCCCTCACTTGTACTTAAAAGAGTGCCCAATACACTTTGACCGTCATTCCCTCCAATTTTTTGTTCTAGCTCTTGAATTCTAAAAATATTCCCGCGTTTGTGGCTAGTTCCAATTCTGTGTGCGCAACAAAAAATGGTTGTGCTTCTGTTCGCAACACGAAATCAAGGGTTTTCTGGTCTCTCTCATTTCCCCTTTCCTTCGTTCTGGTCTACCCATCAAGAAAAACACCATTCATTTGTTGTGTAGAGCAGAGTCACTGTGTGCGCGGCCAAGTCGGATCACCAACCTGAAGAGTTGTCGTGTTTGAGGATATTTTTGTATTGTCTTCTTGCGCTGCCACCATTATCTTCTTCACTCCTATCATCCGATCTCCTCTCGGCCGTGTCATCACCATCAATGTGTATATTTCTTTACAGGACACACTCCAAACAGTTATTACTAGCGGCATATAGGTATGGCACCTCTAATTATCCATTTTAGTTTATTTCCGTTAGAATCTGCTCTTCATGTTGGTTCCTCGATGTTGTGCTTCATACACAAAGCATGATGAAAATGAGATAGAATACTAAGAATTATTTATGGCCATGATTTTATCAGAACAAAGGTTGCGTCTAGTGGTTGAGTGAAGAATTTATAGTCTTTTAATTTGTTGTTTGAGAAGGAATGTCATGACTGAAATTATTAACTAATCATTCATATCTTTTGCTTGACCTACTGTGCTGAACTTTGTTTTTGTTCCGGAGGCCTTTCTGAATCCATTAACTTTGGAGAAACATGTGCCATTCATCTGTATACTTTCTTATTTTCAGTCTTGACTACAAATACATACATTAATAATTAGTGGAGTGATAGTTAGAAAAGGATTTGTTTATCCTCACCTTTTATGTAGTTTGATCTTTTGAATTTCTAGTTTCTCGGTCCATTTTTCAATGTGCATGCATGTTGTCTTGGGTAGTTTGACTTGGAAACTACACATCTCCATCTCATTGGAAGCCGCACAGCTCCCATCATTGGCCTATCTAAATCATCAAAGAATTGAGCATAATGCTCCGATATTGGTATTTTCTAATTTAATGCAGATTTTGATGAATGCTGCTTTGTTGCATTTCCAAAAGAAGCAGATTGAATATAGAATTTTTAGAAAGTAAGCCGACTGGTGGATTACTTTTTTTACCACCTAATTGATTTTGAGCTAGCGACGTGTTTATGAGGTATTCTACTATTTGTATATAGGTGTCTGATGAGTAGTACTTGCAAAAGGAATTACTAAACACACAAAATACTAATCAACTATTTGTCTTAGATACGTCTACCGGTGTGAAAATTCTAAAATTTCCAACTACTTTACAGTTTTAAGTTTAATTATTTGTTTCTTTTTCATATGGTGAACTGTATTAAAATAATATCTTCAAGATTTAGAAGAGAAAAAGAACGCAAATCTTTATGTATGAAATGATTACAAGAACAAGATGGGAACACAACAAAGCTAGCTTTATGGAGCTCCGATTAGGAAGGAGGAGGATATCACTTATGTGGTTAGTTTTATCTTTTGTTTGCATATTTATTTGTTCGGCAATGAATAAGATAATATCATATAATTGCTATTTTATTGTTGTATACCAATTTTAGCAGTAGCATAATTCATATCAAAACTTTTAAGATTACAAATGTAGGGTTCACATTTTTACTAACAATTTTAGATACTTCTTAGACCAATTCATTTAGACAATATCTTTATTGTTTCCCTTGTTTGCTCGCATATGATTTAAATATGAAAAGTGATAGCTTGTATCTTAATATATATATGAAGATATATCTGCAGATTTGTATTGTAACCATGATAAACAAACATGAATTAACAACTTAAGTTAGCATAATTTTTAGATTATGAATATTAAAGGAGGCACTCGTCGGAAATTCACTAGTTAGATAGAGTATATGAAATAAAATATTATTTGCTTGAAGGTTTAGATGATCAAGTTAGTTGATTAATATGTATTTGACTTTCATATGGTTACACCCCATATGATACAAAATTGCATTCCTTGTGTGAGACCTCACTATCCCTTTTTTTGCATAATTTTAACACGGGAAAAACTTTGATGTAATATTTTCTACTTTGCTCAAATTACCCCTCTTTTTTAGTGTGTAATTCTCAATGATATAAGATGCATCATGGTTGTCACAATTATAAACAATTACACCTATTTAAATTAAAAATACCATGTAGCACTAAGAGAAAACCAAAACTGAATGAATAGGAAACAAGTTAAAGGTGACATTAGCATGTGAGTAATAAAGTGTAAGTCTACGCAATATTAGTAATGATATAATTTAATTAATTACTTGTAATTATGCTAATTTAGCACCATTAAAATTCCCTCTCATATATTTCACGCAATAGAAGATTGCATAATATGACTAACTATATAGACAATATCATATTGGACTCAAACCTATAAGATGGTAACTGTTTCTGAAGCTAATTGTACATTTTTATTCGGAGTTTGCAGTCTTAGGTGTTGTTTGGTTCATGATCGAAACCGGACTGGGCGCTGTCTTTTTGTGCCATGTCAATACTAATCCCGACTAACCCAGTCAGGGTCCAGTCTTATTTTGTTTGGCCAAAGTTGGACTGACGGGGTCTGTTTTGGATTCTGTAATCCTCTAATCCGGATCAACTCAGTCCTTCTATGGGTAGGATTCCAAGATCTCAGTCTGGATTTGGCTCTATCTTTTGTGTTATTTTGTTTTATATGCCAGACTGAAAAACACAAGTTATGAGGCCAGTCCAGTTTAATGAGTGCTTGCAGTGAGATTGGGTTGCCGTTCATTAAAAATATATAAGCATAAAAAATGTTTACCTTACATATTTATTTCTTATTTACTAATTGACTATTGTTATATGCCATTCGTTAATGCATAGAATCTGCAAATGAATTCCAATCTTGATAAGCACTTTACCTATTAAATAATCCAATAAAGCTATAGTTTCAAGTAGCATATTAAGAAATGAAGGTAATAAAAATTTATGTAGATTACTCTATTGTAAAGGATTACATAAAAATGTTCATGTTGAAGCAACAACTTTTCACGCGAATACCACCAATACAAAGAAAATGTCCCAATCTCCTTGCATTGAGAACAAATTTTACACAAAACAATAATGTGATCAGAAAGAATACAATGTAGTGCGAACTTAGTGGTATTGCACCTTGTTGAAGCTATTTCTACACTTAGTTCCAACTCATGATAGTGGCGCTCTTTACTCCTTTGTATAGAAAACACATTGAGAGGAACACCTAAATGTCGTTAGTTGGATCTATACTCTATATTTTCAAACTTGATGAACTTTTAACAAAGGGCATAATTACATAATGCTTACTTCTTACAATACTATGATAACAAAGGAGATGGAGTAACAAACTATGGTTGACGATAACTGCAAAAGGGAAAAAGGCAATATTTTTTATCAATGAATTTTGCTGAGACCCATTCCCTTCATCCTATCATGTTTTCATTTTATAAATTAAATCACATTCACTGATTCATCGAGCCACTTTTGTACTATGCACCATCCTACTACCAACAACTGCATTTTTCTTCATGAAATTTTCATGTTAGACAATAAAGGGCATCATGGGTTGTGGGTGCGAATTATGTTAGTAATATTGTTGGATCCGGTTGTGGGTGTGAATGTTGATGAAAAAGGGACCTGCTACTGCTGTTTTAATATGGGGAATCTCAATGTCCCATGTTTAGTGTACTGTGACAATCTAGTGAAGAATTCATATTTATCACCTAGTAGTAATCATGTATCTCGTTGCACTGAAATGCCTCACTACTGCCCTTTTTGAGAAGGAGATGCTACATTTTGTAAGGAGTCCCCTGGGAAGTGGTATGTATATGTCTAATCAATTGATCATCCAGTTTTTCAAAAGTTACTTAAATGTTATAGTATGAACTATTTTATATCTTTCTTACCTGATATCAATTTGTTATAATTTTACATTTATTGAGTCTATTGTCGAAAATGTTGATGGTAATCTGGAACTGCTGATGGTAATCCGAAAATGTAGATGTCTTAATGGTATGGCCTTTTATTTGACCATCTTAATAAATAAGTCTTGCTATATTACTACCTTGTTGCACTTGATGATTCTCTTTGTGCGCAACCTTTTTAGGTGTGATCAGATGGACCATCTTCTATTCATCACATGGAGAAAGTTTCTCCATGGGAGACTGAACCTTCTTCAACTCCACCTATGAATCATGTTCCCATGTTCAAACCCAAAAGACCGAGGGCTAACATGATTCTTCCCAAATTTTAATGCTTTCTCTGTAGATAAATATGGCCTATTTTTATGTTTTAGATGCAAAAACAATGCTAACACATGTATGTTTGAAATACAATGCTAATGCATGTATATTTTAGACCCATCATTCTGACTTAAAGCGTGACAATGCTTTAGATGTTGCTTCCAATTTGTTTGATTAATCTTTAGAGTCTTCAGATACTATACAAAGTGCTTGTGTTGAATCCAATTTTAGAATGCTAATGAGACCTGGGAAGCTCTCACTTATTTAGGGTAGCAATTTGATTGTTTGCCCACTGACATTACTTAGGCAATGGAAGGTGAGAGTGTGTAATATAGTAAATGTTGCCCCGTCATAATGGTAGGTGATATTTATTTCACCCTGATATTTTGAATTAGATCTTTCATCATGTTGTAGCGACCCCAATATCAGTACCCAAGATGCATGTTCTATGTAGAACAATCCTCCTAATATAGCAGCATCTGACTCCTGGGACACTGATGTCAGTATCTTCTCCATTGCCTTTGTTTGCAATTCCCACTTTCCAGGTGTGCTTCAACATTTCTAAAGCTTTCTTATTTAAATAAGGACTCATACCTATGCTACACATACAAAAGATGATTTGTATACTCATTTTTCCTTATGTTGAATTTATTGAATCTAATAGGTGAACTTACTCTATTTTCTTCAGTTTCTTGGATCATCTGAACTTGTCAGCATCGTATCTTTTGATTGGGAAGATTGATGGATACATGTGCTCAATGTGATCTACCTTTACATGGCCTAAGATATTTGTTCTTTGGGTTGAGGATGTTTCAAGTCAGCTTTTTGCTTCAATGGTAATTCGGTCTAATGATAATGAATTTGAACTTGACCCTACCGGTCCTGATCCAAGTGACAGCTACATGACAATTTTGATTTCAAAATTGTTGAAAAAGTTACGAGAGTTAGTGTACAACGTGGGGTGAAACTTCAAAAGTGATGTAATCTTATATTCTAATGGGGGTCATTGTATACATATATCTTCTTTTCATGTTGCAAAATTAGAGCAAGGTTTATGTCCTCCCCATGTCTACTCATATTTCAATATAAATAAAAGTATGATTATTGACATCATGACCACAACATGATCTAAATCAATATTGATTTCAGCTTCTTTTTGAAAATATTTTTGTATTGATAATTCAATATTGTATACATCATCTCACTACATATGCATGCATGTGTAGTACATGATGTCTCTTACTATACAGTAACTACAATTACAAGTATAGTAAGTGCTACTTTTTTCTATACATGAACTACATATACAATTATAACAAATACCATTTACCCCTACATATCATAGCTACAAATACAATTGTAGTCATATATTCAACTATAATTGCAACTATGTTTTAATGTGTAAGGAAAACTTTTACCTACAATTGGGGTTACATATGTATGTATAACTAGATCAATATCTAACTACAATTTTAAAAAATGTAGCAAAAACAATTAGCTACATGGGCTTTAGCTTCATATTCTAAATGTAACCATAAATGTAGCAAAAGCTTTTAGCTACAAAATTTGGGGTTTTAGCTACATTTTTTTGGTAGTTAAAGACTGTTTTTTTTGTAGTGCGACTAGAACTATGAGTTTTGTGTGTTACATTAAGAACTTGAGATTCCACAACAACTTGTTATTCTCCATGTTCCCAGTGTACCCCCTTTAGGTTCAATTTTTTTCTTATTTGTCTCGAACTTTTTAAGTTCTACCTTCTCTCCCACTGATTCCTTTGGAATTAAACTCCTTTAGGAATTCAACTATACTGATAATAAAACACTTTTATTTTTGGATTGGGATATAAAGTAGTATTCAAAAAAATAACATTTATGTGATTTGTGAAGAAAACCCTTTAAGAAACTATTTTCTTATGTAGGATTTCATTCCTAATCTTTATAAAAGACATATCGGGAAACTTCCCATTCCATATCTTATATGGTGTCTTTTGAATCGCTTTAAATGGTACAATGTTTAGTGTAAAGTATGTGCCAAAAAGAATCACACCATGACTAATAGGGTGTGATTCCTTCTTTCTGATATACTATCCTGATACACTATCATTATATTTCAAGTGGAGTTCATTAAGATACACTATCATGGTCTTCTAGAAGGTTCTCAAACTCTTGGTTTAAAATATTTCCAAATCGATCATATTGAAATGTTTTAATAGTTTAATAAGTTGGTTATGTACTTCATGACCTCCTTGAACATTATAAGAGATTCATTTTTGTATTTCATTAAATACAAACTACTATATCTATTGAGATCATTAGTAAATATAATGAGGTACTATTAACCACCTGCAATATTTATTCCAAAAGGTCTATATACATCACTATGTATGAGCCCTAGAAGAATAGTTGCTCTCCCACTATATCTAGTGAAGATACTTTTGTCATATTGCCCAATAAATAAGACTCACATGTCTCTATCCGTTCAATAACTAAAAGAATATAGACAACCATTATTATGGATTCTAAAAACGCTATTTTCATTTATGTGCTCTAGATGACAATGCTATAGGTATTCTTTATTTTAGTCATCAAGACATTCAATATATGTGTCATACACATTTGTCTCTCCAACTATCAAGTAAATGTTATGAGACATAGGGCATTGCCATTAAGATCTTATCTTTAAAATGAAACATCAATTTATTCATAATGTTCTTGTCCATGTAAGATACATGATGTTTACATTAATGGTAGGTACATAATAGTAATTCACTAATTCTATTACATGATGGTAGCAACTCTTGGTCCACAGAGTACTAGCTTACTTCTTCTTGAGTCCTGAAGTGGAAATCTCTATCTCCTTCTTCTTCCTGAGATCCTCTATGCAAAGAGGAAAGATCCTTTTCCAGTATCCATGATGGTGATAGTGGTGACACTTCCTTCCTTATTCATTTAAGTGAAAAGGACATATTCCTTTTACACTTATTCTTCTCCTTATCTTGAGTGCAGAAGACTTGGACTTCAACTTACCCTCAAAACTCTTCCTATTCTTGCCTTTTTCCTTGGACTTTGTTCCACTAATCACCATCACAAATTAGTCCTATATTCATATTTTAGTATTAATCAACATGACAAGCAAAATTCATACATGAATTTGGCGTAGTTACTCAAGTGATAACACTTAATAAACTGGCTATATGATTCAGACAATGATTGTAGAATCATATCCATGGTCAAATCTTGACCTAAAAGAAATCCCAATCTTTCCACATGCCCAATCATATTGAGCACATGATGCTCTACTAGATCTCCCTCTATTAGTTTGCACACAAATAGTGCTTTGGAGACATTATACCTTTCTTGATTTACATGATTCTTTAAGATTTTTACCATCCTGAGAATATCCATGTTTTTCATGTTGTTCATGCAACTCATAGTTCATACATCATATCATAAGGCACTCAATATTTATAAAATCATTAGCATGATTCAAGTAAGCATACGTTTCAACTTTAGACACATTTGGGTGGGTTCTGCTGGCTCTAGTCTTTCAAGGAAATAGAGCTTTCGCTCATGTTTGAGAATGCTTCTCAAAGTCCTTAACCAGATGTGGAAATAAACCTCATTTAGTTTGTCCTATTTAAGGACTGATTGTAATGATAACATATTTGTGTTTGTCTACAATATAATATTGCAACTTTTCAAAACATTTTTGATTAATTTAATTTGATAACTTTGATGATATTAATTAGGCCTTTGATTAACTATTGCTCCCACTATTTCATTCAAATTGATAACCCTCATGTATCAATTTAGAAGATTGTAGTGTACAATCTTCTAGTCAACAAAGATCCAAAACAATTGAATCAATACCCAACCAATACTATCACTCATGACTAATTATTAAGGTAGGAAACATTTTCCAATTACTTCTCATTCAATTCTTGGATACATATGCATGCTTCTAGGCACTTAATCGTATTCAGGTCACCTAGTTAAGCCTAGCCCATAAGCAAATGTGATAGAATATGCACCCTACTAGGAAAGACCCATACATCTACCATCACAACTCCATGAGTTAGACGGTGCACCACGCTAGGGCATGCCCACGCTTGGTCGATCAAGCTTTTCATGAGTGTTACTTATGGAAAGCATCTTAGACTCAATATTTATTGAGGGATTTATATATAAATAGATATACATATCCAATCGCCACATACTTTTAATATGTATCATATACATTCTATAATCACAGTGAAAACATGTAATTAAAAGACACAAGCGATGGTTATAGCCATTCTATTGTAATTCCTTGGAGCCATGAGGAATTACTACCACCAAGGTCCACATCATATGTAGCAACCTGTTGTTGATGATGCACTCTGCTGAACCAATCTGGAATAATTCGTTCAACCCTAAAATCGGTCGGCTGGCCTCCTGGTTGGTCGGTTGGTTTCTTGAACTGGTCATCTAGCCCCCGTCCCTAGCAACATCTCAACTCCTCCAACCATTCAGTTAGGCCAACAGTCGATCAGTTGTCTCCCTGTCATCTGGTCTTCTTTGTCCTCTAGTCGATCAGATCGTCTCACAAGCCAGTTGGTTCGTCTGGTGCAGAACGTATTCTTATGATGATGCATAAATTAAAACTATCCTAATTCATATTACATTGTAAGGTGAAACCTTGAGTTACATTTGAGGGGAAATAAGAAGAAGAGCATTAATTTACATTTGGAATGGAGGAAAAAGGCTCGGTATGCAAACTGAGAAACAACAAGAAACAAACCAAACAACCAAGCACACATCCACATGCTGTTTTGGCCACAACCACACTTACAATCACCATCAATTATTTCTTAAGGTGACACATATTGATTGTGTATATATCATATCATATATATGTATTTCTTTTATTTGTGGAATTGTATGTAATATTTAATCAGATACGAACATTAACTAGTTTACTATTCATATTGTAAGCAATAAAATAAATATAATCACATCAATTTGAATCCATGATACATTTGCAAAATTGTGTGGCTCTGATACCACTATAAGGAAATCGGGGCGTTAGATAAGACAGTAGAAACACAAATCTAATGATTAATTCCCTAATCAACAAGATGTTGTCAACAATGATGTATCTAGGAAGGAAGGTAGAAAGAGATATACCTGGTCCTGAAGAAAGTCCAGTGACAACTCTTGCAGCAATGTGCTTCTCTTTCAAGTCACAAATGAACGTTTGTCGTCGTTAGCCTCCAGGTGTCACACCAAGGACGGCGGTTGATGGCATTCTCCTAGTGGCAGGAAATGACCTCCTCACCTCTAGATTAGTTCACATAGACCATTGAGAACTCCATGTTGTGCTACTAGAGCCAACAAGAAGGAGTTGTCCTTTCAAACGTCAATCTGTTAGGATTAGTTTGCTCCCCCAACAATTGTCTCTCCCTTGTTGTTCATCCCTTTTATGGGTAGAACATGCTCATGCTCTCTATTGGTTACCACAACTAGAGATGAAAATAATTTTCAGAGCTTATTGTTATGTCTAGGAAGCCCCCAATACCCCTCTATTTATAGGAAGGCCAGGGTCAGGGTTCCTGGTCATTCTGGGAGTCAAAAAGACTGAATTCATGAATTTTCTAGAACCTACAAATGGCGAACCGGTCAGTTCGCATACCCAACTGGTCACTTCATGCAGTTTTATGTTCTGAATCACATTGGTTTTCAATGCACAATTAATGCAAAACATGACGTCATTACAAGTCCTTGATCCAATCAAATTAACCATTGATTTGGGTGGTTCATTCCATGAACCAGTTGGTTGGGTCCTATGAATTAGTCGGTTCATTATGTGAATTCGTCGTTTCACACCCTGGTTCAAACATTGATCAGCCAATGTTGATTCCAATTGACCTGACACTCCAACCGATTGGTCCAACACTTGAACTGGTTGGTTCAGAGTCTAGTTAGTCAATTTTGAACCTCTATTTTTTAATTGAAAAACTAAACACTTTTAGTAATCAAGTTAAACATTATTCATGAATAAAATCCTATTCGAAGTGCATCCTATGTGTGTGACCCTATATGTCTCAATTTACATTGGTAGTGAATTTCCATAACTAACGTATGACATCACTAGCAATGGGCGGTATTTAGCAACACCTAATTTCTACCCAAGTAATTTGGAAAGTTGGAGAATAACTTCAACCTTCAATCTGTGATCAATGTTATCATGATCATATAGTTCCTTTATATCTGATATCCATATTAAACTTAAGGCATTTAATATTCATCCTCTCAACATTCAATCCATGTTCCTTGAACTAGAGCACACAATTTGAGATGCACATGAGCTCACATATCATATATTGAGTCACATGAGTATGGTCATACATTTCTCAATCTCGCTTATCAAATGACCAGGATATCAATCTCCTATAGGAGTGACAAATCCCATCTACATCACTCACACTCAATCCCCATGGGTCATAGAGTAACCGAGCATCACCTTTATTGACACCATTATTCAAGGTCACGTTGAAAGATGTCAAAGTACAATGATTGGCATTCTGTGAGTGTAGTGACTTTAGGTCTAAGAATGACAATCACCACTATCACTATGCGATCTGATTTTGACTACCATTCAATGGTCTCCATGTATCACTCTCAAGGTGGGTTCGTTCGATACACTATTCTCTAAGATGTAGACATGTGCTTGACTTGATGATAGAATGTATGCACTCTTATTATACATATGATCTCATTGTTCATGTCCTTAACCTAAAAACATATGTCATCAAGTCACATCATTCTTTAGACATCTAATATGTTTGTGTCATAATCTCATGATTTAGACAAACATAATAGTTGTAATTACCTTTATTATTATCAAATCAGGTATCTAATGCCTCAACATAATCATCATATATGTGTCTCTCTGGGTATACATACCAAAAATCATGAAACAGTTGGGTTGCGAGAAAATTGAGTGCTTTAGAATAGTTAAGTTAAAGCAAGTATGAAAAAAAAAGATAAAAAGGTGATTTTTATTGTGGATGGGATTTTGAGTTTGAAGATGGTCATGACTTTCTTTTCATGTCCCAAAAAGTCTTGATTTTTAGGTTTATTGTGGTCATGATCATCTCAAAACCTCCCACGGAAAAGATCCATCATTAGTGACCAGAACTAATCTGTAGAATGTTAGAGAATGACTAGCAGAAGTATGATTTAAAAAACTAGTTATGATTCTTTGAGAAATAGTAACAAGGCAAAACTGTGAGAGCAACAAAGAAATTGTAGCAAATAGATAACACATTTAGTAGTTAGTTGTAGAAGTTAGAGAAACTTATCATTTATAGATCTATAAAACCATGGTGTTAGATGAAGGATCTCTGATTGCATGAAATATGAAAATAAAGAGAGAGGTAGTCATTTCTCTTACTTCAAGAGAGTTGAAGGGGTCTGGAATATGATAAGTATGGGTTTTATTTATAGTATAGGATTAGAGGTAGTCATTTCTCTTACTTCAAGATAGTTGAAGGGGTCTGGAATATGATAAGTATGGGTGTTATTTATAGTTTGGGATTAGAGTTTAGGATTCTAGACAAAACCATCGAGAAAATACAACAGATCATGATGATGCACCATCTAGGGCACGTGGATCAAGGTGATCCGCCCAATTGACACTGACATACGGTTTTGGTCCTCCTGGTGTCCATAGGTGAAAAAAAATTCTCATTTTTCATAGTAATTTTAGGTATAAACTGGCAAAAATCAAGAAAATTTGATTTAAAAGGTAAGTCAAAGTTATCTCTCCGATTTGTTGAAAAAAGGCAGTTGGAAAAGGAATATTTAATTCTAGATAATCCAACTGCACAATTTACAAAAAGATAGCCTATTTAAGATAAAATTCAAGAATAAATGCACTTACAGTCACAAAGAACGTTCCTTTGCACAAGAGCCTGAACTAGGTGAGAGTGGAGAAAAAGAGTGTTTTAAATAGGTGAAAAAATATGGGAAATTGTGGAAAAATATGTAAATTGGATAGGATGTGGAACGGAATACATCATTAGCTTGAGAGTTGACATTAATCATGAATCTATATCGAGCAGTGTTTTAAAAATAGGGCTAGGTTCCCGCCTAAGAGGCCCACATGACCTACTGCTCCATTTCTTCCTTGTATAGTCTAAAAAGTGTTGTCCCAATAAGCAGTTGATGTGTGTAAACTACACATGTGAAATGCAAGTGCTTGTATCATGTAATATAGGCCTATGAGGCCTAAGTGTTGAACTTAGGGAGACATTATCCAAAAACTATTACTAATCGTGACTCGATCAGCTAGACATAGTGAAGAATCACTTGATTGATTAATTAACTAACTATAAGAATCAAATCTAAATTAATTGGTTTGTGATCACAATTTGGATGGATTCCTTAGGAGTACAGTTTTACCATGGTTCACACTACAGTTAAAATTATTCATTAATTTTTACCTATCCTAACCCTAGACCAAGGGACCTGTAGTAAGAATTACCTTCTCTCACAGTGTAATTCACTAACTACTCTAATGTAAATCTCACTCTCGTAGAGATTTAACTATTAGCTAGGTTCTTTAACAAATCCTCTAGGCTATACCCTTCACAACCGTAAGCCCTCTCTTAAGGCACAGTATAAACTGTGTAATCATATGACTTAACTAACCCTTAATCCTTCTCCTAAAGCAATTAAAAATATGAGGAATTAGTAATGTTGATCAGGCATAGTCAATTCACTATGCAATCATACAATTATGTCCAGAAATTAGGGAAAACATGTATATTAATTCATAACGTCAATTATAGTGCAAAATCATGATATTCCTAGGTCCAAAGGAACTAGAGGATTATCCCCACATAATTTCTATCATTCCAGACATAGGTCAAAGAAGGGAAAATGAGGGAAACATTAGAGAACTAAGAAAAACCCATGGATAAGATGATCTAAATGACTTGCTCTGATAAACATGGTGATCCACGGTGTTTTAGCTACAAATCTACTCTCTGAAGGTGTCCAAGTTGTCCTGGAAGAAGCATTCTCCTTTTCTTAATACTTTCCTATCTTTGTGCTTTCGTGCAATGAAATAGAACAATGATAATAGGTATGGCCGAACTCCTCTTAGGTAATAAGAGAGTCTTCATCCGTCATTAAGTCATGACCGTCAGGTTAGATTAGAATCTTTAATCTCGCCCGGACACACAAAGTCGGTACCACCGACACCAAGTTGGTGGCACTGAGTCATCTTCTAGATTTACACTCCTTGTAAGTGTTTGTACTACCAAGGAGGATGTCGATAGCACTGAGTTTATTTTTGACTTTCTTGAGAATTTCTTCATGTAAAAGTTGGTAATACTAACAACAAGTTGGTGGTACTGAGCTTCTTTGGTGCATCTTTGTCCTAAAAGTTAGTAGCGACCAAGGGGTTGGTAGCACCAAAAATGCTTGATTCAGGTCTTTTCTTTTTCTCCAAAAGTCAGTACCACCAAGATGGTTGTCGGTAGCACCGAGCTGACATGAGATGACTAAAATTGCCTAAAATTCAGAAATATAAAACATAAGTCCAATTAAATATGATAAATCAATATAATACAGTGAGAACATATAATATTTGATGATATACTACATCATAGTATAATGATGATAAACAATGCATGAGTAATATCAAAATGACCAAATATGCTTGAAATACAAGTCTGTGACAAACTGATAATATTATCTGCATCAAAATCTCCTAAGCCTAAACATTTCTTGCCTCGAGCAACACTACCTTTGGATTTGTTTGAGAAAAGTCAACAAGTGGACAAACAATATGAACTACATTTCTTAACTACCCCATTGGTGGTCCCAAAGTGGCCCTTATCAACCACTAAAAAAATAACTACTCTAGAGTGACCAAAAATGTTCAATAAGGATGTCCACCCTTAGAAAAATGAGACACTACTAATAGAGAAGTTAATATCATAGTCACTGCGAAACTCTCTTGGTGCACCATGCAATTCCCTATCAACATTGCACTTTTCTACCTACCAAACTAGTTGGAAGAAGTTCCCTTTATAAGAGTGAATGAGGGGATCAATTATATATATGTCCTACCATAAATATCAATGGGTGGATCAATATTTGGTGGCTTATGAAGAATCTCAAGTAACATTTATATGCAATAATAAAACATGATGAACATAAAAGATGAAGGAAGTGAGAAATGTATGAATCCTAATACCTATTATTTTAGTGGAATAATGTGTGCATTGAAAGTCTCATATGATTGATGAGAATGAGTAAGAGAATACATCATGTAGATATTTTCCTCTCATCTTGAGTAAAAATTAGAAATGAGATCAAGGCATCCTTTTTGCCCTCTTTATTTAATACAAAAATCATATCAGTTTTTTTCTTTGCCCTATTATTTTAGCATGGTTGAAGAGTATGCTCGGGCTTCACTGCAATAACTTATGGCCTTTTCTCTCTCTCTCTCTTTTTAAATAGAGGGGTATGGATGTGTATCCTTTCACTTTATTTTCATAGGAAACAATCATAGGTACATGATGAAAGAATGATGCATAGAATATGCAATCTACATGAATTTTGTTATGCACAATTCTTTTTCTTTTCTAACTAATGTAATAAAATAAACTAGCTATCATATCACATATTATGCTATGCAATGAAATCAATTGGAAACAATTCCGGTTACATTTATCTTTAG
This sequence comes from Alisma plantago-aquatica, assembly GCA_963693085.1. Taxonomy (NCBI): domain Eukaryota; kingdom Viridiplantae; phylum Streptophyta; class Magnoliopsida; order Alismatales; family Alismataceae; genus Alisma; species Alisma plantago-aquatica. The sequence continues at coordinate 996,621,742 of OY856413.1, read as the reverse complement.
GTGGTGGATGAAATGTAACGAAGAGAATGTGTAATCACATGATTAAGAGATAATGCCTTTCTTAAGCTATGATACGTCCCTCTCCTATCAACATGTCTATGGGGTAACCTTAGACTATCTATCTAACAATCCCACTTAATGTCTTGTTATTTATTTGGTCGGCTTGGGCTCAAACCCCATCATCATCATCAATTGTTGGATAAATTAAGACTTATCATTCATATCAAATGTCCTCAAGATGACTAAGCCATACACTTCCTCTAGGTGATACTTCCTATAGACTTTGCAATCAAGCTTTTCAAAGATATGTTAAATTTTAGATTGTCTCAAAATATTCAGATTTCATTGCAAAATAACACAATGTGATGGAGGCAGAAATCATGTTATTTATGATTCATGATTACACCAGATAGTTGTGGATCCTACAGATTCAAAATAAAACAATACAAAAACTAATTAATGAAAAAATGAAAACAACTGAAGAAAACATAAAGATAAAGTTGTTCCAACGCCACCCTAAGAGTGAGTTAGATTATGAACTCATATTGTGGATCAAACCAAAGAGTTGGAATAGAAGTACCGAATTAGAATGGTGGTGGTGGCATGTTTAGATCTGATGGGTAGAATGTGTCGGTGAAATTGGGTGGTTGAGTGGGCATCTCTGGTGTCTAGGGGTAGTTGGAAAATTGTCCTTATCTCCATAAGTGATCATAAAGAGGCTCCTGGTAATGCTCAGTTCACTACAGGCAAGTATGCATATTCTCTTGATTGGCCACGAGAAGGCGATCATTGTCATAAATTTCTAGTTGATGTTGAAGAAGCCACCCTTTGATGTTGTGGATCTCCTCTTAAGTGGTTGACTATTGTTGATTCCCTTGATGGATCGATTGCATCATCCCATACATACCTTCCATAGAAAAAGAGTCATCTTGTTGTGTAGGTGGTGGAGCGGAGGAGCTAGATGATGCATATATTTTTTAAGTATGATAGATAATCGATCACTGAGTGAATGGAATTGTTTCCTCTTCCACATCAACTTCCCAAAACCACTCTGGCTTAGGGTCGACCTTCTCCTATGGCATCAATTCTACACCCTCCATAGGCCATCTCAAGAATTGCACCCCTCGTAGACTGAAGATGGGGTTACTGAGAGCCTTTTTCTACTACTGATTATCCACCATGCAATAGGAAAACACCTTGCCTTCATGCTCACTGACAAGGTGAGCCCTCTTGAATTGTTTAAAGTCCAATTTGGAGGATGTATTCAAAGCTTTGGTGGTGGAGAGGTCGAGGTTGAGGTGCATCTCCAGGAGTGTGATGAGCCCTCCAAAGTGAATAGGAGGCTTCCTCTGAACCTACCTCTTCATGACCAACATGTGTTTCATAAAGAAGGAACCAAGATCTACCTTCTCCTATCCTTGGGATAAGAATTCCCATAGGATGAAGAGATCGTATTGATGCACCTTTCCTTGCATGCCCTTGTGTAGATCTGGTGAAGATGGTGTTTGTCAGATACAAATGCAAAATACAGGTGAATGGATGCTCAATTTCCATGACCGATGACTGATTCTAGTTGATGGTAAAACCTTGCGGCAAGTTTGTCATAAGCCTCCATGCCTAGCTCAAGTCAAAGCCTCTATATGTGTAACACATGCCTCCTACTAGCCATCTATAGATAACATTGAATTCTGCTAGTGTGAGTTGGTGGATGACATCATAAAGGCGGAAGCACACCCATCCTTCCTCCAAACCTCTCCCTTACTTGGGGATGCAATAGACTTTCAAGGATGCCAAGAACTCACAGACGACCTATCGGAGGTGCTCCTATCACCAAAGAAAGGGTGATCACTCACCATGCCTTGGGAAACACTTACTCGATGAAGATTCTTGGTGAAGCACTTGTTGTTGAGGAAGGCTCAATCACCATACTACATGGGTATGATGTCTCTCCTCATCAATCTAGAGAATAATTTTTTTAATCTTCATTGATGAAAGCCATGTGTGCCAGCTTTGGCACCATCGGGTTGGCTCCTCCCATTAATGAAGCTGACCTCCATGAAGCCATGGATCCAATGAGAAAATGGAGATATAGAAGAGAGCTTGGAGAAGAATCGGGGTATCATAGAGCACTTGTTGCCTCTAAAGATGGAAGGGAGGTGATGTGGGTCTGTTTTAATGACACCCCATGCCTCCATTATATAGTGTTTGATTCAGCCTGACACATCGTGTCGGCACAGTGGCACTGAGTTGTCCCTCAATATGTGTGTGTTTGTATCATTCATTGGTATCGATGGCTCATGGCCATCGATGTATCTAAGAAGGGATAGATCCTTGTTAGTAGTACCAACATCTGGTATGAGTTGCCAGATCGGTGCCACAGACAATTGGATAGAAATGATATGGGTCATCCAATCTTGATTAACATAGATTTTGTGTTTTATTGTGTCAGTGCCACTGATGGATTTTCGGTGGTACTGATTTGTATCTTGGTTGCTCGTACAAAACAATTTTAGTGCCATCAGATTTTAGGGTCGGGAAATCATGGTGTATTTTGGTGCCACCAGGAATCAAGAAAAACCTTGGTGTTGTCATCATAATCATGATAGAAGGTTTTGATCCATTAAATTGGGGAGATATCATGGTGTGGGAAACAAAAGAGAATGTCCTTCAACCTCTCCCAAGCTTCTCCTAGGGTCTCTCTAGGAAGCACTTTGAATTGGGTGATTTGTCCCCTAATTTCATAAGTGAGGGACATGGGTAATATTTTTCCAAGAGCTTAGATTGGAGCACATCCCATGTGGTGACTTGATCTCCCTACATAGAATTATATCAACTATTATCCCTGTTAGATATGGAGTAACTGAACATTTTTAATTAAATGTCATCCATAGAGACGCTTGGGATTCTATGCAAGGAATAAAGATTAGAGAATCTTTGAAGATGGTACTTGTTGCCCTTATTTCCAGCAAATGGGTTGGCTTGGAGCATTGTGATCCATTAAGTTTGGATCTCAAACTGTGGGTTTGTGATGTCGGGTAACACAATGGGATGTAGTGTATAAGATATCCTGGGGATTCGAAATTCCTTCAGTTATTTTTGGCATTTAGCCTCACATAATGTTGCTTCACATGTTTCTTATTTGATCAAAAGGTTTGTGTGCATGGTGGCTTCCTGAGATGCATGCTTGGCTAACATGACCTCTCTTTGAGCGGAAAAGGCTCTTTTGACCCTACGGTTAACTTCTTGTTCGTCCATCCTAAGTTGATTTTCTCAACTCAAACAATGAAAAGTTCTTTCTATTTCAGGATGAAAAATGGGCGGTGCAGAATCATCATTTTTTTAGTGTCACATACACAGTTAAATTGAACAATGAAGTTAACAAGATTAGTGTGATTGTAGAAAAAATAGATTGTCAGAATGAAAGTTCAGCATAAGGAGGAGTAGTATTGTCTGAATGGGACTCGACAGGCAGAAAAAAAAGTTTTTGTTCCAATTTTTTGGGGTTCCATAAAACAAATCTGTTGTCCCCAGCAATGACGCAAAAATCAAAATGCCTCATTTACACACCAATTCATTAGGGGTTGAACCCTAGAGTGTAACATTTTGTTAACGACAAAATAACCCATCAAGGTTAATTTATTAGTATAGAAAGGGTTGATCCCGCAGGACAACATAATTAAGATTTGGATTACAATCGACTTCCTTTGAACAAATTTTCTTTGGATGTAGAATTAAAAGATCGTTGGTTGGAGCTTGATTATGCTAGAACAAGTAAATAAAAAGTTACACTAAGAACAATAAAATAGAGAGTTATGCTAAGAACAATAAAAGAGTGAGTTATGCTAAGAACAATTAAGAAAATTATCTATGAAAAGAATTTAATTGCAAGAAGGAAAGAGAGCTATTGGAAAATAAGTGAATGGAAAATGGAGATTAATTTGATGATAAAAGATATCAGGTCATGGGTTTCACCACCATTGTGGCATCCAAATCATAAAAACATGATTTACTTAAGCGGAAGCATTTGTTTGCAGCGAATTAATGAAAATCACTAAAAATTAAAACCATTTGCAAAGAGATCCAAACATAGGAAAACTCTTTTATCAAGAACCAATGTACTTTATATACATACTGGTTCATAATTACATATTTTGTACCGTCTCTTCTCGAAGATTACAAGCATCAACTACCCTGTTAAAACTGTACATAGGCAGCATAAAAACATTGAGGCATCAAGCCAAAATCTCAGATCGGTTCATTAAACTAACTACTGACTCTGAGGACCTAAGAGTACAGAGACGACACATAGGACTCTATATACAAAGCCTGACAGCCAGTGTCTCCACCTGGATGTCATTGTTGTCCCTGCTGCTGCTGCTGTTCTTCCCCCGTTGTAAGGTTTCTGCTTCTTCTTCTACGTCTACCTAAAAAGTTGAATCCCACGGGGGTGAGATAATTGAAAATTGTCCCAGTGAGAGATATAACTATCTTCCAGAAATATTATTATTTCAACTAATGGAATAAAATTGAGTAGAAGAATCATAAGTATATAACAATAGATAAATCAATAATCTAAGGATATTAGTGCAATGTTCTTCTTCAAAGCATTTCATCTTGTATCTTGATAAAGCAGTATGTCATTTATCCAATAAGGAATATGAAGAACATGTATAACATTTATCCATCTAAGATACACTAAGCAAAATAGCATCAACCAATGATTCTCATATTTCAATCTTAAGCAAATACGCTACATGGATGATTACATTTTACAGTCATACTTAAGCCCTGAGGAGATGAGCTATACCACTCATACTCCAACCGACCATTACGAAATTAAAAATGGTACCATACATAGGTCAAGAAAGAGTCAGATTCCCATGACCTAATCTTTCTCAGTCAGTGTGAGGACCAAATGCAGGACATCTTGTATCTCTGCTAAATATCTTTCCAGGGTATACTAGCAACTTCGTTATAGATTTATAGTGGCAGTTGTACTCTCTTCGCAATCGAGAGAATTCATATTTATCTCACATCGATCTGGCATTAACATCATCACGAGATTAGTGATACATCACTAGTACATAACCGACCTTTAGTGTCGGTTATTTAAGGCCTTTAGTGTCGGTTTCTAAGCGACACCTATGTGGGCGACGCTAAAAGCCCAACTGTTACGCGTCGGTTCAAAAACCGACGCCAAAACCCTTCGTGCACCACCGAAAACGTGCCAGTAGGGGACTATAGGCGTCAGTTATTAGATAAGAAACTGATGCCATATACCTTCGCGCCACAGAAAGGGCACCATCTGGGGCACTATCAACGTCGGTTTATTAGTAATAACTGATGCCATATCACTCCCAGCATGGCCGTGCTAGCTAGTACGACCGTGGTGTCTGGTCCACTGCCACGACCATGGTGTTAAGGAAATAGACGTCGGTTATGAGTAGAAACTGACACTGTAACCGACGCCATATCACTCCCAGCATGACTGTGGTGTCTGGTCCGCTGCCACGGCCGTGCTGGCTAGCACAGGCGTGATGTTAAGGAAATAGACGTTGGTTACGAGTAGAAACTGACACTGTAACTATGTGGCGTCGGTTTTATACAAATAAGCGACACCTATTGTTTTTTTTCTATCAGTCTGCAGACCTTCTGTGGCTGGTCGGAGGATGAGAAACTTGCAGTTCAGTTATGAACTACATGTTTTACGACATCCATTAATGTCAGCCAACAACAGGCCACAAACCTGCAAAATTAATAACAAAAATACTCACACATTTAGCAACCTACAGTTCCATTTGATTTTCACACATTTAGAAACATTCATGTAGCTAGCAATCTGTAGTTTCATTCATTTTCACATTCACACATGTAGAAACATTCATATAGAAACCAACAGTTTCATTCATTTTCACTCAGACACATGTAGAAACATCTAGACATGTAGAAACATTCACACATATATTATAATTCAGAAATTCATTTACAAAATATAATTCTTTAGTCATTATTCGCTATCAACATCCCAATTATATGTTAAAACCCCCACTACTTGTATGGTTGTTGCCCATTCTTCTCTTACTTCATTTAATTCTCCCATCATATAGGGAGCATGTACATCTGGGAAGGCATTTCCTGTAGTGTGGCTAGTTTTAAACACCTATAAAGAGAATGATGTATATATATAATTAATGAGCTATAAATAAGATTGATATATTTCATATTATCTAATGAGACTATATAATACCTCAGGAATAGTATCGATGTCCACTGCGGCATATTTGATAATCATGTGCATAAATCGCATCACACAGTATGCACATGCCCATTCGTTGTCTTGTGTAGTATACTATAAATTCAAACATACAAAATATTAAAAATTATAACTAATTAAGCAGTGTTCACATAAATAATATATACATATATTGCAGTCGGGAACTTACTTTCACGTTCTTCTAAATTATTGGCTGGTTCTTTTTCGTGGGGACCTTTCCTCCAACCTTTTTGAACTCATCTAAACCCCTACATGTTAATGTAACACAGTACATTGCATAATTAAATTGTAATGTAATAACATATGTTAACGGGTATAAAAATGAAATATTTCTCACCGGAATAATGCCATTTTCATTATGTGTCCATATTTTGAATTCAATTTACTCCCCTTAGGATCTAGATAATAGACAGTGAACGTCTCGGGGACAATAACTAATAACTCCCAATGCATACCACTAGAGGTAAAAAAGTTAAAAATTAATAACTCAAAATCCACAATAAAAATATAATTTTCTTAAGTCCAAATTATAATAAGCAAAGTAAACTTACTCTACATTGAATGGAGGTATTATCACCATCTTCTTATTTTGAGAAAAATTTGTAAAAGCCTCACAGTAGTATTGTTGAGCTGACGGAGGGTCTTTAGCTACTAGACTAATCAAAGATGGAATTAAAAATCCTACATGTTCGAATGCAAAATCTACACATATCTTGTCTAAGTAGCTGCAAAATATGTATTAATTATGCATGCATTAATAAATAAGAAACCAGATCACCAGATCCTACACAAGGTATATGGATGTATAAAGAAGATCTCACCTTATCCATAGCTCTATCACAGATGTATTTAGCCAATCATATCGAAACAACTCCAAAATATCTTGTATAAATAGTTTTCTTTCGTATGATTGACCTGCAATATCTGAATCTATAGAAACAGTTATAGTCCAATTTATATCATGTTCTCCTAACCATATTGCCATACCCCTACAGTTAGGACCTAACAGGACAGGTAGGTCCTGTGGAACCCAACTGGGTAATGTAGGAGGTGGAAGTGGAGGCCTAGATGATGTGGGTGTCTTCTTTTTAACCTGTATATATATATATAATTTCAGATCAACTGCCATCATATATACACACTAAAAATTTAACGTAATGTAAATTTACCATACAGTTTCAGTAAAGAGGACATCCGCTTTTAGCCACAATATCACTCCGCCTTCTGCCTCACCAATCGTTTTACAATTTGGGTGGAAATATGGCAATGGAAGATCCATCCACTTGGAGAATATATGTACCGGGCTCACACAAATCCAACCAGCTGGTAATGGAGACCCGTGAAACATTTCCCCTGGTAGGGATGGGTAAGACGATGCCTCTGCAATGACATATTCTTTACTTTTTAGACGACATGGCTTCAACCCCTACAAATTTTTGTGTAAAGAATGTTATATACATATATACATATCATCTTTTTTTGAAACGACTACAATTTCATATATACATATCATCTTGAAAACATATCATCTTGAATTAAAAAACAAGTTACTATGTCATAAAAATACTTACAGCGGATGTGCTAGGTGGTGGGTCTACGGGATTACTCCCAACCTCTGCAGTAGGAGTAGAGCGAGATGTCATAATAGGTACTGTCTGCTGAGTGGTAGTCTGAGATTCCAGCCACTTTTTCAGTGCTTCTTTGAGTTTCCTATCAACTAGCTTATCTACCTATACATGGATAAAAGAAACGTTAGCTTCTAATTATTGAATTCTCTTTTACAGTAACATTATAAAGAAAGAATATGTTACCTCTTCTTGTGAAAGTCCCACTTTTGTGACATGTTTGCGCTGGGATGGCCCAAAAAAAGCTTTGATTCCCACACCAGCGCCTACAGCCCTAACACGTCCAGGATGCTCTAGGTTACCCAGAGCAACTGTCAATTCATCCCTTGTGCCCTCAGGGATGAACTTGCCTTGTTTCCTCAGCTCGTGCAGCTCCCGCTAATCGCCAAAACAAAAATTTATAATTAAGTAAACACCACAAATAATCAATATTCGAATGATTGTTGTAAGAGTTGTATTTTACCATTTTTACAGCCGCCTCAACAGTTGTGGGCTTCCTTATTTCTCCCTTCTTATTTTGCCTCCCAGCTTTCCAGACATCATGGCGAGGCATAGGTGTGCTACCTATAGTAGAGGACTCCTGAGTAGCAGCAGACTGAGTAGTAGCCTCAGACTGTAGTCTTTGGCCAATGCCTGCATACCCCATTGTGTGGTCATGCACATTCAGTGCACACCTTAATTTTTGTGCCTCACTGAGGGCCTAGTTAGTATGCACATTAATGATTTGGTTAGTAACAGTAAATGTTAATCTTGAATAGGTGAATACAACATATATTAATGAGATTGGGACTGACGCCTAATACCTTGAATTCATCAGTTTGTCTTGAAGCAACAAACGTGTCCCATTCTTCTTTGTCCAGGAAGTTCCACTGTTCAGTGGTTGTCTTCTTCCTCTTGTCACCTTCTTTTATGTATTCTCGGATGAGATTTGTCCTATAGTTCCTTAGGACTCTCCCACAGCGTTGCATCACACATTTACGATGCATCTTTTCATCCAATTCAAATATACTCTACAAAATAGAATTGCTATTAACTAGTATCCAACAAATTAGTAATCTACAAAATAGAATTGCAAATTAATAATAAATCACGCATAAATCCTTCCATATTACATCTTTCTTCTCCTTAGGAACTTTATGCCAAGAATCTATCTTACAACCGCAATGGCTACGAGTAACATACCCAATATATGAAACAAATGAATTGTGATTCACACCAGATGCATTTCCTACATTATCAAAATCCACAACAAGTTTGGGTCCATTGCCCTTTTGTGCTATTAACTTCTTCATCATAGTGATGCCCCTTCTCTTGTCAACTTTTTGGTGTTGTTGATCAAGTGCCTCAAGTGCTTCAGATGGTACATGTGCATCATCAACCTAAAATTTGACAAAATAAACACATTTACAAGATATAACTATAAATGGACATATAGATATAAATATATGATATATTTTTAAAACTTACATTGTGAGGTGGCGCATTGATGTCCTCACCCTCATGGTAATCATCATCACGGTCATCAGGAGAATGCTCAGCCATCTAAAAATTCACATTCACATTGTAAATTTCACATTGTAAAGTAATTCAAATTGTAAAGCTCACATTGTAAAGTTCACATTCACATTGTAAAGTAATTCACATTGTAAAGTTCACATTATAAAGTAATTCACATTGTAAAGTTCACATTCACATTGTAAAGTTCACATTTAGAAAAATAAAACATATAAAAAAAATATAAACATGCCTCTAATATTGCCATTTTTTATCAATTAACAATCCTTCATTGTGATCTCCGCGCACATACAAGTCATCATTAGCTTCAATATTTGCTGGTGTTGGCAACCCAATTGAGAATGGACTGGAGTCATCATACTTATCATAGTACTGTTCTTCATCTATAGGATCTTCAATGAACTATCTTTTACCATGAAGAACAACTGACCATTTATCATTTTAAGGATCATCGATATAAAATACTTGTTTCACCTGTGATGCCAATATGAATGGTTCACCCTTCTCGCCAATCTTTTCAAAGTTCACTAAAGTGAAACCCAATTCATCCACTATAACTCCTTTGGTGTTATCAACCCAATTGCATTTGAAGAGCGGAATTCTAAAATCTTTGTAGTCAAACTCCCATATGTCTTCAATGACACCGTAATATGACATTTTAGCTTCACGTGGACTCTTATCCTTTGCACTTGTAAAAAACATAGTCGATGCTTGAAGGGTGACCCCACTGTTTTGGACGACACTCTTATCATCTTGGCACTTTGTGTAATATGTGAATCCATTAATGTCATACCCTTCATAAGACATAACAGTCAATTTTGGTTTAAAGGTGAGGCATTTGATAGTTTCAGTAATATCATCTGGTGTTTGAGATAGTTGATGTAAGACTTTATCTTCAAACCACTTAATAAATGTCTTGTTATGCTCTCTAGCAAGCCACATTGTATTGGCTCGAGGATATTGTCTCTTGATGAAATTGGTATGTTCCTCGATATAAACGTTCACTTCGTCCATGTTGTGTAAAATATACAAGTAACCTTGTTCCAACTGCTCACGACTGATTACTTTCACACGTGATCCCAAAATTCCTTTGACAAATTGCTCATCAATATTCTTGTCATTATCAGGAGTGTCATTACCACTGAGAAAGTCATTGCAAAAATCCATAACCTCTCTCGCCACATAACCCTCGATAATACTCCCTTCAGACCGATAACAGTTTCGAACATCACTTTTAAAAATGCTCACGTATCGTTCAAAGGGATACATCTAATGTAAGAAAACTGGTCCCAACATTTTCACTTCCCTAGTCAAGTGGACAACAAGATGTACCATGATATCAAAGAACGAAGGAAGAAAATACATCTCAAGATGACATAGGGTAACAACCACTTCTCTTTGCAATTTATCAAGAGTATCAGGGTCAATAACTTTGTTGCACAGACTGTTGAAAAAGAAACAAAGTCTGGTGATTGCAAACCTTACATGCTTCAGCAATATAGATCTAATTGACACATGCAATATTTGTTGCATTAGAGTGTGACAATCATGAGATTTAAGACCTATCAACTTCAGATCTTTCATTGATACCAATCTACGGATGTTGGATGAGTGACCCTGTGGCACCTTAACATTTACCAAACATTCACAAAAAGCTTTCTTCTCCTTTCTAGATAATGTGTAACAAGCGGGAGGTAAGTATGTTCTCCAATTTTCCATTTCACGAAATTTTGTTAATTCTGACCTTATTCCCATTTCACGTAGGTCCAGTCTATATTTTATCCCATCTTTAGTCTTACCTGGTATATTCAACAAAGTACCAATGATACTATCACAGAAATTTTTCTCAACGTGCATGACATCGATACAATGCCTGACTGTCAAAGAACTCCAATAAGGAAGATCCCAAAATATTGACTTCTTCTTGAATAAATATTTGTCACTCTGTGTGGCCATAGTACATTGTGATCTCTTACCAAATTCATTGACAAAGTCTTTTACTCTTTCATAAACAACCTCCCCTGGTATAGGTTTAGGTGCACTCCGTTCCTCATTCAATCCATTGAATGCTTTGTGCATCCTACGATACAGATGGAATTTTGTAAGAAACCTTCGATGACCAAGATATAAAATCTTACCTCCATGTTTTAGTCTTGTTGAATTAGTGTTCTCTTCACATATAGGACACACTTTAACTCCTTTGACACTATATCCAGACAAATTCCCATATGCTGGAAAGTCATTAATAGTGCAAAACAACATAGCATGCAAACGAAATGTCTCTCTTCGTGAAGCATCATAGGTCATCACACCTTCACCCCAGAGTTTCTTTAAGTCATCAATCAGAGGTTCAAGATAAACATCGATGTCATTTCCAGGTTGTTTAGGGCCCGATATCAACAACGACAACATTACGTACTTATTTTTCATACACAGCCAGGGAGGAAGATTGTATATAACAAGCATGACTGGCCAAGTGCTATGTTGGCTTCTCAGTATCCCGTACGGATTCATCCCATATGTACAAAGCCCAAGTCTTAGATTCCTGACTTCTTCACCAAATTCAGGATACAATAGATCAATCTTCTTCCACTATGGGGAATCAGACGCATGTCGTAGGATCCCATCATTATTTTTCTTAACATCTGCATGCCACCTCAAATTCTTCACATCTATCGGATTGGCAAACAAGCATTGAAACTGTGATATTATAGGTAGATACCACATCACCTTGGCAGGAGAACCAGTTTTGGACTCCCCCGAAGTCGTCAATTTATACCGTGACGCACCACAGTTTGGACAATCTTTCAAATCCACATAGTCCTTTTGAAATAATACACAATCATTTGGGCATGCGTATATCTTCTTGGCATCCATTCCCATTGGGCACAACAATTTCTTTACCTGGTATGTTGAGATTGGCAGCTCATTTCCTTCAAGAAGCATTTCTTTCAACAAAGACAAAAATGACGTGAAGCTTTTGTCGCTCCATCTATTGTTATCTTTCAGCTTATACAATCTCAACACATCTCTAAGCTTCGTAAACTTAGTACAACCTGTGTATAACAATATCTCACCATCATGCACAATGTTTCTAAAAATGGGAGGTGGATCGGTGTGCTCTACCCCAAAACTATCCAGCATCGCATCAACAATATCTACTAGAACTCGTTCATTCACATCTACGTCATCATAGGCAATTTCTTCTTCCACACAAGCACTGCTATTGACATCCACTGGTTTCGGATTTGAAATCTCTCCATGCCAGTGCCATTCTGTATAGCCTTGTATAATCCCATTGCACATGACATGACTTTTGATTTCGTCACCGGTGCTGACTTTCAAGTTGTTACCGCAATGCCTACATGGATAGTAGAACCTATCTCCAGGTTGTTTCCTATGTTCCTCGGCAAATCTAATAAACTGGTCAAGACCAGAAATAAACTCTAGGGTACAACGATTGCGAATGGACATCCATGATCTATCCATTCTATGATCAAAGAGAAAACAACTATATATTACAACAAGATTAGGGTTAACAGATTAGAGTTTTTGCATGGTTAAAACTTTAGGCCAACAATTACACGTGTACCACCTATCCCATTCTTGAACACCTAATCACACTAGTAAGTGTATAATGTGTATTGGGTTTTCAAGAAAATTTTGGCAGCATTTCCCCGTTGTTCTCTAAGTACATATGTACTTAGAGAACATACGGGGAAATGCTGCCGAAATTTTCTTGAAAACCAAATACACATTATACACTTACGTCCTACGTGAGATTAGATGTTCAAGAATAGTCCCAAACCGGGGACTATCCATGATTTACTCCTAATGAGTAAATCTTGGACGGGTTTCTAGGCCAACAAATACATGTGTTGTCATTCTTATATATAATAAATGTGTATCACCTATCCCATTCTTGAACACCAAATCTCACTAGTAAGTGTATAACGTGTATTGGGTTTTCAAGAAAATTTCGGCAGCATTTCCCCACTGTTCTCTAAGTACATATGTACTTAGAGAACATACGAGGAAATGTTGCCGAAATTTTCTTGAAAACAAAATACACATTATAAACTTACGTCCTACGTGAGATTAGGTGTTCAAGAATAGTCCCAAACTGGGGACTATCCAAGATTTACTCCTAATGAGTAAATCTTGGACGGGTTACTAGGCCAACAAATACATGTATGTTGTCATTCCAATACCTACAATCTTAGTTTCATCACAATTGATGTTAGGGTTTCATCACAATTTTAGGTATCATATAGAGTATGTAGATGTTAGGGTTTCATTATGCAATAGGGATTCATGTAGATGTTAGGGTTTCATCATGCAATAGACTCAGCTAGATGTTAGGGTTTCATCATGCAATAGGGATTTCATCATATAATTGATTTAATCACAAATTCATAATTGATTTCATTTGAATATATACCCTCTTATTCTTCCTTCTCCCTCCTTACCAATAGCAACCACGGTCGTGTGGGCTAGCACGGCCGTGGTTGTATTGGCCAACCACATGGCCGTGTTGGGTAGCACGGCCGTGTGGTCGGCCAACACAACCACAGCCGTGCCAGCCCACACGGCCGTGGTTGCTTTTGGTAAGGATAGGGAGAAGAAAGAAGAAGAGCAGGATAACCAGTGATGAAGAAAGGAGGGCCTACTGTTGGTAGCAGCGTGGAGACGGAGGCGGCGGTGAACACACCAGTGGCAGGAGACAGCGCAGACGCAGGCGAGCAGAGAAGGAGAGGCGCCGGCGTCGAGCAGAGGAGAGGGTGCCAGTGGTTAGTAGAGAAGGAGAGGTAGGGGATGGCGATGGAGAGCAGCTGCAGTAGCAGTAGGCGGCGGCACAGAGGCAGTCGGCAGGTGGCGCAGCAGCAGGCGGCGGTGACGCAGCAGGGATCGGGAATCGTCGGAGAAAAATTGATCTCAATGAAATAGAAGAAAGGGGGAAGATCGAGTTCGCTGTGCGGGCTTTTAAGTTACTAAACGATGTCGGTTATCCATAACAACCGACACCTTTATTATTAAGTGTCGGTTATACAAAGACAACCAACGTCAATTGGACATTCCTTTACCCTAATTTTTTTGACAGGGACGGCTAGCGCACCCTTATCAGCGTTGGTTATTCTAAGAAAATTGATGCCCATATTGTAACTTTTGGCACAAATTTTATCTTCATTCAACTTCGGTTATTAGGTAAAACACCGACATTGTATCTGATACTTTGGCGCAACTTTTTTTTGCTCGAAAAATTTGGATTTTGCCGGCTACTTTAGGCGTCGGTTGCTTTTCTTCAACCGACACTGAATGAAAAGCGATACCCATGTCTGACTGGTCCTCAAATATAGACGTCAGATGTCCTTATTAACCGACGTTGAATGTTAACAGCACCGGTTTCACTAAAAAACTGACACCTCTAAAAGCGATGTTGAACGTTGTTTCTGTAGTAGTGCATCCATCTCAGCATTCGGTATATTAGTGATACATCCATCCCAGCATATATAATGAAGCATTGAGAGATTTAATATTTACCTTACATCAATTCCTCCATTAGGGCGTAAGGATATTCGCGCCCATAACCCCCACATACTCAACAATATGCCCTCTAGGAGTTCCCATAGGAAAACCTGTTTGACCATCACCAATTACTAACGATGATGGATCTATGGTCAGGGCTCTACATGATAAGGTTTCATTTGGTTAATTAAGTACATTACTATATTCTTTTAGCATCAGTCAAGTTTTCAAACATAAATCATTATAACAAATGCTACAAAGAATGTGTAATACTTCGATTAAGTTCTTTTCAAAGCTTTATAAAATATTGGGATCTCAATCCCTTGTCACATCAGGGGCGTTCTCATCCCTTAACATCTCATCATTATGATTATAGAATATGGGTATTCAAACCCTCAATTCATCAAGAACACTTGTTACCAATTATCAGGTAGATGATACCTTTAAGTCATTTGACCAAGGTAATCATGATACTTCCAATACAGGTATCTCATATATATGGCTTTTAAAGCCCATTAATCTCTTGTTACCTCTCACTAGGCAACACAACATATTATGGCTTACTAGGCCCAAAAAAAAATTCATTAATAAAACATCATTGCTCATACCTGGCTATGTCCAACATCTCATGATACATGCATGATTAGTGCACATGATAGCAGTTATATCAATTACATATCAGCACTTCTGCTATGTAAGAGTAACATCACTATTTCCTCATTAGTGTTAGGATTTCCCAATTCATGTCAATTAGAAATACTCATCCCATTACCCAAATTAGGGTTATAGTTTATCATCATATTGCCCAACATTAGGGTTTCATGCACTATAACCCAAGATTAGGACTTCACATAACTTTACCCTTTTATCAGGGTTAGGATTTTCATGTCAAGGTTTCACATATCATTACATAGCATCACCTTAGTTTAGAGTTTCACATCACATCTCTGCATTAGGGTTTCATTTGACATCACCCTTGGTTAGGGTTTCACATAACATCTTTGTATTAGGGTTTCATTTGACTTCACCCTTGATTAGGGTTTCACATGACTTCAACCTTAATTAGGGTTTCACATGACATCACCCTTAATTAGGGTTTCGCATAACATTACCCTTAATTAGGGTTTCACATGACATCACCCTTAATTAGGGATTCACATGACATTACCCTTAATTAGGGTTTCACATAACATCACCCATAATTAGGGAATCCACATGACATTACCCTTAATTAGGGTTACATCATTACCCCAGATTAGGGTTATACCTAGCATTACCCTAAATTAAGGTTGGGGTTCATTAACCTTCTCAATTAGGGTTTTCATGATCTCTTTATCAAGGATCATACCTTAATTACATATCTTATTCATGTTGAAAGTGTTGAGGATTAATCACTACATGATTATCACTCATGTATAAGTTTCTCTCTCTCATCCTCTCTAGGATATTAATTACATCAGACTTGATTAAATTAGATTAATTCTTTATTCAAGTGCATACATTTAGGGTTACCATAGTGTATTGAGGCATTGATTTCATAAGCATCAAAGATTAACTACTCAAAAGGTACTAATAAGTTAAGTACCTTGAAGGTACAACCATTGTAATTACCTTTGATAAACATCATCAACAATCATGGGGTTGATTAACCTTTCATAGCTTTGAGACTATTAGATCTCCAAAAGGTTTTCTTACTTTTGAACCTTCAAATGGTCTTGGAGTCACATGACCTTCAAATGGTCTTGAAGTATTTTGACCTTCAATAGGTCTTGAAACCATTTTCTCAATTTATTATTGAAACTGAATCATCAACCCTTCGATCTTGAAACTGAATCATCCATTCGGTCTTGAAACCGAATGCAATCTATTAGGTCTAGGGTTTACAATCAATGGACCCTCCAACATTGAAATCATCCATCAATTGAACTATTGAAAGCACATTAGATTGTAGCCCTTGTATCTTCATCCATTCACCACAATCAACCATTAACCTCCAAATGGTCTTGAGAATGTTTGACCTCCAAACGGTCTTGAGACCGTTTGGGTCAAACAACCTTGAAATCAATTTCCTCAACTAGGGTTTCAATCAATTCAATCGATTAGGGCTTGCAATTGGTGGGTCATACATACATGGAACCTTTTAAATTTCAATTAATTGGAACCATTGGATTATCATCTTTCACATCAGCAAATAACCTCAAACTGTTTTGAGGTTCCATTTACCCATTCGATCTTGAGATCCATTACCCATTCAGTTTTGAGTTCAATTACCCATTCAATCATGAAGTCAATTACCCATTCAGTTTTGTACTGAATTACCCATTCGGTTTGAAGTTAATTACCCATTCGGTCTTGGGCTCAACTACCCATTTGGTCTTGGGTTCAATTGCGCATTCGGTCTTGAAACTGAATCAACTCAATCGGTTTTGAAACCGAATTAGCTTAATCGGTTTTGAAAACCGATTGCCCCATCCTTTGTTGAGGTGTATGTTTAAGATGACATCATCATCTTCAAGCTCTAAACCTTTGAAAATAGTTGTGATTCTTATGGTGATTTCAACAACTAATCAAAAGGAAAACAAGAAAGAAGAAAAGTTCAACACATGATGAATATTTTGCAAGCAATAATGATATTTAAGGCTCAAGTAATATAACCTACCTTCAAAATTGAATCCAAGCTTCAAGCTCCACGTCTCCAATGGTGAATGAAGCTCTCTCAACTGCCCAAGGTCCGTTCTCAAATCTTTGAGTGAAAGGATTGGCTAGAGTTGAAGATTGAATGAAGAAAAGAAGAAATTAAGAATTGAATTTCGATTTCCACCATGAAATCAAGGTTGAAGATGACTATGGAGCTTACCTATAGGTTCGGGCACTTCCTCCTATTTATCCTTAGCTCCTTTGTGTTCAACCAAAGCAAGGAAAGAAAAAGGGATCGAAAAAGCCTTTCATTTGAGTTGGAAATGGGATGTTTATAAGGGAATTTCAATGAGAGAAAGTGATAATAAAATCCTTTAACTCCCCAAAATTGGTGCCAATACTCCCCTCCATCCCTTTCATATGAAGCCATATCCACCACCTTGTAAATCCTCTTCATTATCCATGAATTAAAAGAAAGCAAATTAAGCACCTTAACCATTATAATAATAATAATATCCAAAATTGAGTGGATATTACTTTTCCTTTTACTAATGTGATTGGGCTCTCCACTCACGTTAGATATTTCATGGCCTTTGAAAGGCACAAGGACGTTCACACTTATGCAAATTCAACCATCTCATTTT
Source organism: Alisma plantago-aquatica (assembly GCA_963693085.1). Taxonomy (NCBI): domain Eukaryota; kingdom Viridiplantae; phylum Streptophyta; class Magnoliopsida; order Alismatales; family Alismataceae; genus Alisma; species Alisma plantago-aquatica. The sequence goes on along the minus strand of OY856413.1, from coordinate 996,603,521 downwards.
TGGTTGAAGGGCACTTCAATTAAAATATTTATTTTTGCATTAAACTGAATTAGGGTTTCAATTATGCTTAAATCTTGATTATTTTAATATCACGATTCTCTATCCTCCAAAGTGATTCAAATGAGATGTACCTATCATTTTATTTTCTATACATGATGAAAAGAAATATGAGGGACTCTCTAGAGGTGGTATTTTGTATATTGAACCCTAGGTTTTGGGTAATTTGCACATTACACCAAAACTAGGTTTTAATGCACAACATTGCTCAACAAGCTCTTTCTTGGTGCTCAGGCTGTGACAAGCCATAACTCTGCATCATTCTCATTATTATGATGCTTCAACACTTGAGGAACATTTTACCATGTAACATTTTCATGTTAACCCCTCAATCTTGGGTAATTTGCACTTTAGTCCAAAACAAGCAAAATAGCATTTCAACATTATTCAAAAAGGACTAAAATTGAAACATAAGTTCCTCTTGAGCCTTAATTACTTTTCAAGAGATAAGAGCAAGCATATAATTAACTTCATTAAGAAAAACATCTAGGGTTAAAGCATAAGCCAGGTCAGGGATGTTACAAATTTCCACCCCTAACAAGGATTTCGTTCCCGAAATCATCAAGAGAAAAGAGAATGGTACTTCCTCCTCATCTCTTCCTCTAGCTCCCACATAGTTTCTTCAATGCCACAATGATGCCAGAGAACTTTCACAAGACATATTTCTTTCTTTTTTAGCTTTTTAATTCTTTTATCAAGGATCATCACAGGTCCTTCAACATATGATATATCATCATTTACTTCTACCTCCACAGGTTTCAAAACCAACTCTGTGTCAGGATGACACTTTCTCAGCATGGAGATATGGAACACTGGATGCAACTTATGCAACTCAGGTGGTAACTCCAGCTTATAGGATACCTTTCCAATCCGTTCAATGATTGAATAAGGCCCCATAAATCTAGGATCTAACTTTCCATTATTTCCAAATCTAACAACACCTTTCCAAGGTGAGACCTTGAGATATACTCAGTCTCCAACTTGGAATTCTAAAGGTCTTTGCCGTTTGTCGGCGTACGAATTCTGTCTATCCTGTGTAGTCTTTAATTATTGTTGTATTACTTTAATCTTCTCAGTTGTCTGCTGCACAAGCTCAGGACCCAAAAGTTGATATTCTCCTGTTTCATACCAGCATAAAGGAGATTTACAATGTATACCATATAATGCTTCATATGGTGCCATATCAATATTGTGCTGATAGCTACTATTGTAATCAAATTCTATCAAGCTCAAGTGTAGATCCCAACTTCCTACAAACTGAAGGACACATGCCCTAAGAAAATCCTCCAAGGTTTGTATGGTCCTCTCAGACTGTCCATCTGTCTGTGGGTGAAAGGTTGCACTAAACCTTAACTGCGTACCCAAAGCTTTATGTAGTAGTTCCCAAAAATGACTCGTGAACTGGGGACCTCTATCAGAAACGATAGTAGCTGGAACCTCGTGCAACCGCACTATCTCATCTACATATATTTGTGCAAGCTTCTCAACAGTGTAGGTTGTTTTAACAAGAAGGAAATGTGTTGTCTTAGTCAACCTATCAACTATCACCCATATGGAATCATGACCTTTGGTTGTTCTAGGAAAACCAACCACAAATTCCATGGTCACATGATCCCATTTCCACTGTGGTATAGGCAAAGGATGCATTGTTCCTGTGGGCTTTTGATGTTCAGCTTTAACCTACTGACACACCAGACACCGCATAACAAACTTAGCTACATCTTTCTTCAATCCTGGCCACCAATACATATCCTTTAGGTTATGATACATTTTGGTGCTCCCTGGATGCATTGCATACATCGAAGAATGAGCTTCCTCGAAGACTAACTTCCTTAAGTCATTAGCATCAAGTACTACATTCCTACCATGGTAACAGACTACCTGATCCTCTGACTCATGAAACCCATCCCGTTTCTCACTACCATACTCTGACCTAATCTGTTGAACCACAATATCAGCTTGATGTGCTTCTTTAATCTGTTGTCTCAGAGTAGGTTTTATGTGCATCTCAGCTAACAGCCTGGCTAACAATGATACCTTAAGCTGTATATTGTTTTGCCTCAAGGAGATAAGCATATCTCTTTTAAAACACACTAAGGAGTTCAACTGTACTTTATCTAAAGTGGGTGCTGATGATTTTCTACTTAGTGCATCAGCCACTACATTAGCTTTCCCTGGATGATAATCAATTGTACAATCATAGTCCTTGATTAACTCCATCCAACGACGTTGTCTCATGTTCAACTCATGTTGTGAGAAGATATATTTTAGATTCTTATGGTATGTGAAAATCTGGAATGTTTCTCCATATAGATAATGCCTCCAGATCTTTAAGGCATGAACCACAGTAGCTAGTTCTAGATCATGTGTTGGATAATTCTCGTCATATTTCTTTAGCTGTCGAGAAGCAAAAGAAATCACTTGATTATCCTGCATCAACACACATCCTAGACCATTCTTAGATGCATCACAGAAGACTATATACCCCTTCCCTTGCTCAGGTAACACCGACACAAGTGCACTTGTTAACCTTTCTTTCAACGACTAGAAAGAATGTTGACACTTGTCATTCCAGACAAAAGGAACCTCCTTCCTAGTCAACTTGGTTAGGGGTAAAGCTATAGAACTAAAGTTCTTAATGAACCTCCTATAATAGCTTGCCAGTCCTAGGAAACTGTGTATCTATGTTGGTGTCTTTTGTTGTTCCCATTGTAGGATAGATTCCACTTTCTTAGGATCAACACAGATACCCGAGGCAGATATTACGTGTCCTATAAAAGAAACCTCTGGTAACCAGAACTCACATTTGCTAAACTTAGCATACAGCTTATGCTCTCTCAGCAAAGTTAAGGCTTGATGAAGGTGCTGCTCATGTTGTTGAGCATCTCTACTGTATATCAAGATGCCATCTATGAATACTACTATGAACTGGTCAAGAAAAGGTCGAAAGATTCTATTCATGAGTTCCATAAATGTAGCTGGTGCATTAGTTAGTCCAAACGACATAACTATGAACTCATAGTGACCATACCTTGTCCTAAAGGCAAACTTAGGTATGCCACTCTCCTTGATACACAACTGATGATATCCCAACCTTAGATCTATCTTAGAAAAGATAGTTGCACCACGTAACTAATCAAGTCAGTCATCGATCCTTGGTAGAGGATACTTATTCTCTATAGTTACTTTATTCAATTGTATGTAATCAATGCATAACCGCATCGATCTGTCCTTCTTCTTAGCAAAAAGGATCGGAGCACCCAATGGTGAAGTACTTGGTCGGATAAAACCTTTCTCAAGCAACTCCTGCAGCTGTTTCTTGAGCTCTGCCATCTCAGCAGGTGCCATTTTATACAGTATTTGTTCTATTGGTTGTGTGCCCGGAATTAGATTAATCTCAAAATCAATCTCTTGGGGCGGAGGTACACCTAGAAGTTCCTCAGGAAACACATCTTCAAACTCCCTAACTATCAAAAATTCAGAAGGATTAGGACTCTTCATTGTGGTATCTACCACTTGTGAACAGGAATACAAAGCATCCTTGTCTCATCAGCTTCTTAGCTACCATAGCTGATACAAGACAAGTTGGAAGAATCTTTCTATCTCCCTAAAAGATCCATGTGTCATAATCATCTGTGAATACAACTTGCTTGGAATCACAATCCAACACAACCTTATACTTTTTTAAGGTGTCCATTCCAATAATTATATCAAACCCATGCATCTCAAGTGGTATAAGATCCACATGAATGTGATGTTCAGAAAAGGAAAGAATGTAGGGAGAACACACCTCCCACAACACTGCAGATCCCAACAAAGGGGTTTCTAATAACAAACTATCTGCTCTATGACTGACAGTCATGTTGCAGTCATGGATCACTCTTTGAGTGATAAAGGAATGTGTAGCACTTGGATCAATTAAAACAAATACGAAGTAGGATGAAGACATATCAGAATGAAATAGTTCCATCTGACCTGTCACAACTCGAGGGTTGACTACTGCTTTGGGTTGATTCATTGCATAGAATCTCACCGTTGCTTGCTGTTGACCCTGTGCTCGGTTATTAGGTGCCGACGATCCATCTTGGGATGCTTTTCCACATCCTCTAGCACCACTAAAAAAATATCACCTCTGAGAGCCTTGCTGACTCTACCTCTGAGGTTGAGTCACACTTGCTTCTCTAGCTCGACAATCTTTCATCAAATGTCCCATCTTTCCACATATAAAACAACCTCTGTTCCCCGACTGTGGCCTGGGTGGTCATATTACCGAAACTGATGCTAAGCTGTGGGCTCCTTCTGGTGGTAAAATATGGCCTCTACCCCTATTCGACATCCATTGTGTTTGGGTATTGAATCTTGGTGGTGCTATTGGTGTAGAAAATCTCGATTTCTTGAAAATTTTAGACCCGTATCCTTGAAATTGAGTATACACCTTCTTACTCTTGGTCTGACGCTTCTCAATCACAGACCTCTCTATCCATCTGACGGACTCTACAAACATGGAAAACCTCTCCCTATTCTCCAAAGTAGACACATGAGTGGTCAATTCAGCGTTCAACCCCTTCTCAAAATGTTGAATTCTTTCTTCATCAGTAGCTGCCATATGCGGACAAAACCACAAAAGCTTCATGAACTTAGCCTCATACTCACTAATGTTCATTGGTCCTTGCCTTAACCTCTCAAACTAAGAGATTTTCTCATCTAGAAAAGTCTTAGGAAAGTATCTATTAACGAATTCTCATCGGAATACTTCCCATCCGATCTCAACACCTGGCCTCTTGCCCTCTTCTATTGTCCACCAGTGTCCAACACTCCCTTTAAGAAGGTACATTGTGTGCCTCACCTTCTCTACTTCTGGAATATTGAGGATTCAGAAATCCTTCTCCAGCTCAGTCAGCCACATGTCTACATCTGTTGGGTCAGTTGTACCAGCATATTCTGTGGCTCCAACCCAGAGAAGTCATTCGAAAGTCTTGCCAACTCCTTGTCCTTCATGGTGAGCTAGTGCCCTAGGTGCAGGTGGTGGCATCCTATCTGCCATATGCGTCATTGTTGCCATGAACTACCCAAACAGATCATGGAAGGCTGGGTTTTCCAGTGCAGCTTGGTTAAGCTGGGGATATCCATGTTCTGGTTCCTCCCTATCCTGGTCCCTTGCACCTCTTCCTGGTGCAGCAACGCTGCTCTCAGCAGCATGTTCTTTGTGTGATCCATACATCTTCAAGTTCTTCCTCTCCTCCTATATGAGCATAAGACACTATCAGATTACTGGAAGACACTAGAACAGACTCAACAACCTTAATCCTATGTATCTGTAGACTCAGCGAACCTAGAGCTCTGATACCACTAAATTGTGGCATCTAAATCATAAAAACATGATTTACTTAAGAGGAAGCGTTCATATGCAGCAGATTAATGAAAATCACTAAAAATTAAAACCATTTGCAAAGAGATCCAAACACAGGAAAACTCTTTTATCAAGAACCAATGTACTTTATATACATCCTGGTTCATAAGTACATATTTTGTACCATCTCTTCTCGAGGATTACAAGCACCAACTGCCCTGTTAAAACTGTACATAGGCAGCATAAAAACATTGAGGCATCAAGCCAAAATCTCAGATCGGTTCATTAAACTAACTACTGACTCCGAGGAGCTGAGAGTACAAAGATGACACATAGGACTCTATATACAAAGCCTGGCATCCAGTGTCTCCACCTGGATGTCACTGTTGTCCCTGCTGCTGCTGTTGTTCTTCCCCCGCTATAGGGTTTCTACTTCTTCTTCTACATCTACCTAAAAAGGTGAATCCCATGAGGGTGAGACAATTGAAAATTGTACCAACGAGAGATATAACTCTCTGCTAGAAATATTATTATTGCAATTAATGGAATAAAACTGAGCAGAAGAATCATACGTATATAATAGCAGATAAATTAATTATCTAAGGATATTAGTGCAATGTTCTTCTTCAAAGTATTTCATCTTGTATCTTGATAAAGCAGTATGTCATTTATCCAATAAGGAATATGAAGAACATGTATAACATTTATCCATCTAATATATACTAAGAAAAATAGCATCAACCAATGATTCTTGTATTTCTATCTTGAGCAAATATGCTACACGGCTGATTACATTTTACAGTCATACTTAAGCTCTGAGGAGATGAGGTATACCACTCATACTCCAACCGACCATTGCGAAATTGAAATCGGTACCATACATAGGTCAAGAAAGAGTCAGATTCCCATGACCTCATCTTCCTTAGTCAGTGTGAGGACCAAATGCAGGACATCTTGTGTCTATGCTAAATAGCTTTCCAGGGTATACTGGCAACTTCGCTATAGATTTACAGTGGCAGTTGTACTCTCTTCGCAATCGAGAGAATTCATATTTATCTCACATCGATCCGACGTTAACATCATCAGTAGATTAGTGATACATCCATCCTGACATTCAGGAGATTAGTGATACATCCATCTCAGCATATATAATGAAGGATTGAGAGATTTAATGTTTACCTCACATCAATTTCTCCATTAGGGCATAAGGATATTTGCACCCATAACCCCCACATACTCAACAGTATGCCCTCCAGGATTTCCCATAGGAAAACCTATTTCACCATCACCAATTACTGACGATGATGGATCTATGGTCAGGGCTCTACATGATAAGGTTTCATTTGGTTAATTAAGTACATTACTATATTCTTTTAGCATCAGTCAAGTTTTCAAACATAAATCATTATAACAAATGCTACAAAGAATGTGTAATACTTCTATCAAGTTCTTTTCAAAGCTTTATAAAATATTGGGATCTCAATCCCTTGTCACATCAGGGGCATTCTCATCCCTTAACATATCATCATTATGATTATAGAATATGGGTATTCAAACCCTCAATTCATCAAGAACACTTGTTACCACTTATCAGGTAGCTGATACCTTCAGGTCATTTGACCAAGGTAATCATGATACTTGCAATACAGGTATCTCATATGGCTCTTAAAGCCCATTAATCTCTTGTTACCTCTCACTAGGAAACACAACATATTATGGCTTACCAGGCCCAAAAACAATTTCATTAATAAAACATCATAGCTCATACCTGGCTATGTCCAACATCTCATGATACCTGCATGATTAGTGCACATGATAGCAGTTATATCAATTACATATCAGCACTTCTGCAATGTAAGAGTAACATCACTATTTCCTCATTAGTGTTAGGATTTCCCAATTCATGTCAATTAGAAATACTTATCCCATTACCCAAATTAGGGTTATGGTTTATCATCATATTGGCCAACATTAGGGTTTCATGCACTATAACCCAAGATTAGGACTTCACATAACTTTACCCTTTTATCAGGGTTAGGATTTTCATGTCAAGGTTTCACATATCATTACATAGCATCACCTTAGTTTAGAGTTTCACATCACATCTCTGAATTAGGGTTTCATTTGACATCACCCTTGATTAGGGTTTCACATAATATCTTTGTATTAGGGTTTCATATGACTTCACTACTGATTAGGGTTTCACATGACTTCAACCTTAATTAGGGTTTCACATGACATCACCCTTAATTAGGGTTTCACATAACATTACCCTTAATTAGGGTTTCACATGACATCACCCTTAACTAGGGATTCACATGACATTACCCTTAATTAGGATTTCACATGACATCACCTTTAATTAGGGATACCCCATGCCATTACCCAGAATTAGGGTTACATCATTACCCTAGATCAGGGTTACACCTAGAATTGCCCTAAATTAAGGTTGGGGTTCATCAACCTTCTCAATTAGGGTTTTCATGATCTCTTTATCAAGGATCATACCTTAATTACATACTTTATTCATGTTGAAAGTGCTGAGGATTAATCACTACATGATTATCACTCATGTATAAGTTTGTCTCTCTCATCCTCTCTAGGATATTAATTACATCAGACTTGATTAAATTAGATTAATCCTTTATTAAAGTGCATACATTTAGGGTTAGCATAGTGTATTGAGGCATTGCTTTCATAAGCATCAAAGATTAACTACTCAAAAGGTACTAATCACTTAAGTACCTTGAAGGTACAACCATTGGAATTACCTTTGATAAACATCATCAACAATCATGGGGTTGATTAACCTTTCATAGCTTTGAGACTATTAGATATCCAAAAGGTTTTCTTACTTTTCAACCTTCAAACGGTTTTGACCTCCTTGACCTTCAAACGGTCTTGGATTCACATGACCTTCAAACGGTCTTGAAGTATTTTTACCTTCGATCGGTCTTGAAACTGTTTGCTCAATTTATTATTGAAACTGAATCATCAACCCTTCGATCTTGAAACTGAATCCTCCATTTGGTCTTGAAACTGAATCCTCCATTCGGTCTTGAAACTGAATGCAATCTATTAGGTCTAGGGTTTACAATCAATGGACCCTCCAACATTGAAATCATCCATCAATTGAACTATTGAAAGAACATTAGATTGTATCCCTTGGATCTTCATCCATTCACCACAATCAACCATTGACCTCTAAACGGTCTTGAGACCGTTTGGTCTCAAACGGTCTTGAGACCATTTGACCTCCAAACGGTCTTGAGACCGTTTGGGTCAAACAACCTTAAAATCAATTTCCTTAACTAGGGTTTCAATCAATTCAATCAATTAGAGCTTGCAATTGGTGGGTCATACATACATGGAACCTTTTAAATTTCAATTAATTGGAACCATTGGATTATCATCTTTCACATCATCAAATAACCTCAAACGGTTTTGAGGTTCCATTTACCCATTTGATCTTGAGATCCATTACCCATTTGGTTTTGAGTTCAATTACCCATTCGATCTTGAAGTCAATTACCCATTCAGTTTTGTACTAAATTACCCATTCAGTTTGAAGTGAATTACCCTTTCGGTCTTGGGTTCAACTACCCATTCGGTCTTGGGTTCAATTGCCCATTTAGTCTTGAAACCGAATCAAGTCAATCGGTTTTGAAACCGAATTAGCTTAATTGGTTTTGAAAACCAATTTCACCTTCCTTTGTTGAGGTGTATGCTTAAGATGACATCATCATCTTCAAGCTCTAAACCTTCAAAATCAGTTGTGATTCTTATGGTGATTTCAACAGCTAATCAAAAGGATAATAAGAAAGAAGAAAAGTTCAACACATGATGAATAAATTGCAAGCAATAATGATATTTAAGGGTTCAAGTTATATAACCCACCTTCAAAATTGAATCCAAGATTCAAGCTTCACATCTCCAATGGTGAATGAATCTCTCTCAATTGCCCAAGGTCCGTTCTCAAGTCTTTGAGTGAATGGATTGGCTAGAGTTGAAGATTGGATGAAGAAAAGAAGAAATTAAGCATTGAATTTTGATTTCCACCATGAAATCAAGGTTGAAGATGACTATGGAGCTTACCTACAGGTTGGGGCACGTTCTCCTGTTGCTCCTTAGCTCCTTTGTGTTCAACCAAAGCAAGTAAATAAAAAGAATCGAAAAAGCCTTTCATTTGAGTTGGAAATGGGATGTTTATAAGGGAATTTCAATGAGAGAGAAAGTGATAATAAAATCCTTTAACTCCCCAAAATTGGTGCCACATACTCCCTACATCCCTTTAATATGAAGACATCACCCCACCTTGTAATTCCCCTTCATTATCCATGAATTAAAAGAAAGAAAATTAAGCACCTTAACCATTATAATAATAATATCCAAAATTGAGTGGATATTACTTTTCCTTTTGCTAATGTGAGTGGGATCTCCACTCACTTTAGATATTTCGTGGCCTTTGCAAGGCACAAGGATGTTCACACTTATGAAAATTCAACCATCTCATTTTTTGGTTGAAGGGCACTTCAATTAATATATTTATTTTTGCATGAAATTGAATTAGGGTTTCAATTATGCTTAAATCTTGATTATTTTAATATCAAAATTCTCTCTCCTCCAAAGTGATTCAAATGAGACACCCCTCTAATTTTATTTTCTATACACGATTCCAAGAAACATGAGGAACTCTCTATAGGTGGTCTTTTGCATATTGAACCCTAGGTTTTGGGTAATTTGCACATTACACCAAAACTAGGTTTTAATGCACAACATTGCTCAACAAGCTCTTTCTTGGTGCTCAGGCTGTCACAAGACATAACTCTACATCATTCTAATTCTTATGATGCTTAAAAACTTGAGGAACATTTTACCATGTAAATTTTTCAAGTTAACCCCTCAATCTTGGGTAATTTGCAATTTAGTCCAAAATAAGCAAAACAGTGTTTCAACATTATTCAAAAAGGACTAAAATTGAAACATAAGTTCCTCTTGAGCCTTAATTACTTTTCAAGAGATAAGAGCAAGAATATAATTAACTTCATTGAGCAAAACATCTAGGGTTAAAGCATAACCCAGGTTAGGGATGTTACAACCATGGCCTATATAAACTAGATCGATAAAACTTATGAAGAGAAAACAAGTTATATGAAGGCGTGTGGAAATAGTTCAAATGCATTTATAAATTTGAACTTTACACAAACCCATTGATCCTTATATTTTTGAATCCTTACTCAGTCATCCCAATAAGCTCCTTTTGATATCACATCTGTAGCTTTATGCCTTTATTTGGTTGTTCCGAGCCTTGGGGTCTGAGATCTCAACACCCAAGACTAAATTGTAGTAAAATCAAGTGATCAAGTTGATAAAAGCGGAAAAAGATCAAATAAAATGCCATCTAACAAGTATATCATAAAATGATATTGATCTAATCTACAATGGCCATAGGGATACTCACTAGGCCCCAATATAAGAAAACTACTCAGTGTTCATGGAGATAAAGGAAAGGATGAACGAAGAAAGATGAGGAGCTATAGACTAGTGCAAAAAAAGAATCCCAAGGGACTCTAATCTAGTGCTGATTAAATTGTTGCTCTTCTTAGTTCCTTTCCAGATGAAAAAGAAACCAAGAACAAAATGGAAATATGAACTTTTCTTAAAGAACAAAGAATACAAGTGAAATAATTCTAAAGAAAGGAAGTGAACAAGTGTTGAAACTAAGAGAAAAAGTACTAAATTTTAGATCCATTCCTTTTTGGAGTCCCCCTCCTTTTATAGGGGAAGGAGGGATGGAAACCCAAAGGATGGGGAGGAAAAATTGGTTGGCAGCTGTTGGGAAAGGTTGTCTACCGACTATCAACCGATCGGTTCCCAATGTGATCACTCAGTTCAGATCTGTATGTGTATGAGTGCAGGGAAGCGAGTCAAATCCCTAACAAAAGGGTGGCAGTGTCGTTTGACCAAGTTTTGCTCACTAAGGAACTAAATTGGCTATTTGGACGTATGAATCTCCTACTTCTGACTTCTGAATCGATCTGTTCATTATGTGAAACACCCATTTCATATAATGAATTGGTCATTTCAAAGGGTGAGTGAAAAGATGTGTCACTTGATCGACACCGTGGAATGGTTGGTTAGAATTTTGAGTGTGTCACTTTAGGTGAGTGAGTCACTCGCTAAACTCAAGTGTTGAGAAGCTTGGAAATATGGAAACAAAGTCCTTGGTCTTTTTATTTCTGAGTGATGGAATAGGTTCTTCTTGACTTCTGAAGTTGAGAAATTGTGATTGAGGGTTTGAATATGCAAAACATGAGAAAAAATGGTAAGAATTCTGATTAATAGGCCAAGAGTAAGTAAATTCAATTATTTCTAGAAAATTGGCAAAAATGAGATAAAATCCTAGGAATAGTCTTACAAGATACATTTTGAAAGAGATGAATATTCATCCATCAAGGACACTGACCCTTTCTATTTCACTGGTGAAGAATCAACATTCCAAGTTGATTGTGTGGTTGTTTGACGTTTGGGGAATCCTTCTCTTACTTAAGAGAGGGTGGATTGCAAGGTAATCAACTAGACACTTATCTCCATTATTTCTTTGTTCTTTTTCTCCTTTTTCCCATATATCATATGATGATTGTATTGTTTCTTCTTATTTTTCATTTTTTAGTTAAATGTTGTTGTTTCTAGTATATGATGACATTTTTAGTAACTATGTCTGTGTATGATTGACAATACTACTATGTATGTGTATGATTGACTATATGTGCATCTATTTGTTATACAATAGTACAAGTTATAGAATAGGACTGGTGTACATTTATGCATTACAATATACATAACACACATTTATTATACATTAGGAAAACATCCTATGTTACAGTATTCTACTATTAACTGGATAAGTTGATATTATTACATTATATTATATATTGATTGTAGTTTTATATGTTGTATTTTTTATTCATAAGGTACATTATTACAATATATATATATATATATATATATATATATATATATATATATATACACAGACACACATACATACATACATACACACACATATATATATATATTTATATATATATATATATATATATATATATATATATATATATATATATATATATATATATATATATATTCTACGATTCTATTGTTGTTCAAATGAGTACATTATTTTGTACAACTAACAATAAAAGAAAGAGACTAGAAATATAGTGTTGTTCAAATTAGTACATCATTTAGTACTAATAACAATAAAATAAAGAGACTATAAATATATTTTTGTTCAAATTCGATTCATGTATTCAATATTCATTGTACTTATGTTATAAATTGTATTTTGTGACTCTTTGTAGATGTCTAATGATATGTTTGCTCCTACGACCACTCACAATTAAGAAAACACTTCTCTTTCTTCGAACAATAGGTTGTAAGATCTGGGTTGGATGTTTTGTGATCTTCTAGACCCATATCATATCGATCGCCTTCATTGTACTTTTTGCAAACATATATCCACAAGTGGGATACTCAGATTGAAGAAACACCTTTTTGAAGTAAAGGATATGTGGGTCATTGCATGAGTGTACCACTAGAAGTAAAAAAGGAGATTTTTGATTATTTGGATAAATTAGCAGCAAAGAAGGACAAGACACAAAAGGAAATGGATGAATCTAGAGAGGAGGTCAACATTAGGGAGCAGTATAATGATGAGGATATGGTAGTTCTTGGTGATTCACGACAAGTGAAGCCTAAGGTGGTGGGATAGATTAAACAATATTTCAGTAGGGAACCAGAAGCTGCAGTGAAGGAGCGACTGTTATCAAAGCAAGAGGAAATTAACATAAAGATGAAGAAATAAGAAAAGAAGAAGGAAATGCAATTTATTGCAAGATGGTTTTATCAAGCGGGTAAGCATGTATTTACTTGTTTATTATATCACTATATATTGTTCCTTGGATTATTATAGCATATTGTATACCTACATAAGCATGTACTTACAAGAAATACAATGAAAATTGCAAGGATAACGATGAATACAGTGACATTGTGGAGCTTCAATGTAATGTTGGAGGTTTTTGGCCAATTTTGTCATGGATTGTGGGGACCTACAATACATGAGTTGTGGGAGCCTCTTTTGATAAGAGAAGTGGAATACACTAGGAACTCGTTGGAAACCCACAGAGATGAGTGGAGGAGTGGCTACTCAATTATGACCAAATTCATGGACAGATAGAAGAGGAAGAAGTACGACGAATCTTTGTGTCAATTGTAGGAAGGGTACAAGTTTCCTAAGGGCTATAGATGCATCTGCTGGCATCCACAATGCTGAGTTCATATTTACCTTAGTTGATATTTGTATAGAGGAAGTTGGAGCAGACAATGTCGTACAAGTGGTCACTGACAATGCCACTGCTAACATTGCAATAGGAAGGATTCTCAAGGACAAGACACATGTATCTTTTGGACTCCTTGCATTGTGCATTCTATAGATCTCATGATTGAGGGCATTGGGCAGTTGCCTAGGATAAACACTATGATTCAAAAGTCCAGGAAGTTAGCAATATTTATTTCTAGACACTGCATCACCCTTAGTTTGATGAGTAAGTTCACTCAGGGTAACTTGGTTAGGCCTAGCGTGACACATTTGTCCACGTCCTACCTCAGTTTGCAAAGCTTGTTGGATAAAGAAATGAGATGAGAAGCATGTTTTGTTCTTTAGAGTGAGAGGAACATAGCTACGCCAAGATAGGTGATGAAAAGCTCTTTGAAAATATGGTGAATCACCAACATTTTGGGTTGGAGTGGTGTCTACTTCGAAAATATTCAAGCCTCTAATCAAAGTGTTACAAATTGTAGACAATGAGAGGAAGGAAGCTATGGGCTTCATATATGTTACAATACTTGATGCTAAAAAGGAGTTAGAATGGAGCCTAGATCATTATCAACCCTTCTTGAAGAGGGTTATGGATATTATTGATGAGAAATGGGACAAAAGTCTCCATCGTCCCTCGCATGTAGCTGGTAAAGAAATTTAATGCATGACTTTTTATGTTCAATGTATATTAAATGTATTCTAATTTCTAATTTTCTTTTCTATTCATTACACATTGTAGGCTACTACCTGAAAACGTAACATTACTAGTCTAATCCAAATATCAACAATTGAGAAGGTGTGATGGGTGGACTCATGGAGTGCATAGATATTTTTTCCAAAAGTGCCATTCATTGTTTTGGAGAAGGAGACAGCTTCCTATAGAGAGATTGTTGGGGCATTTGGGAAACCAAGTGTCATTTGACAGAGATCAAATCTTGACTTTGACCCCATTAAAATTTCTTAAAACTTAACACATATGATATATTTGATATAAAGCCTTATTAAGTTATTGAATTAGAACATTTACTAATGAGTAGGAGCGGTGGACAAAACATAATCCAAATCGGAAAAGAATGACACTTAGGATCCTAAATCTAACATGCCCTTCATCAGGGTGTGAAGGAATTGGAGTACATTTGAGATGTTAATGAACTAAAACATTCAAGATTTTTAAATATGAATGTATTTATGATATCATAGCATGAGTAATCTATTTCTATTTTTCTTTTCATTTTGACATGTCTAACAAATTCACACCAAGAAGAGGAATGTAATTGACATGTAAAGGTTAAATGACTTGGTTTATATGTAGTTCAATGCAAAAATCAAAAGATAAAAAATGAAAAGGTTGAAGCATTGGGAGATCCTTTGAGTCTACCTATAGAGATAAGGAAAATGATTGGTTTACATATCTCAATGCAGATGAAGATGAGATCTATCGAGGTGTTGGTCTTACATGGGGACAACTAGCTGAAGCATCTGGGTAATACAAAGGATTTATACCAAGACCATATGAAATCCCCAACCCACCATCCTTTCTAAGTCTACCCCTTTTACTTCTGGTGATGCAGAAAGAGAAAAGGCAAAACTGAGTTGCTTACCAGGAAGATTTTGATCCCTAGATTGAGGGAATAGATGATCCCCTAAGGGATATTGCTGGTCCAAGAGGCTGAGGACTACTCTAGTGTTGAAGACATGGAGGAAGATGAAGGCAATCAAATTGAGTTAAGGGGGATGTGATATGATATCATTTTTGATGTTTTTGGACATACACTTGTGGTGTTTTTGGGTTGCGCATACACTTTTGTTGCTTTTTGAGATTAGACTAATGTCTTGTGGACACATCCTCTATTATATTATATAGCTATTGCATAGTGCCTACTTGTTTTATATTTACATTCAACACACTGATGTTACTTATGTTGTATGTCATATGTCTATGAGATTTAATGTCTAAATATATGTATGTGGCATTGTATTAACTATTTTTCATTTCCTTATTTTCATGTTGGTATCTTGTGGCGTATCTGCAATTGGATCAACTAATTTGTGTGGAAAAATGCTCCATCTACAGGTACAAAACTAGTTTCTATTTATTTCTTGATTTTCTTCATGTATTAAATTTAATTACTTGAATTGTGTTTTTCACTATCATCCATTATTATATAGTTGAGTGATATTAATTCATAAATTATTTGAGTGTTTTATTATGTTGTGTAAGGTGTCTTGATAAGTGTAGAAGATCCCTAAAATATGCAATTTACATAACATATGTGTAATTTTCTATTAGATTGTACAAGGATTTGGGAATTCGCTTTTCTAAAAGTTCTAGCCTGAGGCATTATGGTGGGCATGCAGGGGTTGTGTTGTATCATCTCAAGAGTTGTCTGGTTCTTGCAGAAGTCTAGTGCCAAGTCATCATAGGTGGAGATCAACGAGGCAACCAAGTTTCCCTCACACGCGGTGAGGGCCATCGGGGAAATTTCTTGTTCCTTGCCGACTTTAGAGATAGAGAAACTATCGCTGAATATGACCCCCTTGGTGACAATGTGACGTTTCATCAAGCTACAAAAAAAAGTGGGTGGTAAAGAATACTAATTGATAAACATCTTCATTGAATGCCTCCAAAAGATACCGGAGGGATCATCTGTTCTTCTCTGCCAGTTGGAGATAAAAATCAGATCGCCAAAGAAGCAACAATCTCTCAGACGGAGTCATTGTCCCTACAAAATAATAGGGAAATCCGTGTTCTAGAACCAAATAGACTCGTGAGTTCCCATAGACCCATTTTCCATGCATATGAGAGGTAGGGAGAGGTGGTGGAATTGTAATGTCCTTTCTTTGAGCACCTAGTGTGCATCTCTAAGTGCGGGAAAGAAGGACACTACTTTGCAACCTAAAAATTAGTATAAGTCAAATGTGTGTGGCCAAGAGCGTCGGAGTAATGGGCCCAAGTCATCTCATCTAGCTTTTGATGGCCATAAGTAGTGGCGGAACCAGAAAATCATATCAAGGGCGGCTGAAATTATGTATAGGTACATTTTAGCACTTGGGGGGCTGATTAAAAAATATCCATCTTTGATAATGGAACACGAGTCACTTATCACAAGAGTCCAGTCATCTACCCCTCCAACTAGTAGCTTTCCTTGTCAAATAATATGCTAATAGTATATATATCTAACCTTAAGTTATATTTATTTCTAAAATAAAGCTATTATAATTAATCTTTTGTTGGTTGGGCCGGGGCGGGGGTGTGATGGTTTCCTAAAGCCCTAATAGCCCCCTCCTGGCTATGCCCCTAGCCCACAAGTTCTCAACTATGAGATTCAAGGATTCCAGTTTTTTGTACCTTGTTGGATCATTAGGACTAAGCACGACATGGACCCTATCTGGGAAGTGCTTTTGCATCTGTTAGGGTAACGATGCGAAATATTGTAGTGACACGAGATTTGGAGGTGGTATGATTGGTGGTGCTTGATACTTTCGAGCAAGGTGACCAGGGTGGTGACAAAAGATTCACACATTGTGATTTCCAATGGCCATTGTCAAGATGAAGCAGGCGTTGTGTGGCACATCATATACAAAAATGATTTGGTCACACTTATTTTCAGTCACGTTCAAGTTATGCACAGAGTGGACGGTGGTTCTGGAAGAATTGAAAAATTTTACATGTTTTATGGTGGTATTGACAGAGTGGTGGCGGTGACATTTCAGGGTAATTTTGGGTGACATGAAGGAGCATTTATTAATTATAAGAACTAGATTCCAAAAAACCATTGGACTCATTATAAAAAAAATTATTTTTACTTATAACTTTTAAACCATGATGAGTTTTTTGACGAAGCAAAAGTCATTGGATTCCTTATAAATTACACTACCACAAATAGACTCACATAACCACCCCAATTTATCCACTCTTTAAAAATGTAGTTCACAGAAATCGTGCCTTTCCCAATCCCTATTTTTCACGTACTCGGGGCTCCCCTCTCCGTCCAGGCACCGTGGAAAATATCGAACCCTTCTCCCCTCTCTCTCACCGCGACTTCCAAATCTCTCCTCTCCCTCTATGAACCGTGGATAATGCCCAATCCTTCCCTCATCCACCTGCTCTCTGCTTTCGTCGCTCTCTTAATCTCCCCCTCTCCCTGCTCCTACTTTATTAACCTACCAAATTTCCTCGTCTACGTGCCAATTGCCAACCAACCGCCTACTAGATTTGCGACATAGGCATCGTCTGCTTCCTCAAACGCTCGACTCTGGAAGGGTGGCACTCGCCCCCTCAAACGCTCGACACAGGAAGGAAGTCATTTACCTCCTTAGTCGACACTCGATGCCGAAAGGGAGACATCTGCCTCCTCAAACGCTGGACGCCGATAGGGAGGCATCTGCCTGCTCAGATGCTTGACGCTGGAAGGAAAGCAGACTCGGGCTCTGCTTAGGCGTTGGGAGAAGATTGCTGGATTTTGTAGGACGAGTATTCGGACTGGGATCCTTCATAAGTTCCTCATCAGTTTCTTGGGAGGACTTGAGAGTTGTTTCTTGCCCATCTCCAATGTTGTATCATCTAAGCTTATGATAGCCAATGTACAGGTTATCGTCTACATTCAACTTTACTCTTTTCTTTCTATTTTTTTTCTTATTTGGTTATGGTTGTTGGTTATTCATTTTTCTTGCACATTGGGCAATAGAGGGACCATGAACAGAGACCACATTCTGATCGAGAAAATTCCTTTCTGAAAGTATCTCAGTCATCAATCTATATATCCAAAAGATAATAAAAGAAGGCTCTATATGGCGACGTAAAGATATAAGATATAGTCTACTATGCAACCGGTTCAACAACGTATATAAGGCCATTTACTATTATGACAATAGATGCATCATCCATTTCTAGTGTCCTACATGCTACATCATGTCCAACAGCTATCAAAGTCTTGATTGTGCAAGTTTTTGAATATAATTTTTTCAGTCTTCTACAACTTCTTTGAAGGGTTTTGTTCTTCTACACTCTTATTAAATTTCAGGCCATCCTAGAAGAGAAAAAGAGAGACACAATAAGGATTGCCACACTATTGTTGCATACTATAGTAGCGTGTCACCCATGATAAGAGGAACCAAGAGATAATGATGTGCATAGAAACTACTTTAGTAATTCGATTTTATATGATTTGTCTATTGAGAATTATATATATGTCTTTCAAATTTTCATCTTGATCCACCGTGTTAGTTGGAAAATGCTACCCTGATCGTTTATAACTTGGGCCTCATGCACGATGAATTCCTACATACTTCACTAACCATGAAGGATTAACACCATCGTATGCTATGCCCTGCATACCCACTTTACCATATTGACAAAATGAACATATGACAAATTTACTTCTTCAATTTTACTCTTACATAAATGCTTTTGCAAATGTAAAACTAGAAACTATATGGTGTCTGAGATTTTTTCTTTTGATTCTTTTTATTTATTTTTTGTTATAACAAGCATGTTTCCTTCTATTTATTGATATCACAATGAAACTATATGTGTATAGATATATACATCTTCTACATTGTATTTACAAGAAGACAAAATGAAAGCATCAGGAAAAATCATGTTGCAAGACTATGAGAAAAGGAAACGAATTTTGTGTCGGTCCATCAAAATTTAGGTTGTTAAAATTTTGAATATGAGCTGGTTGTAGGTTAGAACAGACTATTAAATTTTCTAATATTTAGACTTAAAAGTAACAAGACTCAAATATCAATCACCATGTCAAACTCGAAGTGACCTAGATTTTTAAATTTAGAACCTGAACCTGATCCTAGTTGTTAAATTTAAAACATGGAGTCGGTTTAAATTCTGATTTTGATAAACTTATAAAATATGTGTCAAAATTTTGAATTTTCGTAACTTATATTTTGTAATAATCCACACATGGATTGTTTGAACTCAAAGCCAACCCAGATCAAATTATTATTTATTTATTTATACCCATAATTGACTTAGGTCTCGGTTCTTGTAACATCCCTGACATGGGTTATACTTGAACCCTAGGTGTTTTGATTAAGAAATAAGATTAAATGCTTAATCTCATCTTGTGAAAAGTAATTAGGCCTCAAGAGGAACTTATGTTGCAACTCTAGTCCTATTTGAATAATGTTGAAGCAATGTTTGCTTGTTTTGGACTAAAGTGCAAATTACCCAAGTTGAGGGGTTTAAGTGAAAATTGTGCATGATAATATGTTACTCTTGTGTTGAAGCATCATGATAGTGAAAATGATGCTGAGGTATGGCTTATGGAAGCCTGAATACCAAGAAAGAGCTGATAATGCAATGTATGTGCATGAAAACCTAGTTTTGATGTAATGTGCAAATTACCCAAACCTAGGGTGCAATATGTAATTTAACACTTCAATAAGGTCCCTAATGTTTCTTGGAACCATTTAGAGCAAAGAAAATGAGAGGGGCGCCTCATTTGAATTAAGTTGGAGGAGAGAGAATATTGATATTAAAATAATCAAGATTTAATCCTAATTGAAACCCTAATTCGATTTAGGGCAAAAATAAATGTCTTAATTAAAGGGCCTTCAACCAAAATTAAAATGGTTGGATTCAGATATGTGTGGACATCCTTGAGCCTTGCAAGGACCACGAAAATATCCAAGGGAGTGGATAACTCACACATAATTTTATAAGAAAAAGAAATATCCACTCACATATGGATATTAATATAATATGATTTGAGGTGCTTAATTTGCTTTTCTTTAAATAATGGATAATTGAGAGTAATTGGAGGCAAACAAGATAGCCTCGTCCCTAAGGAAGATGAGGGGAGAAGAGGCGGCCATATTTTTGGGATTAAATGGATATTTTACAAAGTATATTCTCTCTCATTGAATTTTTATAAAAGGATGTTTTACAAGCCAAATGAAAGGCGTTTTCAGCCCCACTTCTTCTCCTTGCTTGGGGAACGACCAAGGGAGCTTGGTAGGGTCAGGAGGACGACCCCCAACCTGTTGGTAAGCTTCTTGACCTTGGTTCACCATGATTTCATGGTGGAAATCACATATCAATGCATGATTTCTTCCTATTTCGATATCCTCTTCAATTCTAACCATTCCTTTTCACTCAAACCTTGAGGACGAGCCTTGGAATGGTGAACGGAGTTGCATCCACCATAGTTTCTGTGTACATGGAGCTTTGGAGCTCAATTGGAGGCGGGTTTTATAACTTGAACCCTTGATTTTTTTATTGCATTCAATCCTTATCAAATAATGATCATTTCTAGATTTACAATAATTGATTTGGTTGATGGATGCAATCACCTTGGAAACCACAGCAGGTTTCATGATTTTATAGGTTGAAGATGATAAGCACACACCTCTCCAAATATCCAAGGCAAACGGTCTTGATTGAGTTGCTCAAATGGTTTCCCAAACTGTTTGGGAGCAAACAGTTTCAAACCGTTTAGAAGCAAACAGTTTCACCAAACCGCATGAGACCAAATGGTTTCAGACCGTTTGGTGGTGTTGACCAGGGTTGACCATTTGGAGATCTTCTGAAAATGATCTAGTTTAATGACCCATCAATTATTATTGGTTAGTTCCAATTGGTTTATGAGTTGAAGGTCAATCAATCACCAAAACCCTAATCGGGTTAAGTGCTGATTTCCAAGTTGATTGAGTTTGAAACTTGGGTTGATTGACCCAAACGGTTTCAAAACCATTTGGGGATCACCCAAACGGTCTCAAGACCGTTTGGAGGTCATCCAAGACCGTTTTTAGGTCTATGATTGAGTATGGTTAAGCAATTGATGATCCATAGATACTAAGTTGAAGTGTAATCAATTGCTGATTCGGTGATCAATCCAATGATCCAAACCCTAATTGGTTGACTTGGATTTTGATGATGTGATGGGCAAGCGGTCTCAAGACCGTTTGGTGGTCATCCAAATGACCTCAAGACCGTTTGGGGTCAGGTCATGTTCAATTTGGATGATGGTTCAATGGTTTCAAAGTAACTAATCTTGCATTGATTAGTGTTGAAGGATCATCGATTTCAAACCCTAATCCAATTGATTCAAACCCTAATTGATGATGAATTGAGGGTCAATTTAGGGTAAAATAAGTTGAAGGTTGACCTATTTAACTCAATTGAAGTATGATGATAGGTCCAATTGATGATTGGTTCCATGAATTCAATGATTGAAGGAATCAACATTGGAAACCCTAATTCAATTTGATTGGTTGAGACTATTTTTGGTCCATGCGATTTTGAGGAGGTTTGGACCAAACGGTCTCAAGAACGTTTGGGACCAAATGATCCCAAACCAGTTGAGCCCATGCGGTTTCAAAAAGTTTCTTTAGAAAACGGTCTCAAGTACTTGCTTTAGCAAACGGTCTCAAGTACTTGCTTTAGCAAACAGTCTCAAGTACTTTCTTTAGCAAATGGTCACAAGTACTTGCTTTAGCAAACGGTCTCAAGTACTTGCTTTAGAAAATGGTCTCAAGCACCACCTTTACCAAACAGTTTCAAACTGTTTGAACTTTGAAAGACCAAGACCGTTTGGGGCTCAAGTAGTCAAGGTTGATTGAAGATTCAATTGGTCAATTCAATTGGATACCTTATGTAATGGAGGTCCAATGTGATTGAATCTCTTAAGAATTAAGATGATGAATGACCCATTGATCCAATGATGATTAGTAATGATAATCAATGAAGGTACAAAGGTTGAAACCCTAATAGTACCTAAGTGATTAGTGCTAATTAAGAGATGAACCCTAATTGCTTATAGGATCAATGACTTGGTACACTATGTTAATCATAGTTGTATGTACTTGATTGAAGGGTTGAGATGACCTAATCAAGTTTAGAAGTTGATAGCATGAATTCATACATGAATATGATTCATGTGGTGATTAAGGGTTATGATCCTTAAGTAAAGAAATCATGAAACTCTAATCATGAACATAAACCCTAATTGTCAGGGCTATTGAGTTGTAACCCTAATTGAGGACAATTCTAATTGAAACCCTAATCCAGGGTGAGGATGTAGTCTAGCCCTAACCTAGGGTAATGATATGTGAAACTCTAATTTAGGGAAATGAGATGTAAAATCCTAATTGGGATGAATAGTGAATCTCTAATTATGGATAATTGAATGAAATCCTTATGGAGATGAATAGCAAACCCAAATTGTGGGTGACTATGCTGGAAATCCTAATTAAGGATGACTCCATGTGAAATCCTAATCCAGGGTTATGTCATGAGAAACCCTAAGTTAGAATGATGTATATGGAACATTGATGTGGTGATGTGATGTGAGAATCAAACTTAGGGTGATGTCATGTAATGACATGAGAAGCCCAAGTTGAGGGTGATTCCATGTGAAACTCTAGTTGAGGGTGATTCCATTAGAAACCCTAGTTGAGGGTGATTCCATGAGAAACCCTGATTAAGAACTAACACCACATGATGTTCTAATTCTACGTTGTGATGAGAGGCCCCAAGTAGGGTGAAGGTATATGAGATTCTAATGTGAAGTCATGATACATAAAGCCCTAATCCTGGGAAATATGATAATGAATCATAATCCTAATTTTAAGTAAGGGTATAAGGAAACCCTAATGATGAGATAGAAGAAATGGCCTTATAAAGCTGAAACATTTTATGTGGTTGATTTATAAGCAACCTTATTGTAAGCAATGTCTTTTGCATTAGACAAGTCCATATCATTAAAGATAATTAGACAATTCTAATGTGTGGCCTATGCATTATATGCTAAAGGTGAGAGTTTAGTGATGTAATGTATTAAGAAGGGAAATACCTTAATACAAGATAAGTTGGTTAACTCAAGAGAGTCTGAAATGATGAGAAAGTGATACATCAAGATATGATAGTTATCACATTCAACACTTCAGGGTTTATATACCTTGATACACTTCAAATCCAATATAATTGGGTAAGAAACATATGAAGTGTGTTATGCAACTATTAAAATGTTATGTAATGAGTTGTTGCACTTTGATGAGTGTTAATTAATGTACCTTGAGAATGGGGTTAAGCCAATTGACGAGTACGATGTATTCATACCATGATGAGGATGAGAAATGAACTCATACCTTGAATTGATGATCATTAATGCGATATGATGAGAGTAATGATCTTGAATAAATTATTTATGATATCTTTGAATGCCCCAGAGGTATGGAATAATGAATTGAGGGTTGGACAGATAATATAATCATGAAACCCTAATTAATGAGAAATAGGGAACCCTAACCCTAATTTTGGTAAAGGGAATGAAAAGACCTATTTGATAGTAAACCCTAATTCCTGGGAAAGCAATAATGGTGTTACTATTGTAACACATGATGTGATGAATATCTTGTATGACTGTCATCATGTCTAATAATCATGTAGATGTTATGAGATGATGAATGTAGCCAGGTTTGAGTTGTGACATTTATATAATAATTTTCATTGGCCTTTTGTGCCTTGATGTTGTTGTTGCTTAATAAAAGTAACAATGGGCATGGATTTTATGAGTCATAAGAGTAAGTTGTTGCCTAGAAATAGGTGACAAGATATTTTGTGGCCTTGTGAGCCATGTGTGACACTTGTGTAACAAGTATCATGAATGCCTTGGTCAGATGACTTGAAGGTTATAGTTACCTAATAGATGGTAATGATGCTCAATGATGAGTTAAGGGTTTGAATACCCATAACCATATAATTATGGTGATGAGAATGTGAAGGATGAGAATTCCCAGTATTGAAATGATGAAATGAGTTCCCAAGGTCTTTGAAAGACTGATAAGTATCTAATGAAGGTAGTATATGTCTCTTTATAGCATTGTTGTAATAAGTCATGCTTGAGAACTTGGCCGATGCTAAAAGAATATGAAAATGTTCTTAATTAATAAAGTGAAATCTTTTCTTGTAGATCCCTAACCATAGATCCATCATCGTCAGGAATAGGTGATGGTGAAAGGGGTGCTCCACGAAAAAACCCGGAACGCATATTTTGAATATGTGGGGGTAAATGGGCGAAAAATATCCTTACGTCCGGTGAAGAGATTTGAGGGAAGGTATACAACAAACCTCTCAATCCTTCATGTGTCGGAATGAATATATCACTAATCTCTCGATGATTGGGATAGATGTCGTACACATCTCCCCATAATACTTATGTCGGGTCGATGAAGATAAACAACAAATCTCTCGATGGCCGATGAGAGTGCAGTTGATGTTGTAACTCTATAGCGAAGTTCCAGTATACCCTGGAAAGCTATTTTAAGCAGCTAACACAGTCATGCTTGTTGTCCCGCACCGACTGGGATGTGAGAAGTCATGGGAATCTGGCTCTTCTATTGACCTATGTATGGTACCAATTTCGACTTCACAGTGGTCGGTTGGAGTATGAGCGGTATACCTCATATCCTCAGGGGATAACTGTGTTTATAAAATGAAATCAGCCGTATATCATGTTTTCTTAAGGATTGAATACGGAAATTCATTGGCTAATGTTACTTTTTTGTTATATATTTGTAGTTCATTGATGTTATTCATATATGTTTGTATTCATTACAAGTAGATGAATGAACTATGAGTCTACCATGAGTATATGCAATGTTATCCTTGAAAAAGGAGATTAATTCACTTTATTTATACAATGGCATAACTGCTATTTATTATATATATAAATCCTTCTGCTCAATTTATTTTAATAAATTGATATAACAATGTTTTGGTAGAGATTTATATCTCCTGCTGGGCCAATTTACAATTGTCTCACCCCCGTGGGATCCAACTTTTTACGTGGACGCGGACAAAGAAGCAAAAATCCTATTTCACGGAATGGACTGCAGCAATAATAGCAGGGACAACAGAGAGATCTCAGGTGGAGATATTGTCTGTCAAGTTATGTAGTTAGAAAGTCCTATGTGTCATCTCTGTACTCTTAGGTCCTCGAAGTTTTTAGTTAGTGTTTTTGATAAATTGATCTGAGGTTTGGCATGATGCCTCGAGTTTTGTATGTTGTCTGTATATAATGTATTAAGGTAGATGATGATGTAGTCTCTGAAAAGAGATGGTACAGGTTATGTATGTTTGAACCAGAATGTGAATGTTATACAATGGTTCTTGATGGAAAAGATTTCCTATGTGTGGATCTCTTTACAAAAAGTTTTAATTTTTAGTGATTTTCAGTAATCCGCTGCAAATAATTCACTTCCGCTTAAGTTAATCTTGTTTTTGTGAGTTGGATGCCACAAATTAGTGGTATCAGAGCTCTAGGTTCGCTGAGTCTACAGAGACATAGGACTAAGATAGTAGAGTCTGTTCTGGTGTCATCCAGTATATCTGATAGTGTCTTCTTCTCATATAAGAGAAGAAGAACTTAAAGATGACTGGGTCACATGAGGAGGTTGCTGCTGAAAGCAACAATGTTGAACCAAGAAGAGGTGCATGGGAATAGGAAAGAGAGAGACAATTGCCTGAGAATCCCCTAGCAGATCCATCTATGATAAGAAAATCCTTCTTTAAGTATTACTGTTGGAGAATTTAGGGCAACAGTAATGTATATAGTGGATCAAGCATTGGCAGTGAACCTAGATTACCAATCCCAATGATGATGTTTTAGATATCAACAGGATTTGTAATTAGCATCAGTAGGTTGAAGCAAAAGGAAATGATGAATTTCTAGACTTAAATTGAGTCTGTGCTCAACCTTAGCCTGTTGAATTAATCTTTGAGGCAAAGTTAGCCTGAGGTAGTGAATAATCCATGAATTATGACAAGTTAGACAAGATTACGTCATTCAAATGTGTCATCTTATGAATTCCTGGATTAACTGAGAAAGGAAATGATTGAACTTTCCTTGCTTAGTCCTATAAGGACTTATGTTTTGCATAGTAAAACATTACAAATGTTTTATGTTGTTCTTACCTCTTTGAGAAAAGATGAGGTATAGAAGAGATGCCTGGATAAAATCCAGGGATGTTAAACCTTATTCTTGTGATAATATGAAAAGAAGGAATATGACAAAATACAAAGTGCATACCACTTAATCTCAGTATTTATAAACCCTGGCCAGGTATACAACTATTGATGATAAAGGAGGTATGGAAACTCTTAGATTGTTGTCTTTTTGATTGCTCTGATCAAGTAGTCATTCTGAGACAATCTAATGAGTATCATGAAATCAGGAATATGGAATGAATAAATGTGTCATATCCTATGAATAAGAAAGAGAAGTCTGAGATAATATCAGATGAGCATGTTGTATGAGGAACTAAAAGTGTACTCCTCATAAGATAAGAATAAAAATAAGGGAGATGAACCCTGTTCAATAATGCTGCCAGCATAATAAAGATCTTTCCCATAATGAGGAAATGGGAAATGTGATGAGATCATGAGATGATCATAAACATGCTAGATAATAATAAAGAAAGGGATAATGACATGTAATCATCCTTACAAATTCCGATGTTGAAGGCAAGGAACCTAGGATGAGACAAAGAGTAAACGGTTCATGAATAGTTGAAAATACATAAATTAATAAGAGGAATATGAATCCTTATTTTCTTTCCTTTCAGGGACATGGCAATCAAGTGGGTCTTAGGACACTTGATGTGCATAAAATAAATATGTTCATGTGATGGATACTTAGAAAAGTATCAGTTATCTTGGACTTTGGTCCTAAGATGAGGACATATGAAACAAATAATGTTCCAAGATGAAAGGAAGAGAAAAATGTGATGTGTTCTCAACACATGTGATAGATACCAAGGTGAAAGATTCTAGTATCTGAGAAATATCAGATAGTTTAGGTTGGCTACCTGGAGTGGTCAACTATGAAATTAGTCTGATTAAATAAAATAATATGAACATCATATGTTAGGGGTTTATGCTCTGCATAAACATGATATTAATAAAGAATGTATGATGCTTCTCTCAACAAGAAAAGTGTTACTTGACACAAAATTGACTCCACAATTAAAGATAAGGAACAGTGGAGCATGTGTCTTATGTGTTGATCCTATGAGAATCTTGTATAGAAACACTTTGTGCTGATCAAAGTTTTATGGTGTCTCCATAATAAGGAGATGATATGTGAAGACTAGATAGTATGATGAATAAAATACATCTGTCTTCCTTTATCTGGATTTCGAGGATGAAATCCTTGTTAGGGGTTTATAATTTGTAACATCCCTGACCTGGGTTATACTTTAACCCTAGGTGTTTTGATTAAGAAAGATGATTAAATGCTTAATCTCATCTTGTGAAAAGTAATTAGGCCTCAAGAGGAACTTATGTTGCAACTCTAGTCCTGTTTGAATAATGTTGAAGCAATGTTTGCTTGTTTTGGACTAAAGTGCAAATTACCCAAGTTGAGGGGTTTAAGTGCAAATTGTGCATGATAATATGTTCCTCATATGTTGAAGCATCATGAGAGTGAAAATGATGCTGAGGTATGGCTTATGGAAGCCTGAATACCAAGAAAGAGCTGATAAAGCAATGTATGTGCATGAAAACCTAGTTTTGATGTAATATGCAAATTACCCAAAACATAGGGTACAATATGTAATTTACCACTTCAATAAGGTCACTAATGTTTCTTGGCACCATGTAGAGCAAATAAAATGAGAGGGGCGCCTCATTTGAATTAAGTTGGAGGAGAGAGAATCTTGATATTAAAATAATCAAGATTTAATCCTAATTGAAACCCTAATTCGATTTAGGGCAAAAATAAATGTATTAATTAAAGGACCTTCAACCAAAATTAAAACTGTTGGATTCAAATATGTGTGGACATCCTTGATCCTTTCAAGGACCACGAAAATATCCAAGGGAGTGGATAACTCACACACAATTTTATAAGAAAAAAAAATATTCACTCACATATGGATATTAATATAATATGATTTGAGGTGCTGAATTTGCTTTTCTTTAAATCATGGATAATTGAGAGGAATTGGAGGAAAACAAGATATCTTCGTCCCTAAGGAAGATGAGGGGGAAGAGGCGGCCATATTTTTGGGATTAAATGGATTTTTTACAAAGCATATTCTCTCTCATTGA
Organism: Alisma plantago-aquatica; assembly: GCA_963693085.1. NCBI lineage: Eukaryota > Viridiplantae > Streptophyta > Magnoliopsida > Alismatales > Alismataceae > Alisma > Alisma plantago-aquatica. The sequence continues at coordinate 996,574,658 of OY856413.1, read as the reverse complement.
ATTTTTATAAAAGGACCTTTTACAAGCCAAATGAAAGGCTTTTTCGGCCCCACTTCTTCTCCTTGCTTGGGGAACGACCAAGGGAGCTTGGGAGGGTCAGGAGGACGACCCCCAACCTGTTGGTAAGCTTCTTGACCTTGGTTCATCATGATTTCATGGTGGAAATCACAAATCAATGCATGATTTCTTCCTATGTTGATCTCCTCTTCAATTCTAACCATTCCTTTTCACTCAAACCTTGAGGACGAGCCTTGGAATGGTGAAAGAAGTTGCATCCACCATAGTTTCCATGTACATGGAGCTTTGGATCTCAATTGGAGGCGGGTTTTATAACTTGAACCCTTGATTTTGTTATTGCATTCAATTCCTTATCAAATAATGATCATTTCTACATTTACAATCATTGATTTGGTTGATGGATGCAATCACCATGGAAACCACAGCAGGTTTCACGAGTTTAGAGGTTGAAGATAATAAACACACACCTCTCCAAATATCCAAGGCAAACGGTCTTGATTGAGTTTCTCAAACGGTTTCAAACCGTTTAGAAGAAAATAGTTTCACCAAACTGCATGAGACCAAATGGTTTCAGACCATTTGGTGGTGTTGACTAGGGTTGACCATTTTGATATCTGTTGAAAATGATCTAGGTCAATGACCCATCAATTATGATAGGTTAGTTCCAATTCGTTCATGAGTTGAAGGTCAATCAATCACCAAAACCCTAATCGGGTTAAGTGCTGATTTCCAAGTTGATTGAGTTTGAAACTTGGGTTGATTGACCCAAACGATTTCAAAACCATTTGGGGATCACCCAAATGGTCTCAAGACCGTTTGGAGGTCACCCAAGACCGTTTGGAGGTCTAGGTTTGAGTATGGTTAAGCAATTGATGTCCATAGATACTAAGTTAAAGTGTAATCGATTACTGATTTGGTGATCAATCCAATGATCCAAACCCTAATTGGTTGACTTGGATTTTGATGATGTGATGGGAAAATGGTCTCAAGACCGTTTGGTGGTCATCTAAACGACCTTAAGACCGTTTGGGGTCAGGTCATGTTCAATTTGGATGATGGTTTAATGGTTTCAAAGTAACTAATCTTGCATTGATTAGTGTTGAAGGATCATCGATTTCAAACCCTAATCCAATTGATTCAAACCCTAATTGATGACCAATTGAGGGTCAATTGAGGGTCAAATCAGTTGAAGGTTGACCTATTTAACTCAATTGAAGTATGAGGATAGGTCCAATTGATGATTGGTTCCATGAATTCAATGATTGAAGGAATCAACATTGGAAACCCTAATTCAATTTGATTGGTTGAGACTATTTTTGTTCCATGCGGTTTTGAGGAGGTTTGGACCAAATAGATTCAAGACCATTTGAGTCCAAATGGTCTCAAGACCATTTGGGGCCAAACGGTCTTAAGATAGTTTGGGACCAAACGATCCCAAACCGGTTGAGCCCAAGCAGTTTCAAAAAGTTACTTTAGCAAACAGTCTCAAGTACTTGCTCTCAAATGGTCTCAAGACCGTTTGGGGCCAAACGGTCTTAAGATAGTTTGGGACCAAACGATCCCAAACCGGTTGAGCCCATGCAGTTTCAAAAAGTTTCTTTAGAAAACGGTCTCAAGTACTTGCTTTAGCAAATGGTCTCAGGTACTTGCTTTAGCAAACGGTCTCAAGTACTTGCTTTAGCAAACGGTCACAAGTACTTGTTTTAGCAAACGGTCTCAAGTACTTGCTTTAGCAAACGATCTCAACCACCACCTTTACCAAACAGTTTCAAACCATTTGAACTTTGAAAGACCAAGACCGTTTGGGACTCAAGTAGTCAAGGTTGATTTAAGATTCAATTGGTCAATTCAATTGGATACCTTTTGTAATGGAGGTCCAATGTGATTGAATCTCTTGAGAATTAGGATGATGAATGACCCATTGATCCAATGATGATTAGTAATGATAATCAATGAAGGTACAAAGGTTGAAACCCTAATAGTACCTAAGTGATTAGTGCCAATTAAGGGATGAACCCTAATTGCTTATAGGATCAATGACTTGGTACACTATGTTAATCATAGTTGTATGTACTTGATTGAAGGGTTGATATGACCTAATCAAGTTGAGAAGTTGATAGCATGAATTAATACATGAATATGATTCATGTGGTGATTATGGGTTATGATCCTTAAGTAAATAGATCATGAAACTCTAATCATGAACATAAACCCTAATTGTCAGGGCTATTGAGTTCTAACCCTAATTGAGGACAATTCTAATTGAAACCCTAATCCAGGGTGAGGATGTAGCCCTAACCTAGGGTAATGATATGTGAAACTCTAATTTAGGGAAATGAGATGTAAAATCCTAATTGGGATGAATAGTGAATCTCTAATTATGGATAATTGAATGAAATCCTTATGGAGATGAATAGCAAACCCAAATTGTGGGTGACTATGCTGGAAATCCTAATTAAGGATGACTCCATGTGAAATCCTAATCCAGGGTTATGTCATGAGAAACCCTAAGTTAGAATGATGTATATGGAACATTGATGTGGTGATGTGATGTGAGAATCAAACTTAGGGTGATGTCATGTAATGACATGAGAAGCCCAAGTTGAGGGTGATTCCATGTGAAACTCTAGTTGAGGGTGATTCCATTAGAAACCCTAGTTGAGGGTGATTCCATGAGAAACCCTGATTAAGAACTAACACCACATGATGTTCTAATTCTACGTTGTGATGAGAGGCCCCAAGTAGGGTGAAGGTATATGAGATTCTAATGTGAAGTCATGATACATAAAGCCCTAATCCTGGGAAATATGATAATGAATCATAATCCTAATTTTAAGTAAGGGTATAAGGAAACCCTAATGATGAGATAGAAGAAATGGCCTTATAAAGCTGAAACATTTTATGTGGTTGATTTATAAGCAACCTTATTGTAAGCAATGTCTTTTGCATTAGACAAGTCCATATCATTAAAGATAATTAGACAATTCTAATGTGTGGCCTATGCATTATATGCTAAAGGTGAGAGTTTAGTGATGTAATGTATTAAGAAGGGAAATACCTTAATACAAGATAAGTTGGTTAACTCAAGAGAGTCTGAAATGATGAGAAAGTGATACATCAAGATATGATAGTTATCACATTCAACACTTCAGGGTTTATATACCTTGATACACTTCAAATCCAATATAATTGGGTAAGAAACATATGAAGTGTGTTATGCAACTATTAAAATGTTATGTAATGAGTTGTTGCACTTTGATGAGTGTTAATTAATGTACCTTGAGAATGGGGTTAAGCCAATTGACGAGTACGATGTATTCATACCATGATGAGGATGAGAAATGAACTCATACCTTGAATTGATGATCATTAATGCGATATGATGAGAGTAATGATCTTGAATAAATTATTTATGATATCTTTGAATGCCCCAGAGGTATGGAATAATGAATTGAGGTTTGGACAGATAATATAATCATGAAACCCTAATTAATGAGAAATAGGGAACCCTAACCCTAATTTTGGTAAAGGGAATGAAAAGACCTATTTGATAGTAAACCCTAATTCCTGGGAAAGCAATAATGGTGTTACTATTGTAACACATGATGTGATGAATATCTTGTATGACTGTCATCATGTCTAATAATCATGTAGATGTTATGAGATGATGAATGTAGCCAGGTTTGAGTTGTGACATTTATATAATAATTTTCATTGGCCTTTTGTGCCTTGATGTTGTTGTTGCTTAATAAAAGTAACAATGGGCATGGATTTTATGAGTCATAAGAGTAAGTTGTTGCCTAGAAATAGGTGACAAGATATTTTGTGGCCTTGTGAGCCATGTGTGACACTTGTGTAACAAGTATCATGAATGCCTTGGTCAGATGACTTGAAGGTTATAGTTACCTAATAGATGGTAATGATGCTCAATGATGAGTTAAGGGTTTGAATACCCATAACCATATAATTATGGTGATGAGAATGTGAAGGATGAGAATTCCCAGTATTGAAATGATGAAATGAGTTCCCAAGGTCTTTGAAAGACTGATAAGTATCTAATGAAGGTAGTATATGTCTCTTTATAGCATTGTTGTAATAAGTCATGCTTGAGAACTTGGCCGATGCTAAAAGAATATGAAAATGTTCTTAATTAATAAAGTGAAATCTTTTCTTGTAGATCCCTGACCATAGATCCATCATCGTCAGGAATAGGTGATGGTGAAAGGGGTGCTCCACGAAAAAACCCGGAACGCATATTTTGAATATGTGGGGGTAAATGGGCGAAAAATATCCTTACGTCCGGTGAAGAGATTTGAGGGAAGGTATACAACAAACCTCTCAATCCTTCATGTGTCGGAATGAATATATCACTAATCTCTCGATGATTGGGATAGATGTCGTACACATCTCCCCATAATACTTATGTCGGGTCGATGAAGATAAACAACAAATCTCTCGATGGCCGATGAGAGTGCAGTTGATGTTGTAACTCTATAGCGAAGTTCCAGTATACCCTGGAAAGCTATTTTAAGCAGCTAACACAGTCATGCTTGTTGTCCCGCACCGACTGGGATGTGAGAAGTCATGGGAATCTGGCTCTTCTATTGACCTATGTATGGTACCGATTTCGACTTCACAGTGGTCGGTTGGAGTATGAGCGGTATACCTCATATCCTCAGGGGATAACTGTGTTTATAAAATGAAATCAGCCGTATATCATGTTTTCTTAAGGATTGAATACGGAAATTCATTGGCTAATGTTACTTTTTTGTTATATATTTGTAGTTCATTGATGTTATTCATATATGTTTGTATTCATTACAAGTAGATGAATGAACTATGAGTCTACCATGAGTATATGCAATGTTATCCTTGAAAAAGGAGATTAATTCACTTTATTTATACAATGGCATAACTGCTATTTATTATATATATAAATCCTTCTGCTTAATTTATTTTAATAAATTGATATAACAATGTTTTGGTAGAGATTTATATCTCCTGCTGGGCCAATTTACAATTGTCTCACCCCCGTGGGATCCAACTTTTTACGTGGACGCGGACAAAGAAGCAAAAATCCTATTGCAGGGAATGGACTGCAGCAATAATAGCAGGGACAACAGAGAGATCTCAGGTGGAGATATTGTCTGTCAAGTTATGTAGTTAGAAAGTCCTATGTGTCATCTCTGTACTCTTAGGTCCTCGAAGTTTTTAGTTAGTGTTTTTGATAAATTGATCTGAGGTTTGGCATGATGCCTCGAGTTTTGTATGTTGTCTGTATATAATGTATTAAGGTAGATGATGATGTAGTCTCTGAAAAGAGATGGTACAGGTTATGTACGTTTGAACCAGAATGTGAATGTTATACAATGGTTCTTGATGGAAAATATTTCCTATGTGTGGATCTCTTTACAAAAAGTTTTAATTTTTAGTGATTTTCAGTAATCCGCTGCAAATAATTCACTTCCGCTTAAGTTAATCTTGTTTTTGTGAGTTGGATGCCACAAATTAGTGGTATCAGAGCTCTAGGTTCGCTGAGTCTACAGAGACATAGGACTAAGATAGTAGAGTCTGTTCTGGTGTCATCCAGTATATCTGATAGTGTCTTCTTCTCATATAAGAGAAGAAGAACTTAAAGATGACTGGGTCACATGAGGAGGTTGCTGCTGAAAGCAACAATGTTGAACCAAGAAGAGGTGCATGGGAATAGGAAAGAGAGAGACAATTGCCTGAGAATCCCCTAGCAGATCCATCTATGATAAGAAAATCCTTCTTTAAGTATTACTGTTGGAGAATTTAGGGCAACAGTAATGTATATAGTGGATCAAGCATTGGCAGTGAACCTAGATTACCAATCCCAATGATGATGTTTTAGATATCAACAGGATTTGTAATTAGCATCAGTAGGTTGAAGCAAAAGGAAATGATGAATTTCTAGACTTAAATTGAGTCTGTGCTCAACCTTAGCCTGTTGAATTAATCTTTGAGGCAAAGTTAGCCTGAGGTAGTGAATAATCCATGAATTATGACAAGTTAGACAAGATTACGTCATTCAAATGTGTCATCTTATGAATTCCTGGACTAACTGAGAAAGGAAATGATTGAACTTTCCTTGCTTAGTCCTATAAGGACTTATGTTTTGCATAGTAAAACATTACAAATGTTTTATGTTGTTCTTACCTCTTTGAGAAAAGATGAGGTATAGAAGAGATGCCTGGATAAAATCCAGGGATGTTAAACCTTATTCTTGTGATAATATGAAAAGAAGGAATATGACAAAATACAAAGTGCATACCACTTCATCTCAGTACTTATAAACCCTGGCCAGGTATACAACTATTGATGATAAAGGAGGTATGGAAACTCTTAGATTGTTGTCTTTTTGATTGCTCTGATCAAGTAGTCATTCTGAGACAATCTAATGAGTATCATGAAATCAGGAATATGGAATGAATAAATGTGTCATATCCTATGAATAAGAAAGAGAAGTCTGAGATAATATCAGATGAGCATGTTGTATGAGGAACTAAAAGTGTACTCCTCATAAGATAAGAATAAAAATAAGGGAGATGAACCCTGTTCAATAATGCTGCCAGCATAATAAAGATCTTTCCCATAATGAGGAAATGGGAAATGTGATGAGATCATGAGATGATCATAAACATGCTAGATAATAATAAAGAAAGGGATAATGACATGTAATCATCCTTACAAATTCCGATGTTGAAGGCAAGGAACCTAGGATGAGACAAAGAGTAAACGGTTCATGAATAGTTGAAAATACATAAATTAATAAGAGGAATATGAATCCTTATTTTCTTTCCTTTCAGGGACATGGCAATCAAGTGGGTCTTAGGACACTTGATGTGCATAAAATAAATATGTTCATGTGATGGATACTTAGAAAAGTATCAGTTATCTTGGACTTTGGTCCTAAGATGAGGACATATGAAACAAATAATGTTCCAAGATGAAAGGAAGAGAAAAATGTGATGTGTTCTCAACACATGTGATAGATACCAAGGTGAAAGATTCTAGTATCTGAGAAATATCAGATAGTTTAGGTTGGCTACCTGGAGTGGTCAACTATGAAATTAGTCTGATTAAATAAAATAATATGAACATCATATGTTAGGGGTTTATGCTCTGCATAAACATGATATTAATAAAGAATGTATGATGCTTCTCTCAACAAGAAAAGTGTTACTTGACACAAAATTGACTCCACAATTAAAGATAAGGAACAGTGGAGCATGTGTCTTATGTGTTGATCCTATGAGAATCTTGTATAGAAACACTTTGTGCTGATCAAAGTTTTATGGTGTCTCCATAATAAGGAGATGATATGTGAAGACTAGATAGTATGATGAATAAAATACATCTGTCTTCCTTTATCTGGATTTCGAGGATGAAATCCTTGTTAGGGGTTTATAATTTGTAACATCCCTGACCTGGGTTATACTTTAACCCTAGGTGTTTTGATTAAGAAAGATGATTAAATGCTTAATCTCATCTTGTGAAAAGTAATTAGGCCTCAAGAGGAACTTATGTTGCAACTCTAGTCCTGTTTGAATAATGTTGAAGCAATGTTTGCTTGTTTTGGACTAAAGTGCAAATTACCCAAGTTGAGGGGTTTAAGTGCAAATTGTGCATGATAATATGTTCCTCATATGTTGAAGCATCATGAGAGTGAAAATGATGCTGAGGTATGGCTTATGGAAGCCTGAATACCAAGAAAGAGCTGATAAAGCAATGTATGTGCATGAAAACCTAGTTTTGATGTAATATGCAAATTACCCAAAACATAGGGTACAATATGTAATTTACCACTTCAATAAGGTCACTAATGTTTCTTGGCACCATGTAGAGCAAATAAAATGAGAGGGGCGCCTCATTTGAATTAAGTTGGAGGAGAGAGAATCTTGATATTAAAATAATCAAGATTTAATCCTAATTGAAACCCTAATTCGATTTAGGGCAAAAATAAATGTATTAATTAAAGGACCTTCAACCAAAATTAAAACTGTTGGATTCAAATATGTGTGGACATCCTTGATCCTTTCAAGGACCACGAAAATATCCAAGGGAGTGGATAACTCACACACAATTTTATAAGAAAAAAAAATATTCACTCACATATGGATATTAATATAATATGATTTGAGGTGCTGAATTTGCTTTTCTTTAAATCATGGATAATTGAGAGGAATTGGAGGAAAACAAGATATCTTCGTCCCTAAGGAAGATGAGGGGGAAGAGGCGGCCATATTTTTGGGATTAAATGGATTTTTTACAAAGCATATTCTCTCTCATTGAATTTTTATAAAAGGACCTTTTACAAGCCAAATGAAAGGCTTTTTCGGCCCCACTTCTTCTCCTTGCTTGGGGAACGACCAAGGGAGCTTGGGAGGGTCAGGAGGACGACCCCCAACCTGTTGGTAAGCTTCTTGACCTTGGTTCATCATGATTTCATGGTGGAAATCACAAATCAATGCATGATTTCTTCCTATGTCGATCTCCTCTTCAATTCTAACCATTCCTTTTCACTCAAACCTTGAGGACGAGCCTTGGAATGGTGAAAGCAGTTGCATCCACCATAGTTTCCATGTACATGGAGCTTTGGATCTCAATTGGAGGTGGGTTTTATAACTTGAACCCTTGATTTTGTTATTGCATTCAATTCCTTATCAAATAATGATCATTTCTACATTTACAATAATTGATTTGGTTGATGGATGCAATCACCATGGAAACCACAGCAGGTTTCACGAGTTTAGAGGTTGAAGATAATAAACACACACCTCTCCAAATATCCAAGGCAAACGGTCTTGATTGAGTTTCTCAAACGGTTTCAAACCGTTTAGAAGAAAATAGTTTCACCAAACTGCATGAGACCAAATGGTTTCAGACCATTTGGTGGTGTTGACTAGGGTTGACCATTTTGATATCTGTTGAAAATGATCTAGGTCAATGACCCATCAATTATGATAGGTTAGTTCCAATTCGTTCATGAGTTGAAGGTCAATCAATCACCAAAACCCTAATCGGGTTAAGTGCTGATTTCCAAGTTGATTGAGTTTGAAACTTGGGTTGATTGACCCAAACGATTTCAAAACCATTTGGGGATCACCCAAATGGTCTCAAGACCGTTTGGAGGTCACCCAAGACCGTTTGGAGGTCTAGGTTTGAGTATGGTTAAGCAATTGATGTCCATAGATACTAAGTTAAAGTGTAATCGATTACTGATTTGGTGATCAATCCAATGATCCAAACCCTAATTGGTTGACTTGGATTTTGATGATGTGATGGGAAAATGGTCTCAAGACCGTTTGGTGGTCATCTAAACTACCTTAAGACCGTTTGGGGTCAGGTCATGTTCAATTTGGATGATGGTTTAATGGTTTCAAAGTAACTAATCTTGCATTGATTAGTGTTGAAGGATCATCGATTTCAAACCCTAATCCAATTGATTCAAACCCTAATTGATGACCAATTGAGGGTCAATTGAGGGTCAAATCAGTTGAAGGTTGACCTATTTAACTCAATTGAAGTATGAGGATAGGTCCAATTGATGATTGGTTCCATGAATTCAATGATTGAAGGAATCAACATTGGAAACCCTAATTCAATTTGATTGGTTGAGACTATTTTTGTTCCATGCGGTTTTGAGGAGGTTTGGACCAAATAGATTCAAGACCATTTGAGTCCAAATGGTCTCAAGACCATTTGGGGCCAAACGGTCTTAAGATAGTTTGGGACCAAACGATCCCAAACCGGTTGAGCCCAAGCAGTTTCAAAAAGTTACTTTAGCAAACAGTCTCAAGTACTTGCTCTCAAATGGTCTCAAGACTGTTTGGGGCCAAACGGTCTTAAGATAGTTTGGGACCAAACGATCCCAAACCGGTTGAGCCCATGCAGTTTCAAAAAGTTTCTATAGAAAACGGTCTCAAGTACTTGCTTTAGCAAATGGTCTCAGGTACTTGCTTTAGCAAACGGTCTCAAGTACTTGCTTTAGCAAACGGTCACAAGTACTTGCTTTAGCAAACGGTCTCAAGTACTTGCTTTAGAAAACGATCTCAACCACCACCTTTACCAAACAGTTTCAAACCATTTGAACTTTGAAAGACCAAGACCGTTTGGGACTCAAGTAGTCAAGGTTGATTTAAGATTCAATTGGTCAATTCAATTGGATACCTTTTGTAATGGAGGTCCAATGTGATTGAATCTCTTGAGAATTAGGATGATGAATGACCCATTGATCCAATGATGATTAGTAATGATAATCAATGAAGGTACAAAGGTTGAAACCCTAATAGTACCTAAGTGATTAGTGCCAATTAAGGGATGAACCCTAATTGCTTATAGGATCAATGACTTGGTACACTATGTTAATCATAGTTGTATGTACTTGATTGAAGGGTTGATATGACCTAATCAAGTTGAGAAGTTGATAGCATGAATTAATACATGAATATGATTCATGTGGTGATTATGGGTTATGATCCTTAAGTAAATAGATCATGAAACTCTAATCATGAACATAAACCCTAATTGTCAGGGCTATTGAGTTCTAACCCTAATTGAGGACAATTCTAATTGAAACCCTAATCCAGGGTGAGGATGTAGCCCTAACCTAGGGTAATGATATGTGAAACTCTAATTTAGGGAAATGAGATGTAAAACCCTAATTGTGATGAATAGTGAATATCTAATTATGGATAATTGAATGAAATCCTTATGGAGATGAATAGTAAACCCAAATTGTGGGTGACTATGGTGGAAATCCTAATTAAGGATGACTCCATGTGAAATCCTAATCCAGGGTTATGTCATGAGAAACCCTAAGTTAGAATGATGTATATGGAACATTGATGTGGTGATGTGATGTGAGAATCAAACTTAGGGTGATGTCATGTAATGACATGAGAAACACTAGTTAAGGGTGATTCCATGTGAAACTCTAGTTGAGGGTGATTCCATGAGAAACCCTAGTTGAGGGTGATTCCATGAGAAACCCTGATTAAGAACTAACACCGCATGATGTTCTAATGCTTTGTTGTGATGAGAGGCCCCAAGTAGGGTGAAGGTATATGAGATTCTAATATGAAGTCATAATACATAAAGCCCTAATCCTGGGCAATATGACAATGAATCATAATCCTAATTTTAAGTAAGGGTATAAAGAAACCCTAATGATGACATAGAAGGAATAGCCTTATAAAGGTGAAACATTGTATGTGGTTGATTTATAAGCAACCTTATTGTAATCAATGTCTTTAGCATTAGACAAGTCCATATCATTAAAGATAATTGGACAATTCTAATGTGTGGCCTATGCATTATATGCTAAAGGTGAGAGTTTAGTGATGTAATGTATTAAGAAGGGAAATGCCTTAATACAAGATAAGTTGGTTAACTCAAGAGAGTCTGAAATGATGAGAAAGTGATACATCAAGATATGATAGTTATCACATTCAGCACTTCAGGGTTTATATACCTTGATACACTTGAAATCCAATATAATTGGGTAAGAAACATATGAAGTGTGTTATGAAACTATTACAATGTTATGTAATGAGTTGTTGCACTTTGATGAGTGTTAATTAATGTACCTTGAGAATGGGGTTAAGCCAATTGATGAGTATGATGTATTCATAACATGATGAGGATGAGAAATGAACTCATACCTTGAATTGATGATCATTAATGATATATGATGAGAGTAATGATCTTGAATAAATTATTTATGATATCTTTGAATGCCCTAGAGATATGGAATAATGAATTGAGGGTTGGACAAATAATATAATCATGAAACCCTAATTAATGAGAAATGGGGAACCCTAACCCTAATTTGGGTAAAGGGAATGAAAAGCCCTATTTGATAGTAAGCCCTAATTCATGGGAAAGCAATAATGGTGTTACTATTGTAACACATGATGTGATGAATATCTTGTATGACTGTCATCATGTCTAATAATCATGCAGATGTTATGAGATGATGAATGTATCCAGGTTTGAGTTGTGACATTTATATAATAAATGTTGATTGGCCTTTTGTGCCTTGATGTTGTTGTGGCTTAATAAAAGTAACAATGTGCATGGATTTTATGAGTCAGAAGTGTAAGTTTTTGCCTAGAAAGAGGTGACAAGATATTTTGTGGCCTTGTGAGCCATGTGTGACACTTGTGTAACAAGTATCATGAATGCCTTGGTCAAATGACCTGAAGGTGATAGTTACCTAGTAGATGGTAATGATGCTCAATGATGAGTTAAGGGTTTGAATACCCAGAACCATATAATTATGGTGATGAGAATGTGAAGGGATGAGAATTCTCAGTATTGAAATGAGGGACTGAGTTCCCAAGGTCTTTGAAAGACTGATAAGTATCTAATGAAGGTAGTGTATGTCTCTTTATAGCATTGTTGTAATAAGTCATGCTTGAGAACTTGGCTGATGCTAAAAGAATATGAAAATGTACTTAATTAATCAAGTGAAATCTATTCATGTAGAGCCCTGACCATAGATCCATCATCGTCAGGAATAGGTGATGGTGAAACAGGTGCTCCACGGCAAAACCCAGAACGCATATTTTGAATATGTGGGGGTAAATGGGCGAAAATATCCTTGCATCCGGTGAAGAGATTTGAGGGAAGGTAAACAACAAACCTCTCAATCCTTCATGTGTCGGGATGAATGTATCACTAATCTCCCGATGATTGGGATAGATGTCATACACATCTCCCCATAATACTTATGTCAGGTCGATGAAGATAAACAACAAATATCTTGATGGCCGATGAGAGTGCAGTTGACGTTGTAACTCTATAGCAAAGTTCCAGTATACCCTAGAAAGCTATTTTGAGCAGTTAACACAGTCCTGCTTATTGTCCCGCACTAACCGGGATGTGAGAGGTCATGGGAATCCAGCTATTCCATTGACCTATGTATGGTAACGATTTCGACTTCGCAGTGGTCGGTTGGAGTATGAGCGGTATACCTCATCTCCTTAGGGAATAAGTGTGTTTGTAAAATGAAATCATCCATATACCATGTTTGCTTAAGGATTGAATATGGAAATTCATTGGATGATGTTACCTTTCTATTATATATATATAGTTCATTGATGTTATTAATATATGTTTGTATTCATTACAAGTAGATGAATGAACTATGAGTCTACCATGAGTAGATGCAATGTTATCCTTGAAAAAGGAGATTACTTCACTTTGTTCATACAATAGCATACCTGCTGTTGATTATATATATAAATCCTTCTGCTCAGTTTATTTTAATAAACTGCTATAACAATGTTTTGGCAAAGAGTTATATCTCTCGCTGGGGAAATTTGCAATTGTCTCACCCCTGTGGGATCCAACTTTTTAGATGGATGCAGACAAAGAAGCAGAAATCCTATTGTAGGGAATGGACTGCAGCAGTAACAGTAGGGACAACAAAGAGATCTCAGGTGGAGATACTGTCTGTCAAGTTATGTAGTTAGAAAGTCCTATGTGTCGTCTATGTACTCTCATGTCCTTGGAGTTTTTAGTTAGTATTTTTGATAAATCGGTCTGAGGTTTGGCATGATGCCTCGAGTTTTGTATGTTGTCTATATATAATGTATTAAGGCAGGTGATGATGTAGTCTCTGAAAAGAGATGGTACAGGTTATGTACATTTGAACCAGAATGTGAATGTTATACAATGGTTCTTGATGGAAAATATTTCCTATGTGTGGATCTCTTTGCAAAAAGTTTAAATTTTTAGCGATTTTCAGTAATCCACTGCAAATAATTCGCTTCCGCTTAAATTAATCTTGTTTTTGTTTGTTGGATGCCACAGTTCTGATCTATGTTTCTGAACCCAAAACCAACATAGGTCAAATTTAAAGATATAACTTGTTTTTTGGATAAAAATAATCATGATATGAATATATAATTTACTTATTAATAGCAATTTATTTATTATATTCTCACTATTCCTTCTTTTTTCAATGAGAGTCCTTCGATCAGTATGGTATGTGTTGGCATATATTTTTCATTTTTTTTCCAACTTCTAACTTTTGATCAAGTAAATAATGATTTTGGTGAGTTTATTGTTGTTGGTCGGCAATCTTTTTTTATCATTCCTACACCAAGTTCAATGTTTGTTGCACTTTTATTTTTCACCAGATAAATTTTTTTATATGATTTTTTTTATTTTAATAAAAAACCATCTAGATGTCTATTATTCCATTTATTTGCACTACTACAAAGAGACTTAAATAACCACCCTTAATTATCCACTCTCTGAAAAGTGTTGTTCACAAAATTGGTTCACTCCACAAATCCCTATTTCTCATGTACCGGCCGACTGCCCTCTCCCTCCACACCGTAGAAAATGGCCGACCCTTCTTCTCTCTCACACCCAATCTCCACAAACTCTCCTCTCCCTCCACCCATCGTGGCTGACTCTTCTCTCTCTCACCCAGTCTCTATTTCAGTCACGCCCTTAATCTCCCCCACTCTATTAACCTAACAAATCGCAGCACGTCGACCTATATTGCCAATCGTGAACAACTGCAGACATTGTCCCCTATTGGAATTACGGGACTTGAATCATCTGCCTCCGCCGACGCTTGACTTTGGAAGAAAGACAGACCAACATCGGGGCTCTGTCGCGGCCTCTGTTTCACTTGTCCCTATGAGAATCGCAACACAGAAACCGTCTTCCTCCACTGACGCTCGTGGGTGACATGAGCAAGACCCAGCTCTGCATAGGCCTTGGGAGAAAGATCGCCAGAACTAGAACAAAGGGCAGCCAAATTGGGTTCTCCTCCATCAGTTCCTTGAAGAAAAAGTTGAAATAGGACGGGGTACGCAACTATTTTTCTCTAATTCTGGACCGTCTAAATTTATTAGGACGGGCAAACAAACAAGTATTTACGATGCATTTCTTTTTACATTTTACTTGTGTTTGTGTTCCAGTTGTTGTTTATTCATCAATCTTTCTAAACGAGCAGAAGAGGACTGACTAACACATATAAAACATGTTATATGCTTATGCCTAATTTTCCATATTAAAAGACTTTGCATATGAATAACTAGGCACAAATCCCTTATTTGCACAAGCCTGAGATATGATTTAAATATCTGTTAATCGAAATGGGTTGATGCAAGGAATTATATTTAAGATGGTACTTTAATAAAAAAACACAAAGAAGAACCTCTGACTATACATGTTAACTGCCAAAAAAAATCATTCAAATGTATTTATTTTAAGCCTTGCATATGCATATCTAATTGAAAAGAAGAATCAGTAAGCGATTAACATAGAAGTAAGCTTATTGTTGAAGAATATAATGTACAAGATATTATGGTCCACACAATATAAATGCCATCGTCATATTTTTAGACATATTTTTGTCATTCTAATGCACTGAAGAAAATATATAATCTTCGATTCCAATAAATATTTGACAAAACAACCAGCCGATGCATGGTAAAATGGATTAAACACCAATTACATTGCATGGTTCCATCAAGAGACAAGCATGAAACATTATATAACAAAGGAATGTTTGGAGCTTGCTTAAACATTCATATGCACTAACATCCCTAAGGACAATCGTTAAGTGAATGTGTGGTGATGTAAATAGGAACTAATGTCATAGAGTGTAGCATTAAGGCCTAAAGTATCAAGTTGTGACAACGACCAAGCATTTTTAACCTACCACAAGTTAAGTAGGATAGGCATCCCTAATGCCTATCATATAGAAGTTGTTTCTGTTTGATATATTCTCATGCAACTATTGTGAGAGCCTAAGAATGAGAACTTCAATATACAAGTAAAAACATATGATACATTAGTACATCTAATACATTAGTAGGTAAATATTTGTTTTCCACATGCTAGGTGGCTTGCGATACAAACTGTTGTTATCTTAAATATAAGTAATGGAACTCGTTTTGCAACTAACAGTCAAAAATAGAGTAAAGGAAGCTAAAACGCAACATCATGCGTACCACAAGTTTCACATCAAAAGTTATCTTGGTACACAATTTTGAGATTTTTTTACAAGATTATGTGAATCATACTGAAAAATAAACCTTTTATAATGAGGACACTATAGTGATTCACGAGCACAATGCCTCAATATAGACAACCACAATCCCTAAAAAATGAAGGCCACGGTAGTTCTGATTACTTTGTGACATCATAATGTAATACTATTTGAGTGAAAATGATGAGGAGGAATCTTCATACACATTGACAAATATGGTTTGTTGCAATTATGAATTTTTTTACTATTACAATTACATTATGTAGATTTATTGTGGTGTATGTAAATGAAGATCAACTTGCTAACAATCTAGTAAAGGATGGTCTGCTTGTCGCTAATTGCAATTTTCATATAGAATGATAATTTTCTACTTATAGCCTAGTTATAATGTAGTCTTTTTTTACTGCTTTGGTACCCAAGACTCCATACACTTGTATGACTCTATAGTTTACTCCCACATACCAACAATATGGGATATCAATGTTGAATATTTTTTATGTGCTTGACATCCTCGTGAAGCGTGACATACAATATGTATCTATTTATTTTTGCCTCCTTTAGTGTAGGGATAGAGAGACCTATCTATATTCACAGTCTCATACACGATTCATGGTGTAACACTGACTATCTTGTTTGTAGATTGCCTTCTACATAACAGTACCAACGTCACCATCCATCATCACCACCACCGCCAAACCTTTATCACTCTAATGCCCCTTCCTTCCACCTACATGTTTACCCAACCTTGTCTATCATACACCTCCCTATATCCAACCTTGAATAATTCCCCTCAACATTGTCCCTAAAACCCCACTCCCTTCCCTGGCAGTGGTCATCGACACACTCAGCAATACCAATCTTCCCATACAATGGCTCCAACCTTGGGCCATTTAGCTCCAAAAACAATTACGACCTCTACCTCATCCTCCAAAAAAGGATGACACATGCAACTATAAGTGGATAAAGGGAAGGTGGATGAAACATTGGTATGCCACCATTTATGAGATATCAACATGTGAGATGTGAGGGGTGTGGAGTGGTTGTCAATAGAGTAGGTAGGTTTAAAAAATCAAATGAAGATGATAGAAGTCAAATAAAAATGATAGGGATGCGGAAGGATGCGGTTGTGGCCTTATGTAGTGCAGAGGCTAAGTAGGCATAAGGTAAAAGTAGAAGAGCACAACTACAACAACATATAAAAGTGATTGATTACAATAGTGATGATAGTCGACAACATATTAGGATGGGAAATGAGTGAAAAGGAGAGGTTAAAAACTCTCATGCCTGAACTTTTTAAGTTAAGAAGGACCATATTTGTTTGATAATTGTTCAGCTAGGATGGCTAAAAATTTCTAATGATTTTCATTTTTGGGAAGGAATTTGAGCTAACTCATTTATAAATGCATTAACACATATAGGGGTGCAGTTGTCTAGAAATATTGCTATTAAATAAATTAATATTGAGCAAAGCCTATGATGGATGAGTCTAGAAGAATGGTGGCACCACTGTTGTTCAAACATGCAACATGCCATGGTTCCTAGAGGAATGTATCAACACCAAGAAGTATGATGACATTGTTATTCATAAGCCTCATATCAGTGAAGAGAATTTGATGACATATATTTCTCCATGATGCATATGAGATAAGAAGCCTCAAAAGTAGTAGAGTGTCCATTGTATGAACAACTATGTTTAAGAAAGCGAGGAGCAGGAGGCAAGACGATGGGACCTTGTATCTACTTGATTGCCCGCTATGCGGGTGCTCAAGTGGGCACTTTTTGAAAAAGTGGGTGCCTAATTTTCTATACAATTTTATACAAAAAGTACACAAATTTGCATAAAAAGAATTATTCTTTAACAAATGTTATACATATATAACCCATGCAATAAATATAGAATACCCTAATTAACTTAATTACAACATACTAATATAGTAATACACTAAATTAGTTGTATAAAACAATAGCCAATACATGATATATATATATATATAACTTAGTGGGAGATACTACACACATAATACATGAATATAGTAGTAGGTAGTACATGGTATATACATTATACTATAGCAGTAAATAATAAATAATATATAATGATATAATATACATTTTATAGTAGTAGAAATTGCATGATGTATACACCGTGCAATTATACATATTATACTACAAAGTAAACCTACATGGACAATACTTTAGTTGTACTCATAATAAGTACATGAGAAACAAAAATATGAATGTATATGTTGCATAGATATCAGTGCAGTAGTATATTAGTATATAATTAGTAGTATACTACATAGTAAAACTACATACATAAGTATGTAATTTTGGTGCAACAATACATACATAAAGACGTAATCTAGGTGCAAAAATCCATACATGCATAGGTCGTAGGAAGCAAGAATGATTCTGACCCATATATAACTCAACTAATAATTAGAAGGACATGCTTACCTTGATTTCAAACATCAGTTACAAAATTATAGAAAAATAGAGGCATTATGTAATATTGCAGCAACAATTTAGGCTTTCTTTTGCACCCAGAAGTCACTTTTTAATTGAGTAGGCTGATGTGGCTGCCTAAATAGGGAAAGGAAGCGAGCACACATGCAGATCAGGTGGTTGTTAGGAGGCCACTATATTCTGGCCCGCCCAACTTGTGCCTAAGCCATTAACCAGGCAACAGAGGGGTTGGGCCGCTAAAGAGGTTGCCTGAGGTACTTGAAAATATTGATAAATAATAACATATAAGAAACAAATGAACAACTACATAAAATATAATCATAGTGAACATAAAAATGTGGATATAGAAAAACATTAATCAATAATTTCTAGTTGTCAATAGACTATTCAGAGTCCAATACCAGGTCTAGGGTGTGTCTTGTAAATGATTTCTAATATATATGCGATATGTGACATTGTAAGCATCCTTCTTTATAGATATTGCATTATTTGTTTCTCATTGTATCTTTCCTTATCCACTATAATTTTGGTATGTTTTGTTGTCATACCATGTGCTTCGTGTAATTAGACCAATCAGCTTCCCTAATTGAAACCTATAATTATGGGCTTCTATAATAGCACTATATTAGTTAGGTCATATTAAATTACAATATACTTTATTTTATGGAAATTATAATAAATATTAAGATATTACTTTCTCTTTAATATAGGCTCTTGAAGCTCTTAAAGATGGATAAAAGTTGGATGGAGAAACCAGTATGTTCAGAAGCTTATATTGAAGGAATTTGTCAGTTTCTTGAATATGCTAAGACTGGAATGGAAGATGGAAAGATTGTGTGTCCACATAGGAAATGTAAAGTGGGCTGGAATAAAGAATTTCCTATAGATATAGTGGAAACACATATTTTTTTTATAATGGATTCTATAATGATTATAAGGACTGGATTTTCCATGGTCCAAGAAACCTTTTTGAAAATTTGACTGAAAACTAGCAATCTGTAAATGGTGAACACTTATCTAATCATGAAGATGGTTTAGTTGGCCAAGATGACATGGAAGGATTATTGAGGGAGGTACTAGGAGTAAATTCTAGTTTTATGGGTGATGCATCTACTGGTGAAGGTTATGAAAGAGATGAATGTGATGATCCTCATAATGATGACATTGAGCATCAACAAAACAATAGTGCTCATATTCATGAAGATGATGTGAAATATAGAAAGATGGTGGAAATTTTTAGTGAACAAATTACCCTAGTTGTACAAACTTTTCAGCACTTTCATTTATATTACAAATATTCAATCTTAAATGTATGTTTACTTGGCCAAATGAATCTTTCACACAATTATCAGAGCTTCTTATATATGCATTTCCGCAGTTGAGCTCATTCCTGTCGTCCTATTATGAAGCTAGAAAATTGATTAAGGAGTTAGGCCTTGGATATGAGAATATCCATGCATGTCCAAATGACCACATGTTGTATTGGGGAAAAAAATTCAAATAGGAGTCATTGCATTGTGTGTGGAACTCCTAGGTGGAAATCAAAAAAAGGCAATTTGGGTGATGATCGCAATGAGAATAGTTCAAGATTGAAAGGAACTCTAGCTAAAGTTTTGAAGTATTTTCCTTTAATTCCAAGATTAAAAAGGATGTATAGGTCCTCAAAGATAGCTGAAGATATGATATGGCATGAGAAAGGTCGGCTAAAATATGGAAAATTAAGACACCCAACAGATGCGAAAAGATGGAAAGAATTTGATATGATGTATCAAGAATTTTCTTCAGACACTCGTCGTGTGAGGATTACCCTTGCTAGTTATGGGTTCAATCCCTTTGGGATTCAGAACAAAAATTATAGCACATGGCCAGTTGTTCTGAGTGTCAATAACTTGCCACCTTGGCATGAAACCACATTCATTAATTCTTTCTTTAATAATCCCTGGAAAGTCTAGTCTAGGAAATGATATAGATGTTTACATGCAACCCTTATTGGAAGAGTTGAAATTATTATGAGATGGTGTTGATTCTTTTGATTCTTATCTTGGAGAGCGTTTTAAGATGCAGTCAGCTTTGACGTCTACCATAAGTGATTTTCCTGCTTATGCTATGTTATCAGGATGGAGCACCAAAGGTTATCTTGCTTGTCCTTGCTGTGCTGAATCCAACCATTCATAATGATGTGGTTCAAGGATATGTTATAGTGGTCATCGTAGGTGGTTACCAGATAACCACCCTTTTAGACTACAAAGAAATTTATTTGATGGGACCAAAGAGAATAATTTTCCTCCAACTCCTAAATCTGGAAGTGAAGCTTTACAAGAACAACGACAACTTCACTTCAAGTATGGAAAATCTTCAAAGAGTCTTACTAAGAAGAGAGGAAGAAAACATATAGATGTCTCCACTAGTACCATTCTAATGGATGATGATAATGCTACCAATGATGATGTGCTATGGAAGAAAAGAAGCATATTTTTTTATTTGCCATATTGGGAACACAACTGTAATGACCTCGCCTCCCAGTAACCCCCAATTAAGGGAGACCAAAAGGTCAGAGCCGTTATCCCAATTAACAGGATCAAAGGTTCAACAATTAATCAGTAATAATTATGAAATTCTACCAAACTAAACTAAAATCTGGTATAAAATAAAATTTTGCATACCTTTTTCAAAAACTTGGATATCTACTTCTATCCACATCTTGGGTCTATTCTAACTAATCCTCCTTTTTACTTTAATTCTTATTTAATTCCACATATGTCACTTTACTATTTGTCCTTTTCAATCTTGTACCTAAAATGCCAATAAACAAAATGTCGGTCAGCATATAGGAATATGTCGGTATGTGGAGACAACAAAAATTTCACAAATATGGCTAAAAATCTAAATATCACAATCAAGTTAATTAACAAGCCAATTTACACTTTCAATGTGACATTCTCCACCGCTTTTTCCCTAACCCTGGAATACCCTCTTTAGGGTTTCTGTTTTGCCATTGACTTAAGGCCATCTTCTCAATCCCAAGCTTGGTACCTGGGGTCACCTCTCATGGTGCCCATTAGTCATGCAACAAAGACCAACTTCTCAATCTTGAGCTTGGTGTTTGGGGTCACCACTCATGGTACCCATGGGTCTTCCCTCCTGGGCTTGACCTTTTTGCATCATCCATCAGGGTGGCATGTAGGTGCGAGAATACACACTTATATTATAATTGTGATAATCATAGTGACTTTATGATTTGTAAGTATGAACATCCAACTGATAGGTTGCATTCAATGTAATTAATCATCTGGAAAACCTTCTGGAAACTAATGCAATTAACCATAATTAACCACATACCTAATTTGTGGATTCAACAAGCTAATAACAATTCCAAGCAAGCAAGTAATCCAAGAAGCAGTTCAACAATCACAAAATTCCTAAAAAGCATATGTAACCTATTTACTACACTTTATCAAGAATCTACTTTATTGACTTGGAAATACTTTCTAGGGTTTCTAATCCAAATTAGGGTTTCATTAGGGTTTATCTACCACTTTTCTCCATTATAACCACAAAACCCTAAAAACATCTCTAGAGGCAAAACCCTAATTATTTAACTTAATCACATTAGAGCCTTTTTATCATGTACTAGTCTTGAGATTAACCTAACATCAGTTTTATACAAAAGATCTCAAATTATTTCTCATTAAAACCCATTAACACCTAGATTAGGGTTTCTAAGCCCATTAATACATATTAACATATCAAAACCCCAAATTAATCTATTTAGCCCACAGCTTATCTTCTTAGACATTCAATACATCTCTTTATTAACAACAAATTAATATGCTTATAGATTATCCATATTAATCATCTCTATTCTATAGAATCATCGAGTTAGGGTTTTTCTCATATTAAAGCATTAAAGTTAGCCACTTTATCTCCTTTTCAAACTAAGATCAGATTCATTCTATAAAACTATTGGAATAAAAAATGATATCTTGAAAAGTAGCTTGTATCTCAAATGTCTGAAAATGATGCTCAAAATGTTGCTCGATTGATTGATTTATTGTTGTATGTGGATGAATGATCATCCCTAAGGTCTAAATAGGAATCTAAAACCTAACTCTTAATGTTTGGATCTATGACTTTGATGTCCAAACTCGACTCTCGATATTGAATATTGAAATCTTGACTCTTAATGAATGATCTTGATTCAAATCCTATAATCACCCTAATTGGATCTTGAGATCATCCTTGATATATGAGTAATGACTTGTGTGTTCCCAAATCTCAAAAATTTGAAATTATTACTATGTTGATTTGCTCAATTTATGAATTAGGGTTAAGCTCCATGTGGACTAGGTTGGGCCCTTCCATTGATTTTAAACATGAAATCACGATGTTGAAATATAATGTTGTCTTGAGTTGTTGAAATATGAAATCTTGATCATGGATGTATAACACCACCCAGGCCAATGTTGAATCTAGAACCCTAAATGTTGGAAATGAAAGTCATGATTTACTCTCGATTTGAAGAACACTATTGATTTGGCCTATAACGTGATCTCTCCAAATTTTGTGATATATAGGATAGTCTCTCCAAAATTTTGACACATGTGATGATACTTCCAAGTTGATGATTTATGTGACTATATGTTGACCATGATGCTCGGTTGCTCAATTTTAGAATGAGATGGATATTTTAATGGTGAGGATGCTTGATGAGAATAGTATGACAATCTTGATGTCAAATGGGGAAACTCAATCTCAATTGATGACTTGATCTAATTTTGGAGACAACATTTCTTTTAAGGTGGGGAGGATGTGATGCTCTAGTTTTCCCACTCACATTAAATTAATGCACATATTGACTCGTTATACACTCTATTATGTTTAGCAACCTCCCTCACACCAAGTTAAATGGTTTGGAACCACTTGATGCTCAATTGATGAATACATTTTAATTAAATATCACTTTATACTCGTATGTGATCTTAATTTGAGTTGTGAACTAAGTAAGATTCTTATAGTGTATCATGAAATTGTAATCCAAGTTTATCTCATTAAATAAACACTTTTTTCTACCAAATGTGTTTCATGATGTAAATAATTCAATTATCTTTCCAATGGCACCCAAATCGCCTCAATCAGATCATCCTAGACTAAGTTATGGAATTTTAAACCTTGGTGATTTAATCCTTGTTTTTAGCTTGTTTAGACCCTAACTAGTCCTGAGTGGGTGCACGACCCAACTAAGGAGGTGCCCCCTTGCATTGTCATGTCACTGATCCGTCACTACTTTCTTTCAACCAATCTCGTGCATTGGATTTAGTTCCATAGATCACCATTCATGATTCAATGACCCACAGTCGTCTTGTTCCTCTGTATGATAACTTGGCACCGATGGCACTGAGCCCCCACCTAACCTTGCTTTTCTGTCACCAATTTCCCTTGTTCTCACCTCTCCTGACAAATTAACACATAAATTCATCTCCCTTTTCTTCCCTCTCTCATTCCCCTCTCCTTTTCTCCTCAACTGTGAACCCTAGCTCATCTTTTCCTTCCTATTCCCCTTCCTCCATCCATGATTCCACCATGGACGACCATGTTGGGTGCCAACTTTCCTCACCTCTTCACATCCTGCTTCTTTCCCTGTTGGTATCCTTATTCTTAGAGGATGGTGGTCTATGCCCTTTTGGTGGCCATGGAGCCCTCTCCCCCCTAGGTTTCATCTCTAGCAAGGGCTCTGATAAGCTGATGTGTGTACCAACGCCTTCTATGCGTAGTAGGCTAGAGATAGGTGATCGTTGTGCACCGTGGGTGGTGAAAGGTGGAGATTGCTCACTGTGGGCGAGCGGTGAGTAGAGTCCCACAACCAGTAGGCAAACAAGGTGCACCAGTGGCAGGGCCAAGGCAACAACATCACATAGGAGCTAAGTTTTGAGCCCATGGATCCCAACAATGACAATAATGTCATATAATCCCCCTTCCTGAGCCCTTGAATCAAGAACCAAGGATGCTGATTGACCAAATAAAGGTGAATATTCAAAAACGTGTATCTTTGCCATGCTAGCTCCAAAAATAGACTTCCAATATACCTAATTGATCAGAAAAATGAGACATTTCGAATTAAAATACTTACAACCCCTATATCAGTTGTCTCTTATTATGATATCTATAAATACATGTTTTTGAAGTCTTTTTAAGATGTTGTGTGCTATTGAATGCATGATCTTGATCTTTTATGCATCAAAACTCGATGTTAGCCTAATCTCAGTATCTTGAACCTCTTTATGGATCAAATTCGAATTTTATTTATCTTTGTACTCCAAATGATCTTATGTTGGTAAAATGACCTAAAAAGTTACTTTTATGTTATATGATACTTCCTTAATTCCTAACCTTGATTGATGTACCCTAAAACCCTATGCTTGACCTAAATTAGTAAATTTTGATGCACATTGAACTAAGATTCGACCTTGTCCATGCTAGCATCATAAATTGACTTGATGATGTATTTTGAACCTTGAAACTGTTGTTGAATGTCAAACCTAATTCACATATGGGTCTCTTATGTCTAATATGATCATATGAACTTATAAATGTATAATCTTACATGCTTTATGGACATTCTTTTCCACTTCTGTGGCTAAATACCCTAATCTTGGCTTGATATGTGATCTAGTGTGCATATTGAGATCTAAGTCTCTAATCTTTTGCAAGTCTTGTATTAATGATCATCCACATTACTTAATGATCTCAAATTAGTATATTAGTGATGTAAATGATACCTAACTCAAGTAGATCCCATATATACTCTAATGGTGACAATCATTCTTGATTATAACTCAAAATGACTAGTTGTGCTAATGTTGATGCTTATGTTGACTAAGCTTGTTCAAAACATATGATTCCCTCTATCTAAGATCATGAAACTCTAATCTTATGATCCTTAATATTAGTTTTATGTTTCACCCTAAGATATAGATGAATCCATGATTTTATGGTGTAACTTGATAATGAACTTGCATGACTAGTTAAGATGTTGAAAACAATGTTGAAGGGAATGAGTACCTAGACTTAGGTGACATATACGACCCCCATGATAATGATTAATGGAACTAATCTTGTTGATGTTAATACAATTGTATTTATTTGAAATGTCAGGATCTTATGATGACCTAAATTGCCAAGATCTAGTCAAAGTAACCACTTATATTCTCTAATCAATGGTTAATCTTTACTCTACTCACAAGGAATGTTTTCTTCTTGACCCTACTATGTTATTGGCTTGTTTGTATGTATGCTCATATGAATGCTTGGCTAGTCAAATAGTTGTTTGAGATACTTGTTCCCTATGATTAGTACATTCATTTTGCTTGATATATGTTGAATAAACCTTGAACATAATTGAACTTGTCCATTATACAAACCTTGTGTACCTGCCTGTATTCTTGGGGTAAGGTCACATCATTAGAAATCTTACTTGAGATGTCAAGATAAGGTGGACCATGTCGATAAAAGGGTTGGCTAATCTTGAGCATTCTTACAGACCCTTCCAATGGGATGTTGGTCAATCTCCATAATATGTTGTTAAGTATAAAGGAGATACACCTAAAACATGCCTTGTATAAAACAATGTCATTACATATTTCACTCTCTAGTTCTAATTCTTTCTTATTATGATATTTCTATACAAAAATCTTTTATATTACTCTTAAAACTTTTTACATGCCTTTTCATAGTGTAGTTAATGATTTAGCATTAATATATTGGGTTTATCAAATTTTTAGTTGCCAAATGAAGATCCACTATACTCAAGGCTCTAAGATTGAGAAATGAATCACCAATGGTTATACTTGAATATAGAAATGGATTCATATCTCTTATCTCCATGTTTAGTATCTTGTTATATCTTACCTTGTTCTTATTTGTGGTTTTATTCATGCATATGTTATGTGATCCAATCTAGGGATGAACACCCAAATCTACTCGCCTTAGTTCATGTAGCCATTAGGAGTGTGGACTTAGGCTAACAAATAGTTCATGACAATAGGAATGTCGAGACCCTTAAACTTATGTGTACTCAATAGAAATTCAAGTTTCCTAGATATAATTATGATGCATTTGTGTGTGTAGTGAATGTAAATAATTAGGACTAAACACATAACCTTAAACTTAAATGATTCATAAAGAGAAGAAAAAGACATTTAAATCGAAGTAACTAGATGCTCAGTGAGAAAGTACTCTAAGAGGTGTCATTTATCACAAAATAGAGGGAAGGAAATCTGGATAGTTTCCATGAGTGGTCAAATGCTCTCAATAATATAGTTAAAATCCACTAACCATTTCTTAAGCATGTCATGGGTGAGATTGAGATACACATTTATTACTAATAAAATCTTGAAAATATATTTTTTCTTTTTTCTTTTTTCTTTTTGAAACACTAATAATTTACTTAAAGGGAACATTTTCATCAAATATGTATAACTATTACAATATTCTAAGAAATTTAAACAGAGCTAGTTTTTATAAATTAAATAGATAATGCACATGATTATACTAAATTATATCATCCTCACTCATATATGTAAGATTAGAGTAATAATATGACACCCTCAAATGTTTATCTAATCCTCTCTAAATACATATTATCGACTACTTTTTCTAATGACTAGCTTCTGGAAACTTTACTGATATGTATATCTACCAAAATATTGTTTTAGTAGAGTGAGCTACTAGATCAATGTGGAGGATGTCACCATCTAGCCAAAACAATCAAGATATCATTAGTAGGAAAATTATAGTAAGTTGCATACAAGTTCGACAATAGAATACTTGAGTAATTCAGTAAATACTACAAATTATGCAACATGGCAGATTGCTAATGGTTGTTGCAAGTAATCGATAAATAAACTTGATTCATTAATGTCTAATTCGTTTCATCAAGACTGGAGCCATATAAAGTGCAACATAATATGTGAAACTAACACAACAAGCTATGTCGCTCTTTGTAAGACTTATAGTGAAGTGGAGAATCTAAATCTACTAAACTAACTCTCAAAAAAGTAATGGGGCTTGCCCCATCCCGACACAATGTCTATGTCATCTAGACAGATAAAGTATTGTCCTCCTATAAACATAGGCACATGGGTAGAAACTTAAAACACTCGAACATGGATATCAACGTGAGAGGGTTTCATAATTCTTATTTCACTAAGTAGTAGTTGAAATAACTATAATATATGGATGCTAATAACCACTAGAATCTTTGGTTAATGTTGGATAACTCTCTAAAATAAGGAGATTGCCTATTGGACTTAATTCAACGTTCCCCCAAGTATATTGAGGCTACATCATCATGAACTCTATCAATTGATATCCACATTAACATCTTAACGAAAACATATCTATAGTTTGATGGTCTTTTTTAGTTTCTTTGACTATTCATATCACTTGTATATATGTGAGTAATAATGTATTTGATTCATTCAACTTTTTTTTGAGTCTTGTATTGTAATTGGAAATCTCAATTTTGATGTATATTACTTGAACGAAATAATCTCATTATGTATGAAAATACCAAAAGCAACTAAGAGTTTATCAAATTGGATTCAGAACTTGGTGTGACCCAAGATTTTTATCATAATTTTTGGATTTTTTTTGCCATTGTAAATTTGGGCCAACTCAAGTTTACCAGATAATAATTATTACTTCTACATATTTCTAGATTATTGGAGTTTCATTATATCATCTTAATATATTATCTAGACTTGAATTTTAATGAATATTTTGAAGTAATAACAACATTAAGATCATAAACATACATAAGAAGTCATTATGATGTTAGATGATAACAAGTACATGTTAATGGGGTTATGTTTTGAGTCATATTTTGTAGTTATGTCACAAAAGAATTTTGAGTGTTAATGTTTAAATCTTTTCATAGACATTGGTATTACTTTTTATTTATATTGTTCATATTATTCAACTGGGCAAGAATTATGATAATACCATCAAATAATTGATACATTATTATCATTCTTTTAATTGTAAAAGGATATCATATATGTATATTTTTGGGATACCATTATGCTTTTCTCATATTGATAACATTTTTAGGTAGGTGTTATAGTATGGTTTTCCCCTTCAAGGATTTTTATTTCTTCTTCGTCCATGCTACAAAACTATTGTTTTGTATGTCATCCTCCTAATTTTTGTTTAAGGTTGTTATGTTCGATTGGTTTTGGTTGTCTTTATTTTGATAACATGTCAATCAAGTTTGTGAGGCTTTCCATTATTTGTTTCTCATGTAATGAAATATAACATTTATCCTTGGTGTGGAGAATAAACATGAGTTTTAGCAGTAAGTTTTGACATGGAGACATCATAAGTAATTTTCACAGTTTCTATTAATGAACTATATGAAGAATATGAGAGTGGTAGTACTTTGTATGTTAGAGACAATCCTCACTGCCTATCTATGTTATTACAAGTAATATCTGTTCCACCATCTTTTCCACTAATTAAGAGCATTATAAATTAAGTTATCACCTCCATTGTCTGGATTTGTTACTAAACACAATGATGGTGAAGTTCCCATTTCACGAATGGAAAACAAAGAAGACAGTGAGGAAAATCTCTATCCTACAACGTCCTAAAAACCTCATGTCCTACACATATTTTGATTCTAAAAGAATTGAATACAACATATTGAAGGAATTTTTATTGATGTCACCTCCTTTTTGCAAAAATCTGTTGAAGGACCATGCTGACATCTTATATGTAGGGAAATGTAAATAGACTTTTTATAAGAAGTAGGAGCTTTTATGAGACTTAAGAAAATCAGTATACAAATATGGTCCACTAATACTATGATAAGTATAGGAAACACATGATCTATATCATATTGCAATGTAGTCTTCTATTGCTTCATGATTTATAAATAGTACAATGAAACAATTTGATTGTAAATATTTTGTTAGAAGCATTATTAATGTAATATATTTTCCAAGCATAAATAAATATATATTGTAAACTATAATGTAAATCCAACAATAAGTAAACTTATTCTTACCTTCATATGTTTGATAAAAGTAGTTTATGCAACTATATTTTACCATTTCAGATTTAAATATAATACTTAAGACTACTTTTTGTATCGCATGACAAATAAAATCAGTTTCAATACCAGAAGATATGACCAATTGTTAGGTACTTGTACTATAAAAAGTAGTTCGTTGGCCATGTAACTAAGTCTAAAAAATAACTTAGTTTGGATGGTTATTTTCAATAAACACTATAATAGATAATATATAAAGGCAAGTATTATCCATATAAAACAACTGGAAAATATTTCTATATCATCTATTGATAAACTTTTACTTACTACATCAACTAGAGTACCTCTAGTTAGAAAAATTTAATGGCAATCGTTTATACTAATATTTTAATATCTAATACTTTTCTATCATTGAAGTGGTTATCTCAGAATTTTCATTGTGTAACAATGGTTGTGAAAGTAGGAAGATTGCAACTTGCATTGGGATGAGTTACTGAAGTACATTGGTTTATCTACATAGTGTATGTGATAGAATGACATTGTTTTCTAGCCAAACAACAATATGAGGGACAAGTATTGGTAGGGGTTAACTGTGCTAATGTTGAGAAGTTGAGCATAAATTCTACCATATATGATTGTAAAAGTATGGCATTACTAGTGAGTGATGTACTCTAAAAAATTAAATATCATGAATCCAATTGCCTAGATATGTACTTGTAAAAGTAATGTGAAAACTATCATACTATGACCTAGGGGAAGGTACAAGAACCTATAATAATCACCTTTTTATGTAGTTTTGTGAAAATACTTTGTATTGAATATAGCATTTATCAAATTTTTATCAACTTATTTTTGTATGTTTTGATCACACTGTTTTTTAATATAGTGTATGTATATCATCATATGTTGTAAAACTCTCATCTTTCTAATTAAACATTCTAAGATGATAGAAGAAGGAAAACATGGTATATATGAAATAGATATGCATGAAATATGGAGCATTGTTCTTATTCCATATACATGAATTATCATTTCATTATAATATACAACTATTTTTATCATTGATATCACCATTTTTTTGTATAAAAGTTGGGTAAGCTGATATTGAGTTGAAACATTGTTTGTTAAGAAAAATGACATAAATCACAGGTTTTAGGAATTGGAAGTAAGACAATGAATGGAAAGAGAAATGAATATGTTTTATAAGATGGCTATGTTATGAAATATAAAAAGGGATGATTCTCGTCTAGTTTGGGTTTAGTATATTTGTCCTTTTAACATCTTTTTGTAGAGGAATATTTAAGCATCTATTTCATGAAAAAGTGGGTTTTTAAGGAGTCTAAATACAACATTTATTGAAGAAAACCCATGTCAATAAGATATAATCCTTTCCTAATAATAGAAACTAATTCAATGGAAAATGGAAGATAAAAACTTATCTATCTTGGAACTCCAACTACTATAAATTATGTTTTTGTGCCATACTAAATAAAGAACATAAATTAATATAAATTAACTAACAATCACATAATTATGAGCCAATTAGTCATTATATGGAATTTGATTTACATTTGCTTCTCATTTTCAATGTATCTGGCAATTAATGTTAAAATTCAACTATTGCTTATATTCACGTGAGTAAGTCGTGATCATCACTAAAGTTCCATTGTTTATTTTTCAATCGTCCAATTTTTTCAAAAGTAAACCATTATCCATTAAAAGTTTAGATAGTTCTCGTATCAAGAAACATAATATATCTGATAGATGTGTTGCATAAGAGAAAAGTTTAAATCATTTTTTCACAGTAGAGGCAATTTTTAAGAGTATTTTAAAAACAACTCAAGGTCAATGATTTTCTCATAGAATGAATGTCACATAGTGTAAATGGAATGATTTGCACAAAATATGTCCATATTAATCATATATTTTGGTGTTTGGTGAATTTTTTACTAATATTTCATAATTTTCATAAATTTACACCATTCTTAATAATATGCTAATAAATATAGATAAATGATATAAATAGAAGTTTTTACACAACTAAATAAAGAATATCCTTGGGAAACATAAACATAACTAGTATTTACTTGGATTTATTATCCATTAATGAAAATTATTAAAGTGATGCTTTGTGTAACTATATAACCAATTATCTAGATTATTTCCTTATGAAAAGAATCAATATTTTAATTTTTGCAATTATTTATAACGTCTATAATTAATTTCTATTCCGTCCTACTTAAATATAAAATATTTGAAGAGATAAAAAGTTGAAATATTGTACCCAATGTGTTACATTAAGATATCTTCATTGGAGAATAATTTATCAAATTAAATACATAAGGAACTTATGTATTGGCATCAAATTACATTGATACTGAGAATCACTTTATATAGAATGTAAAAATTCCTAGCAAATAGTAGAATACCATTAAAATATGTCCTTTTTAATGTTGATACCACATAACATAGAAGTAAACATTATACTTTTTTTAGGTTCATGTGTGACCACTAATTTAGGTGATGAACAACATGCCTTTTATTAGATAAAATCTAATTGTGGAAATTTCCTTATACATATTATCATGTATCTTGTATTTTCCCCAAAATTGCATATGGAAATAATATTCATTTTTGTCAAATTGGGTATGCTTTGTTACAATTTTTGAATTCATATATGTATATATAATAGAGCATTGTGTCACAAATTGATAAACCATTGGTCTTTGAGGATATGGTATTTTGGTTTATAGTCTAGAAAATTGTTCTCAAATACTTGTTTTAAAAGTTTATCTATATAAATGGGGTGCTAAATTTAATAAAAATGTCCACACAACAAGGTTTTTTTATTGTAATAAATGAACACAAACAACATTATTACACATCTAGCTAATCATATTCACACTCCCTATGTCGTTGCAACTTATGAAGTGTCAACCAAATACTACATAACCCATCCACCTTCAGTGACATGATGATCAACTACCCCTAGTGAAATCTCTATTGTTAGGGAAAATAGACTACTAAACTCTCCTAAAAATTCATCAAGGGTTACTAAGTAAGTAATTCAAACTACAAAAAATCAAATTAATGAATTAAAAAAATAAATGAAAAATTTAGAGTAGGTTTTCATAAAACCAAATCCATACTAGTTTCATGTCGGGAACTTAATTGGACTCTTTACTATTGTGGATAGAGTTACAACCACACTTGTGATGACACGCTCCCCCAACTATCTTCAGTTGAAGGCAAACTATAGGGAGAAGGATCATCATCTTATTTTTTCAAGATCAAGACATTAAAGGTAACAACTACTTTTAATCATAAACTTATTTGATACAAAAGTATGCAAATTTTGCATCAAAGGAGCTTACATAATCTTCCAATATGAAGATAACACATGAGAGAAAACATTATTACTACAAGGAGGAAGATATCTAAAATTAATATCTAACTAATCCTCCTCATGACGTTATCTTTTTTGTCTTTAATACACTCATCTAAAATTGCATATCATCAACTTTTAAATAAGATAGCTACCTAAAATGCTGACAAAAAAATAAGTAGTCAATATATTACATTACTATGTATATGTGCTCATAGAAGTGTGTGTATATGATTATAAATATATTACTCATCATTCAAATGATTGGGGAATATGAACTTGCATTTTCTTTTATATAATCTAGCCCATTCTAGTCATGAAACCTTGGTTGTAATCATTTCTCTATCCATCATTGTACTTAGCCGATCTACACCTCAGTATCTCTAACCCTGGGTTCAAATAATCATTGCATTTATTTTGTGATACACATAAGCATTACATTGAACCATAATGATATAAATATCCAAGCAGTTTAATAATAGAATCAATTATTGAAAAAATATTGAAAATCATCAGAAGTTGATATGCGTGAGTATTCATAAATTAATCGCACACCCTTTTCATGAACAATATGTGCAGTTGTACTTAAAGTACATCATATATGTATGTAATACAAACCATTAACATTCCATTAGTTAGTGAGTATGTATACACTAGGGTGACCATGTATTTATATGATTTACATAAGATTCTAGTCTAGGTCTAGATCCTATAGGACATGGTCTATGATTGATTGTAAGGTTAGGTTTCAAAATGCTAATTGTCATGCTCATGGAACTAATGAGTTTGAAACCCTAAATTTTCATCTTTCATTATTATTCAACATTATTAGATTTATTTTAAAAAATAAGTGTCTTTAATGAATTCAACACTCTATTAATCAAAACTATGTTGACCTATATTCATTACCTTATATTCATGCATTGTTACATACTTTTTGAAGTAGGATCAAAATTAGGCATTTAATCCATTTTATTTTAAATATATGATTTTTTATCAGTTTGGTATATGAATTTATTATATTTCAATCTACCAACTATTTATATTATATTTTTACAACAAACATATATTAACCAATTGAACCTAACACATCAAAAAATATAATCCAATTATCTTTGACATGAGGCCGAGTCCCAGCCAATAAGTCAATTCCACATTTGCTCTCATTCTAAATGCAATCTATCCCTTTAGAGGCATCATTGTGCATAAAAACTGACTTGGTTGGTCAAGCGATTTGAGGGTTGGTTTGTAAATCCCATGTACAAAATGTGAAGAACCCGACCATGGAGTGACACTAGAGATTGATGGCAAGCTGTTGGATTTACTTGTCATGGCAAAAGCTACCTTTGAGTCTACCAAGCTTCACTAATCTCGGCAAGAAGTACATGATCATCAAGGGTGTTCCAGAGAGGTGATGTGATGGTTAGGTTGATTAGTAGAAATCAAAGGTATGAAGTGGAAATAAGACCTCATGAATTGCATTTATGTATGCACAAAGAGGTTCCATGAGTGTGGGATAAAGTTATTCCAGAACTTAGCAGTACCATAACCTTTAAATCACAATCTTGGAGTTTGTCTCATCAACACATGCAAATGGATATCGAAGAAGTATATTCTACTATTCGTATGACATTTTGAAGATCCTATATCCTCCACCAGTCCCGCATGGTGCCTTAAACCAAAGAAATTGGCTAAAAGTGTGAGAGACTTTGGGGTCGAGGGTGTGGGTTACTAGGAAGGATGTTAAGTTCGGTGACATGTTTAGGGGAGTTTGTAGGTAAATAGGGTGTTTCCATACATTGTTTGAGTCACATTTTCACTTTAGGATGCATTATATAGGAAAGTGGTTCATGATAGAGGCAATTTTCAGATAGCTCTAGGTTTCTTTGATTTTGTGGAATTTGACAATATAGACATACTTAATGATAATGGTA
Organism: Alisma plantago-aquatica; assembly: GCA_963693085.1. NCBI lineage: Eukaryota > Viridiplantae > Streptophyta > Magnoliopsida > Alismatales > Alismataceae > Alisma > Alisma plantago-aquatica. The sequence continues at coordinate 996,539,769 of OY856413.1, read as the reverse complement.
AGTTTGGGGGTTTTGAGTCCAATGTGATCTCTGAAGAAGTTAGAGTCCTTATCAGGTGAATATGAGGTTTAGAAAGTTGCATGATTGTGGAGGTTGTTATGATCGCTTCTTTTCAAATGGAAAGGGGAGAGTCTGGGTAAGGGAGATGGCTCCTTGTCCTCAGTTCCACTATAGTCTGTGAGTCCTGATTTGACTGGACTCTCTCTATTTTCCTTACTTACTATTCTCATTAATCAAAACTCCAATTTCAACAAAAAATGTTGTTGGCCACATTTAAGATATAATAAATCCCAATTTTTAGGATAAGTTTAACATTACAATTGTCTTTCATTAGGGAGAAGAAAAAACCTTAAGTAACTTCTTATTTAGCCAAAACATGACTTCTAGGAAAATTTTAGGTAATTACATAGTTAATTATCTTAGTCACAAGATAACTCAAAGTCTTCTAGGTGTTTCCATGATATAATAACTTGATTATCAACCCACTTAAATTATAATTGATACTTAATATTGGAACAAAATATTGAATTTTTATGTTGTATGCTAAGGCCCCATTCATAAAACCAAAATTATTCCAATCAGGCTTTAGTTGGGATCCTTGGGCTCATGTCTTGAATGTAGGCCTTCTAGTGGATCCACAAGCATCAACTAATTTTTAAACATAAAATAAAGGTTTGAAACATTGATGCACATGATTTCTCTATCGAAATTGGGGTTTATTTAGGCATGATTTCATGAGAATGTCTCTAAATTTATCTATCTCATGAACATTTTTACTAAATTTCCCAAAACAACTCTTGTGCATCAATTTCCATTTTATATGCATTTGGCCCAAAATATCTTTATTTTATCATTTGCCTTATTCATAACTACTTTATTGTTGACTTGACTGAGCACAAATAGAGACATTTTGGTGTCACCAACTTGTGTGGATAGAACCAATGTGAGAAGGAGGGAACACATGATAGGAAAAGAAGAATCAAGAAGAAAGAATGGGAATCATCAACAAAGATTTTTAGTGTCATTGACCTAAGTTGATGGCACCAAGATCTCAAGCCCTAAACCACAACAAATTGAAGATTTTAGTGGCACTGACTGCCATGTAAGTGGTGCCGAAATTCATTTGACGACCATGATTTAAATAAGATATATTTAACAATTTTTCATAAAAGTGGTGCATTGATTCATCCAACATAAGCCCAAGGGGGTAGCCACCAAAAATGTCATCTTACATTTGATATATCATCTTCCATCTAGAATGTGCTTATTGGAGATACCTAGTCATCCCAATGGGAACTAGAGTCCAAGAAGAATGAGATGAGAAGGCATGGAGCAAAGTGCATCCTCACGCCTCAGATGTAATGACACCATTACCTGGCAACCCCTGATTACAGAAGTCCAAGAAACTAGAGTTGTTATCCTAAATATAGGATCAAATGGTTTTGCACATAATAAAAAATAATAATAAATTTTACTAAACTGACTAAACTCAATATAGGATAAAAAAATCTCTTTCCAAACTTTACAAATTTGGGTTCTAGAATTTACCGAGAAATAAATCATCTAACTATATCCTCTGGGCCTTACTTCATTTATTTGATTTCAATGTCTTCTTTCTTTGAATGTCCAAATTTCTAGGAAGATTATCCTAAAAACATCGACAATCAAAATGTCGGTCAGTATGACAAGTCATACTAGTATGTGGGGAAAAAAACCTCACAAGTATTGATAACAACATAATTCAACAATTAATGTTTAACAAAACAAATTTAACATTTTCACCATGACTACCCAATCTAGGTTTCACCACCCTCTGTCATAACCCCTCAGGGTATCAAACTACAATATTCATAGTCTTCTCCTATCCAAGAGGATGACTTCATCATCTCTCCCCCTGTCTAGGCGGGTGACTTCTCATGTACCCCCTATCCAGGCTAGTACCAAAATATGCCTTCCCCCATCAAAGCGGATGGCCATTCCATATATAGATCCAGAGGTGGCCTAGATTTGGGCTAGTCATGTTCATATGTAATGTGATAGTCATATTCACTTTAAAGTTGCATGCAATGAAATAAAGAAGAAAGCATATAACTTCAACCATGCGAAGAAATCTCTGAGAAACTACATGAAACTACAATGGATAATCTTAGGCGTAACCACATACCTGACTAAGGAGAATTTATAGTCCAAATAGGAATAAGTAGAATTAATCACACAATCAACCAAGCAAGTCAACCTGAAATTCAAGGCATACACCCATGTGTCACTACATGACTCTAAATCCTATCAAACGACTGACTTTATTCTCAAGTTAGGTTTTTATGTCCACTTTCATATGTCATTATCCATATTACCCCTTTGGTCCAATTATTACTCCTTTCCACTTTCTTAATCCATAAACTCTACTTTAGGTTCCATACACATGATCGTGCTACAAAAAGGAGCCTTTTATACAAAAGTCCCCATCTTTATCCTTTTAAAGTCAAATTAGGGTTAGAGAGATGAAAAGATGAATATTTGGCACTGTTATATTTATTGGGTTGACAAACCCTAATTTCCATCATTTAGTACACCTTTATGCATTAAAACCCCTAATCCTTTAAATCTTGGATTATGATGCTCTTATGAATTCAAATTGTTCTTTTTGTTTATAATAGATCAATCTTTGACTAATAACATCAACTAAGTTCATTAGATTCATCAATACTCAAAAATTAGGGTGTTGATCCATTTAATCACTTTAAAGATAGAAACTTTGAACATTTTTCAAATGGGAAGTAGGTATAGGTCAAGATTATATTTGTATTGAATTCCTTGAGCTCTCCTTATCAAAATTCATTTATTATATGTCTTGATTTGAGCTACCAATAATTTATTATGATTATTCCTAAATATATACCTTTGAGCCAATATATTGATGCCTCGTCAGCCTTCAGCCTCTCATCCTATTTTCCACATTGTCCGAGCTCACTGATAGACCCCGACCACGTACATGGCTCACTCTAAGAAAGTGGGGTGTCAAGCCTCAGCAGAATACCTATTCTGACTTCTCAACCTTGGGCTTGGTCTTGGACACCATGGGGGCATATAGCTAGTTTCTCATGTACCCTTTCTTCAACCTCGAGAGACAACCCCTGTTTGTGATGCAAGGCTAGGATACGGTCAACCTCATGGTTGACTTTGAGATCCAACACATCGGAGTGCCAAGCGATGGAATGAGAACTCCCTCAAGGCTACCCCAACTAGTTGGTAGTCTTCGATTGAGCTGAGGTGAACCGAGAAGGGATGATGGTGGATCATCCTACAGGTGGAGCACAGGGAGGAGAAAGGAGAGAAGAGCAGCATTTATGTTAAGAAATTGGAGGCGAGGAGGGTTTCATCGAGTCTCATAGAGCATCGTGGATGAGGTTCAGATCTCCCAGGGGGTTGTTACCCTCATTTATAGGTCGGGCTTCAGAGGGTTGGGTGCCGACTTGCCCTTCAATTGGGGAAATATTCAATGGCCTTCAAAGGTGGGTAGATATAGGGTCGTTTGGGTTCAAAATCATCTCCCTCAGTGGATGGGAGTGCTACCTTTCCAAATCAGTAGCTATGGAGAGAGAGAACTGTGAGAAGGTTGCATTTTACTGTATTCGTTTCCAAATACGGTTGAAGGTAGGAGACAAGTGGTTCAATGTTGGATTAGGGAACCAACGGTCCAAAAAACTCACGCATATTAAAGGGTCAGATTATGTGTTATTTACAGAAAAGGATATATTCATGACATTTATGATATTTCCATGGCAATCGAGTCACTTTATGAAAACTTGTTAAAATCATATATCTCTCTGCGTTTATCTTTTTAATTCCAAATTTAAAGCAAAGTCCATTATGTCTTTATCTAACTATGGGCAGAGTTTGAGACCACAAATCTAAAACAAAAGATGCTTTTCTTATCATGCAAGTCATCCACTTATAAGGCATATATTATGCATTTAAAACATATGTTTTCTCTTTCTTTCTTTTCCATCCTCTTAACTTCATTTTTTCTAGATATTAGAAGGCAAGGGAAATCGAAAGTCATCCTATTGTGGCTACCTATATCACTTTCTAGATAATTTCATGTTTTTCTTAAACAAAACATATGTAATTTATTTCCTTCTTGCCTTTTCCTTTATTATGGGTTTTTCCTTTGTCCATTATCCTTTAACACTTTCATTGACTTATCACAATAGGGAAAAGCACAAAATTCATTATTCAAGACAATTTTGTAAAGGAATCCAAGTTATAAAATAATGCACAGAAATTGTCAACCAAACCCCTTTTTATTAAATAATTGCATAATGGTACAACCAAAATTGAGATTATAACATCAGAAGAGCAATCTAACATCTGAGAACTACTTGATTGTAGTGTTCTTCAGAGTGGATCTTACTTATATTGTTTCATAGGGGTTTTCTATGATTTTCTCTTCCCCCTTCCCTTATAGTATTTCATGTAAATCTAGCATGATTGGCTAAACCCTCAATCACTAAGACCCCAAAGTAGCTTGGTGTTAACTCTATGCATATTTCTATTTGATTCATTACCATATATTTTTTCTTTGGATTTTGATAACTAAATTGCTTTGTTACCATATATATGCTTGATCATCATCATATGTGTTGGGATATTATTTGTTGCTAGTGTGGGATTAGTAGGTATAAAAGTTGTTATCATGACAGTCAATAACGATGCTACAAAAGTGGGATAGCCACTGCAAAATATGTGTCCAGAGATAGATCTTGTCACTTTTGTTTTTGTATTAATTGTGTGTTATGCTTCAAAAGTAGATAGTACAAATTACAAATGCTTAATCCACAAAAGCAAGATTACATTGTGGTGAAACTGGCGTCTGAAGAATTCATTAATATGATCTTTCACTTAATTTCATGTCCTACACTTTTATTTCACGTTCTTAGTTTAAACAACCAATCAAACAATTTTTCCTAAGCCTATGTGATCTTTTTAGTTAGTAATAGTTTCTAGTAAGTACCAATTCACTGAGATTGACACTTGAACCTCTTTGAGTCCCTTTACTAATTTTATGTGTACCCTGGTAATTAGAGTGCACACTTAATTTGTGCCAAGTTTTGGGCACCTTTTCTAGGAAATTGGCAATACTAGCACTATGAGTGCTAAAACATGCAACTATAGGATATTTTTCTTTTTCTTTTTGTCACTTTCATTTTTTAGAAATTAATTTCACAATCTTGTTGTTACTTTTGGTTAGTCTCTTGTTATTGTTTTTAGTATTCTAATTTTTAGGTCCTTGCACATGGTTCATACAAGAAGCATGGATTAACTTGATTCTTCATAGTTATCATTGATTGAGACATATTTTGAGATTGAGAAGGAACAAATGAATATTCTAGTTGAAATCATTTACCAAGTTGAATACATTTTTAACCATGGCGATGATAATGAAGATGTGGCAGTTTTAGATGATAAGAAACCATATGGGAGAAGATAAAGGCATCATCTATCATGGCACAGTAAGGTCCCATTAGGCAGTTGGAAATCAATGTGGGAACCTAGAAAAAAAGATCTAGGACTTGTTAAAATTATTCAAGTCAGAAACATTCCATGAGCACAACAGTGAAGACCTAATCTAACATATAAACTATTTCACTAAAAAATTGTGATACAATAGAGTTATATTGCATCTGTACAACAGTTATCCACCTAAAACAATTTCCTTATTCTTTATTAGATAGGGAAAATACTTGGTTCCTTAGTCTACCCTTTCAGTCCATAGTTTTTTTGGATGATATGATACATGCATTCTTTAAGAAATACTTTGCCCTCAGAAGATGAATGATCTTTTTGGAAAAGTCTTTGTAATTAGGAATCATGCAGGTGAATCCTATTTAGAGGCTCAACAGAGGTATCAGAATATGTTGAGAAAATTACCACACCATGAAATTGATCTATAAGGACAAACCAAGAATTGTGGCTTTCATACAGGAGAGAGAACCACCCCTGATAGTGTAGGTTCAAGATTCTTTTTGAACAAAAAGACATCAAAGTTCCATGAGATCTTGATTAATATGGCCGGAAATCAATCTTGTGGAGAGGAACATGAGTATTTTACCTCAAAAAAAAAGTGTTAAGCAACCACATGAGTGTATGTGTCTAAAAGCTCTAATGGACCAATTAGAAAAGAGGTTAGTAAAGAAGACCCACTCATCTGAAGTAGAAGAGGATGAATGCAAGTACATACAACAACCTAATAGGATAAATGAATTTTCATGAAGTACTAACCCAAAATTTTTATGGAGATATATGAATAATTGATATATGAATTCACATGTGCAACAACATCAAATGCATCAGCAATATGGCCCTTGAAAATTTTATCATGATCAAGGCTCAAAGCAAAAAGATTGTTCGGGAAACATTCTTGAAAATTTTATAAACAAAATGGATTCATTTATTGATGAATCTAATAGGAAGAAGAAAAACATGGGAGATCAAATAAGAAGTTTAGGAACTCAGATATCACATATGGCAACAGTTGTTTTAGACTTGAAGAACAAAAGACATCATTTTTTTCTCTAGCAACACAGAGTGGACACACAAGCCCTAGTAGGCTGAAAGCATTTCTTTCTATAATTATAAGGGATATGTCATTGGAGAGACTTCACATTCATCCATTTGACTTATTGTTCTAGACTAAGAGAAGTGTGTTTCCTTTTGCAGTAAGAATGCTTGTGCAACAAAAGAGACTCCATATTAATATGACCTGCAACACATGTAACTCTTCCCACCACGAATCCCTTTTCCCAACAGCTTTTATGGAAGACCTGGGGGAACAAGTACTCCTAAAAATGTTCACAAGAGAGCTCATTAGATGATGTAACAACTTACGGAGCGGCGAAGAAATTCTAGCCACTTTGGTTTTGCAATGGGTTTCTCCAAAATATTTCACCGCCACCATGTCTACTACCCTAGTTCTAGGGCATGTTCCCATGCAACAAGAGAAGGTGAAGGTTCTACTTAGTGGTGGACCAATCATAGTCAATAAGAAGTCACCTACACTTTAGAAGGGGAGAATCCCCTAGAAGGTCTAGTCAGGACAAATTTTGTGGTAGGGGTGGTGTTGATTCAAACTTAGGGAGGAAGACCGCTAAGAAGATATATATTCCTCCACATCAACACACCACAACTCCATATCCAACTACATGTGCAATAAAAGTTGTTTATTTTAACAGTCTGAAGTCAAGAAAGAAGAAAACTAAATTCCAAGAATTTCCCTACATCTTCAGGAAGCTCCAAATCAATATTCTACTGGTGGAGTCCATTTAGAAATATCTAGGATATGGCAAGTTTCTAAAGAAGATCATCACTAAGAATATTAAGATTAAAGTAGAATTAAATAGAGTGATGAGTCAAATTATTCAATAGAGGCTTCCACCAAAGAGGATAGACATAGGATGCTTCAATATATACCATGTTCTATTAGCAATAATAAGTTCAAAGAAACACAATGTGATTCAGGGGTGAGCATCAATGTGATGCCCTTGCTACTTCCAAACAACTTGGATTTAGGGAGCCTAAAAAGACTAGCATGATGCTACAACTAGAAGATGATCCTAATGTTACATCCTTGAGGATCTTTGAGGATGTGCTAGTCAAAGTAGACAAATTTATATACCAATTTGATTGTTTCATGATGGATATATCCAAGAAATGAAGGGGTTATAATTACTTTTATGGTGATCATTTCAGGCCACAAAAAGTGTGATTATGGGTTGGGTCACAAATATATGACACTCGAGATTGATGATGACATGGTGGAAATTCGATTGGAAAATCACTCTTCCTGACCCATTCATGATAACTCAAGATAGAGGTGAGAATCATGTCGAGCCTATGACTCTAAACACATGTGCTTGGTGGGAGGCAACCCACATGTCTTTATTCTATTTTTAGCATTTAGTAGATTTAGTTTTTCACTTTTATATTTGTATTTGTTGCTGAATTCTGATGCAACATGATGATGCAAGTATAAAAGGTACCTTAACATGTTTATTCAGTGTCCAGGTTCGTAGTAAGATCTTGGTACCACCTATTCTAGAGTTAGTGGCACCACAAACTCTAATTTTTAAATGTATAGGTTAGTGAAGAGAGAGTTTGAGGAGGTTTTTCCAAAACCACTACTAGAACCAAGCAATTTTTCCAAACTACACAGTGTGACCTCTCAGGCCATCTGATCCAACATAGTTCACCAGCACATTCTACCTACAAAATGCTAACATGTCGCATGGAACATTACATCCCCCTAGAGCCTAGTCATCTTGTATCGATGTTCCATATTTGAGTTTTGTTTTGATTATGAGGACATTATAGAATTGAATCTTAGGGGGGACAAATTAGAATTTACCATACATTCATTGTATCTTGCATCTAAATAACTTAATTTTCTATTCTTTTATCTTTATTTGCACATTAGTTTTATTATCATCGTTTCTAGCTAGTTCGTGTCTTTTTTTTCATTTTCTAATATTTTATCCACATCTCTCTAGATAAAAAGTTCAATTTAGAAAAAACACTCACATGAATCCATTGAAGTATTGGTTTTTGTGAATCCTTATCCTTAAATTTTGATTTTTCTTGTTTAAAAGAACATGATGAATTGAGTGTTTTATTCAAGTTAGACACATATGTGGTGAACTTAACATCTAATTATACCCTTGAATTTCAATGAAGATAGTGTTTGAGTATAATCTAACCAAACATTAGTCTGATCTTGTATGTTAATTCAAGAATAGCTTTTCAATCACCTAGATACATGAGTTTATAGAAGAGAGGCATATCATGCTTAGAAAAAGAGTGTGTTTGTCAATCACATGTTCTCATACACTTACATTCCATATCATTTCATCACCACCATAGACTACATACATAATTCAAATCATTTTTCCCTCTTTGATTGCATTCCATTAAGATATGTAGCATATACACACACTAGAAAATATAAACACATATGCATGTGTAGTTCATTCATATAAGTTAGTTTTCATAGTTAATGTTCCATATAGTCACATTATACTTTACCCGGCCAGTGTGGCTCAGGTGGTTCGGTCCGACTTATCCTCCCTGGGGGACTCGGGTTCGAATCCCCCTGAGCGCACTGTAATTACCAACTCCTTGGTTCATCCGGGCTCTGGCACCTGTTTGAGGAGGAAGGGGAGCATGGTCTCCCTAAGACTAAAAAAAAGTGATCACTTATAATTGTTAACAATATGCATTAATGCAGTGACATTACACTTTGAATTTTCCATTAAGGTGTAATTTATGTTTTTCTACATCTTTTATGAGTGTAGGGAGAAAGAGAGCAAGATATATCCTTAATCATCTCCAAAATAAAATAACAAAGCCTTAGATTAAACATCATTTATGTAAAACTAGTTAAAGGTTTGAAAAGAAATTTAAAAGATAAAAGGAGAATGGAGGAAAAGGATGAAGAAAGAAACATATTATATATGTCTTGTATAAGGAATAAACTTGTATCAGCTTCACTCATCATTAGGATGAGGCATCCACATCATCCATAAGTTCACCATACATAATACTCAATTGGATACATTGATTTTCACCTAAATCCTTCACGTAGGTCCATCATTTTGTTCTCTTTCATAAATGACTTGGATTATGTGATATTTCTATATCATGAAACACATTCCATCAACCAATTGTTCTACTTAGTAGGCCACCAAAAAAGAAATAAAAATTCTCTTCTTTGAATCTTATTCAAGGAATTTTATCCATTTAGATGAATACTTTTTTGATAGAGAATTGCAGGTAGGGAGATCTTGTGACACACTTAGCATAAATTAGAATTTCCATGATATCTCTGTGCTTTAGATACGTAAGTGTTAAGTAGTCTAATTTTGATGTTTTACTTTTCATAATAAGTACCTTGGTTACTACTTGTATGCTATGTGGCTTGAAAGGGAAGTTTGGGCCTAATAAGTTAAGGATTATTAGAATAACTGAATTCACATATGTGTATCCCTTTTGACATTTTCAAACAAATCAAAGTATTATTTCTCGAGGGTGAGCAATATTAAAGATTATTGGATTATATGCAAATGATTTCTCTACTAAAATTGGGGCTTTGTTAGGCATTGTTTCTCTCATATTTATGTGTTAACATTTTTTCCTAAATTTCATTAAAATATCTCTTTTGCATCAATTTAACCAATTATATATATATTTCACCTAAAATTGCTTTATTTTATCATTTGCCTAATACAGTGTTGCTTTATTTCTAACTTGACCAAGCACAAACAAAGGCAAGTCAGTACTACCAACTTGTCTCTGTGGCACTGACCGGAGAAGGATGGGAACCAATAATAGGAAAAGAAGAATCAAGAAGAGACAAGGGGATGCATCACAAGGATTCTTGATACCACCAACCCAAGTCGATGACATCGAGATCAGAAGCCCTAAACTATAATAAATTGAAGAATTTGATGGCATTTCCATTTGTCTGATGACTAAGATATAAACAAGATGTACTTGATTCTTATTCAGAGAAATGGTTCCCTAATTCTCCTTATATAAACCTAAGGAGGAATCTAAAAATAGATGTCATCTTACATTTGATATCTCATCTTGTATGTGTAATCTCATCTACGGAGGCACCTAGTCATCCCAAGGGGGACTAAGTCCAAGAAGAAGGATTGGAGAAGGTGTGGATCAAGGTGCTTCTCGACACCACAAAAGAGCAATCAGACAACTTGCAAGGTTATTTAGAGGGCATCGTCCTTATCTTGTGTTATAAGATATGTTTATGAATTTATCTTCCACCTTTCCTTAGAGTGATTTCATGTTGAGTGAGAGCGGCTAAACCCTCATTCTTTAGGAATTGGAAGTAGCATGATGATAACTATATGTATGTTTTTATTTCAATCTAATATATTCTTACTTCAAATATTATTAACAAAAATGCTTTATTTCCAGACTTATTCTTGATCACCATGGATATGCATTTAACTATTAATTAATGTGGGAGAGGGATTAGCACCATCATAGTCAATAATGAGTTGCAATAGTGAGCTAACCATTGTGTTGTATTTGTCCATATAATACCTTATCATTTATCTTTCCATATTAATTATATAAAAGTGGGTGCTTGATTAGGATAAACAATGTGATATGCTAAAAAAGAGGGTAGCACAATATACATATGCTTAATATTATAAAAGCAAGGCTTATAGTATTAATCAAATAGAATGCATGCATAGGTTTCACTGTGGTGAAATTGATACTTAAAGAATCCATTAATTTGATCTTTTATCTAATTTACTTTCTCACAAATTTATTTCATTTTCTTAGTCTAAAGAACCAGTCAACATTTTTTCCTAATCCTAGCTGATTTGTTTTAGTTAGTAATAGTTTCTATAAAGCCCGAATTCATTTATTTTGACATTTGATCCTCTTTGAGTCCTTTTACTACTTTGACACATACACTTGCATTTACAACACACACTTATATCATGTCATACACTATAGTATCTCTAATGTATTAATATATAGACATATTTTCTTTATATTATTTTATTCACTTGAATTAAAGATTTTATACAAGTCTAGGGTTCAAATTCTATAATAAAAGTCATGTTATCTAACTCATTATTCCACTTTTCTCTTTACATCATTTTATTAAAATAGAATTAAGACTTCCAAATTTTGAGGTTTTTATAACATTTTTCATGGATAAAGGTGAAGTACTCATGTTTGATACAAAGATGAAAACATGCAATGAGCTTTTTTAAGTGGGTCAAGGATCAAAAGTAGCACCTATCTTGTAATAGTTGTAGGATTCCACACATAATTAGTCAAAATATCCACTATGGCAAAGAACCTCTTAAAGAAAAGTTCTAACAAAAAGCATGTCAAAGAACATCATGTTAACATCTAAAATTTACAAAATGTGCTTCAAGAACATATGGAGTAGGAGACATTAGTTATGCGCCTCAGTGGTTCATAAGTAAGATCATTCAAAAAATTTTGATCATTATGGCTCAATTTTTATCACAATAATATTTTATCAGAAAGAACATACTTTTAGATCACATAAGATAGGGAGTAGATGGTTCTATGTGAAAAGTATGTCTTTGGGATTTATATGCTACAAAATCTACTTTATGATCATGTAGAATGCAATTGCAAGATTCCATCATAGTCTCATCTGTCCAATTTTGGTATGTTAAAAATATATAGATGGTGCATTTATACTTTTGGTTAGATCTTGTTGTTTTCCCAACAATATGTAGACTAGATGTTCATATTCTTTTTTTTGGCCCACGGGTTTTGTTGAAAAATGAATTATGTTAATGACAAATTAAAGTTAAAATAATTTATGAATTAAATCAAGATATACGACCAACTTGAAGATGAGAAAAGATTTAGCAATGAACTATTGGCATAACCCTATTTACTAAAATCAAGTAAAGAGGCACAAAAGGTTAATTTTGAGTCATTGAAATCAATAAAAATATATTAGGTCCATGAGGAATTTCCATATGAACATCAAGGTATGTAAATATGATTCAATTTGATATGTACCAAATCCAACCGAACATAAGAATTTTTAATAGAACTATGATCAATTATTGTCACCTGATACAATAATCGCTATAATTATATTAACTTTAACACTAAGAAATCATATACCCTATATAAATGTATCCTCTTGATGAACATGAAAAATGGTTTGTAATTTTTGCACTCTTAGTTCACAAGAGTTTATAGCCTCATGACACCCCATTAAGAAAGAGACCCTTCTTCTTACCAATAAACTTTAACACCTCATCTCCTACCCTAAAAGAACTAGATAAAAGACATAGGAGAAGAATATCTATGTCCATCTTGGACAACGTTCAAGCAAGGTAGATTTAGTCCAACCATAATGTAGACCTCTCTATCCTCCCTCCATTTTCCATTCTCAATGTGGTGTGATTATATGAGCACCCAAGATTGATGATCCTACATGTAGTATGCATGCACTAACCCTTTTTTGTAGGTTTTTGTATTATATTTTATCATATAGGCCTTTTACATAATTCAAATCTCATTGGGTTGCAATATCGAGTTCTTGCACTGTGTGGTTGCCTAACACCTTGACCACATGTATCATGGTGCCTTACCATGTTCTTTCATTTACCCTTTATGCATTTTCCACCTACAGTTTCAAGACTGTTTCTTAGATTTCCACATTTCACTTCTAAATGTGGTGTTGATTACATTTTTCTTAGATCATTCAAACCATTAATGTCACATTTGGGGTTTTCTAAACACACTGAAACTACTACGGTGACTCCTGTAGGAATAGAAACACCACGGGTGTTGGTGATCCTAGTGGCTTGCCATAATCATTTTCTCTAGGATGTAGGATACATGTTGTGGTACATAAATTCAACTTCTTATATATCCAACCGTCAACTACTTTCCAAAATTATTCACGGTCATTATTTTTTTACACCCATTAGGTAAGTTTTTTTTTAATCTCTCATCAACTCACTAGTACATATATCCCCTATAATGTCGATTTCTTTAGGCCTATGTCTTCGGTTAACAATCGACACATAAGTGGGAAACACCACAACAGAAGGCCTATATCATTGATTTCCAGAGTAAGAGAAAACTGATGAGACAACCCCAGTGTCGGTTGCTATAAAAATCTTAACCAACTTAAAAATAGCTATTTATTGTTGGTTAACATAAATAAATAGATGATATAATCTTCCATATATGATAAAATAAGATTTTTCTTAGGTTATAGTCTTCAAGTTTTCCTTAAAGAAACTAACATCGTAAATTTATGGCATCAGTTGCTGTTGAAGAAAACCAACATTGTAATGTAATGTCAGCTAAACTTTTACTGATACTTAGGTATTTTTCATCAATTTTTTATGAACAAGTCAAAATGAAGAGTAGTCATCGTCATACCTTCTTGAGAGAAAACCAATGGTGTACTTTCTTATCAGTTAAAATTGAACTGATAAAGACAGTTTTGTAGTCAGTTTTCATATTTGAACCTGGGACACAAGTTTACATTGTCAGATTTTAAAGACAATCAATGTCACAATTTTTTTATGGCGGGTAAGCTAACTAGCTATCTGGCTTTTCAACAGTATGGAGCATGTAGGCTCTGCAAGTGTTCATCTTAACAATAGGCTACCAATACCTATAAAACCTTCAATAACAAACACATACAAGAATTCACATCCATACATCATTCCATTCTCATGCACATATGCACACATACACAACTCATTCACACGCACACATACACAATTCATTCACACATGCAATTCCATTATTATCTACATGTACAATTGCAATTGTCATTGTATTAATTTTCATATCATTCATTCACATACATATATGCATATATACACATCATCACATATGCACCAACAATTCACCTGCATCAGATTTAAAGTTGCAAAAAGGCATTACGTCACATGTATATTCAAATCAAGACATCTAAGTTAAAATTAATCATATTTTATCTTAGTAAATTACAAAGTTGACTTCCTAATGAAGGATTTTCCCCACTCTTCTCGTATATCATCCATCTTTTTTTGTCTATAGGGCTCTATTGTGTTATAGATATGCAAGAGAATGGCATAATTCACGTTTAATTTGATTTTCTTATATTAACAAATGAGACTATTTTCTTATGATTCAAGAACTATATATATTACCTTTTGCATACAATGGATGTCTTGAGATGCATTTTTGAAAAAATCTGGTGCACATACCACGTCAAAAAGTATCTAGATACCTAATTATGATCTTAAATAGGGCACTATAAATTTATAGTTATGTGAAACATTAATAAATAAAAATAAGCATAGTTGGCATTAATATACATTGGAGTTAGAAAACTACCTTAACAATTTTCCAAGATATTGTTTCTTTCTACACCTACTCCATCCTATTTGAATGCTTTTATGCTCATATAATCTAAAGTAATACATTGAATAGCATTAGTGAACAACCATGTTATGATTCAGAAATTAGCATATGTTGATGGATTAAAAAAATTATTTATACTATAATTGGCACTTAGTGAGTGTCCCCCAGTCGATAATTTACTACCATAAGATTAAGATAATAAGTAGCCACTATCTCGGGGACAATTACCAACAAATCTTGATGCCTATTACTGAGTGAAAAGAAGGAAAATAAAAGAAAACTCAAATTCCACAAAAAATGTAATTCAAAAGTTAAAATAATAAGAAAAGAGCCCCAATTTACCCAACAGGTAAAGGACCTATAATCACATTCTAACTTGGAATAGAAAATCCTTAAGTGTGGTCGAGAGGTAATCAATTGTAGAACTTTAATATTTGTGTATACACTAATCAATGATGGAATTAGAAATACCACATTGGTTAATGTGAATTGTGCACTCACTATATGTAAGTAGTTGCAAAACACATGTATGCATTAATATATATGAAAATAATTCAACATATACTTTCATATATATAGAACGAGCTATTTATCCATAAGATCTCACTACCTCCAGAGTTCTATCACTTTTGTATTTAATCTTAATTAAATAGATCCACAATATTTGACAAGAATACATTAGTATCCTGATCTTGCCCTGCAACATTCTTTTGAATATGGACCGTCATAGTCGACCCTTCTTCTACAATGTGTAACAATAGTGACAACCCCTTGCACTTAGGACCTAGTGAGTTAAATAGGTCATGAAAAATACAAATAGGTGCAAGAAGCTTTAGAGGAGGAACTGAAGGGGATTTAAGGTAGTATGGTATACATGTACCATAATATCGATTCCCAATTATATATAGAGATAGAAAAGAACCACAAATACAAATACAATGTAAATTTATCATACATTCTCACATAGAACTCCAGCTTTAGCCCACATAACCATGTCACCTTCTATATCTCCTATCGTGTTGTTCTTGGGGTTTCCAAATGACAGTGGTCTATTTTCCTATTGTGGATTGGAAGGTTGGATTGTTACATGAAGTGTATTAGTGGGAGAACAATGAAGCTTATCAGCTACCTGGTGTGGGAAAAACTCAACCACTACCATAAGATTTAAGATAGGTTCTAGTATTTCAAGAAAGAATTTTGTTAAGACCTACAATTTTATATTTATACATTGACTTGAAATGTTATTATATGACAAAAAAAAACTTACAATGGCCATAACTGGCAGTTCCATAGGATCAATCAAATCACCTCATCAGAAGAGTGACATGACACATTTAATAGTATAAGTAGGGTCCATGGGAGTACTCCCAACCATCTTGTAATAAGACAGGTGCAACTAAGGTACTATCTCACAAGGTTGAGACTGAGAAGCCTAAAACTATCTCATTGCTTCTTCTATTATCTATGTTACAATGTCCTCTACCTCATCTTGCGATAATCCACCATTCTCGATAGATCTCTTCTTTTTCTCTAATCTTACAAAGAATGATCTTATCTTAACACCAGATCCTACACCTGTAACATAGTCAGAGTTCTCTTGGGTATCCAAAGAGATAGTGAATTCATCCCTTTGGCCCTAGATGATGAAATGCCTTTTTTTTTCTTTGCTCATAGAGCTCCCATTCATAATCAATAGTAATTGGCTAGTGAAACATAAAAATCAAGTTAAAAAATGAACATGCATTGTGAGAGTTAAATTTTACCATTCTTGCAGCCACCTCAGTGGTTGCAGGGTTGGGTATTTCTCTAGAGTGGCTTGTCCTAGCACTTATCCTATCCTCATGGTGAGATATAAGTGCATGATTAGTAGAAGAATCAGCAAACCTAAGAGTAGGCTACACAAAAGAAGATTTCCCCCTCACCATTGAACGTCGGGCATACCCTCTTGAACCCAACATGTCATCGTGCACATTCTTTGAACGGATTTCCTTTTGAGCATCATGTTTAGCATGTTAATCCAAAACATACATTAATTACATAATACATTGAATTTATTTAATGATTCAAAAGATTGTACTTTGAAGGATGATTAATACAATGATTTTGTCGACTTGTCTTGAAGTAAGAAATGTATACCACACATTCTTCATCAAGATAGGGACATTTCTCGTTGGTGGACTTCTTATGTAATATTTTGTCATATTTGTCAAAACTTTCCTCAATGTCCTCTCATAGTATTGTAACAAATTTTTACAATGCAATATTTCATCAAGGTCAAAGATGCCCTACAAAAGTTCATATACTACTTTTAGAAATATGAAAAATAATATGAAACACTTTAAAGATAGAATTTTGCATATACCTCAACACCAAGTTATTCCAATTGAGGTCTTTAATGGAAATATCAATTATATTCTAGGGTTTTATTATCATTGGCACTTTTCTTCATGTATTAACCCCTAAATACTTCCTCAAAGCACTATGATTAATCCCAATAGGATTTCTAGCTGCATCAAAGTCAATGGCCAATTTTTGACCTTTGCCCCTTTGCACTGATAACTTGTTCATCCAAGTGATACCTATTTTATTTGTACGATCACACTGCTCATCAGTATCATCGTCACGACTCTCATCCTAATTGGTCTCATCCTTATATAGTCAAGAAAGACACATAAGTGATAAAGAATGTGTAATGGACATTTACATATGAAACATATGCACATGTGATAGAGAATGTAAAATGTAGATATAGCTTATAAAACAATATATAACTTACACCAGGATCATTCCAACTATGCTCATCCTCATGGTGAGATGCCATCTAGAAAATTTCATATTAAAAATAGACAAGAAAAACATATAAGTGATAAAGAATGTAAAATCTACATCTAGGATATGAAACATATACAACTCTGATAAAGAATGAAAATTGCACATATATGTAAGAAACTGATATATAATTAATAAGCTCATCCTGATGATGCTCATCCCCACAGTTAGATGTCATATAAAAAAATTTCATATTAAAAATAGTCAAGAAACACATAAATGTGATAATGAATGTAAAATGCAAATCTAGCATATGAAACATATATAACTATGACCGAGAATGTAAAATGCACATCTAGCATATATAACATCTAAGTGTCAGATAATTTGAAATGCATGCCTCCAGTATTGGTTGAAGCGTTGATCAATTGATATTCCTTCTGTGTGTTCTCCACGTGTATATTTATCAACGTTAACTATAACATTAACATTTTTGCAAGCCAATTGACATTGGACTAGATTCATCATGATTGTCATAATACTCTTCTTCATTTATAAAATCTACAATGAACACATTTTCCCATGAAGAATGACAAAACATTTTTCATGTGCAGGATCATCAATATAGAATACTTGCCTCACTTGTGATTTTATGATGAATGGCTCACCCTTCTCGCCAATCTTTTCAAAATTCACTATTGTGAACCCAATTCATTCATTGCAAATCCTTTAGTGTTATCAACTCAATTACTCTTAGAGATGGGAATTTCAAAATCTTTGTATTCAATTTCCCATATGTCTTTAATTACACCATAATAAGACATTTTAGCTTCATGTGAGCTCTTATCCTTCACTCTAGGAAAATACAATGAACACACTTGAAAGGTGACCCCACTATTTTGTATGACACTCTTGTTATCTTGACAAACTATGCATTATGAAAATACATTTATGCTAAACCCTTTGTAGGATTTATAATTCTTTTCTGGTTTAACGGTGTGCCATTTGATATTTTTAGCAACATTATTTGGTGTATGACATTATTTACGAAAGACTTTATCTTCAAACCACCTACAAATGTCCAATTATGCACTCTTACAAGACACTTTGAACTGGATCATCTATCATGACAAATGGTATAAGAAATGCATTGTCGATAATAATTTCAAACATTACCTTTAAAAACACTCATCTATCATTCAAAAGGATACATCCAATTCAATAAAAATAGACCCAGTAGTTTCACTTCCCTAGTCAAATGGGCAACAAGATGTACCGTGATATAAAATAATGAAAAATGGAAAATTCTTCTCCCACTTGAAAAAGGTAATGACCAATTCTCTTTGCAACTTATCAAGATTATTAAGATCAATTGATTTTCTACATAGAGTTTTTGAAGAATAAACAAAACCTAGTGATTGAAAAACATACATGCTTTGATAGTACATATTGAATAGCCACGGGAAATATTTGTTGCATTAGAGTGTGACAATTATGAGATTTGAGGCCTATCAGCTTTAGATCCTTCATTGATACTATCTATGGAAAAGTATCCCTATGGTAATTTGACATTAATAAAGCACTCACAAAAGTATCTATTCTCCTATCTAGACAATGTGTAACAAGTAGAGAGAAAATATATGCAACGATCACTACTAACTTTTGATGTGCGTCGTTTGGCACATCAATCACTAGGAAAATTATTCTAGAGTTTATACTTTTCTACTTTCCAATAAAGACTAGTATAGAAGGGTCAATCCTCAAAGATGGTAATCAAGATGGTTGATTTTAAAATCGGATTGCAAGAACAAGAATGTAAAATCAGTTTTAAGAGTTTGTTAAAACTAAAACATAATAAAATAAAGATGTTGAATTAAAGATCAACTAATCAAAAGAAAGAGATACTAAAGCTAAGGGATTTCACCACCGTAGCTGATGTGAAATGAGACTGAAGAAATTACACAATAAGAAAGATAAAGGAAGGTATGTAAAACATCCATAAATGATTCATGAAAGATGAACTCCCCATGAGCCCATTGGTCCTGACGTTCATGAATCCTAGTTCAATCATCCTAACGGGGACTTTTCTGAGGTCTCATCCAAATTCCCATGAAATCGATTCGGTTGTTCTAAAATTTGCAACAGAAGAAATAAAACATGGTCGACTAGATAATGGCCATGAATAAAGCAACTATATGCAAAAAAAATAAAAAGGCAGAAATAATGCAAGAATGAAAAAGATAAGGGAGTTGGAATAGAAACATACCACCCACCTCCACCCTAGACTTAGATTTTTGCTTATCCTGAGAAAAATCAAAACCAGAGATGGAGGGAAGAGAAGATTGGGGATTTCCAAGTGGTCCTAGTAGCTCGAAGAACGTCAATCTAAAGGGGATGTGTATGAGGGCTGGGACCTTCATCAGAGAAGCTTCATAGTATACCCTATGATAGGGTAATCGTGGAAGCTTAGTGGGGTGTTCATATTTTTTCACCTCACATTCCCTCCAACAAGATCCACAAATCTTCCTTCGATAGCAAGTTAAGTGTTGAAGATGGGTGTAGATTGGGGGAAGTTGGTGGGTACCGTACTAGTAAGGTCGCTAGAGAAGGGTGTACAGAGTTAGGTGGAGGATTTGGCTCAGGTTTTCCACCATCACAATGACCTGCATATGGGAAAATTGATGTTGATACAAAAGATTTCAAATTATTTACAAAAGTGTTTTTCTTGTACTAAAAAATATGCATCAACATTGGGTTTGGTAAGTTTCATTGTTGATATAATGTATGGATCTAATTCTTTTGTACAAGTGGTCCTCAAGGATTTATAGGGATGAGGATGTCTTCCTTGTAAATAACAGAAGGGGGTGTGGGCTTCTTCCAAGGGTGGTATCTCCCCTTCTACATTAGTCTTATGTGGAAAGAGAACTGGCTGTGTTAAAAAGAGGGTTAGATGCTCATTATCCAAAATAGACTCAGAAAAGTGTATTGGTCAATGGTATCATTCAGATTTATGTTAAGGATGGGAGGGATTGTTAGATCTTTAGAATGACTCTCCTGCTTCGAATTTTCATATTCAAGTAATAGAGTCTCTAAAGGAAAGATAGGGATACCAACGTCCTCATCATATGTAAAATATGACTCAATGGTTTGTGCTATTTCTTTAGGATATGACATATATGACACAAAAATAGTATTGTCATCATCATCGTCAAGAAGAACTATCTTGGGTTGCTCAATATCTATAGGGGGAGTTTGTGATTGAGCCACTAGTAAGGTAGCTAACATGGCTTGACTGGATTCAAGTTTTTCTTGTCCTTCTGCTGCCTTTTTTCAAGGGCCTTAAGTCTCTCTTCCAGTTCAATATTAAATAGAGTTTCACCATAGGATTAATACACCTCAAAATTTTGTCCATCCTCACCATACCCCTCATGGTATTCTTGTGCCTTATGCTCCTTATATTGATTATGGAATTGCTCCTCATAATAATTTTCAGAAGATGGTGAATTATAATTTTCATTGCAACCATCTTGGTGGGAAGATTTAGTACTACAAGGTGTCACCAAATCATGGGGGAACATATTTGGAATATCTGGGTTTTGGGATTTGTCTTACAACAAAGAAGCTAACAAGGCTTGGCTAGTTTCTAGTTTTGCTTCCATCTTCTCTAGGGCCCTAAGTTTTTCTTCTTGCTGAGGATTATAATGAGTATCATAAATAGGTCCATTTACCCTTAAGTTCTGTTGGTCATACCCTCTAAAATTATGTTCATCATACCCCACTCAGAATATGGATAGCAAGGTTCCCCATAATAATTATCAAAACAATATGGATTCACATTGTACCCACCAGGATGAAAGGGCTCGTAAAGAGGGGTTCTATGGGATATAGTCAGGCATGCAAGAGATGCATGGTGGTAAAGACCACAATAATAATATTGTGGAGATATTGAGATGCCCACTCCATTTGAAAAGTTTATAAAAGACGTGTCAATCAACACATGAGAGAGAGACATTACAAGATAACGGGTTATTCAAAATTACTAAGAGAACTAAAAATTATAAAGCTAAAAAAATTATGGAATAAACTAAAATTAGTAGAAAAAAAACTAGAAAGCAGTTCTGCTAGAATGGAAACTCAGTAGAAATAGGGGATACACTTCTGGAATTGTGCTGGGAAGACAAAAAGAAATTACAAAGAACAAAAGTATAGAACAATGCTAATTTTTTTAACAGGCTAAAAAATTATGAAACAAAAATAATATATGGAACAAAAATAAAAATTACAAAAAGAATAAACTAGAAAATAACACTTTTGGAATGGAAACTCGGTAGAAGGAGGAGATACACTATCTGAATGTTACTCGTAGGCAAAAAAATTACAAAATCTAAAAAAAGATATGAAACAAGATTATACAAGATATACAAGCAACTAAATCTGAAAAACAATTGTGCCATCCCCATCAACGACACCAAATTGATGTGTGTCATTTAGCACACAATTTACTAGGAAAATTATCCTAGAGTTTATCCTTTCTAATTTCCAATAAAGGCTAGTATAGAACAGTCGATCCACAGAGATGGCTATGGAGATGGTTGAGTTTCAAATTTGATTGCGAGAACAAGAATGTAAAATCTATTTTAAGAGTTTATTAAAACTAAAACAAAATAAAATAAAGATGTTGAATGAAAGATCAACTAATCAAAAGAAAGAAATACCAAAACTAAGGAATTTCACCACCCTAGATGATGTGAAACGAGACTGAAGAAATTACATGATAAGAAAGATAAAGCATGGTATGTGAAATATTAGTAAATGATTCACAAAAGATGAACTCCTTATGAACCCACTGGTCATGGCATTCACAGATCCTAGTTCAATCATCCTAATGGGGAATTTTCTGAGGTCTCATCCAAGTTCTCATGAAATCAATTTGGTTGTTCTAAATCTTGGGTTCCACAGTCACATCCACCAAGATTAACAAGCAATGAAAATGAGAGATCACTTCGTTAAAATCGTCGATATCCAAACCAAAAACCATTTATCTAAAAGGTAGTGTAAAACTTCGATCTAATCATCACATGGTTAAGGGGTTGCTCCCCTATCCTCGGTAAGAAGACTACTCACTAGACATAAGAGAGGAACCAAAAGGAAGAAGGAAAGAAGCCATAAACCATAGGAAGAAGAATCTATAAGGAGATCTAGGTGGTGTCAATTAAACGTCTTGATCCCTTAATCCTCTATTCCAAGAGAAAAGAATGAGAAGTAAAGAACGAGAATAACCAAGACCCAGAGATGAAAAACTGAATTTGTAATGCAAAAATGGAAGATTACAACTATGGAAGAAAATGCGAGTACAAAATTGAGGACTACAAACTAAAACTCTATTACAAGTAAGACTCCAATTATAGCTAAGACTTGATGGTTTTTCTTGTGGAGACCCCCCTCCTTTTATAGGGGAATGAGGGGTGGAAACCCTAAAAGGGGAGGAGAAGGAATAGAAGAGGCGGCTATTGTTTGTCTTGATCAAGAGAAATTTCTTCCTCAATGGGCAATAATAAAAATCAATGATTTCCTTCTTTTGACCCTTCAAATTTTGACTCTCTCTGTGCAGAATCATGTTCCCGAAGTATCGTGAGAATTTTGTCTGGTAAGAAGCTTTGAAGTGTGACCAAAAATATATTTTTCCTCTATGCCTTTGAATTTCCATATTTAAACATTAAATTCCACCTTCGAATGTGAGAGTTATGCCTATTTTGGTGGAAGGTATATATTTAAATCAGGCACTATGGGAAAACGAACAAACATGTTCACTGGTTGGTTGGACAGTCAAATGAATACCAAAATCATTGGGAAATACATTTTTTTCAATAGGAGAAATTGAGATTATATTTTCAAAACATATCTAAACTCCAAATTTGGAACTTTTATGTGGGAGTTATGACTGTTTTGGTGTTGTCTATAAATGGATTTTAGGAACTGGGGGAATTGTGCAAAACATCTTCTAAGAGAAATTAATGATTTGAGTGATAGACAATTTTCCTACAAAAATCCAACCATATATAATTAAAACTCCAAATAAAGAGAGAAAATGTAAACTAATACAACTAATAATAATTTAAGAAAATAAATAACAAAATAGTCCTAAAAAGATATCTAAAAGATTAAATTAAAAAGGACAAATACATATTTATCAACTCTATTGTTAATTCTTTCCTTAACTCATTCCAAGTAGGTCCATTGTACCATCTTCAGACTTACTTAGTATATTCAACAAACTATCAACGAACCTATCAAAAATATTTTTCTCAACATGCATGACATAGATTCAATGTCTAAGTATCAAAGAACTACAATAGGAAAGATCCCAAAATATTGACCTCTTCTTAAATAAAGATTTTTTAGGTGGGCAATAGTACATTATGATCTCTTACCAAATGTATTAACAATGTCTTTTACTCATTATAAAAATATTTTATGATATAGGTTTAGAGGCACTCCATTCCTTAGTTCATATATTGAATGCTTTGAATAACTTTTGCTAAGGATAAGCTTTTGGAAGAAACCTTTAATGTCTGAGATATACATTCATTCCACCATATTTTAGTCATTTTTAAGTAATGTTTTCCTCAAAATATGGCTTGCTTTGGGTCCTTTTACGTTGTATCTAGATAAATTTCCATATGCGGGAAAGTCAATAATAATGAAAAACAACATAGCATGCAAACAAAAATTCTCTCTACGCAAAGCATCATTTCTGATCACACCTTTTCCCCAGAGTTTATTTTAAGTCATTAATAAGAGATTCAAGAAAAATATAAATATCATTTCCAGATTATTTGTGGCCTAATATCAAAAAGGACAACATGGCGTACTTAACTTTCTTACATAAGGATGTAGATTGTATATAGAAATCATGATAGACCAAGTGCTAAGTTGGATGTTTAATGTTTTGTATGGATTAGTCCCATTGGTACAAATACAAGTCTTAAATTTTTAACTTCTTCACCAAGTTTATGGTTAAATAAATCAATTTTCTTTCATTGTGAGGAATTAGAGGCATATCATAGGGTCTCATCCTTATTTTTCTTTACCTTTGCATTTCAAGACAAATTTTATGGATCTATGGTATTGGCAAACAAGCAAAAGTTTAGTGTTATAGATAGCTACCACATCATGTTGGTAGGAGTGCTAGGTTTGGCCTTACCCAAAGTTGTTATATTGTACCTTGATGACCCACATTTTAGGTAGTCTTTCAAATCATTATTGTCCTTTTAAAATAACATATAGTCATTCATGCATGCAAGTATCTTATTAACTTTCATTCCTATTGAGAGCAACATTTTCTTTGCTTGTATGTTGTGATTGGAACTTCATTGCTTTTAAATTGAATTTCTTTCAACAAAAACAATATTGACGTGGAGCTTTTTTCTCTCTGTCTATTGTTAACCTTCAGAATTTACAATCGCAACACATTTCTTAACTTCACAAAATTAGTAAAACCCAAGTATAATGGTCTCTCTGTGTCTTGTACAATGTTTCTAAATATGGAAGGTGGATCAATAAGATTTACCCCACAACTATCTAGCATCACATCTACCATGTCTATCGCAATTGGTTTGGTCATATCAACATCGTTGGAAATTTCTTTTTCAAAACAAGTTTCACTATTGAGTTATCCTAATCTCATAGTAAGAATCTATGCATGCTAGTACCATTATGTATAGCACTATACAATCTCATTGAACATGACATAATGTAAAGAAGTGAGATCACCTCCCTGCTAAAAATGGTAAAAAAAATCCAATGAATAACAACACAAGTTAAAACTTTGACTATATTCAATTTAATAAAGAGTACATCAAAATTTTCCCAATAATGGTGTACATGCTTTATACAAATAAAGGATCTAAGTAAAGGGAAAATAGACTACATCAATATGTCTCCAATAAAAATAACTTAACAAATACTCCATGATGGAAGGATGAACTCCTTCTCCTAGGCTTAGGATGGTTCACCTTGCTCCTGTTGCGCACTCTAATCCAAAACATGGGTGGTTGGCATCATCCAGCAAGAGGAGAGAAAAGTATGTCTCAATTAAAGAAATAAGGACAAATAAAGTATAGCAAAAAGTAAACATGGAGTAATGATTCCACTATGCCAAAGAATTATCAAAAGTATGAGGCACATAAAAGAGATTACTTGCCATAACATCACATATTATCTTGAAGTGTTCATGATTAAAGTATGACTATATTATCTAAAGTAGGGCTAAGGCACCTACCAACCTCATCCTCTGGGTGAGGGAGAAATAACACATTCCCAAACACCCAAATATATATAAAATGGGGATAATTATCACATTCCCTTAGGCAATTTTACACTTACCCACTATGGGTAGCTAGTACAGAGGTATAGTACAACAGCTAATAATTCGTCAAGTTATCATGCTTAATGAATAAAATGGCAATATTAAACAACAAATTAATAGTGACATGGCAGGGGGTATAAAACCCAAACAAGTAGTGAAATAAATGTGCCAAAAGAAGGCAATAGAAAGAATCAAAGGCTAAGCATATGCTCATTAGAAATATTAGGGATGGATATCAAAGTGCCCAACTGAAGGACAGGTGTTACGACCCATATCAGGGTTAGTCAACAAATACCTCGAATTACGTGAAACACCTCAATTAGTGTTGAATATCAAATTAAATATCATGGTTAATCAAATAAGTTAATATGTGAATCAATGGTTGAGATTGAAACATCTGAGGTAATTAATGTTAATGGCTATGATGATCGTTAGGTTAATTAAGTTGAGTTGAGTACTCAATGTTGCAATTAGTGATTTGACCAGTTGTGACAAGCTAGTTAACATAATTTTGTGCCTTGAGAAGGTAGAGAAGTTTGTGCTTGATTGGATGCAAAAGAAATCATCCAATTTGGACCCCCGAGGCCATAGTTATGGCAATTTTAAGAATCCTGGACTGAAATGCAATTTTTTCCAAATTGATTTGCATTAAGTGGGTCGGATACCCTTTCCTTCATTTTATTTCTTCACTTATCCGCCTTCTTCTTCACTCACCCGATAGAACAGTGAGCGACCGCTTTAGAAGCGGCGCACAGCAGGGATCCACGGAGGACGATGGGCAGGGTGATTAGGGCTCCTTGAGCCAAGCTTCCACACCGCCTGCCTTCTTTTCTCCTTCCCCTTCCCTTGCTCTACCCGCGACTCCAACCACCAGCTGGGTGGCACCCTACCTACAGCCATACCGTAGCACAGAGCTGCGGCCAAGCAGCTGCGGCGCCGGCCAGGGACCCTTCAGGTGCGTGCAGCACCACCAGACGCCTTCCTTGACTCCGTTTTTGAGGTCCAAACAAGTAGCCGCAGCTCCCCACCTCCATCACGACACCTACACCATGAAGCAGCAAGGGCAGCACCCCCTCTTGTTGTTGCTTGCAGTCATGGCCAGGGGCTGTTTTGGGCACGAGGAGTAGCTCCAAGAAGCCCTCGACCTCAGCTATGAGGCCTTAGCCCAAATCCAAAGCCCTAGCCATTGATACAACACCTAGCCATGGACCCTCTCTAATTTGTGTGTGAGAAGGGTTATGCTGTGAGCTGTAGGTTCGAACCAGGGACATTTCTGCCTGGGAAATACTGTGAAGATGGCGCCAATGTGTTCAGCTCTGGTCATGAGGATAGAGCAAGCATCCACAGCCATTCGTTCATTTTAGCAATCAATTGGAGTTTAGTTAGATTTACAGCAAGGTCAGTTATCAATCGGCCGAGTTATACAGTAATCGGCCAAGTTCCTTTATTTAGTATATTGAACAACATTTTGATCGGCCGAATTGGGTGTGATTCGGCCGAGTTTCCCTTTATAGGTTATCAAGCAGGGTTTTGATCGGCCGAGTTGCACGTGGATCGGCCGAGTTTCCAGCTGATCGGCCGAGTTCCCAGATTGGTCAGCCGAGTTTCAGTACTGTGAGTAGTAGTTCATTCAGAAATCATTATTTAACTCAATTTAAATGCTTAATTTCTTCTGTATCAATTGGTATAACTTCTAAATAGTGTAGTACATACAATAGAGTATGTTAGATTCATTGGAACTTGAAATACGTAATATGCTTAATGAAAATGATGAAATTTCTTGTATTATGGTTGCAATGTATTTGTTGATTTAAAAATGGATATTTAGAATGGAAACTGGATAAATGATACTGAATCATGTTTAAGGATGACAAATGTTATATATGTGTTTCAAGTAATGTTCAGAATGTGCAGTAAGTATGGAATGTGATATTCTTGTTTTAAATGGTTATATGTTAATCAGTTAATAGACTTAGGTGCCCTAACACTGTAGAACCCCTTTGACAGATCTGCTTCTTAGAGGTGAAACTCATGTTGCAACATTATCCGTGCGGAGTCATGGAGACACGAGGACAGAGAGGCAGTGTCCGACAACAACGCGTGCGATGTCACGGTGGCACTGGAGAAAATTGGGGGTTATTGCAACAAGATCCGTGCAGAGTCATGGAGGTAACCCCGTGAGACTCTCCGCCTGTGTACTCAGGTTAGAGGAGGAGTCTAGAGCACTCGATGTAGTGCAGTGAGGCCGATGAGCCTGAAGGCCGATGAGCCTGGGGTCCTATGGCAGAGCAGGGCTGGCGTCAGACTTAGCATTTCCGGGTGTGTCGCTAAGTCTTGTACGGTGGGATCGTAGTTCGCTACAGATCTTTGTATGCAGGGTACACTGCATATGATTAGGGCATAATAAAATGAATATGTAATCATATAGGATCATAGTAAATTAATATGCTAAGAGATCCGAACTTTTGTGCAAATTCTATATATCTGTTTATTTATTTAAAATATCTGTCGTTGCATAGAAATGTGATTATTATCTGCAAATCTGCTATGTCATTAGAATTGCCCTGCTTGTACTGTATATATGTTTTATTTCAATTTTATAAACCTGACGAGTTGTTTAGTGATAGCTAAAGGAAAGGCTATTCACTGAGCGAGTATGCTCATACCTCTACTCAAAACATTTTCAGGTCATCACCAGCAGCAGGAATCTGAAGGATCCGTTCATCCTAATGTTTATTCTATAGAAGCTATATATAGTTAGAAGTTAGAGGTCTCTTAGTCCTTTCCCCTCGATCTTTGGGACAAGGTGTGGGTGAGAGAGAATGTGTATAAAGATGTAAATTAACTGTTATGATTTATTTTATGTCGAACAATGTAATATGCTGCAGACTCTGTTTATATTGCTAGTCAGTTTAATAAAAATGCTTCCACAGTTTGTTTAGATTTAGTTTACAACATAAATCAGGTTATCTTTTAATGTCTTTAAAAAAATGTTTTAAAAGCTTTGAGTGGTTTGGCTTGTGTGTAATCCCTCCGTCGCGCCCTAATCTCGTGATTTGTGGATAATGCGAGATCGGGGTATGACATCTTGGTATCAGAGCATAGGTTGAGTATGTGAATACTCTAAGTCAAGGTCAGGGGACGATAAGAGACCAATAGGATTAAGGTTTAAGAGTTTTTCTTCTGTCTGTAATTTTCTAACAGGAAGTGTTCTGTTATACTATTATAGATGGCAGGAAAAGGATGTGGTCACGAGAACCAAGTAAAGAGTTTAAGTTGAGTTGTTAAGAATCATTAAGGTCAAAAGATAAAGTTATAAGTGAGATGAATAATAAATGATGATTTTTAGCTCTGGAAGGTATGAGTGTTTAGATACCCTGGCCAGGTGTTTGAATACTTAGATTGACCAGTATCAAGCTACTTTGTCTGTTCTTCTCTAGATGCCCTGGCCAGGTATGCAGAGGAAGGATGGGCTAGAGAGAAACCCTAGAAATCTTAGGGTTATGAGATAAGAAATTAATGTAGAAATAAGAGATTACATATAAGATGCAATTCAACTCTTGTCTATTATTTCTTTTTTGATTTAAAGATCACTAGAAATGCTTTTATATGCATAAAATTAGAATTTTCAGTTTGTAAAGCAAATAAGATTCTTTTATATTGTTGTGTCATGAAGTGAATTGTTTAGTGTTTGTTTTCTTTGTATTAATGTAGACCCGAAATTATGTTTAAATGAGTTTGCCCTAAGTGGATATTTTTTTCACATGTTTAAGATTAATAGGGGTTGATTAATCTCGAGTAGCTCTTGGCTTCAGGACTACAGGTTTGGCCTGGTCCGGCTGGCAGGATGCGTTACTGGGATCTAATGACTCCTATTAACAGTAAAATAAGAATAGACTCTGGATGATTTAGACCCGTAACATAGTGAGAATGTATATACACTAGGATGTTTTAACTATGATAAGAAGTCTAAACGTTCTTTTGTCTTGAGATTTAGGGTTTGAGAAGCATAGACCCTAATCGGCCCAAAATAGGGTTTTGATGATACATAAACACAAAATTTGATAAGTAAAGTGTCTCAGTAAATGATTTTTGGTATTTTATGTGTAACTCTGACTTAGCTCAATTTTTGATATGATTTGTATATATAAAATGTAAACAACATTGGAAAATATCAGAATTTTTGAAGAATGTTCTGACCTGTTTATCGGCCGAGTTTCAAACTCGACCGATCACATTTTCAGAATGATATAGCAGTGTGGTAATTGAATTTTATCTTTATGTTGGTATATCCAATTGATCTCAAATTTTAACTGTGCTTGAAAAACAAAATTTTATACACTCTACTAAATTGTCGTAATTTTTGGATGACTTTTGATCTCTACAGTGAGGGTGTCGGCCGAGTTTGCAACTCGACCGAACCTGCTGCAGACTGCAATATAACAGTGCACTGTTTGATTTTTAATTATTTATTGGTAACTAGAAAGGATCTCAAAGTTTTACTGGAGGTCTGAAACTTCATTAGGTATAACATATAAAATTTCCAGAATTTTTGGAGCTTCTGTTAGCTATTTAATAAACGAATTACAGAAACTATTGTGAAAACTGAATTTTCAGCCAATATAATTAAAGTTGAGTGTTGGGTTAATATGCTATTGACCCAAGCAGCTCAAATTGATCTATATGATCGACCACACACACACACAATAATTCTATGTTACTGATAAGGACCAAACCCTAGAATGATTAGAGTTGTAGTAGTTCAACGGATATCACTAGTGATTTAACCTTGAATACTAGTATCTATGTAAAATAAGACCTTGAGATTTGTTCTATGTAAAGTAAACTGGATTTGATAGTGATCTAGGGTTTTAAGGTAGCTAAACTAATCGGTACATGAACAACATAAAATGACTTAGAGAAAAGAGTAAAACATAAAATTGAAATGTAACAATAAGAAAGTAGCATAGAATGCGGAGTATTATCCGATATATGATCTAAAGATAGCTGATGTAGTTCATGTTTTTAAGACATGGCGTCACTATCTTTATGATGTGACAATAGATTATCACCCTGGTAAAGAGAATGTGGTGGCTGATGCTTTCAGCAGAAAGTCAAGTTCAACAACTAATGCATTCTCTATGGCAGGTTTCAATAGAGACCTGTTAGTAGAAATGTGGAAGTTGAACTTAGGCTTAGGGGTGACAACACAGAGTGATTTGATTGTACAGATGTAAGTTAAGCCTACTTCTTATGATCAGATCAAGGAACTACAATAGGGTGATAGTGAGTTAAACCAGACCATGCATGACATGATAGGAGGAAAAGAGACCAGAGTTTAAGTTTTTAAGATGATAAGGTGTTGTATTAGCATGACATGTTGTGTGTACCTCGAGATAGTGAGTTGAAAGAAAAGATTCTTATGGAAGTGCATGTATTGATGTATGCTATGCTTTCAGGAAACACTAAGATGTATATTAATCTCAAGTAGTTGAAACGAATGGTCAGATATGCAGAAGGATGTAGCTGAGTATGTGGTTAAAAGTAGTGTGTACCAGTAGGTTAAGGCTGAACCCTAGAAATCTATAGCTACCTTGTAATCTTTTTCTATGCCTGAATGGGAATGGGAACATATCGCAATGGATTTTGTGATAGGGTTGCCCTAGACACCTAGAGGTTATGACTCGATATGAAAGATTGTGGATAGACTAATTTCGTCTGCTCATTTTCTTCATATTAAGTCAACCTTTGATGTCTCGAAACTTGACTATGATATACATGGATGAAATAGTTAGGTTGCCTGGTAATCCAGTTTCAATCATATCATATTGAGATCCTAAGTTCACATCTAGGTTGTGGAAACAGTTGCATCGTGCTTCGGGCACAAAGTTAAGATTCAGTACAACCTTTTCATCCGCAGACGGATGGTCAGTCTGAGAGGACCATTCAGACTCTTAAGGACATGCTGAGAGCATGTGTTATGCATCTCAGTGGAAGTTGGGAAGAACATTTAAGTCTTATAGAGTTTTCTTAGTGTGAATGTTGAGTTTAGAAATACACAAACGATAATGGTACGGTTTGGGTATAAACCCAGACAATACAGATTTGGTAAATCATGAGGTGCATGATTTCAAGGAAGTACGTTAGCATTAAAATATACAAATAAACCTAGTTGCATGCTTCCTGTTATGTTAATGGGTATGACTTAACATTTTCATGAATTGGCACGTTTCTCTGATATATTATTAGAAATTCTCAAATACTATTAATTATTTGTGTTATGATTTGTAAGCAACTCTTAATTGAGTTATGTGATGCACAAACTAGGAATTTGGTTAATATGCACGTTCTTCGAGAAATTTCAGATAATTGAAAAATATTACAGATGGTTTCTTATAGGTGAAGTAAATTACTCTTATTGATGTAATAAGATGTTCAATTACATGAATTCAGTATGTATGTGCCAAAATTGATTTGAGTTTGGAATATTTATGAATTTTTAATCTGCCTGCATGCATGATATAAAGATTACTCAGTAATTACAATGATTTTGAATATACTGCTCTGCCAGTTCTAGAATGATATCGTATTGTGATTTGAACTGCAATCAAACAGATGAGATAACAGAAACCCTAAGAGTAGGGTGTTGCCATGTGACTATTGAATGAGATAACCCTAAGAGTAGGGTGTTGGCATGTGATGAATGAATAAGGCAAATGAAACCCTAAGGATAGGGTGTACAATGAATCAAGTATTTTGATATCAATTTTCATTATGAGATGTGATGATGTTTAACAGTTAAATTGCATGATTTTATTTTAGTACCAAATTGACATGCATTCTGTTTATTTAAGAATTTTAGTTTGTCTGCATGTATAGTATGATAATTTCTCAGTAATTACCATAAATTGAGATATTGTTATAACAGTTCTACAAAGACAATGTTTTGTGGTTTGATCTGGAATCAGATCAGATGTGTTCTAGGTTGAGGGACCAATACAAATAGCTGATCTGAGGATCAAGAAACTTAAGAATCGTGAGATACCTTAGAGAAGGTTTTGTGGAGAAACTATAACCTAGAAGGAGCCACATGGGAAATTTTGGGGTTAGATGTGCGTAACAAGTTTCCTTTTCTCTTTTAGGAATTTCGGGATGAAATTATTATAAGGGAGGGAGATTGTTACGACCCATATCAGGGTTAGTCAACAAATACCTCAAATTACGTGAAACACCTCAATTAGTATTGAATATCAAATTAAATATCATGGTTAATCAAATAAGTTAATATGTGAATCAATGGTTGAGATTGAAACATCTGAGGTAATTAATGTTAATGGCTATGATGATCGTTAGGTTAATTAAGTTGAGTTGAGTACTCACTGTTGCAATTAGTGATTTGACTAGTTGTGACAAGCTAGTTAACATAATTTTGTGCCTTGAGAAGGTAGAGAAGTTTGTGCTTGATTGGATGCAAAAGAAATCATCCAATTTGGACCCCCGAGGCCATAGTTATGGCAATTTTAAGAATCCTGGACTGAAATGCAATTTTTTCCAAATTGATTTGCATTAAGTGGGTCGGCTACCCTTTCCTTTGTTTTATTTCTTCACTTATCCGCCTTCTTCTTCACTCACCCGATAGAACAGTGAGCGACCGCTTTAGAAGCGGCGCATAGCAGGGATCCACGGAGGACGATGGGCAGGGTGATTAGGGCTCCTTGAGCCAAGCTTCCACACCGCCTGCCTTCTTTTCTCCTTCCCCTTCCCTTGCTCTACCTGCGACTCCAACCACCAGCTGGGTGGCACCCTACCTATAGCCATACCACAGCACAGAGTTGTGGCCAAGCAGCTGCGGCGCCGGCCAGGGACCCTTCAGGCGCGTGCATCACCACCAGACGCCTTCCTTGACTCCGTTTTCGAGGTCCAAACAAGTAGCCGCAGCTCCCCACCTCCATCACTCCACCTACACCATGAAGCAGCAAGGGCGGCACCCCCTCTTGCTGTTGCTTTCAATCATGGCCAGGGGCTGTTTTGGGCACGAGGAGTAGCTCCAAGAAGCCCTCGACCTCAGCTATGAGGCCTTAGCCCAAATCCAAAGCCCTAGCCGTTGATACAACACCTAGCCATGGACCCTCTCTAATCTGTGTGTGAGAAGGGTTATGCTGTGAGCTGTAGGTTCGAACCAGGGACATTTCTGCCTGGGAAGTACTGTGAAGATGGCACCAATGTGTTCAGCTCTGGTCATGAGGATAGAGCAAGCATCCACAGCCATTCGTTCATTTTAGCAATCAATTGGAGTTTAGTTAGATTTACAGCAAGGTCAGTTATCAATCGGCCGAGTTATACAGTAATCGGCCGAGTTCCTTTATTTAGTATATCGAACAACATTTGGATCGGCCGAATTGGGTGTGATTCGGCCGAGTTTCCCTTTTTAGGTTATCAATCAGGGTTTTGATCGGCCGAGTTGCACGTCGATCGGCCGAGTTTCCAGCTGATCGGCCGAGTTCCCAGATTGGTCGGCCAAGTTTCAGTACTGTGAGTAGTAGTTCATTCAGAAATCATTATTTAACTCAATTTAAATGCTTAATTGCTTCTGTATCAGTTGGTATAACTTCTAAATAGTGTGGTACATACAATAGAGTATGTTAGATTCATTGGAACTTGAAATACGTAATATGCTTAATGAAAATGATGAAATTTCCTGTATTATGGTTGCAATGTATTTGTTGATTTAAAAATGGATATTTAGAATGGAAACTAGATAAATGATACTGAATCATGTTTAAGGATGACAAATGTTATATATGTGTTTCAAGTAATGTTCAGAATGTGCAGTAAGTATGGAATGTGATTTTCTTGTTTTAAATGGTTATATGTTAATCAGTTAATAGACTTAGGTGCCCTAACACTGTAGAACCCCTTTGACAGATCTGCTTCTTAGGGGTGAAACTCGTGTTGCAACATTATCCGTGCGGAGTCATGGAGACACGAGGATAGAGAGGCAGTGTCCAACAACAACGCGTGCGATGCCACAGTGGCACTGGAGAAAATCGGGGGTTATTGCAACAAGATCCGTGCAGAGTCATGGAGGTAACCCCGTGAGACTCTCCGCCTGTGTGCTCAGGTTAGAGGAGGAGTCTAGAGCACTCGATGTAGTGCAGTGAGGCCGATGAGCCTGAAGGCCGATGAGCCTGGGGTCCTGTGGCAGAGCAGGGCTGGCGTCAGACTTAGCATTTCCCGGGTGTGTCGCTAAGTCTTGTACGGTGGGATCGTAGTTCGCTACAGATCTTTGTATGCAGGGTACACTGCATATGATTAGGGCATAATAAAATAAATATGTAATCATATAGGATCACAGTAAATTAATATGCTAAGAGATCCGAACTTTTGTGCAAATTCTATATATTTGTTTATTTATTTAAAATATTTGTCGTTGCATAGAAATGTGATTATTATCTGCAAATCTGCTATGTCATTAGAATTGCCTTGCTTGTACTGTATATATGTTTTATTTCAATTTTATAAACCTGATGAGTTGTTTAGTGATAGCTAAATGAAAGGCTATTCACTGAGCGAGTAGGCTCATACCTCTACTCAAAACATTTTCAGGTCATCACCAGCAGCAGGAATCTGAAGGATCCGTTCATCCTAACATTTATTCTGTAGAAGCTATATATAGTTAGAAGTTAGAGGTCTCTTAGTCCTTTCCCCTCGATCTTTGGGAAAAGGTGTGGGTGAGAGAGAATGTGTATAAAGATGTAAATTAACTGTTATGCTTTATTTTATGTCGAACAATGTAATATGTTGTAGACTCTGTTTATATTGCTAGTCAGTTTAATAAAAATGCTTCCGCAGTTTGTTTAGATTTAGTTTACAGCATAAATCAGGTTATCTTTTAATGTATTTAAAAAAATGTTTTAAAAGCTTTGAGTGGTTTGGCTTGTGTGTAATCCCTCTATCGCGTCCTAATCTCGTGATTTGTGGATAATGCGAGATCGGGGTATGACAACAAGTGTTGAAAATCATATATAAATAGGATTGCACATACCTCATTTGAGATTCCTAGAGAAGACCTTTCATCAACTAATTGTGTCCAATGTCACTTTTTACCCTAGATACAAGTTTATACACATGGATTAGGGTTTATAAAGCATATTATGTGAGAAAACCCAAATCTTTAGACCTTCTATAAAAACTATCAATTTAGGACTCAAAACTTGGATGAATCGATTATTTGGATTCTCCTGATTAAGATAACATATTTATTTATTAAATTTGAAGCTTAAATGAATTAGTTAGATATTAAGGCTTTTTATATAATTAAAATGTTTTTTATAATAAACATCAAAATAGAATGCAAATCAATGCTTAAAACCCCTAAAATCATATTCCTTGTGAAAAATCCTTTCCAATGAGTATTTATTTGTATATTTCTAATAAAGTATTGATTTACTACAAATTTTTAAAGAACCGACTAATAAAAATTTGAGATAATTCCACATGGCTAGAAATTAGCAAAAAAAGAGAGAAGGGGTTGGGCCCACAGTGACCTAGCCAATCGGCACCTGACAGCTAGAAAAATGGGGTACACCCTAGTGGTTCAACGATCAATGAAAACCAAACATGAAATATTGACAATGCTCTTATTCACTTAATCACTCGAGTGAAAACACGGGGACACCAAAGTCATTCCATGACCTGGTTTGTTCTCACTCATGCCATGGTGAGGCACATGAACTAGAGCTCGAAGATCCGATGTTGCTACACATACACCTGCAAGATGTGAGCCGATGACTACCGAAACCAAAACTAGGGACATCTTGGCGAGGTCAAGATGAGTTGAACGAACCGTGACTCATCCAGTGTGGTGGCCTGATCATCTCACCAAGGTCGTCAGAATGTGCCTCAAGGGATCGAATCCAAATTCCACCTTAACCACCATTCTCAACTAACTAACAACGTCACTCTGCAAGGTCACCACAAAGATGACGGGAAACAATGGTGGTAAAGAAAGAGGCCAGAACCCAGAAATGTGGGGAAAGAACCATAAAAGCTCAAAATTGGGTAAACTAATTTTTACCTCACCTAAGATTGAATTGAGTGATCGAGGAGCTTCTTGAGATTGAGTCGTGATGTCTTGGATCCTCTTTCAAGATCTCGAGTCATCGGAGGGATGTAGGGGTGGGCGTCGGCAAGGGGGTAGCAACTGGTCTATAGGACCCAACCACTGGGATCATTGTGGAGTAAATGGAACAAGTGGAATTGAAGAAGAGGTGTCTTGGATGCATCGACGCTCCAATTGAACCAAAGCTGGAGGAGGAGTTGGTGCTAGCGTAGTCTTCACTGGTGATGGAGTGCGAGCAGGTCAGGGAGTTTGGGGATGCTAGAGAGAAAATTGAGCGATGTGAAGGAATGTTTGAGGTCCACTCATGCTCGACCGGGTCTTATATAGGAAGGGAGTGTCGTGTAGCTTGCTCTATAACGACGGCGTTGAGAGGCCATTAAGCGCTATTTTGGGTGTTTCATACTCAAGGTGAGAGAGAGGGTGAGTTAAGGCTCATTCAGTTTGGCGAGTCCTTATGGATTGAATGTCGAAGTAAATTCAAGCAACAATGCATCGCGGAGGGAGAAAGATGTCGCTGATTGAAGAGCTGGGAAAATGGCTCTGACTCATTAGGAACCGAAGGAAGAGGAGAACTTCCATGTAGTCAAATTGTGCATCTAATGGCTAGAATCACATGGGTGTGATCAAATATCTTTTGTAATGTGTGACAGCAAAAATAACTGAAACGTTAGCTTTAATTGCTCTCATAAATGAAATCGATCACAAACCTTGGTCAAATTATAATCAAAACTTATAAAATTGATTTGGAGGGTCAAACATGGGTCAAATGACCTCAAATTTCGATCATAGGCTAATATTAATTCCTAGATTAATTCTATGTAATTAGATTTTCTATGACATCCCCATATTTTCTAAAACTTAATCTGATGTGTGACGTCCAAATTGAAACCCCACCTTAGTGAGAATCAAATTTAAACACCACACAGTAGGCTAAGAAGAAAAAATTAGAGGGAGTTAGAAGGAAACAATAGTAGCACATGCACATGAACAATAATAAAACTATACAACACATGTTCACCATTCAACATATAATTACATAATGAATTGTTATAACATTTGATATTACATATTGAACATCAAACTTATACATATACATGCACTACCACTAAACTACAGGATCTTAAGACTACAGGTCCACCTATACATCAGCTTGCCATACAACTCACACTATCTTGGTCTTCAAGAACATATGTCCACAGCCTAAACAAAAGATTACATGTGGTACACGTCAGCAAAATATTCAAGAATATTGTACTGAGTATACCTACGTGTCTTTTTATAGAACTCTCATTACTAAGCTTGGCAATAAGATAAAACTAATACTTGGCAGTTATAAAAAATATAAGAAAAAACATATACTTGCATAAAGATGTTCATTAACAAAAGAGAACACATATTTTAAGCACATTTTCCATTATATCATCCATGCATTTACTACCTAAGAGTTGAATGCATTAAGGCCTTTATGATCTACTACCAAAGAGTAGGATTATTTCATAATGTGATCTACTACCAAAGAGTTGGATCACTTCCAAGTACTTTACTACCAAAGAGTTGAAGTACTTTACTTTCCAACACTTTACTACCAAAGAGTTGAAGTGTTTGGATATAATGGAACCAATATATTATGTTTCATGTGTTCATAGCAATAAGTATGGAAAATCATGCAACATATCATACAAGAACAATCATTTCATCCAATATCATATTCCAAGTATTTTACTACACATAACACAAGCATATTGTATAATAAGCCAAGTAAGAGGTAATGGCATACCTTGATCAAGATATAAGCCTAAACTATATACTCATGATGTCAACTATATCCTTGGTCAACCTTGATGAAGACTAGACCACATACTATTATTAGGTTCTCATCATCATTAACCCTAGTCGTGTTCATTAGGATATGTGCATCAATACTTGAATTCCTATCTTAGAATTATCTTACTAATGTCATTTTCCATATTATGTTTCATTATCTAAACATTAGGTTCCATATCCTTTTTGTGCACATATTAACCCTAGTTTATATATACCTTATTCAAATTAGGGTTACAACCCATGCATTAAGGGGCATCTTCATATAACATGAATTTCGTGTATAAAATTGACTTCAGAAGTATATGGTTTAGGCTTATATATTGATCAAGGTATGCCATTACCTCTTACTTGGCTTATTATACAATATGATTGTGTTATATGTGTAGTAAAATACTTGACATATGATATTGAATGAAATGATTGTTCTTGTATGATATGCTGCATGATTTTCCATACTTATTGCTATGAACACATGAAACATAATATATTGGCTCCATTATATCCAAGCACTACAAATCTTTGGTAGTAAAGTGCTGGAAAGTAAAGTACTTCAACTCTTTGGTAGTAAAGTCCTTGGAAGTGA
Organism: Alisma plantago-aquatica; assembly: GCA_963693085.1. Taxonomy (NCBI): domain Eukaryota; kingdom Viridiplantae; phylum Streptophyta; class Magnoliopsida; order Alismatales; family Alismataceae; genus Alisma; species Alisma plantago-aquatica. Next base: position 996,500,148 of record OY856413.1, on the reverse strand, counting down.
TCCAACTCTTTGGTAGTAGATCACATTGTGAAATGATCCAACTCTTTGGTAGTAGATCATAAAGGCCTTAATGCATTCCACTCATAGGTAGTAAATGCATGGATGATATAATGGAAAATGTGCTTAAAATATGTGTTCTCTATTGTTAATGAACATCTTTGTGCACGTATATGCTTTTTCTTATATTTGTTTATAATTTCCAAGCATTAGTTTTAAGTTGCATAATGAGCAAATGTCTGGCTTTGCTATTGTTCATGCTCTGATACCACCTGTGACATCCCCTAATTTTCTAAAATTTAATTTGATGTGAGACGTCCAAATTAGAATAGTCACTGAGGTGAGGGTTTTAATTTAGATGTCACACATCATATTACATTTTAGAAAATCCGGGGATGTCACATTTTCGTTTTGTAAAAGCTTTGGCCCTTAATCACCATATTGGCCATTAATGTGTATATTAATGTATTTTAAAGGGTGAATTAATAAAAGACATTTCTTTAGCAATTCCTTAAGTGAAAATTCGAAATGGATATTATAAACTCATTCAAGAGTCATGTCACGCCTCCTATTCTCCTTTTTATTTCTTTATTAACATACAGAAGGAGAGAGAAAAGAATAGAGTTATTTCTCTCATTAACTAACCCAACATCACATTATTTTTCCATTCTTGTCCCAAAAAGCCATAAAACTCTAAAGTAATATAATATACTAATTATCTCTCATAAAAGGTCATTTTGCATTATTAGACTCTATTTAACACACTAGTTGAGATATTTGTGTAAAAACCCATTCATTGAAATGAATGTGGGTCAAATATAATTCACATCATTAAGTATTGCTCAATTTCAACATTGAAGACAAATAGGACAAAAAAGATAGGAAAATTTAGGGAAAAGGACATAAAAGGATATGAAGGAAATAAAATCTTAAAAATGGGTTAAATTGCAAATAAACCTAAGATTTAGTATGTTACAACACTCCATCCTTTGAAGAGGATTTCGTCCCTGAAATCTCAACAAGAGGGAAGGGTGAGTACGTAACATCCCAACATTAAGAAACTAGGTGGTTACCTCTAATCTATGGTACTTCACATGCTCTACACATAAATCAAATTTTACTAAGGTTTCCACTATTCATATTACCTTTTATTGAATAGAACACAATAGACATTTTGGCTTATTATCATTATTTCCACTATGAAGTTACATCATCTTTATTAAGCTATTAATTGTGCCATGTTGTATTCACATTGTTGTCAAAAGAATTACATCTTTTTTTTGGATAAGGTAAAATATCATTAAACCAAAAAGATGTATAAGGCAAACAACAAAATCCCATATACTATATAAGATCTATGCAAGATCCCATCTCTGTGCTATCTGAGTATTAGCTCCTTTCAGTATACCGAGCTTGGCTCTAACAAACCAGCACATCCTATTTACAATGATGTCAAAAACTAAATGGTTATCTTTAGATCCCTTTCCATGTAACTGTTTGTTCCTCTCTTCCCAAATGACATCTATCAGATTGGTGAATGCGGCCCCCACAAGACCTCTATCTTTTGTGTTCTTGCAAGTCCTCTCAAACATCCATGGAATGGCATCATCCAAAACCAAAGGAGGTGTGCTACCCCAACCATACTTGATGTCCATTCTACACCAAAGGTACTTCGTAAAAACACACTCAAAGAATATATGTGTGTGATTTTCAGTAGCTTGGTCACAAAGCATACAGCGCAGATCACCTTCCAAACCCCATCTGGCTAGTCTATCCTTCGTGGGCAGCCTCTTCAAAATTGCTCTATAAGAGCAGAAGATCCATTTAGGACATCTCCATTTGTGCCAAAGAAAAGGATCCCAAGGAACCCGAGGGTAAAGGAAGGTCAGCGTCCACAAGATGTGATTGTTATCAATCTCCCAAACATGATTGACCCGGATGTAGCTCGATCTCACCTCTGGCCAAAGATTCTTCATCACTTTCCAGGTTCTTGAGCAAGGTTTGCCATTATCACCCTCATGCAAGCCATTGTATCTATCCTTCATCCAACCAGCCCACAAGGACTCTAGTTTGGTAATCATGTTAGTAATTCTGTTGACAATTGTAAGCCTAGCAATGTGAGTTGGATCTTTAAGATTGAGGCCACCACAGAAGAAGGGTTGGGCCACCATGTCCCATGAGATTCCATGAGCATTGATTCTCCAAAGGAAACCCGCCATAATGGTCTTGAACTTCCCTAGAATGAAGAGAGGTATCTCTGCAAGCCTGCATCAATACCATACTTTACTGATGAGCATGGATTTAATCAAGATTGTCCTCCCATCCATGGAGACCTGGATGCTCTCCCAGTTCTCTACGGTCTTCTGAAGGTTATCCACGCATGACTTTTATTTTCCCTCCTTGCCACCCCCTCCCATAATAGGGATGCCAAGATATCTAGTAGGAAACCTGCCTTCTGATATGCCCGCTGCCTCCTTGAGTCTTCCTCTTCTAGCATCACAATATCTCGAGAAGAAATCTTTAGATTTGATGTCTGAGATGTACAATCTAGAGACTTTTCCAAACATGTGCAGCACCTTCCTCAACCCCCTCATGTGTTTCACATGTTCTTCTATGAAAAATAGGACATCATCAGCAAAGATCATGTGGCTGAGAACCTTGCTTCCATGGACCTTATACACTTGTATGGTCCCCTCATTTTCAGCATTGATCGTTAAACAAGTCAAATTTTCCATGATAAGGGAGAATATCAATGGGGATAGCGGGTCCCCTTGCCTAAGGCCATTGGAAGCTTGAAATAGATCTCTAGGCACACCATTGACCAGCACAGAGAAGGAGGTGGTCTCAAAACATTGCTTAATGATGTCGATGAAGTGATTATCAAAACCTAACATTGTCATCGTACTCCACAAACCATTCCATCTGACATGATCATAGGCCTTGGAGATGTCCACTTTGATGCAAGCCTTTTTGCTTTTGCTTTTGTCTTGGAAGTCCAGCAGGAACTCAGATGCGAGAAGGGCATTATCCGAAATAGAATGTCCCTTAATAAAGGCCAATTGGTACTTAGAAACAATGTTTGACAACACCACCTTCAACCTACCCGCCAATACGTTGGATATTATCTTGTACACCATCGAACAACAAGCAATTGGTCGGAAGTCATTCATAGCAGCATCAGAGTTGTGTTTGGGAATGAGTCTAAGAAAGGCATGGTTCACCTGCCTGACCATTCTCCCCCCCCCACCAAGAACCACCACACCATGCAACAAATTTCATAGCTGATAGTAGGCCAATAAGCTTGAAAAAACTTAGCATTAAACCCTTCGGGCCCTGGTTCTTTAGAAGCACCAATGGAAAAAATCGCTCTCTTGATTTCCTCCTCTGTCGCCATCTTTGTGAGTTCTGTGTTCATGCTCTCAGTTACCTTCGGGGCAAGCGGGCTAGTAGCACCCTCATTCTGTTGTTCCTGATTGTATAAATCATGGAAGAATTCAGTAGCTAAAATCTCGATCTTATCTTCTTCATCCACCAACCTCCCATTCACATCTATCAGATTATGGATGTGATCCTTCATATTATTCTTCTTCACAACTGTGTGATAGACTCTGGAATTGCAGTCCCCATCTCGAATCCATTTTAGTCTACTTTCTTGCCAAAAGCTGACTTCTTCGGCCTTCTCAAGCTATAGGAGGCACTTGCTAGCTTCCTCTTCTCTTTCCATAAGTTTAGTTGATGTGGGATGTAGTCTGAGGTTGGAAGCCATCACCTCAAACTGTTGTTTGGCTTCCTTGATAATATTGGACAGATCTCTCAAAGAGCTAGACCACCTTTGTAGAGCAACCTTCGTGTGTTTAAGTTTGGTGATGACTCTAAACATGGGGTTGCCTTCGACATGTGTATTCCATGCCTCTTTGACCACGCCTTCAAAGCTAGGCAATCCAATCCAGTGATTCAAGAAATGGAAAGGTCTATTAGGGTGAGATGCAGTAGTCATGACCATCTCCATCCAACAGTGATCGTTGATAGGATGAGCTCCAAGGCTGATCACAGCATCAGGGAATTGATCAAGCCATTTCTCATTAGCAAGCACTCTATCCAAATTACTAGATATTCTCCTCTCCGGTGTCCTCTTGTTATGCCAAGTCATGATTCTTACCTTAGTTTTCAACTCAATTAGGTTGTCCGCATCAACAACAACATTAAATCTGCTAAGGATAGATTCTTGGATTGGCAATCCTCCTTTATTTTCTCTAGCTTGTCTGACTTGGTTAAAATCTCCAATAACCAGCTGGGGGAGATCTTGTTGTATAGAGGAGATGATGGTGTCCCACAACCTTCTTCTATTAGTTTCCCAATTCGATCCATAGACAGCCGAGATAACACAATGCCATCCCCCCTGATTGATGCAACTGAGAAGCATCAGTTGATTAGTGAAATGAATGATCTGTATGTCCCAGATCATCAGATTCCAACCAGCAGCTATGTAACCTCCCTCCGCCTCTTCAAGGTTTGAAACAGCCTACCAACCATTCGGAAACAGGGTCACCACCTTTTCCGCCACTTCCCTTTTAATTCTCATTTCCAAGCATATGACAATACTTGTTTTTGTTTCCCCGATGACCTGCCGTAGCTTCCTCTGCTTACACGGGAGCGAGGTGCCACAAACATTCCACACGAGGAGGTTATCTAATCAGGTTGGTGTGGGCACCCCTTCCTCGGGTGCTCCTATGTCTGCCACCACCTCTTTGGGTACTGCTCACCCCTTCTACCACCACAGGTGTTTGTGACCTTGTGCTGACCCTCCTAGTGTTGGTGAGATTGATCTCCTTAGTCTCTTGATCAGTTAGCAATTGGAAGGGATTGCCCCTATCTTCCAATTCCTATTGTGTCGCAGCCGCAACCACCACCGGGCTTTTCCCCCTTCCAGTAGATATGGGAGGAGTCCTTCTAGCAATGGTCTCAAACACCCCTTCTATACTGACTGTGTCAATCATTGGTTCCATGCCACACTGTTGCCCTTAAGCCAATCCACTCTCATCCTCTACGGCAAGGGTAGCAGTAGGTTCACTGACAATAGCTACGTTTACCTTCTCAGCAACGTATGTCGGTGTCAAGTTCACCGTGTCGTCTGCCTTGGATCTGTCAAACCTACATTTTCTCCTCATGTTCGGTCTTCTACTCTTGGACCTACCCCGGACAATGGGAGGTTCTGAGTAAACCACCCTATCCCCTAGACAGGAGCCCGACATATGTCCAAACACCTTGCAGTCATGGCAGTATTCTGGGAGAGCGTCATAAATGACTTTGATTTCCATCTCCTCACCTTCGGGCATCTCTACCATCACAACTTTTGATGGCTTCCTCTCTGCAACCACCTCAATACAAAGATGTGGAGCACCTGCATACTTCCCATCGACCTAGAACTCGACCACCTTGGGGACTCCAAGCGTGTAACCAATGATGGTTTGTGCTCTTCTAGTCCAGTGGCTACCAAGGTCGGGGAAAGTCACCCAAACTTGAGCAGTCTTCAACGCCGCTCGCCTGACATCTGATTGGGGTGTCCACTTCCTGGTCAGGACCAGATGGTTATCAAAGAACTAGGGTCCTTTGTTGAGGGCGACCGCCATGTCCATCTCACTGGCAAAATGGGCCAGGAACAGTCTGTTTTTTAGGGGTGAGACTTGGAGTTCCCCCTTCGATTTCCACATCCTCAACATCCAACTGTAGATTTGTTGAATGTAAACCTTCTTACCCATCACTTGAATGGTGATGGAGCACTTGTGGAACTCTTGTAGGTCCTTGACAACCGGAGGCTCGAATCTAATCCACAGCCACCCGTCCTCTGGTTTGAAGAAATGGCCTTTAGGGTCTTCCGACAGCTCCACCGGCCTATAGTTCCGCTGAATAGGCATCAATCTAGCGAGGGTCTCTGCCCAGACATGACCCTGGGTGACATCCGTCCTAGGATCCGCCCACCCCAGTGGTGGGGGGGAGGAGAGAGAGGTCCTTGGAGGCGGCACAGAGAGGGGGATGACAAGGACGGATGTCAGGGAAGCATTTTGGGTATCATCAGGGGATGTCGGGATAGGGGATGTGGTAGGGATGGGTGACTGGGTGGAGGAGGAAGATGTTGTGGCAGCCCCAGAGGGCCCTACCAGGCCGGCGCCGGCCATGGCGTGATCGCCCTCAAGCTAGAGATGGACTAGGGGAATCTTATTTAGAATAAATAATTACATCTCAACATTATGTACAATTTATATATATTTCATATTTACTCATTAAGAATTTGAAGTACAATTAGGATTTACTAAGTAATCTCAATATTTATTAATGTATTAGGTTAAAATCCTTAATAACATGATTTTATTCTCCATTATCCTCATATCACTATCATGTAGAATTATCACAGATTATTTTGTAAGGAATAGATAATATTATCCAACAAGTTATTAAGTCTAAATAATGTCACATTAATTTCTTACACCTATATTACACATTGTCACATCACTTTTAATACTCACACTAATTTCATCACTGACCATTTTCTCCTTTTTACACTTCGTATTATAAATTCTACCTTTAACATCACATTAGGCATTTGGAAGTATTATAAATTTAATAATCATACTTATGTAAATCCAATTACTATTTATCACATATAAGTGATTATATGTATTTTAGTGAATAACGTGGAACACATTGCATATTAATGAATTGATTCATATATCCATTTATGACTAGGTGATTAGTGAGGTGTGTATTAGAGAATAAGGTGATATGTCATACATATATTGATAACTGGATTAAAGTATGATTAGGTGATTATATTTCATCAAGGTATATTATCTGATGATGTGACCTAATGTCACTAATGTATCATGAAGGCATTAAGGATACATATGTATATATGTTAAGGTTAGATGATTACATATTAGGGTTTAGGTAAACATGACAATTACATGTTGTGCATTCTTAGCAAGCATTAGTTCCATTTATCATATCGTTAGGGTGACATGGTCAACATTATGTGTATTCACAATCAGTGATTTACTCATATTATGTATTTGTTGAGGTTCAAGCATATGAACTATTCATTATATGACTTATTATGTATTCATTAGTATATAAACAAACATGTCAAATTATAATTATAATTTTTTTGGTCAATACTAACCATATAAGCTCACTAATTTCTTATCTACGGAGTTAGGTTTTCTAATTCCAAATTGGCAAGATTTTGCCACGTTATAGGATTCCATCCCCTAAAAAGGGATTTCATCCTCGAAATCAGTAAATGCAAAATCTATCAAGGTACTAATACTACCACTACTCCACCCCTTAAAAGGGTTGACCTACCAAGTCAAACTAAACTAGAGCTAAAAGAAGGAGTCTAATCAAACCATGTATGATACCTAATCACTTAATTGTTTTACTATTCAATATTACCAAACTTCAAAGTCAAGTATAGGGTACCCCTAAACATGGAAATCTAAGACTCATATAAGGAACATATGGGATATAAGGTTGTTTTACATGGGTAACAAAATCATCATATTAGGTTCCTAAGGATACTCAACATTGAGGTAATTGCCTAAATGTATGCTATTTTGGAAAATTAGTATCATCTCAGGTCAGGCCAGTGTCATATGGATTCGTGAGTCCTCATAAACCAAACTAGTGGCACGGAGGAAAATATTTCCAGCCCCCAGAACCTGACCCTTACTAGGCAGTCTTGCTTTCAACTTATGTCCTAGTATCTACCTAATAGGATATTCACCTAAAAGTTGACCAAGACATTTCTAATATGAAACTCTTATAGTCCTAATTCAACCTTTTATCACAGGTCAACTCTAATGTGAACTAAAGGTAACACATTATGTGGTAAAGGTTTCTAACTAGGGAGACAAATTGAAATAGTCAAGATTCTGACTACCATTGGCTCTGATACCATTTTGTAAAGAAGTGAGATCACCTCCCTACTAAAAATGGTAAACAAAACCCAATGAATAGCAGTATAAGTTAAAACTTTGACTATATTCAATTTAATAAAGAGAACATCAAAATTATCCCAGTAAGGGTTTCCATGCTTTACACAAATAAAGGATCTAAGTAGAGGGAAACTAGACTACATCAATATGTCTCCCATAAAAATAACTTTAATGAATAGTCCATGATGGAAGTATGAACTCCTTCTCCTAGGCTTAGGTTGGTTCACCTTGCTCTTGTTGCACACTCTGATCCTAAACCTGGGTGGTTGGGATCACCCAACAAGAGGAGAGAAAAGTATGTGTCAATTAAAGAAATAAGGACAAATAAAGTATAGCAAAAAGTAAACATGGGGTAATGATTCCACTATGCCAAAGAATTGTCAAAAGTATGAGGCACATAAAAGAGATTACTTGACATAACTTCACATATTCATATTGAAGTATGCATGATAAAAGTATGACTATATTATCTAAAGTAGGGTTGAGGCACCTACCAACCTCAACCTTTGGGTGAGGGAGAAATAACACATTCCCAAGAACCCAAATATATATAAAATGGGGAGAATTATCGCATTCCCCTGGGAGAATTTGCACATGCCCACTATGGGTGTCTAGTATAGAGGTATACTACATTAGCTAATAAGTCATCAAGTTATCATGCTCAATGAATAAAATGGCAATATTAAACAACAAATTAATAGTGACATAGAAGAGAGTATAAAACCCAAACAAGTAGTGAAAAAAATGTGCTAAAAGAAGGCAATAGAAAGAATTAAAGGCTAAGCATATGCCTCATTAGAATGATTTGGGATGGATATCAAAATTCCCTACTAAAGGACAAGTGTTCAAACTCATATAGAAATAGGATTGCACATACCTCACTTGATATTCCTAGAGAAGACCTTTCATCAAGTAATTATGTCCAATGTCACTTTTTGTCGTAGATATAAGTTTATACACGTGGATTAGGGTTTGTAAAGCATATTATGTGAGAAAAACCTAATTTTTAGACCGTCTATAAAAACCATCAATTTAGGACTCAAAATGTGGACCAATCAATTACTTGGATTCTCCTAATTAAGAAAACATATAAATTTCTTAAATTTGGAGTTAAAATGAGTTAGTTACATATTTTAAGGCTTTTTATATAATTAAAATGGTTTTTATAATAAACCTCAAAATATGGATGCAAATAAATTATTAAAAACCCTAAATCATATTCATTGTGAAAATAGTTTCCAACAAATATTGATTTGTATTTTTCTGATAAAGTATTAATTTACTACACATTTTTAAATAATTGGCCAATGAAAATTTGTGATAATTCCATGTGGCAAGAAATTAGCAAAAAAAAAAGAGAAGGGGTTGGGCCCGCAGTGACCTGGCCAATCAACACCTAACAACTATCAAAATGGGGCTCACCCCAGCTGTTTAGTGATCAATGAAAACCAAACATGAAATAGAGATAATGCCCTTGTTCACTTAATCACTCAATTGAAAATATGGGGACACCAGAGTCATTCCATGACCTAGTTTGTTCTCTCTCTTGCCATGGTAAGGCACAAGAATTGGAGCTCAAAGCTACGATGCTACTATGTGTACACCTACAAGATGTGAGCCCATGAATACCAAAACCAAAACTAGGGACATCTTTGAGAGGTCGAGATGAGTTGAATGAACCGTGACTCGTCCAGTGTGGTGGCCTGATCAGCTCACCAAGGTCGTCGAAAGGTGCCTCAAGGGTTGGACTCCAAATTCCACCTTAACCATCCTTTCTAGACTAACTAACAACATCACTGACTCCATGAGGTCACCATGAAGATGACTAGAAACAATAGTGGCAAAGAAGGAGGCCAGAACCGAGAAATGTAGGGAAAATGCCATGAAAGCTTGAAATTGGGTAAACTAATTTTTACATAGCTTGAGATCGAATTGAGTGGTCTAGGAGCCTCTTGAGAGTGAGTCGGGATGTCCTGGATCCTCTTTCATGATCTTGAGTCACCGAAGGGTCGTAGGGGTGAGCTTCGAAAGGGGGTAGCAACTAGTCTATAGGACTTAATCGATGGGATCATCGTGGAGCAAATGGAACAAGTAGAATTGAAGAAGAGGAGTCTTGGATGCTCATCGACACTCCAATTGAACCAATGGTGGAGGATGAGTTGGTGCTAGCACAATGTTCGCTGGTGATGGAGTGCAAGCATGTCAGGGAGTTTGGGGTGCTAGAGAGAAAATTGAGCGATAAGAAGGAATGCCTAAGGTCCGCTCGCACTCGACCCAGTCTTATATAGGCAGGGAGTGTCGTGTAGCTTGCTCTATAACAATGGCATTGAGAGGTTGCTAAGCCCTATTTTGGGCATTTCATGCTTGAGGCCCAAGAGAGTGTAAAGAAGTGAAATCACCACCACTTTACTAATTACAATGATAAACAAAATCTAATGAATAGCAGTGGAAGATTAAAATTTGACTATATTCAATTTAAATAAAGAGTACATAAAAATTTCCCCAATATGGGTGTACATGATTTATAAAAAAGAAAGGACCTAAGTAGAGGGAAACTAATTACAACAATATGTCTCCAAAAATAAATAACTTAACAAATGTATCCATGATGGAAGGGTGAACTCCTTTTCCTAGTCTTAGGCTGGTTCGCCATGCTCCTGATGTGCACTCAGATCCTATACCTGGGTCATTGGGATCACCCAGAAAGAGTAGAGAAAAACGTGTGTCAAATAAATGATAAGGACAATTATAAACTAATGCAGGAAATAATAAAGATTCACTATGCTAAGAGGGTCAAGAATATGGGGCAAATAAAATAAATAAGGATTTATGCCAAGTTAAACAATAATAAATTGCATGCATGATTAAATGTGACTACATTAAACTAATATAGGGCTGAGGCACCTATCAGACCTCAACCTCTAGGTGAGGGGGAGTAACACATTCACAAACACCCTAATATTTTTATAATTGGGGAGAGTGGTCAAATTCCCCTGGGCTCATGCCCAAAACCCATGGGTGGTTTGTACTCATGTACACTACATTAGTTAATTAGTCAATTATATCATCATCCTAAATTAATCCAATGGAAGATTTAAGAATTATAAATAACTTTGCAAGTGGGGTCCAAGACCCTAGGATAATTGAAGTACAAATGCCATGAAAGGAAATAAGGAAATAAAGGCTAAGCAATGCCTCATTGGAAAATTAGGTTTGGGTAAAAATGCCCAACTGAAGGATAGTGTTCAAATTCATAATTAAATAGGGTTGCACATGCATACCTAATTTGGGTTATCTTAGAATAGACTTTCCTCAATTAGATGTGTCCAAAGTACTTTTGTCCTAGATACAAGTTTGTACACATGGATTAGGGTTTATAAATCATATTAGGTGAAAAACCCTAATTTTGGACCTTTAATTAAAACCATCAAATTAGGACTCAAAACTAGGACTAAAAGATTACTTAGATTCTCCTTATTAAGAAAACATATTTGTTTCTTATGTTTGGAGTTAAAATGAATTAGATATGTATTTTAAGGCATTTTATATAATTAAAATGGTATTCATTACAAACATCAGAATAGGATAGAGAATCAACACTCAAAAACATAAAATCGGGTTCTATATGAAAAATCCTTTCGAATGAGTATTTATTTGTATTTTTTCAGTAAAGTAATGATTTTCTATGAATTAACCAAGACTGACCAATCAAAATTCAGGAAAATGCCACATAGGCAGAAGAGTTTGCGCAAACATGTGACACTGTGGCCGGACCCACGCTGACTTGGGCCAATCATGTGTGGCACAGTCACGAGTCCACGCTCACTTGGTCTCGATCAAATGCGACTGAGTGAGAGGAGTCAAATGATTAAAAAGCCCATGCTATATAAATAAGTCAATTAAAATTGAGGGGACGAAGGCTTCATTCACATGAAGTGAGGCTTTGCCTTTGCTAAATCAAAAACGGCGTGAGACACCTAAAACACCCTTGGATTTTTAATAATGTGATTAGTTAGTGGGGGCAACTGAGTCATTCTAGGACCTAGTTTGTTCAGCTCCAGGGAATGGCCGCGAGTAGGTTGACTAAGAGAGAAATCTCGATCAAACCTGGGAGCTTGAGTTACACCTTAGGGATTCTGGGGATACATGTGAGTTCTTGATCATCCCGTGAACCTGTCGAACCCAAGATTGGGTCTCACGGTGGTCGGGAGCTCGAGGAAGCTCCTCCGCATGTAGGGAATAGAGGAGAGCCCAAAATCATAGGATACGAGGTTTAAGCCGCAACTAAGGATTCTGACACATTCGAGGAACCAAAGTGGTGTGAAACGATTCGTTTTAGACCTCACAGGCTCATTGGAAAAGCATGGAGAGTGGCGGTGGTGGAAGTTTGGACTGAGCTACAGGTTATGATGGTTCGAGGAAAAATAGAGTGAACTAATGTTGCAGAAATGAAAGAAGGAGTTTGAGGATGCTAACCGTTTTTTCAATTCGGTGGAAGGTGGTGTAGGGTGTCGCGACAAGCTCATCGTCGTCAGAGAAGGAAAGCAAGTAGGTCAGGGAGCTCGGGGCTAAAATAGGTGGAATTGGGGGGAGAGGAGAAATGTGTGCGGTCTAAGGGTGCTTGATGAGCCCTTATATAGGAGAGAGAGGGGTCGTAGCACCCTCTATAACCTGGTAGTGGAGAGGGGAGGTACTTCCCTATTGGGTGTTTCATGTACAAAGTGAGAGAGAAGACGAGTAAAGGCTCGCTGGAAACAACGAATCCTCATGGATTGAATGGCGAAGGAATTTTGAGGAACGGTGCATCATGAAGGAAGAACAAGGTCGTGGATGTGGCCACTCAGGCTCCAGCTCTATTCCATGTAACGGGTGGAGGTAGGTGATAACCTCTGGACCATCCGATTGATCTGAGATTTTGATGATCAAATCTAGGTCGTCTGATGGCACGTAGGGGAAAAAAGTAATGTGTGACATCAAGATGAAATGAAACTTTGGTTTAATTGTGAGATGTAATTGAAATCGTATTAAAAGCTTAATAAAACCATATTCAACTCATTTAAAATCAATTTGAGGGGACAAACAAGGGTTAAATGACCTAAAATTTGAACCATAGGCTAATATTAATGCCTAGATTAATGCTATGTAATTAGTTTTTCATTTTCCATGAGATATGGCCATTAATGACTATATTGTCCATTAATGTGTATATTAATGCATTTTAAAATAAAAATTATTTTCTTAGCAATTACTTTAATAAAATTTGATATAAGTATTATAAAGTCATTCAAGTGTCATGTCCCACTCTTATTCTCCTTTTCATTGCTTTAATAATAATTTGGAGGAGAGAGGAGATAAGAGGGTGACTATATCATTAATTAAACTCAATGTCACATTAACTCTTACTTCTTATTCCAAAAACCGCAATTAACACAAAATGCTCATTATCTCTCATAATTGTCAAATTTGCATTATTAGACTCGCATTAACACATAATTTGAGATATTTTTGCAAACACCCATTCTTTGTCATGAATGTGGGTAAATGTGGTTCAAGTCATCAAGTTTAGCTCAAATTCAACATTGAGTCCAAAATGGATAGAAAAAGCTAGGAAAAATTAGGGAAAAGTCGAAAATGATAAGAAGGAAATGAAAGTACTAAAAATGGGTAAAATTGCAAAAGAATTTGAGATTTAGTATGTTACACAGAGGGTGAGTTAAGTCTCATTCGGTTCGATGAGTCCTCATAGATTGAATGGAAAAGAAAATTCGAGCAATGGTGCATCGTGTAGGGAGAAAGATGTCATTGATTGAAGAGCTGGGAAAATGACTCTGACTCACGAGGAACCAGAGGAAGAGTATCACTTCCAGACCATCAGATCGTGCATCTAACGTCTAGAATCATGTGTGTGTGATCAAATATCTGTTGTAACGTGTGATAGCAAAAATAATCAAAACTATAGCTTTAATTGCTCGCATAAATGAAATCAATCACAAACCTTGGTCAAATTATAATAAAAACTTGTAAAATCAATTTGCAGGGTCAAACATGGGTCAAATGACCTCAAATTTCTATCATAGACTAATATTAATGTCTAGATTAATTCTATGCAATTAGATTTTCATTTTGCAAAAACTTTGGCACTTAATCACCATATTGGTCATTAATGTGTTATTAATGCATTTTAAAGGGTGAATTAATAAAAGACATTTCTTTAGCAATTCCTTAAGTGGAAATTCGAAATGGATATTATAAACTCATTCAAGAGTCATGTAACACCTCCTATTCTCCTTTTTATTGCTTTATTAACATATAGGAGGAGAGATAAAATAAAAGAGTTGTTTCTCTCATTAACTAACCCAACACCACATTATTCATCATTTCTTGTCCCAAAAAGCCATAAAAACTCTAAATTAATATATTATACTAATTCTCTATCATAAATGTTCATTTTGCATTATTAGACTCTAATTAACACACTATTTGAGATATTTGTGCAAAGACCCATTCATTAAAATGAATGTGGGTCAAATATAATTCACAACATTAAGTATTGCTCAATTTCAACATTGAGGTCAAAGAGGATAAAAAAGATAGGAAAATTTAAAGAAAAGGAAAAAAGGATATGAAGGAAATAAAATCTTGAAAATGGGTGAAATTGCAAATAAACCCAAGATTTAATATGTTACAACACTCCACCCCGTAAAGAGGATTTCGTCCCCAAAATATCAACAAGATGGAAGGGTGAGTATGTATCATCCCAGCATTAAGAAACTAGGTGGTTACCTCTAATCTATGGTATTTCACATGCCCTACACATAAGTTAGATTTTATTAAGGTTTCCACTATTCATATTACCTTTTATTGAATATAACACAATACACATTTTGACTTATTAGCATTATTTCCATTATGAAGTTACATCATCTTTATTAAGCTATTAGTTGTGCCATGTTGTATTCACATTGTTGTCAAAAGAATTACAACTCAACATTATGTACAATTCATTTGTATTTCTTATTTACTCATTAAGAATTTTAAGCACAAATAGCATTTACTAAGTAATATCAATATTTATTAATGTATTAGGTCACAATCATTAATAACTAGATTTTATGTTCCATTGTCCTCATATCACAATCATGTAGAATTATCATGGATTATTTTGTAAGGAATAGATAATATTATCCAACAAGTTATTAAGTCTAAATAATGTCACATTAATTTCTTACAGCTATATTACACATTGTCACATCACTTTTAATACTCACACTAATGTCATCACTAACCATTTTCTCCTTTTTACACTTCATATTATAAAGTATACATTTAACATCACATTTGGCATTTGGAATTATTGTAAAATTTATAATCATACTTATGTAAATACAATTACTCTTTATCACATTTGAGTGATTATATGTATTTTAGTGAATGAGGTGGAACACATTGCATATTAATGAATTGATTCATATCTCAATTTATGCCTAGGTGATTAATGAGGTGTGTATTAGAGAACAAGGTTATATGACATACATATGTTGATAACTAGATTAAATTATGATTAGATGTTTATATTTCATCAAGGTTTATTATTTGATGATGTCACTTAATGTCTCTAATGTATCATGAAGGCATTAAGGATACATATGTATATATGTTAAGGTTATATGATTACATATTAGGGTTGAGGTCAACATGGCCAATACATGTTATGGGTTCTTAGCATGCATTAGTTCCATTTATCATATTGTTAGGGTGATACGGTCAACATTATGTGTATTCACAATTAGTGAGTTACTCATATTAAGTATTTGTTGGGGTTTAAGCATATGAACTATTCATTAAATGATTTAGTATGTATTCATTAATATATAAACAAACAAGTTAAATCATCATTATAATTTGTTTGGTCAATACTAACCATATAAGCTCACTAATCTCTTATCACTAATCTCTTATCTATGGATTTAGGGTCTCTAATTCCAAATTGGCTACATTTTTCCATGTTATAGGATTTCATTCCCTAGAAAGGGATTTTATCCTCGAAATCTGGAAATGCAAAGTCTATCAAGATACTAATACTACCACTACTCCACCCCAAGTAAAAATAAACTAAAGGTAAAAGAGTGAGTCTAATCAAACCATGTATAAGATCCAATCACTTAATTGTTTTACTATTCACTATTACCAAACTTTAAAGTCTAGTATAGGGTACTCCTAAATGTGGAAATCTAAGACTCATATAAGTAACTTATGGGATATAAGGTGGTTTTACTTGGGTAACCAAATCATAATATTAGGTTCCTAAGGATACTCAACATTGAGGCAATTGCCTAAAGGTTTGCTATTTTGGACAATCAGTATCAGCTCAGTCCACGTCGGTGTCATATGGATTTGAGAGTACCGTAAGCCAAAATAGTGGAATGGAGGAAAATATTGCCAGCCCCCAAACCCTAACCCTTTCTAGGCACCCTTGCTTTCAACTTATGTCCTAGTAGCTACCTAATAGGCTAATCACCTAGAAGTTGACTGAAGACATTTCTAATATGAAACTCTTATAGTCCTAATTCAATGTTTTATCACAAGTCAACTCTAATGTGAACTAAATGTTAAACTATATGTGGTAAAGGTTTCTAACTAGGGAGACAAATTGAAATAGTCAAGATTCTGACTACCATTGGCTCTGATACCATGTTGTAAAGAAGTGAGATCACATCCCTACTAAAAATGGTAAACAAAGTCCAATGAATAGCAACAAAAGTTAAAACTTTGACTATTTTCAATTTAATAAAGAGTACAACAAAATTTTCCTAATAACAATGTACATTCTTTATACAAATAAAGGATCTAAGTAAAGGGAAACTAGACTACATCAATATATATCCAATAAAACTAGATTAACAAATAGTCCATGATGGAAGGATGAACTCCTTCTCCTAGGCTTAGGCTGGTTCACCTTGCTCCTATTGTGCATTTTGATCCTAAACCTGGGTGGTTGAGATCACCCAGCAAGAGGAAAGAAAAGTATGTGTCAATTAAAGAAATAAGGACAAATAAAGTATAGTAAAAAGTAAACATGGACTAATGATTCCACTATGCCAAAGAATTGTCAAAAGTATGAGGCACATAAAAGAGATTACTTGCCATAATATCACATATTAATATTGAAGTATGCATGATAAAATTATGACTAGTTTATCTAAAGTAGGGCTGAGGCACCTACCAACCTCAACCTCTAGGTGAGGGAGAAATAACACATTCCCAAACACCTGAATATATATAAAATGGAGAGAATTATCACATTCCCCTGGGAAAATTTACACATGCCCACTATGGGTGGCTAGTATAGAGGTACACTACAATATCTAATAAGTCATAAAATTATCATGATCAATGAATAAAATGGCAATATTAAACAACAAATTAATAGAGACATGGTAGGGGGTATAAAACCCAAACAAGTAGTGAAATAAATGTGCCAAAAGAAGGTAATAGAAAGAATCAAAGGCTAAAGATATGCCTCATTAGAAAGATTAGGGATGGATATCAAAATGCCCAACTGAAGCACAAGTGTTCAAACTCATATATAAATAGGATTGTACACACCTCACTTCAGATTCCTAGAGAAGACCTTTCATCAATTAATTGTGTCCAATGTCACTTTTTACCCTTGATGCAAGTTCATCCACATGGATTAGGGTTTATAAAGCATTTTATGTGAGAAAACCCTAATTTTTAGACCTTCTATAAAAACCATCGATTTAGGACTCAAAACTTGGACTAATTCATTACTTGGATTCTCCTAATTCAGAAAACATATTTATTTCTTAAAGTTGGAGTTAAATTGAGTTAGTTGCATATTTTAAGGATTTTTATATAATTAAAATGGTTTTTGTAATAAACAAAGAAATAGGGATACAAATAACTAGTTAAAAACCTTAAAATCATATTCCTTGTGAAAAATCCTTTCCAACGAGTATTTATTTGTATTTTTTTTATAAAGTATCAATTTACAATGAATTTTTAAAGAATTGGCCAATGAAAATTTGAGATAATTCCACGTGGTTAAAAGAGAGAAGGGGCTCTCCCCAGCGGTTTAGCGATCAATGAAAATCAAACATGAAATACTGATAATTCCCTTGTTCATTTAACTGCTCGATTGAAAACACGGGGACACTAGAGTCATTCATGATCTGGTTCGTTCTTTCTCATGCACATGAACTGGAGCTCAAAGATCCGATGCTGCTACACATACACCTGCAAGATGTGAGCCCTGAATACTGAAACCAAAACTAGGGACATTTTTGTAAGGTCAATATGAGTTGAATGAACTGCATCTCGTCTAGTGTGGTGGCCTGATCAGCTCATCAAGGTCGCCAGAAGGTAGCTGCCTCAAGAGCTCGACTCCAAATTTCCCCTTAACCATCATTTCTTAACTAACTAACAACATCACTGAATCTGCAAGGTCACCACAAAGATGATGAGAAAAAATGGTGGCAAAGAAAGAGGACATAACTGAGAAATGTAGGTAAAATGCTAAGAAAGCTCGAAATTGGGTAAACTAATTTTTACCTCACCTAAGATCAAATTGAGTGGTCGGGAGATTCTTGAGAGTGAGTCGGGATGTCCTGGATCCTCTTTCATGATCTCGAGTCACCGGAGGTCTACAGGGGTGAGCGTTAGCAAGGGGGTAGAAACTGGTCTATAGGACCCAACCGTTGGGATCATCGTGGCGCAAATGTAACAAGTGGAATTGAAGTAGAGAGGTCTTGGATGCTCATCGACGCTCCAATTGAACCAAAGGTGGAGGAGAAGTCAGTTCTAGTGCAGTTTTTGCCAGTGATGGAGTGTGAGTAGGTCAGGGAGTTCAGGGGCACTAGAGAGAAAATTAAGCAATGAAAAGGAATGTTAGAGGTCCGCTCGCGCTCGGCCTGGTTTATATAGGCAGGGAGTATTGTGTAGCTTGCTTTGTAATGGCAGTGTTGAGAGGTTGTTAAGCCCTATCTTGTGTGTTTCATGCTGAAGGAAAGAGACAGGGTAAGTTAAGGATCATTTGATTTAGCGAGTCCTTGCGGATTGATAGCAAAGGAAATTCAAGCAATGATGCATCGTAGAGGGAGAAAGATGTTACCGATTGAAGTGTTGGGAAAACGGCTCTGACTCGTGAGGAACCAGAGGAATATGACAACTTACAGGCCATCAGATCATGCATCTAATGACTAGAATCACACACATGTGATTGAATATCAGTTGTAATGTGTGATAGCTAAAATAACCAAAACTTTAGCTTCAAATGCTTGCATTAATGAACTCGATTACAAACCTTGGTCAAATTATAATCAAAACTTGTAAAATTGATTTGGTGGGTCAAACATGGGTCAAATGACCTAAAATTTGGACCATAAACTAACATTAATGCCTAGATTAAGGCTATGCGATTAGATGTTCATTTTGCAAAAGGTTTGGTCCTTAGTCACCATATTGGCCATTAATGTATATATTAATGCATTTTAAAGGGTGAATTAATAAAAAACATTTCTTTAGAAATCCCTTAAGTGGAAATTCGAAATGGATATTATAAAATCATTCAAGAGTCATGTCACACCTCCTATTCTCCTTTTTATTTCTTTATTAACATATAGGAGGAGAGAGAAAAGAAAATAGTTATTTCTCTCATTAACTAACCCAATACCACATTATTGATCATTTCTTGTCTGAAAAAGTGATAAAAACTCTAAATTAATATAACTCCTTCCTAGTTTTTCGAGGACTCGAGGAGCTCAGGGAAAATTGGGTCATTTTCATGCTCAGGAAGAAAAAAAAGGTATGAGGATTTCCACAACCAACTGTCGAAAAAGAGAAATTCTCAAGTATGAAAATGAGAAATGGAAGAAAATCCAGTAAGGTAGGATTTTACATAAATGGTAATTTTTCATTATTGGACTCTAATTAACATACTAGTTGAGATATTTGTGCAAAAACCCATTTGTTGAAATGAATGTGGGTCAAATATAATTCACAGCATTAAGTATTGCTCAATTTCAACATTGAGAACAAAGAGGATTAAAAAGATAGGAAAATTTAGGGAAAAGGACAAAAAGGATATGAAGGAAATAAAATTTGAAAATGGGTTATATTGCAAATAAACCCAAGATTTAGTATGTTACACATAACCATTGATTTCATCAACAATGTCGACTTTCAAGTTGTTACTACAATTCTTATATTGACAATATAACCTATGTTCAAGTCATATCTCATGTTCCTCCACAAATCTTATAAATTGATTAAGACCAGTAATGCACTTTGGAGTGTAGCGATTTGGAATGGACACCCATGATCGATCTATTCAATGATCATAGAAAAAACAAGTATTGAATAATGTGTTAGCTACATCAATTTTAAAAAAAGCTTCAATTGAATCATGGTTTAGCCTTTAGGGTTTAGGTTTTAGGTTTAGGAATTTAGAGATTAGGATAAAGGGTTTATGATTTCCTATTTAGGGTTTAGGGTTTTTAGGCCAATAGACTATAGGGATTAGGATTTAGACATTAGAGTATAGTGATTATGGTCAAGGTTTCGTAATGAACATGTACCACCTATCACATTCTTGAACACATAATCTCTCTAGTAAGTGTATATTGTGTATTTAGGTTTCAAGAATATCAACACATCATTTTATGACAATTCGCTAAGTACAGTGATAAAGATGGGAAAATACCCACTTACATACGTACTTAGAGAACTGGTGAAGCATCTTGAAAATCAAATACATATTATACACTTACATCTTAAGTGAGATTAAGTGTTCAAGAACAGTACCAAATTGGGGACTATCGATGATTTACTCCTAATGAGTAAATTTATGATGAGTTTTGTGGTAATTTATATACCTATGATCCTAGTTTCATCATTCCTCTCCTATCTGCAAGTAAGATATATATTAAGATATAAAACATATTTTTGGGCCTTAAATAAATGAGATATATTAGTTGTCATTTCTATTAACAAAAGGTAGACAATATTTACTATATAAACCTTAATTCTCATTTCAACATCTTGGAATATTTTCTAATTAGATAGGCATGCATATATTGATCAAGAAAAATCAGACCAACATATATTGATTTCATTTCAAATCATAAACAAACACTGGTTAAAAAACATTTATTGATTTCATTTCAATATGTAGCATAAATAAGTACTTAGAGAACATTATCCAACCCAATTTTTTATTTTGTATATTTTTCCTTGTCATCAGAGCTTATCGAGTGTGAAATCAATCTTTGTCATCTCTTCATAATTCATCATGTTTTCCTAATTGGGTAAAATCATGACAAGTGGTCAGTCCAAATGCACAAATACATTGTTGGTGAAACAAAAAAATTTGAATAACAATATAGGATCTTGGCATTTATGAAATAAACAAAGTGTATAACTTTAATCAAAGAAATTATTCAAGAAAGACTCCATGCATTTTTTCACATTTTTTCGTTATATAGTTTATATGGCCATTATTGTCCTATATTGGCATTAAAACATATCTACACCAAAGGGTTAGTGTAAAGACTCTAGCCCATGTTTTGGGATAACCCAGTTTGTTTTGCTTCAGTATGTTGCTTAGATCCTTGTTCTAATCATCTCAGATGCAATTAGGGCATGTTAGAAGCTTAGTTCCTTGTTTGAGCTTGTTTTGTTGATGCTTTTGTTTTGTTGAGAGGTTTGGTGCAAATTGCAATTTACCCAAGATAGGGGCTGATGTGCAAAATTTCCACCTCTAGAGTGATCCTTCTCTCTCTTGACATCATCTATAGGAAAAAGAAAGATATGGGCACCTTGTTTGGACCTTGGTTGTGTGATTACACCCTTGGTGGTGTTTTGGACACGTCTGAGGTGAGCCTTACACCTAAGAATGTTGTCTCGGGCTTGAGAGCCTTGGAGAGGCCTTGTATCAGTTTGTGGATGTATTGAGGGACATCCTAATGGTTTGTGGGTGTCTTGAGGTGCACCATATCAGTTTGTGATATCTAGGTTTTACCCCTATCGGTTTGTGAAGAGAGGTAGAGATGTGTATCGGCCTTGACCATCTTAAGTGACCTAGTGGGCGAGACATAGATCTTATCACCTTGTTGCATGGTGTTGCATGGTGGACAAGTGTCACCTAGGGTTCTAAGGTGGTCAAACCTTCCCCTTGCTCTCTCTTTTATTCCTCTTGTATATATACTTCTTTCTCTCCATGTATGAGAATCCTTTTGGCCATCTTTGCTTTCCTATTCCTTGGTGGATAACCTTGAGCTAGAGGAGTTTCTTCCTTGGAGCTTAGAGGATGAGTCCCAAGCTTGTGGTTATCTCTTCATCCTCTACCTTGGTAATTGACAATCCTTATATTTCCTTCTCTCTTTCTTTCTTCTTCTTGGACATGAATCTTGGTTACCTTCTTTCTTTCTTCTTCAAACCCTCTTAACCATGGTTCCATCTTCTTCCTTGGAGGTGTTGTGGGGATCAAGTTGGAAGATCTTTGTGGCATCCAACTCACAAAAACAAGATTAGCTTAAGCGGAAGCGAATTGTTTGCAGTGGATTACTAAAAATCACTAAAAATTAAAACTTTTTGCAAAGAGATCCACACATAGGAAATCTTTTCCATCAAGAACCATTGTATAACATTCACATTCTGGTTCAATGTACATAACCTATACCATCTCTTTTCAGAGACTACATCATCAGCTTCCTTATAAACATTATATACAGACAGCATACAAATCTCGAGGCATTAAGCCAAAACCTTAGATCGATTCATAAAACACTGACTAAAAGCTATGAGGACCTGAGAGTACAGAGACGACACATAGGACTATCTAACTACATAACTTGACAGACAGTATCTCCACCTGAGATCTTACTGTTGCCCCTGTTGTTACTGTTGTTGTCCATTCCCTGCAATGGGAATTCTGCTTCTTTGTCCGCGTCCACCTAAAAAGTTGGATCCTGCGGGGGTGAGACAATTGTAAATTGCCCCAGCAGGAGATATAACTCTTCGCCAAAACATTGTTATAACAGTTTATTAAAATAAATTGAGTAGAAGGATTTATATATTTAATCAATAGCATGTAAGTCACTTGTATGAACAAAGTGAAGTCATCTCCTTTTTCAAGGATGACATTGCATCTACTCATGGTAGACTCATAGTTCATCCATCTACTTGTAATGAATACAAAAGATATGAACAACATCAATGAACTACAGATATATAACAGAAGGGTAACATCAGCCAATGAATTTCCGTATTCAATCCTTAAGCAAACATGCTATACGGCTGATTTCATTTTACAAACACACTTATGCCCTAAGGAGATGAGGTATACCGCTCATACTCCAACCGAACACTATGAAGTCAAAATTGGTACCATACAAAGGTCAATGGAAGAGCCGAATTCCCATGACCTCTCACATCCCGGTCAGTGCGGGACAATAAGCAGGACTGTGTTAACTACTCAAAATAGCTTTCCAGGGTATACTGGAACTTCTCTATAGAGTTACAGCGTCAACTGCACTCTCATCGGCCATCAAGAGATTTGTTGTTTATCTTCATCGACCCGACATAAGTATTATGGGGAGATGTATACGACATCTATCCCAATCATCAGGAGATTAGTGATACATTCATCCTGATACATGAAGGATTGAGAGGTTTGTTGTTTACCTTCCCTCAAATCTCTTCACCGGACGTAAGGATATTTTTCACCCATTTACCCCCACATATTCAAAATATGCATTCCAGGTTTTACCGCGGAGCACCCATTTCACCATCACCTATTCCTGACGATGATGGATCTATGGTCAGGGCTCTACATGAAAAGATTTCACTTGATTAATTAAGTACATTTTCATATTCTTTTAGCATCAGCCAAGTTCTCAAACAAGACTTATTACAACAATGCTATAAAGAGACATGTACTACTTTCATCAGATACTTATGAGTCTTTCAAAGACCTTGGGAACTCAGTCCCTCATTTCAATACTGGGAATTCTCATCCCTTCACATTCTCATCACCATAATCATATGGTTCTGGGTATTCAAACCCTTAATTCATCATTGATCATCATTACCATCTATTAGGTAATTATCACCTTCAGGTCATCTGACCAAGGCATTCATGATACTTGTTACACAAGCATCACATATGGCTCTTAAGGCCACAAAATATCTTGTCACCTCTTTCTAGGCAACAACTTACTCGTATGATTCATAAAATCCATGCACATTGTTACTTTTATTAAGAAACAACAAAATCAAGGCACAAAGGGCCAATCAACATTTATTATATAAATGTCACAGCTCAAAATGGGCTATATTCATCATCTCATAACATCTGCATGGTTATTAGACATGATGACAACCATACAAGATATTCATTACATCATGTGATACAATAGTAACACCATTATTCCTTTCCCAGGGATTAGGGTTTACTATCAGATAGGGCTTTTCATTCCCTTTACCCAAAATTAGGGTTAGGGTTCCCATTTCTCAATAATTAGGGTTTCATGATCATATAATCTATCCAACCCTCAATTCATTATTCCACACCTTTGGGGCATTCAAAGGTATCATATTTGATTATTCAAGAACATTACTTACATCCTATAGCATTAATGATCATCAACTCAAGGTATGAGTTCATTTCTCATCCTCATCATGGTATGACTACATCATACTCATCATTTGGGCTTAACCCCATTATTGTAATAGTTGTATAACACACTCCATATGTTTCTTATTCAGACATATAAGATTTGGAATACATCAAGGTATATAAACCCTGAAGTGTTGAATGTGATAACTATCATATTTTGATGTATCACTTTCTCATCATTTCAGACTCTCTTGAATTAGTCATCTTATCTTGTATTAAGGTACCCTTCTTAATACATTCCATCACTAATCACTCACCTTTAGCATATAATGCATAGGCCACACATTAGAATTGTCCAATTATCTTTAATGATATGGACTTGTATAATGCTAAAGACATTGCTTACAATAAGGTTTCTTATAATCAACCACATGAAATGTTTCATCTTTATAAGGCCATTCCTTTTATTTCATCATTAGGGTTTCTTTATACCCTTACTTAAAATTAGGATTATGATTCATTGTCATATTGCTCAAGATTAAGGCTTTATGCATTATGACTTCACATTAGAGTCTCATATACCTTCACCCTTCTTAGGGCCTCTCATCACAACATAGCATTAGAGCTTCATGTGATGTAAATTCTTAATCAGGGTTTCTCATGGAATCACCCTCAACTAGGGTTTCACATGAAATCACCATCAACTATGGTTTCACATGGAATCACCCTCAATTAGGGTTTTACATGTCATTACATGACATCACCCTAAGTTTAATTCTCACATCACATCACCACATAAATGTTCCATATACATCATTCTAACATAGGGTTTCTCATAACATAACCCTAGAATAGGATTTCACATGGAATCGTCCTTAATTAGGATTTCCACTATAGTCACTCACAATTTGGGTCTACAAATCATCTCCATTAGGATTTCCTTTAATTGTCCATAATTAGAGATTCACTATTCATACCAATTAGGGTTTTGCATCTCATTTCCCTAAATTAGAGTTTCACTTATCATTACCCTAGATTAGGGCTACATCCTTACCCTGGATTAGGGTTTCATTTAGAATTGCCCTCAATTAGGGTTAGAACTCAATAGCCCTGTCAATTAGGGTTTATGTTCATGATTAGGGTTTCATGATATCTCTACTTAAGGATCATACCCTTAATCACCACATGAATCATATTCATGTATGAATTCATGCTAACATCTTCTCAACTTGATAAGGTCATAACATCCCTTCAATCAAGTACATACAACTATGATTAACATAGTGTGCCAAGTCATTGATCCTATAAGCAATTAGGGTTCATCCCTTAATTGCCACTAATCACTTAGGTACTATTAGGGTTTCAACCTTTGTACCTTCATTGATTATCATTACTAATCATCATTGGATCAATGGATCATTCATCATCTTAATTCTCAAGAGATTCAATCACATTGGACCTCAATTACAATAAGTGTCCAAGTGAAATAATCAATTGAATCCTCAATCAACTATGACTACTTGAGCCCTAAACGGTCTTGGTCTTTCAAAGTTCAAATGGTTTGAAACCATTTGGTAAAGGTGGTGCTTGAGACCGTTTGCTAAAGCAAGTACTTGAAATCGTTTGCTAAAGCAACTTTTTGAAACCGCATGGGCTCAACCGGTTTGGGATCGTTTGGTCCCAAATGGTCTTGAGACCGTTTGGCCCCAAATGATCTTGAGGCCATTTGGACTCAAACAGTCTTGAGACCGTTTGGTCCAAACCTCCTCAAAACTGCATGGACCAAATATGGTCTCAACCAATCAAATTGGATTAGGGTTTCCAATGTTGATTCCTTCAATCGTTGAATTCATGGAACCAATCATCAATTGGACCTATCCTCATATTTCAATTGAGTTAAATAGGTCAACCTTCATCTGATTTAACCCTCAATTAGTCATCCATTAGGGTTTGAATCAATTGAATTATGGTTTGGAATCGATGATCCTTCAACATTAATCAATGTAAGATCAATTACTTTGAAACCATTGAACCATCATCCAAATTGAACAGGACCTGACCCCAAACTGTCTTGAGGTCGTTTGGATGACCTCCAAACGGTCTTGATACCGTTTGCCCATGTCAACATCAAAATCCAAGTCAACCAATTAGGGTTTGGATCATTGGATTGATCACCAAATCAGCAATTGATTACACTCCAACTTAGTATCTTTGGATCTTGAATTGCTTAATCATACTCAACCCTAGACCTCCAAACGGTCTTGGGTGACCCCCAAACGGTCTTGAGACCGTTTGGGTGATCCCCAAATGGTCTTGAGGCCGTTTGGGTCAATCAACCCAAGTTTCAAACTCAATCAACTTGGAAATCAGCACTTAACCCGATTAGGGTTTTGGTGATTGATTGACCTTCAACTTATGAACCAATTGGAATTAACCAATCATAATTGATAGGTCATTAACCTAGATCATTTTCAACAGATCTCCAAATGGTCAACCCTGGTCAACACCACCAAACGGTCTGAAACCGTTTGGTCTCATGTGGTTTGGTGAAACTGTTTGCTTCTAAACGGTTTGAAACCGTTTGCTCCCAAATGGTTTGGGAAACCGTTTGAGCAACTCAATCAAGACCATTTTCCTTGGATATTTGGAGAGGTGTGTGATTATCATCTTCAACCTCTAAACTTACGAAACCTGCTGTGGTTTCCATGGTGATTGCATCCATCAACCAAATCAATTATTGTAAATGTAGAAATGATCATTATTTGATAAGGAATTGAATGCAATAACAAAATCAAGGGTTCAAGTTATAAAACCTGCCTCCAATTGAGCTCCAAAGCTCCATTTCCACGGCAACAATGGTGGATGCAACTCCTTTCACCATAACAAGGCTCGTCCTCAAGGTTTGAGTGAAAAGGAATGGTTAGAATTGAAGAGGAGATCGAAATAGGAAGAAATCCATAATTTATTTTCGATTTCCACCATGGAATCAAGGTGAAATGGATCAAGAACCTTACCAACAGGTTGGGGGTCGTCCTACTGATCCTCCCAAGCTCCCTTTGTCGTTTCCCAAGCAAGGAGAAGAAGTGGGGTCGAAAAATCCTTCCATTTGGCTTGTAAAAGGTCTTTTTATAAAAATTCAATGAGAGAGAATATACTTTGCAAAAATCCATTTAATCCCAAAAATATGGCCACCTCTTCTTGCTCAACTTCCTTAGGGACGAGGATATCTTGTTTGCCTCTTATTCCTCTCAATTATCCTTGATTTAAAGAAAAGAAAATCAAGCACCTTAAATCATATTATATTAATATCCATATGTGAGTGGATATTTCTTTTTCTTATAACATTGTGTGTGAGTTATCCACTCCCTTGGATATTTTCGTGGTCCTTGCAAGGCTCAAAGATTTACACAAACATCTGAATCCAACCATTTTAATTTTGGTTGAAGTCCCTTTAATTAATACATTTATTTTTGCCCTAAATCAAATTAGGCTTTCAATTAGGATTAAATCTTGATTATTATAATATCAAGATTCTCTCTCCTCCAACTTAATTCAAATGAGGTGCCCCTCTCATTTTCGTTGCTCTACTTCATTCCAATAAACATTAGGGACCTTATTGAAGTGGTAATTTACATATTGCACCCTAGGTTTTGGGTAAATTGCACATTACACCAAAACTAGGTTTTCATGCACATACATTGCTTTATCAACTCTTTCTTGGTATTCAGGCTTCCATAAGCCATACCTCGGCATAATTTTCACTCTCATGATGCTTCAACACATGAGGAACATATTGTCATGCACAATTTGCACTTAAACACCTCAACTTGGGTAATTTGCACTTTAGTCCAAAACAAGCAAACATTGCTTCAACATTATTCAAACTGGACTAGAATTGCAACATAAGTTTCCTCTTGAGGCCTAATTACTTTTCACAAGATGATATTAAGCATTTAATCATCTTTCTTAATCAAAACACCTAGGTTTAAAGTATAACCCAGGTCAGGGGTGTTACAATCTTCTTCTAGCTTTAGCTCATGAAGCTTGCAGCTTGGTGTGATTCTTGAGGCAGGTTATATAACTCTAAACCTTCATTGTTATTATCACCCCTTTACTTGCTATCTTGATTCTCTATATTTGGTTTGTTATCCTTTGTGTTCTAATAGCTTTTTCTTGGTGGTTTTGTGTCCTATTTTGGAAGAAAGGTTTTGCGTAGTTGCTTCTCTTGATCTGTCGTCTTTGCCTTTCTTGTAACGCCATTCTAAGGTTGAAGATGAGTGAACTAATATGCATGGTTAGCTCGTTATGTATGTTGATCTATAGGCATGTAGCTCAATATACCTTGGGTGGCCGTCACGACCTGTGATGCCACTGACCGTCACTTCTTGTAATAGGTTGTCACAACCTTGGTTAGGTCTAAGTCAACACATTTTGGGCAGGTCATAGGTCGTCCTTGCCTTGTGTACTTGGGTCACTTTAGCCTTCACTCCTGGTTGTTACCCGACATCACATTGCTAGCCATTATGTGTTGGTGAGTGGTAGACGTCACCCATGGGGGCATTGCTGTCTGATATACCTTAGATGTCATGACTCATGATGCCCTGCTTGGGTAGAAGATAGCACGTTAGCATTGCCGATATGTAGAGTAGTGGAGATTGAATGTTATGGTCATTGGGTGTGTTGCTTTGGGAGACTAGTATTTTCTATCAGGCTTTGGTTGTCATGCCTTGAAGGGAGTTGATGCCCGATATCCCCTGATGCTGTCACACTCGTGATGGTGTTGCACAATAGGAGGGGTTGGCCAACACCCTTTCCATGAGGTGCTTGTGCCTGATACCCCCTATTATGCCTAAATTTATACACACCGTAGTAGGAAGGCCGAAACCCAAGTTTCTCACTTAGTATACCCTAAGTCGATACCATATCTTGGTACGATTTCCCGACACCTTTGAAGTCAATCCGATATCCTGTGTTGAAAACCTGGTCGATGCTTTGTGATGGTGTTTAAGTTACACCATGTTGATGCTAGGGACTCATGGAGTGATGTAATACCCTATGGATCATTTTTCCAGATGGTGATGAGAACTATGTTTCTTTGTCTCATAGCATACCTTATGAATGATGTTGAAAGGTATGTTTCTATACCTCATAAATTATTTTATATTCATAATGAGAACCATGTTTCTTTATTTCCTAACACACCTCATAATGATGAAAGTGATGATCTAAGAGTGGTTGTTGATTCAACCTTGTTAACCCTAATTGAGTAAAGAGAAACCCTAATTTTAATGATGTAAAATGTATGGCATGAGTCCTATGAGATGATGGTGTTGATGATGTGTTTTTCTTGTTATTAGTTCTAACCATACATGCAACACCAGTTGATATACATACCCAGACATGAGCTATGGTGTCTATGATATGGTTGAATAAGCCTTTTGAGGTACATGTGATGTGGTAGCACAGAAACAGGAGGAAATCATCTTATAACCAAATGATGGTTTGTTGCCTTGCATGAGATGAATTTTCCTCAGTGATGAGATGAGGGATTGTCACCCCAAGATATGTAGTCCTTGTTATGGACATAGGTAGAAAATAAACATGAAGTGATTAGATCACATCTTATACGTTTCAGTATGTTCTGGTGATGAGTTAATCCCTTATTTATGTAGAATTTGTTTAGAGGTTGTACGTTGTAACTTGATTGATGTTGAAGATGAATAAATGATTTGATTAATCAAGTAAAATCTAATAGTGTATCTTTCCCTATGCCATAGATCCATTCAGTGTCAGCATTTGCTGAATGGTGAAATGGGTTTAACTCGAAGCACATATTTTTCAATATATGGGGTACAAGTTGATTACTTCTTTGTATCCTTAAATACAGGATGTGTGAGATGACCATGCGTGAGTCGATCTCGTTGTGTTATGGATGGCCACGCGTGATCCACTCCTTGTTAGAACCACCATGAGTGAGCATGTTCTTCTAGCACCGTACCTGTACCAAGGTGGGCTAGTTATGATTATACATGTGGATGTTCATACGTGAACCAATCCCTGAATTTGACTATATGACATTGCTGCAGTTGACTTATATGTCTTTGAAGTGTTTTCTCTTGTACTGACCAAGAAGTGTGGTGAGGTTGTGGATTCCGACTCTTCCATTAGACCTTGTATGGCACCAATTTCGACTTATCAAGCAGTCAGTGGGATTTGGGTGGTATGACTCAAATCCTTGGGGCATAATAAAATGTGTAATCAGCCATGTAGTATACTTGTGTAGGATCAAAATATGGAAACATTGGATGAGGCCTTGATTGATCTTTATACCATGTTGTTGATAGGAATTATACATGTTCTTCATATTACTTTTAAGCTATTAAGTTGTTTCATAATTCAATAGTAAGTGTTCTTCCTGATAATGATCATTACATATTTCACATAGTTGTAACTTTACTATTACTTTGATCTTATATGTGATAATAATATATTTGGTGGTGGGTTTTATCTTCCTCATAGATTTAGAATCTCACCTTGTGGGTTTCCCACACCCTTTTTAGGTGGTCGAGCATGAAGAGGTAGAGATCGTGAAGTGGAGGTTGAGGAGAAGAAAGAGGACTAGTAGCTGACGAGGTTGTCTATGATGTTGGATGTCTTTTGTTGATATAGTCCTAGAGTCATCTCTGTACACTCAGGTCCTTGGGAATGTTTTGTAGATGTTTCACAAACGCACTTTCTTATGTGGCTGGTCTGTATATTTTTTATGTACAGTTGTGGTGGAATCATGTATATATGTGTTGGAACAATTCTTTGGAAACATGTTGAAAGCATGCCTTGTATATTCTTTGAGGCACAAAAGGACTTATATGTGAAGGTTCTTGCTGTTTGGCAATTTTATGAAAACTATTTTAATTTATAGTGCTTTTTGATAATACGCTTGTTAATCTTCTTTCTCGGTTATCTTTTGAGTAATCTCTCTTTGTGTGGTGTGAGGCGTCACCTTTGTCACAATGAGGATCTTTTTACCTACGTACTAAATCCATTATTGCACCCAAAGGTATGGATTTGTTAGTATCAATGTACATTAGGCCATGTCTACACCAAAAGGTGAGGACTTGTTTGTACCTAAGCATTAAATCCTGACTACACCAATTGGTGAGGGTTTGTTTGGATGTCAAAATTCGGTATATATGTATAATGGATTTATAGATGATTCTAAGTTCAAGGTTTTTAATTTATACTTATAATGGAAAATCAGAATATTGTATCATAAGAAGTCACTTATTTCATCCAAATACAGTTATGTACTAAGAAAAAGGAAATAACTCATACAATACAAGCAAGTACTACCATACATATATTAAGTAGGATAATAAGCATACCTTCACTAGAGTTTACAGTGAAAGATCATTGAGAATTAAGAGTAGATCAAAGTCAAATCCAAGCATAGTAATTGATAGACATACATTAGTATTATACTCAATAATATGGAGGTGCCACAAGGACCAAATTAGGGTTTTCTGATGTCTCATGATTGTTCTTAGGTCTGGTATCTCTTCAACAACCAATATTTCTGATTTGTCAAGTTTATAAGACCAACATCATGTTTTGACATCATCATTATCTATATTAATGGATGGTCCACACCTAATCCATAATGTGCACTTAATCCCTAAATCATCATAAAGGTGAATTTCAAAGGTCAAGATCAAGTTTTCTGCAAGATTGAATATTGTCATACACAAAGTACCACAAATTTAGGGTTAGTACACATCATAAAGATTCATCATTACTTTTGGGTACATAAATCATATTCTTTGATATCAAGAGTGAACAAGTTGACAAATTTAACACCTAGTCCCTTAATTAGCCAAGTCATTATTTTAGAGTCCTAATATAAACACCAGAGTCAAATATTAGGGTTTTAGATATTAATCATCATCATTTAGTCATTAGAAATTTTGATAATCAAATAACCAAGCTTTAGGGTTATCAATGATATTAAAAGAAGAATTAGGTCATAAACCAATTCTAAACAATTGATGGGATTTTTGTAATAAAAAAGGACTACTTGGTCATATTTTTAGTGAAGAGAAAGTAGAGACATAAATTTTAAAATATAGATCAATAAATAAGAATATTGTGTAGATAAAAGATGATTTATCGAGAAAAGAAAAGGGGAGAAAAAGACACGCCCGTTGATTACCCGGTCAACCATAAACCAAAGATGGCGATCTTACACATGGAAGACTGCCTACTCCCGGGCATGTGCATAACTTGGAAGGAAAGAAAGGGATGACTCTCAATCCCAAGAGCCATTGAATTAGGTCAAGGCGCTTAACATGCCAAAGATCTAACGTCCAACTGGTCGTCACTTGCATTGGCCCAACTTGTGCATGGCCTGGCTAAGCCACAGTGGTGCTTTGGTGCTGCATAAGATGGAAAAAAGATAGAGAGCCAGAGGACAAGAGCTAGGGTGCTACACTAGTTTGTGAGGGTACAACAAAGATAAAAAGGGGAGTATTTATAGGGTATGTTTTTAGAATTTAGAGTTTTCATAGGTGTACATTTAGGTAATATGGTACAACATTTCTTTAGATCCCAATGCTCAAATTTGAGAAATTGAAGAGTGTAGAAACTTTACAAGTGATAGAGGAATAGAACCACATAAAAAAGAGGCAATTTGGGGTAGAACTGAGTGGGTTGGGGTTTTAAGACTTGGTTGGACAGCTGCCCACCCACTCGTCTCCTACTTGAGGTAGGAGACAACTCTAGTGTTGCTGGATCATGGTCAAGTGTTTGTTGGGTGTCAGGGTTGTTAGGAAATACGGGCAAAAAATAAGGGAGTAGAAACAAAAAAATATCTATTTGTATTCCCCATAATAGCAAGATCGCATCAACTTCTATGAAATAAGAAAGATAGTTTGACGAGTTTATACCTGGCCCTGGAGCAAGTCCAACAACTACCACTCATTACTATGCAACTATATTCTAGTTGCTCTTGGATGGAGTTTGTGCAACTCTTATTATTCACAACATACGACATCTGAAATAGCTCATGCAGTATCGCCACAGGCTGCAAACTAATGTTGCCCTCCTAGCAGTAGCCAAAAGACTCATGCCTCTAGAGTAGTCCACACATACCAACTAGAACTCCTATCATTCTAGTAGAACAAACATGAAGGAGTTGTTCCTCCTGTTGGTGTATTAGTTACCAACTTGATCTCTTACGACAATGATCCTTAGGTGTTCTCTCCCTCGCTATCCCTCCCTAGTCAGGTAGGACTTGATTAGGCTCACTTAGTTACCACAACCTGAGAGGACAAAAATTGTCAGAGCAACTGATTCTCAATTGTATGTGTTAGGAAGCCCCCATTACCACTCTATTTATAGGAGGGGTTAGGGTCAGGGTTCTTGATTGTTGTGGGAGTGGAAGGGACCAAAGGATCATGAATTTTTGCAACCTACAAAACCCAAAATGGTGATTTCAAAACTGAGACGGTCATCACAAATGCAAGTTGATTGGTTTGCAGCCCGAATCGGTCATTTTTCTATGTTTCCCAATTGCATATGAATTGGCATTTTGAATCCAATCAATGAACAACATGACATCAGCTCAAATCCTTGACACAATCAAATTTCTCGACCAACCAGTCATCTCACTCTCATGAGCAGGTTGTCCCACGACCAAGAAATGGTTGTCTCGCTTAAGCAAAATAATCATTTCACTTCCCAGTTCAAGAAAAACTCATCCAATTCAGTTTTGATCAACTAGACACTCCAAACATCCATCTCAACACTTGATCCAATCGTCTGGCAGTCCAGTCAACTAATCTGTTGTGTGAATTGAGTACATAAACACTTTAGTAATCAATCCAGTCATCATTCATGGCTAAACTCCTCTTCTAGATGAGTTCATATGTGTGTGACCCTATAAGTCCCATATCATGTTGGCAGTGAATGTTTATAACTAGCTTATGACATCATAAGCAAAGAGCGGTGCCTAGTCGCACATCATTTCTACCCATGTGAATGGAAAGTTGGAGAACAACTTCAACCTACAATCTATGTATGGTGTTTTAGTGATTGTACAATTCCTTTATCCCTGATATCTTGAATGAACTTGAGGCATGGAAACGTCACCATTTCAATGTTCAATCCATATTCCTTGAACCAAGAGTAGACCTTCTAAGATGAATGTGACATCAATATCATATATATTGATTCGCATGTGCATGTGCATGTGTTTCTAAGTCTTTCTTATCAAGAATTCAGGATATCAAACTCCAGTAGAGGGAAAAATCCCATCTCTATGACTCACAGTCAGTCCCTATGTGTGACAGTCACCCAATCATAACCTTTGTAGCAACCCTTGTTTCATGATTGTGTTTGATGATGTTAAAGCATATCGAACATCATGTGATGAGTGTAGTGATTTCAAGTCTAAGAATCATAATCACCACCTTCACTATGAGAGATGACTATGACTACCAATTATGGCTTTCGTGTGTCACTCTCAAGGTGGGTCTGTCCAATGCACTGTTCTCTAACAAGTATATGTGTGTTTGGTTTGGTATGCCATATCATGACTAATGAGATTCTATCATCAACCAACCCACACTCTAATCTTTATTGTTACTAGTGTCTATCTACCTTCCACAGTAACAACCAAATAGGGACATAATAAGAATGTATATACTTTTAACATTAGTATGATCTCATTGTTCAAGTATTGTACTTGAAGACATACATCATTGAGTATTGTCATTCTTTAGACATTCACTCTATCTCCTCATTATCTCATTACTGAGTGCAATAGAATAAATTGGAATCTTGCCTTTATAGTTTATTATTATTAATGAAATCCTTTCTATTTCA
Source organism: Alisma plantago-aquatica (assembly GCA_963693085.1). NCBI lineage: Eukaryota > Viridiplantae > Streptophyta > Magnoliopsida > Alismatales > Alismataceae > Alisma > Alisma plantago-aquatica. The sequence goes on along the minus strand of OY856413.1, from coordinate 996,464,646 downwards.
TGTCAATCTTCATGTGATTGGCTCTATGGGCATACCTTACCAATAGACTCTTACTTCCACTTAGAGACACTCACCAACGAATCTTATTCTCAGTGATCTAAACATGCCCATCATGTTTCTTCTATGCAACTTCTAATCTAGTGGATTAGAAACACTTTTCTATACTCAGTATATTGCATGTTTCTGATCTCCTCATTGTATGACATTTCGTATGAGAAGAAACTACCCTAGTACAATCTCAGATATTCCTTCGTAACCACTATCTCCACTATTGGCGTGGTATTTCTACTATGTCATCAATGGTTGGAACATTTGTTAGTTCATCATATGAACTTTAAGATCCATACATTATCCACACATGTGTTCTTAACACTAGGACATACAAGTTCTTTTATAGAATTATAATTAATGTCTTATAGTTCAGAACTCTTCCAACTCACAACTCCAAACATATTTTATATCGTGATCATTTTATGTCATTTTGGAAGATTGCATCCGTGTAACCCTTTACACTCAACTCTTCCTTGTTTCCTTAATCTAGATACATATCCTTAAGTAATTTCAAAAGTACTAATGGATATGACTGTTGGTATGTATGCCCTGAGAGCCAATAATGGGATGATTGATGGGATACATTAAGATTGATTTGATAAACATCAAAGGCAAGCTTCCAATTCTTTCTGGTTCAGTCATATGAGATAGTGATAGAACAGATTGTATGTCTAGAGAATGACAGTACTCAATGACGTATGATTTCAGGTTGAGGACCTGAACGATGAGATCATACGGATGCTAAGAGTTTGTACATTCTTGTTATGTCCCTAGTCGGATGTCATTGTGGAAGGTAGACAGACAACAATGACACACAAGACTAGATTATGGTGTTGGTTGATGACTGAATCTCATTAGTCATGATATAGAGATATCAAACCAAACACATAGGTACTTGTTAGAGAACAAGTGTACCAGACAGACCCACTGTGAGTTTGACACATGGAACCATGGCATGGTAGTCACAGTCAGTACTCACAGTGATGGTGGTGAGTGTGATTCTTTGACCTGAAATCACTACACTCAACACATGTCGTTGGGCACACTTTGACATCATCAAACGCAGTCCTAAAACATGGGTTGTTATAAAGGTGATGATTGGGTGGCTTTGACACATGGGGCTTTTGAGGGGTGAGTGATAGATATGGGATTTGTCCCTCCTGAGGGAGTTTGACATCCAAGACCACTTGATGAGTAGGATTGAAATAGGCATGCGCACACATGTGTGAATCAGTATGTGATATTGATGTCATACATATCTCTTCCAATCTGCTCTGAGATCAAGAAAGTGAATGAATGTTGACAGGATGACTGTTCCATGCCTCAAGTTCATTCGGGATATCAGTGATAAAGGAATTATACATTTGATGTAACACCATTCACAGATTGTAGGATTGAAAGTTGTTCTCCAACTTTCTATTTCACTTGGGTAGCACTGATGTGTGACTAGGCACCACTCTTTGCTTGTGAAGTCATAAGTGTTATGGACCTTCACTGCCAACGTGAAATGGACCTGCAGGGTCACACACATAGGATTTAACCTGGAAGAGGAGTTTTGTCCACAAACAATGTTTAGATTGATTACTAAAGGAGTTTACTAGTTCAATTAAACACTCAATTGATTGATAGCTCAAAATCATAGTGTTCAAGGTGTTGGACAGATTGATTAGAGTATCGGATTGATTGAAACCGCAATTGACTGATTCTGCACATCTGCACTCCCAACTGATCGGCTCATGTGATGAACCGATCGACTCATCTTGGTGAAGTGGTCGGCTCAGGTGGTGAGTCAATCGGCTCATGGTCAGGGTGAAACGATTGCTTCAAGTGTTGAAATGATCAATTCAACTGATGCAACTGAGCAAGTTGGGAAAGTAGGATTGGTAAGAATTTTCCTTTTGTTTCACTTGCCCAATTTGATTGGAACAAGGATTGGTATTTGATACCAATTAGAAACAAAAAGAAGGAAAGTCAATCGGGAACTGATCAGGAGCACAAACTGACCGGTTCAGAAATGAACCGACCATTTCATGGGTCCCAACCGATTGGTTGAGGTGTCAACTGACCGGTTCAGGTCCCCAACCGACCGTTTCAGAAATGAAATGATCACTTCAGGTTGCGAGTTGGTTGTTTTGGTGAAAATCTCGAACCCTTCTACTCCTGCTTTTAGTCCCGCATTTCTCGGGATAGAGAACCCTGTCCCATGACCCTCCTATATATAGGGGTATTGGGGGCTTCTCAGACAACAACTCAGTGCAAACCAGTTGCTCTGCAAAGTTGTCGTTCTCTCTGGTTTTGGTAACCGACAGAGCCCGAGCAAGTGCTACCCGATAAGGGAGGCACATCAAGGGAAAGACAACTACAGTTGTGACTGGTGGTAGGAGAGTGTGTCGGCGACTAGTATGCCGACACGAGGGTGCGACTCCTTTCAATTCCTTGTGGGACAAGGAGATTGGAGTTCCAGGTGGTCCGTGTGGACTACTTCAGAGGCGGGAGGTTTCTTCCGCTCGGAGGATAGCTGTCAATCCCGACAGTCCCGATGAGACCAGGAGTCGTCAGTTCCGGTGCGACCAGGAGCTGCATAGACACCGTCCAAGACCGGAGGTGAAGACTGCACAAGGCACGAGGTATTGTGACCGAGCAAGCCTCGGGACAAGGTATGATTCCACAAACCATCCTTTCCTATTGTATAGACGTTGACGCATTTCCTTGTTCTGGGTTTGGGGGGGCGGGAATTTTGTTTCCGCTGCCTTCTCTGCCTCCCCTAAATCCCAACAGTGGTATCAGAGCCACGTCAAATGCTCTATACTTTAGGATTATCGATATGATCTATAAGACTGGAGGTGAAGACCGCACAAGGCATGAGTTATTGTCGCCGAGCAAGCCTCGGGACAAGGTATGATTCCACAAACCATCCTTTCCTATTGTGTAGACATTGATGTGTTTCCTTGTCCTGGGTTTGGGGGAGAAAATTTTGTTTCCGCTGCCTTCTCTACCTCACCTAAATCCCAACAATGACATTTTCCAATGACTTTCATTGGAATCTAACATATCTTGTCAAGTCCAATACATACAAAATAATGGGATGATTATATTATATGGCTTACATGATAGATCCAATTGTTGTAGCATATGGTATATTATTCATGTCCTTTCCATTCTTCATATGAATCAGAACATTGGATTCTTGAGAAACTAATCCCATCTATGTGGATAGATTCTCTCCCACTCAATCCTTCATGCTGAAATCTTTCAACATTTGCCAATATGTATTCATTTGGGTTATAAAACTTTCAAGAACTATCTCCATAGATCTTGATCACTATCACATAGGGTGTTTCACCTATTCCTTCATTGTTGAAGGCATTTTTCATGCCCGTTGTCAATACTTTAAGCATTGAGATGCTATTCCTCATCAACATGTGGAATATTCATATATGTGCTTCCACTAAATCTTTTGTAAATAAAGATTTCATCTTCAAACTTGACTCAATTCAAACTCTGTGACCTTTCTTGTCAAATCAAAGATTACTATGTCCAATTTACTTACTTCAACCTATTAGTAGCTTATAGACTTTATTTGCATTAATAATGTTGTAAACAATTCAGGTTGTACTATGTAAACATCCTCTCAATTAGTCCTATTAAGAAATGTGGTTTCAACATCCATACGCCAAATGATCAAGTCTTAACAAGTTACAATTGTAAGCAAGTCAACAGGTAAAGGGATTTCATCACATTCAACACTTGAACTTGATTTGAAATATATGCAACCAATTATATCCTTCATTTTATCCATGTTGGTATTGCTCTTGAAAACCCAATTGCACCTTTTGGGTTCTATCCCTCTATGTGGTTCCATAAAGATCATATCATCAACTCATAACTTATCTGAGCTATGGGATTCACAATCTTTTATCTCCATATATGTTCTACTAGAACTATGAGTCATGTGTTAGACAATGAACTTGAGATTCCACAACAACTCGCAATTTTCTAAAGTTTCATTTATACCGCTTATGGTTCAAATGTTTCTTGTTAGTCTCAAACTTTTCAAGTTCTACTTTTCCCACTAATTCTTTTGGAATACATTTATCCAACCAACACAGACTTTGTTATTGGATTGAGACAGGTACTGTTCAACTATTTAGTATGTGTGTGATTACATATTTTCAAGAAACTGTTCTCTTGCATAATTTTCAAACTTTAAGACACATCTGAACATTCCCATGACATGTGCCATATGTTGTCTTAATAAACCATTTAGACGGTAATTTCATTTAGTGCTTAAGCATTTATGTTTAAGGAAATTTGAAGATTAGACTAAGTGATAACCACATAATGACTCATCATGTTGTGATTCCTTCTTTTCTTATACATCATCATGTTTTGGGTGAAGCTAACTATGATACACTATCATAATCTATCCAGAAGGTCCTCAAACCTTTCCTGTAAAGTATTTCAGCATTGATCTCATCAAAGAATCTTAATACCTTTTAGGGAAGTTGTATACTTCATGCATGTAATCTACTTGAACACATCAAGATATTTGCAATTTACTATATGTATATCACCATATCATCAGTAAATACATTGAAGTACATATAATAGTGTTTTATCACCTATTATAGAAGATCTTCATACATCATATGTATAAGTTCTAATTGAGTACTTGTTCTCAACTACACTTAGTGAGAAGTGGTATGTCACGTTGCTCACATATAAGACTTGCATATCTCTTATTGGTTCAATTACCAAAAGTGTCTAGATGAACAACAACATGTTTTAGAAATACATTCCTCACATGTGTTCTCTAGATGACAATGCTATAGTTTGTTCGAGTTATCAAATATCATCCTTTGGTATAAACATTCCTCTTAAGATTATTTCAAATAAAGATCATTAGATGGTTGGAAATTTCCATATAAGATCTCATATTTGAAATAGAAGAATTAACAACTCTTTATTGATAGTCATCCTTGTCCATACAAGATTCATAAATAAAATGTTTCTATTATTGGCATATATGAAATGATAGTTCAACTAACTCTACTACATGCCTAGGCTAAGATAAATTTATATGTAGAATCAAGCTGCAACAGCTCTTGCTTCACCTTATCCATCTTTGTTCTTTTATAAAGGCCTTTACTTCTTTTCAGATCATGTACATTAATATGTCAGATCTTTATCTGATATCATATACCAAGATTAAGAAGTAATCAAATTTATCTTATAATGTTTATAATTAAAGGGCAGAGGATTCAGTTCTCTCCTTCTTCTTTAATTCCTCTATCCATAGTGGGAAATTTCTTTTTCAATGTCCATGCTGGTGACAATGGTGACAATCGCCTCTCTAATTTACTCCTCCCTTTGCCTTGAGATCTGAAGACTTGGGCTTCTGGCCAGCTTTAGATTTCTTCTTAGCTTTGCCTTTGCCTTTATACTTTCCCTTAGTCTTGCTAATCATCATTATAGACTTGGTCTTGTCTTTCTTCATTTGTGCCTCAGCTGTTCTCAACATGCATAATAACTCTATCAACAATTTGCCAAAGTCATTCATGTTGTGGTTCATGACAAACTGAATGTATGACTCTGGAAGAGACCACAAAATCACATTAGTGACCGACTCTTGACCCAAGGGGAATCCTGGTCTAGCATGGTTCTCAACATACCCAATGAGCTTGAGTACATGAGGACCTACTGGATCTCCTTATGTCATGTTGTAATTGAACAACTCCTTGAAGACATCATATCCTTCCTATCTTACCTGATATTGGAACATGTTCTTGAGATGTGTGACCATCTCAATAACATCCATGTTCTCATGCTTCCTATGCATCTCATACTTCATGGAGTATAGCATTAGACAATTGACATCTATGACATTTTCAGTATGCTTCTTGTAAGGAACCCTATTATCCCTTGGTGCATTGGGAAGGGGTTCATCTATTTCTGGCATCTCCAGGACATAAAGCTTGCTCTCCTATGTGGGAATGATTCTCAACATCCTCAACCAGTCATAGAAGTTATTCCCATTTTAATTATCCTTCTCAAGGACGATCATAGAGGGAAATGGTTGTTTTTGTTTCCGTTATATTCTAAAAAAGATTTTGTAATTTTGTCAAAAGTCATTATTGATTTGATTTGATCAAAATTTAGTGACATTAGTTAGGTATTTAATTAAATATTGTTCTCTTTTCAAATTGGTTAACCTCAAGTATTAATTCAGAAAGTTGCAACAAATGATTTTCCAATGAGCCAACATCCAAGATAATTCAACCATGACCCGAACAACATCAGTATACATAATCAATTATAAAGGTAAGAAAATTTCCAACTGCATCATATGAAATTCTTGCATAGATGATATGCACAACTCTTTACCATAATGATCTGCATGCTTCTGGGCTTAGACTCACTAAGAATCACCAGTTAAGTCTGACCCATAAGGAAACATGATAATAATGCACCCCTCTATGGTGGAACCTACATTAGTACCATCATACTTCCATGAGGTAGACGGTGCACCACGCTTGGGCATAACCTATGCTTAGTCGAATAAGATTTTCATGTGTGCTGCTTATGGAAAACATCTTATACGTAATATGTTTGACTAAGGGATTATATATATACATACCACCTAGGTCAATCATCACATCACATGTATGAACATGTTGTTGGTGTAGATATGTGCTTGCCAGTCTAGGTAGATCAATTCAACCCTTGAACCAGTCATATCGCCTCTTGGTTGGTTGGTTGGTCATCAGGAATGGTCATATGGCCTCCTGTCCAAAGGATGTTTGGAATCCTTTCAAATGATCGATTAGGTCCACCAAGTGGTCATCTCTCTCCCTCTTTATTTCCTCCATGATCCTCCAGACAGTCAGCTCATCTCACGAACTGGTCATCTGTTTTGGTGATGATCATCTTCTTCTTCATTGCAAGAAAAGAAACTATCCTATTTCTATTAAACTTATTACATGGTAGAGAGAAACCTCGAGTTACATTCGAGGGGAGCAAAGGTAGGAAAGAATTAAATTAACATTGGGAAGAAAGAGATAGAGGCTCGGTATGCAGACCAAGATAAACATGAATAAAACCAAACCATCCAAAAACACACAGATATGGATAATAGGCCATTACCACGCTACACATCCACCATCAAAACTGCTTTTAGGGCGATACATGTAAATTGCGTATATATCATATATATATATATAGGGCCCATCTTTATTGCCCGCGCGGGTAGCTACCCGCCCACCCTTCCGACCAATTTTTTGAAAAAAAAATTCACAATTGTAGAGGATCATTTTATCTAGATCCCCAAAAAAATTCATCCAAAAATAATATCATTTCCCCCACCAAAATAAAAAAAACCCGTCCTTATATATATCTGCTGTATATTTTGTACAGAGTTACTCTTTTAGTCGTGTAGTTACTTTCTTATCACCATAGTTACTTTTTTGACAACAAAGTTACTTTTGTGGCTAGAAGAGTTACTTTTTGGCTCCCGGGTAGCGAAATTCTAGGCTACCCACGCAGGCAATGAATGAACGCCCATATATATATATATATATATATATATATATATATATATATATATATATATATATATATATATATATATATGGCTAAAAGAATTGTGTACCTGAGTACATGTAGCTTACATGTACCCACCTTCATTTGTGATGATTACTAAAGTATAAAAAGCAATCCAACCTTATGGATGTGATGCATACCCCTTTGATGACATGTGTATCAAAAATCACTTCAAATTGACGTTCCCAGATCATCAAATGAATGAATATATATATTTTCTAATCAACGATAAGTTGCAGGAATTGTAGAAACCATTGAATGATATATTTTTATATCTCATGATATACATGATATATGGTTGTGATTTTTTAAATATGTCTAATCTATTGAATTTCAATTCAATCTATAAGGTTAGATTGAATAAATGAATTATATATATGTCATTTTCATGGACGGTACATATAAGTTGCATGTACCGGCCGTTACACACTTCCTAACCTCTCTCTCTCTCTGTCTCTCTCTCTCTCTCTCTCTCTCTCTATATATATATATATATATATATATATATATATATAAGTTTGGGATTATGTGGTGTTAGATCGGATACGCATATGAAATAGTTTAAGTATTCACATTGCATTCAATAAGTACACTATGAAAACCAAAATCCAATCATATCGATTATCCCAAGCATAGAAAATTGACGTGACTCTAATACCACTATTGGGAAATACATGCACAAAATAAGATAGTTAAATTTTTTTATCTATTTGTTTCCCAATAATAGAAAGATCGTGTCAACTAGTATGAAATAGGAAAGATGGTTTAACGAGTTTATGCCTGGTTCTGGAGCAAGTCTAGTGACTACAACTCATTGGTATGCAACTGTCTTCTATTTTCTCTTAGACAATGTCTATGCAACTCTTGGTCTTCACCGCAGAAGGTGTATAAAATGGCTGTTGTGGTCTCACCATAGATTGGAAATGGATGTTGCCCTCCTAACAATAGCTAAAGGACTCCTACCTCTAGAGTAGTCCACATGGACCAACAAGAACTCTTGTCGTTCTAGTATAACAGACAGAAAGGAGTTGTCCCTCCCGTTGGTGTTCTAGTCACCAACTTACTCTCTCACAACAATGATCCTCAATTGTTCTCTCCCTCACTATTCCTCCCTAGTCGGGTAGGAATTCCTTGGAATCTCTTCAATGCCACAACCTGAGAGGACAATAATTGTCAGAGCAATTGATTCTCAATTGTGTGTGTTGGGAATCCCCCAGTACCCCTCTATTTATGGGAGGGGTTAGGGTCAGGGTTCCTGATTGTTGTGGGATTGGAAGGGACCAAAATATCATGAATTTCTGCCACCTGCAAAAACCTATAATGATCATTTCACAATTGATACACTCATCTCATATGTGATCCATTCAGTTTGCAGCCCAAACCAGTCATTTTTCTATGCTTCCCAATCGCATATGAATGAGCAATTTGAATCCAATTAATGCACAACATGACGTCAATACTAATCCTTGATGTAATTGAATTTCTCCACGAACCGGTTGTCTTGCTCTCATGAGCCAGTCATCTCAAAACCATGAAACGATTGTCTCACTTAAGTGAAATAGTCATTTCACTTCCCAGTTCAGATAGAACTCATCGAATTCAATTCTAATCAACCTGACACTACTTGATCAGAGTAATCAGAAAGAAATCTAAGATTGCATACTTATCTTTTCTTCAATAGCTTAATACCTGGCCAGGGCACCCAAGTACAGAGATTATGCAGTATGCACCATGTTTTATGTCATATTCCTAACTTAGACATCATCTTAGTCCTAAGTCCTAGTGTCCATGTAGACTCAGCAAAGCTAAATCCCTTATATCAACTTGTGAGAACCCATTACACTAAATGAGATTACTCAAAACACAAAACATGATTACTAATTAATTAAACACAAACTCAGAAAACAGGGTAACTTAAAACAAATTTCAACATTTCCCAATTGCTCAGAAGCATTTACATAATAGTCTTGCATCTTGTTTTATTGCATATAATGGAAATATCTCTTACAATTGTTTCATGGCCTCAGCCACCATATATATTACACAAGAAACATTTCCACATTTATCACTTGAACAAGTATACAACATGCTACAAAAAACCTGATTTGATTGAAACACCATTTACAAACTTTCCCGCCCCAACCTGAGAGTATATGGACGACTCTAGGACACACTAGACAACTAAACAACCATCTCTAGGGTTCATCACCTCAGTTTCCCTTGGTGCCATGGTTCTGATGTCGTTGTTGTCAATCACCTAAAAAGATGTGGTGACCCACGAGGTGAGACCCAATCCCAACGAGAAATATAAATCTCTCAAACAAATATTGATTACATCAGATTGAACAGTAAATAACTGCACATTTGGAGTATTTAATAGCCAATTGAGTAGGTTGAACAATTCAAGCATGCTAAATGAATTAAGCAAATAATCTTAGCAACAAGTATGATTATCAATGTATATACATATAACAGATAAATCCATTTCTTTTATCAGATATCTACTCAATATTTCATAAGATTACATCTAATAACAATCATTATCATTAATCTGACTATCATCATATGGTTTATTAACAACACAAGTAATCTAGTAGCATCAAAATCTCTGACATCATGAATATGTCTAGTAGCATAACATGGCTATCAATGTTGGAATGTTTAGTAATGGGAACAAATCTACATCATAAGTAGAGCTAGCATCATAGAACAACCAACTTCATAAGCATGATTGGTAGTTTAAGTATTTCTAATTATATAGGCATGGTTAGCAGTATTAAACATAGCTAGAAACATAATCTTAACTATCAATTTCAATCTATGTGACAACATAAGCATGTTTATAACATGAGCACAAGTACAACATAAGCATATCTATCATATCTTATTGCACTATACATCATCTCTATGTAAAGAAAGCAAACAAGGGTTATCATCCAATATGAAGCATTGTGTATGACCCTAAATAGATATGCTACACAACTATGTTACATTTTTTTATTAAGCCCTGAGGATTTGAGTCGTACCACCCAAATCCAATTGACCACTTCTAAGTTAAAATCAGTGCCATACAAGATCTAGAAAGAGCAAACTCTAAGTTTCTCCATACTCAGTCGGTACAAGTCTACAGCATAGCGACATATAGTCAATATGCAAAACAATGACATATGGTCTTGTGACTAGCCCACCTTGGTATAGGTCACGATGCTAGCATCTAGGGTATTCAAACCTAAATCACTAAGGTACAACCACAATTTTCCTTCAATCACATCATTTTATAATCACCATGACCCGAACGCAATTGTTCTCAAAAAGCAGGATAGGTATGACCGCAACCATCCTCCTAAAATACTTGGTGTCAGGATGTCAAGCTCCCCACATACTCAACATGTTATGTTTGCACGGAGTTTCCTTAGAAATAATCGTTTCACCATCCAACAAGTTCTAACACTGAAGATGGTTCTATGGCACATGGCACTACATGATTAGGGTTTCACTTGATTAGTTATCTCCAATTGGGCGAATTAAGCCTGCATCAAACAAGTGGACATACAAACCCTAATTCATCTCTTAAAAACATTACTATATAACAACTTTAGAAGATATAAAACATATGAGACTTATTGTTCCTCACCTCATCATCACATGGTACTATTCACTTATCATTCATGAGACATCACTTGTCATCATACTGTCATAGGATATAAATCCTTATCACAATATCAAAGGGTATCAACCCTTGTCAACATAAGAGGATTACACCTCATTCAGGGCTCAACCATGCCCAAAGGTCATTAAGATCATCATATCATTTTTTGCAAGTTCATCATTATCTTTCTATGCCTTATTACAAGGATCAACATATATCACCACACATTTGATACACAGAGTCACCATATTTGCATTAAAGAACTAAAAAATGTTCATTGGATAACATTGTAGGGTAATCTTAGTATTTAAGAGCATTCCTTTAATATTACATATAAGGAAACTAGGTATGCTTGGTCATCATCACACTTATATTGCACAAGTTGGAATAAGAATGTATAGATCATGAAGCTATGATGACCATCACTTAACACATTAGAGTTTAAATCAATGATTAGGAAGGATATTCCATCATTATATTAATTATTCAAGAAAAGATAACATGATTAACCACCATTATATACTTGCATTAGGGTTAGGTTTAGTAAGGTAAGTTACATTAAACTTATTGTTCAACATTCACTCACAAACATTAACCCATAGCATATCCATATAATCTTGGATGCATAAGGCACATGATCATCATCACATTCCATACCATTCTCAAGTATGGATCCAAAGATAACTCAAGGTGTAACCATTAGGTTATAGTATACTACAGTTCCACAACAATAAGAGAGAATCCATTGTTCTATTATTCCACTAAGGAAATCTGATCATAGTTAATCATCATCACCTTAGTTTATTAGGATTAAGTGTAACATGTTATACCCCATTAGGGTTACATATCATAACAATATGGTTATTATCCATTCTATTCATGTGAGGGAAAAGGTGATACTACCTTATTAAGGGAAAACCTCCATTGGTTCCAACATCATTAAACCCATATCATCATACCACAACATCACCTAGAACCATTGGATGTGGAAAAGGTAAGACCATTGGTTGTTTTCATAAATAAAAACATTGAATATGACACCTATGAGATCATTAAGTTGTGACCTAGAAAGAGTCAAATTTTAACCCTAAACATTCCTTATTTAAAAACATGAAGGGGCACCATAAGTTGTGGGGTACATTTAAAGCACACGATCATCTCAATCATCAATCTTCTTAAATTGATCACATAAGGGAAACCATCAAATTTAGATTATTAGAAATAACATGTAATACTATAGGTTTCAAACCAATCCATTGGAAGTTGAAGCTTCCAATATCAAACACTGGATCAAGTTCCTTATTCTAAACTATTAGATGAAGAATTGTTAACACCTAACCATTGGATCAGGTTCAAATTTTAAAACCATCAATTAGGGTATAGGTCTAACCCTTGAATCATTTAACCCAAGAAACTATTGGGTTAGGGATTAATTGATGTTACACCTACATCCTTAACTCACCATTGGTTGTGTATACCTGACCCATCATTGGTTGTGATCATTAAGTCACCATTGGTTGTTAGATCAACACTACATTCATTAATCACCATTGGATAATAAGCTAAGGTCACCATTGATTGATAGCATCATTAGGGTACTTAGTTGTTAATCATTAAGTTTATAATCAAGCACAAACCTGACCTAAGGGATAACCACCGGTTGTCACTATCGATTGACACCCTTGGTCACCATTATCAGTTGTTATGATAGAAACACCATCAGTTGTTGCATGGTATCACCAAAAACTCATGTTGTTCATAAAAGAAATCAGCTTTAAACCCTAATGTTGAAGATCGGTTGATAGGTTCTTAGCACCATCAATTGTTAGAACAACCTATTCTAGATCATATTATACCTTATCTAGTACTGAAAATAGAATCAGGAACATCATAAAAATCAAAACCCTAGCAAGCATAGCTTCTATATGCATGTATCTTCATTTTTAAGCAAGAACATAAGCAAGCAAGCTTGGAGTAAGAAATATAAGTGAAGAAGGTCATAAAACTCACCTATACATAGAGGAATAGGTTATGAGTAGCAAGAAAATTGTGCCAATAAGGTAAGAAAACTCTAGCACAAGCTCTAAACTTAGCCATCTAGCTCGTTTCTCCACAAAGGAGGAAGCCCTAGATAGAAGAAGCAAGAAAGGTAGGATCTTGAGATCTAGAGCAATTTTTACCATGGAACAACAGAGTTTTGACCTGGAGGAAGGTCTGAGGAAGAAGAAGAGAAAGAAAAGGGGAGAAGGAAGCATTAAAACAACTTGCCTTGGTCGGAAACCCTAGAATATGACCTTGGAAACCCTAGGTAGAGCTAGAGCTCTAGAAGACCTTCTTCTCCAAAAAGGGGATCATCTTCTACCTTAGACCACGTAGTTCCACAGATAAATAGAGTGGAGTCAATGCTCCAGGTTATAGGAGATAGGAAGTAGGAAAATATTTCATACTTGGGCAAGGAAGAGGTAGATATAGCACACGGATAAGGATGGAAGCAAGCATGAGGTGTACAAGCATCTCTACATGTGTCCATATCCTAAAGCTTCCATGGACAAGCAAGAAGCAGGTCCATTAAATGTTGGGGACTTCCAGGCCATCTGTTGATGGTCTCACAAGCCAGCAATCACCTGTTGGTCAAAGGTTACCATCGTTTATTCATGGTTTAGGTCTAAAGATGGGTGAACCATCGATTGATCATCCTTTTAAGTGAACCAAACCAGCAAAACCATCAACCTAGGAACTTCCTAGGATGACCACCAGATGTTAAAACTAGGTTTTTTCCACAATATGTTGCCCAAACTAGTGGATCCATAGTTTGATAGCCTTGAAGGTGGCTCATCCATTGGGGGGGGGGGGTAAACCCTAATTCAACATAGAAAGGAATGTCCTCCAAACCAAGGTACAATTGAGAACCCCATGGCCCAAAAATACCAAGGATGATGAGAGAAAATCAAAGGAATATAATTGATGTGACAAATTGCAAATAAACCCTTCAATTGGGTAAATTGTAGAAAAGTCCAAAATGTACATAAAATTGCATAACTTGCTCAAATAATGTCCAGATTTGACCAAATTTGAAACTAAACCTTGTATTATGATTACAAAGAATATGACAAGGCTATATTAAGGTTCTAAGCATTCAATTATGGTAATTAAGCTTGTTTAACACTTTAAGTAAGGTTAGGGTCTCACAACTAGGACCACCAATTATGGTTTCCATGTGTCACTCTCAAGGTGGGTATGTTCAATACACTGCTACCTAACAAGTATATGTGTGTTTGGTTTGATATGCCATATCATGACTAATAAGATTTTTTCATCTACCCACCCACACTCTAGTCTTTAGTGTTACTGGTGTCTATCTACCTTCCATAGTAAAAAATCGACTAGGGACATAAAAGAATGTACATACTCTTAACTTTTGTATGATCTCATTGTTCAAGTCTTGTACTTGAAGACATGCGTCATTGAGTATTGTCATTATTTAGACATTCACTCTATCTCCACATTATCACATAACTGACATCAACAAAATACATAGAAAACTTGCCTTTATAGTTTAGTAATATTAATCAAAACATTTATATGTCACACCAATCATCATATGATTGTCTCTACATGCATAACTTACCCACATGGGTTTGATCGTGGCAGTGCGCACAGTGCAATGCCCCCCAAATTCTGGCTAAATGGGGGTTTATGGGAATGAAGAACCAGTTTAGAAAGCATCATGGCCAGCCAAGCCCACAACGCCCAAACAATGTAAAAGTGTTGATCCCTTCAAGGATTAAAGGAGGAAAAAGGGTTATTAGGTATGTACAATTTGAAAAAATCATAGAAAATTGTAAAAAGGTAATTTGGGTTTCAAATTTGGTCTCCAATATCAAAAAAGAAAGTATCATGGGTGTGCAATATTTCAAATCAAGATATGAAAAGGTGATCAAGTTATTAATAAATAATTTAAAGAGTATATAAAAGCTAGAGTTCCATGTAATTATGTGCATTTAAGTAATCAAAAATGTATATTTTCACTATAAAGGCCGTCATAGGGTCATAAAGTCATGTGATATGTTAGAAGTGAGAAAATTCAAGTCAATTGATGGTAAAATAGTAACTACATTATACATGTGCCAAAAATGCACTTTGTCACACCAACTCTTGTAAAATGATCAAAAACCCTCAAGTAACCCTTTGAAACTTGCATATTTCTAGTAATTCACCATTTGATAGGTCTGTAAACACCCTTCCCATCAATGTGAATCATAAAGCCACTGTCATGTTCATCCTTATAAAATACTTCAGAATTAGAATACACATGGAATAAAGCATGAATCATCTACTACTTCCTATTCAGTATCTTTCACATAAAATCTAATTTATCATTCTTATAATACACTTTAGATATAATGGTAAAAACAAATCTACATTTTATATTTTCTCTTCATTTCCTAGTGCTTAGATTCATTGAGTTCATGAATATTCCTAGAACCTGGTTTGTCCCTTTTGTGTGTCAGTCTTGAGGTTTAAAATCCACTACCTAAAATACTATGTAGGGGGTTACTTTGATGCATCGTATCATCATATATCCTTAAATATAAGGTTTTCTTATTGGTGGAGGAAAGGAAACTCGATGGGGTTGTTTTACAACTCTAGTTTTCCAAGTATTAGGGACTTTTTGTATGAGTTGTTCTCTGGAATCCAACATATAAAAACTTAGAGATATTTCTTTTGTATATAATATGAGATTTATTTTCTTATTTCCATTCTATTAGGGAACTTTTTGTGTAACTTTATACATGGATTTTATGGTAATACCAATACATTTTTATGTAGTCACATCCAAAGTTTCTTAAGTGGGTTGGACCATGTTTCTAGGAATGATAAGGCTAGCTAGGAACGAATCCCACTTCTCAATTTTTCCCAAAAATTTTATGATAACATATCTTTGTATAGTTTTTGGTATTGGTTTCCATTTGAAACTAATTTATTGGTTTTTAGACAATTATGTATACACATCTGGTTGAAAGAAAATAATACAAGGAAAATGTTGTCATTGTTTTGAAGCCTATTTTGACCATGTTAAGCACTATGCTAAGATTTGGAGGCAGAGGGAAAGGCTGAAGATGTGAAGCCATGGGGTCTAGGGCCATCAACCTCCTAATGATGAAGATCAGGGGCATTGTGATGTCCAAAAGGTTGTTGCATATATTTTACAGGAGGGGAACCTATAGAATGAATTGCATGTGCAAATATCCAATAAAAAGAAAATATGAAAATTGATACCAAGAATGATCCTAATAGTTAGTCGCAAGAAGACACAATTTCTCAAGATGAGATTTTGTTAAATATGGAATTGGACTTCAATTATAGAATTCGATGCAATAGTATATCATTTGATGTAGATGTTTTTATGATGTCGAGATGGAGGAGGATGATGTGTTGATGGCAGTGGAGAATCTTCCAAGAATACCTAACCAAAATGGAGATATACCTTTAACTCACCCGACAAATCTACATACTTTGTTGTCTTACAAGGACATCTCCAGTGGCTTCATAAGCAATTTCACCCTATATATCCTTAGATTTGAGGTGACAACAATCTATCTACCGTAAGAGGATATTGAAGTATGTGTCATAGAAAAAACTCCTTTTTTTGAGATTGAAGAAATAAAATTTTGTGATCTCTTGATGTCATAGTGTTTCATGGTAATATTCAAAGAATTGTTTAGATACTTGGGATTTATGACCCAATAGAATGTAATCAAAGCAATCTTAAACCATATTGGCATGTTTATATTGCTAAATTTATAGTACAAGTACTTCTTGGCTCATTTTCTTTGAGAAGATGACTATCTAAAAGCTTTAACAAGAAACCCATGTCCAATGATTGGCTCCTATTTGAGAATCCAACCATGGTGCCTAGGGTTTATTCATTCCATAGAAAACCCTACATATATAGTAGCATGGGTTTGGATTCCACGAATCCCAATTTTCCTATATCAAAAAAGCTTCCTTGATAAGATTGTAGCTTATAATGGTACAACCATGAAGGTTCATACCAACACAGAGATGAGAAGATGGGGAAATTGCAAGATTGATGATCAAGTTAGACACACACCAACCCCATATACCATCAATATACATTCAAGGAGAATGATATAACTTAAAATGTGAAAATATACCAAAAAATTATGTGCATTGTGGTTGAGTTGTATAGAGAGGAGAGTTGTAATGAAAAGAAAGAGAGTGAAGCATCTTCCCAACACCACACGGGAAGATACACCAGTGGACATTGTGCAAACATTACCTTCTTTTCATGAATTTATAGAAGTTATGCATGCATGTCTCAAGGATGGCAACAAAAACAAGCTCAAACTATTAGAACTAGAGGTGTTTAGGTCATGTTAAGATTCATCAATCTTAACATTGAGGAGGATGAGCAAGACTAAGGATCAATATATGATCCCATAATAGGTATATACTGAAGGAAACATAAAAAAATACAATATGAATAATATGAGTCCAAAAGAAGTCTATGAAAATAGTAGACATGTGTTGATGCTAATGAAAAATAGAGTAATGAGGAGAATCATAAGAAAGGAGAGGGGAACACACAAAGGCATGGAAACTAACATGATTCAAGCATCATCATTGATGAAGACATGATTGTTATACCATGACGCAATGATCATAGTGATCATGTCAAATTCTATTTTGGTAGTGTTAGACAAACATCTTCAGCGAGAGTACACTCATGTAACACACAACCCTAGGGTGGGGATAGCCTGGGAATCCACTTAAGGATCAATCTAGGCCTGTAAAAAGGTGAAGGATGTGATGGACTTGATGATCAAAGACCATCGGGAGGAATGAAAATGGTGTCATGATCTATGTTGTCTAGAACATACATAACATCTTCTCCTTGGAAGCCTAAGAGCACAGTCAGGGATAATGTGGGTAAATATCATATTGATATAATGGTAGTTGTTGAACCTCTTTTTGGAGGTATTTGGATACTTTGGCAGACCATATTAGGCGAGGTGGATATCCTCATGATACATAGACAATTCATTCATTGCTTGGCTAACAAAAAGTACCTTGTTAACTTTGTCTATGAAAGTGTGAAACTAATTAAAAGACATTTGATTAGAGCCATCATCACACTATGGCAATTGCATAAACACAACCATGCTAGTTTTGGGAGATGTCAGCACAATTCTTCACCTTGATGGAAAAATCATTAGTGATTCATTGAATATAAGCATCTAGAATGTTTCTTGATGCTCTATGGTAGGATTTTGTAGAAGACCTAGGCACTTATGGCCCAAAACTAACATCAAACAAGGCACTACAACTAACTCATCTGATCTTGCTAAAGAATGTCACCATCAAACTATTGACAAAGGTTATGTTTGAATGCATAAAACCCTTTTTACCATACTTGATCTTGACACTACATGGTTGCTTCATTCAGGAAGCAAGGTAGCTAATAATTTCATATGGTTTGCGAGGTTGTGCATACAACAAGAACTAGAACTTATGGCCAAACATCAATTGTGGTAAAACTTGTTCTGGAAAAGGATTATGAATGTTTAAGATAGAAGTTCATTCTAGAGACACTTATAATAACATCCATTCCTACAAACTTGCTTACAATAATTACAAACATCATCACTTTGGGTGGTATTTCAAAATCATCAAAAGGTGGTACTCTAGAACCATTTGAGACAATGAGAGGAGTTAGACAAGGTGATCTTTATCACCTTTTATCTTTGTTTTGTTCTTATAGTGACTAAGCCAAGAAATCATAGAGGATGAGGCTACTGGGAAATGGAAACCCCTATTGATCCTAAGAGCGCGTCCTACTTTAACATACCATTGCTTGTTATATGGTATTATTTTGTTTGAGGAAGCCATTATAGATAAAGAAAGAACAATGAAAATTGCCTTTCCTCTCATAAAACCTCTTGTTATGTATTGTCTAAATAAAAATATGTTATGTATTTCTCTAAGAACATAGATATATCACAAGAAACACTACATGTAGGCTTTTAGGTGTATCACAAACTAAGAACACAAGTAGACATTTATGAGTACCCATACCCCACTCTTATCTAGTAAACATGTATATCTATCCACTTTGATGACCATTTATGATTGATTTTTTCCACGTTCTATATGTACTCTATCTTTTCTGAGACAGATTACACATGAAAAATATGTTGAACCCGGTACCATTGTATCAAATGCAAACAACTTGTTTACTCATTACCATATACGATGGAATAGACCAATCAATATAGAAGCAAATTGGAACAAAGGAAAACCCGTACCATTTCTTGGAGGGAGTTAGTGGCATAGAAAGAGGATGAAGATCTTAACATCAAGCCGACATTAGTTTAGAATGAAGCTCTACTTAAAAAAAAACTATTATGGAATACTACACTCACTGGAGGAACATATGGAAACATACTATGAGATCTAAGTGCACTCACCACATGATAAAGGGAAATAATATGAGGTCTTATCTCTAGAAATTCACATTCAACCATGTGGAAGAGATGGATAACAACATAGGAAGGGTAACCCTAAATGAAAGAAGCATATCTATTTGGATTGACCATTGGGTTTTTGCAAAACAATTACCTATGGTAAAAACCAATTGAATATATCTGATGAATTGAAAGATCCCAAGCTCAATACCATGGCACATATGGTGACCGAATGAATCCTTCTGTTACAACCATACCGTGCTTTACTAGTAATATGAGGATTTAAGATGATTTTGGTGTCAAATACATCTTTCTTAGCACTTTGTATTATTGACTAGTTTATTTAAATTTTTGGTTTAGTGTAACCTTGTTCTTTGATAAATAAAATAAAATATGTGTTATGAATACATCAAGGTTTGAAACCTAGTTGATATGGTAATATCCCACACATGTATATGGAAGTACATTATAGAAATTTGATGAATTAATTAACACATAAATTATAAATTAATTATTTTCTCAAAATTTTTCTCTATGATGGTAGAGAATGTAATTATGAATCCAATGCAAAAAGAATGAACCAAATTGGAGTAACAATAAGAGATATATGACACTTTTAATTTTCACTCAAGAATACCTTAGAGTCACTAACTGATGGCTTGGAAGAATCACAAATCGGTGGCTCGATAAAGAACAAACCAATGACTTGATAGACTCACAAATTGATGTCTTGACAAAGTCACAAACCAATGGCTTGGTAGACTCCCAAATCGATGACTCAGTAGACTCACAAACCAATGGCTCGAGAGACTCACAAATTGATGGCTTGTTAGACTCACACACTGATGACTGAGTAAATTAACAAACTAAAGGATATGCCAACTCACAAGATGAGTGTTTTGAGTTGCACCACCGTCCAACACAACTAATCACAAAATTGGCCATAAATTTTGCTATACATATCATAATCCAATGAAATTTATCTTGTTGGATTTGGCTTTTGATCTTTACTCGTTTAGAGCCCTAAACCACTAAAAGGATGAACTAAGGAAATATTTTTGGAAATCTTTGAAAGAACATAAAGAACAGGAGGAAAAGGTCTTAGCATAGATCAACCTTGATAAGTAGGTTTTAGCAGTAGATTTATTCTTCTCTTTATGCTGCCTTGCTTGGAATTCCCTGATCTAGGAACCAAAAATTTTGGTTAATACCTCTAACAGATCTTCTTCTAGGCTGGTAAACATACTAAATGGTTGTTTAGGTGAGTTCTTGAGGTCTAAACCTTGGATCTAACCAGGAGAGTTAGAATTCGAATCTAACTAGGTCAATGATGAGATCAACAAGCTATAATATGTGCATGTGAGTGGAAAAACACATTTTATCCCTGGTTTACTTCATGCAAAGGTGAGATAATGACTTTTAGCATTGAAGTTCTACCTTATGATTGTTGTGAAAAAATTAATAAGATTGTTGAGTGAATTTTAAAGGTAAGAATGCTTTAATTCGTTATAGTGGATGATGTGACACCATAACAAAAGCTTGTTATAAGAGTTGATATGCATAAAAGGTGATGAAATGGTGGATTTAGAGGTACCAAAGAATCTAGGTTTGTCATATTATGGATTTTAAGGATCACATGATGATTTATGATAATTATGAAATTTTTGTTTGGTCATGTGAATTCTGTGTTAATTTGCTAAAAGCTTAATTTACTAAAATAGGGTAATGATTAGTAACTATGATAAAAAAATAGATCGCTTAAAAATCATTAGACAATAGATGTGATGGACACTATAAAATCCTCACATGAGGCCTACACTGTGAGGACAAAATGTGCTTCCTGACTGAAGGTATATTGTCTATATTGAGGTAAGCTGGAGTGCAGCGGTATGTGATGAATGCATATTCATCATAATATTCAATCGACATCTTGGTCTCATTTTGACTCAATACATCCAATTTCATTTACTAAATATCACAATATATAAAATTTCTTAATTGGTTCAATTACTAGAATTATTAACGGATTATGTTGAATTTATGCAGGTCATGATGAGGTTGAACAATCAGCTGGCACCCACCTCCATTCAACCCTAATCCACAAAAATCACCACCATTCGATCCTCATCTCAATCAACCACCATCCATATCAAACCCTAATGAGTGGGACCCACCTTTCTCAACCATAGATCTACCTTCACTCATCCTTGGTCTTGACCAATGGGTTTTGACCAAACAGTCTCATCTGTATGGTTTCATCCAAATAGTTTTGACTTATCAG
Organism: Alisma plantago-aquatica; assembly: GCA_963693085.1. Taxonomy (NCBI): domain Eukaryota; kingdom Viridiplantae; phylum Streptophyta; class Magnoliopsida; order Alismatales; family Alismataceae; genus Alisma; species Alisma plantago-aquatica. The sequence continues at coordinate 996,442,577 of OY856413.1, read as the reverse complement.
TCCTAGCCATTTCCTCCATACGGTCCTAATCTATTCAGTTTCACCCCATTCAATCATGGGCTTTCGCTTCACCACACTATCATGGATCGATGACCCCCATCCATCTGACTACATGGTCTTATCCCTCCATTGCCTAAACAGTTTTGAACTCTTTCCCTTCCATACAGTCTCAAGAATATATGGCAACCTCTACCCCAAAACTATTTGTACTTAACTCTTCTCCAAGACCGTTTGATGCCATCGGTCTTCAACACCAGTTGGGAAACCTACTCGAGACCGTTTGGACCTCTGCTCAACCTGCACCTCTACCTTCTTCTTCCTCCTTCCACCCGATATGTGAACCCTAGCACCCACTTAAGTGTCGCCCAGTCACCATGCCTTGACCTCTTCATGCAGTAGGTCGATGCACCAACGTCCGGCGTCACCCGCCTCCACCATCAGCCCGGTTCAGTCCTGCTACCTTCCCTTCTTCTTCCCTCCGCCTCAACCGCAAACCCTAGACGGTGCCTGCAGCAAGGTCCTCAGCCGTGACCTGCACTGCCGCTTAGCAACTCACTCGATCTGCTTCTACCCTCCACACAGTTTCCAAACCGAGTGCAGCATACGTTCTTCAAGACTGTATGGCCCCCACAATAAGACCGTTTGTTTTGTAGATCTTCAAGACCTGTTGAACGGAAGATTGTTTGGATGAGTATCAATCGACCAAGACCATTTAATGGCATTGGGTTCTCAAGACTGTTTGGTCACTGACTCGAGACCGTTTGGGCAGCCACGAACGATCAAGACCGATGGGCCAAGCGGAAGTCGCGAAGACCGTTTGGAACGCTGAGAGTTCAAGACCGGTAGTAGTAGATCATTTGACGGTGATCGGTTTCCAAACCACATGGAGCCACAGTCCAAGACCACTTGGAATCATCAGTGCATGACCGTATGGTCACTAATATCTCAAGACTGATCAAAGCAGAATGTTAGAGCCAAGGCTTCCAAAACCGTATGGGCATATATACAAGACCGTTTGGATCTCCAAATATATTAAACCATTTGGGAAAAAGTCACCAAACTGTTTGGACCAAACCATAAGGAGGACTCACACCAAAAATGTGAGAACTAGACCTGATCCTATAAATAGGACCAATAGAGTCCTCATTTGGGGCATTGGATCGGGGACACCTCTAGGCTGCCCGAACATAAGATTCAATACAGATCTATCATCCACACCAGTATCACTTCACCTGCCGCTCCTGCTGTGATCAAGGAGACTGAGAAGAGAAGGAATGATGAGTGAGAAAGATGACCCAATCTATCTTGGTGTCCCTCGTTCCTCATCCAGATCTTCTTCGACACGACGTAGAAGACCGCATCATCTTCACCGAGCTGCGTCCACCTTCTGCATCATACTCATGGCGGAATCATCTCTCTCTCTCTTATTCTTCTTGTTTCTTGCATCATGAGCGAGTATCTCTCTTTCGTTGGGGTGCGGGGACTAGCCTTGTTGCCCATGCAAACATGTTCTTTTGTTAAACATTCCATGGCAATGTATATAACTTTTCATTTTATTGTTAGTCGTTGATGTTTGTAGATTGGTTACCTGCTTGCTTTCATCATGTTTTTCCCTATGTTGTGAGAACTTCTATATGTAGGGTAGAATATCGATTAATGAGGTTGACTCCCAAACTAGAAATAGAATGGGATTCCTTAAGGTCGTAAGTGTATGATCTGTGAGGGGACAAGCCATCTAGCCTACGGTGATGCTTCTGTGTGCCTAATGCCTATATAGGGGGCCCACAACCTTAGATGGATTTTGTATCTTCCTTATTAATCATCTATGTTTTCTTGTAGACTAATCAATTGCTTACTTAACGTTTAGCACGGTTGACTACCAAACTAGAAATAGAATGGGATTCCTTGAAGTCGTAAGTGTATGATCTGTGAGAGGACGAGTCATCTAGCCTACGGTGACGCTTCTGTGTGCCTAATGCCTGTATAGGGGGGCCCACAGCTTCAGTTGGATTTCTATATCTTTGGAGCCGTAAGTGAGTGATCCAGATGGTGACGAGACATCTGATACCTAAGGTGACACTTACGCAAGTCTAACGCCTATATGGGGAGTTTTGCAGCATCTCCATTTGGATGGTTATATCTTTCCTGGATGTTTGATGTTAGGATGTGTTTGCATGTGTAGTGGTGGTGAAACTCGAGACCATCCCAGCGATTCCATATCATTCATCTCGACTCATTTTAATTCTGCTCTTTACTTTCCCGCACTTAGTTTAATTAACCTCAAATCAACCCTTGGTTCTAAATTTTAGTCTTACTTGAGCTAGATTCAACTAACGAAGATTCTTAAAAATGTTGTCTCTTAGGATTTGATCCTCAACTATATTGCGATAAGACCCATCTGCTTGCGGGTGGTATTATTGCACAAGGTTTTGGTAAAAGCTCAGGGATCTCAACCCCGAGTGAGTTTGTTAGTGCGATAATATTCCACATTAAATTCTGGTGTCGTTGTCGGGGACAACAAAATCATTTAGTCAAATCTAGTTCTTTTAAGGATAATCTAGGATTTTTGTTTTTCTTTTGATACAATCGATCATCTACTTAAATTCCACTCCACTTCATCAATCTTACTTCAGATCTTTTCATTTCAGGTACCCCCAAGACTAGTGTATGCACCGTTTGAATAGTCTTGGACTCACCACCAGCTTTGATCCAGAGATAGACAGAACCTTTCATCGTCAAAACAAAGAGAACCAAGCAAGAATGCCTCAAGAAGAGGAAATAGCCCAAAGGGTGGCTCAATCCATCAATGCATAGAGAGAAAGGCTCATGCAAGAAGCCATAGCCGCAGTTCAAGAAGAAAGCCTAGCAGCACAAGCAGTAGCGCAAGCAGCCGAACTGCAAAAGGGTCTTAGGGAGTTCTCAATCCCTAAAGCTGCCGATGTTCATCACCCAGTTCAACCTCCTCCCATCCATGCTCCAAATTTTGAGATACGAGCACATTGGATTACCTTGCTGCAAAATATCCCATTCTATGGTAAACAAGGAGAAGATGGCCAAGAACATCTTCTGAGGTTCATCGATCTATGTGCTATGACAAAACAAAATGGAGTCATAGATGATGTCATTCGACTTCATCTCTTTAAGTATTCCCTTGCATTATAGAGCTATAAGTTGGTACAACTCCTTACAATGTGAACCCATCACTACCTGGGAATAACTTCAAAATGTTTTTCTGGAAAAAATTTACCCTCCTTCTCTCACCTATGAAATTAGGGGTCGAATAACAATGTTCACTCAAGCCCCTGGATAAACCCTGGCTGAAGCATGGGAAAGGTACAAAGAGCTTCTACGCAAGTGTCCACACCATGACATTCCTAAGAATCAACTTATCGAGATCTTCTATAGGGGTGTGGATGATGATATCAAGAGGTTTTTAGACTCATCATTCGAAGGAAACTTCATGTGTCAGAGTTATGACAACACAGGGAGGGTTGTCACCCTTGGAGCTGAAAATCAAGCTAATTGGGGTAGATCTATAGGTAAAGGTGTGTTGAAGGTAGCTATGGCTGAAGTTATTCTAGAATACAAGTCTATCGTCAAAACCCTCAAACTCCTTGTCGCCAAGCAAGACCATATCAAATCATCCCTTGCTGCATTTGGAAGAGGACGTTCACCCCCTCAACAACAAGAATAGATCAAGTCAGCTTCACTGTTCTGTGAAGCATGTAAAGGTATTGATCATTCCACTTTAGCATGAAATGTTCTATATGATGTGGTTCTAAGCAATGCATGTATCCAAGGAGATAACAGTCAAATGGAAAATCTTAATGTTGTTAACACCATTCCTGGTCAAGGATACTATAATCTGAATTAGAATAGGAACCATCCAAGTTTTCAATATGGAAATCCTTCAGGAGCAGAAAACTCACGACAACTTGGTTCAACTAATCAACAAAGAGGCCCACCAAGATTTCAGTATAACCAACAAAAAAACTTTGGAAATCAAGGGAACTTTAGGGAAAACTTTCAGAATAGGAACTACAACCAGTACCAAAATAGCCCTTAGTTCTAGAATCTTAACCAAGTTCCTTATCAACAACAAGGACAACAAGACGGTCCCATCTCTCTGGATGACAAACTAACAGTCATTGAGAAGATGTTGCAGTCACAACAGACTATCATAGCTAACCAGAAAGCCCATCAGAAGGCTATTGAATCTCAACTAGCTCAACTTGTAGCTAGCATGAAGCCACCTGCTGGAGCCTTTACTGGCCAACCAGAAAATAATCCTAAATACCCTGAGCAACTGAAGGTTGTCACCACTAGGTCCGGAAAAGACTATTCTAATCCTCCTATTAATACACATGTGGTTATTACAGACAAGTGTGACTCTATAATTGAACAAGACTCTACCACATCTGAGTCTCAACCAAAAGAAACAACAACTGTTAATAAGATAGATGAGCAAAGTTTAGAGAAATCAATTGTTGTAGAAATGGAAACACCAGAACTAGATGTTCCTGTGTACAAGCCTCGTATACCTTTCTCAGCTCGTTTGAGGCAGACCAAACTTGATACTCGATTCAACAAGTTCAAGGAAGCCATGAAAAAGCTTCATGTTGATATACCTTTTCTAGATGCACTGGCTGAGATACCAGCCTAGACAAAGTACTTGAAGTCACTTCTCACCAGGAAATATATAACTGAGGAATATGAGATAGTCAAGTTAGCAACAACTACTTCAGACATCATCCAAAGTAAGATGCCCAAGAAGCAGAAAGATCCAGGATCTTTTGGGATTTCTTACCATATCGGTGATTCTTCATGTAAGAAAGGATTAGCAGATCTTGGTGTTAGCATTTTCATCATTCCACTTAGCCTCTGCAAAAGGTTAGGGTTTGTTGAACTGCTCCCAACGAGCATGACCATACAACTTGCATATAACATCGTGACTCTACCCTTAGGAATTAATGAGGATGTACCTGTCAAGGTAGGGAAAGATTCCTATGTTTCATGTAGCCTTGTCATCATGGATATAAAATAAGATACTAGATACCCACTCATCTTTAGAAGTCCATTCCTTGCCACAGCAAGAGCCCTAATTGATGTTGAAGTAGGAACCTTGTTGCTCATATTAGGTAAAGAAACTCTCAAATTCAAAGTTTTTGAAAGTATGCAAGAAGAAGTCTACTTGATTGAGTGCATAGAGCAGATGACACTGCTTAGGCAAGAGGATTATGAACAAGATGACCCTTTAGAAGTGGCTCTAACAACCCCATATGTTGATGATTCCATTAATGAACAAATAAAAGATTGTGATCTCCAACTCAACACTACCAAAGAAGATCTTGAAGATAAATTTGAGGTACTCAAAGTCGTGGGTATTACTGAAGACTCATGTGAGAAACCACAAGCTCCTAAAATGAAGCCCTTGCCCAAAGGATTGAAATACATGTTCTTAGATGAACTAAAGTTTTGCCCATTCATTATAAATTCAGATCTAACAACGGAACAAGAAGATAAACTCTTGACGGAATTAAAAGAAAGAAAGAAAGCAATAGGGTATAAGATGAGTGATCTCACTGGGGTTAGTCAAGCACTGTGCATGCACAAAATCCCAATGATGGAAGATCATAAGCCAACCGTTGAACACCAAAGGAAACTTAATCCAAATATGAAAGAAGTTTTATGCCTTGAAGTTATAAAGTTGCTCAAGATAGGTATTATCTATCCGATCTCTGATTCACCATGGGTAAGTCCTGGGCATGTTATCCCGAAGAAAGGTAGAACTACTATAATATGGAATGAAGACAATGAACTCATCCCCACTCAAATAGTCACCGGGTGGAGGATGTGTATTGATTATAGGAAGTTGACCAAAGAGAAATGAAAGGATCATTTCCCGATGCCTTTTCTTGATTAAATCTTAGAAAGATTGGCTCACCAAGAATATTTCTGTTATCTCAATGGTTACTCTGGATTCTATCAAATTCCTATACATCCAGATGACCAAGAGAAAATGAATTTTACTTGCCCATTTGGAACATATGCCTTTAGAAGGATGTCGTTTGGACTTGGCAATGAGCCTGCAACTTTCCAACGTTGCATGGCAGCTATATTCACTGGTCTCACTGAAACTATCATGGAAATTGATGTGGACGCTTTTTCTGTATATGGAGATTCTTACGACTTGTGCCTGAAGCATCTCTCCCTTATCCTCAAATGGTGTGAAGAAGCACATCTTGTGTTGAACTGGGAGAAGTGTCACTTTATGGTAAAGGAAGGCATTGTCCTTGGTCATAGAGTCAGCAATTGAGGAATCGAAGTTGACAGAGCAAAAGTCAAAGTGATTTCCAAACTTGCTATTCCAACAAATGTAAGAGAAGTTTGCACGTTCCTAGGTCATGAGGGGTTTTACAGACAGTTTATTAAGGATTTCTCCAAAATAACCAAACCTATGATGAATCTATTGCTAAAGGATGTTGAGCTCCACTTTGACGAAGAATGTGTTAAAAGTTTCAACAACCTAAAGCATGCTCTTACAACAACACCCATCATCAGAGCTCCTGATTGGGATCACCCATTTGAATTTATGTGTGATGCCAGTGATTATGTTGTGGGTGTTGTTTTAGGACAATATATAGAAAAGAAACATTATGTGATCTACTATGCATCGAAAACCCTCGACAAGGCTTAGAGGAATTATGCAACTACCGAGAAAGAACTCCTGGCAGTCGTGTATGCCTTTGACAAGTTTAGATCCTATCTCATTGGTTCAAAAGTCATTGTCTACATAGATCATGCAACCATCCATTACCTCCTAGCTAAGAAAGATGCTAAACCCAGGTTAATAAGATGGATTCTCCTCCTATAAGAATTTGATTTAGAGATAAGAGATAAGAAAGGTACAGAGAACGTGGTGGTAGACCACCTAAGTTGCATCCACACTCTAGAAACTGAGAAGATCCCAATTAATGATCCTCTTCCGGATGACCAACTAATGAAAGTTTCAGAAGCTACCCCTTGGTACTCAGACTATGTGAACTACCTTGCCGCTGGTGTCATCCACCCTAGATGCACCAAAAATGCACTGAAGAAATTTATGCATGATGTGAAGCAGTACCACAGGGATGAGCCGTACCTCTTCAAGCTCTGTGCTGATGGTCTTTACAAACGTTGTATCACTAAAGAAGAAGCCAAACTCATTTTAGAACAATGCCACTTAGGCCCAGTTGGAGGCCATATGAGTTCTAAGAAAACTGATATAAAAGTTTTGCAATGTGGATTCTTTTGGCCAACCATATCCAAAGACTCTTACAACTTTGTTCTATCATGTGACAACTGTCAAAGAGCATGTAACATTACAAAGAGAGATGAGATGCCACTTAAGTTGTGGCAAGAAATTGAGATATTTGATGTTTGGGGTGTGGACTACATGGGTCCATTCCCATCTTCTTATGGATTTTCCTACATCCTAGTCACGGTTGATTACGTCTCGAAATGGGTCGAAGCCATTCCAACCATTACTAGCAATTCCAAACCTATCATCAAGATGTTCAAAGACATTATTTTCCCCCATTTTGGAGTACCACAATCTGTGATTTTCGATGGAGGATCTCATTTCCTAGAAAGAAACTTTGAAGCATTACTGAAGAAATGTGGGGTAACGCACAAGGTGGCCTTGCCCTACCATCCACAAACAAGTGGATAGGTAGAGGTTTCTAACTGACAACTCTAGGCTATTTTGGAAAAGACAGTAGGCCGCAATCGAAAAGATTGGTCAGTGAAAATCAATGACGCATTATGGGCCTACCAGACCGGCTTTAAGACTCCCCTTGGAACTACACCATTTTTATTAATGTATGGAAAGTCTTGCCACCTTCCTGTTGAACTCGAACACAAAGCATGGTGGGAAATAAAACAACTAAATTTTGATATGAAGAAAGCGGGTGAATCCAGGATTCTACAACTCCAAGAGCTGGAAGAACTTCGGATGACAGCTTAATGCATGAATCTATAAAGAACGTATGAAACTTTGGCACGATGGTCATCTGAAAAGAAAAGAGTTAAGAGTGGGAGACCAGGTTCTTCTATTCAATTCTAGACTGAAGTTATTCCCAGGGAAACTTCGTTCTCACTGGTATGGACCTTATACTGTCAAGAGAATCTCCCCACATGGTGCTTTCTCTTTATGGAGTGAAAAGTCAGGCAAATTTGTAGCTAATGGTCAATGCTTGAAGAGATATTTTACCTCAGCCGACACAGGCATCGAAGCAACGCTGGAACTCGCCAATCCAACAAATCCACTATAAAGTTGAACGAATCAAGACGAGCCATCAACATAAAACAAAGGTACTTTTTGGGAGGCAACCCGATCAATAAATCCATTTTTACTTTTAAATTTTGAATTAGAAATTTTGTTTTTAGATAATTTTGCACTAAAATAAAAATCACATCGAAAGAGGCTATCTTAAGTTCTAATTAGTCTTCATTTTTTGAAATTTTCAGATGGAGGATGCACGCTAATCGGAACGCAACCGCATCTAGTGGTTCAACCGGCATGAATTTTCCCCACCATCTCAGATTTAGAGTTTGCTGGGGACGAGCATATTTCTAAGTTTGGGGTGGAGGGTGGGTGGTACATATTTCACTTTCCACCTTCACCCATCTATTTCTGACTTAAGATTTCATTACTGCATTTTTGAGCAAATTTTTCAAAGATATTGAATAGATACCGGATGAAGTTTTCACACTTTTCATTTCAATCTCTATGCATTTTGAATCATTATACCCTCCTTATTCAAAGCAAATCCTCAAAAGGACCACTTTTTGAGACTAGTCTTTTGATTGAAATCATCACATGAAGCTTATGAATCCTAACATCATGATCCTTCTGCAAAAATGACAAGTGTCTATCGAACTGATAGGGATCAAACATGTCATGCTTCCCAACTGACTAGTGGAACAATAACATGGAATCTCCATTGGATCCTCATCAATTCATTATTTGAGCAGAGAACGATAAAGAGAACAACTTGGTGCACTGATCTGTAAATCAAGTTGCATTCTGATCTGAACTCTCTTCTACACTTCTTCTATCATCTTCGTACCCCTACGTTTATAAAAAAGAAACAAAAATAGCCAAAATAGTGCCAAACCCTAAGTTTGGGGTGGCACGCCACTTCCCTCTACATTCTCTTCTTCCATACCCCTCGCAAATTAATAGGGGCGTACCACCAAGAAAAGATGTCAATGTACACACAAAAAAGAAAATGCAATATCGAGTTGAATAGAGGATAGATTCACACAAAAAATGCAATAAATGAAATTGCAAATTATATAATAAAAATCTCGAGTCAAATAGAGGAGAGATTTATTTCTTCCTTCCATACCACCCTTCACTCCCTTTTCTACCTAAAGGCACAATGAATGCCTCCACTATCCTGAAAAACAACAGTGTCAGATTAGGTGCACACTTGTTGTTCTGTGGGTATCTCTGGACTCTTACAAAACTCTTTGGCATGCTTGTTGTTGGAAAAAGTGAGGAGGAAGTGATGTTGGAAAACAAACTCAGGAACAAAGATATGGTAAGATGTGTTTAGTGGTCTCAGGAAGTTGAGATGCGTAGTTATACTAAGCAGAAAGAAAACAATCATGATGTGAAGATGAGGCAACCACGTGAGTTGAAAGTATTCATTTGGTGACTGTTTTAGAATTTGTGTTACTCGAGGATGAGCAACGTTTAAGTTCGGGTTATTTTGATGAATGCATATTCATCATAATATTCAATCACCATCTTGGGCTCATTTTGACTCAATACATCCAATTTCATTTACTAAATATCACAATATATAAAATTGCTTAATTGGTTCAATTACCAGAATTGTTAACTGAGTTTATGTTGAATTTATGCAGGTCATGATGAGGTTGAAAAATCAGCTGGCACCCACCTCCATTCAACCCTAATCCACAAAAATCACCACCATTTGATCCTCATCTCAATCAACCATCATCCATATCAAACCCGAATGAGTGGGACCCGCCTTTCTCAACCATAGATCTACCTTCACTCATCCTTGGTATTGACCAATGGATTTTGACCAAATGATCTTGATCAAACGGTCTCATCCATACGGTTTCATCCAAATAGTTTTGATCTATCGATCCTATCCATTTCCTCCATACGGTCCTGATCTATTCGATTTCACCCCATTCAGTCCTAGGCTTTCCCTTCACCACACGATCATGGATCGACAGCCCCCATTCATCCGAACACACAGTCTTAGCCCTCCATTGCCTAAACAGTTTTGAACTCTTTCCCTTCCATATGGTCTCAAGACCGTATCGGCAACCTCTACCCCAAAATGGTTTGGACTTAACTCTTCTCCAAGACCGTTTGATGCCATCAATCTTCAAGACCCATTGGGAAACCTGCTCAAGACCGTTTGGACCTCCACTCAACCTACCTCTACCTTCTTCTTCCTCCTTCCACCCGATCTGTGAACCCTAGCACCCGCTTAAGTGCCACCCAGCCACTGTGCCTTGACCTCTTCACGCAGTAGGTCGATGCACCAGCGTTCGGCGTCACCCGCCTCCACCATCAACCCCGTTCGATCCTGCTACCTTCCCTTCTTCTTCCCTCTGCCTCGACCGCAAACCCTAGACAGCGCCTGCAGTAAGGTCCTCAGCCGTGACCTACACCGTCACTTAGCAACTCGCTCGATCTGCTTCTACCCTCTACACGGTTTCCAAACCGAGTGCAGCATACGGTCTTCAAGACCGTATGGCCCCCACAACAAGACCATTTGCGTTGAAGATCTTCAAGACCTGTTGAACGGAAGATCGTTTGGATGAGTATTGATCGACCAAGACTATTTGATGGTGTTGGGTTCTCAAGACTATTTGGTCACTGACTCGAGACCGTTTGGGCAGCCACAAACGATCAAGACCGATGGGCCAAGTGGAAGTTGTGAAGAGTGTTTGGAACATTGGGAGTTCAAGACCGATAGTAGCAGATCATTTGACGGTGATCGGTTTCCAAACTACGTGGAGCCACAGTCCAAGACTGATTGGACTCATCATCTCAAGACTGATCAAAGCATAATGTTAGAACCAAGGCTTCCAAAACTATATGGGCATATATACAAGACCGTTTGGATGTCTAAATATACTAAACTATTTGGGAAAAAGTCACCAAACCGTGTGGACCAAACCATAAGGAGGACTTACAGCAAAAATGTGAGAACCAGACCCGAGCCTATAAATAGGACCAGCAGGGTCCTCATTTGGGGCATCAGATCGGGGACACCGCCAGGCTTCCCGAACATAGAATTCGATCCAGATCCGTCATCCATGCCAGTATCACTTCACCTGCCGCTCCAATTGTGATCAAGGAGATCGAGAAGAGAAGGAAGGAGGAGTGAGAAAGACGGCTCACTCTATCTTGGTGTCCCTTGTTCCTCGTCCAGATCTACTCTAACACGACGTAGAAGACTGCATCATCTTCACCGAGCTGTGTCCACCTTCTGCATCATGCTCATGGAGGAATCCTCTCTCTCTCTCTTATTCTTCTTGTTTCTCGCATTATGAGTTAGTAGCTCTCTTTCGCTGGGGTGTGGGGACTAGCTCCGCTGCCCATGCAAACATGTTTTTTTGTTAAACATTCCATGGCAATGTATATAACTTTTCATTTCATTATCAGTCATTGATGTTTGTAGATTGGTTATCTACTTTCTTTCATCATGTTTTTCTTTATGTTGTGAGATCTTCTATACGTAGGGTAGAATGTCGATTAATGAGGTTGACTCCCAAACTAGAAATAGAATGGGATTCCTTGAGGTAGTAAGTGTATGATTCGTGAGGGGACGAGCCATCTAGCCTATGGTGACGCTTCTGTGTGCCTAACGCATGTATAGGGGCCCCATAGCCTTAGTTGGATTTTGTATCTTCCTTGTTAATCGTCGATGTTTGCTTGTAGACTAATCGATTGCTTGCTTAACGTTTAGCACAGTTGACTCCCAAACTAGAAATAGAATGGGATTCCTTGAAGTCATAAGTGTATGATCCGTGAGGGGACGAGCCATCTAGCCTACAATGATGCTTCTTTGTGCCTAACGCATGTATAGGGGGGGGCACAGCTTCAGTTGGATTTTTGTATCTTCAGAGCCATAAGTGAGTGATCTGGATGGTGACGAGACATCTGATACATGAGGTGACGCTTACCCAAGCCTAATGCCCATATGGGGGGTTTTGCAGTAGCTCCATTTGGATGGTTATATCTTGCCTGGATGTTTGATGTTAGGATGTGTTTGCATGTGTAGTGGTGGTGAAACCTAAGATCATCCCAGCGATTCCATAGCATTAATCTAGACCCACTTTAATTATGCTCTTTACTTTCCCGCACTTAGTTTAATTAATGTCAAATCAACCCTTGGTTCTAAATATTAGTCTTACTTGAGCTAGATTTGACTAACGACAATTCTTAAAAATGTTATCTCTTGAGATTCGATCCTCAACTATACTGTGATAAGACCCGTCCACTTGCGGGTGGTATTATTGCACAAGGTTTTGGTAAAAGCTCAAGGATCTCAACCCCGAGTGAGTTTGTTAGTGCGATAATATTCCACGTCAGTATGATGTGGGGTTCTAGGCCAGTGAGTCCAGGCTCGTTATAGTTTTTTGGTACCCAACACCAACAAAGGATGTTGGTGGTACCTATGTTACTTGTCAATGGGCATATTTGGTAGGTCTAGTGATGTGAAGTTATGTTGATTGGTGGTCAACTTCTATAGGAACACTAATGCACAAAAATCTAGAGTGTTTTGACTCTCCCCCTGAGTACCCAAGTTTGGAGGAGTCGAGATTTTTGGCTGCTTCCATTAGACATTAAGAGACACCTATGATGATGTCAGTTGCAAACATGGTATTGAGATTAAAAACTTAGGGACCCGGGCATGATTCTAATTCATGTACAATAAGATCATAAGTTTCTATAATGCTTTCACATGTTTTGGTTCACCTCAAGTGCGTCCATTGACAAATAATAATTGGACTAAAAGAACCCAATAGTTAATTAGTGATTTATTCATATCAGTTGATTACTTATTATTACTACTTTGAAGTAAATTAAGAATATTTTGGTTGTCTTGGTTAACTACTTAAATTACTAAGTTTTGAATATAATTACACTACTTATTCATGGTTATTTGTTTTTTTACACATTGAGCCAGTAACTCAGTGTGATGGAGTGGTTTTTGGCTTAATTTTGAGGATGAAATTTCTCTTAAGGTGTGTAGGATGTGATGGAGTGGAATTTTGGAATCCTTTAATGTCCATTGGCATAAGTGAATTCATGGATGTTGATTTGTTTTGAGAGTCTCAAGTGTTTTTTCAAAGTTTGGATGTCAAATGATGCCTATATCATGATCAAGATCCTTAAATATATACCTTTGTGAAGTATTTAATTAAAGAGGATTAAAAGGTGTTTCCCAAGGAACGACAATGTGACAAAGTGAGTTTTTATAGTATATTCTCTCTCTTAAAAGTTTTATTATAAAATTTGTTGACCAAAATACCCTCGTATACTTCCCTCACTCAATTGGACAAATATGTGTCACAAATTGCAAAAATATGCGAACCCTAGTATGCTAGTACAATAACATACATATTTTTATGTATTTAGTGAATGAACACATCAAATATTCGATTTTTTATCCCAAAATTATACCATAGTCACATCTCGACATCATTAAACTACCCCTAAAATTTGGTTGCAATTGGATCAACCAATTGGGAGATATGAACAACTTAATTTGGTGCATATTCCATCTCATTTTGGACCTTAGGGCCTAAGTTTCGGATTCCATTTGATATATATATATATATATATATATATATGTCACACACCTTTTTCTGATTGGAGGCAAATTTACAGGTTAGGGATCAACCCTGACCACCCGATCAGTGGATCAGGGATAGCACGAGATCGAACAGAGCCCGGGTCATCCCCAACCTCCCGCAAGACTGGGTCTACACCTCCAACAGAACAACGACTCATCCCAAAAGATCTAGCGCTCAAATCACGTTCCCTCTCCACGATATATTTGGAGGAAGCTTTCTACTCTCAAAAATGAACCTAAGAACCCCATACTCACCTTCCCTCATCCACGGAATAGGGAGAACAAACTCCCGACTTTGCATCCCATTCCAGGTGGTGGTGGCTGGCTTTAGGGCTTCACTGCCCTCGCCCTCAAAGACCTACTTAACCCCTCCATTAGCTCCGCCATTTTCCCCTTTAACCATTCCGCATTCTCAATTGCGAGCGCAGACACCCCGAGAATACGCCCTTCCCATCTTCTTCAACCTCCAGCCACCACCACCCAGCAAGCTCCACATCACTCCTCGCTCAAATCCTACCCCTCCAACACCTTCTCCAACCCACCACGGGTGTGCGCAGCTAGAGGGCTGGTCCCCAGAACCCCTCCCGCTCTAAAACGACCCAAACTCTGGTGACCTTGCCTACCCACATGGCGGTGACGAGCTACGCAGGGCCTTACACCCTGACATGACCCCCTCTGGCTTCAGATCGAGCTACTGAACCTACCTCAGCCCTTTCCCAGGCGCGAGCAGCACCAAGGGGCGAGCTTGATCTCGCCCGAGTTTCTCCTCCCCTATTAGAGCAAGTAGCAGACCTGCGGGAGCAAGCCAGGGCCGTCTGATCAGTGTAGATCGACCCAGGAATGCCAGATCAGTGTAGATCAATCTGAGCCATTGATCCAGTCAGATCCGGCCGTTGATCAAGGTTATTTATCCTTTCTTTTTATCTAGTTAATCTTTTATTACTCAAGAAAATGCATTACCTTAGAAAAATCATAAAAGATGCTAGGAATATCATATTTTAGCGAACCTATATACCATTTTGATAAGAAAATTATTCTCTATCCAAATAAAATAATACCAGGACCTAGATCCGTTGCCTTTTTCAAATAGATGCCTAAAGCCTAAAATGACCCCCCTAAATTATAATTAATTTTGATAATAGTATTCCTTGATGATATCTGACCCTCTAAGGTGTAATTAACCCTAGATAGAACTATGTTCCGAAAATAGCTCAAAATTATATTCTAAGATGATAATTGATCAAAGGATTAGGAGAAACCCTAGATCTAGTTTCTCTTTCTACATGGAATTAAAGATATATCTTTAGAACAAAAATTAATATCATTAGATGATAATTAGTGATTATGATTGGTCTGAAACTTTAAAACAAACCCTAATGTATGAATGGTTAATATTTTGAGGGTTACTCTCCCTTTTTCTCCAACCATCTTAGAAACCCTAATTCTTGGAAATCTTCTAATTTATCAATTAAATATTATCTTGTAATCAAATAGTTTATGATGGATCAGACCAGATGCTATCCCTAATCCCAATTAAAATATGGAAAATCCTCGATCTGAATTAGATAACATAAAAGGAATAATAATGAAAAACATATCTTAGCTTTGGTCACTTGTACCAATAGTAATGTTCTACCCTTGCTTTCTGTGCAGGGTGACTTATTTCTTGTTGATTCTAAATCTTTGGACATCTATTTTGAACAAGCAGGTACGTGGTCTTATAAGTATAAGACTAGATTTCTGGTTTCCTATGATATGTATACCTTGAATGTTCGTATTTGAATATGATTTCTTGGTTGACTAGTATGAGCTATACTTCACCAAACCTAATGTAATATAAATGGTTATGATGGGTTGTAGCTACTAGAGCACGTAGCCTGGTGTGGATGTATGTTGCCTAACATGGATGTATGTTCCTTGGCCCATGTTAGATGTATGATGATATTATATTGCCCACACTAGATGTAAGTCAAGTGCAATATGTGTAGTACAACCGCATCAAAATGAATGTAATAAAAGGGTGTTTACTTGATTTTCGCCTTAAGAAATGGTTTTATCTTTCTTTCCTTCTTTTTCAAATGTTTTCCTTTATGCAACCTTATTAGTGTAACCTTTTTACCACGTACCAACTTTGTTGATGTTTTGTTTCTCATATTTTCTAGGTGCAAGGAACAATTGACAACAAAGTGAAATGCATGCTCAAAGTACCTGAAGGCATAAAATAATAAACTTGGAGGATATATTAGATAGATCTTTTCCTCTTATCTATTTCTTGCTAGATGTTAGTTTAATTCTTTTCTTATTTGTTTTGAGGATGATTCAATTCCTATGTAATAAAGTTAACTTTCTCTACAACAGTATTTCCTCTCCATATGTAATGACTTTTATTATCTTTATGAATGAATGTTTGTGTGGCATTATATGATGATGTGGACTTGATCTTGGCTCAATCTCTATTTTAGTTGACTACCTTAATCTCTTATATTTTCCCTTTTGACATCTATAGATATGAGTGCACGCATATCTATGAATGTCACTATGGAAAGTATATAGAAATTAGGGGACGTCACAGTTGGTATCAGAGCCAATGTTCACACATCAAGTCACATGAACTTCATTCACCCTATTTTGAGTCTAGGGTAGTCCTTGAGTTAGGGATATGAAGGGTGGAGGTGTCTAGGATAGCATCTGCCATGGGTCTGACTAAAGTCTTTGAACCACTTAGCTTGGCAATCACGAGGCTACCTTTATGGCAGTATAAGTCTACCCGGCCGATATCCTAAGTTTCCCCTATTCTTG
This sequence comes from Alisma plantago-aquatica, assembly GCA_963693085.1. Lineage (NCBI taxonomy): Eukaryota > Viridiplantae > Streptophyta > Magnoliopsida > Alismatales > Alismataceae > Alisma > Alisma plantago-aquatica. The sequence goes on along the minus strand of OY856413.1, from coordinate 996,425,880 downwards.
GGCGTACCTTAATTTAGGAACTTTCTCATCTATAGATTCTCCCTCTCAGCTCTTTTATAGGAAAATTTTCTCCCTCTCATCTATGTTTTAAAATAAATTAAATTTTCCCTCTTACCTCTGTTATAAGGTTAGGAAGGAGTCTCTCTATTTAGAAAGTCCTAAGGATCGACTGATAAGGATTTTAGGATATCCTCTCTAAATCATAACATTCAGAACATTAATAAATGAGAATAATGAAATATCATGTGATAATAATAATGATAATGATGAGAATAATTGTTGAAATAATAAATCTAATACGTCCAAATTAATTACAGGATGCCTCCTAAAACTCGCAACTCAAAGGCCTCAGAGGAATCGTCCTCTAAGAATAGAAAAGAACCTGAAATCTCTGAAGTACCTGATCATGATGCCGCGGCCAAGGAAAGATGGGAGGAACAGAAGAAAATCCTTCTAGACTTTATGGAAACACTTGCCTCCAAAGGAACCCCTGAACCTAGCTCCTCTAAGAAAATGGAGGTGATAGTGATAGAGTTCATTAAGCTCAACCCTGACAGGTTTTGGGGGGAAGACCAACCCGAAGTCATGGACAAGGCTGAGGCATGGGTCCTTTCTATAGAGAATGCCTTCCGTACCCTAGAAGTACCCGAAGAAAAGAAGGTTAAATTCGCCACCCATTTACTTAAGGGAGGGGCGAAGATCTGGTGGGAGAATTATGGTGGGAATCAGGGAGAGGAAGTAGACAACTTGGGATGGGAAGCCTTCAAGACCCTCTTCACCGACCGTTTCATGCCCATAGCTGAGAGGAAGAGGAGAGAGAAGATGTACATGGAGCTTAGGCAGGGCAGTCTCTTAGTGGCTGATTATACCCGGAAGTTTAGGCATTTGGAATGCTATGCCCCTATCCGGACTGAGGACCGCCTCACTGAGCACTATGTAGACTGTCTCTCCGCACACCTAAAAACCCTAGTTATAGCCTCTCGTCCCCAAAGCATTGATGAAGCCCTAGACATGGCCCTTAAGCAGGAAAGGGAGCAGGGATTGCAGAAGCCTTCTAGCATGGGATATTTAGGGTTGACCACCACCGAGGAAGAGAAGTTCAAGAAGTTCCACCCCGGCCATAATAAAGGATCAGGGAAAGGAGGAGGTTCAGGGAAGAAAGGACCAAAGAATAGCAAGTTGATGGATTACCGCAACAAATGTAAGACTTGTGGATGAGGACATTACGGGCCTTGTCGATACACCAAGCCAGTCTGCTACAACTGCAAGAAGGAGGGACATTTCCTTTCTAAGTGCCCCAATGCATCTATCCTTGGCAAACCTCGAGCGGGTGCTCCACCCCCTCAGGGACACCGTAATGCCAGGGTATTTGCAGTAACAACAGAGGAGGCTAGGGCAAATCCGAACCAGCTTGTTGAAGTTAACCTTAAATCTTTTTCATATATCTAATATCTTGTTCAATGCCTTCAATTATTTAAAAATGTAATTATCATGTGTAGGCATTGTTTCCTTGAATGGGCATCCTGTTAAAGCATTATTTGATTCTGGATCCACAAATATGTTTATCTCTCGAAATTTGGCCTCAATGTTGCACTTACATATAAGGGACTTGGGATACATTCTGGATGTGTCAACTCCTAGTGGCAAAATATTCACTACGTTGCAGAAAACTGATGTCCTCCCTCTAAAATTTGAAAATTATGACATGCCCTTTGAATTCATTCTCTTAACCATGGAAGAATTTGATGTTATTCTTGGCATGTATTGGCTATACACATATCATGCTTACATTGACTGTAGAAAAAAGATGGTAGTCCTCTCTCAACCTCATTCCTCCCCTGTAGTGATCCCTCGGGGAAGCGGATTCTGTAATAATATAATAATTTCCTCTCTTAAAGCCAAAAAGCTCATATCTAAAGGATGTAAAGTCTTCCTCGCATTCGTCTCAGAGACCAGTCCTGACAACGGGCCTATAGAAAGCCTGGAGGTGGTATGTGATTTCCTTGACGTATTTCCGGAGGAGCTTCCTGGGTTGCCTCCAAACAGAGACATTGAGTTCTCCATAGATCTTCTTCCTGGAACCACTCTGATTTCTAGGGCACCGTATAGGATGGCACCTTCTGAGCTTATGGAGCTAAAGAAACAATTACAAGAACTTCTTGAGAAGGGTTTTATCTGCCCTAGTGTTTCCCCTTGGGGTGCACCTGTCCTTTTTGTTAAAAAGAAAGATGGTTCGATGCGGATGTGTATTGACTATCACATGTTAAACCAAGCTACCATTAAACACAAGTATCCTCTCCCTCGTATTGATGACCTCTTTGATCAACTTCATATTGCTAAAGTCTTCTCAAAAATTGATCTTTGTTCTGGCTACCATCAACTTAAGGTCAAGGATTCAGATATATCCAAGACTCCTTTTCGAACTCGTTACGGGCACTACGAATTTCTGGTGATGCCGTTCGGGTTGACCAACGCACATGGCGTATTCATGAACTTGATGAACAAAGTCTTACAACCTTATCTGGATGAGTTTGTGGTTGTCTTCATTGATGATATTCTAATCTATTCTGATTCTATGGAGAAACATCGAGAGCATTTGAAGTCTGTCCTTGAGATTCTTCGAACCAAAAAATTCTATGGCAAGCTTTCTAAATGTGAATTCTGGATTGACAAGGTTATGTTTCTTGGACATGTCATTTCTGGGGGTAACATATCTGTTGATCCTGCTAAAGTATCTACTGTACTTGATTGGCAACCTCCTCATAATCCTTCTAAAATCTGGAGTTTCTTAGGTCTGGCTAGATATTATCATCGTTTTATTCTGAACTTATCCAAAGTGGCACTTCCTCTCACTAATCTTACTCGGAAGGATGAGCATTTCATCTGGTCAGCTACTTGTGAGTCTAGCTTCCAAGATCTCAAACAGAAGTTGATGTCAGCACCTGTCCTTGTTCTACCCTCTGGCAATGAAGGATTTGTGATATTCACTGATGCTTCCCGACATGGTCTAGGGTGTGTCCTACAACAGAACAGGAAAGTAGTGGCCTTCGCTTCTAGATAGCTGAAACCCAATGAGTTGAATTACCCTACGCATGATTTGGAGTTAGCTTCTATCATCCATGCTCTCAAAATATGGAGGCACTACTTGTACGGGGCAACGTTTGATATCTTCACCGACCATAAAAGCCTCAAGTACATTCTGACACAAAAGGATTGGAATCTGTGACAACGACGATGGATTGAGTACTTGAAGGACTACGACTTCACCATTGGCTACCATCCAGGTAAGGCCAATGTGGTTGTAGATGCTCTTAGTAGGAAAAGAGCTATTTGTGCATCCCTATTTGTACCTGAATGGCGGAACATGGAAGATCTAGCAAGCTGGATACCACAATTCCTAGTTGATCGTATGCATGTCAATAACATCTCTATCACTTCCAACCTGCATTATGAACTTCTGGATGCACAGAAAGCTAGTCCCAAGCTTGTAGAGCTCTCCTCTCTCCTGGCTAAACGTCATACACATCTGTCTGTGGGTCTTGATGGTGGTCTTCGATACAAGAATTGTATGTGGGTCCCTGAGCAGTCAGCTATAAAGACAACCATTCTTGGTGAGGCACATGGGTCCAAGTACACAGTTCATCCCGGCACGACAAAGATGTACAAAGACCTACAACGTCAGTTTTGGTGGAGAGGCATGAAGCACGACATTGCCGATTTTGTATCCAGGTGTCTGACATGCCAGAGAATCAAGGTCGAGCATCAAAGACCAGGTGGTCTACTGCAACCCCTCGAGATTCTGGAATGGAAATGGGAACATATCACTATGGATTTCATAGTGGGATTACCCAAGACCAGGAAGGGGTACGACGCTGCATGGGTCATTGTGGATCGTCTCACCAAGTCAGCTCATTTTCTACCTGTGAAGACTACTGCAAAAGTTTCTAAGTTGGTGGACCTTTATATATGGGAGATTGTACGTCTGCATGGAGTTCCAGCATCCATTGTATCAGACCGGGACCCAAAGTTCACTTCAAAGCTATGGAAATAGGCTCAAAAAACCAAGTTGAACTTCGGTACTGTGTATCATCCGCAGACAGATGGACAGTCAGAACGAACAGTGCAGATTCTGGATGATCTTCTATGAGCTTGTGTGCTTGACTGGGAAGCCTCGTGGGACCATTACCTGCCTTTAGCTGAGTTCTCCTATAATAATAGTTATCAGGCGAGTATTGGGATGCCACCATACGAAGCTCTCTATGGCCGACCGTGTAGATATCCATTACATTGGGACGATGTCGGAGAACACACCTAGATGAAATCCGAGGAGATGCAACTGTATGCAGATAAAGTTGCATTGATCAGGAAGAGAATGAAGTGAGCATAGGATAGGTAGAAATCATATGCAGATGCTCACCGATAGGAATGTCAGTTCAAGGAAGGTGATCATGTCTTTCTGAAGATCTGACTGATTCGAGCTTTGGCCAAGAATAAGGGAAAGCTCAGTACTCATTATGTGGGACCCTTCGAGATCCTTGAAAGGGTTGGAGAATGCACCTATCGTCTTGCTTTTCCACCCCAGTATAGTGCCATGCATAATGTCTTTCATGTATCTAACCTGAAGCCTTATGTCAAAGACCCCAGTCACATTCTGAATCATGAGCCTCTCGAGCTGAAAGATGATCTGTCTTATGCGGAATCACCAGTCAAAATCCTCGATTTAAAGACAAAGGAGCTTCGCAATAATCGGCATATAGATATGGTGAAAGTTCTCTGGAGCCACCATGATCAAACCGATGCTAGATGGGAGCTCAAGTCTGAAGTCGAGCGGAAATATCCACATCTCTTTCAGGTTGCTTGAATTTTTAGGGCAAAATTCTTATAAGGAGGGGAGAATGTGACAAAGTGAGTTTTTATAGTATCTTCTCTCTCTTAAAAGTTATATTATAAAAAATTTTGACCAAAATACCCTCATATACTTCCCTCACTCAATTGGACAAATATGTGTGACAAATTTCAAAAATATGCGAACCTTAGTATGCTATTACAATAACATACATATTTTTATGTATTTAGTGAATGAACACATCAAATATTCAATTTTTGATCGCAAAATTATACCATAGTCACATCTCGACATCATTAAACTACCCCTAAAATTTGGTTGCAATTGGATCAACCAATTGGGAGATATGACCAACTTAATTTGGTGCATATTCCATCTCATTTTGGACCTTAGGACCTAAGTTTCAGATTCCATTTGATATATATATATATATATATATATATATATATATATATATATATATATATATATATATACATGTCACGCACCTTTTTCTGGTTGGAGGCGAATTTATAGGTTAGGGATCAACCCCGACCACCCGATCAGTGGATCAGGGATCGCACGAGATCGAACGGACCCCGGGTCATCCCCAACCTCCCGCAAGACCGAGTCTACACCTCCAACAGAACAACGACTCGTCCCAAAAGATCTAGTACTCAAATCTCATTCCCTCTCCACAAGATATTTGGAGGAAGATTTCTACTCTAAAAAATGAACCTAAAAACCCCCTACTCACCTTCCCTCATCCGCATAATAGGGAGAACGAACTCCTAACTTTGCGCCCCATTCCAGGCGGCGGTGGCTGGCTTTAGGGCTTCACTGTCCTCGCCCTCAAAGACCTACTTAACCCCTCCATTAGCTCCGCTATTTTCCCCTTTAACCATTCCGCATTCTCAATTGCGAGCACAGACACCCTGAGCATACGCCCTTCCCATCTTCTTCAACCTCCAACCACCACCACCTAGCGAGCTCCACAGCACTCCTCGCTCGAATCCTACCCCTCCAACACCTTCGCCAACCCACCACGGGTGTGCACGGCTAGAGGGCAGGTCCCCAGAACCCCTCCCGCTCTAAAATGACCCCAACTCAGGCGACCTTGCCTACCCACGCGGTGGCGACGAGCTACACAAGGCCTTACACCCTGACCTGACCCTCTCTGGCTTCGAATCGAGCTACCGAACCTACCTCAGCCCTTTCCCAGGCGCGAGCAGCACCAAGGGGCGAGCTTGATCTCACCGGATTTCCTCCTCCCCTACTGGAGCAAGTAGCAGACATGCGGGAGCAAGCCAGAGCCGTCCGATCAGTGTAGATCAACCCAAGAATGCCAGATCGGTGTAGATCAATCTGAGCCGTTGATCTAGTCGGATCCGGCCGTTGATCAAGGTTATTTATCCTTTCTTTTTATCTAGTTAATCTTTTATTACTCAAGAAAATGCATTACCTTAGAAAAATCATAAAAGATGCTAGGAATATCATATTTTAGCGAACCTATATACCATTTTGATAAGAAAATTATTCTCTATCCAAATAAAATATTACCAGGACCTAGATCCGTTGCCTTTTTCAAATAGATGCCTAAAGCCTAAAATGACCCCCCTGAATTATAATTAGTTTTGATAATAGTCTTCCTTGATGATATCTGACCCTCTAAGGTGTAATTAACCCTAGATAGAACTTTGTTCCTAAAATAGCTCGAAATTCTATTCTAAGATGATAATTGATCAAAGGATTAGGAGAAACCCTAGATCTAGTTTCTCTTTCTACATGGAATTAAAGATATATCTTTAGAACAAAAATTAATATCATTAGATGATAATTAGTGATTATGATTGGTTTGAATCTTTAAAATGAACCCTGATGTATGAATGGTTAATATGTTAAGGGTTACTCTCCCTTTTTCTCCAACCATCTTAGAAACCCTAATTCTTGGAAATCTTCTAATTGATCAATTAAATATTATCTTGTAATCAAAATAGTTTATGATGGATCAGGCCAGATGCTATCCCTAATCCCAATTAAAATATGGAAAATCCCTGATCTGAATTAGATAACATAAAAGGAATAATAATGAAAAACATATCTTAGCTTTGGTCACTTGGACAAATAGTAATGTTGTACCCTTGCTTTCTGTGCAGGGTGACTTATTTCTTGTTGATTCTAAATCTTTGGAAATTTGTTTTGAACAAGCAGGTACGTGGTCTTATAAGTATAAGACTAGATTTCTGGTTGCCTATGATATGTATACCTTGAATGTTCGTATTTGAATATGATTGCTTGGTTGACTAGTATGAGCTATACTTCGCCAAACCTAATGTAATATAAATGGTTATGATGGGTTGTGGCTACTAGAGCACGTAGCTTTGTGTGGATGTATGTTTCCTAACATGGATGTATGTTCCTTGGCCCATGTTAGATGTATGATGATATTATATTGCCCACACTAGATGTAAGTCAAGTGCAATATGTGTAGTACAACCGCATCAAAATGAATGTAATAAAAGGGTGTTTACTTGATTTTCGCCTTAAGAAATGGTTTTATCTTTCTTTCCTTCTTTTTCAAATATTTTCCTTTGTGCAACCTTATTAGTGTAACCTTTTTACCATGTACCAACTTTGTTGATGTTTTGTTTCTTGTATTTTCTAGGTGCAAGGAACAATTGACAACAAAGTGAAATGCATGCTCAAAGTACCTAAAGGCATAAAATAATAAACTTGGAGGATATATTAGATAGATCTTTTCCTCTTATCTATTTCTTTCTAGATGTTAGTTTAATTCTTTTCTTAGTTGTTTTGAGGATGATTGAAATCCTATGTAATAAATTTAACTTTCTCTAGAACAATATTTCCTCTCCATATGTAATGACTTTTATTATCTTTATGAATGAATGTTTGTGTGGCATTATATGATGATGTGGACTTGATCTTGGCTCAATCTCTGTTTTAGTTGACTACCTTAATCTCTTGTATTTTCCCTTTTGACATCTATAGATATGAGTGCACGCATATCTATGAATGTCACTATGGAAAGTATATAGAAATTAGGGGACGTCACAGACAAACTGAAGGCAAAAACAAAAGGGCGAAAGAAAAGAAAACAAACTATAATGAGAATATGGAAAACTCAGACCGGGGTTCACTTAGCTAAAACATTCCCTTAACCAACATATTATCCCTATTTCTTGCATGCACATATCAAAATTACAAGAAACTATACAATGCCTCATTCCACTCTCTCTCGAGATGAGGAAAGAACCAGACTTAAAAGAAGTCTCTCTCTCGAGAAGACATCTCAAAAACCTTACAGTAAAACATATGGTTTAAAGCACCAGCAATCTAACACTCTCGTGCATTCATGCTGCTCCACGTCATGGATAAAAGCGATATTACTCTCTTGAGATATCGACGATCAAACATCACAATATGATAGCTAAACATACAAGCAAAGCATTAGAGCAAGCGCATAGAGATAACTTTCATATGGGCAAGGATATACAGACGAGAAAGGATAGATATGCCGAAACAAGGGAACATCGTAAAGAAAAACTATCTCCAACTGGAGTTACAAGAAAGATGATGGTTTTAGTGTTTTAGTAGTTTTTAGGGGTTTTGTGCAACAGCTTCCAAGGAGATAAAACTGTTGTCAATTCCAGGCACGAAGGAAAAAAACTTAGGAATAACAAGCGGCAGCAGAAAACACCCTGCACCCCTTCTCTCAAAGAGGGTACCTCCAACTAAATGTCAACACCCTCTCTCAAGCGTAATGGACATAGGTTGGAGTAAGACAACAACCTAAAGTAGCACCAACCCTGGGTACTCTCGTACTCCTGGGTCAGACCAAGCTCTAGAGTTACAACGCCCTTCTCTCGGAGGAGTTGAAACGGGTAACACATTTCGATAGCTAGTCAAAACATGATCCAAACATACAAGCTAGAACTCAGATGCTATGTAAGAAATCATCCAACAAAAGGAAACCAACCACAGAACAACAGGTATTAAACTCAGTAGATTCTATAAGCATAGATATTGGGTAAAAGGGGTTTAGTTACAATGTGTATTAAATGAAAGTAAATGCTAAAAAAGTAAGATAGGTATCAGCCCCCTTGATGTAGGAGGTCGATATATAGTAGCAGACCCCTAAGGTATCTCTAACCCGATATCGGGCGAGAGCTCTACTCGATATGCATGTGTCAGGCGGCTAGCCCTTTTGGGCGATAGGCCATGACAGGCAAGCGTATCGGTCAAGGCTCTCTACCTGATATGGCCATGTCGGGGTACCACCCTCTTGGGCAACACACTGTGAGGGGTGGTCCATATCGGGTTCGATATCATGTCGGGTTAGAGATGACTTAGGTTCTCAAGTTCCTTGTATTGGGCATAGGGGGCGATCTGTCTCGGGCAGGAGCCCATCTAGGAACCCGACACATCGGGTGGCCTTCTTGGTCGTGTCGGGTGACTGCGGCTACCGGGGCGGGTCCTAAGTGAACCACTCCCATCCCTCTCGGGCTGGGGTGAACTCACCTAGTATTTCCTGGCACACTAACTCCATGTGCTTTCCAAAGTCAGCTTTCGTGAGGTTCTGACATGTCCCATCGGGGTCATGTAGCTGCTATTTATATGCAACAGTTGGAGGAGGTTGTGGTTCTCTGGGCACCATGTATCCTTAATCAACTCCGCACATGTGGCTTCAGGGATGATTGACATGTGCATGTTGCCTGACATAACAAATCATCGTGTGTCGGGTTGCCAGCGTATTGGGTGATCGTGGCGGTCAGACGCTTCCGATTAGTGGCTTGTATCACGCGACATGCCATAACGGATTGTCTAGTCATGGTGGGCAGAGCTCTCTGTCGAGTAAGTCGTGTACCGCCCGTCATACCACCTTTCCCACACGACACGACCGTGTCGGGCTATAGCCATATCAGGCAGCAGTCGTCGATGGGTAAGCGTGCATGACGCGTGACTAGTAGAAGGGTCGATGCAGGCGCATGTTGTAGATGGGCCTTTTTCATACTTTGGGTATAAAATAGGAAAAACCTTTACAAAATATGGAAAAAGAGTTAGGGGCGTAGCGCAGTTTTACTTTTGTGCAAAAACGTGACAAAATTGAGAGGAAAAATAGTTTAGAGGGTAGTTTTGACAATGAAATGAAGGCTATAAATGGCCATAAAATGGGTGTTATCAACTCCCCCAAACTTAGCATTTTGATTGTCCTCAATCAATCTGTACTCATTTTAAAGTTTCGTTTGTGATACTACTTCATGACCAGACATTGTCCTCAGACAAAGGGTTTAAGCATGTTTTTTGAGACGTTCATTGGGAAAATTACATCTACTCACGAGCAATGGGATTTATTATTTTTCATTTCCTTATTTGTGAAAAAAAATTCTCTTCAGCTTTGGCGAGACTTTGGTGCATGGTTTCAAAGTTAGCTTTCACACCAAACAGCTTTTGGGAGCAAAAAGTTGGGTTTTTGGGAAGGCTAAAGGCTTTTTGGGTTTTTCTTGTTTCCCATTGGTCCATCCAAGTACGGGTCCGTTAGAGGGCAAGTGGTCCCTACAGTCCAAGCCAGATGACTTTAGAGTAGTGATTTCACATCCTACGTACCATTGCCCCAGATCTACCATGCCTAAAGATGGGTACTTTTGGAAGAACAAGTGTGTTGTTTTGTTTTCATTAGGCACAACTCTCATGCTTTTATTCACTCTCATAAGGCTTTTCTCTCATTTTTCATTTTTTGGGGATTTTGGCAGATAAGGGGGAAAAAGAGTTTTGTTGTTCGGGCAGTTTTTCCTTCATATGCACATCTCTTAGCTGTTGCGAGATTATTTTTTTCAAAATTGGCATAGAAAAATTCGTAGCCTTTTTGTCGTTTGAGACTATTTTTCAGAATGATCATAACAAAAGCATGTGCCACCTTAGACACAAAAAGAACAATTTGGAAGAAGTTATATCTAATATTTACTATTGAGTATATTTGTACAATGATTGAGAAGTAAGCAATTGCATATGCACTGTTTTGTATCAGACTTGTATATGTATATGTACACACGATATGTATAAGAGAGTATCTGTATATGTACATAGGATATGTATAAGAGAAAGAAGAAAGATAAAATGGAAGAACTTTTAGTATCTCCCTCACTGATATATAGTACCCCCCACAACTTAACCCACACTCTATCCCAGAGTTGTGAGATAAATAAGGTAGGATAGTGATAAGTCAGTGAGGGTTTAGCTGGTGAGTGTGCCTCCTTCAGATATAAGATCCCACACATATTTTCCGCATTTGTTTTGGTAGTCTATGTGGTGGAGCTTGTCAGGCATTTGTTGTAGCGCCACTGAGCTAGAGATCCATTCTAGCACGTAGATGCCGTAGTCGTTTGATTGTGGAACTTGTTTTGGACTATTGTGGTAGAATTGAAGCTTGTGCCATGTGTTATCTGTGTTTTCCAGGAACAGATGGATCAGCGTTGCCACCTCAGTGTAGTATTTTCTAGCTAAGCGCTCGAGGGGTGTCAACGTGGTTGATGTACACTGCACCGGATGATCTTTACTGCTGTTCGAGCTGTTGTAGAAGATCGCTGCTCGTGGGTGAGTGTACACCGTTAGGAGCGTCCAGTGATTGTAGTGAAGGATAAGAAAGAAGATGATACATGGCATGTTGCTTTGTATCTTTGCTAGAAATGACTGCTTCGCTCCTTACAAATCAGCTAGGAAGATATTGTTGAACAACATAGGATGGGTTATGTATGCGTGCTCAAACTTTCTTTGTAGTACTTGGATGTAGGCTGCCGCCACTGACATTGCCAGACATCCTCCTGCCTTTAACACGTCCCGAAGATCATCTACTGGGACAATGACGTCTTCTGCCTCATAGATGACGTCTGCGGGGGTAGAATCAGCCAGCTTCTGTAGAATTTTGTTGACCTATTCCTGGGTTAGTGAAGAACACGCGGAACGGTCGAAGTTGCTGACCATTTCTTTTGAATCATCATGTGAAGCAGGGTCTTCAACTATAAGAATATCGTGCCGAATTTCCATCCACTTGCCTACCCCGTAAATGTTTGTGGCCATTTCAGCTTCTCCCTCGGGAAGGCTACTGGGTTGGGAGGATTCATCGTCTTGATCGATGTCCATCAACTTCTCTAGGATGTCTGCATCTCAGAAATAGCGCCCATCCTTGATCAACAGCAGAGCATAAGTGCTCCTGAACTGATAGAAATTTTGGCCCTTGAGATGCCTTAGGTATCCAAAGATGTGTAGCATCTCAATGGCGTGCAGGACAATGAAGGCATTGTTTCCACTTCCCTCTTCTTCTTGAATGGGGAGGTCACTGAGTGTAAAGAAATTCCAGACGCTGTTGTGGTGTTGGATTCTGTACTTCATTGTGTGGTGGAGACGCAGTGGGAGAAGCCTCAGATATCTATCTTCGGGGCAAACGAAGGTGTTTCCTGAGCGTGGGACCTCCTTGTTGCAGTAGTTGAGGAGTTGGACGTCGTGATTCCGAAGGTCTACCACGCAAAGGAACCAATTCCTTTGATTCTTGTAGGGAGGTAGCACCAGGTTGGGGTTGTGCTCTTCGATGTACTCCAGCATGATGGCCACCTGTGTAGAGTTGTATAGCCCCTTCATCAATCTTCTCACCAAGGATGGGGTGGCATTGGAAATGAGCTGTCGGCTTGTCCTGATGCCCACGTTCTCGATTACGGCACCTTGTAGGACCCTGAAGAGTTTCTTTCTAACAATGGCTGGTAAGCAGAACATGCTCCTTAGCGCTCACTACCGTACAAAGAAGTAGTCGTCGCTCCAGACGATGTCTTCTTCATCTACCTGTGATCTCAGGACCTTTTTTAGCAATTTCTGGTCTCTGATCGTTAGGTATCCGATGGCTCTTCTGTCAAAGTTTGCCATCTCAAAGGAGGGAATTTGAGATGGCACAGAGAATGTGTTTGTCGTCGAACTCCTTCCTTTGGGGGGTGTCTGTTGTTAGCAGTATAGATGTCCCCCCCTTCTCCCTCTAATTCTTTAGAAGAGTCCTCCCTGACGCTGATTGATTTGTCATTGTCTTCAGCTTCGTCAAAGGAGGCTGAGGGAGCAGATTCTTCCATGCCACAAGAACTCTCCTGTCCTACTGGAGCCTTGTCGGCTGACTTATGCATCGCCCCTTCCTCGAGCGTTGTGGAAGGCCTGCTGGAGGAGGAAGGAGACGACATCATAGAGGAGGATGCTGATGAGGAAGGTGGAGAGTCGGAGCCAGGAGGTGATGGAGACCTCCTTAGCTGTCTTGAATGGGGGTGGTCATTTCTCCGGTCCAACCTTTCTTCTATTGCATCTAGGCATTGGAGTGCCAATTGCATTGTCTTGTTGAGGGCTTCTAGTTGGCCGGGAAGGCCAACTAGGGTCAGCAGTTGCCGCTCTTGGTCGTTCAACCTCTCCTGGAAAATAGTGAACTTGCAGGCGAGGGAAGCAAATGTAACGGAGTGGTTGCCTGTTACCTCCTACAAGTAGTCAAATTCTTGACCTAGGATCTGCCTCAGTGATGGAGGGGTTGCGGCTAATCTGGCCCTTGGCCTCCTGACATCCCTCATGCGAGAAGTTCATCTCAACGAGTGTTCATCTCCACTTGTGTTTGAATCTATGTAGATTATTCACGAGGGCATCGCTTCAGAGCGGGGTGTTGGCGCCTTTGTGGTTGCCTCTGCCTCGCTTGCTTCTGGTGGTGGGGAGGGGCGCGGAGAAGGTGGGTGTTGGCCCACCAATTGGTTGTTGGTGACCTCCTCCACAACTACCGCTGGCGATGTTGGCGGTGACGTGGGCTGCAAAGATCTGAGCTCTGCCTCGAGGAGCTCAGCGAATGCTCCATTGCTGATGTCTGGCTACACCACTTCTTCAGCTATTGAAGGCACATCAGAAGTTTCGGGAGCTGCGGCTATCTCTTCCGTGGCAGCTTCCCCCGGGTCTATTGTCTTTGTTTTAGCCTTGGTTGTTTCGACAACCTCCACAATCACCATCATTTCCTCAGTGGCCGCAGCGGATGTTGCGATGGTGGTTGCGGTTGGCTCGGAAGTGGGGGCAACTACAGTTTTCGCCTTGTCTTGCCGAGCGTCGAGAGGAATTGGTCTTCTTGACGCGGCTTCCCTCTCTTGTATTCTTGTGGTGGCGGCATAAACAGATTTGACCAACACAGCTTCAATATCCACTATGGTGAAGACCAGCTTCTCTGTGTCGTAGCTGGCACAGCGTGGGAGCGGCAGGAGGGTGTTTGTTCTTGCGAACTTATAGAAGTAGCAGCGCCCCTCCTTGATGATGCTAGCCCTCATTAGGAATTTGAGGTTGATCTTATCATCACCTCTCGTCCTTGACAGGCTACACAGCTCCCTGGGGTATCCTAACCCTACCGCAATCAGATTCACCAGTCCACCCATGTTGTAGTCCTTGGTGGCATCCTTTACTGGATGAAGATGGTTGAGGAGGAATCGCCCCAAGTTGATCATGCGTCTCTCCATCATGTGCCAAATCAGGTGGAGCTCTTTAGTGTAGAGTTTGCTCGACTCGTACTTGCTGAAGAGTAGGCACACAATGATCTTGTGCACTATTCTCCAGAAACAGGAGTGCACTGCCACCACTTTGCTTCCTAGCTTGAATGTTGACTCGCCAGTCAGCTTCCTCCAGAGTGCAACCGGGTTGAACCCATCGCCTTCGGTGATTCTGACACCGTTGTTGAGTAGTTCTTTTTTTGCTTCACTGGAGGAGAAGATCTCATTGAGCAGCTTTTCAAATATGACGTGCTCAGTGTTATATAGCTGTCCTTGCAGTATGTCCGCTCCGTCAAATCTTTTGACTTCTTCTGGTTTATTATGCACCCGGCGGAGGGACGACATGAACTCCCTTGTGAGTTCTATGTAAGAGGCAGAGTGGCTGAAGTAGATTTTCCTCAGTCCGGCAGCTGCTAGGACATTTTCCATCCTATCGAAAATGCCTATCTGGTAGAAGGATGACTGGTGGCAGAAGTGTCTTGGCTTGTAGACTTTGGCTGCCAATTCTATGTATCACTGCATGTGCTCATCATCTCTGGGCATGAACTACCTGGTGAGTGATCTAGAGGCTCCGGCTCGGCTGCTGTGGTTGAGACTGTTGTTGGGGCTGTTGCTTCTTCCATCCTGGGCCGCTTCTCGGCCTCGGATGGCCCCACTACATTGGGGTTTGGGCGCTTCTTCCCGACTATGGTGGCTTCTATTGTGGCCTCAGGGTTGATCCTCCAGCCTTGTATGACAGTTTGCTTGGTGCGGGCCATTTCTGTTATCATCAAACAAGTGTATGGTAAATAACTAGATTACTAAAATGGGTCACACTACTTGATATCGGGCGGCAGACCAAGGGGGTCACGACGCCCGATACAAGGAAGGTGATTCTTAAAAAACTGGTTAAACTAAACGAATCTGGATACAAGCAAGTCAATATCGGGCAAAAGAAAATGCATCACGCTGCCCGATATTGGGTCTGACCGATATCGGGTCACTATACTAAACAGACCTCGCCTGATACGTGTGCTCGATAAGGGTTCAAGCATGATACTTGTGTCGCACGGAAAGGGTCAAAGCTGGTACGGTCTTAAGGTGGCGAAATTTGTGATAAGAAAAATAAAAGGTCCACCCGATATGAGCGTTGCCCGATACAATATAGTATCGAGTGACACGAGTTAAAGATCGTTTGTCTAAAAAAATTGGGCGATACAGTACCTTGCCCGATATGCTTGTGTCGAGTAGGAAGGGTCGAAGGCCGACATGGCCATAAGGCTATCGTGCGACACCAAGCCATCATTATGAACAGTTGTCCTGCTCGATACAATCTCATGAGAAAAGGTGTCGCCCGACATGGGGAAAACATGAGGCGATATAAGCTAAAACTATATTAAAATTAGGCAACATGGGTCTCTCCCGACACCAGGTATCGATCAGGTGCACGATAGATGTGTGTCACGTGATACAAAAAGAACTAAAGTCTTGTGACCGACACAGGTTGTGCGACACGATAGGCATGTCGGGTAACTCATGCGATACGTTTATCGGGTTATACCTTTATCGTCTGAAGGTCATGGCAGGTGACACAAGAGCAGAAGAAAGGTTGGCGGATATAAGAGTTGAAGTGAGAGTAGAATGTGTGATATGGGAGTTTGTGAAAAGTAAATGCCAGTGCCCAACATGATAATATTGTATTTGCTATATATAGCCATGTTGTGCTGGGGTACATCAGGTAAAAACAAGGCATGTGTCATGCAGAGAGACAAATCATTCTCGATGTGCAGTCTAATCCGTTACTTCAAGGGTCGATATGGCTTCCTAAGCAAGCTTCTTACCGCATGCTTGCATGTCACGCGATACGTTGCCCGGCACAAGAATGCCTACCTGATATGGAGCATGCGTAACACGGGGCTTCCTAACTAACACAGTTGTGTCATGCTGGCGCATAAGCCTTGCCTGATATAGATAGAAAAGATGAGATTGCTAAAGAAGAAAGGTAGAAAAACACTATGAAGAACATTCTACACAAAAATTTAAAAAGGAGTAAAATTTAGATCGAAAGTATAGGCGAAAAATAGAGGTAAGAGAGTGTTGATGGGTAAAACATCACTGGAAAGAAAGAAGACTCTCTGCCTCAAATAGTATTACCCATCAAAGATTCATAAAACTAAACTGGTGGCCCATAAAACAAGAGAGTATGTGCATGTGGCGCATGCACGGACTTAGGCCTTATTACAATGATAATGTTTGTAATGTTTTTCTGAATGAAAGGGAAGTAACATCCTATGCTAGGAAAAGTAAAATTTCGGGCAGCCTCCCAAAGAGCGATGTAGTTTCCTTTGTCAGCTCGAAAATCTTCAAACTCTTTTCAGTTTGATCCTTCGGTTGTTGCTTCGGCGTCTTGCAGTGTTATCTCTGATCTTCTCACGAATGCTTCATCTTCATAGAATCTTTTCAACCTGTGCCCATTGACCTTGAAGATCCCAGTCTTTTCTCCTTGAATTTCCATCATTCTTGATGGATAAATCTTTACCACAAAGAAGGGCCCTGACCATCTTGTTCTGAGCTTCCCAGGGAAAAGACGAATGCTAGAGTTGAAGAACAAGACTTTGTCACCTTCCCTAATATCCTTGCTTCTTAGGTGGGCATCAATGCACACCTTAGTCCTTTGTTTGTAAATCCTTGCATTTTCATAAGCATGTAATCTTAGCTCCTCGAGCTCTTGCAGCTGCAGATACCTCTTTTGTCCTGTCTTATCCAAGTCCATGTTTAAAAACTTAATTGCCCATAAGGCTTTGTGCTCAAGCTCCAAGGGTAAATGACATGACTTTCCATAGATTAACTTGTAAGGTGTCGTTCCTATGGGCATCTTGTATGCAGTTCTATAGGCCTAGAGAGAATCATTGAGTTTCATGGACCAGTCCTTTCGCGTGAGGATGACGGTCTTTTCCAAGATTTGCTTGATCTATCTATTTGATACTTCCACCTGCCCAGTGGTCTGGGGGTGGTACGTCGTGGCAACCTTATGCTTGACCTGGTACTTCTTCAATAGCGCCTCAAACTGCCTTTCTCCAAAGTGTGATCCGCCATCACTTATCACTGTGTGGGGCACTCCAAAGTGTGGAAAAATAGTTTTCTCGAAAAGCTTAATCACAAACTTAGAGTCGCAAGTTTGAGTAGCAATAGCCTCTACCCATTTCGACATGTAGTCTACAGCCACAAGAATGTATTGATAACCCCTTGACAAGGGGAAGGGACCCATAGAGGTCAATTCCTCAGACGTCAAAGATCTCAACTTCAACCCAGTCTGATAAAGGCATTTCATTCCTTTTCCCGATATTTCTGGTTGATTGGCACTCTTTGCCAACCTTCACATAAGCGGCGGCGTCCTTGAATAGTGAAGGCTAGTAAAATCCAGATTGAAGCACTTTTGCGGCAGTTCTGTCTCCACTATGATGCCCTCCATAAGGTGAAGAGTGGCATTCTCTCAAGATTAGTGGGACCTCCTCTTCCGGTATACACCTTCTGTACAGACTATCAGAGCACTTTTTGAAAAGCAAAGGGTCATCCCAATAGTAGTTCTTAACATCAGATAAAAGCTTCTTTTTCTAGTTGTACTTGATATCTGGCGGTAGTTGGCCACAGGACGGGTAGTTACAAATGTCAGCAAACCATGGCATGATTGGCTCGTCGGACTGAGCCATTAACAGAGCTTCATCAGCGTAGTTGTCATTAATAGGCAATAGGTCTTCTTTGTCACAGACTATTCTCGAGAGATGGTCTGTGACTACATTTTCTTTTCCCTTCTTATCAGTTATCTCATGGTTAAACTCTTGCAAGAGCAGGGCCCATCTTAGCAGTCTGGGCTTGGTATCCTTCTTTTGCATCAGGTAGTATATGGCCCCATGGTCGGTATAGACTTTCACTTCTGCTCCTATAAGATATGATATGAACTTGTCAAATGCGAAAATGATCGCCAACATCTCTTTCTCTATGGGGGTGTAGTTTACTTGCGCCCCATCTAGCATACGGCTTGCGTAACAAATAACATGATGTTTCTTGTCTTTTGTCTGCCCAAGGATAGCCCCCACTGCGTAGTCGCTAGCATCACACATTAATTTGAAGGGAAGCTCCCAATCCAGAGCTTGGAGGATAGGAGGGGTCACTAGGGCCTCTTTTAGAGTCTAGAAATCCTTCAAGCAGTCATCAGTAAAGTCAAATTCTGCATCCTTCATTAGTAGGTTCGAGAGAGGTTTTGATATCTTTGAGAAATCTTTGATAAATTTTCTATAGTAACCCACATGAACGAGAAAACTCCATACTCCTATCACGGACCTTGGCGAGGGCATCCTAGCAATGGCCTCGACCTTACTTATATCCACTTCAATACCTTTCTTGGAGACCTTATGGCCAAGGACTATGTCTCCCAGTTAAGAACTAAGTTCTTTTCCTTATAGTGCTGCAGAAATAATGATAAGTTTTTCAAGCAGGCATCGAAATCCTTTCCATAAATAGGAAAATCGTCCATAAAAACTTCTACAATGTCCTCCATGAAGTGTGAGAACATTGAGATCATGCAACGTTGGAACGTCGCAGGAGCATTGCATAGTCCGAACGGAATCCTTCTAAAAGCATATGTACCATATAAGCAGGTGAAGGTAGTCTTCTCCTGGTCATCCGGCAAAATAGGAACTTGATAAAATCTGGAATAACCATCCAGAAAGCAGAAATACTCTTGATATGTGTTGGTTGTTTACACTAACGAGTTTCAATCATAAGAATGATCTTTTACTCAACTAGATATATCCCACAAGTATACAAGAGTAGTTGTAGTCGAGGTCGAATATAAGGAGTGTTGGTTAGTTAGGTGCAAGAGTTATGATTTTCAATAATCTAGATCATTGTATACAAGATGATTGGATTAGAACAACTAAATTATAGATTTAAAACAAAACAGTAAATTATCACTTAAGAAAAGTTAAGATTCGGATTTAGGAGGATCTTAGACTTGTGATTTCACTATCACATCATAGCTTATATTAAAATACGAATTAAAACATGTGAATTAACTTGCAAAGGAGGTTGTAGTCATAACTCACCTCCCGGTGAAGTGATGATGATTTTAACTCCATACATCACTCTCGTGTATGTATTTCATTTCAAATCACAAACTGTGCTCCTCAACAGAATCCCAGCCACTCTCATGGTCAAGGACAAGTTTCCAAAAGTGTAACTCCATACTCTCAAACACATCTTCTCATATTATGAAAGAAAGCATAAAACATGCAAGTATGATGTCCAATCACACAAACAAGCATTTCAGATCTGAAACAACTCTTGGAACATGCAAGAAACTAACACTTAGTATGAAATTCATGTGTTCATACAAGCTATGACATGGGAGTTACTCTCCCATGCCCAAGATAAAGAGTCTACTCGTCCATAATGATGTACAACAGAAAATGTGTAGAAATTTCAGAGTTTAACATGGTTTAGAGAAGGAAAAGCTAAGCAATCCCAAGGTGTAACCAAAGAAAGGTAGAATTCCGACTTGAGGATGAAATCCCACTTCTACAGCTGCTCCAAACCGGACAAATTTCCCTCCCGAGAAGCTTTGTAGAGTGAAGAAGCTCTGTTGCACCTCTGGAGAAGAAAATGGAGAAGAAGAGAAGAAGAAATGGACTCCTTTGGCAAGAAACCACCTCTTTTCTCCTCCAAATTTCCCTCCTCTGCTCTAGGCTTGCTCTGGGATGAGGGAACTGACACAAATGACTGAGCCTAACCACCCATTAAGTTCCCCTTTCGTTTTAAACAAAAACTCATATTTTTCAAAATGTTGAAACTGTCAGGTGCACGTCGTGCACCCAAAGTGCACGCCGTGCAACTTTCCAAAAACTTTCAATTTCCTCCAGAATACACTATGCACGGTGTGCACTAAAGTAATGCACATCGTGCAACTTTCCAGAAACCTTTAGCTCCCTGGTGCACGACGTGCACTGAAGAAATGTGTGTCGTGTAACTTTCCAGAAACTTTTAGCTCCCAGGTGCATGTCGTGCAATTGTGTGCATGCCGTGCAACTTTCCAGAAACTTTGGTCTACTTGACGCTCCCAGGTGCACGGTGTGCACTTTGGTGCACAACATGAATTTTTGGTGCACGGCATGCCCTCTTGGTGCACGACGTGCACCTGGCTGTTCTGGGTTGTTGTGTATTCTACTCATAACTTTCAGCGTGTAGGTCTGATTTATATGTCGTAAAAAGTGGTATTTGTGTAGTTTCGAACCCCAATACATGTAGATACTTGAGGAGTGATCCAATAAAAGATAATATGATATATTCCTCATAATTTCATTACAAAATATAGTACCTACAATCCAAACCATGAGACAAGTAAGAATAGCTAAAAAAATAGAATCTAGCATGAATGAGAGTGATAATTGAGTCAAAACAACATGGATATGCAATCAAACATGATCCAAAAGATGATATGATTTGTGCACATCAAATCCCTCTAAGATTAAACCATTGCTTGCCCTCTAGAAAAAAGAGCATAGAAACATAAATGAAGAATTGTCAAGTTCATGAATAGATCAAATGAAATGAAAGATGTGTATAAGACCAAACCAACCATGATCACCATGTTTATGCTCATAGCCATCAATTGAACTTAAACACCCAAGAAAGAGATTTTTAGTTCATCAGGGGTGGTCACAATTAAATAAATCAATCAATTAAAAAACACGAAGTAGAATTCGGATGACCAAGCCAAGCAATTAGTGGATGTGCAACTCAAACTCTCAACTATTAAGGATATAAATGATGAAATCTTAGTTAAAATTGACAATTTTGGTTGTACTCTCCTTCTTTCCCAAAAATGACATGATAATAGATTATGGGTTCCGACGCTCGGCTGCTAATGTAGGCTTATGCACATGTGGAATGTCAGTTGGGGTATTTTACCCTCTTTTAAGACATACCACCTAACCATCGTGGCCATATTGGACTTACACTAGGCTAGCATGATATGTGGGTAGTTTAGCCATCTTTTATGGGGTATAAAGATGAGATAAGACAAAAAAAGTTTAAATTTTTTCCAAAACATAGGAGAGTCAACTAAATTGCAACATTAGCTAGATTTCACTCATTTGTTTTGATTTTTTTTCATTGAAAGAGTGGTTGCAAATGCACTAAGAGATTGACAAGGGCATCCTGTATTCCAAATGATGTTGTAAAGTTGATTTACTCACAAAAATTGAAACCATTACATGTTTTAAGCAATCAAGGATGTGAAAGATGAATGTTCAGGCTAGAAGCATAAACCAGAGTTAAGCACATGTTGATGGCCAAAAGGTTTCATTTGATTAATGCATGCCTTTTACAATTTCTCCAAATGATATTTCTCATTAAAAGAGGACAATCAGTTAAGCATAGGAGTTCTATCCACATATAAAATATAAACCTCATATCATACTAGATTTGACACAAGAAGAGCAGAATTGAAAACAAAAGACTGAAATGTGAACACAAAACAAAAGCAATTGACAAGAAGCAAATAACATGAAAGGGAAAAGCTAAAAGAACTAGGTTACCATCCGGTTTCTCCCCCCTAAGCTTGAAATCTACAGTGTCCTCACTGCATAAATCAAACTAAAAAGGTTACAATCGGGTACCTCATCATGGTGGAAACATCAAAGTCCATGGAGGACCAGTGCTCTGATTTGTAGCTGGAAATTTTTGTGCTAAAGATTTATGCCTCCTTGCAAATATGTCCTTGATTTGGGGCAAGTGAAAGCACCTATGAGCTGCAGCAAGAATAGTCTTTTGTACGCCAATAATATTTGTCTTTTCATTCTCCTTTGAAGCATCATCAAAATATGAGCTGGGAAGAGTGTTCTCATTATAAAGCAATGTGTCATTTAGAGTGTGAGGAGGAAAGACATGTGGCTTGCTTGAAGAATCAACATGTAGAGCATGTGTTGTAGCTTTCTCCCCTTTAGTTGCAACTTCATAATCATCATGGATATCAACATCATCATACTTTGAAGGATATACTTATATGACAACACCATTCTTCAATGTCACCGGCCTGAAATACATAGGATTCATATCTGATGGACTAGGCAAGAAAGGTGGAAATGCTTCTTTGCTAAAAAGAGCTTGTTGGGCAATTTGTTTCTCCAAGATGTGTGCATGAGTGGCAATATCATCCACCTTAGAAGAGAGTTGGCAAATGGCACCCTTCATTGATTGTCTTTGTTGATGGAACTCCTCATTTTGCTGCATTTGAGTTGAAACAAATGTTGCAAGCATGGACTCTAATCTAGAAGTTACTTGTGGTTGTTGTGGCTGGATGAAATTTGGGTTCGCATTACTGTAGAAGTTTGATGGAGTGTAGCCCATTGGAGAATAAATAGAAGAAGAATAAGATGTAGAAGATGAGTGTCTAAGCAACCCACATGCATCACAAATAATATTGGCTGCTTGAAATGGTTGTGTGCTTAGCTTCTCAAACCTTTGTGATAAAGTGTCTAGCTTTGCTGCAATTATGTCTATAGCACCAACCGTGTGATCTTCCACTTGCATTCTGGAAGTAGTATGTGAAAAGGATGGCTGGTAGCTTGTAGCCACACTCCATTGGCAATGATTTTCTACCATATCTTCAATAATAGCATAGGCTTCTCTATAAGATTTGTTCATTAGAGCTCCATTTGCAGCTGCATCAATAGACATCCTTGTATTGTAGCATAAACCATTATAGAAAGATTGTAATAGAAGCCAATTGCTTAGACCATGATGTGGACAAAGATGTTGAAGATCTTTGAACCTCTCCCATGTATCATACAAGGTCTCTCCATCCCTTTGAGAATAATTGATGAGTTGACTCCTTAGCTGCAAAGTTTTGCTAGGTGGAAAATATCTTGCCAAAAAGACCTTTAGAAGCTCCTCCCAAGTGTCGATTGACTTCTTTGGCAAAGTATAGAACCATGCCTTGGCTCTATCTCTAAGAGAGAATGGAAAAAGGATTAGGCGTATCCCATCAGTAGGAACAACATATATCTTTATAGTGCTTAGCAACTGTAGAAATTCAGCAATGTGGAGGTTTGGATCCTCCATTGGTGTCCCTCCAAATGCATTCAGCTGTAGCAATTGTATGATGGATGGGTTGATAGAAAACTCCTCTTCCTCAAATTCTGAAATAATAATAGGCCCACTCATGTGCATTGTAGATGTACCAAAGCAGTCCTTAAGAGGAAGGTCACCCTCCTCGACTAGTTCTTCATGTAGATCTGAAAGATTAGGTGGATATGGCGTAGATGGTGGTGGTGTATGTGGTATGGATGTTGGTGTTGTATATGAGGGTGGTGCATATGAAGGTGATGTGGATGAAGGTGGCATGGGTGAATGTCGTTTGGATGATGGTAACATGGATGATGGTTGTGTGGGTTGTGGTTCCTCCATACATGTTTGGGTTTCACTCCTTCTTTCTCCATGAGGGCTGCAAATGATGTGTTCATTTTCTGAAAGTAGAGATATGCACGGTTCAAGGATCTTTTTTTGAACACCCCGTATGATCCTACAAATAAACAAGGTGAGTGAGATACAAAAACAAACATGGAAGATACAACAAATCATGATGATCATGATGAATTAAGATTTATGGATATGATGGTGGATATGAAGGTTGTGATCTAGTCTCATTTACTTATCAACAACTCTTACTCTAACAGGAATACCGATGATTCTCGGCAATGCCGCCAAAAACTTGTTGGTTGTTTACACTAATGAGTTTCAATCATAAGAATGATCTTTTACTCAACTAGCTATATCCCGCAAGTATACGAGAGTAGTTGTAGTCGAGGTCGAACACAAGGAGTGTTGGTTAGTTAGGTGCAAGAGTTATGATTTTCAATAATCTAGATCGTTGTATACAAGATGATTGGATTAGAACAACTAAATTATAGATTTAAAACAAAACAGTAAATTATCACTTAAGAAAAGTTAAGATTCAGATTTAGGAGGATCTTAGACTTGTGATTTCACTATCACATCATAGCTTATATTAAAATACAAATTTAAACATGTTAATTAACTTGCAAAGGAGGTTGTAGTCATCACTCACCTCCCGGTGAAGTGATGACGATTTTAACTCCATACATCACTCTCGTGTATGTATTTCATTTCAAATCACAAACCTTGCTCCTCAACATAATCCCAGCCACTCTCGTGGTCAAGGACAAGTTGCCAAAAGAGTAACTCCATACTCTCAAATGCATCTTCTCAGATTATGAAAGAAAGCATAAAACATGCAAGTATGATGGCCAATCACACAAACAAGCATTTCAGATCTGAAACAACTCTTGGAACATGCAAGAAACTAACACTTAGTATGAAATTCATGTGTTCATACAAGCTATGACATGGGAATTACTCTCCCATGCCCAAGAAAAAGAGTCTACTCATCCATAATGATGTACAGCAGAAAATGTGTAGAAATTTCAGAGTTTAACATGGTTTAGAGAAGGAAAAGCTAAGCAATCCCAAGGTGTAACCAAAGAAAGGTAGAATTCCAACTTGAGGATGAAATCCCACTTTTACAGCTGCTCCAAACCAGACAAACTTCCCTCCCGAGAAGCTTTGTAGAGTGAAGAAGCTCTGTTGCACCTCCGGAGAAGAAAATGGAGAAGAAGAGAAGAAGAAATGGACTCCTTTGGAAAGAAACCACCTCGTTTATCCTCCAAATCGCCCTCCTCTGCTCTAGGCTTGCTCTGTGATGAGGGAACTGGCACAAATGACTGAGCCTAACCACCCATTAAGTTCCCCCTTCGTTTTAAACAAAAACTCGTATTTTTCAAAATGTTGAAACTTCTAGGTGCACGTCGTGCACCCAAAGTGCACGCCGTGCAACTTTCCAAAAACTTTCAATTTGCTCCAGAATGTATTGTGCACGGTGTGCACTGAAGTAATGCACGCCGTGCAACTTTCCAGAAACCTTTAGCTCCCTGGTGCACGGTGTGCGCTGAAGAAATGCACGCCATGCAACTTTCCAGAAACTTTCAACTCCCAGGTGCATGTCGTGCAATTGTGTGCAC
This sequence comes from Alisma plantago-aquatica, assembly GCA_963693085.1. NCBI lineage: Eukaryota > Viridiplantae > Streptophyta > Magnoliopsida > Alismatales > Alismataceae > Alisma > Alisma plantago-aquatica. Next base: position 996,400,423 of record OY856413.1, on the reverse strand, counting down.
GTCATGCAACTTTCCAAAAACTTTGGTCTGCTTGACGCTCCCAGGTGCACGATGTGCACTTTTGGTACATGACGTGTATTTTGGTGCACGGAGTGCACTCTTGGTGCACGTCGTGCACCTGGCTATTCTGGGCTGTTGTGTATTCTGCTCATAACTTTCAGCGTGTAGGTCCGATTTATATGCCGTAAAAAGTGGTATTTGTATAGTTTCGAACCCCAAAACATGTAGATACTTGAGGAGTGATCCAATAAGAGATAATATGATATATTACTCATCATTTAATTACAAAATATAGTACCTACAATCCAAACCATGAAACAAGTAAGAATAGCTAAAAATATAGAATCTAGCATGAATGAAAGTGATAATTGAGTCAAAACAACATGGATATGCAATCAAACACGATCTAAAAGATGATATGATTTTTGCATATCAATGTGCAAGTCTTTCTAACACTTGGTCGATAAAGGGGAGGGGGTAGTGATCTTTCTTGGTGGCTTGATTTAGCTTTCGGTAGTCAATACACATTCTCCATCCGGTAATAGTCTAGACGGCTACCTCGTCACCTATATCCCCCTTTATGACTGTCATGCCTCCTTTCTTGGGAACCACATGAATCGGGCTTACCCAGTTGTTGTCGCTAATCGGGTATATAATGCCCGCATCTCTGAGCTTGATAACGTCTTTCTTTATGACTTATTTCAACATCTCGTTCAACTTCCTTAAGGGTTGAACAAAGGACCTTGCAGATTCTTCAAGATTTATTCAGTGCATACACAAGGTGGGGTTGAGTCCCTTAATGTCATCCACTGAATATCCAATAGCTTTTCTGTGGATCCTTAGATCTTCAAGGAGTCGTTCTAGCTGTTCTTTTGTTAGATTGGCATTGACTATGACAAGATTTCTTTCCTCATCATCTAGGAACTCATACTTCAGGCCCTTCGGTAGCTGCTTCAGTTCTGGATTAGGTTTTGGTACGTTCTCTTCTGCAATGGTCACTTCTAAAGAAGCATACTTCACCGTCTCTATAACCTCTTCATCTTCTTCATCTTGTCTCAAGTAGCTGAGGACCTCAGCTACCTCGGGATTGTTGACCTCTGAGTCCTCTTCGTTCAATGCCCTCATAAGAGGGTCTACCATTTATGCGTCCACTTCTACTTCCTCACAGTATTGATTGTAGTTGTCCACAAAGTAAGAAGATTCAAGCAACGATGGTCCTTTCATCGAGTCTCTCACCTTGAAATCTATGTGATCATTCCCTACCCTCAGGGTTATCACACCTTCAGCGACGTTGATAAGTGCTCTTTCAGTCACCAAGAAAGGACGACTGATAATGATGGGGCACTTAGAATCCTCAATAGTGTCAATTATAACAATGTCACAAGGGATGAAGAACCTTCCTACTCTGATCGGTACATCATCCACCTCTCCTACCAATCTTTTGAAAGTGTGGTCTGCCAACTCTCTCCCCATATTAGTCCCGACCATATCATTCAGTCATAATCATTTGGTGAGGCTCAGAGGCAAGAGGCTGATACTAGCCCCTAAATCGGTGAGACCCTTTCTTTCAATGTTATCGCCTACCACAAAGGGTATGGTGAAGGCCCCAGGATCCTTTTTCTTGGTTGGTAACTCAGCTTTTACGAAGGCTGTGGACATGTTGGCTAGGTGTACAGTTTCGATCCTCCCTCCTCGTCTTTTCTTCGTGACTAGATCCTTAAAGAATTCAGCATAGTTCGGCATTTCTTCCAAGGCGTCTAGAAAAGGTACCTCTAAATGGAGCTTCTTCACTGATTCCATGAACTTTTCATATCTCTTCTTTAGGTGAGCCTTTACAAGCTTGTATGGAAAAGGTAATCTTGGTGAGTACTATCTTCTTCTGGAAAAAAATTCCTCTTCAGGTCCTGACTCCTTAACTGGTGGGTGATGGCTTTCTCCTCTAACTAGATCTTCTACAACCTTCTCAGACTCGGGTTCTTCAGTTCTCGTCTCCTCCTGGTGCTCTATTGTCCATCCCGATCTGAGGGTTGCCATCTTAGCGGTCTCTGTGCTAGAAGGGATCTTCCCCAAAGGGTTCTTTACGAGCTCGGCCAACTGAGCAAGTTGTTGGTCTAGCTGTCGTTGGTGTGTTTTCATGTCTTCCATTTGGGCTTGCATAGAATTCAAAATGCCAGACTTGGATAATGCGTTTTGCGCAAGTTGATTGTTTACTGTGCCTTGTCTTTTGACAAAGTCAAAAAGTTGCCCCATTAAGTCTGGTTGGCCACTACTCTTGGTATGACTTTGTCCTTGCTCTTGCCCTTGCCCTTGGCTTTGGCTTGTGTTAGTAGCTTGACATGGTTGATACATGACCTGACCTTGATAATTGGTTTTCTTTGTCTGGAATGTGTTGGTCTTAGCGTACTGTCCCTTCCCGTTTCTCTTCTTGAATCCAGATGGTGGCTTGGGTGGGTTGCTCAACTGATGTGAGTTCTCTGCAGCATCGTTGTTTCCATAACTGAAGCCCAGATGGTCCAGCCTCTTGAAGTTGATGTAAGATATGTTTTCTACTTCATCATCCTTAGAATCACTTTCACTTGACCCTTTAGGTCGAGTATACACATAGTTATCTACCCCATGGCCTCCTTCACCACAGGTGACACATTTCATTACCTTCTATGTCTGCTTCTTGCCTTTTCCTCCTGACTCCTTTAGTTGTCTGACATCTATAGCTATCTTCTATATCTAGGATGTAATCACCTCCAGAGCCTTAGACTCAATTGATGGTCCTTCATTGGCGGCTTTCTTCGCATAACCTCTGTCAGTCCTATCATATTCAGTCTCAGCTTGAAGCTCGGCTATGTTCTCAATGATCTTTTTAGATCTACTAGGCTTCTTCCCAAGAAAGTTGCTTCATGTAGTTGTGTTTAGCGATACTCTCTCTTCAGGAGTTAGGCCATTGTAGAACATTGTTATCAGAAAACCTTTCTTGTAATTGTGGTGAGGGCAATCCCTCTGATACTCCTGGTATCTCTCCCAGGCCTCATGCAGATTCTCTCCTGGTTTTTGCGTAAAAGATGTGATCTTTTGCCTGCTCCTGACAGTCTTTTCAGTAGGGTAGAACTTGTTTATGAAAGCTTCTGCTAAGGCATTCCATCCATTCAGGGATTGATGTGATAGTCCAAGGTACCATGACAGTTCCTTTTCCTCCAAAGAGAAAAAGAAACCTTTGCAGTAGATCACTTCTTGCGGTACCCCCCCACATTTTGATGGTGTCACATATATTTTTGAAAGCATCAAGATGATGATAAGGATTGTCATTCTTGGAACTCCCTCGAAAGCTCTTATTCTGGATCATAGAAATCATGGTGGGTTTTATCTTGAAGTTTGCAGCATCGAACCTCAGGATTACCACTGGGCATCTAGAGTTGTTGGCTTTCGTGGCTGCCAACTCTCGAAGAGTCTTTTCTTCTTCTTTAGAATCTTCACTGTCGGTGTCTCTACGGTTTCTCTCTTGATTGTGATGGTTCCTTCTATGTCTGTGGCGGTGGTGATGTCCTCTATGGTGGTGATCATCCTTAGGTTGTTCTTGTTCTTCATAAAGATGATCGTCATTGTAACGGTCATGTCTATCTTCATTGCTTCTAGGAGGAGGTAGGTGTGGTCCAACTCTCACATTCCGCTTGTCTACGGAAAGAGGTGGCTCCACACGAGGTGGCATGATGAACGAAGTTGAATTTGAACAAAATGCTTCTCCCAGGTACCTGAACAGAACATAAGATCAAGTTAGAAAACTAGGCTTGATAAAGCAAACTTTTGTGCACAGATTTAGGTTAGAAGACTTAAAGTAGTGGTGTTGTCAAGCTTATTGCTAAGCTTGAGGTAGAGGAATATAGTAAGTGATCTTGGGTTCTTTAATAGTACCGTTTTGCCTCGTCCCCAGCAACGGCGCCAAAAAGTTGACCGGCCAAAATCACGCATCCAAAAGGAGCTGATTAAAGTAGTCGGAGTTTTAAAGAGATAACCCGACTTTCAGGCCCCCGCAACGATAACGGGGTCCGATGTAGCGATCAGGGTCGAACACAGGGACGAGGTTGATAGTGCCAAGAATGCGGAATCAACACTTCTATACTTCGGTAGAAAAAGAGGATTAAAATGTGTTCCCCAAGGAACGGCAAACTGAAGGCAAAAACAAAAGGGCGAAAGAAAAGAAACTATAACGAGAATATGGAAAACTCAGACCGGGGTTCACTTAACTAAAATGTTCCCTTGACCAACATATTATCCCTCTTTCCTGCATGCACATATCAAAATTACGAGCAACCATACAACGCCTCATTCCACTCTCTCTCGATATGAGGAAAGAACCAGACTTAAAAGAAGTCTCTCTCTCGAGAAGACAACTCAAAAGCCTTACGGAAAAACATATGATTTAAAGCACCAGCAATCTAACACTCTAGTGCATTCATGCTGCTCCACGTCACGGATAAAAGTGATTTTACTCTCTCGAGATATCGACGATCAAACATCACAAGATGATAGCTAAACATACAAGTGAAGCGTTAGAGCAAGCACATAGATATAACTTTCATATGGGCAAGGATATACAGACAAGAAAGGATAGATATGCTGAAACAAGGGAACATCGTAAAGAAAAACTATCTTCAACTGGAGTTACAAGAAAGATGATGGATTCAGGGTTTTAGCAGTTTTTAGGGTTTTTGCGCAACAACTTCAAAGGAGATAAAACTATTGTCAAGGCCAGTCACAAAGGAAGAAAACTTAGGAATAACAAGCGGCAGCAGAAAACACCCTGCACCCCTTCTCCCAAAGAGGGTATCTCCAACTAAATGCCAATACCCTCTCTCAAGGGTAATAGACATAGGTTGGAGTGGGAAAGCAACCCGAAGCAGCTCCAACCCTGGGTACTCTCGTACTCCTGGGTCAGACCAAGCTCTAGAGTTACAACGCCCTTCTCTCGGAGGAGTTGAAACGGGAAACACATTTTGATAGCTAGTCAAAACATGATCCAAACATACAAGCTAGAACTCAGATGCTATATAAGAAATCATCCAACAAAAGGGAACCAACCACAGAACAACAGGTATTAAACTCCACAGATTCTATAAGCATAGACATTGTCTAAAAGGGGTTCAATTACAATGTGTATTAAATGAAAGTAAATGTTGAAAAAGTAAGATAGGTATCGGCCCCCTTGATGTAGGAGGTCGATATACAACAGCAGACCCCTAAGGTATCGCTAACTCGATATCGGACGGGAGCTCTGCTCGATATGCCTGTGTCGGGAGGCTAGCCCTATCGGGCAATAGGTCGTGATGGGCAAGTGTATCAGTCAAAGCTCTCTACCCAATACGGCCGTGTTGGGGTACCACCCTCTCGGGCAACACACCGTGATGGGTGGTCCGTATTAGGTTTGATATCATGTCAGGTTATAGATGACTTAGGTTCTCAGGTTACTTGTATCGGGCGTAGGGAGTGAGCCATCTCGAGTAGGAGCCCATCTAGGAACCCAGCACATCGGGTGGCCTTCTTGGTCGTGTCAGGCGACTGCAGCTACCGGGGCGGGTCCTAAGTGAACCACTCCCATCCCTCTCAGGCTGGGGTGAACTCACCTAGTATCGCTCGACACACTAACTCCAGGTGCTTTCTAAAGTCATCTTTCGCAAGGTTCCGACTCGTCCCATCGGGGTCATGTAGCTGCTATTTATAGGCAGCAGTTGGAGGAGGTTGTGGTTCTCTGGGCGCCATGTATCCTTAATCGACTCTACACACATGGATTCGGGGATGACCGACACGTGTGTGTCGCCAAACACAGCAGATCGTCATGTGCGAGGTTGCCAGTGTATTGGGTGATTGTGGCAGTCAGACGCTTCTGATGAGTGTCTTGTATCGCACGACATGCCATAACGGGATGTCTAGTCATGGAGGGTAGAGCTCTCTGTCGGGTAAGTGGTGTACCGCCCGTCAGACCACCCTTCCCGCATGACATGACTGTGTCGGGCTACAGCCGTATCAGGCAGCAGTTGGTGAAGGGTAAGCATGCGTGACGCACGGCCAGTAGAAGGGTCGATGCAGGCGCGCGTTGTAGATGGGTCGGAACGGGCCTTTTTCGGACTTTGGGTATAAAATAGGAAAAATATGTACAAAAGATGGAAAAAGAGTTAGGGGCGTAGAGCAGTTTTACTTTTATGCAAAAACATGACAAAATTGAGAGGAAAAATAGTTTAGAGGGCTGTTTCGACAATGAAATGAAGGCTATAAATGGCCATAAAATGGGTGTTATCAACATACAATGGCAGACATGTTGTGTCTATGTGTGTAATTGATGAATGGAACTGCTTCCCCGAAGAGTGGCATGTCACTGAAAGACACAGAGTGTAGATGTAATTTGAGGTCGACCCATGAAAATAACACATTTAATATGTTATTTAACAAATGATGTATCAACTTGATATAATATCTCATGAAGAAGGTAGTATAAGAGAATATTCGTTGTATGTGACATCACCCTCCAAAGAATAGTTGCAATCTTTATGTGCTATGATAGAGTGCATCACCACAACAAGTGACGACTTCAATATCTAGCCTTCTTTGGTGATGGCTAGGGATTTGGATGGATGTTGTATAGATTGATATCTCTTTCAAGATACATGTTTGTAATTTTAATTCCATGCCTAAATATTTCAAGTTAATCTAATATAATCCAATGATTGTGAGAAATTTCCTTCATATTTGTGAATCTAGAAAAAGAGCAACTTTTAGACCCCATCCTTTAGATGAAAGTATTTATTAAATGCATTCATTTTATAGATGATTGCATTGTACATTAACTAGCTTTTGAATCTCCTGATTCCATCACTGAATGTGAAATTTGGAGCCAAATTACTAACATGGTATGATTTAATGATCATCTCTCCAACTGATGGAGTTGGGGACTGAAGATTTAGTATTTTAACTTATTCAATGGTGATGTGTAGAGTGTTTATAACTTCCTCTTCTCCTTGCATCAATTCTATCAATATTTATTGAAAATTCAATAGATAATTCATGACTTCTCATTTACTTCTTTCATCAACCTACAAATTTAAGATAAAATGCACTAAATACCAAACAAATTACATGAACTACTAAAATCCTAAAACTTGTGAAATATTGAGGAAAATAGAAATAAAATATGAAAAACTAAATATAAGTTACAACTAATAAATATGATGAAGAGACATATATCAAATCCCCAAGCCTGGATGTTTCTCATCCTCATGTAACAAGAAATCTACAACACTTTGCAAGTAAGTACTTTCAACCAATGTACATACCTCATATTCACATAATTTTTAATACACACCATGAAGAATGTCCAACAAACTTTGATTTTCTAAAATCACATAAGACAACTTCTAATATTATCTTTCCTAACTTTGCTTCGCACACTTGCTTCTATTCCAAAAACCTACAATGTAAATAAGACATAATTGTAATAATAATTTAGATAATCCTACATATTCCTATGAGATTTTTGCACAAGAACAAAGTTTAGTTATAATAGGATATTATAGGGGTATTTTTCTTTTGCTACATGGAAAACAAAGTGAATGGTGGTACGAATGAAGATTTGTGAATATCTCCTCTGTTTGACTTTAGATTTCTTTTTATTGGTATAAATATATATATTGCACTTTTTTGCACACATTGACATTTTTTTTGTGGTGATATGCCCCTATTACATATATACATATTTGGAAGAAGTGATTACATAGGAAGGAGGAGGTTGCACCACTCTATGCTTAGAGTTTGGTACACTTCATGTCTTTTTATTTAGTGGATGGAAGGTATGAAAATGTAAGAAGAAGAAATGTATAAGAGAGTTGAACTTGCGTACCTCATATATTAGAATTCAGAGCATATGGATAATCTTACACAACAATTCAATCTCATCATGTAACATGCTAGATTAAGACATTTCTACAAGAATTCTATGCTAATCATTATATACTCATGATGTGTCTGCTTCTGCTCAATCCCCTATGACTTGCCATCATTTCTAGGAAACATGAATGTTATATTCATTGGATACAAAGGTTGATTTCTAACCATTAACATGTTTTCAGAGTATAATTAACATCAAGAACATTCTTCGAACAAGGAGGTTGTAGGATAAATAAGAACATTCTTGAGTGATAAAAAAACATTGCCTGAACTATGAACAGAAATAAGAATAGTTTAAGATACATGTAATGAAAGCAATATACATGCAAGTCCAATATGCTAAAATAAACAAAAAATATTGGTTTGGGTAGAAAGCAGTATGTACCACCCAACCTCCATTCTGAGCTTAGATATTTTCTTGTCTCCTAACAAATACTAAGCCCAAGATGGAGGAGGGAAATCCTTGATGATCATCCTGGTGGTCCTGGAAACTCAAAGAAGGTCCTACTGAAAGGAATATGAACAAGGGATGGAACCTTGAACATGTGAGCTCCATTGTGATATATATTATTAGGTGATTGTGGTAGCTCGAAAGTAATGCCATGATGCCTAAAATAGTATTGGCTTTCACCCTACAATAGATACACAAATATTCCTTCATCAATAGAGGTAGACTAGTAGTAATGTGTGGATCTACAAGATGTGGCCCAAAGCAGGAGTGGTACTTTTTGATGACCTCATTATCTGTCCATATGTGAAAACTTGAGGAGTACCTTCTCTTGTGGTAAAGGTAGTATGTAACAAATATGTAATTGATGTTGCCAACTATGGTAAATCAAGTGGAGGATCAAGAATTATCTTCTTGTTATCACCTAAATTTGTATATAAACATGTTGTGTTGGCATAAGAGGAACCTCCTCATCTATAAAATTAGCTTGGTATATATATCTTTTGTAGCTATGAAACCTCTTGGACTTCAACAAATATTATCATGGTAATAATCCAATGGTTCTATAGGGACAAGGACACAAGAAGAGACAAAAAAATGAAGAGGTGGCAGTATGTACACCTTATGGTTTGGTTGTACCTTCTCATTTAAAACAACAAGATATGCAATAAAAGTTGGTTGTTCATATTCTACAATAGACTCAACCAAGATTGATTGATCATTACAAGTGACTTGACATGAGACTATAGTAGGGAAGGATGGTGGAGCCTCAATATCTACTATGGTGCCACAATAACTCTCATATTGATGCTTTTGATGTTGACGTTTCAAAGCCTCTGATATAGATAATGATGAAATACAAGTATAAACATTTGGCTCATGTTCCTCAACATGTGTTGTTATTAGTGTATCATGTATCATAGTCTCTAGGATAACATTTTCATCATCCTCTATAGTTAGTTTCTCTATATAACTTTCTAGTGAACCCTCAAACTCCTTGTCTTATTGGGGGGAGATATATTGTCATTTAATCAAGTAGTTCCTACTTATTTTGTGTTTGGATTCTTGTTTAGAAAACTTTTCTTATTGGTAACCTTGCATCTTATCAATGGGGTCCATCCTCTCACTCATCTTGGGTGAATAGTGATCTGCATAATAAGTGTCTTCATCATAACCCCCAAAATATTATTAACTTTAGTTTTCCACAACTGCATAATCATATACATGACATGGTTACTCATGACAGCATCCAAAATATTGTGGATTGAAGTCAACTTCATATTCACAATAATAAGAAGGTGTGACATCTTTCTCAACCATGGTTCCATGTAGGATTGCATATAATTTTGGATATTAGTCTGTACAACTGAGGACATCATGGTTATAGTAGCCACAAATTTGATATTGCACATCTTGTGGACTGACCACTCCATTAGTATCATGTGTGAAAAATAAAGAGATTTGTGGTATCAGGCACAAGAGAAAAAACATTACCAATGAATAAAGATAATTTTTCCGTAAAAATTAATAGAAATAAATAAAGTACAAAAATCTAAGACAAAAAGTCAAAGGTGAAAGAAATTATTGAACCAAACTGATTGTAAAAACAAAAAAGGATTACAAAAATAAATTAACGAGTTAAAAACACTAAAAATGTACAAAAGCAAACTAAAAAAATATAAAATAAAGATAAAAGATTACACAACCAAACAAAAATTGCAAAGAAACCCTAAGAATGAAAAAAAAATCCTAACTTTACCTCAATAGACTAAAAATGTAAATGTCCCTCTATCCCCCGAAATGCACTAAGATTTGATGTGTAAATTATTGCACCAAAAAGTTCACATAGGGAAAAGTCTCTAAGTTTATACCTAAACTAGTGTGCAATATTATGTTGATAGATCTTATCACAATATCACTTCAAGATTAATCCCAAAGAACAATTTTATTAAGAATTAAATAAAATTATTTCCTAATTAAGAAAAAGTAATTAATAAGGATGATTTATTGACTCGGTATGTTGGGCACTGCTCATGCTCTCCGGGGCCACCCCGTTCCCCTCAGAGGTTCTGCTTGCTCCTTGGGTCCTCATGACATTTGGGGGAGCACCTGGGGTCCCTCCCACGGTGGCATTGAACCTTCTTGGTGGCACGCTTCCCCATCTGGGCCCTTGCTCGCTCATTCTCTTCTGTGGGGGCCTTGACTCTAGCCACGACGTGGCTTCCTCGACTGAAGTCAACAATGATATCTGGAGAAAGGGATTATCAAGAAAGTTTCTAGTTGCTATCATTTGGGGTTGATCACGGCATGGAACGAGGAGGAGACGTGATGCGCAGCGCTGAAGCCAGGACTCGGGTCGATTTCGGCAGCATCGACATTGTTGACTCCATCCCATTAAAGTGGGATGGATGGAGAGGAGCTGCCTCCTGTTGGATCTAGGTTCTTGCATAGCTGCTTTGTCGTCACAGGCGTAGTAAGGGAGGCCCTCAACTTCCCTCTTTGACTCATTCCCCTCCTTTTCCTAAGCCAGAACCTGGCCTCGTCCAGTGCAATGGTGGACCCATGACATTGATCGTTTTTTCTTCGCCCTGTCTGACTGACGGCGCTTCCTACTTGGCGGCGCCTTTAGTTATGGGATCCCCGACATAGCAAAGGGTACCTCCTCCATCATCACGCTGGTAGTTTCACTGTTGTCTAAAGGGTGGATGAGATGTTGTGGCGCTAACTTGGAGAAAGCCTTTTGACCCCTCTACTGCTGTGTGATGGAACACTCTCAATGTGTTTGTTGAAATGCCTCTGTGCAAACAGGGGCATCGGGTCCTGGCTGGGTTCCTCGTCTAGAGTTGGCCTTGGGCCACTTGATGATCGTGAGTGGGGTTGGTTCTATGGGGCGCAGAATGTCCTTGTTCCTTCCCCCCTTAGTTCCCTCTACCATTGCGACAAGGCAACACCATTCAGGTGTTTGTTGTGGTGCTGCTGTGCAAACAACATCTTTTAGAGTATGTTCCATCCTGTGATGCTTCATTGGACCTCAAGTTGGAGTTAGCCAGGGAGTAGGGGATGATGATGTTGTTTGATCTCAGTCCCCTCTCGTCACAATTTTTGGGTGTATCAAAAGCTAGTGAAGAGAGGATTAGTAGTCTACAACCTCAGATTCATTTGTTCTTTGCTGCTCCAGTGATTAATTCCGTTAAGTAAGCAGGATGTGCTCCTACTTCCCGTTGCTGACTTGGACTATGTCTAAGTCCTGGATATCTTATGAAGCCTAGGTTTGTAGTGTAGGTGTTGATTCCCTAGAGATCTTGGTCTGATGGGGTGTGGCTTGCCTACATCATCTTTGTGCTCATACTTTGTGGGTGTCCTTTATGCTATTGAGTGCTTGACTATGCATAAGGCTTCGTGTCATTAGGTTGAGTTGTTTAGGGTTAAAGCCTTATGTTTAGTTTTTTAGGTCTTTATGGTCTTTTTCCCTTAATTACCAGCTTGTTGGTATCAAGGTTTTTTAGCTCTTGCTGCAATGGGGTACTTAGTGCCCAAAGTTTTGGTATTATAGTAACACAACACATTTTTTTGACCGACCAAAAAAAGGATGATTTATTGAAGGTTTGTATGATTAATTAATTTAATGAATCAAGAATGATAAATTAAACTGAGCAAAAATGGATTTTTAATAAAGATAATATTATTGGGACAAAGGGTTTCACCCCCACTACCTATATATTTGCTCTATGATTTTTATATTGGATTGAAGGAAATCATATATCTTTTTGGTTTATGGAATCTCATTACTAAAGATTCCTCCATATGGTCAATGTCTCATTACCTACGGATCCCAAATCTATCACCCTGGAAAGAACCCTTCTACTGTCATATTTGAGATTCAGTAATGAATAAGTGGTACTCTAATCCTAGGTTCCAATGTCTCTACACCTAGGATTTAATTGACCAGCAAGATGGACATCTAATCCATACAACATTCATTAAAAATTAATAAAAAAATCTAATAGTTCAAAAAGGTAGTGGTTCACAATGCAAGATTACACATATGAGCAGTGAGGTTAATCCCTATAGCCCAGTAAAATGAACTACTCTCTAAACATGTTTAAGATATGACATAAAAGAGAGAAGAAGGAGTTTCATCAAGAAGGTAGTGATGTATAAGAAAAGCTCCATGGTGTGTGGAATCACCCTCCAAACAACATATGTAATCTCCATGTCCTCTGGCGGAGTTGGGAACCACGTCAAATCAGATACTTTCATCTCTGGCCTTCTTTGGTGATGGCTAGGATGTTGATGCATGCTGTATGGAATGTGACCTCTTTCAATAGGTCTTTTTGGTGTTTAAATATCATTCCAAGGCTTTTAAGTTGATCTAACATAATGTGACTTTTTGTCCCATACTTTGGATAAAAGTAGTCATTAAATATATTCATTTCGTAAATAATTAAAAGTATACATAAAATGATATTTGAATTTCTTGATTTTAATATAGGATGTGAAAACTAGAGCAAATTTACTAATGGGTATGCCTTGATGGTCCTCTCTCCAATTGATGGAGTTGGTGAGCGAGGTTTAATTATTTTTTCTTATTTAGTGAGAATGTGTAGTGTTTATGACTTATCCTCTTCTCGTTGCATAATTTCTATTAATTTTATAATGGAAATTTCATAGGGAGTTCATGACTTCTCATCTTGTTCTTGCATCAACCCAGAAACTAAATATAAAAATGCATTAGATATGAAACATATTACATATACTACTAAAACTCAAAAATAAGTTGAATGTTGAGTAAAATGCAAACAAAATATTAAAAACCAACTCTAAAATACAAATAAGAAATATTATGAATAATATTCATAAACATTGTACTTTATGTCCCTCAACAATGAGAGAAATTGAGAATTAGACTCTTATGGGATGAAGAGAGGTATTCTCTACCCCTCTTCTACACCTGTGGCGGAGGCTGAATGCCTGGGAGGGTGGTAAATCAAGGCAGTAGCTGGGATTCAAAGAATAAGCCTCTTATGAGAAAACAAAAGTTTCTAAATATTTCAGCATTCAGTCACCTATTTGTATACATTTTCAACTATTGTTAATAACTCTATATTCATGGTTGGGATGTAAATGGGTAGGGTAATAGTCGTTTACCCACCACACATACCCTATAAGGTAGGGTGACAATAACAATATCTTTTACCCACAACCCATTTACCCTTTACACATTTTACCCACAACTAAATAGGGCAGGGAAATAGAAGAAGATCTATCCCACCCGCTTCACCCGTTTACCAACTAGTAAAGGTTATACTAATAAGTTCATGTTGTAATACATGTGTTAATTTCTACTAAAAACCCCAACAAACCTCACCACTACTTTTTGAATTAGTATTAATATGTTATTTTATAAACTTTTTGAAGGATTGGGTACCAATTCACAATTCTATAACCATATATTGGAGAACAAATTAAGTAAATTATAACATATAATACACTACAAACTTTAGGTATTGTTTGTTTAAGTAATGGTTGCATTAGATATTATTATTTTAGTCAATATCACAAGATTTATAACTATTTGTAATTAAAAGTAGTTTATTTAGCGTCTTGTATTTGATGTAGGTAATATCTTCCAAAATACTATTGAAAATGTGACGTCCCCGGATTTTCTGAAACTTAATCTGATGTGTGACATCCAAATTGAAACCCTCACATCAGCGAGAATCCCAATTTAAACATCACACACTAGGCTAAGAAGAAGAAAATCAGAGAGTGTCAAAAGGAAACAATGGTAGCACATGTACATGAACAATAATAAAACCATATAACACTTGTTCACTATTCAACATATAATTACAACATGAATTGTTACAACATTTAGTATTACATATTGAACAGCAAACTTTAACATACACATGTACTACCACTAAACTACAGGATCTTATGACAACAGGTCCACCTGTACATCAGCTCGCCACACAACTCTCAACTATCCGGGATCTTCAAGATCATAACCAAAACCTAAACAAAAGATTACATGTGGTACACGTCAGCACAATATTCAAGAATATTATAATGAGTACGCCTATGTGTCTTTTATATACCTCTCATCATATCTTGGCAATAAGATAAAACTAATACTTGGCAATTATAAAGAAATATAAGAAAAAGCATATACTTGCACAAATATGTTCATTAACAAAAGAGAACACATATTTTACCATGACTTTCCATTATATGTAAAGTTGATCAACCTCACGCACTATTATACCAAAGAGATTTAGTGCTCACATGTACTGTTCTTCCAAAGAGATTTAGTACTTCATAAATGCACTATTCTGCCAAAGAGATTTAGTGCTTTCATCAATGCACTATTCTACCAAAGAGATTTAGTGCTATCATATAATGGATCAGATATCTTATGTTTCATGTGTTCATAACCATAAGTACAAAAAATCAAGCAACATATCATGCAGAACAATCATTTCATCCAATATCATATGCCAAGTATTTTACTACACATATAACACAAGCATATTATATAATAAGCCAAGTAAGAGGTAATGGTGTACCTTCCAAAGAGATAGATCATTCTAATCACATATTCCTCATGTCATCTATATCTTGGTCAACCCCTAATTAAGACAAGATCACATATCACTATCAGGTTCTCATCATCTTAACCCTAGTTATGTCCATTTTAGGGTTTGCTTACTCATTTGGATATTCTCATGATTACTTGTATTCTTCCCTTAGGATTATTTTATTGAACTTATATTACATATTATAGTTCATCAACTAGATATACTCATGTGTCACATTATTATGTGAACATATTTAACAATATGTCACTTCATTAACCATATTAGGGTTACATCACCTGTATTAAGGGTGCTCTTCATATAACATGAATTTCATGTATAAAATTGATCTCAGATTTATATATTATTTTCCAGTTACAAATATAAGGGTGTTCCATGATTTTCATCACTTATTGAGCATGTATGCATTTATTGAATTATTTTTAGTGTTATTAGCCCTAATAGCCATATAAAGCAAATTACATAATTTCATACATCAACATGACCATATCTGACATCATATGCAATCTATACATAATTATGGACTTACTGACATGTTATCATAATTTTATGTCATCATTTAATATTTATTACTCAAGAACTAAGCATTACACATCTTACATGATATCACTGAGATTAGTGCATCAAAACCCTGATATTATAGTTCTATTGTGTTCTACTCATTTTCTTGAGAATTTTGGTACTTTATTTGTATTTTTCTAATAATCATGCTATTTTCTACGAATTATACGAGATCTGAGAATTATTAAATATTTACCTTTTTGTAGCCAATCACGTTGCGCCACGTGGCATATGAGAGGAACAGATCCTTATTTGATTTTGGCTTCTGATTCTGGACCTGGACCCGATTCGAAGTGGTTGACTGGGAGTCGGACCAATCCACACCCCTTTCTCTTTCTCATCCGCACTCGACGCGAACTCCGCGTTCTGGCATACGATGCCTACAACCTCTGTGTGTGGCCTCATGGGAAACGGCCACTTCCTGCGGCGCCCTTCTCCTGTGTTCTCAGGCACCCTCGTGGCTCCACGATGAGCAATAGTGGTCATCAGCTGGGTTTAGACTTGGTGGAGCTCCTCTGCGCCAGCCGCCGCTCAAGTCCGCAGGGTGCCCTTCAGCTTCTCCTCCTCCCTTCTCTGGTCCGCTCAGATATCCTTAACAAGCACCAAAGGTCTGCATCCATGGTTTGTCGGCTGAAAGGGCTCGTCAACCACCCTGTCTGCCATGGTTCACAGATCCTACAGATGAGGTGTCGTTGTGCTTGAACCTGACGCATGTGTGCGTCGATCTCTACTCGACGGCGTTGACATTGTTGCGTCAGTTCTCATGTCATCGTCGGTCTTCTCGCTTCCTTCCTTTCCTGGCCAGGATCGCGTGTGTCTGCGTGGGTTCTCAACCCCTCCCTGGGTGTCGCTGTCTGGGATCGCTCTGAGTGAACGTCATCGTCATGGCACCAAGTAACTGCCGTATCGGCATCACTCTTCACCCAATGCCCCCATCTCCCAGCTTCTGGGCGCCGTCGTGTGTTCCTATTCTCTATGAGCAAACTGAGGCACCTCCAGACTGTTGCAGCTGCTACAACATATCCTACTCGACGTTAGCCTATGTGAGGTTGCCACGGCCATAAAAGTTCCTCAGTTGAACTACTCTAATCTCCCGCTTTGATCACAGAGTAGGCAAAGCCATCACCCTCACAGGAAACTGATCGCTTACCCTCACATGTTGCCCTTTTCTCATCGACATGGGGATCGTGGGCAACTCGTGGCTCTGCCCACATCCACTACTAGACTTGGTGCGGAGGTAGGATGATCAATCGGATCATCCAATTGATTGGCTAGGTCAGGCCACTCACTACTGATATGTGGCCTCTCTACTCAAAACTCTATCATCCAATCGCATGCCAAAGTATAAGCAATGGCCACGCTGCTTACCCAACACACGACATCGAACAATGACCAGGCTAACATGATGTTAATTCCCATCTTGTGGGGCACGTGATACTAGTTCAAGCCACAACTCAGTTCAAATAACATACACCTTAGTTTAGTTGCATAATGCACCACTTATTTGATCACTTTAAAGCTTAAATAACTTCTAGAAATTTTTGTTGTTTTACTAAACTCAAAGTACATTATTATCAAATTTGATGTCAACCTCATTTGATCATTCCAATCTCCATCTCATAATTGAGTCAAAGAATTGAGTAACTAAGAAACTCAAAAGTTCACTCCATCACATCCTACACACCTTAAAATAAATTTCATCCTCGAAATTAAGCTAAAAAAATCCACTTTGTCACATCATATACATCTTAAAAGAATTTTTTTCCTCGAAATTAATCTGTTCTCATACTCCAAGGGAAAACATCATCCATGTCGGGCACCACTTTAGGTGCAACATATCCAAAAACAAAGCCCCATACTCATATCTAAATCACTATTACAAGGTTTTAAAATCTAAGGTGAAACACCCCTTCATAAAAGATTGAAACAAGGGTTTAGAAACTCTGATTATGTCATGACATATCTCATATGTTAGGGCTGTATCCTTTTCTTTATCCTTGTATTAGGGTTCCCACATCATATTAACATGTTATAAAGGTGTTAATTAAGATTAACCCATCATATTAAGGTGTCATCAAAATTTTATTTAGATCATTGTTAGAACATGTTCATCATTAACATATGCCTTTTTGGAGGGGGTTAACTACAATTAACCCACTTTATCCATCTAGATCGTATTGAGGTGTCATAAACGTTATGTTGTGCTAACTATCAAACTATATTTTTCATCTATATTAAGCACTAAGATTAACACATCATGTAACATGTTTCATTCATATGATGTTATTCCATTTCTCATCATAAATTGCAACATTTATTAATGATTTCATCACAAGATTAACCAAGAATATCACATTATCATCATTATTCATGTATATGGTTAACCATTTATGCATTGATATCAATTATACCATCTCTAGATTTACATTATATCATGTCCATATATCACATCTAGAGATTAGATCACATCCTTACATTTATTATATCATGGTTGTGCTAAACAAAATTATGTGAGTGGCTTGTGAAACATATATCAAAACTTTATCTAGACCAATTGAGGTTCTCTTGACCCATATCATGAGGGCAGTGTCATGCTCAATCTCTCTGAGCTAACTCAACTCTATGAGTATCCCATATGCATAAACTTTATCTTTCCTCTTTGATCTAGGGTTATTGGGTATACCTCATTGGCACTAGTCGATTGCTTTACTAGCTCTATCCACATAAGAACAAATCAAAACATGCTATGACATACTCTTCATAGATCTCTAACCATGAAACATCTTATGCAAAGCTCTCTTATATACACCACTAGATTCCTATGTGGGAAACCACCAACTCGAGCATGAGGCTTCACAGAAACTAACATAGCTACCTCCTCTAGGGTCTTGGTCTCTCTCCCTCACCTAGATGGCAGGCACTCATTTTCATGTTCACAAACACATATATATCGAGCCTCTCTCTATCTCTAGGGTTTGGTCCTCCCAAGGACATCTAGGGTTCCACAATATTATAAGAATCATGCATAAAGCAACTCAACTCAATCTCTCAGGAGTAGTCTAGTTTAGGACATATCATATCACATAATTCTCATATTTCTCATATCTTGGAGTTTAGGTTCTCTAACCTTCTCCCATTGGGTCTCACTCTCTCTGGAGTTAACCCCGATTTTGGTCCTAACACTAGAGGTCCTCCTTCGTAAAAGAGCTTGAGGCTCATGCTGACTCACAACCTTGTCTTAACTTATCATATCTTATCTCATAAAAGAATGCATACTTGCATCATCAAAACTTATCTCAAATCCTCAAAACTGAACTTAGGTCCTCAAAGACAAACATATATCATCATATATTATCTTATGTCATCTATATAAGACCTACATCATATCATCAAAACTTATTTCATCTATTCCATCTATCATATATTCCAAACAAGGCTCTAGACATCTAATCTAGAACTACTCACTCTTCTAGACTGGTGTCATGCACTTTCACTTAGGTTGCATGACCACCTCCTACTCGTACATGTGTGGGGACACATTTTTGTAATACATATATATAATAAAATATTATATAGTTTTTCTCCGATAAAACAAGCGTCAGAGAAAACTATTGAAGTTCGATTCAATTGGAATTAAAAACCAAATCCTAAAAACGAGTGTCCCACACATAGTAGAGAGTACAATGTCATGAAAACTAGTGAATAGAGGGAGAACATGGGGTAGACTAGTTTACCTACTCTATACAACATGCACAATATGTCTGGGGTTTCTCTTCCCTTGATGCACGTCATTTCCAAATAGTGCAATGTCCCATACCATTGTACTATAAGGAAAGAACGACATCTAAGGACTTGCTATTCAACAAGCACCAGTCTAGACCTAGTTCTCAGACATCTTGGTGCTAACCTAGGGGCTAGGTCAGATCTAGTCTCTAAAAGATGGCTAATCTAACCCTAAAGATGTTTTTAAGTTCAGGTTTCTTTAGTTTTGAGTTGCATAATGAGCAAATGTCAAGCTTTGCTATTGTTCATGCTCTGATACCACCTGTGACGTCCCCAGATTTTGTAAAACTTAATCTGATGTGTGACATCCAAATTGAAACCCTCACCTCAGTGAGAATCCCAATTTAAACATCACAGACTAGGCTAAGAAGAAGAAAATCAGAGGAAGTCAAAAGGAAACAACAGTAGCACATGTACATGAACAATAATAAAACCATACAACACTTGTTCACTATTCAAATATAATTACAACATGAATTGTTACAACATTTCGTATTACATATTGAACAGCAAACTTTAACATACACATGTACTACCACTAAACTACAGGATCTTCAGACAACAGGTCCACATGTACATCAGCTCGCCATACAACTCTCAACTATCCTGGATCTTCAAGATCATAACCAAAACCTAAAGAAAATATTACATGTGGTACACGTCAGCACAATATTCAAGAATATGGTACTGAGTACGCCTACGTGTCTTTTATATACCTCTCATCATATCTTGGCAATAAGATAAAACTAATACTTGGCAATTATAAAGAAATATAAGAAAAAGCATATACTTGCACAAAGATGTTCATTAACAAAAGAGAACACATATTTTACCATGACTTTCTATTATATGTAAAGTTGATCAACCACATGCACTATTCTACCAAAGAGATTTAGTGCTCAGATGTACTATTCTGCCAAAGAGATTTAGTACTTCATAAATGCACTATTCTGCCAAAGAGATTTAGTGCTTTCATCAATGCACTATTATACCAAAGAGATTTAGTGCTATCATATAATGGATCAGATATCTTATGTTTCATGTATCCATAACCATAAGTACGAAAAATCAAGCAACATATCATGCAGAACAATCATTTCATCCAATATCATATGCCAAGTATTTTACTACACATATAACACAAGCATATTGTATAATAAGCCAAGTAAGAGGTAATGGTGTACCTTCCAAAGAGACAAAGCATTCTAATCACATATTCCTCATGTCATCTATATCTTGGTCAACCCCTGATTAAGACAAGATCACATATCACTATCACGTTCTCATCATCTTAACCCTAGTTATGTCCATTTTAGGGTTTGGTTACTCATTTGGATATTCTCATGATTACTTGTATTCTTCCCTTAGGATTATTTTATTGATCTTATATTGCATATTATAGTTCATCAACTAGATATACTCATGTGTCACATTATTATGTGAACATATTTAATAATATGTCACTTCATTAACCATATTAGGGTTACATCACCTGTATTAAGGGTGCTCTTCATATAACATGAATTACATGTATAAAACTATTCTCATATTTATATATTATCTTCTAGTTATATATATAAGGGTGTTCCATGATTTTCATCACATATTGAGCATGTATGCATTTATTGCATTATCTTTAGTGTTATTAGCCCTAATAGCCATATAAAGCAAATTACATAATTTTGTACATCAACATGACCATATCTGGCATCATATGCATTCTATACATAATTATGGACTTACTGACATGTTATCATAATTTTATGTCATCCTTTAATATTTATTACTCAATAACTAAGCATTACACATCTTACATGATATCAATGAGATTAGTGCATCAAAAACCTGATATTATAGTTCTACTGTGTTCTACTCATTTTCCTGAGAATTTTGGTACTTTATTTGTATTTTTCTGATAATAGTGTTATTTTCTACGAATTATACGAGATCTGAGAATTATTATTATTTACGTTTTTGTAGCCAATCATGTTGCGCCACGTGGCCTATGACAGGCGCAGCTCCTTATTTGATTTTGGCTTCTGATTCTGGACCTAGACCCGATTCGGAGTAGTTGACTGGGAGTCGGACCAATCTGCTCCCCTTTCTCTTTCTCGCCCGCACTCGATGCGAACTCCGCGTTCTGGCACACGATGCCTGCAGCCCGTGTGTGTGGCCTCGTGGGAAATGGCCACCGCCTGTGGCACCCTTCTCCTGTGTTCTCAGGCACCCTCGTGGCTCCACAACGAGCAACAGTGGTCATCAGCTGGGTTTAGACTCGGTGGAGCTCCTCTGCGCCAGCCACCACTCAAGTCTGCAGGGTGCCCTTCAGCTTCTCCTCCTCCCTTCTCTGGTCCACTCAGATCTCCTTAACAAGCACCAAAGGTCTGCGCCCATGGTATGATGGTTGAAAGGGCTCATCAACCACCCTGTCTGCCATGGTTCACAGATCTTGCAGACGAGGCGTCGTTGTGCTTGAACCCGATGCCTGCATGCGTCGTTCTCCGCTCGACGGCATCGACATTGTTGCGTCAGTTCTCATGTCGTCGTCGATCTTCTATCTTCCTTCCTTTCCCAGTCAGGATTGTGTGCATCTGTGTGGGTTCTCAAACCCTCCCTGGGTGTCATTGTCTGGGATCGCTCTAAGCGAACGTCGTCATTGTGGCACCAAGTAACTGCCATCTCGTCAGCATTTTTCACTCGATGCCCCGTCTCCCGGCTTCTGGGCACCGTCGTGTCTTCCTTTTCTCTATGAGCAAACTAAGGCTCCTCCAGACTATTGTTGCTGCTACGACGTCTCCTACTCGACGTCGTCCTATGTGAGGTTGTCGTGGGCACAAAAGTGCCTCAGTTGAACTGCTCTAATCTCCCACTTTGATCACGGAGTAGGCAAAGCCATCACCCTCGCAGGCAACTGATCGCTTACCCTCACATGTTGCCCTTTTCTCCTCTACATGGGGATCGTGGGAAACTCATGGCTCTGCCCACATCCACTACTAGACTTGGTGCGGAGGTAGGCTGATCAATCGGATCATCCTATTGATTGGCTAGGTCAGGCCACTCACTACTGATATGTGGCATCTCTACTCAAAACTCTATCATCCAATCACATGCCAAAGTACAAGCAATGGCCACGCTGCTTACCCAACACAAGACATCGAACAATGACCAGGCTGTCATGATGTTAATTCCCATCTTGTGGGGCACGTGATATTAGTTCAAGCCACAACTCAATTCGAATAACATACACCTTAGTTTAGTTGCATAATGCATCACTTATTTGATCACTTTAAAGCTTAAATAACTTCTAGAAATTTATGTTGTTTTACTAAACTCAAAGTACATTCTTATCAAATTTGATGTCAACCTCATTTGATCATTCCAATCTCCATCTCATAATTGAGTCAAATAATTGAGTAACTAAGAAACTCAAAAGTTCACTCCATCACATCCTACACACCTTAAAAGAAATTTCATCCTCAAAATTAAGCTAAAAAAATCCACTTTGTCACAAAAAATATCATACAATTTTCTTCGTGTTGCTTTATACATTTCACCTAATATCCTAACAGTTAAGAGTAGGTCAAAGGTTTTTAGGTAAAGGGTAATTATCCTACCCATTATCCAAAACATTTTTTTGGGTAAGGGTAAACCTACCCTACCTTGAAATACCCATTTACAGCCTTGTCCATGTGGAGATACTGACAAAAATCATTATTTGGGTCAATTTTAAATCTATCTAGAGTTTCTACATGACAATTTTGAACAACTTCCTATTAGATTTCCAACAATTAACAATTCTAATATCATCTCCAATCTAAAATAATTATATTTACCAAATAAATGAAAATTTTATAAAATTCCAAGCATTATATATTGTAATAAGTAAAGAGGTGAAAAGAATTGAGGAACTAAGCATGGATTCCTAATATTGTTCATGTAAATGTGGAAGATACCCATGTTAAATCTTAAAAAATAGGAAAATTTTGAAATAAATGAAGTTTTTTTATTTTATAATAGAGAGTTCTATCAAGCCTTCCCAGTTGTGGAAATAGTCCTACCTATCTACCTCATCGGTTCAATCCATTTTTTGAGGAAACTAGTTCAGTAGCAGAAATTCTTTCAAAAAAAGTAGGGAACTAGAGGAGAGTCAGTTCCATTGCTGACTGAAAGGTATGGAACTAAAGGCAAACATATGGCTATACCTCCCATTGACTAAATCGAATAATGAGTAGAAAGACTAGCGTGAGTGTCATGCCTAAAGTGAGACTACATTTCTAGGTATCAAATAGAAATGGATATAGAAGCCTAGAGTAAGATATTCTCTACATCTCTATATGAGCATCTTCGTGTAACCCATATGATTTCCCTCAATCCATAGAGTCTTGTAAATATAGATGCACGCATCAAATACCATATCTTTTATTTCCAAATTCAAGAAACTAGAGAGAGGAAAGATCTCCCCAATGAAGGTTTTTGTCTCCTTCCAATCTATAAGATCCTTCCTCAACATATATGATTCATATATTTTAGGAGGTTGTGTCAAAGGTAAGAAGGAATCCAGACCTCAAGATTAGTTTTCCTAATGTAGTTATAATTAGCTAGTAGTGTATGTGTACTTGATAGTTATTGTTTAATATTAGTGTATTTATGAGTTTTCTAGTTGTAGTTCATAACTAATTATTCTAAAAGCAAACTAATGTCTTTGTTAATTTCATATATACTTGTTGTATTTATAGTAATTCTTATATTATAGTTTATCTAATACTTTTATGTTCTTGAAATATCTAGCTAACGAATATTCCAAATATAAGTATGCATTCTTATTGATGAAAACAATAATGCATTTATTTCAAGGATAAATTTTTAGGATTATTAATTCATGATATATGCATTTGATAATGAGCTATTTATTAAAAAATATTTTATTATTTTATCTATCTCAAACAATGAATTTTCCCTTATTTATAATCATGTCCTCTTATAATTATAATCATGTTTAATCTTAATAGAACATATTGTATGAAATTCACCCCATGTTGACTATTATGGACAAACACTTTGTTTGATCTTTATATAACATCACCTTCATTTGTTCATGTGTATCTCATGATCAAGATCTATTGCAAAGTTGATGTTGGTGGAGAGTCTCAAGTACTAGACAAGGAACTGAAAAATAAACAAGTTTTAAAATACCAACAGTACAAACAACATTAGCAAAGGTAGACTAATGAATAGGAAATGATATCAATAACAAAAGAAATTTCCTTACAAGTAATAATTAATGAAATTGTTTAATTATTCTATTGTCACTGAAAATAGTACAAAAGTTTGTAGTGAATTATAATGTATCTCAATTCAATCATACTACAAAAAACCCTAGACAACCATAACCAATAGATACAATATATAAAACCCCAATAGGATGGATATTATCATATGATCTTTTAGAGTCGGCCCCAAGAGATAACTTTTGTATTAATTTTATTGAGATAAATAATTTGGAATTAGAAATTCAATGGAAAAGAAGAATGATTGTTTTGTTAGAAAATTTAAAGAATAAATTGCATGAGTTGAGGTTGAGATTAAACAACTAAGTGTTAGGGAAATATTTTTAAACAATTCTACCCTACTAGCTCCCTCTTTCACTGTGTCCAATTAAGCATAATCATATTTTATCAAAATTGTTACACAATCCAATATGATTCAAACATGTATTTGTAAACAAATAAATACCATTCCCATCAAACGGTAATGATATTAGGTAGATTGCACATTCTTTTCTCCAAGAATAGCCCATCCACGGTAGCATCAGGGAGAATACACAAAAAACTTGATATTAGTAGTTCATATCACACATTGGTGACATAAACAAGGCTAAAACATGTATATAATCAAGAAAACAATGATAAACAAGATTTTTGTAATAGACTATAGTTCATACAATCATTCACATGAAAAATATAAGAGAAAATGTTCAGCTAATGAGTAAGATTCATGTATCCTAGTATCATACTACTCACAACCCATATAAATCAAGAAGCATGTAAGGAAAGATAATATAGTGGTCGACATAATGGTAATATAGATGGAAATGGCAGCTATCATGTGTAGTGAAAATCCTAGAGCAATACATTGGTGAATAATTCACAAGGCACAACACGTAACAACCCCTTCATGAATGATCCTTGAGAATCTCCAACTACAACAACATTCTCTCCTCTTGGTAATTATGTCTTGAAATGAATGTATGATCTCCAAGGTATGGGTTTTATATGTAGTCAAATTGTCCTAGAAACTAAAACCACTAGGTTGATCCACAACCACTCTTTAATGCATCTATACCAACATACTTGTGGATTGGTTAGTAAACTAGTAGCTAACTAGTGTGTAATATAACCACATTT
Organism: Alisma plantago-aquatica; assembly: GCA_963693085.1. NCBI lineage: Eukaryota > Viridiplantae > Streptophyta > Magnoliopsida > Alismatales > Alismataceae > Alisma > Alisma plantago-aquatica. The sequence continues at coordinate 996,374,702 of OY856413.1, read as the reverse complement.
CTATGAGGTGAGTGAGATGACATCAGTAATGGGTCAACTAGACATTCTTGATCATGTCCTTTTGGTAATGTAGACATTTGATTAGGATGACAAGAATGTCAAATATGCCCCTTCTTTGTAATAATTATCCATCAAATTGAAAAGCCTTCTTCTGGTCTAGGAATCAAAGTATGTTGTAGAAACATAAATCACCTACCTATATAGGCAAGATTGCTCGTGAATGGAGAAAATATGCATGTCTTTGTTCTAAGTAGCAGTGTGACTAATGTGACCATTTGATTGATTAGTTAGCTCACCGATCATTTTGAAATCATGTTCCAAGTACATGACGTACTAGTTGATCTAGTCAACCAACTAATTACCTTTGTCATTTCTCTCTTTGAGTGACTGGATATCCAGTCTCCTCAAAAAATGAGTTGAATGGTTTGCCTTCTCTGAAGACAATGTTGGTGTTGTCAAATAATTATATGATCCTTAATCCAGTTATAGAGTTAAGGGGTAAAGATTTAATAACTTGGTTAATTTCTTGGACATGTCTTGAAGGGGAGAGTCTCATCTTCTATGTATTTAGTCCTACAATTTAAAAACAAAATTCAATCAAAAACAAAATAAACTGTAGAAATGATTGAAAACCTACAATAAGTGGATACATGAGTAAAATGTGATTTGTAAAGACTAAACTAGGAATATTTTCATGACATTGGGAGAAAGGGGGAGTTTCATGACATGGGGAAAAAGGGGGTGACAACAAGGTGAATGAGGGTGGCTTAAGGGAAAAGAAACAAGATCTTAGACAAGGTGGGAGAAAGAGATGAGGAGGGGGAAACATCGAGGATCATAGGGATCCAGAAGAGGGGATGGAAATAGTGAATAGCTTGGATAACTCAAGAAGGAAAGGAATAGGGGTACTTGTACTAGAAGTAGGGATCCATCTACATTATAAGGGGATGAGAGGAAGTCAGACAGTTCATCTTTCAACTAATACATAAATGATTGGGGTAGAAGGAATTCTTGGTGAGGATAACAATGCTAAATCAAATGTTATGGAACACCATGTAACAAGGTGTTTGGACAGAAGATGGAAACCCTAATAAATGGGTGTCAGGGATGACTCTAGATTATAATCCCAACAATCACATTTAGCATCGTGGTGATGCATGAACATCACAGACAATTTTGAATTCTTTTGCGAGAAGTTGTTTAAGAAAAAGTGATTAGTAATGGATGTAACCATAGGGGACTTGAATGATACGTTGGCACTCGAAATAGATCCATACTTGGAAGATAACCTTATAAGACATTTGAAGTATGCATTTGTGGTGAAACTTTTGGGCATGGACGTGAAATACATGATATTAAAGGAAAGGTTGAAACTTCTTCTGGGTCTAACTTGGAGATTTAAAATGTAAAAATTGGACTTGGAACATTTCGTTGAGCTAGTTATCTTTCTAAATACATCATTAACTAGAGGACTATGGAAAATATTCACCTACTATCGAGCAGTATGGGATTGGTACCCAAACTTTGTGTCAAAGAGCAATGATACACCTATCCACTCCTTAGAAAGTAGTAAAATTAAGAGTAGTAATGAAAAGATGAAGTGATTTAACAAATTGAAACAACCTAGTGAAAAGAGGTGAATAAGTTTACACCTATGTAAAATCTTGGAGGAAGAAGGTGAGAAAAAGAAAGTCAGTCCATTAGTTGGTTGATCAAAGGTTTTTTTATATCTTAACAACAATATGTTCCATTTTTAGTGTACTCGGTTGCAATGTGTGGGTTATTGGGAATGATGATACATGTTCATTAATATACATCACCTAAAAGATGTTGGTATCCTGGAACCCAAAACCACCTCTCATCATCTCGTAAACACCATTAAATCAATTAGGTTCAAAAACTCATTTTGAGTCATACAAAGAGGCTTTGTGGGAGGTACTTGGATTTTTTGGGATTGAACTACCTGTAAGGTGGACATTATTCATTGTCATCATAAATTCATGACATGTAAGATTGACAATTTGATGTATGTAACATTATTTATGTTAACCCCCGTATATATATTTGGAAACTGATATGGAAGGACATCATGTACATGGGAACCCAAATCCATGTTCCATGGCTGATCCTAGATGACATGAACACTTCCTTGAAACCATTGAGAAAATTGTTAGAAAGTTCTATAAATACAATGAAGCAAGAATATTTTGTGATGTCTTTATGTAAGTTGAAATATACATATAGAAAAGGTAATTTGTAAGAAAGACTAGTTGTGATCGTTCCAATACTACGTTTGCAACACTATACCCTAATGTGATAAAGGAACACCTTCTGTGAATCCATTTTTATCATTGTCCTCTATTACTGAAAACTAGAAATAGCACAGGGAGAACATCTCATTTTTCGGTTAAAGCCACGAGGTGGAAGGATGCATCCTTCTAAACTCTTCTAGGGAGTAACTAGAATAAAGAACTTGAATTTAACAAATCCATTAAAGATATTTAAGAGCCTATTAAGAAGTGGGACAAAGACCATTTGAAATCTAAAATTGAAAGAAATGACAAAATCATCAGGAATGTTAACCAACTTCAGATCAACATGACAAAACACTATGATGAGATCACTGACAGACTATCATGGATATGAAATTTTAACTCGAGAAAATTTTGAAAAAAAGAGGAGGATTATTGGAGGAAAAAAAGCCATATCAATTGTCTCCAGAATGAGGAAAACAAAATTAAATTTTTATAGGCCTTTGAAAATTAAAGATGTAGAGGCAATACTTTGACAATGCCTAAGGATGCCAATGGAAACTAGATTTTTAATGAGGGAGAGGTTACCTCAATGGTAGTTGAATACTTTGAAAGGATCTAGAAGTGCCTTCTACCACTCTTTGAAACCAAAATCACTCCATCCCTAGTCACGTTTCTTCTCTAACTATTGAACAATGGCTAGTAGTGGCTAAATCACGGATGCAACAAGAAGTTCCCCAAGTTGTCAAAGTCATGAACCCATATAAACTAGTAGGGACTGAGAGGGGCTACACTATGTTCCTTCAAAAGAATTAAATATTTCTTGGAAAACCCCTAACTAGTATGGTTGAGAGGGAGATCATGGGTGATCCTCTATCGAGCGTGATGTCTAAATCAACTAGGATATTGATTCTAAAATCAAGTGCCATGAATAGTCCAAGGTGGATATTGTTGAAGAAAACCATGTTTGTACCTAGATATAGGAACTCATCCACAACATCACATGAAAATGGGGTGCAAAACTCATGTCAATTAAAATTGACTTAACAAACACATATGATCAAATTTTGTGGGTTTTATCACTGATACAATCAAACAAGTGGGCATTCTACAGAATATCAAACCATACATCATGAATTATCTTATAAGAGGTTCCATCTCCATTTCCTAGAATGGTAAGGTGTCCAGTCCATTTAACGTGGGTTGCAATCATTGCTAAGGAGATCCTTTGTTGTCTTATCTATTTGTGTTATGCTTTGAAATACTCAACAAGGTGATTCAACAAAAGTCATAACCAAACAACAGAAATAAGTGAATCTATCCGTTGAAGGACCCATCATTGGCTATTTCTATTTTGTTGACAACTAAATCCTTTTTGCACATGAGAACAAAGAATGAACTCCAATATGGATTAATTCCAAGGAATTTGAGAAACACTCTAGAAAATCCATATCACCAATGAATACAAGGGTTCTCTTCTTCAAAAGTATGCCCCGGACCATTAGGAAAAAAGTAAATGAACCAAGTGGATTTTAAATCACTAATGAATTGGGAAAATTTATAGGTGTCCCCATTATTTATACCAAAGTTAATAAGGATACATATATTAAAATCCCAGATTGGGTTACTAGCAACATAAATGTCTGGTCACCTAGATGTCTGTCCATGGCTGGACAAGTTTGCATGACCAAATTTACTCTTACATCCATATTTACATATGTTATGTAGACCACTTGACTTCTGTTGAAGTAGTATGACTGAGTTGATGGAACTAATAGGCATTTCATTTTAGGTGGCAACCACAAAACCTATTCATTATCCTTGGTGACATGGAATAAAGTCACATTTATGGAAAATGATGGTGGATTGGGGGTAAAATCTATGTGGGAATGGGATGAAGCATTCTACATGAAGAATACCTAGGACACTTGCACTGAGCAAGAAACCTTGTGGAATAAAATCTCAAGGGTAATTATGATATAGTTGAATCTACAAAGAGCATATTTGTGTCAAGCGTGTGAAGATAAACTCTGGAAGGTAAATAGTTGATTAATGCACACTCATAGATCCAACTAATTAGTCGAAACATAGAGAGAATGTGGTATAACAATTGGTGGAAATATGACTTAGTGCTCAAAGATTTTGTTAGTTTAGGAGGTTGATCAATAACTCTACAGGTGTGGGAGAAATCTTATTTAGTTAGGGAAGGCTAAGATCATACCTTGCTTATGGGTAGAAAGAGGGTGCTTATGCCCTAAAAATGGGGCCTTTTGGGTAAGGGCCCATACCAATAGGGGAAGCACATTCCCCCACTCTAAATGCACCTTTATATCAACTAAATCACTCTATGTTCAATTAGTGGAACCAATGAACCATGCAAGTAGTTCTGATGTGTGGGGTAGGGTAAAATAAAATTGTAATGGATTGGTATAAGTTGATGTTAGTTGTGTACGCAAGTGTTAAATTTGTAACTCAAACACTACTCGACAAGTATACGAGTGCATGTAAATAATCAAGATTGTCTAAGAAGAAAGGTACTGATAAATGCAAGAATACTATAATTCAACAATCTAGACTAGTTTAACAATGATGATATGGTTTATTGGAAGTAGACTAAGTTAGATATAGACAAAGAAACTAGAATAGGGATCCCTTGAGTCAAAGATCACAAATATTATGAGAAGATGTTGAAAATAGGGTTTCACATCAACATTATATTGTAAAGAGAAATGAAAATTAAATGAACTAGAAATAACACTAAGGGAGATCTATATTCTACACCCACCTCTCGGTAGTGTATATCAACCCTAACTTTGTATACCACCCCCATGGGTATACTCAAATTCAAACTAGAAACATGTATCCCCATCAATTCCCTACCAATCTCGTAGTTATGGTAGTGATACTAAGTACAATTCCTTACTCATGTGCATATCTTCCCACATTAGACAAATAACATAAATCATACACTTCAAGTGGACAACAAAGCATGTATGAAGAAATCAACTCTGATGAACCTTAGAATAGTGAAATTACTAGCATTATATATAAAATTCATGTTCAATGAAGTTATGACATGGGAATTACTCCCTCATGCCCAAGAATAAGAGTTCTACTCATCAATGGCTAAGAAATGTGAATGCAATTAGTAGAAAACGGCACATGACATTCTGACAGAGTGGAATGAATTAAATCTCCAAAGAAGTAGTAAAATAAAGAAGAACTCTGGATAGAATTCAAAATTTCATCCTAAGTAATGTACTTTCTCCAGCCACCTTCTCTCTTGGAATAGAGAGCATACATCTATGTTGCAATTGCTAAAGAAGAGCTATGGAAGAAGATGGTTGTCTCTCGAGTAACCACTTCATCTTCTCCAAAATCACCTCCAACTCCTCTAGGATTTTCTATGGTTGTTTTTTACATCAAATAATCCATGGTAACCATCCTAAGTTGGTTTGGGTTGGTTTTTAAAGTTGGGAACTATTTTCTTCATATTTAAAATGAAGCTATAGTAACATGACATGTTCATAAGTAAACATGGTGTGTTACTTGTGGTGTCTACATTGGAACTACCACAATCAAAGATAACACGGTGTATTGGTTTTCCAATCATGATATTTTGCTGCAACATAGGGAATTCTATAAAATCTAGAATGACTGATGACAATGTGTTGAGATAACAACATGCCATGCTTTTGGGATTTAATGACTCCTGACTTTTTTCTATGAGAGGTGGCACAGTGTGTTGGTTGTCCAACATGACATGTAACTTGCTTCTGAATATGGTTATATTCCTTAGATGGACACAACATGTTGGTTAATCAACATGGTGTGTTGTTGTCATATGTTTTAGGAATACATTTTAAACTTTGGGGAATTATTGAGAAATGTGATTCAGGTTGCATCATGGTCAAAAATAGTTCCCATTTTGGTGTCCAATCATGATACCTGCAATTCAAATCATGGAACAGTAGTATTGATTGCAGAATCTATCATGACTAAGAGTGATTTTTGAGTGAAATTGATCAGGAAATGCAACCAAAAGTGTTTTGAAATATGATATAAAATATTGCATATTAGTTAATTGAGATGAAAATGATGTCATTGTCAGATATTAATGTTAAAGCTCTATTATGATTAGTGAAAATACTCTTAAATTTAAGAACTCTTGATGACCCTTCAGGTCATTTAAACTCAACTTTACCAAACCTAGACTATATTCTTCCTATGTTCGAGGTAAATAGTAATTACTTTAATGTGATGAAATATATGCAATTTGTTGTATACTTCATAGTTTATGGGGTCCCTATTCACTGATTCTATGTTTCTGTATTATTGATTTCACCTCAAACATAATTAAGCAAACTTTCCCCTATGAACTTTGATCATGCTTTGAAATTATTATGATTTTTGACTCCCAAAATCATGATGAAAAACTTTGATACAAGAGGCATTTCTCCTATTGGTTTATATGCCTCTTTGTAATTTTGATTGTGAATAATATGAACGAGATGGATCTCAATCTTGCCTTGTTATGCACTAATTCTGGGAGTGGCCAACTTGACTTCTTAATTTCCAAATATACCCTTACCTTGATCATAATACTAAAGGATTGCAATTATGACATAAATCTTAAAAATCATGAAACATGGTTTCTCTATGATATCATTGTCTTATGAAATGCAATTTGATAATCGATACTCTCCCTGTTTTGACAAGATTGATGGTACATGACTATGAGCACAAATGTACTAGACTAGGTAGCACTTTCATTTATAACTCCCTTAACATAGGTCACATATCTAGTATGATTGCCTCTAAATATTCACCTTGTTGATGATTTAGATTTTGAAATGGTAATCTGTCTATAATAGGCTAAATCTATGATGACATTGATATTCAATCTTAATATTGATCTATTGATGATTGTAAAATATGATGTTGTTGACTATAGCTTGTGATTAAGTTCCTAGACTAATACTCCCACATATACACTAGTTGGAGGGGATACAAGTCTTACAAGTGTGTGGCAAAAGTCAGCGGGGACGTGGCTCTAGTAGAGACAAATGCGGATGTGGCTAAATTAGGGGTAGGGCTGCTAAATATATAGTCTACATGGAAGATAGGGAGGAGAGTCAAATTGGGGGTGGAAGAGAGGCAAGAGGTAAACTTGGTGATGGGAAACTGGAGGTCTAACATTAGTATTCTCAGTGTGGTGGAGGTTGGAATCAACTTGCATTATAATGACATGCAAGGTTAAGTAAATCAAGCGGAAGTTGATCTTCAAGGAGGAACACACATTTACCATAAAGTCTTCGATGTAGATACATACTAGATGACAAACAATGATCCATAATCCTAGCATTGCCAAGAGCAAATCCCAAAACACTACTTCTGTTGATTCTAGTATAGAAGGTGATTGTAATAAAGGTACTTCTAGTTACCCATGTACCTTCAAGGAAGTTGTGGTGGATGGATGAGGATGCCTCATGAGAGGAGTTCATAGATGATATCAATTTACTAGATCTACAACCTGACTATGGCGAGCTTATCATTTAAAAAGGATGCCAAAGTTGTATGTAAGTCTTGATATAGAAGACTATTGCCTTGTAAATTCATAATTATCATAAAGTTGATTGCCAAGAGCTTTGGATATAAGACTATTGTAGGGAAATATGACATCAGATAGGCAGAGGAAACAAAAACTTTACAGACATATTTCCCATTAACTAGCACATCACGTTAATAACTATGCAATGGGAAGGATGGTTTAATAAAGATATTATTCGTCCTGGAGCAAGTCTAATGACAATCCTCATTGATGTAGATCTACACTCTATCTTGGATGGTGTCTGTGTAGCTTCTAGTTATACTGGACTCATTTGACTACTCATCCATGGACAATAGACTCGAATTTCATCATCTGTAGCATATCCTCCGGTCATGGACTGTTGGCTGACGTCATCCTCCTTAGAGACGGGCAAAGGCCACCTTGCATCTAGAGAAATCCACAGGGACCAACTAGAATTCATGTCGTCCTTCTATAATGGATAGGAAAGAGTTGTCCCTCCCATTGGTGTACTAGTCACCAACCCACTCTCCCACATCAATGATCCTCAATTGTTCTCTCCCTTGCTATCCCTCCCTAGTTAGGTAGGACTTCCTTGGGCTCTCTTGGTTACCACAACCAAAGAGGACAATAATTGTTTGAGCAACTAATTCTCAATTGTCTATGTTGTACTCTAGGAAGCCCCCAATACCCCTGTATTTATAGGAGGGGTTTGGGTATGGGTTCCCAGTCAATGCGGGAGTGGAAGGGACTAGAAGATCTTGAATTTTTGCAACCTGCAAACATCAAAACGGTCGTCTAGTGACCCAGACGGTTGTCTGGTCATGCAAGGTTGTTGTCTCATACTATGTGATGGTCATCTGGCAGTTTCCCAATTGCACACAAAATTGGAAATTTGATTCCAATTAATGTTAAACATTAATTCCTTACACCACAAGTATTATGCAATTGAAATGAGTTTGGGAAACTTCCAGAACATTCGTTCAGCCCTATCTAAGACTTCTCGCACATGTGAGATGTCCGTATAGCTCACCTAGACCTCGTCTAGTGAGACAGACTATAAAGAAGATAGATCACCTCTCTACTAATAAAAATGGTATGCAAAAGACCAATGAATAGCACCACAATTTAAAAAATTGACTATCTTCAATTTCAACATCTTTTTCACCCAATTAGGATTTACATGATACAACATATGGATCTTAAGAAAGAGGTAAACTAAACATCATCAATCTCTCTCCAAGAAATAACTTAAGGGTTAGGTCCAAGATGAAAAGATGAACTCCTTATCCCTAATCATCCATCATGATCCTATTGCGCACTCTAATCCTAAACCTGGTTGGGATCACTCAACAAGAGGAGAAATAAAGTATGTGTCAATTAAAGGAATAAGAACAATTATAAACCAAAAATGACATGATAAAGATTTACTAATGCTAAGAGGATAAAAAGTATGAGGCATGTAATGAATAAGAATTTTGCCATGATAAACAATAATAAAGTTGCATGCATGATAAACATTATGACTACAAAAACTAATATAGGATTGAGGCACCTACCTAACCTCAACCAATAGGTGAGGGAGAGTAACACATTCCCAAACACCTAAATATATATAAAAATGAGGAGAGTAATCACATTCCCCTGGGAAAAATCTCACATGCCCAACTATGAGTGGTTGTACACATGTACACTACATTAGTTATTTAGTCAATAATTCATCATGATGAGTAAATTAAATTGGAAGAGTGGAAATAAAACCAATATAGCAGTGGAGTTCAAAACCCATGAAGTAATTGAAGTAAAGGTGCCAAAAGAAGGCAATAAAAAGATTAAAGGCTAAGGCTATGCCTCATTAGAAATATTAGGGTTGGATATCAAAATGCCCAACTGATGGAACAAGTGTACACAATCATGCATGAATAGGGTTGCACATACACATACATAAATAGGATTGCACATACCTTAATGTGGAATCCTAATTATTTCTTTTACCAACTTGGTTGTATCCAAAACCTCTTTAACCTAAATTACAATATATATGTATGAATTAGGGTTTCATATATCATAAAGTGTAAGTAAACCCTAATTTTGGACCTTCAAGGAAAACCTTCAATTTAGGACTCAAAACCTAGACCAATCGACTCATTAGATTCTCTTAATTAATAAAACATATTTTATTACCCAATTTGGAGTTAAAACAAATTAGTTACAAATTTTAGGGATTTATATAATTAAAATAGTGTTTCTAATAAATATCAAAATTGGGATGCAAAATAAGACTTGAAAATCCTAAAATCAGATTCCTTATGAAAAATCATTTCCAATGACTATTTATGTGCATATTTCTCATAAGTCATTGGTTTTCTATGAATTATTAAATAACTGACCAATATGATCTCTAGAAAAAAAAACCATGTGGGTGAGAAATTACACAAAAAAGAAGAGAAAGGGAGTCTGGCCCTCACTGACCAGGCCCAATCCTGGGTGGCCAGGTCACGGTTTGCACTTATGTGGCTTCGGTCAGCACAAAGTAAAAACTGAGGGAAATGTTTTGCCCCCGCATGAGAAATGAAAGAAAAAAAGGTGAAGAGGAGGACAGAAGTGGGAAACCAACTCGGGGATTCTTCCCCTGGCTCCCATCATGCCATGGTTATGAAGCAGCTTGGCCAAGATTGGGCAAATCTACGATACTCAATAAAACGAGGAAATGAAGAGCGGAAAATGGAGAGTAGGAGGTGACGAACTCACCTAGCTCACTAATTCCTATGTTGGTGTCGTCGAAAGTTAGGGAGGGGAGTCACAAGTTCTAGGCAATAATTGGGATGGTGGTGGCTATGCGAGGATGATCTGAGCAAAATGAAGTGAGGAAATGGCTACTTGGGTAACGGCAAAGGCACTAGAACCGCTATTTATAGGTGGGGTGGTGACCCATGTCTTAAGCGAGTTGGTCGTGAGAGAACCATGAGTCTAATAGTGGGCATTTCATCAATCGGAGGAGTTAGTAGGTGAGTTATGGATCTAATTAAAAGGAGGAGAACAATAGACTCATGGGCATAGAGATCAAGTGGAATGTTGGCGTATTGGCCAATAAACCGATCGAGGAGCTAAACTAGTAAAAATGGTACTGAGTTACGAGTAATCAAAGCTAGGAGACGACTCCTAGACCCTTGGATCACGGATCGAACAGCTGGGATCACAGGCATCTACTGAATTAAAGAGGGTAACACACGACAAGTAAAAATAATGAAATGATAGGGTAAATGCTCGCATAAATGAAATCGATTACAAACCTTGGTCAAACTATAATCAAAATTGTTTAATTCCTTTGGGGGTTCAAACATTGACCAAATGACCTCAAATTTGGATCATAGGCTAATATTAATGTCTATAATAATGTTATACAATTAGATATTCGTTTTACACAAGCTTGACCCTGGATCACTATATTTTCCATTAATTTATGTATTAATTTATAAAAAGGGCAAGTTGAAAAGACTTTATAATTGAATCCTTGAGTGAAAATTTGAGATAGACAACATATATTACTTTCAAGAGTTATATCTGATCACATTATTCTCTTTTCGTGTTTTATTGCTGCATAGGAGGAGAGAGAAAGGAAAAATAGGTTTATTATTCACATTAACTAACTCAAAACAATATTATCTTTTATTCCTTTTCCCAAAAGTCCATAAGGACTCTGAAATAATATAATCTACTAAATATCTCTCATTAGCGGTCACTTTGCATTTTAGACTCTAATCAAAACACTAATTGAGGTATTTGTGCACAAACCCATTCATTGTAATAAATATGAATCAAATATAATTCAAAACACTAAATATTGCTCAATTTCAACATCGAGGAAAAAAAGGATAGAAAAGATAGGAAATTTTAGGAAAAAGCCCAAAAAGTATATGAAGGAAAGGAAAGATTGGAAAAGGGTTAAATTGCAAATGAACTCAAGTTTCGGTATGTTACATGAATTGACACGATCGGTTCCATAGGTTGAACTAGTTAGTTCACAAGGTAGAATTTAGCCAATTTGATTTCTGATCAGCCTGACAATCCAAACGGCCATCTCAACTCTTGATCTGGTCGTCTGGTACGGTCGATTGGCAGTACAAACATTGTATTCCGCTAATTTGATGCATGAATTGAGTACCTAACCACTTTAGTAATCAATCCAATCATCATTCAAGATTCAACTCCTCTTCTAGATGAGTTCCTATGGGTGTGACCCTATAGGTCCCGTATTACGTTGGCAATGAATATCCATAACAACTTATGACATCAAAAATTATGAGAGGTGCTTAGTCACACATCATTTCTACTCAAGTAAATGGAAAGTTGGAGAACAACTTCAACCTACAATCTGTGTATGGTGTTATAATGTTTGTATAGTTCCTTTATCATTCATACCTAGATTGAAATAGAGGCATGGAGCAGTCATCCTCATTATTATTCAATTTTGTTTCTTGAACTAGATTAGTTTGTCTGCAATAATGTAAGCTCAATATCACATATTGACTCACATGTGCATGCTTGCATTTCTCAATCTCTCTAATCAAGAGGCCTAGGATAGCATACTCTCTTATGAGGGAAAAATCCCATCTCTATCACTCACATTCGATCCCCATGTGCCATAGTCACCCAATCATCACCTTTATAACAACCCATGTTTTAGGACTGCGTTTGATGATGTCAAAGCGTGCCGAACGACATGTGATGAGTGTAGTGATTTTAGGACATTAGAACCACAACCACAACCATCACTATAAGATGTGATTTTGACTTACCTGCTTAAGGTTTCCATGTATCACTCTTATGGTGGGTTTGTCCGATACACTATTCTCTAACATGCATCTGTGTTCTTGGTTTCATATGAACATATCATGACTAATGAGATTCTATCATCAACCAATTCATATTATGATCTTATGTGTTATTGTTGTCCATTTACCTTCAACAATAACAACTGATCAGGGACATAACAAGAATGCATATACTCTTAACATATGTATGATATCTTTGTTCATCTCCTCAACCTGAAGACATGCACCATTGAGTAGTATTATTCTCTAAACATTTATTATGTCATTTCATTATCTCATAACTAATCAAACAAAATAAATTGGAAGCTTGTCTTTATTAATAATCAAATCATTTATATTTATGCCATTACAATAATCATATGATTGGCTCTCTAGGAATATACACCAATAGACTCCCAATTCCACTTAGAGACAATCACCCACTAATCATATCTTGAGTGACCTAGCATGACCATCATGCTTCTATTGTGAAAGTTCCTTATACAAGGGTGTAGGAAAATATGGTACAGAGTAGGCAGCGAAATTTAAATTTTTTATTGCCATATTCCCCATAAACAGTAGATTGTGTCCATAACTATAATGAAGGAAGGATGGTTTATGGGATATATCTGGTTCTGGAGAAAGTCTAGTGATAATCTCATCATTGTAGATATGCAACTCTGAATTCTAGTTGCATCGGGACTCGTCTAACTATTGTACCTCCTGATCTGCACCATAGACTACAACCACGAACGTCGTCTTCTTCAACAGCTCCTCTTGTCATGGACTACTAGTTGATGTTGTCCTCGAAGCAGAAAACAATGGCTTCCCACCACTATGGTAGTCCACACGGACCACCTAGAACTCCTATTGTCCTACTGGATCATACAGGAAGGAGTTGTCCCTCTCCATCAGGGTACTAGTCATCAACTTTCTCTCCCAAAATGACAACTCTTAGTTGTTCTCTCCCGTGACTATCCTTCCCTTCTTGGGTAGGGCTTGTCAGGGCTCTTGTGGTTACCACAACCAAAGAGGACAACAATTTTCATAGGAACTGATTCTCACTTGTCTATGTTGTAGTTGAACATTGGGAAGCCCCCAGTACCCCTCTATATATAGGAGGGGTTAGGTTCAGGGTTCCCAGTCCCCAACCAATGTGAGACTAAAGCGAGAGTGGAAAGGACAAGTACATCTTGAATTTTATAACATTTCTAGAAGTTTCACAACCTGCGTGCGATGAAACAGTCATCTTGCTAAGTGAGACAGCTGTCTCACTAAGCGAGATGGTGGTTTCACGCTTTCCCAGTTAGATATGAATTGGGAAATCATTTCCTAATTAATGTCATACATTAATTTACATGCACCCCAAGTATGTGCAATTGAAATGAGTTAGAGAAAACTCTAGAACTTTCATTCGTCCCAACCGGGCCATCTCACATAAGTGAGATTCCCATCTCACTCACCCAGATGGCCGTCTGGTGAGTTTGAGTCGAGCTGATTGGTTCAACAGCTTGAACCGGTCGATTCATAGGGCATAACTAAGACAATTCTATTTGTGAAATCTGCAACAACCCAAACGGTCATCTAAACACTTGAGATTCCCGTCTAGCTTCCAAAACGGCCATCTCACCCAATGAGATGGTCATTTGGTAGTTCAATCAGCCAATCTATCGATATGTTGTGTGAATTGAGTACATAAACACTTTAGTACTTAATTCAATTATCATTCAAGATCACACTCCTCTTCTAGATGAGTTCCTATGTGTGTGATGCTATAGGTCCCATTTCACATTGGTAGTGAATGTCCATAACAACTTATGACATCACAAGAAAAGAGTGGTGCCTAGTTGCACATCATTGCTACCCAAGTAAATGGAAAAGTTAGGAAACAACTTCAACCTACAATCTTTGTATGGTGTTACAGTGTTTGTATAGTTCCTTTGTCACTGATGTCTAGATTGAACTGGAGGCATGGAACAGTCACCCTCATTATTATTCAATCCTTTTCTTGATCTAAGGGCAGACTATCTGAGATATATGTAAGTTCAATATCACATATTGACTCACATGTACATGGACATGCTTTTCTCAGTCTCACTAATCAAGATCCCTAGGACATCACACTCTAGTAGGAGGGACAAATCCCATATCTATCACTCACAATCAATCCCCATGTTTCAAAGCCACCCAATCATCACTTTTATAACAACCCATGTTTTAGAACTTTGTTGGATGATGTCAAAGTGTACCCAACGACATGTGTTGAGTGTAATGATTTTAGGTCTAACAACCACAATCACTACCATCATGGTGAGTGCTGACTATGACTTCCAAGATGAAGGCTTCCATGTATCAGTCTTACAGTGGGTCTGTCTGATACACTGTTCTCTAACATGTATATGTGTGCTTGGTTTGATATAGCCATATCATGACTCATAAGATTGTGTCATCAACCAACCCACACTTTGATCTTATGTATTATTGTTGTCCATCAACCTTCCACAATAATAATCGATCAGGGACATAATGAGAATATATTTATGTACTCTTAACATATGTATGATCTAGTTTTGACAAGGCTAATACTTGAAGACATATGTCATTGAGTAATATAATTCTCTAGACATTTATAATGTTACATCATTATCTCATAACTGAATTAAACTAGATAAATTAGAAGCTTGTCTTTTATTAATAATCAAATTGTTTTTACATGTTATGCCATTACAATCATTACATGATTGGATTTTTTGGGTATATATAACCAACAGACTCCCACTTGCACTTAGAGCCAATCACCCATGAACCTTATTCTGAGTGACCTTACATGACCATCATTCTTCTGCTATGAAAGTACCTTTGTCAAGGGATCGGAAGCATTTCTCTCAATTGGAACTTTGCAAATCTTAACATCTCCTCACTATATGATTTATCATATTAGATGATACTGCCTTTGTATATGCTTTGAGCATTGATGCGATCTGGGTTCCTTAGCTTGCGCAATAGCTCCATTATTGTCACAATATAGCTTAATTGTGTCCTTGATGCTTGGAGCAACCCCAAGTTCGAAGATGAACTTCTTGATCCATATAACCACCTTTTCTACACTTGATGTGGCAATATACTCAGCCTCTGTTGTAGAATTGGCAACAATTCTTGCTTGGAACTCTTCCAGCTCACAACTCCATTGTTGAGGCAAAACATGAATCCCGATTGTGATTTGTAATCATCTTGATCAGTCTAGAACTTTGCATTAGTGTAACATTTTACAACCAACTCATCCTCTCCATCGTAGACCAAGAATTGATCCTTAGTCCTTCTCAAGTAAGGATGTACTTCATGACTATCTAGTGAGCATCATATGGATCTAACTAATATCTGCTCATCATTCTCAAGGCATATGAGATGTTTGGATGGGTGTGCAACATTGCATACATGATTGATCCAATTGTTGAGGCATATGGAATCTCACTCATGTGTTCCCTTTCTTCACAAGAAATGGGACATCGAGCTCTAGAGATGGGGACACCATGGTGCACATGCAGGTTTCCTCTCTTTGAGTTCTCCATGCTGAACCGCTTCAGCACTATATCAATGTATGTTCTTTGACTAGGTCTGAGAAGTCTTCTGGATCTATCTCTATAGATCTATTTTCCCAAGATGTAGGATGCTTCTCCCAAGTCTTTCATAGAGAATGTATTTACAAGCCATGCATTTACCTTTTATAAAGTAGGGATGTCATTCCCCATCAATAGTATGTCATCTACATACAACATGAGGAATGTCACTATTCTCCCACTAACCTTCTTGTACACACAAGGTTCATCTTCATTTTGAGCAAAGCCAAGCCCTTTGATTGTCTCATCAAAATGAAGATTCAAATTTTGAGATGCTTGCTTCAATCCATAGATTGACCTTTGTAGCTTACAGACTCTATTGGAAAACTTTGGATCTATAAACCTCTCAAGTTGTATCATATACGCATCCTCCATAAGATTCCCATTAAGGAATGTGGTTTTAACATCCATTTGCCAAATCTCATAGTCATGATAAGCCGCAATAGCAAGCATGATCTTGATGGATTTAACCATGGCCACTGGAGAAAATGTTTCATCATAGTCAACACCTTGAACTTGTCTGAAACCCTTTGCAACCAATCTGTCCTTATAGGTTTGTACCTTTCCATCCATGTCAGTCTTCTTCTTGAAGACCCACTTGAACCCTATGGGTTTTACCCCTTCAGGTGGATCCACCAAAGTCCATACTTTGTTGGTATACATGGAATCCATCTCAGATTTCATGGCCTCAAACCATTACTCAGACTTTGATCCCTCAATAGAATCTTTATAGGTAATTGGCTAACCATCTATGACCAATTCACTACCTTACTGAGTCATAAGATATCCATATCTCTTAGGTTCAAGGTGTGTCCTATTAGATCTTTTAGGTTCTCGTGTTACTTGAGGAATTTGATATTCCACAACATCTTATGAACCTCTTTGTTCCTCTAGTTCATCTATCAGCTCGATGTTTCCTTATTGGTCTCAAACCTCTTTGAGTTCCACTTTTCTCCCATTTATTCCTTTGGAAATGAAATCCATCTCAAGGAATATAGCATCCCTGGAAACAAACATTTTCTTGTCAGATTGGGAATAAAAGTAATATACTCTTGTTTCTTTAGGATATCCAACAAAATAACATTTATCGAATCTTCGAGCAAGCTTTTAAGGAAATATTTTCTTCACATAAGCTTCACAACTTCAAATCCTCATAAAAGACATATTGGGCACTTCCCATTCCATATCTCATATGGTGTCTTTTGAAACGATTTAGATGGTAATTGGTTTAGTGTAAATGTAGCGGTATGTAGAGCATACCCCCAGAAGGTAGTTGTAAGCTCAGATAAACTCATCATTGATTGCAACATATCCAGTTTTGTGTGATTCCTTCTTTCTAATACACTATTATGTTGAGGTGTTCTAGGTGGAGTCCACTGGGATACAATCGATGGGTTTTAAGTAGGTCCTCAAACTCCTGGTTTAAGTATTCTCCATCTCGGTCAGAACAAAGTGCCTTAATACTTTTACCATGTTGGTTCTATACTTCATTCATAAACTCCTTGAACTTTTAAAGAGCTTCTAACTTATGTTTCAATAAATAAACTTAGCCATACCTACTGAAGTCATCAATGAAGGTAATAAAGTACTTGAACCCACCTCTAGCATCTATTCTAAAAGGTCCACGTACAATATTATGTATGTGTCCTAATAGATCACTAGCCCTCTCATTGTTACCAGTGAAAGGGGTCTTAGCCATCTTGCCCAAAAAACAAGATTCACATGTATCTAATGATTAGAAATCAAAAGAGTCCAGATAACCATCTTTATGGAGTCTAGATATGGTATTCTCATTTATGTTCCCTAGACAACAACGCCAAAGGTATGTTTTGTTTCAGTCATTGAGTTTTTTCCTTTTGGTATTCACGTTATATACACCTACCTCTAGATCTATCAAGTATAGACAATAAGACATTGGGGCACTTCCATAAAAGATCCCATCTTTATTAATAGAACATCTTCCATTCTTTATAAGAAATTCAAATCCTTTCTTGTCTAAACAAGATACAGATTTGATGTTCCTATTAGTGGAAAGTGTGTAATAGTTGTTCTCTAACTCTATTACAAGCCCACTTGGAAGAGTTAACTCATAGGTTTCAACTATACTGGCCACAATTCTTGCGTCATTAGCAACATGCAGTTCAACCTCACCTTTCTCTAAAGGTCTACTTCTTTTTTATTCCTGACATTTGAGCAAATGTGTAATGCACATATGATATCAAGGACCCACGATGAAGAAGTAGTGAAGTTGATCTTAATAATGTATACCCTCAAAGTAGAGATCTCTATCCATTGCTTCACCTTCCTGGGTTCCCTTATCCTTCTCCTTACTTTGAGTGCAGAAGATTTGAACGTTAGCTTAGCCAAAAAATTGTTTTTGGCTTCGCCTTTGTCCTTAAACTCAACTCCTCGATCACCATCATGGATTTGTCCATCTCCATTTGTACTTCAATGTTTATCAAGATGTAAAACAACTCTGACAGCAGTCAAGTCATGTTGCGTAAGTGATAACACTCAATGAACTGGCTATATGATTTAGGCAATGATTGCAAAATCATATCCGTGGCCAACACTTGACCCAAAGGATATCCCAGTTTCTCAAGATGCTCCATATGCCTAATCATATTAAGCACATGAGGCTCTATTGGATCTCCCTCTATCAGTTTGCACTCAAATAGAACCTTAGAGACATTTTACCTTTCATGCTTATCATGTTGTTTATGCAACTCATAGTTCATACAACCCAGCATAAGGTTCTTGATGATCACAAGATCATTGACATGCTTCAAATAAGCATCTATGTCAATCTTACGTGAATTTAGAGTGGATACTGGCTCTGGTATTTTAGGATCATGCAGAACACTTCTCAAGGTCCTAAACCAATTATGGAAATATATCTCATTTAAGTTGTCCAAAATTGATTATTTGTTTGCAATTTGATTCTACAAGAGATAAATTCTGAATTTGTCAAAAACCCTTTTGATTTTTTTTGAAAATGTTGATGGTATAATTAGGTCTTTAATTATTATTTCTCCCACTATTTTATTCAAATTGATAGCCCCCAATATCAATTTGGAATATTTCATCATACAATATTCTAGTGGGCTAGATTCAAGATGATTCAATTGTGGCCCGATCAACACCACAAACACAGTCAACCATAAAGGTAGATAACTCATGCCAATTACATCGTATGCAATTATGGATAGATGATATGCACAACCCCTTTCCATCATCATGCACATTCCTCTGGGCTCAGACGCTCTGAGAATCACTAGTCAAGCCTGACCCAAAAGACGACATGATAATATGCACCCACAGAGGCATAACCTACATCATTACCATCACACTTCTACGAGATAGACGGCGCACCCCGCGGAGGCGGAACCTATGCTTAGTCGATCAAGCTTTTCATGTGTGCTACTTATTGAAATCATCCAAGACTTGATAATTTAATTGAGGGAGTTTTATAAGTATATACATATACTTTATCCAATCACCACATATATAGTATGTATCATATACATGCTATATCCCACAACAAAAACATGCAATAAATGAAAGCGATGGTTATGCCTAGTCCTATTGTAATCCCTTAGAGCCACAAGGGATTACGTCATCTAGGTCTACATCACATGCAAAAACCTATTGTTCATGAAGATATATGCTTAACAATCTAGGTTGATTGTTTCAACCTTTGAACCGATCGGCTCGCCTCCTAGTCGGTTGTTAAATCGTCTCATTGGTTGTCTGGTCCTTCTACCCACCATTGGCTGGCTCTTCCATCTGATTGGTTGGGCCCACTAAGAGATCAGTCCAACTTGTCCACCATGTCCTCCAAGGTCCTTTAGTTGGTCAACTCATCTTCAAGACGCCTTCATCTTCATCATAACAGGAAAGTAAACTATCCTACTTTTATATGATTATAGGGAAACCTCGAGTTACATTTGAGGGGAGCAAAGGTAGAAGAGAATTACTTTAAATAGGAAAGAAGAAATAGAGGCTCGGTACGTAGACTAAGATAAATGGATAAACCAACCACATACAACTTGAAAACTACTAGAGGGGGGGTGAATAGAGTTTTATAGTGATTTTAATAATTATTTAACTCAAACAACCAAAATTGAGATTAGAAGAAGGAGACAGGCGTTTAGAGTGGTTCCAACTATAGAAAATACTATAGTTGTCAGTCCACTACCCGGTTGCTTACCCAACCGGGATTTGAAAGTATTTATTTTATTACCTCTCGAGGATTTATACAAAATACAATACTTTCAACCACACCCTTTGAACAGCCTTCACTTGAAGTAGGTGCACCAACCCTGAGGTAGCCTTCTTGAAGTAACTCCAAGCTCCCCCTTGAAGTAGCCTTCCTCTCTAGAAGTAACCTCCCGTTGCACCAGCCTTCTGAAGTAGCTCAAAGTCTCCTTCTTTGCCAAGAAGATCTTCACCCTCTCCAATCCGCAGCCTCCAACCTAGGAGTAGCAAGGAGAGTACAAACAGTAATAGGGAATAAGAAAGAAAAAGGAAATTACAACTTATCCTTTAAAGCCCAAGGCTTGATATGCCTAGATCAAGCGTATAGATCTCCTAACCAAATGTGTGAACTTGTGATTGTTGTGGGTAGGAGATTCTAGCCTATAGGACACGAATTTGAGCTAAGGAGAAAGTAGGCCAATGATCACAATGCTCAATTTGCTTGCAACAGATTGCTCAAGTATGCTCAAGTATTTCTCAAGTGTAACAAGTGTAAAACAAGTATATTTAGGTGTCCTATGGCTTGTCCTATTTATAGGAATGGCCTAAGGAAGCTTAAGGACATTCTAGACAACTTCTAGGGGTTTCTAAGTGCTTAACTAGCCGTTAGGTACAAAGTTGTTGCTTTAACAACGGCTAATTAATTAATTCTGCAGTTGCTGTCAGAGACCATCTCGGTCGACAAATGGTCGACCGAGATACCTACTCGGTCGAACTTTTGTCGACCGACAGGCTCTTTGGAACAAGTGATTTGCAACGTCTTTCATCAACTGCCAACTAACTTTTCTGTTGTGTCTAACGGCTACTTTGGATCTTTCTCGGTCGAGAAGATTGTCGACCGAGAGTGTCTCGGTCGAGGAGTTTTTCGACCGAGATTGATCCTGTTTCAAGGTTTCAATTTAGGCACTAATTATGTGTGTAAGTGTGCATAAATAATCCTATTTGAATGGGATGACTTGTCTAACTGTGGTGTTTAGCTAGGGAGAATCTAACGCTTGATTTACATGCAATTCTAAGTACTTGTACATTACATTTTTGTACAAGTTTTTACAACAGTGATTACATTGCATGAAATTATAAATATGTAAGCTTGTAGATTTTCCCTTGTTGCTTTGTCATCCTGCACACTCAAGTAGCACGTTAGATTAATAAGAATGAAATGTTTGTCATAATCAAAACAAAGGGATTTATAGATGTCCATTTAGCCAACAATCTCCCCCTTTTTGAAGATGACAAACATTTCCAAAATATAAATAAAGGAAATATAAAACATATGAGTTTCATACCTTTAGATTACCTTTTGTAGCTTTTTCTCTTGTGTATAAAATGTGTGCTTATTATTCCCCATGAATTATGGAACATGAAATCCAGATCATTTGGGAATATAGCAACTTTCAATGTAAAGCCAAGAGTTTATTTATGAAACTCATTAATTGAGTTTTACATAATTTCTAAATTTTAGTTTTATATTTATCTCTCCCCCTTTGTCATTTCAAAAAGATAACCGTTAAGAATAAAAACTCCCCCTTAAGTAGATATCCCATCAAATCTAATGAAAAAGATGTCCATTTAAAAGCCAAAAATGTAAATAAGAGTTTTTATTTAAGTAGCACAAATATCAAAGAAAACATCCTCCAAAGGAGTGATAAGCAATTGCTTCCTAATGTTGTTAAATTGATCTAGTGGAAGCGGTTTTGTAAAAATATCAGCCAATTGATCTTCCGTATCAACATGATGAAGGGAAACATGATTTTTGGAGATGTGATCCCTTAAAAAATGATGACGGATTTCAATATGTTTAGCTCGGCTGTGTAAAATAGGATTGTGTGCTAAGTTTATGGCACTTGTGTTGTCACAAAAAATAGGCGTAGATGAAAAATTAAAACCATAATCGCTTAACACTTGTTGCATATAAAGCACTTGAGCAAAACACGATCCAGCTGCCATATATTCAGCTTCCGTTGTAGATAGGGCAACCGTATTTTGTTTCTTGCTAAACCGAGATACTAAAGCTCTCCCTAATAAGAAACAACCACCACTAGTACTCTTGCGATCAAGTCGACAACCAGCATAATCCGCATCAGTATAAGCTTTGAAATCCAAAGATTGTCCTTTGGGATACCATAAACCAAAGCAAGTAGTACCGGCTAGGTAACGAAGAATTCGTTTAACTGCTAGAAAATGAGAATGCATAGGTTGTGATTGAAATCGAGCACAAAGACCAACAGAAAACATAATGTCCGGTCTAGAAGCTGTTAAGTAAAGCAAACTACCAATCATGGCTCTATATAAGGAATCATCAATAGGTTCCCCATTTTCATCCTTATCAATTTTGACAGAAGTAGCCATAGGATTAGTAGCATGTTTGCATTGATCCATCCCAAAACGTTTTAAGAGTTCTTTAGTATATTTTTCTTGGCTTATGAATATTCCGGAAGATGATTGCTTAATTTGAAAACCAAGAAAGAAAGTTAGTTCACCCATGAGGCTCATTTCAAATTCTTTTTGCATAATATCACTAAATTGTGTGCACAATGAATCATTTGAAGCTCCAAAAATAATGTCATCAACATATATTTTCACAACTAGGAAATCAGATGTATATGTTTTGAAAAATAAAGTAGAATCTGAATTTCCAATAGAAAAACCATTATCAAAAAGATATGTTTTGAGCCTTTCATACTAATTTCTAGGTGCTTGTTTTAAACCATAAAGTGCTTTCTTAAGTTTATAAACATAGTCACCTTTTTCTGGAATTTCAAAACCAGGTGGTTGGGCAACATAAACTTCTTCTTGAATGATGCCATTTAGAAAAGCACTTTTGACATCCATTTGATAGAGTTTGATGTTTTTATGGGCAGCAATAGCTAGTAACATTCTAATGGCTTCAAGTCTAGCTACGGGTGCATATGTTTCATCAAAATCTATTCCTTCTTGTTGATTATATCCTTGTGCTACTAACCGAGCTTTATTCCTTATTACTTCTCCTGACTCATTTAGCTTGTTCCTAAAAACCCATTTAGTTCCTATTATGGTTTTATCTTGTGGTTTAGGAACTAAATCCCATACATCATTTTTAGTGAATTGATTTAATTCTTCTTGCATGGCTATTATCCAATAGTCATCTTTAAGAGCTTCAGATATCTTTTTAGGTTCAATGATAGAAACAAAAGCCATGTTTGCAATATCTTTAAAGGAAGAACGAGTTTTGACTTTATCATTAGGATCTCCAATAATTAATTCTTGAGGATGATCTTTAATAAGTCTAGGTGTAGGTTGTGATTCAGTTTGGTGATTATTTGTAGCACCTTTCTCACTATCGTTTGGTATGTTTAAATTTTCTAATTGATTAGTGAGATCTATGATTTCTAGATTTTCAGATGGGGATTCTTCATGAAAAGAAACATGAATAGATTCCTCAACTTTTCTAGATATAGTGTTATATACTCTAAAGGCTTTGCTAGAAGTAGAATATCCCAAAAAGAATGCTTTGTGTGATTTTGAGTCAAACTTATCTTTATCGTCTTTGGTATTTAAGATATAACATGTGGAGCCAAAGGTATGAAAATAGTCAACTCTAGGTTTCTTAGAATGTATTAGTTCATATGGGGATTTCTTTAAATGAGAGTGAACAGTTACTCTATTTAGCACATAGCATGCAGTGTTTACAGCTTCAGCCCAAAAGGTTTTGGGTGTGTTATGTTCAAGCATCATAGTTCTAGCCATTTCTTGTAGTGATCGATTTTTCCTTTCAACTATACCATTTTGCTGTGGGGTGCGTGGAGCAGAAAACTTATGAGTGTATCCTTGATATGTACAAAACTCTTCAAATGTATGATTTTCAAATTCCCCACCATGATCACTTCTAATAGTACATATTTTATTTTGTAAGAGATTTTCAATCTTGGAACAAAATTGCATAAAAACATGAATAGTATCATCTTTAGTTGCAATAAAATGTACCCATGTATATCTACTATAATCATCAACAATAACAAAACAGTATCTCTTACCACCGATTGATTGTGTCCTCATTGGTCCAAATAAATCCATATGAATTAATTCTAATGATCTACTGGTGCTAAGTACATGTTTTGATTTGAAAGATGTTTTAGTTTGCTTTCCCATTGTGCATGGTTCACAGTTTTCCACTTGATCAAAAGACAAAGTAGGTAATCCACGAACAAGATCATATTTCACTAATTTTTTAATAACATGTGAACTAGCATGTCCCAGCTTTTTATGCCATAGTTGTAAGGTATTTTCATTTGCAAGCAAGCATTTTCCTACTACTGATTTCATAGAGTTAGGTTTAAGAATATAAAGATTTCCAACTCTATTTCCTTCATAAACAACATTTGTGGTGTTTTCTATCAATAACTTGCAGCAGGTTTTGTTAAATAACACATCATAACCACTATCACATAATTGACTTACACTTATCAAATTATGATGCAAACCATCAACAAGTAGAACATTCTTAATTTCTAGGTTTGTTCCAACATTACCTATTCCAACGATTTTGCCCTTACCATTGTCTCCAAAGGTGACCGTTCCACTTTTCTTTTCTTCAAAAGTTTGAAATGCATCCTTGTTCCCGGTCATATGTTTGGAGCATCCACTGTCAACTACCCATTCCTGCATTAAAATGTAGATTTTGGTACCCATGTGATGGTCCGATATGGTTAGAAACTTTTTAAGTACATACTTGTATAAAAGTTCTGATACAGAAAACCAGTCGGTCGACAATTGTTCGACCGATATCTGTCTCGGTCGACAAATTGTCGATCGAGAAGGTTACTGTATTACAAGCAAAGAAACGCAGAAATTTGCTCGGTTGACCAATTTTCGACCGAAATAGGTGCTGTAAATTTTGATTTGTTAAAGACATCCAGTCGGTCGACAATACTTCGACCGATCCAAAGCTCGGTCGACAATACTTCGACCGACAAGGTTTCTATTTCAGAACAATAATGCAGAAAAATAATAACAATATGCATGACACCTTTTAGTTGAGATAAGACAATATAAATAGCAAAATAAAGCATTTGGTCATATCTCAACTACATTCCACTCTACTAAGTTTGGGGTTTTGGGATCCAAACTAAGTCGGACTCCTTAGTCTTGTAGGGGCATGAAAAGGAATAGTGTCCAAGACGTAAGCAGAAATGGCAAGTAATAGAATCAACTTCATTTCTCTTTCTAGCCATTGTGTTCTTAGGTACAAACCTAGTTTGAGTTCTTTTGGGTTGATTTTTCTTTGGAGCATATCCCAAACCTTTTCTTCCATTGAAAACAGTGCCAACTCTTAGTATGTTATCAAGTATATCTTTTCTTCTTAACTCATAAAGTTCTCTTTGCAACATAGCAATGTCATTCATTTTCTTGTGTAGATCTTTTCTTGCTTGATCTAAATCATAAAACAATGAGTCCTTTTCCTTTACAAGATTATCATAGTCCGAATGGTTACACAAAATAGGCTGAGTTTGAAAATCTTGTAGTTTAGCTAATAATTCAGTCTTTTCTTTAGAAAGAAGATCAACATTTGTTTCTAAAGTGAGTAGCTTTCTAGTACAATCATCTAAAGATGTTTTTAAAGATAAATTCTCAAGATCAGTATTGTTCTTTTTAGAAGAAAGTTTATCTAATTTGGCAATGAGCTCATCATTCGATTTTATAGCCTTCTTTAGTTTCTTCTTGGCATCAATATATTTATCATGAGTTTCTTGTAAATTAGTAACTAACTCTTCTTTAGGAAGATCAATTAGGCTTACTTCTTGAGAGTCTTCATTTTCTTCTCTTGCCATTAGACATTCCACCTCTTCTCCACTTTCACTCTCACTTGACTCATCCCATGCTGCTTTATAGGCTTTTTCTCCTTTCTTCTTGTGTGAGCTTTTCTTTCCCTTCTTTGCTTTGGGACATTCATTTTTGAAATGCCCTTTCTTCCCACATTCAAAGCATCTGGGAGGGGTAGAAGAACTAGAAATTTTGTTAGATTTAAACCTTTTGTATTTCTTACCGTTGACGATCAAGGCTTCTTCTCCTTCTTCTTCGCTTGACTCCTCACTTTCTTGTGTGATGACTTTTGAAGCTTTGAGAGCCACATCCTTCTTCTTCCCACCTTGACGTTCACGTTCTCTTCTTTCTTCCTCTTCTAGATCTGCTTCATGAGCTTCTAAATTGCCGATGAGTTGCTCCATTTTGAGTCGAGTGAGGTCGTTTGCTTCTTCAATGGCTGTCACCTTTGGCTTGTATTTTGGAGGAAGTGATCGAAGGATTTTTTATACCTGATCTTCCTCAAGGACAGGTTTTCCTAGGGAACTTAAACCATTAACAATGGTAGAGAATTTTGAAAACATTTCACTAATAGATTCATTAGGATCCATACGAAAATGTTCAAGCTTCGTTTTAAGCAAGCTAATTTTGGAATTTTTGACTTGGACTGTACCCTCATAGGTTATGGACAGTCTATGCCAAATATCATAAGATGTATCACAATTTGATATTCTATTAAATTCTCCTACCAAAATAGAACAATATAAGATACTTACAGCTTTTGCATTCATTTGGGCCAGCTTTACCGTGTTTGCATCCCATTCCGCAAATTCATTTTGAGGAAGCATATATGGAGTAGACACCATTCTCCATAGATCCCAGTTGATTCCTTGGAAGTAGAATTGCATCCTTCTCTTCCAATATTGGTAGTTTGTTCCATCAAACGCTGGAGGCCTAGCAACAAGTGTCCCTTCAATGTTGAGGTTGTTGAGCACTCCATCACCCATTTCTTCAAGACCTTGTTAGGGTTCCTTGAAGCCTTGCTCTGATACCAACTGAAAACTACTAGAGGGGGGGTGAATAGAGTTTTATAGTGATTTTAATAATTATTTAACTCAAACAACCAAAATTGAGATTAGAAGAAGGAGACAGGCGTTTAGAGTGGTTCCAACTATAGCAAATACTATAGTTGTCAGTTCACTACCCGGTTGCTTACCCAACCGGTATTTGAAAGTATTTATTTTATTACCTCTCGAGGATTTATACAAAATACAATACTTTCAACCACACCCTTTGAACAGCCTTCACTTGAAGTAGGTGCACCAACCCTGAGGTAGCCTTCTTGAAGTAACTCCAAGCTCCCCCTTGAAGTAGCCTTCCTCTCTAGAAGTAACCTCCCGTTGCACTAGCCTTCTGAAGTAGCTCAAAGTCTCCTTCTTTGCCAAGAATATCTTCACCCTCTCCAATCCGCAGCCTCCAACCTAGGAGTAGCAAGGAGAGTACAAACAGTAATAGGGAATAAGAAAGAAAAAGGAAATTACAACTTATCCTTTAAAGCCCAAGGCTTGATATGCCTAGATCAAGCGTATAGATCTCCTAACCAAATGTGTGAACTTGTGATTGCTGTGGGTAGGAGATTCTAGCCTATAGGACACGAATTTGAGCTAAGGAGAAAGTAGGCCAATGATCACAATGCTCAATTTGCTTGCAACAGATTGCTCAAGTATGCTCAAGTATTTCTCAAGTGTAACAAGTGTAAAACAAGTATATTTAGGTGTCCTATGGCTTGTCCTATTTATAGGAATGGCCTAAGGAAGCTTAAGGACATTCTAGACAACTTCTAGGGGTTTCTAAGTGCTTAACTAGACGTTAGGTACAAAGTTATTGCTTTAATAACGGCTAATTTATTAATTCTGCAGTTGCTGTCAGAGACCATCTCGGTCGACAAATGGTCGACCGAGATACCTACTCGGTCGAACTTTTGTCAACCGACAGGCTCTCTGGAACAAGTGATTTGCAACGTCTTTCATCAACTGCCAACTAACTTTTATGTTGTGTCTAACGGCTACTTTGGATCTTTCTCGGTCGAGAAGATTGTCGACCGAGAGTGTCTCGGTCGAGGAGTTTGTCGACCGAGATTGATCCTGTTTCAAGGTTTCAATTTAGGCACTAATTATGTGTGTAAGTGTGCATAAATAATCCTATTTGAATGGGATGACTTGTCTAACTGTGGTGTTTAGCTAGGGAGAATCTAACGCTTGATTTACATGCAATTCTAAGTACTTGTACATTACATTTTTGTACAAGTTTTTACAACAGTGATTACATTGCATGAAATTATAAATATGTAAGCTTGTAGATTTTCCCTTGTTGCTTTGTCATCCTGCACACTCAAGTAGCACGTTAGATTAATAAGAATGAAATGTTTGTCATAATCAAAACAAAGGGATTTATAGATGTCCATTTAGCCAACACAACCATGCACAGATAGGGTTTATTGACCATAACCATTCTACACATCCACCGTCAAAACCATTTTAGGGTGACGCGTGTAAATTGCACACACACACACACACACACACACACACACACACATATATATATATATATAAGTTTGGGATTATCATGGTGTTTGGATTTGATGAGATATTATTCGCATTGCATGTAATAATAGAATGACAAAACCAAAAAATGATCATATCGATTATCCTGTGATATAGTAAATTGATATTGGCTCTGATACCACTATAGGGAAATATCGTACAGAGCAACAAGTAGAATTTAAAATTATTACCATATTCCCCACATATAGTATATCATGTCAATTAATGCAGGAAGGATGGTTTACGGGATATACCTGGTCCTGGAGCAAGTCTAGTGACAATCCTCTTTATTGTAAATGTGCAACTCTGAATCTTAGTTGCAATGGGACTTGTCTAAATTTTGCACCATCTAATCTGCACCACAGACTGTAGCCACAAACATCATCTTCTTCAGCAGCTCCTCTTATCATGGACTACTGGTTGACGTTGTCCTCCAAGTGGCAAACAACGGCTTCCCGCCTCTATGATAGTCCACACAGACTGTCTAGAACTACTATCGTCCTGCTGGACTACACCGGAATGAGTTGTCCCTCTCTGACGGTGTACTAGTCACTGGCTTGCTATCCCACAATGACAGCTCTCAGTTGTTCTCTCCCGTGTCTATCCCTCCCTTGTTGGGTAGTACTTGTCGGGGCTCTTGTGGTTACCACAACTAAAGAGGACAACAATTGTCAGAGTAACTGATTCTCAGTTGTCTGTGTTGTAGTTGTACTTTGGGAAGCCCCCAATACCCCTCTATGTATAGGAGGGGTTAGGGCCAGGGTTCCCAGTCCCCAACCAATGTGGGACTAAAGAGGGAGTGGAAAGGATAAGTAGATATTGAATTTTCACAACTTTTCTTGAAGTTTCACAACTTGTGTGTGATGAAACGGTCATCTCTCTAAGTGAGACAGTCATCTCGCACGGGAAATGGTCATTTCGCTAAGCGAAATAGTTCTTTGTGATGCGAGACAGTCGTCTAGCTAAGTGAGATAGTTGTTTCACAGTTTCCCAGTCATATATGAATCGGCAAATTGTTTCCTAATTAATGTCATACATTAATTTACTTGCACCCTACAAGTTTGGGAAAACTCTAAAACTTTAATTTGTCCCAAATGGGCTGTATCGCACAAGTGAGACACCCATCTCACTCACCTAGATTGTCGTCTGGTGAGTTTGAGTCGAGTCAATCAGTTCAACAGCTTGAATCGGTCAGTTCAAAGGGCAGAACTAAGACAATTCAATTTTTGATCTGTCTGACAACCCAAACGGTTGTCTCAACACTTGAGACGTCTGTATGGATGTCCAAACGGTAGTCTCACCCAGTGAGATGGTTGTTTGGCAATTCAGTCAGCCAATCTATCGATCTATTGTGTGAATTGAGTACCTAAACACTTTAGCACTTAATTCAATTATCATTCAAGATCAAACTTCTCTTCTAGATGAGTTCCTATGTGTGTGACCCTATAGGTCCTATATCACATAGGCAGTGAATGTCCATAACAACTTATGACATCATAAGCAAAGAGTGGTGCCTAGTCCCACATCATTGCTACCCAAGTAAATTGATAAGTTGGGGAACAACTTCAACCTACAATCTATGTATGGTGTTACAATGTTTGTAAAGTTCTTTGTAATTGATGTCCATTTGAACTAGAGGCATGGAGAAGTCACCCTCATTATTAAATCCTTTTCTTGAACCAAGAGCAAACTATCTGAGATATATGTAAGTTCTATCACATATTGACTCACATGTTCATGGTCATGCTTTTCTCAGTCTCACTAATTAAGATGCCTAGGACATGACACTCTAGTAGGAGAGACCAATCCCATATCTATCACTCATAGTCAATCCCCATGTGTCAAAGACACCCAATCATCACTGTTATAACAACCCATGTTTCAGGACTTCATTGTATGATGTCAAAGTGTACCCAACGACTTGTGTTGAGTGCAGTGATTTCAGGTCTAACAACCACAACCACCACTATCACTGTGACAACTGACTATGACTTCCATGATGATGTCTTACATATGTCAGTCTCATGGTGGGTCTGTATGATGCACTGTTCTCTAATATGTATATGTGTGCTTGGTTGGATATAGCCATATCATGACTCACAAGATTGTGTCATCAACCAACCCACACTTTGATCTTATGTATTACTGTTGTTCATCAACCTTCCACAATAATAACCAATCAGGGACATAACGAGAGTATACTTATGTACTCTTAACATCCATATGATCTCGTTTCAATAAGGCTAATATTTGAAGACATATGTCATTGAGTAATATAATTATATAGACATTTATAATGTTACATCATTATCTCTTAATTGAATTAAATAGTATAAATTGGAATCTTTCCATTTATTAATTATCAAATCATTTTTGCATGATATGTCATTACAATCATCACATGATTGGCTCTTTGGGTATACATAACCAACAAAGGGGTTAACAATGTTTATCTCAGTTGAACTATGCAAATCTTTACATCTACTTGTTGTACGATCTCTCATATGAGATGGACACGCCTTTGTATATGCTTAGAATGCTGATGCGATATAGGTGACTTAGCTTGTACAATAGCTCCATTGTTGTCACAATAAAGCTAGAGTGTGTTGTTGATGCTCGGAATGACTCCAAGGTCAAATATGAACTTCTTGATCCATACAAATTCCTTACTGTATTCGATGCTGCGATATACTTGGCCTTTGTAGTAGAATTGGCAATTTTCTCTTTCTTGGAACTCTTCCAACTCACAACTCCATTGTTTAGGCAAAACATAAATCATGATTATAATTTCTAATCATCTTTTTCAGTCTAAAATTTTGCATTGATGTGACCTTTTACCACCAATTCTTCCTCTCTGTCATAGACCAAGAATTGATCCTTAGTCCTTCTCAAGTACTTGAGGATGTTCTTCATGGTTGTCTAGTGAGCACCACTTACGTCTGACTGATATCTGCTCGTCATGCTCAAGGCATACGAGACGTCTGGACGAGTACACAACATGGCATACATGATGGATCCAATTATGGACGCATATGGAATCATACTCATGCGCTCCCTTTCTTAAAAAAAATTGAGACATTGAACTTTAGATATGGTAATTCCATGTAGCATGGGCAGGTTTCCTCTCTTTGAGTTCTCCATGCTAAACTGATTCAGCACTTTGTCAATGTATGTGCTCTGAATGAGTCCAAGAAGCCTTCTTGATATGTCTCTATAGATCTTTATCTCGAGGATGTAGGATGCTTCTCCCAAGTCTTTCATAGAGAATGTATTTCCAAGACAATTCTTCCCCTTTCATAAAATAGGGATGTCATTCCTCATCAATAGTATGTCATCCACATAGAATATGAGACATGTCACTATGCGCCCACTAACCTTCTTGTACACACAAGGTTCATCTTCATTTTGAATAAATCCAAACTCTTTGATTGTCCCATCAAAATGAAGATTCCAGCTCTGAGATGCTTACTTCATCCATAGATTGACCTTTTTCGCTCATAGAATTTATTTGCATCCTTTGGATTAATAAAACCCTTTGGTTGTGTCATATACACATACTCAAGAAGATTCTTATTAAGGAATGTGGTTTTAACATCCATCTGTCAAATGTCTATAACATACTGAAATTCAAGGTCTTCCCTGCAATTTACCCACTTTTGAGCTTTTCTTTGCTTTCTAGTCCATTTGGACCTTTTTCATAAACTTCCCTTGTTTTATATTCTTTTTGGACCCCTTGTGCAATTTGAGCACAATTCAATGTTTAAAATTATCTTTTTCCCTCATTTATGATAATGAAGGGGTGTTTGCACAAATAACCCAATTAAGGAGATAAGTGAGGGTTAATAATGTAATTTGGTCATTACGGATGGATATAAGTAGATAATATTAATTTGGAGCTTTTTGGATAAATATATTAGTAACAATGTGCATTTGAATTAATTATGAGTATATTAACCTCTTTATTTTCTCTCTCCTCTTAAGTGGATAAAATATGTGATTGGGATAATATGGAGAGTTATTTCTCTTGAAATAATTAGGAGATGATTGCCTCGAAATATTACTCCCATATTTCAATTAATTAGTTTTCCATATTATTTCACCTCTTTTAATATATTAATACATGTAATAATGGACAACATATGAGTTATGAGCCTTAGTGAGCTTAAATATGAAATCTAATTGCATAGCAATGTTCTACACATTAATATGAGCATGTGGTTAAAATTTGGTGCCTTTTGGACTTCGCTTGACCTTTCAAATCCATTTTATGATCTTTTAATAAAGTATAACTTTGGGATTTAATCGATTTCATTTAAATGACTTTGTAACGATATGATTTGGCTTCAATGCTTCTGTCACGCGCCCCCTTTCACCTGCGAGCCATCTGACGGCCTAGATTTGATCATCTGATCTCCGCCGTGATCAGACGACGCGAAACTCATCTTCAACCTCCGTCGCTTCGCGAGCCACTGAGCAGTCCTGACTGTCAAACTCTCACGTGATCGTTCTCCCTCTCCTCTCCATTGTTTCTTGCGATTCCTGTCCCTTTGGATTCGTCTTGACGAGTCGGTTCCAACAAGCCATAGCTTGCTGCCTACGTCTCTCTAAGTGTGAAACGCCTATTAGGGCTTTTCCCCTCCTCTCCACCAACAAGTTGCAGAGGGAGCCGCAGCTCCTCTCCCACCTATAAAAGGACTCACAGAGCACCATCACACCGCTGAAAACTCACCCCTATCTCCAATTTCTTCTCATTTGCCATGGAGCTCACCGACCTACTCCATCTTCTTTTCCGACGACCTCAACTGAGGGTTGGCACCTCCGACCACCTCGGGCCAATTGGACTCTAGGTGAGCAACTCTGACACCCGCTCTTCCCCTCTCTACTCTATTTTTGGCTCGAGCAGCCCCCTATCGCCGGGTCCTATAGATTGGGTTCACCTCCTTGCCGGTGCCTAGCATTTCTCCCCCTTGGGTGCTCCTCCACCGTAGAAAGACCTGGATCAGGATCATCTCGACTTCATGAGTGCATTGACGGCCTCGAAAGGTAGCTTCTTCTTTGTTTTCCTTGGTTTCTCGTTCAATCTTTCATTCCCCTATTTCCGGCCATCTTGGGCCTCCTTCCTTTGCGCCTATGCACGCCTCTGTGCATTTCTGAGCTCCCTGTGACTGCGAGACGTTGGGGAACAACTTCCCGGTCTCAGCTTGGGACACCCCACAGTGAAGTGGTCTGGAGCAATGGAGCCTAAGCTCCAGGTTGCTCCCTCGCCATGGCTGCGGGCTGGAGCATACCTGGTCCGGCAATGACCAAGGTGCCCACTCCCTTGCAAACGGAGGATTTAATCCCCAGGGGTAGTACAGACTTTTCACAAAAGGCTTTGGTTACTCACTGGAGGTCATTGCGAGGTTCAAATGACCACTTTACCCTCACAGGGTCAGTTGATGGTTTTACCCGACCATGGGTATTTTAGTAATTGCCTCTTGAGATTTGGTTCTCGTTTTGCAAGGTGTGTTACATATTGAATGACCATACTGCCCTCGCTACTTAATTAATTTGATTTGATGAGCAAGGGTATTTTTGTCCTTTCATCTATTATTTACATCGATTTACATACCTGTCACGTTATGGTTTCCATGCATTCTGATTGGCTGAGATGATTTAATTCATAATAAATCATTCCCATGTCATAAAAATGCAAATAAATAGTCAATGGAAAGGATTTTTCGAGTAGAATCCAATTTTGTGGTTTTTGAAGCCTGATTCTAAAGGATTTTTCGAAGTTTGCCTTGAATGCTTTTTAAGTGTATAAAATGTTCTAAAATACCGAATTAATTCATTTTAACTCCAATTTGTAAAATAAAATATGTTTTCTTATTCAGGAGAATATGACCAATCTGTTGGGGTAAGTTTTAAACCCTAAATTGTGGTTTTGTAAAATTAGGGTTTTTCATATACTTTATGCCTTAATACATTCTAATGCATATGTAATGGTTATAACTAGGGAGATATGGAATGGTGATACAATCAATTTGGTGAATGTGATGGTAAATAATTAAAACAGGTATGTGGCTCCTATGTATGTGACTCCTATGTATGTGGATCATATTATATGAATCCTATCAAAGATGAATGTGAATGTTGATTGTGCAAACTACCTATCCTTCAGTTGGGTCTTTTCCAACCCCACAATCATTATTGTGCTAGCCTTGTTATTCTCATAAATGCATTTTTGTCTCTTTTACTTCTTTGATGAATCAATTGCACTTGTGGCTCACTTATGTGAAATATTTAATCATGTTATTTCCTATGTGGCTCATCCTTTGAAAAATATTTGGAAACATTGTATAATGTTGTTGCTTTGTTGGATCCTTTATTTCTTGGAGTTCTTGGATATTGTTGTTGCCTATGATGGCCTATTTATTTATTTCTTGGGTTTTATTCCCAATGCTATGTTGAAATCTTGTTATACTTTTCACTCTACTGCCAAGTGAATGTTTATGCATGATATAGTTATTGGCCAATTGACAATGTAGTGTACATGAGTACAAACCACCCACAGGGCACTGGGGTTTTAGTCCCCCTGTCGGGCACTGGGGTTTTAGTCCCCCTGCCATTTTATATATTAGGCACTAGGGTTTTAGTCCCCCTGCCACTGTTTAGGCACTGGGGTTTTAGTCCCCCTGCCATTGGTGAGGTCTGGTAGGTGCCTCACCCTACATTGAGATGATTTTGAGTCATAATTTATATTCATGCAAATGTGATATTTGTTGATATTTAAATGTGGCAGTTTTCTAAAATCTTATTTACTCAATTACCTCTCTCTTCTTGAAATTCCTTAGTGGAATCTTTTGTTATGAAATGCTTAACTTTATGATTACCTTTATCCTATTATTGAAACATACCTTTTATCTTTCTCTTGCTGGATGACCCCAACCATCCAGGCTAGGATCAGAGTGCGCATGGAAGCTTGGTGAACCTAAGACTAAGGATAGGAGAAGAAGAAGAGGAACACATAGTTTGCTTGATCATAGTTGTTTTTATGTTTTAAGTTGTTTTGTTTGGAGATAATGTTGTATTAGTCTAAGTCTTCCTCTACCTAGATCCTATGCTTGTGTAAAGATGTACCCCTTTTGGGAAAAATTTGTAATGTACTCTTTATGCACTTTGAATAAAGTCAAGTTTTATTTCTTCCGCTGCCACACATTGGTGTTTTTGTTTGCCATGACTTTTAGTAGAGACTTGGTCTTTACAGCATGGTATCAGAGCATCAAGGTAGTCGTATTCTTGACTAATTCAAATTGTCTCCCTAGCCTATATATTTTCCCTTTATTTAGTTTTTCACCTTCGAGTTGACCTAGCATGAAAGTTTGATTTAGTATCATAATAATAATTAATTGAAAGTAAAAATTTGTCAACTTTTTGGTGAATTGTCTATTGAGAATCTACTACAGCAATAAGTTGAAGTGATGGTGTCTAGAAAGGGTCAGAGCTTGGGGGCTGGCAATATTTTCCTCCGCCCCACTAGCTTGGTAACGAGGACTCCTGAGCTCATATGACCTGGCCTGGCCTGATCTGATACAGACAGCTCGAAATAGTCTATCTTTGGGCATGTTGCCTAATTGTTGAATACCTTAGGAAAACCATAAGTGATGATTTGATCCCTTACACAAAAATCATCCTTAAATACCTTATACTCCTATGATTAGGGTTTAGTGTACCCTATGTTTCACCTTGAAGTTTAGTTAGTAAATCCTTTTTAGTGTTGAATCTAATGTACCCTTTTACCCTTAGCCTAGTTTGACTTAGTTGACCCTTTTTAAGGGGTGGAATAAGGGTAATGGTGTTTGTACCCTATTTGGTTTTGCAAATCTTATTTCGAGGACGAAATCCCTCTTTAGGGGGATGGAATCCCAATTAAAAGCAAAATAAAATACCTTTAGAGTTAGAAACCCTATCTATGTGGACATATGTACATAATAACTTATGTGAACAAGAATTTACCCAACACATTATACTTGTAATTCAACTTGTTTGTTTATACACACATGAATATATAGTAAGTCATATAGGGATAATTCTTATGCTTGAACCTTCACATATTGTTGATGCACATAATAATGGGTTACTCATGGTGAATATACATAATGTTGACTATGCCACCCTAATGGTAAAATATGTATGGATAATGCACCCTAAGGATGTTTTATTATGTAGTGATCATGTTGACCTAAACCTTAATATGTAATCATCTATTTTTGACAACATATACATATATATACCCTTAATGCCTTTCATGATACATTAGTGACATTAGGTGTCATCATCACATAATATATCTTAATGCATATAGATGGATTATAGTCACAAAGTTATCAATATATATAAGGTATATCACCTTGTTCTCTAATGAACACCTCATCATAATTTGATACATGAATTAATTCATTAATATTTAATGTGTTACATCTTATTCACTAAAATGAATATAATGACTCAAATATGATAATGAATAATTGGTTTCATATAAATATTCATAAATGCCTAATGTGATGTAAAATATGTATAATTTATAATATGAAGTGTAATGGACGAAAATGATAATGATGTCATTAATATGAGTATGAAAGATGACATGAAAATGTGTAATATGAACATTATTTGGAATTATTATAGGCTTAATAACTTTTTGGATAATATTAACCTTTTCTACAAAATAATTTTTTATAACTCTACATGATAGTTTTAAGAGGATAATGGAAAATGAATTCATGTTATTAAGGTTTTTGACCTAATACATTAAGTAATGTTGATTCGGCTTAGTAAACCCTAATTGTGCTTAAAACCCTTGATGAGGGAAATACACATGATATAATATTGAGGTATAATTTTTTTGAATAAAATGTGGCACAAATGATAGTCCAATAAATATGTTACCTCTTCATGATGGAGATTATGCTAATAAGGCAAAAATGTTAATTTGAGTTTGATAAAAGGTTATAGGTTTTGTGGAAACCTTAGTAACACCTGACTTATGTAGATTTTGTGTTGTACCCTAGATTATGGGTTACAACCTAGTGTTTAAGGTTGGGAAGTTGCACACTCACCCTCTCTATCCTCTTGTTGTGATTTTGGGGATGAAATTCTCTTTAAGGGGTGGTGTGCTGTAACATACTGAAATTCAGGGTCTTCCCTACAATTTACCCACTTTTGAGCTTTTCTTTGCTTTCTAGTCCATTTGGACCTTTTTCATAAACTTCCCTTGTTTTATATTCTTTTTGGACCCCTTATGCAATATGAGCACAATTCAATGTTTAAAATTATCTTTTTCCCTCATTTATGATAATGAAGGGGTGTTTGCACAAATAACCCAATTAAGGAGATAAGTGAGGGTTAATAATTTAATTTGGTCATTAAGGATGGATATAAGTACATAATATTAATTTAGAGCTTTTTGGATAAATATATTAGTAACAATGTGCATTTGAATTAATTATGAGTATATTAACCTCTTTATTTTCTCTCTCCTCTTAAGTGGATAAAATATGTGAAAATTGGATAATATGGTGAGTTATTTCTCTTGAAATAATTAGGAGATGATTGCCTCGAAATATTACTCCCATATTTCAATTAATTAGTTTTCCATATTATTTCACCTGTTTTAATATATTAATACATGTAATAATGGACAACATATGAGTTATGAGCCTTAGTGAGCTTAAATATGAAATCTAATTGCATAGAAATGTTCTACACATTAATATGAGCATGTGGTTAAAATTTGGTGCCTTTTGGACTTCGTTTGACCCTTCAAATCCATTTTATGAGCTTTTAATAAAGTATAACTTTGGGATTTAATCGATTTCATTTAAATGACTTTGTAACGCTATGATTTAGCTTCAATGCTTATGTCACGCGCCCCCTTTCACCTGTGAGCCATCCGACGGCCTAGATTTGATCATCTGATCTCTGCCTTGATCGGACGACGTGAAACTCATCTTCAACCTGAGTCGCTTCGCGAGCCACTGAGCAGTCCTGACTGTCAAACTCTCACGTGACTGTTCTCCCTCTCCTCTCCACCATTTCTTGCGATTCATGTACCTTTGGCTTCATCTTGACGAGCCGGTTCCAATGAGCCATAGCTTGCTGCCTACGTCTCCCTAAGTGTGAAATGCCTATTAGGGCTTTTCCCCTCCTCTCCACCGACGAGTTGCAGAGGGAGCCGCAGCTCCTCTCCCACCTATAAAAGGACTCACAGAGCACCATCACACCGCTTAAAACTCACCCCTATCTCCAATTTCTTCTCATTTTCCATGGAGCTCACCAACCTACTCCATCTTCTTTTCCAACGACCTCGACTGAGGGTCTGCACCTCTGACCACCTCGGGCCAATTGGACGCTAGGTGAGCAACTCCGACACCCGCTCTTCCCCTCTCTACTCTATTTTTGGCTCAAGCAGCCCCCTATCGCCGGGTCCTATAGACCGGGTTCACCTCCTCGCCGGCGCCTATCATTTCTCCCACTTGGGTGCTCCTCCGCTACAGAAAGACTTGGATCAGGATCGTCTCGACTTCGCGAGTGCATTGACGGCCTCGAAAGGTAGCTTCTTCTTTGTTTTCCTTGGGTTCTCGTTCAATCTTCCATTCCCCTGTTTCCAGCCAGCTTGGGCCTCCTTCCTTTGCGCCTGTGCACGCCTCTGTGCGTTTTTGAGCTACTTGTGACCGCGAGACGTTGGGGAACAGCTTCCCGGTCTCAGCTTGGGACAACCCGCAGTGAAGCGGTCTGGAGCAATGGAGCTGAAGCTCCAGGTTACTCCCTCGCCATGGCTACGGGCTGGAGCATACCTGGTCCGACAATTACCAAGGTGCCCACTCCCTTGCAAACTGAGGATTTAATCCCCAGGGGCAGTACAGACTTTTCACAACAGGCTTTGGTTACTCGCTGGAGGTCATTGCGAGGTTCAAATGACCACTTTACCCTCGCAGGGTCAGTTGATGGTTTTACCCGACCATGGGTATTTTAGTAATTGCCTCTTGAGATTTGGTTCTCGTTTTGCAAGGTGTGTTACATATTGAATGACCATACTACCCTCGCTGCCTAATTAATTTGATTTGATGAGCAAGGATATTTTGGTCCTTTCATCTATTATTTACATCGATTTACATACCTGTCACGCTATGGTTTCCATGCATTCTGATTGGCTGAGATGATTTAATTCATAATAAATCATTCCCATGTCAGAAAAATGCAAATAAATAGTCAATGGAAAGGATTTTTCGAGTAGAATCCAATTTTGTGGTTTTTGAAGCCTGGTTTAAAATGATTTTTTGAAGTTTGCCTTGAATGCTTTTTAAGTGTATAAAATGTTCTAAAATACCTAATTAATTCATTTTAACTCCAATTTGTAAAATAAAATATGTTTTCTTATTCAGGAGAATATGACCAACCTATTGGGGTAAGTTTTAAACCCTAAATCATGGTTTTGTAAAATTAGGGTTTTTCATATACTTTATGCCTTAATACATTCTAATGCATATGTAATGGTTATAACTAGGGAGATATGGAATGGTGATACAATCAGTTTGGTGAATGTGATGGTAAATAATTAAAACAGGTATGTGGCTCCTATGTATGTGCATCATATTATATGAATCCTATCGAAGATGAATGTGAATGTTGATTGTGCAAACTACCTATCCTTCAGTTGGGTCTTTTCCAACCCCACAATCATTATTGTGTTAGCCTTGTTATTCTCCTAAATGCATTTGTGGCTCTTTTACTTCTTTGATGAATCAATTGCACTTGTGGCTCACTTATGTGAAATATTTAATCCTGTTATTGCCTATGTGGCTCATCCTTTGAAAAATATTTGGAAACATTGTATAATGTTGTTGCTTTGTTGGATCCTTTATTTCTTGGAGTTCTTGGATATTTTTGTTGCCTATGATGGCCTATTTATTTATTTCTTGGGTTTTATTCCCAATTCTATGTTGCAATCTTATTATACTTTTCACTCTACTTCCAAGTGAATGTTTATACATGATATAGTTATTGGCCAATTGACAATGTAGTGTACATGAGTACAAACCACCCACAGGGCACTGGGTTTTTAGTCCCCCTACCGGGCACTGGAGTTTTAGTCCCCCTGCCATTTTATATATTAGGCACTGGGGTTTTAGTCCCCCTACCACTTTTTAGGAACTGGGGTTTTATTCCCCCTGCCATTGGTGAGGTCCGGTAGGTGCCTCACCCTACATTGAGATGATTTTGAGTCATAATTTATATTCATGCAAATGTGATATTTGTTGATATTTAAATGTGGCAGTTTTCTAAAATCTTATTTACTCAATTGCCTCTCTCTTCTTGAAATTCCTTAGTGGAATCTTTTGTTATGAAATGCTTAACTTTATGATTGCCTTTATCCTATTATTGACACATACCTTTTATCTTTCTCTTGCTGGATGACCCCAACCATCCAGGCTAGGATCAGAGTGCTCATGGAAGCTTAGTGAACCTAAGACTAAGGATAGGAGAAGAAGAAGAGGAACACATAGTTTGCTTGATCATAGTTGTTTTTATGTTTTAAGTTGTTTTGTTTGGAGACAATGTTGTATTAGTCTAAGTCTTCCTCTACCTAGATCCTATGCTTGTGTAAAGATGTACCCCTTTTGGGAAAACTTTGTAATGTACTCTTTATGCACTTTGAATAAAGTCAAGTTTTATTTCTTCCGCTGCCACACATTGGTGTTTTTGTTTGCCATGATTTTTAGTAGAGACTTGGTCTTTACAATGTCATAGTCATGATAATCTGTAATGGCAAGCATGATCTTGATGGACTTAAACATTGCCAGTGGAGAAAAGGTTTCTTCATAGTCAACACCTTGAACTTGTCTGAACCCCTTTGCAACCAATCTACCTTTATAAGTTTGTACTTTACCATCCATATCTGTCTTCTTCTTGAAGACCTGCTTGCACCCTATGGATTTTACCCCTTCAGGTGGTTCCACTAAGGGCCATACCTTGTTGGTATACATGTATTCCATCTCAGATCTCATGACCTCAAGCCATTTCTTAGACTTTAATCCCTCAATAGCTTCTAGATAGGTTGTTGGCTCATCATCTATGATCAACTCACCTCCTTCATGAGTCACAAGATATCCAAATCTCTCAGGTTCAAGGTGTGTCCTACTTGATCTATGAGGTTCATGTGTCACATGAGGAATGTAATATTCCACGAAAATTTGTCAGTCTCATAGTTCATGTTGTGCCTCAACTAGTTCAATGTTTTCTTATTGGTCTCGAACCTCTTTGAGTTATACTTTCCTCCCACTGGTTCCTTTGTAAATAAATTCCTTCTCAAGGAATATACCAATCCTGGAAACTAACACTTTGTTGTTATATGGAGTATAAAATTAGTGTCCCCTAATTTCATTGTGATATCTAAAAAAATAACATTTATCTGATTTGTACCAGAGCTTTTTAGGAAACATTTTCTGGACATAAGCTTCACATCCCCAAATCTTCATAAAAGATGCATTAGGAAATTTCTCATACCATATCTCATATGGTGCCTTTTGAACCGATTTTGATGGTACTTAGTTGAGTATAAACATTGTGGTTTCAAGAGCATACCCCCAGAAGGAAGTTGGAAAATCAACAAATAGCATCATTGATCCACCATATCTAGTAATGTGGAATTCCTTCTTTCTAATAAGCCATTCTATTTTGGTGTTCTTGGTCAATTTCATTGTGATACAATACCATGGGCTTGCATTAGGTCCCCAAACTCTTGGTTCAAGTATTCTCCATCTCAATCAAAATGAATTGCCTTAATACTTTTACCAAGAGCATCATGTACATCATTCATAAACTCTCTAAACTTTTCAAGAGTTTCTAATTTATATCTCATTAGGTAAACAATGCCATACCTATTTAAGTCATTAGTGAAGGTAATGAAGTATTGATACCCACCTCTAGAATTTGTTCTAAAAGGGCCACATAGTATGTATGAGTCTTAATACATCATTGGCACTCTCACTATTTCTAGTGAAGGGAGTCTTGGTCATCTTGCCCAAAAAATGAGATTCACATGTCTCTATTGACTTAAAATCAAAAGAGTCCAGATAACCATCTTTATAGATTCTGGATATGCGTTTCTCATTTATGTGCCCTAGACGATAATGCCAAAGGTATGTTTGTTTTGAGTCATTGAGTTTTTTCTTTTGGTATTTACTTTATATGTGTTTGTCTCTAGATCTATCAAGTATAGACCATAAGACACTGGGGCACTACCATTAAAGATCACATCTTTACTAATAGAACATCTACCATTCTTTATAAGAAATTTGAATATGTTCTTGTCCAAACAAGATACAGATATGATGTTCCTATTAATGGTAGGTACATTACCTGTTCTCTAACTCTATCACAAGCCCACTCAGTGGAGATAACTCATAGGTTCCAACTATGTTGGTCACATATCTTGCGCCATTTGCAACACGTAGCTCAACATCACCTTTTTGTAAAGGTATACTTCTTATTAGATCCTTCACATTTGAGAAAATGTGTGATCCACATTTGATATCTAGTACGCATGATGAGGAAGTAATAAAGTTAACCTCAATAACATATATATCAGAAGTAGAGATCTCAATCCCTTTCTTCATATTCCTTGGTTCCCTTATTGTCGTGACACCCTGCTATCACACAGACAACAAAATGCCACGTGAAAACATGCGGAACTTCCATAAACCACATATTACCAAAAACATGAGTTAATTAAAATCGATTCCAGAAAGCAGATAAAAGAGAACTATTATGCTCAGATCCTTATCCTGCAAGGAAACATGTTATATAAACATACATAAACCTTGATACTTGTCCACATCTCATAGGAACCAGCTGTCACATAGGCACAAAGAGTTCACCACCTATTTATACATACATAACGGCCCACATCATGCCAACAGCAGGA
Source organism: Alisma plantago-aquatica (assembly GCA_963693085.1). Lineage (NCBI taxonomy): Eukaryota > Viridiplantae > Streptophyta > Magnoliopsida > Alismatales > Alismataceae > Alisma > Alisma plantago-aquatica. The sequence continues at coordinate 996,330,844 of OY856413.1, read as the reverse complement.
TATTCAAAGAGACATCAGCTATACATCATAAAACATCGTCAAAACACCTCCAAGGACTTGAGAGTATAGGGATGACTCTAGGACTCTACTACAAAACAACCAAAACAGTAGCATATCCATCTCTTGCCTCCTACTGCTCTTCTTGTTGCTCGGCCGCAACCTCACGACCACCACCACGTCTAGCACGATCACCTAAAAAGGTTGTAAACCAACGGGGTGAGACACACAGTCTCAGTGAGAAACATAACTCCCCATCGAGCTATAAAACTTCCGAAAAGCTAAAGAAGATAACTAATATAAGAAGCATATTGAACAGAGCTTAACTTTATTAACAACTTACCAAGATGTTCGGGAGGCATATAACCAGATATTTATTTATGGAAGATGATTGACAATATAAGCTTTATAAGAAGGTATCACAAAATATAAGGATCGCACAAATAACTACAAGGTGTGACTATAACAATTATACAAATAAGGCCTCAACCAATGTTCTGTGTTTTGCCTTAAGCAATATATACTATACGGCTGGATTACGATTTATTATTCCCTGAGGAAGTGAGTCATCCCGCTCAAATCCAACCGTCAGCTGCGAAGCCCAAAATCGGTGCCATACAAGGTCAATGGAAGAGTTAGACTCCATGACCTCACCTCTTCATGGTTAGTGCACATTAACCAAAGCAGGACCACAGTCTCTTGCTTGAGTGGCCTCAGCCACAGGGTTAGCTCATGTAGTCTACCCTTTTTATCATGAGCCGCGGGCCTATCCGCTGTGCTCCTGAGCCATGAATGCATTCATACTCCATCATACTGAGCCATGGGTATGTTCACCATGCTCTTATACACATCTTGAGTCTTCAACCACAGTTGCACTCTAATCCTCCTATTTTCAGTTAGGAGAAACCCCGCATATTCAACAATATGCGCTCCAGGTAATCTTGTAGGATAAACCTGTTTCACCATAACCAGTTACTGACGATGATGGATCTATGGCCAGGGCAAAACTACATGAAAAGTTCCACTATAATTAATTAATATATTTTAAGCAGATTGCAAGATTCAACCAAGTTATGTAACATGTAAACTAAAACACAAGTAAACAACATAGATCTCATTATCATGTGTTACATTGTTATTAAGGCCTTCAGTGCCATCAACATCATCTTGATCCATCACAAGAATCCAACATTACATATTACCACTTGGCCTCTTTCCAATCATCAAGATCCATCTCAGGGATCAACATCCTTGGGACTCAATCCCATCATCAAGGCACACATTTCCATTCCATGGGTAACACCCATCATATATCACTGGGTTCATCATAACCCTTGATGTTCCACATCATATCACTATTGTGCCATTACCATGGCCTCATTGTACAACTATCTCCTGCATGGTTAGTGAAATCACAAAGGGACAATAATACTTGTACAAGGAACATTTACAGCTCTTTACTTTATTATGAGAGTCAACCATGCAACATAGACGAGTGTATCAAAGCATAGCATTCTTTTATATATATATTAAAGCATAACAACCTCATATATCAAAGCACAACAAACGTTAGGGCTACCAACCGAACACAAGGTACAACCCTCACTATAGGTGTATCAGGTAAGGGACAACCCTCACCAAAAGCACATCATCTCTCACCAAAGAATGTGACGCCCATCACTATATCGGTTAAGCATGCAACTCTTTACCACTTATTGTGTCGTCCAACACCCATTTAGGGCTTCGACCATAATGGCCAGCCACTGTCATCTTGGTACCGACAGCACACAACCCGTGACGCCCAAGGTAACAAACCCTATCGTCCACTTCGTATCGCCCAATCCACTAAGGTACTATGTCGGGCAACACCACAAGGCTGATAACGAGCAGCACCCCTATCGGGCAACACTTCACCATCTACAATGCCCAAGCATGCAACAGCATATGTGTAACATTGTGTCGTGCTACCTATAACGAGTAACGCTCGGAGCTGGGCAACATTGTGTCGGGCAATGTACCTTCATGGTATAATGGGCAGACTAGAACCAAAGGTGTGCCGTGCATCCATGAAATGTGAGTGTGTCGTGCAACCAAGTACAGGCGTAATGGGCAGCACAACCAGCTCTAACGGCCAAGACCCTATCGCCGATAATGGGTTAGGGTTCATGTCGGGCAGCCACCATCATCATAACGCCCCAAGGCCATATCGCCTAAGATCATGGTGCACAAGGTCAAAACCATAACACCCAACACGCACACTGCTATTGTCTCTCAAATGACACCATAGCACCCGAGGTAGCCTATCATCCAACTAGGTTAAGCTCAACCATATCGGCCAAAACTAAGGCATCTGTCTAGGGTTTCACCACCCAATCATCATATCAGGCAACGCCAACCCATGCTGCCCAAGGCAAAAAAAAAGAGATATCTATCAAGTAGCATGTCAGCCAAAGGCATAACACCCACAAAGGTTCATACCAGTTAAGGCATATCGCCCAACAACACTAACATGGTGAAGGGGTCATATCAGGAAACAAGGTCAACAGAACCCAACTAAGCATATCATCCAAGACAAACCCTAGATGAGAGGTATCGTGCAAAGCACCAAAAAGGGTATTGTGCAAGGCACAAGGACCATATCGGGTTGGTCATCTTCAACCTCAAGACCAACATCATCAAACCCTAAAAGATCAAGAGAGTTGGCTCACCACTCAACAACCAAGTGAGAGGGGTTTTGCACAACCTCCATCACATATCGGGCAACACTCCATCCTCAACTAGGTCATCAACAACCAAAGGCTCACCTCTCACATCCATGGTAAGAGAAGGGCGTTTTCCAAGCAACTAGAGTATAGACTTGCCTCTCAACAACCAAGTGAGAGGGGTTTTTCCTGCACCACTAGAGATCGAACTCACTTCTCAAAACCAAAGATAGAAAGGGGTATTTCCCCAAAGGAAACCCTAATTCATAGGTTTGGCCAACAAGATCCAAGGTCGCACAACTATTAACATCATATTAACAACAAGATAACCACTATTTCCCCAAGATTAAAGGTGTGTACTAGAGCAAGAAAAATACCTCACAAGATGCATGGATGATCAAGATGAAACATAAACATGCAACATAAAAGGGAGATAGTATGACTAGGGTTAGGAGTTATGTAACCCGCCTCAAGCAAGCTCCTCAAGCTCCAAAGCTCCAAGAACCAAGCTTTAAGCTCTTAGCTCCACAGCACCCCACCTTCGGCCACCACAAGAAGAGAAGCAAAGCTCATAACCACCATGGCCAAAGAACAAGCAAGAAGGAGAAGAAGGTGCTAAGGAGAGAGAGGAGATGCTTACATAGGAAGCAAGACCTTCCTAGGGTTCGACCACCACCTAGAGGAAGAAGAAGAAGGAGACTCCACCAAGGAGATCATCCACCAAGCTCCACCAAAGATGGGTATCGTCCACCAAGGAAAACGGAATCAACTAAGGAACTAAAAGGATCCCAAGCAAGAGAAAGAAGAGACATATATAGAAGAGGGTGAAGAGGAAACTAAAGCAAGGTGTCGTCCAACCTAGGGACACTTGTCCAAAGCCATGCCACCTTGCTAAACCTCATGCACATGTCATGCCACCAAATAACAAAGGATCGGCCACTTGTCTAAGGTATGGTGACACAACTAAGGCAAGGTCAAGGTGGTCACATGGGTGACACACTCCTGGGTGACACAGCTCTGGGAAACATAGCCCTCTGGGTGACACAGAGCTTCAAGCTCTCCTATGCATGATACAAACCCTTATCAAGGCAAAGCAAGGCCCATTAAAGCTCATCAAGGCCCGAAACTACTCAAGCAACAAGCCCAACTCATCCTATCAACCCTAGAGGATGCAAGGAGAGAGAGAACATCTCTCAAGGTGACAAACTTGCACATCAACCCTAAAACTTGGATAATTTGCAAGTTGCACCTCCAACTCTCAACAAAGCACAAACAAGCCCTAATCACAACCTCAGGTGATTAGCAAGAATCTCAACACAAGGTTAGGCAAAGCAAATAGGGTAAACCCAAAATGAAGGTCAGGCTCCTTACACTTATCCTTCACCTTATTTTGAGTGTAGATGACTTGGACTTTATCTTAGCCACATAACTCTTCTTGGCCTTATCATCATTGGACTCTACTACACTAATCATCATCACAAATTTGTCCATCTTCATTTTTTCTTTGGCATTTATCAAGATGTCAAGAAACTCTCACATTTTTTTAGTCATTCTACTCAAGTGATAACACTTTGTAAACATGCTATATGATTTATGCAATGATTGTGAAATCATATCAGTGGCCAACTCATGACCTAAAGGAAATCCCAATCTCTCTAGATGCTTCATATGTCTAATAATATTGAGCACATGAGGATTTGTTAGATCTCCCTCTCTTAGTTTCCACTCAAATAGCACCTTACAGACATTATACCATTCATTCTTAACCTATTGTTTATGCAACTCATAGTTAATACATCCCGACATAATGTTGTTGATGTATACAACATCATTGGCATGCTTCAAAGAAGCATCTATGTCATTCTTAGGTGAATATGGAGTGGATATTGGCACTGGTGTTTCAAGATCACGCAGAACACTTCTCAAGGTCCTAAACTGGTTATGGAAATAACTCTCATTTAATTCATCCAATTGCGATGATTGAGTGTTTTCCATTTGATTTTGTAAAAGAAAATTTGCATTAGTCAAAACATTTTGAGTTTATTTCATTTGAAAATTTGAATTAATTAGGCCTTTAATTAACTATCACTCTCACTATTTTATTCAAATTGATAGCCCTCACCACCAATTTGGAAGATGTAGCATATAATCCTCTAGTGTTGAAAGATCCAAAACAATTCATCAATACCCAACCAACTTGGAAGATGTAGCATATAGTCCTTTCAGACTGTCCATCTGTCTGTGGGTGGAAAGTGGTACTGAACCTCAACTACATTCCCAATGCTTTATGCAATTGTTCCCAAAAATGACTCATGAATTGGGGTCCTCTGTCAGAGACTATCGTTGTGGGCACACCGTGCAAATGCACTATCGCATCCACATACACCTGAGCAAGCTTCTCTGATGTATATGTTGTCTTCATAGGTATGAAATGAGCAGACTTTGTCAATCTGTCCACTATCAACCAGATGGAATCATGATTCTTAGTTGTCCTTGGTAGACCAACTACGAAATACATGGTTATATGATCCCATTTCCACTACGGTATCGGCATGGGTTGCAATGTACCCATTGGCTTCTGATGCTCAGCCTTGACTTGTTGGCATACTGCACACCTAGTCACAAACTCGGCTACATCTCTCTTCAAGCCAGGCCACCAATACATATCCTTTAGATTATGATACATCTTGTTGACACATGGATGCATGGCATACATCGACGTATGTGCTTCCTCGAGCACTATGTTTCTCAGATCATCAACATCGGGGACCACCATCCTACCATGATAGGAAACTAGTCCATCCTCAGATTCATGGAACCCATCACACTTTTTGCTACCGAACTCTGATCTGATCAATTGAACTGAAGCATCTGTCTATTGTGAGTCTTTGATTTGCTACCTCAACATAGGCTTTACTTGCATCTATGCCAACAGTCCTGCCAACAAGGAGAATTCTAACTGTACATTCATCTGTCGCAAAGAGACAAACATATCCCATCTATGGCATACCAAAGAACTCAACTATGCCTTCCTCATAGGAAGAGAAGAAGAATTCCTGCTAAGCGCATCATCTACCACGTTCGCCTTACCAAGATGATACTCAATGGTGCAAGCATAATCATTGATCAGCTCCATCCAGCGACGTTGTTGCATGTTCAGCTCACTCTGCGAGAAGATGTACTTCAAGTTCTTATGATCTGTAAAGATCTGACACACTTCCCCATAAAGATAGTATCTCTAAATCTTTAATGCATGGACCACCACTGCCAACTCCAAATCATGTGTCGGATAATTCTCCTCATGCTTCTTAAGTTGTCGTGAAGCGAAAGAAACCACATGATCTTTCTGCATCAGCACACATCCTAAGCCCTTCTTGGAAGCATCTCAGAAAACAACATAGCCTTTCCCAAGCTCTGGAAACACCAACACTGGACACTAGTCAGCTTCTCCTTCAAACTTTGGAAAGCTTGCTGACAACGATCATCCCAAACAAAAGGTACATCCTTCCTGGTCAACTTTGTCGATGGTAACATGATCACACTGAAGTTCCTTATAAACCTCCGTTAGTATCCTGCTAAACCCAAAAAACTATGAACTTCAATCGGTGTCTTTGGTTGCTCCCATTCTGCAACTGACTCCACCTTCTTAGGGTCCACTCTGACTCCTTCTTCATATATCACATGACCCAAGAAAGTTACTTCTTTAAACCAGAACTCGCACTTACTAAACTTGGCATACAACTGATGTTGGCGTAGAAGAGTCAATGCTTGTCGAAGATGCAGTTCATGCTCTCTATTGTCCCGACTGTAGATCAAGATGTCATCTATAAAAACTACAACAAACTGGTCTAGAAATGGATAGAACACCCAGTTCAGTAGTTCCATGAAAGCAGCAGGTGCATTGGTTAGCCCAAACGGCATAACCACGAACTCAAAGTGACCATACCTCGTTCTAAAAGCTGACTTTGGTATGTCATCTGCCCTAATCCTCAACTGATGATATCCAGACCGTAGATCAATCTTTGAGAATATTGTAGCACCACACAACTGATCAAACAAATCATCTATCCTTGGTAACGGGTACGTGTTCTTGATTGTAACTTTGTTCAACTGTCGATAATCTATGCAAAAATGCATCGATCCATCCTTCTTCTTTATGAACAGGACTAGAGCACCCCACGGTGATGTGCTTGGTCTGATGAAACCTTTATCCAGCAACTCCTATAACTACTTCTTCAGCTCTTCCATCTCGGCTGGAGCCATCTTGTACAGTGTCTGAGCAACTAGTTGTGTTCCTGGCACCAGATTGATCTCAAAGTCAATCTCTCGAGGTGGGGGAACACTGGGGAACTCATTGGGAAACACATCCACAAACTCTCAGATAACATGCACCTCCTCAAGGCTAGGACCTTTTGCCTTGATATCCACAACGTGAGCTAAGAACGCCTTACAACCTTGCCGCAACAACTTTTCTGCCACCATATCTGACACCAAACATGTCGGAAGAATCTTCCTATCTCCCTGGAAGATCCACTTCTCACCATCATCAGCAAACACCGCTTGCTTGGAACCACAATCCAACACAACCTTATACTTCTCTAAGGTATCCATTCCAAGGATCACGTTGAATACATGCATATCAAGTGGTATAAGATCCACTTGTATGTTGTGTTCCAAAAAGGATAGAACACAAGATGGACAGACCTCTTGAAGCATCCAGGAACCATCAAGAGCGGTTTCTAACAACAAGCTATCTTTCTTACAACTAACAGGTAAAAGACAACTATCAAGCATACTACGTGCGATAAAAGAGTGTGTAGCACCCGGGTCAACCAGAACAGATATAAAGTAAGAAGAAGACAAATCAGAATGAAATAACTCCATCTGACTTGCCACCACTCGCGGTTTGACTATCGCCTCCAACTGACTCATAGAATAGAACTAAGTCGTTGCTTGATGTCTACATCCTTTGCTTCCTTGAGCAGATGATCCTGCCTGTGACGCTTGACTACGTCCTCGCCCTCTATTACCACTGAAAAATTGTCTATCTGGTCCCTGTTGATTCTGCCTCGGCTATTGTGTCACTTCGACATCTTTCCTTGGGCAATTTGACCTCAAATGCCCTATCTTCCCACATAGATAGCATGACTTGTCATCTAACTGCAGCCTAGATGGCCCTATTACTGCCACTGAAGCTATGTTGTAAGCTCTGGATGGCAAAAATCCAAAGCCCTCTTCCCTTACTCAGAGACCACTATGATGGTGCACTAGAACCTTGCCTCACAAAAGGCACAGAAAACCTCGAATTCTTGTGGCTATCAAACCTCTGTTTTTAAAACTGAGCAGGCCTTTTCTTGGTCATAGTCTCTCTCTTCTCTCAAACTAACCATTCAATCCTTCAGACAAACTCCACAAATGTGGCGAACCGCTCCTAGTTCTCCAAAGCAGCAGGTGTCGACAGCTCGGCACTCAAACCTTTCTCAAACTGCCTGATTCTCTCATCATCTATTGCCTCCATGTGAGGAAAAAACCTCTATAGGTCCATAAACTTGGCTTCATACTCAGTGATGTTCATCGGTCCTTGGCGCAGAAGCTCAAACTGGTTGATCTTCTCATCCAGATACGTATTTGAGAAGTATTGACTCCCGAACTCCCACCGGAAGACGTCCCAATAGATCACCTCACCGGGTCACTTCTCTTCCTCAATGGCCCACCATTGGCCAGCACTACCCTTCAGAAGGTAGACAGCGTGCTTGACTTTGTCTACTTCGGAGATGTCAAGGATCTGGAAGGCCTTCTCGAGACCTGTCAGCCACAGATCTACATCTGTTGGATTATCCGTTCCAGCATAATATGAAGCTTTGACTCGGCGAAGCTGCTCAAAGGTCTTCCCAATACCTGAAGATTCACCATGGGGAGCATGTGCTCTTGGTGGAGGCACTGGCAATCTATCCACCATGTGATTCATTATGGCCATTACCTCTGCCATGAGGTGTTGGTAGATAGGGTTCTCAAGAATGGTCAGGTCGATTTTGGGGACCTCAGACACCCAATCTTCATGTGCCTACACTCATGCTCCATCAACAGATGCAGCAGCACTGCTCTCAGTAGCATGTTCTTCGTGACTTACAGACATCTTTAAGCTTTATCTTCTGCAGGGGGGAGAAGGTTATTGTAAGAAAATCTGGAAAAACTCACAAGAAAAAACACAACCTTAGTCCTAGATCCATGTAGACTCAGCGAACCTAGAACTCTGATACCAAACTTGTCATGACACCCTGCTATCACACATACAACAAAATGCCACGCGAAAATGTGCGGAACATCCATAAACCACATATTACCAAAAACATGGGTTTATTAAAACTGATTGTGGAAAGCAGATAAAAAATAACTATTGCGTTCATATCCTTATCCTATAAGGAAACATGTTATATAAACATACATAAACCTTGATACATGTCCATAGCTCATAAGAACCAGCTGTCACATAGGCACAAAGAGTTCACCACCTGTTTATACATACATAAGGGGCCACATCAGGCCAGCAGTAGGATATTCAAAGCTACATCATCTATACATCGTTAAACATCATCAAAACACCTCCAAGGACCTGAGAGTACAGGGATGACTCTAGGACTCTACTACAAAACAACCAAAACAACAACATATCCATCTCTTGCCTCCTACTGCTCTTCTTGCTGCTCGGCCGAAACCTCACAACCACCACCACATCTAGCACGATCACCTAAAAAGGTTGTAAACCAATGGTGTGAGACACACAGTCCCAGTGAGAAACATAACTCCCAATTGAGCTATAAAACTTCAAAAAGGCTAAAGCAGATAACTGATATAAGCATTATATTGAATAGATCTTAGTTTTATTAACAACTTACCAAGATGTCCGGCAGGCATATAACTAGATACTTCTTTATGGAACATGATTGACAATATCATCTTTATAATAACTTATCATAAAATATAAGGATCGCACAAATAACTGCAAGGTGTGACTATAACAATTATACAAACAAGGCCTCAACCAATGTTATGTGTTTTGCCTTAAGCAATATATACTATACGGCTGGATTACGATTTATTATGCCCTGAGGAAGTGAGTCGTCCTGCTCAAATCCAACCATCGGCTACGAATCCCAAAACCGGTGCCATACAAGGTCAATGGAAGAGCCAGACTCCATGACCTCACCTCTTCGTGGTCAGTGCACATTAACCAAAGTAGGACTGTAGTCTCTTGCTTGAGTGGCCTCAGCCACAGGGTTAGCTCACACAGTCTACCCTTTTTATCATGAGCCACAGGCCTATCCATCGTGCTCCTGAGCCATGAATGCATTCATGCTCCATCATACTAAGCCATGGGCATGTTCACCATGCTCTTATACACATCTTGAGTCTTCAACCGCAGTTGCACTCTAATCCTCCTATTTTTGGTTAGGAGAAACCCTGCATATTCAACAATATGCGCTCCAGGTAATCCTACAGGACAAACCTATTTCACCATCACCAGCTACTGACGATGATGGATCTATGGCCAGGGCAAAATTACATGAAAAGTTCCATAATAATTAATTAATATATTTTAAGCAGATTGCAAGATTCAACCAAGTTATGTAACATGTAAACTAAAACACAAGTAAACAACATAGATCTCATTATCATGTGTTACATTGTCACTAAGGCCTTCAGTGCCATCAACATCATCTTGATCCATCACAAGAATCCAACATTACATGTTACCACTTGGCCTCTTGCCAATCATCAAGATCCATCTCAAGGATCAACATCATTGGGACTCAATCCCGTCATCAAGGCACACATTGCCATTCCATGGGTAACACCCATCATATATCATTGGGTTCATCATAACCCTTGATGTTCCACATCATATCACTATTATGCCATTACCATGGCCTCATCGTACAACTGTCTCCTGCATGGTTAGTGAAATCATAAAGGGACAATAATACTTGTACAAGGAACATTTATATCTCTTTACTTTATTATGAGAGTCAACCATGCAACATAGACGAGTGTATCAAAGCATAGCATTCTTTTATATATATATATATTAAAGCATAACAACCTCATATATCAAAGCACAACAAATGTTAGGGCTACCAACCAAACACAAGGTACAACCCTCACTATAGGTGTATCAGGTAAGGGACAACCCTCACCAAAAGCACAGTGTCTCTCACCAAAGAGTGTGAAGCCCAGCACTATATTGGTTAAGCATGCAACTCTTTACCACTTACTGTGTCGGCCAGCACCCATCTAGGGCTTCGACCATAACGGCCAGCCATTGTCATCTTGGTACCGGTAGCACACAACCTGTGACGCCCAAGGCAACAAACCCTATCATCTACTTTGTATTGCCCAAGCCACTAAGGTACTATGTCGGGAAACACCACAAGGCTGATAATGAGCAGTACCCATGTCGGGCAACACTTCACCATCTGCAATGCCCAAGCGTGCAGCAGCATATGTGTATGTTGTGTCATGCTACCTATAACGAGTAACGCCCTGAGATGGGCAACGTTGCATCGGGCAACATACCTTCATGGTATAACGGGCAGACTAGAACCAAAGGTGCATCATGCAGCCATGAAATGCGAGTGTGTCGTGCAACCAGGTGTAGGTGTAACGGGTAGTACAACCTGCTCTAACGGCCAATACCCTATCGCCCATAATGAGTTAAAGTTCATGTCGGGCAGCCACCATCATCATAATGCCCCAAGGCCATATCACCTAAGATCATGGTGCACAAGGTGAAAACCATAACACCCAACACACACACTATTGTTGTCTCTCAAATGACACCATAGCACCTGAGCTAGCCTATCGTCCAACTAGGTTAAGCTCAACCATATCGGCCAACACTAAGGCATCTATCTAGGGTTTCACCACCCAAGCATCATATCGGGCAACGCCAACCCACATCGCCCAAGGCACAAAACAGAGATATCTATCAAGCAGCATATCGGCCAAAGGCATAACACCCACAAAGGTTCATACCGGTCAAGGCATATCGCCCAACAACACTAACATGGTGAAGGGGTCATATCAGGAAACACGGTCAACAGAACCCAACTAAGCATATCGTCCAAGACAAACCCTAGATGAGAGGTATCGTGCAAAGCACCAAAAAGGGTATTGTGCAAGGCACAAGGACCATACTGGGTTGGTCATCTTCAACCTCAAGACCAACATCATCAAACCCTAAAAGATCAAGAGAGTTGGCTCACCACTCAACAACAAAGTGAGAGGGGTTTTGCACAACCTCCATCACATATCAGGAAACACTCCATCCTTAACTAGGTCATCAACAACCAAAGGTTCACCTCTCACATCCATGGTGAGAGAACAGTGTTGTCCAAGCAACTAGAGTATAGACTCCCCTCTCAACAACCAAGTGAGAGGGGTTTTGCCTACACCACTAGAGCTCAAACTCACTTCTCAAAACCAAAGAGATAAAGGGGTATTGCCCCAAAGGAAACCCTAATTCATAGGTTTGGTCAACAAGATCCAAGGTCACACAACTATTAACATCATATCAACAACAAGATAACCACTATTTCCCTAAGATTAAAGGTATGTACTAGAGCAAGAAACACATCTCACAAGATGCATGGCCGATCAAGATGAAACATAAACATGCAACATAAAAGGGAAGTAGTATGGCTAGGGTTAGGAGTTATGTAACCTGCCTCAAGCAAGCTCCTCAAGCTCCTAAGCTCCAAAGCTCCAAGCACCAAGCTTTAAGCTCTTAGCTCCAAAGCACCCCACCTTTGGCCACCACAAGAAGAGAAGTAAAGCTCATAACCACCATGGCCAAAGAACAAGCAAGAAGGAGAAGAAGGTGCTAAGGAGAGAGAGGAGATGCTTACCAAGGAAGCAAGACCCTCCTAGGGTTCAGCCACCACCTAGAGGAAGAAGAAGAAGGAGACTCCACCAAGGAGATCGGCCACCAAGCTCCACCAAAGAGGGGTATCATCCACCAAGGAAAAGGGAAGAAACTAAGGAACTAAAGGGATCCCAAGCAAGAGAAAGAAGAGACATATATAGAAGAGGGTGAAGAGGAAACTAAGGCAAGGTGTCATCCAACCTAGGGAAACTTGTCCAAAGCCATGCCACCTTTCTAAACCTCATGCACATGTCATGCCACCAACTAACAAAGGATCGGCCACTTGTCCAAGGTATGGTGACACAACCAAGGCAAGGTCAAGGTGGTCACATGGGCGACACACCCCATTGGGCGACACACTCTTGGGTGACACAGCTCTGGGCGACATAGAGCTTCAAGCTCTCCTATGCACGATACAAACCCTTATTAAGGTAAAGCAAAGCAAAGCAAGGCCCATCAAAGCTCATCAAGGCCTGAAACTACTCAAGCAACAAACCCAAACTCATCCTCTCAACCCTACAGGATGCAAGGAGAGAGAAAACATTTCTCAAGGTGACAAACTTGCACATCAACCCTAAAACTTAGATAATTTGCAAGTTGCACCTCCAACTCTCAACAAAGCACAAACAAACCCTAATCACAACCTCAGGTGATTAGCAAGCATCTCAACACAAGGTTTAGGCAAAGCAAATAGGGTAAACCCAAACTGAAGGTCAAGGTCCTTACACTTATCCTTCTCCTTATTTTGAGTGCAGATGACTTGGACTTTATCTTAGCCACATAACTCTTCTTGGCCTTATCATCATTGGACTCTACTATACTAATCATCATCACAGATTTGTCCATCTTCATTTTTTCTTTGACATTTATCAAGATGTCAAGAAACTCTCACATCTATTTAGCCATGCTACTCAACTGATAACACTTTGTAAACTGGCTATATGATTTACGCAATGATTGCAAAATCATATCAGTGGCCAACTCGTGACCTAAAGGAAATCCCAATCTCTCTAGATGCTTCATATGTCCAATTATATTGAGCACATGAGGCTTTTCTAAATCTCCCTCTCTTAGTTTCCACTCAAATAGCACCTTACAGGCATTATACCATTCATGCTTAACATGTTGTTTATGCAACTCATAGTTCATACATCCCGGCATAAGGTTCTTGATGTATACAACATCATTGGCATGCTTCAAAGAAGCATCCATGTCATTCTTAGGTGAATATGGAGTGGATATTGGCACTGGTGTTTCAAGATCACGCAGAACACTTCTCAAGGTCCTGAACCAGTTATGTAAATAAGTCTCATTTAATTCGTCCAATCGCGATGATTGAGTGTTTTCCATTTGATTATGTAAAAGAAAATTTGCATTTGTCAAAACATTTTGAGTTTATTTCATTTGAAAATTTGAATTAACTAGGACGTTAATTAATTATCACTCCTACTATTTTATTCAAATTGATAGCCCTCACCACCAATTTGGAAGATGTAGCATATAATCCTCTAGTGTTGCAAGATCCAAAACAATTCATCAATACCCAACCAACACTGGCGCTCATGACTAATTATTAAGGTAGGAAACATTTTCTAGCTGCATCTTATGAAATTCTTGGATAGTTGGTATGCACAATTCCTTACCATGATACATTTTTATACTTCTAGGTGCTTAATCCTATTATGGTCACCTAGTTAAGCCTGACACGTAAGCTAACATGATAGAATATGCACCCCACTAGGGAAGACCCACATATCTACAATCACACTTCCATGAGATAGATGACGCACCATGCTACGGCGTGCCTACGCTTGGTTGATCAAGATTTTCATGTGTGATTCTTATGGAAAGCACCTTAGACTTAATATTATTGAGGGATTTTGTATAATACATATACATTAACCAATAACCATATATAGAGTACGTATAATATACATGCTATAATACACAGTGAAAACATGCAATAAACAAAAAGCAATAGTTATGGCCAGCCAAATGTAATTCCTAGGATCCACAAGGAATTACCACATCCTAGGTCCACATCACATGCCTAAACTGATTGTAATGAAGATCCATACTTGCCAATCCAGCTTGATCAGTTCAATCCTTTAACACATCGGCTTGCCTCCTAGCCGGTCATTTGGTTATCTCAATCCACCATTTGTTGGCTCCTCCAGCCGATCGGTTGGGTCCACCAGTTCATTAGTTCAACTTGTCCACTTAGTCCTCCAGTCGGTCAGCTCATTGACGGGATGGTCGTCTGGCATCATTGGAACATCCTTCTTCTTCATCATAATAGGAAAGTAAACTATCCTACTAACATGATTATAGGGAAAACTCGAGTTACATTCGAGGGGATCAAAAGGTAGGAGAAAATGAAGTTTACATTGGGAACATAAGATAGAGGCTCGGTGCATAGACCGAGATAAAATAGG
Organism: Alisma plantago-aquatica; assembly: GCA_963693085.1. Lineage (NCBI taxonomy): Eukaryota > Viridiplantae > Streptophyta > Magnoliopsida > Alismatales > Alismataceae > Alisma > Alisma plantago-aquatica. Next base: position 996,315,788 of record OY856413.1, on the reverse strand, counting down.
ATAAACCAAACATACAACCATACACATATAATAGGGGTTATTGTCCATAACCAGGCTACACATCCACCATCAAAATGTATATATATGTATATATATATATATATATATATATATATATATTTGTTTGGTTCTCCAGTGGTGATTAGTCGGACATGTAGATCAATTAGTTTAAATATTTGCATCACATGTACTAAATAAACTCGATAAAATCAATATTCAGTCATATCAATTATCCCAAAACATAATTAATTGATGTTTCTCTGATACCATTGTAAAGAAATATGGAATCATATAGGTAGTGAAAACAAAAATTTTACTAACATATTTCCCATTAACCAATAGATCGTGCAATAACTATGCAATGGTAAGGATGGTTTAATGAAAATATACCTAGTCCTAGAACAAGTACAACAACAATTCTTATTGATGTAAATGCACCATCTATCTTGGACGGTGTTTGTGTAGGTCTTGGTTGCACTAGGACTCGTCAGTTGCTCCTCTACGGACAGTAAACTCAAACATCATTGTCTACAGCAGTTCCTCCCGTCATGGACTGCTATCTGATGTCATCCTCTTTAGAGATGGGAAAAGGCCACCTCACCTATAGAGAAGTCTACATAGACCAACTAGAACTCCTGTCATCATGCTAGAATGGACAGGAAGGAGTTGTCCCTCCCGTTGGTGTACTAGTCACCAACCCACTCTCCTACAATATTGATCCTCAGTTGTTCTCTCCCGTAGCTATCCCTCCCTATTCAGGTAGGACTTTCTTGAGTTCTCTTGGTTATCACAATAAGAGAGGACAACAATTTTTAGAGCAACTGATTCTCAATTGTATGTGTAGTACTCTGGGAAGCCCCAGTACCCCTATATTTATAGGAGGGGTTTAGGTATGGGTTCCCTGTCAATTAGGAGTGAAAGGGACTGGAAGATCTCAAATTTTCACAACTTCTGAACATCAAAACAGTCATCTAGTGAGTCATACGGTCGTCTAGTCATGTGAGACGATCGTCTCATACTACGAGATGGTTGTATGACGATTTCCCAACCACACACAAAATTGGTAATTTGATTCCAATTGATGTTAAACATTAATTCCTTTCACCACAAGTATTATGAAATCAAAACAAGTTAGGGAAACTTCTAGAACATTTGTTTGGACCCAACCAAGCCATCTCACATATGTGAGACCCTCTATCTCGCTCACCATTATGCTTCTCTGGTGAGCCAAGCCGCGTTGATCCATTCAACAGATTGAACTGATCGATTCACAGGGAAGAACTTAGTCAATTCAATTTTAAATCATCCTGATAATTCAAATGGCCGTCTCAACTCTTGAGCCAGTCATTTGGTACTATAGAGAGTCGTCTCACTATTTGAGATGATCAGCTGGCAGTATAGACATTGTATTCAGCTGATTTGTTGTGTGAATTGAGTACCTAAACACTTTAGTAATCAATCCAATCATCATTCAAGATTCAACTCCTCTTCTAGATGAGTTCCTATTTGTGTAACGCTATAGGTCCCATATTACGTTGGCAGTGAATGTCCATAACAACTTATGACATCACAAGAAATGAGTGGTGCCTAGTCACCCATCATTACTACCCAAGTAAATGGAAAGTTGAAGAAAAAGTTCAACCTAAAATCTATGTATGGTGTTACAGTGCTTGTATAGTTCCTTTGTCACTGATATCCAGATTGAACTAGAGGCATGGAATAGTCATTCTCATTATTAATCAATTTTGTTTCTTGAACTAGAGCAGACTGTCTGAGATATATGTAAGATCAATGTCACATTTTGACTCACATGTTCATACATGCATTTCTCAGTCTCGCTAATCAAGAGGCCTAGGATATCATACTCCCTTAGGATAGACAAATCCAATCTCTATCACTCACAGTCGATCCCAATGTGTCACAGTCACCCAATCATAACCTTTATAACAACCCATGTTATAGGACTATGTTTGATGTTTTCAAAGCATATCGAATGACATATGATGTGTGTAGTTATTTTAGGTCATAAGAACAACAACCACTACCATCACTATAAGAGGTGATCTTGACTTACCTGCTTTCAATTTCCATGTATCACTCTTATGATGGATCTTCAGATACATTGTTCTCTAACATGCATCTATGTGCTTGGTTTGATATCACCATATCATGACTAATGAGATTTTGTCATCAACCAACTCACACTCTGATCTTATGTGTTATTGATGTCTATTTACCTTCCACAATAACAACTGATAAGGGACATAACAAGAATGCATATACTCATAACATTTGTATGATCTCATTGTTCAGGTCCTCAACCTAAAGACATATGTCATTGAATAATACTATTCTCTAGACATTTATTATGTTATTTCATTATCTCATAACTAAACAAATAGAATAAATTGGAAGCTTGCCTTTATTAATAATAAAATTGTTTACATTTATGCCATTACAATCATCATATGATTAGCTCTTTGGGCATTTACACCAACAACTATGAGTATCAACTGTTGTTGCTTCAAAAACCCATCAGGAGGATGAAGTACAAACTCAATCTGAACGTCTATGTTGTTCAATTCTCTTGCAGGACAAACTATGAAATTGCAATCACTAGAAGGGCCTCGGTCCATGTTCATCAGTTATATGATGATTCAAAAATGGGACCAAAGTTTTCAACCAATAGAGGGCCTTCTAGATCATATGATGACATGGGTAAGAATATTGAGCCTACCATTAAATCTGAATGTACTAATGATTTTTGAGATTGTGGGTCAAATGCTAAGTAGTTTTGTGAAGGTAGATGATCATAAAGTCAAGAATAAAAGAAGACAATCTATGAGAATTGATAATGAGTTGGAAACCACAACATTGATTCAATATGCAATTCTTATCAATATATTGGAGTAAAATCTCTAATACAAAGTGCTTTCTGAATTGTGTCTAAGATGTGGAAAAATGGGACATAGTTCAAGATCCTATTATCCTAGTTCTATAGGATAGGTTGTTCGAAAACAAACATAAACAAAGATTAGGCATATGGGTTGAAGTTGTCAGATGAGAAAGACATATGGAATAAATACTAATGTGAAAGAATCCATGTTAAATGACATCAATTTGATAGAGAGACAAAGAGATGGTAGTAAGTAGGTGGATGGAAATTGATATAAACTTATAGAAGTATATTCATTATAGGAAGATGAGGTGGAGAGGACTCCAATGAAAACTATGAAGGTTGAGGCACCCAAACAAAATCCTTGAGGACCAAAGGAGTGGAAGACAAATAAGATGATACATAGAATTGAACAAGAGGTTGACAAGCAGAATGAGAGTTTGACAGGGGACTAGGATGGAAATGAAAAGGTGAATGATGTGACTATGAATGATAGGATGAACATTGTAGTTCTCTTGATGTAGATGAGGTCATTGAATAGATACCTACACAAGATGTATATGAATATAATTTTTCTATAAATGAATCCCAATAACCTTGATTATCTCTAGAAAACACAAACAAAAAGGGGGAGGTGTCAAGGGGAGGGGCACTAAGTTCAAGCAATCCATTGTAGGTCCTTACAACTTGAGAACTAGTTATATGAATAATCCATATGATCATGATGACGCATGAGGCATTTGAAGGATGTTTTATGACCAAAACATCAAATACATGTTAAAGTTTAACAAAGCAAAATTACTTAGTTCTTGTGTTTTCAATCTTATGAAGATCCATACCCTTCTATGGATGGATTTAGAGATGACTAAATTGGGATGTGAAGCCTAGTTACATTTCACCCTAAAAACCTTCTTCATTGTCAAGCCTATTAGAGGATGTGGACATACTATCTATCCTTAGCACGGGAGATACTACATGTAATGGTACTGATACTACCATGTTTATTTTCTATTGTTACAATTTCTCTTTTTTTAACTCATTTAAATTTGAATAGATGGTATTGTGTCCCTCATAAAAAATCTTAGAATGACTTAGGTGTAGATCATTTATTGAGCTGGAATACCACGATATTTAAAAATTATATTGATATCTCAAAATGTTCCTCGACTATTACTCAATTATAGCTCATGTTCTGTCTATGAATGAATGATCATAGCTATTGTATATGAATAATTCATGTACCTTAGCCTCAAAATGTTTGTACCTATGACCTTGATGTCCAAGCTTTGACTCTCAATATTGATTTACAAAATTGTGACTCAAGATTATTGATCTTGAAAAGGATTTGACTCATGTGATAACCCCATTTGGATCTTAAGATCAACCTCAACATATGATTAATGACTTTCATGTGCCTAAATAGCAAGGCTTCTATTATCACCCTATTTGGATCATAATATCACTTGATTTATAATTCATGTGTTTCATGTTCTTGAATCTCAAAAAATTGAAGTGAGGGATTGAAATTCATGCTTGAATATTAATTCAAAGAGCTCTATTCATTTGACCTAAAATTTGATCACTATAAATTTGTGATCTATATGGTGAATCTCTTTAAATTTGTGACTCATGTAATGATCTCTCAAAATTTACTATTCATGTAATCCTTCCGATTCATCGAATTTGGTTCTTGAGTGACTAGTTTTGGATTTATGTTGGTGTTTAAAGTCATGATAACACCTTATGTGGAATACCAAGATGATTATAGTCTAGAATAAGATGTCCAAATCTAAATTGAATCGTGGTCTTGATTTTGGGGGGAATTTTTGGGGGGAAATGTAACAACATAGACTTTCTCTCTCCTCCCATTATGCACATCTTGACTCATATGATACTCATTTTTTCAACAACCTCTGACAGTCCATTTGATAAACTTGGCTCACATTTTTCTAAATTGATGAATTGAATTTGATCAATTTATCAGTTTGTGCTTAATTGACTAAAGTTGAGTGTATAACTTCATGTTTGAATGTGTAAATAATATTTTGAGCCCTTTTAACATCGTCAAATGGGATCAAAAATTTATATATAAGAAGTAGAAGAAAATTTTGAAGTAACAATGTCTCTGCTGGAGTAACAATTTAGGAGTTATCTTTTGTATAAAATAGTCTAAGAAACACAAATTGATTTTCACTTTTAAACATCTCATTACCCCAATATGTTGTCTGCCCCACCTTCTCTTAACCAATTAAATTTCATTCTTTCTATGTTGTGGAACTGATCCTTTTGGAACATGTCATCAATCTGCCTTGGGGCTTCTAATCGAATTAGGATCCCCAATTTCTTTGGCAGCCAATCATGTCTTAATCCAGTGGTTGAGGTGTCACCTTCCCCACCTGCTCCCCAATGACGAGAGAAGATGGCCGAAGCAGGTGGCTCAACAACCTACAGCTCCTCACATGCCTTGGATATCCTCTTTACCTTAGCAACTTTCTACTCTTTTATTGCACCTCTTTTCCCTTCATTCATGCCCCAAAACCCCCCTCTCTTAGGATCTCGTCCCCCTCCAAGATTGATCCTACTCTGATGACAAATGAATCACCCCCTAACCTTCTTGTGATATTCTAAGGCCACACTTTGGTCTATAATATCGGGGTGAATTCATTCGGTAAGGCCTCGTGGTCCTTGGCCCCTCATCCTTCTTTCCCCTTCCCCTACCCTCGTCACCTAGAGAGATGCATGCACTCCTTCCCATGGAAGAAGACAATATGGTGTGTGTTGGATCTCCTCTCTACCACCCAGATCGGCCCCCGCTTGCCTTTCCGCTTCCCTTGTTACATTCTAGTGGGTGTGGAGCTAGGATTCCACTAGGTCAGCCTGGGTCCATGGTGGACCCTCATCCCACGACCCTGCTTTTTTTTCAAAGGTAAAATTATATATATATATATATATATATATATATATATCTGTGTGTATACTAGAAAAGTGAGAAATCTAGAAAAAATCATAGTAAATCATTCCATGGGAAAAGATAGACATGTAATCATGAATTTTGATCTAGAAAATGAGAACTATCCAATGAACCTAGTTTCAAGGCCTAGTTCATTTCGAATCTCATATTATGATGAGAATAACATATTCAATATCTTTTCTACAAATATAATGATTTTGAATACTCAACTATGATCTTGTATTCCTCCAATTGTCATGTTTTCTTAATATCAACACATTTTGACATGTACTGATCTAAGATCCAACTTTGACCCCTCATATGTTCTTAAATAATGATTTTACCTTGAATGTGACATATATGGAGCATTTATGGTTGATCTTGAACTTTATTATAAAAGTGACCTATTAATCACTCTAATCATCTACATAACCCTAAATCATTAATGTATTTATACATGTTGCACCAATATTCAAATTTATACACTATTTGGATTGGATTATGAGAAATGAACCATGGTTTTGAGTCTGATATTTTCTCAAATATCAATTTAGTGCTACTCAAATATTATATGTGACCTCAAAATATGTATCTTTATATTTTTGTACCCCAAATTATGTATGGATTGTTAGTTTTCCCTAATGAAACAAACTGACCTAATCTTGACATGAACTAAGATCTATTGTGCATGTTGCTAATATAAGATCTAACCTTATTCAATTTTTTTTCTAGTGATGATCCATTCTAAATTATGAATTCAAATTAGTATTGATGATGTCTATGAAAACTATTTAAATTGTATCTCATATATGCTCTAATGATGACTAATTTGGATGAAAATGACACAATATGACTAGTTTTGACTATGTTGATTCCAAAGTCATTAACTTTATCAAATTGTATGATTAATTGATTGTATATATTGAAAATCTAATAAAATAATATTTGATTTAGTTGTGATGTGCCACTTTAAGTGCTAAATGAACCTATGTTGCACTATGTAACTTGATAACAAACTTGTACAACTTAATTCAGATATTGATCTTTGATAAAGAGGTATTTCCATGGGTTTGCCTTGGTATCGTGTTCATATCAATAAATCAATAACAAGACTTGAAAAACCACTAGAGGGGGTGAATAGGGTTTTATAAAAGTTTTAAAAATAATTCAACTCAAACAACCACAATTGAGATAATGAGAAGGAGGCAAGATGTTTAGAGTGGTTCCACCATTAGAAAAAACTAAAGGAGTCAGTCCACTACCCAATTGTTTCCAATTGGGATTTTGAAAGTATTTAATTTTATTACCTCGCAAGGATATTACATAAAATTACAACACTTTCACCACCCTTTGGACAGCCTTCACCTTGAAGTAGTCTCACCAACCTCGAAGCAGCTTTCCTTGAAGTAACTTCAAGCTCCCCCTTGAAGTAGCCTTCCTCTTGAAGTAGCTTCCCGTTGAGACAGCCTTCTTGAAGTAGTCCAAAGTCCTCCTTCTCCACTTAGAATACCCTTCTCTACCTGAGAAGATAAACCATCTCCAATCCGCAGCCTCCAACCCTAGGAGTGCAAGGAGAGTACAAACAATAGGAAGGACCAAGAAGGAAAATGGAAATTACAATTACCGTTGTAGCACAAGGCTTGATTTCCTATATCAAGCATTTTGATCTCCTAACTAATGTATATGAAAGTGTAAGTGTTGTGGGTAGGATATGCTAGCCTGTAGGACATGAAATTTGAGAAATGGAAATGAGTAGCAATGTTGGAGTTGCTCAATTGCTCACAAGAAAGATTGTCAATTGCAAGTAATATGCTCAAGTGTTACACAAGTATATATTGGGTGTCCTAAGGCATGTCCTATTTATAGGAATGGCCTATGAGTTCTTAAGGATGTTCTAGACACTTTCTAGGGGGTTCTTAGTACTTAACTAGCCGTTAGGTATCCACTAATTGCTTTAGCAATGGCTAGTTAATTAATTCTGAAAAGTGCAGACAGAGCTCTTCTCGGTCGAGGAATTGTCAACTGAGAATCATGTCGGTCGAAGTTTTAGTCGACCGAGGGAAAGTCTAGAGCAAGTGTGTATAACGTTTGATTCCAACTCCCAACTACCTTATATGTTGTGTCTAACGACTACTTGGGTCATTCTCGGTTGAGGAGATTGTCGACTGAGAGTGTCTTGGTCGAGAAGTTTGTCGACCGAGAATGACTCTGTTTCAATGTTTTAAACTATGTACTAAGTGTGTGTATCAATGTGCAGTTGTGACACTATTGTAGGGGATGACCTATCTAAGTGTTGTGATTGGCTAGGGATGATCTAAATGCTTGATTTACATGATATCTAAGTACTTGTACATTATATACTTGTACAACTTTTTACATTTGATTACAATCATGAAATTAAGACATTTTGAGCATATAGATCTTCCAAGGGTTTGTCATCCACCTAGTTCCTGCAACACTCAAGTAGCATGTTAGATCCACAAGAATGAAATGGTTGTCATCATCAAAACAAAGAGATTATAATAATGTCCAATTTAGCCAACAATCTCCCCCTTTTTGAAGATGACAAACATTTCCAAAATATAAAATAAGGAAATGTAAAGCATATGAGTTTCATACCTGAAGTTTACCTTTTATAGCCATTCTCTTGTTTGCAAGTGTGTGATGGTTGAATGATTATGAAACTTATGAAACTCATTTTATTTTATATTTTTTATTTTACATTATTTCTCCCCCTTTGTCATTTCAAAAAGATAACCAAGATAATCATTTAGTATGACTTTTATCACTCCCTCTTAATTTGATAATTAGATGCTCCCCCTTAAAAAGATAGTCAGTTTTAAAAGCAAGGGATGCAAACCACTTATTGTCAAATTTAGCCATAATTTATTTCTCAATCATTTGCAAAGGATGTTAAGCCTTGAAATGATATGAGATCCTTTTAGATTCATGGCATATGTGTTTTGATTTCTCATCCATTTTATAAGGGATGTTAAGCCCTGAAAATGACATGAGAATCCTTTAATCTTATAGTAGAGTATATGATTGTATCTCTAACCAAATACATGGGATTTTAAGCCCTGATTTGTTTAGATAATTCCATTATATTCATACATATTGTAGGCTTCAAAATTACTTAAAAATACTAAGGTCATAACTAGCCTCAAATTTTCTTTATGATGTTTACAAAATTTTGTAAGCTCCTTCTTAATCTTATAGTCAAGATAGTTTTTGTGAGCTCCCCCTTAATCTTATAATCAAGATAATTTTAGGATTCTAAGGTCACAATAAGTATTTGATCATAATAAGTTAACCTTTTATGAGAGCTATGTACTAAAATCTTGTTTTCAATATATTAAGATTAAGTGCAAGGAAATGATTTACAATTAAGCATTTTGTCAAGCTTATTTTAGGTCGACCTTGACTTCGACCTCGGCGCCCCTTGGTCAAACTTGATTTTAACCAAGAGGCAATTTTTGTAGATTTCCAATTTGAGCACTTTCATTGAGTTACACATTAAAGTCTTTATGTAATATGATCAAATGTATATCAATTTGAAGCACTTTTGAATGATACCTATTTTGAAGAGATTTTATCAATTGAAAACTTAATATAGGCATCACAATGAAGTCTTTGTTCTTGATTTTCTTAGAGCAAGTTATATCCTAAGCAAATTTTCAGAATGTATGTTCTTCATTTTGATATCCACAGAGTTTTTTCTTCTTACAAGAAGGCAATTTAACTACATATATAGCATATTCAATCATAGTATGAATGTAGTTTTCAATCATTTATTTATAAGCAAGATTATTTGCATCAATAGAAATTTCCATAAGTCATGTTGTCACCATGATGCAAAATTATATCCTAAGAGCAATCCTGTGTATAATTTTAACTTATGAATTTAGTACCTTGCTCTTGATTTAGTTATAATAGATTTTAAATGTGACATTGAAATAGCTCTTTATTCTAAACAAGTCTCTTATTTTAAACTTATTTCTAGATTAACTCTTTAGAATCAGTCATCCTTGAGTATAGATTAAGAACAAGTTTTATATCTCAAGTTCTTAGAAATCAAGAGTTTGCTCTTGATTTCTTAGAACAAACATCTAGATAGGACATTTATATTCTTGTTCTAAGAAACAAACTATTTAGCTTGCCATAGTTTCATCTAGAAAAAATCATTCATTTATTTCATGAGATGATACAAGCCATGCATACGATAATCATTATATATTATGTCAAGATGCATTTGTGCCATAGAGTTTTACTGTTATGCAAAATGGCATTTTCATCATCTTTATATGTAATGAGCTGAATCAAAATGACCATTTTGAAAACAATATCCATTCATGGTTTGTATATATAGATCAAAGATTATTTTAGTCAAACCAAGTAAAGAATGGACAACCGTAAAAGCATATCCATAATTTTATGAAATACAATGATGATGATCATTTAAGAGAAAATTTCAAGACACATGGTTTTTATATAGATAGACCAAGGAATACTTAGGACAAACCATGTGGATTGTGATAAAATAGTAATTTCCTTGATTAAATCAATCATGGTTCATATTTTCAGTTTTAAGACAAACCATGTAGGAGATTATAGCAATTAAAAATGAACTTGCAATCTATACTATTTCTCTATTGATTCATTTTGCAAGAAGGATTGCAAAAAGTATACAAGTTTGATAAAAGTATATTTAATAAGTCACAATGCAAGCTTAAAGAATTTGTCTCCAAGATTCATTCTTGATTTGCAAATTAAATCAATCATTAATAGCAAATTGATAGCAAACTGGATCAATTAAATAGGTGCAGCAGAACTTGATTCGGTCGAACTATTCTTCGATCAAATTTATCTCGGTCGACATTTTTTTCGACCGAGAATGCTGCTGTTTGTACAGGTTTTATCAGAATGTTGCAAACTTAAAAATAGTAACCTGCTCGGTCGACAAATTATCGACCGACTGAGTTCTCAGTCGAAGATTTTCTCAACCGAGAATGTTTCTGTATCATTTTTCAATAATTAATTGCAAGTAAAACATAGATCACTTTCAATTCAATTATGCAATTTAAAACCCAGTTTAGTTGAGATAAAACATTTAAGTATCAAAGTAACATTTGAGTCCAATATCAACTAATCATATTCAAATCTCTAGGTTTTAGGAACTAAAACAAGTTGTTAAAGATGTGTCTCTATAGGTTTATATAACAGTGTGTATTTTCAAGTTAGAAATTTTAATTACTTGAATCAATTTGTTATCTTATTATGTTAAGTTGAGATAGACATAAAGATATACAATTTTGAGTTTTTGGTCATATCTCAACTTAATTTAATCTATTTAGTTTGGGGGTTTTGGAACCCATACCAACTCAACATCCTTTTTCTTGTAAGGACATGAGAAGGAATAATGTCCAAAACACAAACAATAATGGCAACATATAGAATCAATCTCATTTCTCTTTTTATGAGTTTGATCTAGATTGTTCTTGGGTACATATGTATACTTGCCTTTAGGTACATACATAGATTGAGTTTTTGGCACTTGAGCCCTTCCCCTACTAGGTTTTTGATAGGATTTTCCTTTAGGCTTGTAACCTAGTCCAATCCTTCCAATTTGACCATGAGAATCATTTAAGATTGTATCAAGAGCATCATTGTTTCTTAAGCTACTAACTTCTTATTGTAACTTAGCAATCTCATCCATTCTCTTTTTGATATCTAACTTTGCTTGATCTTGATTAGATAATAAAGAATATCTTTCTTTCACAATAGTATCATAACCTAGATGATTGCATAGGATTGGTTGTTTTTGAAGATCATTAATTTGGGCTTGCAAGTTTATCTTTTCTAGAGAGAGAAGATTGCAATTTTCCTCTATTGATTTCATCTTAATATCATGGTCTTTAATAGTTAAGTTCAATTTCTCCTTAAGATCTTCATTTTCAAATGTGAGAGCAAGAAGATTAGCATGTAACTCATCATTTGCTTTATTAGATTTCTTTAATTTCTTCTTGCACTCAATATACTTATCATGTGTTTCTTGAAGGCTAGCAATTAAATCTTATTTAGATAAATAAAAAAGGCTTACCTCTTCTTCTTCTTCACTTATTGTAGCAATAAGGCATTCTTTGTGCACATCTTCCTTCTTTAACCTCCATGGATAGCTAGGTGTTGTGTGCCTTGTTCCTAAGCACCAATTACAGCTTGTTGAAGATTGGTCCATGCTTCTCCTTTTCTTGCGGTTGTAGACACCACCACCCTTCATTCTTCAAGACTCGATTAGAGCTCCTTGAAGCCTGCTCTAATACCAAATGAAAAACCACTAGAGGGGGGTGAATAGGGTTTTATAAAAGTTTTAAAAATAATTCAACTCAAACAACCACAATTGAGATAATGAGAAGGAGTCAAGGTGTTTAGAGTGGTTCCACATTTAGTAAAAACTAAAGGAGTCAGTCCACTACCCAATTGTTTCCAATTGGGATTTTAAAAGTATTTAATTTTATTACCTCGCAAGGATGTTACATAAAATTACAACACTTTCACCACCCTTTGGACAACCTTCACCTTGAAGTAGTCTCACCAACCTCGAAGCAGCCTTCCTTGAAGTAACTTCAAGCTCCCCCTTGAAGTAGCCTTCCTCTTAAAGTAGCTTCCTGTTGAGACAGCCTTCTTGAAGTAGTCCAAAGTCCTCCTTCTCCACTGAGAAGACCCTTCTCCACCTGAGAAGATAAACCCTCTCCAATCTGTAGCCTCCAACCCTAGGAGTAGCAAGGAGAGTACAAACAATAAGAAGGAATAAGAAGGAAAATGGAAATTACAATTACCGTTGTAGCACAAGGCTTGATTTCCTATATCAAGCATTTTGATCTCCTAACTAATGTATATGAAAGTGTAAGTGATGTGGGTAGGAGATGCTAGCCTATAGGACATGAAATTTGAGCAATGGAAATGAGTAGCAAATATTGGAGTTGCTCAATTACTCACAATAAAGATTGCCAATTGCAAGTAATATGCTCAAGTGTTGCACAAGTATATAGTGGGTGTTCTAAGGCATGTCTATGACGCCTCATTTGAATAAAATGTTATTACTTAACGGAAGCGATCACTAATAGTGGATTACTGAAAATCACTAAAAATTAAAACCATTTTACAAAGAGGTCCACACATAGGAAAACTCTTTCACTAAGAACTGAAGTAATTTAATTACATACTAGTTTACAAGTACATGTCCCGTATCATCTCTTTCTGAGAATTACAAGCATCAATTGCTCTGGCAAACTAAACACAGGCAGTATAAGATCTCTAGGCACTGAGCCAAAATCTCGAAAGCACTAACTACTACTACTCTGAAGACTTGAGAGTACAGAGACGACACATAGGACTCTATATACATCTATACAAGGCATAACAGCCAGTGTCTCCACCTGAGACTTCACTGTTGTCCCTACTGCTGCTACTGTCTTTCACCTACTGAAGGATTCCTACCTCCTCGTCCACGTCCACCTATAAATGTGGTTCCCACAGGGGTGAGACAATTGTAAATTTCCCCAGCGAGAGATATAATTCTCCGCCAGAAACATTATTATTGTAGCTAAAGAAGATAATTATGAACAGAGGGATCATATTTGTTTGACAGTAGATAATTCAATATCTAACAGATTAGAACATTATTCTTATTAAAAGCATTGCAGCTATAACTTGATAGAGCAATATGTCACTTATCCATTAAGGAATATGAAGAACATGTATAGCATTTATTCACTATAGAATCATTTCCCCAATATCAACTCTCTTCAGGCTTAGATCATATATCTAATGTCTGGCATTATCATTGTGGAATCATGGCTTGTAGCCATACTCTTTTCACAAAGTATTGAGATCTTAATCCCTCCACTCATCAAGTACATTTCCACTTCTTAACAAGTTCATCATCATGATTATAGAATCTGGATATTTGAACCCATATCTCATCATAGGATACTTATTGCCACTTATTAGGTAACTTAATACCTTCAGATCATCTGACCAAGGACATTATGATTCTTGCTACACGAAGTATTGCACATAGTACACAAAGCTCAATGATTCTTACTACACAAAGCATTTCACATAGTACACAAAGCTCATATCACCTCTTATTACCCCCTCAAAGCAATAAGGCATATTATGGCTTATAAAGCTCATAAACGGGCTCAATAATTAAAACATCATATGGCACACAAGGTTCATTAATTTTTCAGATTACTTCTCACTGAGAAACAAAGCATATGAAGGCTTATAAAGCCTATAAAACATTCTCAATAAATAGAGTATCATAGCCCATACCTGGCTATACTCTTCATCTCATCATTCCTGCATGATTACTAATCATAATAACAATTATAATGCTTTTATATCAGCACCATACAACACTAAGTAATATCACTATTCCCTCTTTAGGGTTCATGGTATATCTTTCATATCAGCACCATACAACACTAAGTAATATCACTATTCCCTCTTTAGGGTTCATGGTATCTCTTTTATATCAGCACCCTCCGTTAGGGTTTTCCATAAATAACCACTTAGGTTCTTAAGATCATAATATTAATGATCAACCTTATTTCATTGCTTCTCACAGCTAGAAGCTAATATTGATATCATAAGTATGCAAACATACTTATTTATTCTCATCATTCATCATTGAATGTATTATCAACACAAAGTATGAGTTTCTCTCTCATCTTTATCATAATATGATTGTATCATAGTCTATGGATTTGGATTAACCTTTTCATAAGGCACGTTAGCCTACATTCATCAAGGTACATTACATCTCAATGTAACAAAAGACATGACACATTTCATATGTCACTTATCCAATTATATTGGATTTAAAACTCAACAAGGTATTTCAGTATTGGGGTGTTAGATGTGATATCTATCATATCTTGATGTATCACTTTCGTCAACATCCTTATCTTACTTGAGGTCATCCACTTAGCTTGTATTAGGGTATTTCCCATCCTGATACTTTATGTACTAGTTCATCACATTTATCATGTAATGTATTGGTCATTAGTCACTCACTTAGAATATATGACCATTACCAATAATATGGACTCATCCTTGAGTTATGAACTATTGATATAAGGATATCCATTATCAACCTCTCTAGGTGTTACATTTGTCAAAACATTAATCACTATTCCATTATTAGGAATAGGATTCTCCATATTTATAATTTGAGGATTCACATAGCATATTCCATACATTTATGGATTTCACATAGTATTGCTCTTCAATAGAGTTTTATATAATCATCCTTCTATATCAGGGTTTCACCTAGTATTATGTGAAATTAAGATTTCACAACACATCTCCCAGTGTTAAGGCTTCACATAGCATTAGTGGCACTACCCTATATTAGGGTTTCATATTCCTTTACCCCATTTTAGGGATTAAGGTTTACCATTCACATCCAAGTAAGGTTCCTCATACCTCATACCCAAATTAGGGTTAGGATGTACAATTCCCATTATATTAGGGTTTCTCACATTGTAACACTAAGTTAGGGTTACATCATCACCCTAGATTATGTTTTCACTGAGCTTTGCCCTAAATTAGGCTTTAACATAACCTTTCCCTAAATTAGGGTCAAGGTACATCAATCATTTCAATGAAGATTTCATGATCTCATATTATGGATCAAACCCTGATTTCACATTTATTCATAATGAGAAAATTAGGGATTATTAAGTAAGGAATCATCTCTCCCATTATCTCTCCCTCTCGTCCTCTCTAGGATGTTAAATACTCCAAGATTAATCTTGGTCAACTTTTCACTTATATCGGGTTAGAGCTATTGGTATATATGCTTGAGCCCGATATCACTTTTACAAAGTGACACCATATTCTTAAAGCTCTAGACCTTTGTTTTAACTGATATAATTCATTACAACAGGTCTAAGAAGTTACTAGAACTCATAATTTCATCATCTATTTCAGGAAATTTCATAATTAAAAGTATTTCACTAAGTATAGCAATTTAGGTGATGAATAATAACATGACTGAGTTCAAGTTATATAACCCGCCTTAAGAACCACTTCAAAGATCCAAGATCCAAAGCTCCACGTTCCTAAGGTTGAAGATGACTTATGAAAAGTACAAGGCTCATTCAAAACTCCTTCATATACAAGGAATCACCATGGATAAGCAATTGGTGAAGAAGAAAAGAAAAGAAGATCAAAACCCTAAAATCATGCTTCAATTCAAGGTTGAAGATGATCTTATCCTTAGCTTAGGGTTAAGTATGAGCTCCTTCTTTCTCCTTAACACCTTTTCACGATACACTAGTGTCCTTGCACGATATGTCAACCCTCTTGAATGATATTGCACTCACTTGCACGATATTCCACTCAACTCTTCACCCTATTGGCTGATATCACCTTATATGGCCAATTTCACCTACTTGGCCAATATGCTCTTGCCATGGCGATATCCCAAGGCCTATGCACGATACCAAAGCATCCCTTCACGATATGGGATCTCTATGCACGATACCTTAGGGTAGGAGGGTGGTAAGGGTCGCAAAATTGCACAAAGGGGTGAAACTAGGGGTATATATACTTGTTGTTCATGAAGGAAGGAAAAAATGAGGTGTCAACATTTTGAGCTAGTAGGTGCCACGTGTCATGCATGGGTGACGCGTGTACATGCATGCATAAACATTTATCTTGACACTCAAAAAGGTTGAGGATCATCTAAGATGAAAATTCATCCATTGCTTATCCATTTGGATGAGTCATCTAGGTTTAATCACTATTTTAAGTCAAGTTGATACACTTTTTCTAAGGAAACTTGTTGGCCGTCACACCTCACCTCCTTGAGGTGCTTTGCACGATATTGACTTTTCCAAGAGTTCACAAAACGATATGGGACACCTCCTTGGGCTCCATGGCCGATAGGCACTCATATATAAGCTTTTCCCCTTGATACAACTCAAATTAAGCTTTCAAATTCAACCCTTTTTCTTGGTCATTTCTTCACCAAGATTACCATCATTCATAATGGAATCAAACATGGTGTCTCCTTATTTATATATTCTCTATATGATACTAGGAGGGAGTAGGGACACTCTAGAGGTGATAATTTGCATATCAACCCCACATTTTGGGTAAATTACAATTTGTACCAAAATTGGTGCACAAGGTACCAACATTGTTCAAACAAGTTCAAACTTGGAATTTGGGCTTTCCAAAAGCCACCACTTAGCATCATTATCTCTCTTATGATGCTAAAACACATGGGGTACATTTAACATGTGACATTTTGCATTATAGCCCCTCAATTTGGGTAAATTGCACTTTGGTCCAAAACAAAGGAAAATTGCTCAAACAACATTCAATCGGGACCAAACTTGAAACATAAGTGTGTCATATGATAACAAAACACCTTAGAGGATTATATTAAAGTTCTAAGAAACTTTATTAGCCAAAACAAATAGGGTTATCTCATAACACATGTCAGGGTCGTTACAATGTCCTATTTATAGGAATGGCCTATGAGTGCTTAAGGACGTTCTAGACACTAGGGGGTTCTTAGTGCTTAACTAGTCGTTAGGTATCCACTAATTGCTTTAGAAATGGCTAGTTAATTAATTCTAAAAAGTGCAGACAGAGCTCTTCTCAGTCGAGGAATTGTCAACTGAGAATCCTGTCGGTCGAAGTTTTTGTCGACCGAGGGACAGTCTGGAGCAAGTGTAAATTTTGAATATCGTGCTAAATTTAAGGTTGAAGTTTTTGTTTCCTCAAAGAACTCTGTTATGATCCCTGAGACAATGTAAATTTAACTTTACCAAATGTAGACTATATGATTTTTATGTCTAAGGCAAATGATAATGATCTATATGTGATGAAATAAGTAGACATGTATTATACATCATAGTTTATGGGATCCTTATTGATTTTCTATGTTTCCCTATTGTTTGTTTAACCTAAAACTTAATTAATCAAACTTTATCCTATGTATCATGATCATTCTTTGAAATGACTATGCTTTTGGACTACTAAAATAATGATGAAAGACTTTATCGCAAGAGGAATTACCCCTATTTATTTCAATGTCACACTACAATCTCGAATTTGAATTGAAGGATGGATATGGATCTCAATCTTACCATGTTATGCACTAACTCTTGGAGTTATCACTTTCCTAACAATTCCCAATTATATCCTTACTTTTTCATTAAAGTAAGGGTTTTCAATTATGACCTTCATCATGCAAATTCTAAAACATGGTTTCTTTATGATATCATAACCTTATAAAATATTATTTCATAATTGATACTCTTACTATTTTGATATTTTGATCATTTATTATTATTAGAATACTATGCTAGATTAGGTAGTAGTCTGGCTTGTAAATCCCTTAACCTAGGTCACTCTCTATTATGATTAACTCTAAATTTTCACCTTGTCAATAATTTAGACTTTTGACAAGGCAACCCCTTTCATACAATCTTGATTTCTTGATCTATGTCTCTAATAGGTTAGATGTATGATGATATTGATACTTGCCTTTAATTTGATTTGATGATGTTGGATATAGCTTGTGGTTAAGGTCCTAAGTAACCTTGGTCTAGATCATTCATCAACCTCAAATACTGTGATACTGATATTGATATTGATGTCTTGAAATGTTTCTCGAATACTACTCAATTATTTCTTTATTTTTGGATAC
This sequence comes from Alisma plantago-aquatica, assembly GCA_963693085.1. NCBI lineage: Eukaryota > Viridiplantae > Streptophyta > Magnoliopsida > Alismatales > Alismataceae > Alisma > Alisma plantago-aquatica. The sequence goes on along the minus strand of OY856413.1, from coordinate 996,297,209 downwards.
ATATGAATGATCATACATATGGTTTAAGTATGATTCTTATACACTAGCTTTAGGTTGGACCTATGACCTTGATTTCCAATATTTGACACTCAATATTGGTTTATGAAATCTTGACTCATGATTATTTATCTTGATAATCATTTGACTCTTATGCACCCTATTGGGATTATAGAATAAGAAAATCTTGATATACTCTTTTATAGGATAAGAGAGTAAGTGAGAAATAGAATTAGTCAATATGGGATAAAAGAAAAGATAAAAACAAGATAAGTCTAAAGAAAAGTAAAAACATAAAGCATAAAGCATATATACTGAAACTCCCCTCAATTTCGAGCATAGATGGAAAACATGCCCAGCTTGTCCACCCCTATAGAAAAGTGAGTCTTGGGAAGTATTTTGATGAAGATTTCAGCAACCTAATCTTTATTCTAGAGATAAGGAGTGCATATGCATCCATAGAGAACAAATTTGCAAACAAAGTGGCAATCCACCTCGATATGCTTGGTGCGCTCATGAAAGGTGGGAATGTTGGCAATAAAAATGGAAGCTTTATCAATGTAGTGCATTGCAATAGGAGTAAAATAAGAAATTTCAAATTCTTTAAGAAGTCCTTGGACCCACATTAATCCAAAATTAGTATGAGCCATAGCTCTATATTCTGCTTTAGCACTAGACCAAGAAACCACGATTTGCTTCTTACTTCACCATGTAACTAGATTCCCTCCAACTAAAGTTGAGTAGTCAGTGGTAGATTTCCTATCACATCTACTACTGGAATAATCAAGGCCAACGTATCTAGTGAGTTTGTAGTACCCATGTTTACGATACATGTAATCCTATACTAAAGAAATTTGTAGTTATTTCAAGTAATGACATACAACATCCCAGTGACATTGTTGAGGTTTATCCAAATACTTACTCAAAAGTCCAACATCACCAGTAATCTCAGCTCTAGTCACTATAAGATGGATAAGCTTACCAACGAATCATTTGTATTGGTGGTAGTCAAGATAAGGAGGTGAAATATCATCATCCCAATTAGTATTGGGATCCACAGTGGTGCTATCTCATTTAGCACCAAGAATTATAGTTTTGTCAAAATATCTAGAACATATTTATTTATGAAACATAGATCCCAAGGAAGATCTGGAAACATCAATTCCCAAGAAGTACCTAAGCTTGCCAGGATCTTTTTTAAGAAAGTGTAAGGACCCTGACCTCCGTTTAGGGCTTATCATGTTTGCTTTGCTTAACCCTGATGCTTAGTTGCTTACTAATCACCTTTAGTGGTGATTAGGGTTGGTTGGTGCTTTGTTGAGAGCTGGAGGTGCTACTTGCAATTAACCCAAGTTTAGGGTTTGTGGGCAAGTTTGTCATCTTGTGAGGTGTTCTTCCCTCTCCTTGCTTCCTCTAGTGTTGAGAGGAAGGGTTGGGCTTGTTGCTTGTGTCCCTTTGGGCTTGGATGAGCTTGTTGGGCCTTGTGGTGTGTTGCCTTTGCCTCTTTGGACCTTGTGTCGGGCAAGTGAGCCTTGTGTCGGCCTAGTTGTGTCGCCCATGGGAGTGTGTCGGGCATGATGTGGAGGTGTGTCACCCATGGAACCTTTGACCCCCCTTTGACCTCGTTTGTGTCACCACTAGTGGACACTTGGTGCTTGGTGCTTTCATGTGGTAATGGCCCTGGACATGTGTTTAAGACATGTTAGAGTGGTGGCATTGCTCATGGACAAGTGTCCCTAGGTGGGTGACACCTTGCCTTGTCTTACCTTGGTTTCTCCTCCATCCTCTCCTTTATATGTGTTCCCTTTCTCTTACTAAGGATCCCTTTAGTTCCTTAGTCTCCCTCTCCCTTGGTGCACGACACCCCTTCCTTTGCCAGCTTGGTGGTCGATCCTTGTCTAGGAGTCTCCTTCTTCCTCTAGTGGTGGTCGAACCCTAGAGTGCCTTGCTCTCTTCTTGTGGTGGAGCTTGGAGCTTGGAACTAGGAGTTTCTTAAGGTGGGTTACATAACTCCTAACCCTAACTATACTACCTTGTATGTTCTTGCATGTTTCTTATGATCATAATCGGCTATGTATGTTGCTAGCTAATTAGTTTCTTTCTTAGTTGCACCTTGTTGGTCGAACCATGTTCTAGGGTTTCTTGTTGAGTAACACCCCTCTCCCTCATTGGTCTAGAGAAGTGAGCTTGAACTCTAGTAATATGGGAAATACTCCTCTCTCGTTTTAAGTTGAGAGGTGAGCTTGTGTTCTAGTTGGTTGAGCAACACCCTTCTCTCACCATGGATTTGAGAGGTGAGCTTTGTGGTGGACGTAGACCTTTGGTAGGGTTGATCCTTGTATTGCCCGATTGGTGAAAAGAAGGTGTGCAAGACCCCTCTCTCTTGATTGTTGAGAGGTGAGCCATCTTCTTGATCCATTAGGGATTTGGTGCCCTTGTGCTTGAGGTTGATGACGACTTTGTTGGGTTGCATCTTGACCGATATGGTCTTGGGTTGATGTTTCCCGATACCCCTCTTGATCTAGAGTGTTGGTTGGCTTGAGAAGGGTGTGTTGGGTGTTACCCTTGTTTCCTGCCTTGTGTGTGTGTCGAGTGTCACACCTGGCTGAATGCCCTACCTGATACACCTTGTTCAGGTGGTTGCTTGGTGCTTTCACACCTTGAACGTCTTGAGCATTGTGGTCTGGTCTTGTGTCGGGCGTCACACCACAGTCTTCGCCTTGTTGCATGACAGGTTCCTTTGTCGCCCGTTTGAGTTGCATCCTTTGGGCGTTATTCCTTGTTGAGTGGTGTTGCCCGATACACCTGACCTGAGATGGTAGCCTAGAGCCCGTATGTCTTAGACGTTATGAAGTTCTGTGGTTAGCTCTGTGATGGGTGTCATGGTGTGGTTGTGATGCATGTTATGCATGGCGTTGCACGATACACCCAGGGTTGCATGATACATCTTGAGGTAGTAGCCGATACACCTTGCTGGTTTGCTTGACCATTATGAGGCTTGAGTGCATGGGCGATTTGAGGAAGTACCCTGCCCGATGCTATCTCTAGAGAGGGTGACCTACCCATCACACTTCTTGTGAGGGTAGTGGGCACTTCTAGTGAGGGTTTTGTTCCTTCTGGAAAACATATATGCTAGCTCTTGTTCTTGCTATCACGTTTGGTTTATGATAGTAACCCTTGATATGCTTGATGGTAATCGTCATAGTAGAGCTCATCTATGTAACTTGACATGATATTACATGTGGTTATGATCATCTGGAATGATATGTATAATGTTGAGGAATGGTAAGAATATAAGATGCTTTGCATGATGATACGACCTATGTCTACGGTCACAGGTTGAGGCATCATTGATAAAGCATATAATCATATATGTTGGATAATATGATTCTTCTGATTAATCCATGATAATTGTGCATACTAACCATGCAGGTGTTTCATACAGATGCATAGCCAGGTAAAGGGCTACGAGGTATATATGTTTGAGTAACACTGCTCTAATGGTTACTCTTGATGATGAGATAACATGCATGATGTGTTATGGTCTGAGGACCTGAGATGGCTAAAGTGCCCAGTTGAGGTGTTATCCTCTGATGATAATCTGGGATTGATATCCCAAGTGATGAGAATGTTTGTTGAGGTAGTGGTTTCTTGTGATGAGGGATTGAGATCCTGGAATAACATGATGGTGGTAATAATAATGTAGTTTTATGTTATGCATGTGTTACAACTTGGTTGCCTCAACAATCCACTTAAAATGTACTAACTAATCACAGTGGAACATATCATGTAGTTTGCCCTGGCCATAGATCCATCATCATCAGGAGCTAGTGATGGTGAAACGGGTTCTCCTGTGGGTTAACCCAGAGCACATATTGTTGAATATGCGAGGTTTCTCCTAACCTAAAATAGAGAGGACGCGAGTGCAGCTACAGTTGCAGACTCGAGATATGTGTAGAGCATGGTGAATAGACCCATGGCTCAGGATATGTGATATGGGAGCATGAATGCGTTCATGGCTCAGAGCACGGTGAACTGGCCCGTGGCTCAGATATACTAGCGTTGAGACCTGTACCGAGGCGGGATAGAGGAAGGGTAGCCTATGGAGTTGACCCTGTGACTGAGGCCACTTAAGCATGAGACTGCGGTCCTGCTTTGGTTCTCGTGCACTGACCACGAGGTGAGAGGTCATGGAGTCTGGCTCTTCCATTGACCTTGTATGGCACCGGCTCCGGGTTTTGCAGCCGTCGGTTGGATCTGAGCGGTACGGCTCACTTCCTCAGGGCATAATAATACGTAATCCAATTGAATAGTATTTATTGCTTAAGGCAAAACACGGAACATTGGTTGAGGCCTTGCTTGAGTAGTTGATCTCGTTATACTTGTAGTTACTTATACATTCCTTATGTTATGTGGTAAGATATTATAAATCTTATCTTGTCAATCATGTTCCATAAAGAAATACTTGGTTATCTGCCTTCCTTAGAGCCTGGTAAGCTTGATGGTATGAATAGCTTTGTTATATAGACTGCTCTTGTTATACCTTCTATCAGTTATATATTGCTTTTACGTTAATCCTTCTATGGTTTTATGGTTTCAGTCGGGAGTTATGTTTCTCGTTGGGACTGTGTGTCTCACCCCGCTGGTTTACACCCTTTCTAGGTGTTCGAGCTAGACGTGGTGGTGGTCATGGAGTTGCGGCCGAGCAGCAAGACGAGTAGTAGAAGGCAAGAGATGGACATGTGACGCAATTTAACCGTGCGTATAAACGCAAGTGAACGCGTCGAGTAGTACAGGCCTTTGTGAGGCCCGAGTCGAACTCAGGGATACATGCAATCGTCGGGGACTCCTACTAACTACTCGCAATTAGCTAAGCCGAATAACAAGTTGGGGGTTGTTGTTAAAAATAGAAGAAAACAAAAACAAAATAAAACAAATGATCGATTAAATGTTAATTTAATCAATTCAAAAAAGGTATCTTTAGGATTGCGGTTTCACCGCGGGTTTTCATTGTATTCAATTTTATATAATACCTCAATCTTATCTCTCTATCCGGGTGGTGGCCTGAAAATAGAATTACCCACTGTCGTGGTGCAATTCACTACCTAGGTTTAGGTCAGTTCCACTATCGTAGTAACCTATACCCTAAACTAGGTGTATTATGAACGATCTCTCAGTATCCACCATTAATTTTACACCACCTTGGTCAAGGGATTTATCGATTAATGTAGATTTCGTCTGTTTTCAGCCGTTAATCCTTCTTTCAAAGTGATTAAGGGCATTAGGTTATTATTATGGTGATCAAGCATAACAATATATTGAGAAAACAAAACTATACCACGGATTTAAGAGATAAAATGTGATTTACTATTATAAAACTGTCATACAATGAATTCTCGGGCTACTCCCGGTCCTAAAGACGAAGGGGATTAGCCCCGCATGTTCATCTCACACAAGTACATGGTAGAAATAGGGGAAAACATGTGAAAAACGTGGAATGAAAGGGAAAACCCCTGAACGGAGAAGAACTGGTTGATCCTTGGTGTAGAATGTGTGTTCTACCACCTTTCGGTGGTGAAATCCGTCTTCCGTGGCCTCCGAATCAACTGGTATGAACTTATAGCCTCCGTTCTCTTCTCTACCGCTCCTCGGTACTCGTGCAATGGCTAATCTGATCCCCTTCCCGTCTGTACGGCCGTCATTAGGTATATCTCGGTCATTAGGTCGCTAATTAACCGTAGCCGTCCGATTGAGATCATTAGAAAGCCAACTCATATCCTACGGTGTCGATACCATCGACGCAAGTCGATGGTATCGACCCGCTACAGTAGCGGCAGCCCTTCTTTCTTTTCATCTGAGTGCCTGATGCAGTCTCGATACCATCGACTTGGGTCGATGGTATTGACTTCCTATAGGCGTCGGTTTTGTCGTTTTGCGTCGTTGTAGCCTCCATGCGTCGATGGTATCGACTTGGTGTCGATACTATTGACCGCTTCTTCGTCAGCAACCTGAAGGTATCTCGATACCATCGACATCCCTGTCGATGGTATCGACACTTTGCTACTCCTTTCGGCTGGCAACCTATACCCATGTCGATGGTATCGACTTCCGTCGATGGTATCGACCGAAGCAAATACTCGTTTGTCCTGAAATTCAAACATGGAACCAAATAAATTCACACAAATAATAATATTTTGACAATTAATGCTCAAAACGATGTAATAAGGGAGATTTGACATAAAATGATAGCAAAGACCAAAATAGATGAATTATGTGATATTAACCATAAAAATGACTAATTAAAGCATAAAACACATATGAAATAGGTCTACAAATGCGACTCAAAATCATCGCATCAAACTCCCCTAATCTTGAACGTTTCTCTCCCTCAAGCAACTAATCCTTAGAATAGAATTGCCAATGTCAACTGAAAAACAACACATCACAACCAACATCCCATTTGACTCCCACCGGACATTCACATACCGGACCTCTCTAACCACGGAACGGTAATTACCCTGAAGGTGACAGTAATCATCAATAAAAGAAATTGACCTCAAAACCGATGAACACTATCACATAAGGCAGTTAACATAATAAAATTCGCCGGTTCAGACTTGGTGCATCTTGTGATCTCCTATACTACGTTGCTCGCCCTAACTACCATATACATGGAAGCAGTTCTCCTGATATACATTAGTGAGGAGAAATTCATAGTGGCCTACCAATCCGAGCAACGGGTGGATGAAGATAGGTGGATTATGGAAGAAAAAGGAAATATTGTACTGTTTCAACATGCATAACACAAAAATGTCCTACATGATGCAAATGCACATGAGAAATGCCCTAATGTCTAAGATTAAGTGGAATGATGCATGCACTAACCATCTGTTTCAAAATGAGATGGATATCTAATTAAGCAACATCATGTACTCAATTTTATTGAATTGCAGGTGATATTATGTTCCTTTCTCCTTCTTATTCTACTTTCTTCTAAATAACTCTTTTTTTTTCATTGTGCAGATTTTTCCTTTTTTTTCAATTTCCAGCCCTTATATCCATAATTGATAAAGAATATTTTATTGGGCTTATTTTCTTCATATTCAGAAATTTACACTATTTAGAAGGTATGGAACAATTTAATTCACCATTTTGAGAAAAATTGAGATACATGATATACTTTATGCATGAAAATTATGAGTGCAACTACATGGCATGCACCTAAGGGTAATGTGCATGTATCACAATTCTAATTTATATATATATATATATATGCAGAACACATAGGCCAAAGCAATGCATGCCCTATCTAGATGCTATGCAATCAAAAAGAGTTAAAACTATACTTTCCTTCCAATTCTTGGGTGGATTATGGAAACAATGAAGTGGAACGATCACAAGACTAGATGACTGAACCTTAGAAAGATATTATGTGTCCCTCCTTACTGACCTGTGTAGTAGCTTAGAGGTTTCTCTCTCTTACATCCAATTAGCATCTCATTACCATTTGGTCAGATTAGGCTCAAACAACCATTACCGTCCACTTTCATGAATCATTAGGAGTCTAGTTGTGAAATTTTGTTTTAAAGTTGACAAAACCAATCATTTTCATAGGATATGTGCCCAAGGTTAAACAAGACAAGCTTCCCAAACACACAAATTTTTTTTCAATTTCCCTCGATTTTCCCATGCACTATTAATGAGATGACACAACTTTATGACATCCATGATTACACTAGATAGCATGTGGATCCTACAAAAACTAAAATTGCAAGAAACAAATAACAAGAACAAATAATAAAGCTGAAAACTAAAAACACTAAAAGATAAAGTTGTTCCAACTACCCCCCTAAGCTTGAATTTGACTATGGCCTCATAGTCAAAAACAAACTTAAAGATTGGAACAGTGATACCGGATCAATCTTGTGGTGGTGGAGGTGGGTACTACGGAGCCGTAGGATCCCAAGAAGGATAAAATTCTTCTGGAAGCTTGAATCAAACTGGGTCCTAGGTGGAGGTTGTGGATACCCTCCAAAGTAGCTCTGGCTCCAATAATGGTCGTAGAAGGGCTCCTACTGCATCTCCATCCGTTGCAACCGATTATGTATCTGTTGTTGGTTGTCGAGGAGAAGACGTTCATTCTCGAACATCACCCTTTGGTTGTCAAGTATCTGGTTCGTAGTGTCTTGAATACTGGCATACATTCCCATATGCTGCTACTGAGTCTGGTGGATATCTTGCAGCATAGTGTACATGCCTTGCATGGAATAGGCATCCTCGCTTGGTTGCGAGGGCTGTGATGGTGGAGGCGGATGCGGAGAAGATGAAGATGCACCCGGATGCATCCTAGGGCGCTTCCGGGGTGCCACTCGTGATCGAAGAGGTGTGAACGCCTCTTCTTCCTCGTCCGTCGCCTCGTCGTCATTATCATTGTTGTTGCCGCCATCTTCTTCATCGGAATCGATGGCTATGATTGGCCACCGGAAATGCTGCGCGCCGTCGATGTTGAAGACGGGGTCGGGTAGAGAACACTCCTGATATGCGTGATTTACGTGGCAATGTGCAAACGCCACGCCACCTCGGAGGAGTAGGAGATTTGACCGGTGTAGATGCTGCAAGTTGACCTTGCTTTTTGTAGAGAGAGGAGTCAGCTGCTGCAGATTTAAGCCCAAGTAAATGGCCAGCCTAGTGATAAGACCGCCAAAATGAATTGGGGCTTTTCTCGTGCTCCTCTTCACCGCCAAAACTCATTGTAGAAAGAAGGCGCCCCAGTTGCATTCTCGCCGTTGTAGGAGTTGATATAGAAAGAAAAGGTCTGACTCCTGGAACTTGCTAAGGATCGCCCCGCACAAACAAGGTGGAACTCAGCATCCGGTGCAAGACCCGGACAAATGGGTGCTCGAAGTCGGCTACCGCGGCGTTGTGGTAGCTCACTGACTTCCCTTGTGGCACCGTCACCAACTCGGAGAAGATAGTGTCGTAGTTGGTGCGGTTATCGGGCCGCCTGTAGTCGTACTGTGAGTGATTCCAGTTGAAGATGTCGTTGAACTGCTCGAGGGTGATGGTGTAGTCGCAGTTGTAGAGCCGAAAAGATACCCTGCCCTTTTCCCACTCGCGGTCGCTTGTTGATATCTCATTGGGCACAACACAGACGTCTAGCGACGCCATAAATTCCGCCACCAGCTCTTTGTACTTCGGCCACTCGCCAAAGAATGGCTGGCCGTCTTCATGGTACTCAAGCTCATCATGTCCACGGCCCGTTTGGTGGGCCTGCCCCTTCAGTACGTAATCCAGATTTGCCTTGAAGCCAAGATCATTGATCATCTCTGGATCCACGTACCGGGTGGGCTCGATCTTGCGCTTCAGGATTTCTTCGTAAACCTTCTTCACATCCACGAATGGGTGGACAAGTCGATGACGTGCGACCGATGATGGCGGTGGTGGCACGAACTCGGGGATGCCAATCGTATGAGCGTGCGAGGAAGAAGCTCCGTTTGTATGCACCATTATTGCGACGAGAAAAGGATTAGAAGAAGAGCTCGGTGAAGATGGAGAATTGAATCTTCGCTCGGTGAAGATCGTCGCTCGGTGCTGCTGTTATTCGGGCTTGGATGGCTCGGGGGAGTGCTCGGTGCAAAGGAGGAAGATCGCTCTGAAGGTGTGACATCAAATGACGTGATCAATCTCCTTATATAGACTTGGCCAGCATCACTGTTGACCCGTCGATACCATCGACGTGAGTCGATAGTATCGACTATCCTGATTAGGATAAATCCTCGCGAGACCGGCCGCCGCCTTTTTCACTTGAAAGTGTCGATACCATCGACACGCCCATCGATGGTATCGACTTCACTGAGTTGATTTCATCTGTAAATCTTCAGAGATCTCGATGGTATCGACTGGCATGTCGATACCATCGACTTTTATTTGTCGATCTGCCTGTAGGTCTGTCGATACCATCGACGAGGCTGTCGATGGTATCGACGCAGTGCGAAATCTGCAGTCGTCAACCTGTTCCTTGGTCGATACCATCGACCAGTGTGTCAATGGTATCGACTCTGCCTCAGCCTGCACATCTAACAAAATGATCACGGTATCTTTTTTACATGAAAAACTAATTAAAATCAAATTAAACTATGAATGTAAATGAACTAAACTAAGGTACCAATGGTTGGGTTGCCTCCCAAAAAGCACCCTTATTTAACGTCTTAGGCTAGACGACCTGAAGCTCATTTTCTTTTCATTTTTGGGAATGTGCTTAGAGGATCTTGCGATAGTTTGAATTCAACTCGATCTCCTCCAATTCCCAAGGACAGTGTACCTCTCCCTAAGGCAGTAACGACATCCGCCGTCGCTTGAAACGGTCTTCCTAGTAACAATTCACAACTTTGGAGCTGTGGCATATCCATGACAACAAAATCCACCGGGAATATGAATCTATCCACTTTGACGAGAACATCCTCACACACTCCATATGGTCTCACTATAGACCCATCCGCCAATTCAATTGTCGCGGCCGACTTTTTGATCTCTTTTAACCCAAGTTTCTGAAATGTCGCCAGAGGCATAAGATTGATGTTGGCGCCTGAATCACATTGCGCTTTAGGAAAATGTCGATTACCTATCGAGCATGGAATGTAGAAGCCTCCTGGGTCTTTTCTCTTCTGTGGTGAACTCCCGTGAATAATGGAGCTCATCATCACATTTATTCGACAAATATCATCGTCTTTTATCTGCCTCTTCTTATTGATGATTTCTTTGATAAATCTCCCATAGGCGGGAATCTTCTCTATAATATCTACTAATGGAATATCGATGTGGAGTTTTCTGAACATTTCCAAGAATTTCTTATAGTGTCGGTGCTCTTTCTTTGTCTTCGGATTGTCCCGACTTGACACATTCGCTGCATTGACATGCCTGTGAGGTGGCACATATGAGCTTTTCAGGGCCAGCTCCCCTAAGCTTACTTCAATTACTCCCTCTGGCGTGGGCTTTATCAGAACATCATCAACATTAATCATGTGTTGTGACTCCTCCCCTACAATAGATGCATCAGCACCTTGACGGACAGTCTTACTTTGCTCTTCTCGCCTAAGCGTAGGCGCAACTATCATGTGCTCGTGGCGGGATTTTCTGAAGAGAGTGTTTCCGCCCGGCAGTCCATAATAAGTGCGAGGATATGGTATCTCCGGTGTTGCTTCCATATCAAACTTCATTTTGCTTTGATCTTCTGCTTCTGACACCTGAGATTCCTCCTCATTGCTTACCACAGACATGTACTTCACTTGATGGTGTGCTTGGGCCACATTTGCACTCTCAGCCGGTTTCTACTGGTTGGCGTGCTTGATGGCCGCCACTTCACTTGAAATCTGAGCCACGGTGGTTTCTAATGCCCGCATCTGTGCTCCATGGCTTTGTAGCATCTGCCCAAATTTGGTTAGAATATCACCTTGAGATTGCAATTGTTTACCAAACATAGCCATCATCTCCTGATTCTGCTACACCATTTGACTCAGTAATTCGGTGTTCTTATCTTCAGCTCTAGGTTGTGGCTTTGCCTCCGGATCCTGCAGAAAATTGTTAGGATCCTTCCAGGAGAACTTTTTGTCCTTCCTCCACGCATAGTCATTGTTTCTGTAGCCCTGTTGTTGCATGTACTTTACTTGGGCTTCCTCATCCTCAGATGAATCTTCCTTAGCTAGCAGCTTCTTGGCTAGCAGATCTAACTTGTCGTTCAGCTCCTTAATTACTTTGGATTCACCTACAACTCTGACCTGCTCCACAGTGCCTCTTTCACCCCATGACTGTTTCCTAGCCATGTTCTTTAATATCTCCCAACATCTGGTGTCTGTATTATTCAGAAAGAATCCTGACCCAGCTGAATCAAGGTTGCTCCTATCATTCTCAGAGAGAGCAAAATAGAAGATCTTTACCTGTGTCTCCTTATCCAGCCCATGATGCGGGCACCTCCTCAGCATTACCTGAAATCTCTCCCATGTATCAGAATATGTCTCACCAGCCTGTTGGGTAAAGTTGTGAATCTTCCGGATCATGTCGTTAGTCTTCTCAGGAGGGAAGAACCTCTTAAAGAAAACCTCCACCATATGGTTCCAGGACTCCACAAACTCATCATCCAAATTATGTAACCATTCTCGCGCCGCTCCCGCCAATGAACTCGGGAAAAGCTTGAGATACAGTGCCTCCTGTGGAAACCTATCGATTTTTACCATGTCACAGTTCTCAACAAACTGGCTGATGTGTGTGACGGGGTCCTCATTCTTGATCCCATGTAAAGCATTTGATTTCACCAGATTTTTCAACGCCGGATCAATCTTATAAGTAGGTATGTTGATTGCCTGCTTCTTTATAGGCCCTTTTGAAGCTGATGAGGAAGAAGCCTTGATCTTGTCCCATATAGTCTATGGCTCGGCCATCTCTTCCTGTTCAAGTTTGGAATCTACCTCTTATGGTTGCTCTTGCTCGTGATAATCCTCATCCTCAGGTCCCGGCAACGGAACCTCGGGTGCGCGACCTGCGTAGTCAGTACTACGTGTCTGCACCATGCACAGTACCTGAAATGAGAAAATTCGAGTTCAATACAGTGTTATGACGAGTATAAAAATTATCAAACAATTTAAAAATATTTGAAGTTGTTTCAATCTAAATAAAAAAAATAAAGTGGCCCAGAATGGCCGCTTGTAGCACTCAAAGTGCCAACAATTCGCCGTATCCCCGGCAACGGCGCCAAAAACTTGACACAATTTTACCGTGCGTATAAACGCAAGTGAACGCGTCGAGTAGTACAGGTCTTTGTGAGGCCCGAGTCGAACTCAGGGATACGTGCAATCGTCGGGGACTCCTACTAACTACTCGCGATCAGCTAAGCCGAATGCCGAATAACAAGTTGGGAGTTGTTGTTAAAAATAGAAGAAAACAAAAACAAAATAAAACAAACGATCGATTAAATGTTAATTTAATCAATTCAAAAAAGGTATCTTTAGGATTGCGGTTTCACCGCGGGTTTTCATTGTATTCAATTTTATATAATACCTCAATCTTATCTCTCTATCCGGGTAGTGGCCTGAAAACAGAATTACCCACTGTCGTGGTGCAATTCACTACCTAGGTTTAGGTCGGTTCCACCGTCGTAGTAACCTATACCCTAAACTAGGTGCATTATGAACGATCTCTCAGTATCCACCATTAATTTTACACCACCTTGGTCAAGGATTTTATCGATTAATGTAGATTTCGTCTCTTTTCAGCCGTTAATCCTTCTTTCAAAGTGATTAAGGGCATTAGGTTATTATTATGGTGATCAAGCATAACAATATATTGAGAAAACAAAATTATACCACGGATTTAAGAGATAAAATGTGATTTACTATTATAAAACTGTCATACAATGAATTCTCGGGCTACTCCCTGTCCTAAAGATGAAGGGGATTAGCCCCGCATGTTCATCTCACACAAGTACATGGTAGAAATAGGGGAAAACGTGTGAAAATGTGGAATGAAAGGGAAAACCCCTGAACGGAGAAAAACCGGTTGATCCTTGGTGTAGAATGTGTGTTCTACCACCTTTTGGTGGTGAAATCTGTCTTCTACGGCCTTCGAACCAACTGGTATGAACTTCTAGCCTCTGTTCTCCTCTCTACCACTCCTCGGTACTCGTGCAATGGCTAATCCGATCCCCCTCCCATCTGGATGGCCGTCATTAGGTATATCTCGGTCATTAGGTCGCTAATTAACCATAGCCGTGCGATTGAGATCATTAGAAAGCCAACTCATATCCTACGGTGTCGATACCATCGATGCGAGTCGATGGTATCAACCCACTACAGTAGCGGCAGCCCTTCTTTCTTTTCATCCGAGTGCCTGATGCAGTCTTGATACCATCGACTTGGGTCGATGGTATCGACTTCCTGTAGGCGTCGGTTTTGTCGATTTGCGTCGCTGTAGCCTCCATGCGTCGATGGTATCGACTTGGTGTCGATACTATCGGTCGCTTCTTCGCCAGCAACCTGAAGGTATCTCGATACCATCGACATCCCTGTCGATGGTATCGACACTTTGCTGCTCCTTTCGGTTGGCAACCTGTACCCATGTCGATGGTATCGACTTCCGTCGATGGTATCGACGGAAGCAAATACTCGTTTGTCCTAAAATTCAAACATGGAACCAAATAAATTCACACAAATAATAATATTTTGACAATTAATGCTCAAAACGATGTAATAAGGGAGATTTGACATAAAATGATAGCAAAGACCAAAATAGATGAATTATGCGATATTAACCATAAAAATGACTAATTAAAGCATAAAACACATATGAAATAGGTCTACAAATGCGACTCAAAATCATCGCATCAACATGCTGCCATTTTGGTTGTTTTGTAGTAGAGTCTTAGAGTCATCCATGTACTCTCAGGTCCTTGGAGGTGTTTTGACGTTGTTTCATGATGTATAGTTGTTGATGTTTTGTATATCCTGTTGTTGGCCGGATGTGGGCCATTATGTACATATAAACAGGTGATGAACTCATGTGATGACGACACAGTTGATCTCCTAAGCTGTGGACACATATCAAGGCTTGTAAATATTTATATAACATGTTTTCTTACAGGATGAGGATCTAAATGTAATAGTTTCTCAGTTTATCCGCTTTTCGAAATCGGTTTTAATTAACCCGTGTTTTTGGTAATTAGTGGTTTGTGGTGTTTTCCGCACGTTTTCGCGTGACACCTCGCTGTCTATGTGATAGCGGGATGAGTCGCCCCAAGTTTTGGTATCAGAGCTCTAGGTTCACTGAGTCTATAGGGATTTAGGACTAGGTTGTGTCTATTCTTATGAGTTCTCCAGATTTTCTTACAATCATCTTCTGCCCTCAGCGGAAGAAAAAGCCAAGATGTCTGAAAACCATGAATAATATGTTGTCGAGAACAGCGATGATGCATCAGTTGATGGAGCTATAGGGCAGGCACATGGAGATCGGGTGCCTGAGGTCCCTCAACCTGACCCATCCATTCTTGAACACCCTACCTGTCAATAGCTTATGGGGCAGATGATGGCTACGATGAATCTCATGGTAGAAAGATTTCCAGTGCCTCCGCTGAGAGCACAGGCTCCCCATGGTGAAACATCGGGTATTGGGAAGACCTTTGAGCGGCTTCGTCGAGTCGGAGCTTCGGACTATGCTGGAACGGCTGATCCAGCAGATGCAGATCTGTGGCTGATAAGTCTTGAGAAGGCTTTTTGGATCCTCAACATCCCCGAAGCAGACAAAGTCAAGCACGCTATCTACCTTCTGAAGGGTAGTGTTGGTCATTGGTGGACCATCGAGGAGGAGAAGCGACCCGGTGAGGTGATCGCTTGGGAAGTTTTTCAGTGCGAGTTCATCAGTAGATACTTTCCGAAGACGTATCTGGATGAGAAGATCATCCAGTTTGAGCACTTACGCCAAGGAACGATGAACATCACCGAGTATGAAGCCAAGTTCATGGACCTGTTGAGGTTTTGTCCTCACATGGCAGCGACGGATGAAGAGCGAATCAGACGTTTTGAGAAAGGTCTGAGTGCTGAACTGACAACACCTGCTTCTGTGTTGGAGAACCGAGAGCGGTTTGCTACATTTTTGGAATCTGTCTGGAGGATCGAACGGTCAGTTAGGGAGAAAAGAGAATCCATGTCTAATAAGAGGCTTGTTCAGTTCCAGGGACAGAGGTTTGGTGGCTTCAAGAAACCAAGGTTTTCAGCACCTTCTATGATGAGAGGTTCCAGTGCACCATCGCAATGGTCTCCGAGTAAGGGAAGAGGTTATGTTTCTTCACCTTCAAAGGCACATAGTACAGCTTTAGTGGTAGTGAAAGGGCCATCTAGGCCATGGTTTGAAGTTAAGGCATGCTATATATGCGATCAGACAGGGCATTTCAAGTCAAATTGCCCCAGCAGAGATGTTGAAGTGACGCAGCAGCCAAGGCAGAATCAACAAGGGTCAGATAGACAGCAGCCCAGTAGTAGCAGAGGGCGAGGATGTGGTCAAGCGTCACAAGCGGGATTGTCTACTCAAGGAAGAAGAGGACGTGGACAGCAAGCAACGGCTTGATTCTATGCTATGAGTCAACCGGAGGCGATAGTCAACCTGTGAGTGGTGGCAGGTCAGATGGAGTTATTTCATTCTGATATGTCTTCTTCTTGCTTTATATCTATTCTAGTTGACCCGGCTGCTACACACTCTTTTATCGCCTATGGTATGCTTGAAAACTGTCGTTTACGTGTTAGTTGTAAAAAGGATAGCTTGTTGTTAGAAACCCCTCTTGATGGTTCCTCGATGATTTGAGAAGAGTGCCCATCTTGTGTCTTATCTTTTTCGGGACACAGTATACAAGTGGATCTTATACCACTTGATATGCATGGTTTTGATGTGATCCTTGGGATGGATACCTTAGAGAAGTATAAGGTTGTTTTGGACTGTGGTTTCAAGCAAGCTGTATTTGATGACGGAGAGAAGTGGATCTTCCAAGGAGATAAGAAGATTCTTTCGACGTGTCTAGTATCAGCTATGGTGGCAGAAAAGTTGCTACGACAAGGATGTAAGGCGTTCTTAGCTCACGTTGTGGATACCAAGGTGAAAGGTCCTAGCCTTGAGGAGGTGTCAGTTGTCCGAGATTTTGTGGATGTGTTTCCTGATGAGTTCCCTGGTGTTCCTCCACCCTGAGAGATTGATTTCGAGATCAATCTGGTTCCAGGAATGCAACCAGCTGCACAGACACTGTATAGGATGGCTCCAGTGGAGATGGCAGAGCTTAAGAAGTAGTTGCAAGAGTTGTTGGAGAAAGGTTTCATCCGACTGAGTACATCACCATGGGGTGATCTAGTGTTTTTCGTTAAGAAGAAGGATGGGTCGATGTGGTTGTGTATAGATTACTGACAGTTGAACAAAGTCATGGTCAAGAACAAGTACCTGTTACCAAGGATAGATGATCTGTTCGATTAGTTGTGTGGTGCTACCGTGTTTTCAAAGATCGATCTACGGTCCGGATATCATCAGTTGAGGATTAAGGCGGATGACATACCAAAGTCAGCTTTTAGGACAAGGTATGGTCACTTCGAGTTTGTGGTTATGTCGTTTGGGCTAACCAATGCACCTGCTACTTTCATAGATTTGATGAACAGAGTGTTTCGTGCGTTTCTAGATCAGTTTGTTGTAGTCTTTATAGATGACATCTTGATCTATAGTCGGGACAGGCAAGAGCATGAGCAACATCTTCGACTAGCTTTGACTCTTCTTCGCCAACATCAATTGTATGCCAAGTTCAGTAAGTGCGAGTTTTGGTTAGAAGAAGTAACTTTCTTGGGTCATGTGATATCTGTAGAAGGAGTTAAAGTGGACCCAAAGAAGGTGGAATCCATTGCAGAATGGGAACAGCCAAAGACGCTGACAGAAGTTCGTAGTTTTCTAGGATTAACAGGATACTACCGAAGGTTTATCAAGGACTTAAGTGTGATTGCGTTGTCAATGACGAAGTTGACTAGAAAGGATGTACCTTTTTTCTGGGATGACCGTTGTCAGCAAGCTTTCCAAAGTTTGAAGGAGAAGCTAACTAGTGCTCCAGTACTAGTGCTGCCAGAGCCTGGAAAGGGCTATGTTGTTTTCTGTAATGCTTCCAAGAAACGTTTAGGTTGTGTGTTGATGCAGGAAGATCATGTGGTTTCTTTTGCTTCGCGACATCTTAAGAAACACGAGGAGAACTATCCAACTCATGACTTGGAGTTGGTAGCAGTGGTTCATGCGTTAAAGATTTGGAGACACAATCTTTACGGGGAAGTATGCCAGATCTTCACAGATCATAAGAACCTAAAATACATCTGTTTGCAGAAAGAGATAAACATGCGACAACGTCGATGGATGGAGCTAATCAATGATTACGGCTGCACCATTGAGTATCACCCTGGTAAGGCGAATGTGGTAACCAATGTTCTTAGCCGAAAATCTTCTTCTCTTTCTACAAAGAAGGCACAGTTGAGTTCCTTGGTATGCCATAGATGGGATATGTTTGTTTCCCTATGACAGATGAATGTGTAGATGGAAGTTTCCTTGTTAGTAGGACTTTTAGCACATATGCAAGTCAAGCCTACGCTGAGATAGAAAATCAAGGATGCACAACAAACAGACGATGCAGTGCAGTTGATCTGATCAGAGTTTGGCAGAGAAAAGTGTGATGGGTTCTATGAGTTCGAGGATGGACTAGTTTGCTATCATGATAGGATGGTGGTCCCTGATGCTGATGATCTGAGGAATCTAGTGCTCGAGGAAGCACACACGTCGATGTATGTTATGCATCCAGGCATCACCAAGATGTATCATAGTCTGAAGGACTTGTATTGGTGGCCCGGCTTGAAGAAAGATGTAGTCGAGTTTATGGCTAGATGTGCGGTATGTCAGCAAGTCAAGGCAGAACATCAGAAGCCGGCAGGTACGTTGCAACCCCTACCGATACCACAGTGGAAATGGGATCATATAACCATGGATTTCGTAGTTGGTCTGCCCAGGACAACTAGGAATCATGATTCCATTTGGGTAATAGTGGACAGATTGACGAAGTCTGCCCATTTCATACATGTGAAGACAACGTATACAGCCGAGAAGCTCGGTTGAGTATATGTGGATGAGATAGTGCATTTGCACGGTGTGCCAGTGACGATAATTTCTGACAGAGGTCCTCAATTCATGAGTCATTTCTGGGAACATTTTCACAAAGCGTTGGGAACACAGTTGAGGTTCAGCACTGCTTTCCATCCACAGACAGATGGACAGTCTGAGAGGACTATTCAGACTTTGGAGGATCTCCTTCGAGCTTGTGTTTTGCAGTTCCTAGGCAGTTGGGACATACATCTCAGTCTGATAGAGTTCGCCTACAACAATAGTTATCAGCAGAGCATTGACATGGCTTCTTATGAGGCCTTATATGATAGGAAGTGCAGATCTCCGTTGTGTTGGTATGAGTCTGGTGAATATCAGCTTTTGGGTCCTGAGTTAGTACAGCAGACAACAGAGAAGATCAAGGTGATACAGCAATAGTTGAAAGCGGCACAGGACAGGCAGAAGTCTTATGCAGATAATCGTCGATGATCTTTGGAGTTCTAGGTAGGAGACAAAGTGTATCTTAAAGTCTCGCCATGGAAAGGTGTGCTAAGGTTTGGTCGGAAGGGTAAGCTAGCACCCAGATATATGGGGCCATACCCAGTCATATCACGTATGGGCAAGGTAGCTTACGAGTTAGAGCTACTGCCAGAGTTGCACAGGTTACACCCAGTGTTCCATGTCAGTATGCTGAAGAAAAGTCATTCGAATACAGGAACAGTGATATAGCCAGTCGAAGTTGAGCTTGATGAAGATGTGACCTACGAGGAAGGTCATGTGATGAACCTTGACAAAAGAGTTAAGAAGCTAAAGAGGAAGGACCTGGTTCTTGTAAAGGTTCTGTGGCATCATCGTGGCGTTGAGGAAGCCACATGGGAGCTTGAGGGAGAGATGAGGAGGAAGTATCCCTCACTTTTCTCTTCAGATTTTGAGGACGAAATCCCTTTGTAGAGGGTTATAGCTTGTAAGGACCCTGACCTCTATTTAGGGCTTATCCTATTTGCTTTGCTTAACCCTGATACTTAGTTGCTTGCTAATCACCTTTAGTGGTGATTAGGGTTGGTTGGTGCTTTGTTGAGAGCTGGAGGTGCTACTTGCAATTAACCCAAGTTTAGGGTTTGTGGGCAAGTTTGTCATCTTGTGAGGTGTTCCTCCCTCTCCTTGCTTCCTCTAGTGTTGAGAGGAAGGGTTGGGCTTGTTGCTTGTGTTCCTTTGGGCTTGGATGAGCTTGTTGGGCCTTGTGGTGTGTTTCCTTTGCCTCTTTGGACCTTGTGTCGGGAAAGGGAGCCTTGTGTCGACCTAGTTGTGTCGCCCATGGGAGTGTGTCGGGCATGATGTGGAGCTGTGTTGCCCATGGACCCTTTGACCCCCCCTTTGACCTCGTTTGTGTCACCACTAGTGGACACTTGGTGCTTGATGCTTGCATGTGGCAATGGCCTTGGACATGTGTTTAAGACATGTTAGAGTGGTGGCATTGCTCATGGACAAGTGTCCCTAGGTGGGTGACACCTTGCCTTGTCTTACCTTGGTTTCTCCTCCATCCTCTCCTATATATGTGTTCCCTTTCTCTTGCTAAGGATCCCTTTAGTTCCTTAGTCTCCCTCTCCCTTGGTGCACGACACCCCTTCCTTTACAAGCTTGGTGGCCGATCCTTGTCTAGGAGTCTCCTTCTTCCTCTAGTGGTGTCTGAACTGTAGAGTGCCTTGCTCTCTTCTTGTGGTGGATCTTGGAGCTTGGAGTTTCTTAAGGTGGGTTACATAACTCCTAACCCTAACTATACTACCTTGTATGTTCTTGCATGTTTCTTATGATCATAATCGGCTATGTATGTTGCTAGCTTATTTTCTTGCTTAGTTGCACCTTGTTGGTCGAACCATGTTCTAGGGTTTCTTGTTGAGCAACACCCCTCTCCCTCATTGGTCTAGAGAAGTGAGCTTGAACTCTAGTAATATGGGCAATACTCCTCTCTCGTTTTAAGTTGAGAGGTGAGCTTGTATTCTAGTTGGTTGAGCAACACCCTTCTCTCACCATGGATTTGAGAGGTGAGCTTTGTGGTGGACGTAGACCTTTGGTAGGGTTGATCCTTGTGTTGCCCGGTTGGTGAAAAGAAGGTGTGCAAGACCCCTCTCTCTTGATTGTTGAGAGGTGAGTCATCTTCTTGATCCATTATGGATTTAGTGCCCTTGTGCTTGAGGTTGATGACGAATTTTTTGGGTTGCATCTTGACCGATATGGTCTTGGGTTGATGGTGCATGATACCCCTCTTGATCTAGAGTGTTGGTTGGCTTGAGAAGGCTGTGTTGGGCGTTACCCTTGTTTCCTGCCTTGTGTGTGTGTCGGGCGTCACACCTGGCTGAATGCCCTACCTGATACACATTGTTTAGGTGGTTGCTTGGTGCTTTCACACCTTGAACGTATTGAGCATTGTGGTCTGGTCTTGTGTCGGGCGTCACACCACAGTCTTCGCCTTGTTGCACGATAGGTTCCTTTTTCGCCCATTTGAGTTGCATCGTTTGGGCGTTATTCCTTGTTGAGTGGTGTTTCCTGATACACTTGACCTGAGATGGTAGCCTAGAGCCCGTATGTCTTGGACGTTATGAAGTTTTGTGGTTAGCTCTTTTATGGGCGTCATGGCGTGGTTGTGGTGCACGTTATGCATGGTGTTGCACGATACACCTAGGGTTGCACGATACATCTTGAGGTAGTAGCCGATACACCTTGGTGGTTTGCTTGGCCGTTATGAGGCTTGAGTGCATGGGCGATTTGAGGAAGTACCCTGCCCGATGCTACCTGTAGAGAGGGTGCCCTACCCATCACACTTCTTGTGAGGGTAGTGGGCACTTCTAGTGAGGGTTTTGTTCCTTCTGGAAAACATATATGCTAGCTCTTGTTCTTGCTATCATGTTTGGTTTATGATAGTAACCCTTGATATGCTTGATGGTAATCGTCATAGTAGAGCTCATCTATGTAACTTGACATGATATTACATGTGGTTATGATCATCTGGAATGATATGTATAATGTTGAGGAATGGTAAGCATATAAGATGCTTTGCATGATGATACGACCTATGTCTACGGTTGCAGACTCGGGATATATGTAGAGCATGGTGAATAGGCCCATGGCTCGGGATATGTGATATGGGAGCATGAATGCATTCATGGCTCAAAGCACAGTGAACTGGCCCGTGGTTCAGATATACTAGCGACGAGACCTGTACCGAGGCGGGCTAGAGGAAGGGTAGCCTATGGAGCTGACCCTGTGGTTGAGGCCACTTAAGCATGAGACTGTGGTCTTGCTTTGGTTCTCATGCACTGACCACAAGGTGGGAGGTCATGGAGTCTGGCTCTTCCATTGACCTTGTATGGCACCGGCTCCGGGTTTCGCAACCGTCGGTTGGTTCTGAGCGATACGGATCACTTCCTCAGGGCATAATAATATATAATCCAGCCGAATAGTATTTATTGCTTAAGGCAAAATACGGAACATTGGTTGAGGCCTTGCTTGAGTAGTTGATCTCGTTATACTTGCAGTTACTTATACGTTCCTTATGTTATGTGGTAAGATCTTATAAATCTTATCTTATCAATCATGTTCTATAAAGAAATACTTGGTTATCTGCCTTCCTTACAGCCTGGTAAGCTTAATGGTATGAATAGCTTTGCTATATAGACTGCTCTTGTTATACCTTCTATCAGTTATCTGCTTCTTTTGCATTAATCCTTCTATGGTTTTATGGTTTCGGCGGGGTGTTATGTTTCTCGCTGGGACTGTATGTCTCACCCCACTGGTTTACACCCTTTTTAGGTGTTCGAGCTAGACGTGGTGGTGGTCACGGAGTTGCGGCCGAGCAGCAAGATGAGAAGTAGAAGGCAAGAGATGGACATGTTGTCATTTTGGTTGTTTTGTAGTAGAGTATTAGAGTCATCCATGTACTCTCAGGTCCTTGGAGGCATTTTGACGTTGTTTCACGATGTATAGTTGTTGATGTTTTGTATATCCTGTTGTTGGCCGGATGTGGGTCGTTATGTACATATAAATAGGTGAT
The DNA here is from genome assembly GCA_963693085.1 of Alisma plantago-aquatica. Lineage (NCBI taxonomy): Eukaryota > Viridiplantae > Streptophyta > Magnoliopsida > Alismatales > Alismataceae > Alisma > Alisma plantago-aquatica. The sequence continues at coordinate 996,274,519 of OY856413.1, read as the reverse complement.
GAACTCATGTGATGATTACACAGTTGATCTCCTAAGTTGTGGACACGTATCAAGGCTTGTAAATATTTATATAACATGTTTTCTTGCAGGATGAGGATCTGAATGTAATAGTTTCTCAGTTTATCCACTTTTCAAAATCGGTTTTAATTAACCTGTGTTTTTGGTAATTAGTGGTTTATGGTGTTTTCCGCACATTTTCGCATGACACCTCGCGGTCTATGTGATAGCGGGATGTGTCACCACAGAAAGTATTGTTATAGATATCTTTTGGTAGATGGCATACCTTCAAAATCACTACCAAAGAAAATTATATCATCCACGTAGATAATATGAATAGCAAGAGTGGAATTGGTCTTTTTAATAAAAATAGAGTGATCTGGATGTGAGATATGATATTGGAACTATAGAAGAATTTGGCTCAATCTATCAAACCATGCTCGTGGGCCCTGTTTTAAGCCATAGATCACCTTCCTAAGTCTATAGACTTTGTATCATCCCCCTAAGTCACAGTACCAGGTGGTTTCTCCATGTATATTTCCTCATGTAAGTCACCATATAGAAACCCAATTTCAAGTTGAAAAGGAGGCCAATCATGGTTCATAAAAAAAGATATAAGAACCCCTACATAATTTAGTCTAGAAATAGGGGAAAAAGTCGTAGAGAAGTTGACCCCATAGGTCTGAGTATAACCTATTTTAAATAAACAAGCCTTTATCCATTCAGTCTATCCATCTGGTTGATATTTGATAGTAAAAATTCAACAACAACCAATAGTTAGAAAGATTTTAGGATGATCAATGAGATCCAATGTCTTACGATCATGAAGGATAGCCATTTTAGTTTCCATAGCTTGATGCCAGGCAAGATACTTAAGAACTTTTGTAGCAGTCTTTGGTATAGAAACAACAAAGAGAGCAAAAGTAAAATAAGAAAATCTAGAACCAAGATTAGTGGTACAGCTGAAATTACTAATCAGATGTTTAGTGAAGGAACAAACACCATTAGTTTGACTAATGAGAAGATATAGGTCAGAGATTACCTAAGTGGTGTTGTGATTTGCTGATGAGGGAGGAATTGGTTATTGAGGGGCCAGAGAGGGGACTGTAAACTTGGGTCTTCTCGTGTGCACCTTTAAAGGAGGAGGAAGATCTTCAGTTACTCCAGCGTGATCATGTTCTACCACCTTACGAAGAGGAGTAGGATCCAACATATCACTTAATAAAGCACACTCCTTTTCAAATTAGTACAACATATGTTCAAAAAGACAACATATGCACTAACAAACAATTGTCGTTTGAAAGAATCATAACAGTGGTATCCTTTTTGTGTTCTTGAATATCCTAGTAACACACATTTAGTGGAGTGGGCTCAAGTTTAGATATCTCATGCAAAGATTCTAAATGAAGCCAAGTGTTGCCAAAGATTTGAGGAGGTATAGAAAACAAAGGAGAATCAGGATACACATGATAGGAAGGGACTTTATTATGCAACACAGAAGAAGGCATATGATTAATTAAGTAGCACGCAGTAGAAATATCTTCACATCATAAATGTTAAGGAGCATCATAGGGAAGGAAAATGGTGTGCTCTACTTCAAAAGGATGGAAATTTTCTTCTCTGCCTCGCCATTTTATTGCGGTGTGTAAGAGAAAGAAAGTTAGATGAATGGTACCCCAATCAGTGCAAAAAAAGATCAACAGGTTGTTGCATAAATTCGAAGGCACTATTAGTTCCCCAGATTTAACAGTTGTATTTAATTGGGTTTGGATCTCAGTATAAAAGGTGATGATGGTGTTCAAAATATAATTGCAGTCCTTTAAGAGAAATAACCAAGTTTTCGGACAATAGTCATCAAATAAATTCATAAAATAGAAAAGTCTAAAAAACCTAGTAGCAATTAAAGGTTCCAGATGTCGACATGAACAATAAAAAAAGTTTTTTGGAAAAAAAATCTCTCTTCTTATGAAAAATGGTTGACTCTGTGTGCCAAATTGACATGATTCACACAAAAAAAAATTTACCAAAAATATCAAGAAATAGGCATCTCAATTTTACAGTAGAAGGATGTCCCAAATGGTAGTGCCATTGCATACTAGTCATTCAAGAAGATGGAAGAGAAGTGGCATATTGCAACACATCTAGGTAGTACCATATATCAGGTCCTTCATGACCCGAACCAATCCTCATCCTCATCTAGAGATCTTGAAACACATAACCCTAGGGATCAAAAGTGATTGAGCATTGAAGGATCTTCAAAATTCTACTAATAGCTAATAGATTAAGTGGAAATTTTGGAACACATAAGACATATTTTAATGACAGATTTTTAGCTAGACATATAGTTCAAATTCCATCTACCGTAGACTGAGTCCCATCCGCTACTTTTATAAGAGGAACTCAAGTTGTTTTAGATAAAGTAGAAAAAAAGGTCAGAACAATAAGAAATATGAGATGATTCTCTTGAGTCTATTACCCATTTATTTTTACCATAAGTACCAGAAGATGCAAGTAAAGTAGAAGAACCTCCATCTGGAGCATGTGTTTGCATAGATAGACAATTGTGTAGAAGTTTTTCAAACTCTAAGCAAATCCACTCAACTGTGGGCTGAATTGAACTTGAGGAAATATCAATTCTATCTTAACAGGCATCATATGAGAGATGGTTTACCCAGGCAGGTGCACCATGTTTTTCTAGTAGCAATCCTTGTTTTAGTACGTACACCCAAAGAAGGTGTAGAAGTAGTTAGCAGTAGGAGGTTGAGGTTGGCCTCATCCAAATCTAGGAGGAGGACTATGGCTAGGAGTACCAGAAGCACAACCACCACTACCACAACCATGTCAACATCCTTGATCTAAGTCATGCAAGCGAACAAAAAGAACCGAGTGATCAGAAGATCTAGAAGGTAGAGAAGACATGGAAGGAAGGTGTTGAATGTGCTTGAGAACATCCCTTAGTGTGGGTAAGGGATCTATGGATAAGATTTGGTCAACAATACTAGAGAAAGAATAGGGAGTCTATCCAAGAACTGAACCAACTAAAGTTTGTTGTGATGCCACTGAACTTCTTTGATATTGAAAAAGAGCGGATGATATACTTCATATTCATCCCAGAGTGTTGAGCATTGGTTGTAGTAGTCTTTGATAGATCCATCAGTTGATACTTCTTTTTTATCAGATTCTTGAAGATCTTAAAGACCTTATTTTATTTATGTTTGTTAGAGTATCATTCATCCTCAAACACAAGTCCAAAAAAAGAAATAGTTCTAGGTAATCAGTCTTTTTAAAATTTATACCAGATTGTTCAATGACGCCCACAACTAGTATGAGATCAGAGTAGAATTTTAGGGTCAAAGACAACGACGGGGAGAGTAAAAATTTTGTAAACCAAGTTTGGTTTTTCAAAGTCATCGGAAACTTGATAGGGGGTAAAAGTACGCTACGAAGCATACGCAAGTCACTAAAAGAATAAAGAATGAAACAGAAGCTATCTACAACAAGGAGTTTACTAATAAAAAGAAAGTTTAGGATGCTTTTGGGGTTTTGACGATTTTTAGGAGAGTTTTAAATTTTTTGCAAATAGAAGTAATTAATTCTCAAGTTTCAAGTATAACATGAAGAAATATAACACTCTTAGAACCTTTCCATGATTCATTTGTCATATTGTTCTCTCTAGAAAATGGTGTTTTAGGAAAATTCAAATCATAGAATCCTCTCTCCTAAAGAAACTTAAATAAAGATTTCACACGAGAGAAAAATCAAAGAAAGATCTAACTTTGGGTATTCTCACACACCAGGGTTATACCATGTTCTATTTGTACATGACCCTACTTCTCTCAAAGGTGGCCAGGTCAGGAATCACAATTTTGGTAGGTAGTCAAATACATGAAGCAAAATAAAATACAAAACTTAGATCTAAGAGAAACCAATCAATTGACTAAAGTCATACTATAGAACATGGAACAAATAATCACTAAATTATACTAATAAAAATGAAATGGATCAATTAGAATGCATTTTTGAATTAAGATAAAAGATGAAAAGGGAAGATAGGTATCAGTTTCCCTTATTGAGGAAACTGATATGCATAGTATCTAACACCCAGATTTAAGTTATACTAATAACGAGGACTGGTAAAAATTCCAGATGGTGTCGGGTCACGACTTATGTTGAAAACAACTGTGTCGGGTGATGATCGTGTCGGGCTATGACAATGTTGGGTTACGACTGTGTTGAGAAATTGTCATGTTGGGTTGCGACCGTGTTGGATTAACACTATCCCAGATCTTGTCGTCCTTGTGTCGTGCTATTATATGTAGACCACCCTCTCGGGTTTTAGAAGTCGAAAGGAAACCCAACACGCTCAGGGAAGCTTTGAGGCCAAGAACTGACATCTCTCTCAAGGAGAATTCTATTATGCCTGCTACTATGGGAGTGATCCCTAAATGAGCCCTCCCTCCTTCTCAGAATAAGAACATGCTCACCTAAATGATCACTGGGTGGAACCTCAAAACCTTACTTGACAGTGTCTCCGCTCTTAGGCCAAAGTCCTCTATAATCCAACCTTGTTCTCCTTGCACTATGCAAGCTATTTATAGGTCGCGTGAACTTTTAGATGCCCCATCTGATTGGTCCATGTGTTCCATGACTCCTTTCTAGCCTCTATGGCAGGTGGTGGTCTCGGTATTCTTCTTTTAATAACACTCACGGCCTTTGGTTGTATTGGACTATGACCATGTCAGTTTGTAGCTTGTCTTGATTCTTCACATGTTGTTGTGTGTTATGTTCCATTCGTCCTGGTATCTGGTTGTCCTGGACTACGATCAACAGTCGATGCAGTCATTCTTTGCTTGTGTATTGGGGGGATAATATTGGTGTCGGCCTACTTTCTGTCGATCTCCATTAGGAGGGTGTATCGGGTTGTTGGTAATGAACCTAAGATATTTGTCTTTATTAGTTAGATGGGTGTCCTTTTTGTCATAAAGTGTCGAAAAGTCCTTAAAAAGATAAGAAAAATGATGAAAAGGTATAGAATGCATATTTTGTCCAATATTTGAACAGAAATTAGGAGGAAGTGAAGGTTTGAGATAATTTTTGATATAAAAAATAGGTTCTAACATCCATAAAATGGGTGTTATCAACCCCCCCCCCAAACTTATCAATTTACTTGTCGTCAAGTTAAAAGATAAGTTTCAAATTTTCCGTACAGACAGGTGTGAAAAGTATGTGTCAATTTTTGAAAAGTCTATAAAATATAAAGTCAGGCCACAAGTGTATTGACTTTTCTTTTGCTTTTTATAGAGAAAAATTAATCTTTTCATGAGATTTTGTGTCGGTCAGATGAAGCTAGCTGTCACACCAAACTTTATATCATGGGTAAGAAGAAAAAGGTGGGAATTTTGAGAAGGATTAAGGCTTTCTTGATATTTCATGTTCTTCATTGGGGCATTCAAGTGTGGGTTTGTTAACGAGCAAATGGTCCCTGCAGTCCAAGCCAGAAGGCTTTAGTGCAGTAATCTAACATCCTACGTCCATTGCCTCAGATTTTCCATACCTAAAAATGATTTATGTTGAAAGAGCAAGTATGTGAAGGCTTTTCTAGGACGTAAACCCAGGTCTCTCGGTTGAGAGCCGAGTATCCTAACCAACTAGACTACAACGGAACCACAAAAATTTGATCGTACTCAAACGCAAGTCCAGGAAAGGAAATAGTTCTAGGAAATCAGTCTTTTTAAAATTTATAATACATGATTGTTCAATGAGCCTGCAACTAGTACAATGTCTGAGTAGAAGTTCAGGGTCAAACACAAAGACAAGGGGAGTAAACATTTTGGAAATCAAGTTTGGTTTGTCAAAGTCATCGGAAACTTGATAGGGGGTAAAGGAACACTACAAAATGTACGTAAGTCACTAAAAGAATAAAGAATGAACAGAAGCTATCTCCAAGAAGGAGTTTACTAATAAAAAGAAAGTTAGGATGTTTTTGGGGTTTTGATGATTTTTAGGAGAGTTTTAGATTTTTAGCAAATGGAACTAAAGGATTAATTCTCAAGTTTCGAGTATAACATGAAGAAATATAACACTCTTACAACCTTTTGATAATTCATTTCTCACATCGTTCTCTCTCAAAAATGGTGTTTTGGGAAAAGCCAAATCATAGAATCCTCTCTCAAGGAAACTTAAACAAATATTTCATGTGAGAGAAAAATCAAAGAAAGATCTAACTCTAGGTATTCTCACACACCAGGGTTATACCAAATTCTATTTGTACGTGACCCTTCTCTCAAAGGTGGTTAGGTCAGGAATCACATTTTTGGTAGCTAGTCAAATACATGAAGGAAAAGAAAATACAAAACTTAGATGTAAGAGAAACCAATCAACTGACTAAAGTCATACTATAGAACATGGAAGAAATAATCACTAAATTGTACTAATGAAAATGAAATGGATCGATTAGAATGCATTGTTGAATTAAGATAAAAGATGAAAAAGGGAAGATAGGTATCGGTTTCCTTTATTGAGGAAATTGATACGCATAGTAGCTAATACCTAGAACTAAGTTAGACTGATAATGGGGACTGGTAAAAATTTCGGATGGTGTATGATCATGACTTATGTTGGGAATGACTATGTTGGGTGATGACTGTGTCGGGCCCTGACAATGTTGGGTTCTGACTGTATCGGGAAATTACCATGTCGGGTTGCGATCGTGTCGAACTAACACTATCTCAAATCTTGTCGTCCCCGTGTCGTGCTATTATATTTAGACCACCCTCTCAGGTTTTAGAGGTCGAAAGGAAACTCGACTGGCTCAGGGAAGCTTTGAGGCCAAGAACTGACATCTCTCTCAAGGAGAATTCTATTTCTACCTACTACTATAGGAGTGATCCCTAAATGAGCCCTCCCTCCTTCTCAGAATAAGAGCATGCTCACCTAAATGATCACTGGGTGGAACCTTAGAACCTTACTTGACAGCGTCTCCGCTCTTAGGCCAAATTCCTCTATAATCCAACTCATTCTCCGTTCACTATGCAAGTTATTTATAGGTTGCGCAAACTTTCAGAGGCCCCATCGGATTGGTCCATGTGTGCCATGACTCCGTTCTGGCGCCCGTGGCAGGTGGTGGTCTCAGTTTTCTACTTTTAATAACAGTCACGGCCTTTGGTTATATTGGACTATGAACATGTCGGTTTGTAGCTTGTCCTGGTTCTTCACCTTTTGTTGTGTGTCAGGTTCCATTCATCCCGGGTTCTGGTTTTCCTGGGCTACGATCAACAGTCGATGCGGTTGTTCTTTGCTTGTGTATCAGGGTGTTGATGTTGGTGTCCGCCTGCATTCTGTTGGTCTCTATTAGGAGGGTGTATTGGGTAGCTAGTAATGAACCCAAGATATTTTTCTGTATTAGTTAGATGGGCATCCTTTTTGTCATAAAGTGTCAAAAAGTCCTTCAAATGATAAGAAAAGTGATCAAAAGGTACAAAATGCATATTTTGTCTAATATTTGAATAGAAATTAGGAGGAAGTGAAGGTTTGAGATCGTTTTTGATATAAATAATAGGTTCTAACATCCATAAAATGGGTGCTATCAACCCCCCCCCCCAACTTAACAATTTTCTTGTCCTCAACTTAAAAGATAAGTTTCAAAATTTTCCGTATAGACAGGTGTGAAAAGTATGTGTCATTTTTTATAAGTCAAAAAAATATTAAGTCGGGCCACAAGTGTATTGACTTTTATTTTGCTTTTTATAGAGCAAAATTAATCTTTCTGTGAGATTTTTGTGCATGTCAGTTGAATCTAGCTTTCACACCATACTTTATATCATGGGTAAGAAGAAAAAGGTGGGAATTTTGAGAAGGATTAAGGCTTTCTTGATATTTCTTATTATTCATTAGGTCATTCAAGTATGGGTTTTTTAACGAGCAAATGGTCCCTATAGTCCAAGCCAGAAGGCTTTAGAGAAGTATTTTAACATCCTACGTCCATTGCCTCAGATTTTCCACACCTAAAAATGATTTATGTTGAAAGAGCAAGTATGTGAAGGCTTTTTTGGGACGTCAACCTGGGTCTCTCGAGTGAGAGCCAAGTATCCTAACTAGCTAGACTACAATGGAACCACAAAAAGTTGATCGTCCTCAAATGCAAGTCTAGGAAAGAAAATAGTTCCAGGTAATTGGTCTTTTTAAAATTTATAATACATGATTGTTCAATGAGCCTGCAACTAGTACGATGTCGGTGTAGAAGTTTAGGGTCGAACACAAGGACAAGGGGATTACATGTTTGGAAAACCAAATTTTGTTTGTCAAAGTTGTCGAAAACTTGATAGGGGGTAAAGGAATGCTACGAAGCATACACAAGTTAGTGAAAGAATAAAGAATGAAACAGAAGCTATCTCCAAGAAGGAGTTTACTAATAAAAAAAGATTAGGATGCTTTTGGGGTTTTGATGATTTTTAGGAGAGTTTTAGATTTTTAGCCAATGGAACTAAATGATTAATTCTCAGGTTTTGAGTATAACATGAAGAAATATAACACTCTTACAACCTTTTGACGATTCATTTCTCACATAGTTCTCTCTCAAAAATGGTGTTTTAGGAAAAGCCAAATCATAGAATCCTCTCTCAATGAAACTTAAATAAAGATTTCACGCGAGAGAAAAATCAAAGAAAGATCTAACTCTGGGTATTCTCACACACCAGGGTTATACCAAATTCTATTTGTATGTGACCCTTCTTCTCTCAAAGATGGGTAGGTCAGGAATCATGTTTTTGGTAACTAGTCAAATACGTGAAGCAAAAGAAAATATAGAACTTGGATGCAAGAGAAACCAATCAACTGAATAAAGTCATACTATAGAATGTGGAAGAAATAATCACTAAATTGTACGAACAACAATGTAATGGTTTAATTACAATACATTGCTGAATAAAGATAAAAGATGAAAAAGGGAAGATAGGTATCGGTTTCCCTGATTGAGGAAACTAATATGCATAGTAGCTAACACCTGGAACTGAGTTAGTCCAATAACGGGGACTGGTAAAATTTTGGATCGTGTCATGTTACAACTTATGCCGGGCAACGACCGTGTCGGGTGATGACCATGTCGGGCTGTGACAATGTTGGGTTATGACTATATTGGGAAATTGTCATGTCATGTTGCGACCATGTCAGAATAGCATTGCCCTAGTTCTTGTCGTCCTTGTGTCGTGCTATTCTATCTAGACCACCCTCTCAGATTTTAGAGGTTGAAAGAAAACCTAACATGCTTGGGGAAGCTTCAAGGCCAAGAACTGACATCTCTCTCAAGGACAATTCTATTCTTGCCTACTACAGTGATCTCTAAATGAGCCCTCCCTCCTTCTCAGAATAAGAGCATGCTCACCTAGATGATGACTGGGTGGAACACCAGAACCTTACTTGACAGCATCTCCGCTCTTAGGCCAAATTCCTCTATAATCCAACCCTGTTCTCTATGCACTATGTGAGCTATTTATAGGATATCAAACTCTTAGAGGCCCCATATGATTGGTCCACATGTCCCGTGACTCCGTTATGGTGCTTGTGGTGGGCGGTGGTCTCAGGTTTCTATTTTTAATAATTGTCACTACCTTTGGTTGTATTGGAGTATGACCATGTCCTTTTGTAGCTTGTCATAGTTCTTCACCTATTGTCGTGTGTCACGTTCCTTTCATCCTAGGTTCTGGTCATCCTGGGCTAGGATCAACAGTCGATGTGATAATTTTTTACTTGTGTATCAGGGCACTAATAATGGTGCCAGCCTGCTTTTTGTCGGTCTTGCTTAGGATGGTGTATCCAGTTGATGGTAATGATCCTAATATATTTGTATGTATTAGTTAGATGGGCGTCCTTTTTATCCTAAAGTGTCGAAAAGTCTTACAAAAGATAAGAAAAGTGATTAGAAGGTACAAAATGCATATTTTGTCTAATATTTGAACAGAAATTAGGAGGAAGTGAAGGTTTGAGATAGTTTTTGATATAAAGAATAGGTTCTAACATCCATAAAATGGGTGTTATCAAATATCAAGTACACACGGGATAGTTTATCCCACATGGATTTGGCATTCTTAAGGCAAAGGAGAGACCAAGTGATCTTTGGTTCGACACTATTCACGGTCCACGTTCAAACTTTGGAATCATCTTTTGACCACTGAGTGTAGGCTTTCTTGGTTGTTTCATCAGTGTAGAGGGATTTTAGCATCAGCAGATATATGACAATAGCACCCTTGGGCTTTTACATATAGTTTGAAAGATGGAAATCAAAGATGATAGTTTGATCTATCAAGTTTCATGGTTGTAACACAAAAAGACCAATGTGTAGGTCGATGAATTGGTGAAGGTCCATGGGGAGGTGGAAGGTTATAAGGTGGTGTAAGTGAAGGTTGATGAGGTGATGGAGGTCCATGGGATGTTGGAGGTTGATGAATGGTGAATTTTTATGGGTTGGTGGAGGACGATGGGGTGGGGGAGGTTCATTAGTTGGTGAAGGTAGATGGTATGGTGAAGGTCAATGGGTGGGTGCGTCGATGGGTGGTGGAGGTGGTAGAGGTTGATGGAGGCAGTAAGGAAGGAGATAGTAAGAAGAGATGGGTGTAGTGGTCACAAAAATAGAGATAGAGAGGGGCTTAGCATTAAGGGGATCGAACACGTCTAATACCATATAGAATAAAAACATCTTTATTTGATGTTTTCAATAGAGATACAATGCACTCTATTTTATAGGATAAGAGAGTAAATGAGAAATAGAATTTTTCAATATGAGATAGAAGATAAATAAATACAAGACAAGTCTAAAGAATCCAAAGCTTAAAGCATATATACTAACGTGGATCTTGATATCCCCCTAGATACAAGATTGATGAATTTCATGTTCCCAAATCATGAGACTCCTATCGTCACCCATTTGGTTCTTAAGATCACACTTCATATATGATTGATGACTTTCATGTTCCCAAATCTCAAAATTGCGAAATGATGTTTATGTTGACCTCTTAATTAATGACTTGAGAAAAAACTATTAAGTGGACCAGGGTGGGGTCGGGCATTGATTTTGGGCATGAAATCATGATATGGAAATATGATGTTTGTCACAAATAATTGAAATAAGAAATCTCAATCATGAATGTATAACCCCACCTAGGTCAACCTAGAAGATAGAACCCTAAATGCTTGCATTGAAATTCTTGCTTGATTCTTGATCTGTGGATCTCTTCAAATTTATGATCTATAAGGTGAATTGCTCCAATGCATGTTGCCTTAGGGTTTTGATCAAGCAACATTATGGTTTTGAAGGTTCCTAACCTAGATCTTGACCTAACCGAGTATGTTCTTCATCTCTACTCTAGTTTTCTTTCTGCTCTCTAACTTCTCTCCTCAACCATGGGAAAAACTATAGAAGTTCTTGATGGAAAATCATGCATGTGGTTGAAGGAACCCTTTTCTTCCCTCTTTTCCCTATATCTATCTTGATCTTGAAGAAAGGAGCTACCTTGGATCTTTGAAAGGGCAAAGCTAGGGTTTTTATTGAGTCACCTTGCTGTTTGGACGTTCTTATTCATCTAGAGGAGAGTTATATAATTTTTATCACATTTCTTACTTGCTCTTAACTTGTTCTACATATATCTTGCCCTAAAATTTGGTATTATGGTGAAAGATGATCTTAGTTGCACTACTTTACATACATGCCCAATATTTGTGTGTTGTTATGCTATTCATAGATCATGTGAACTTTCCTTCTAGTATGAACAGTGAATACCTTTGCTTTTATGGTATGAAATAAGGTCTACTTAGTGTAAGAAGTGGTCCTAATTAGTGTAGAAATCATTGATTTTTACTATGTGTTGATTTGGTAGAGATACTTAGCCTATAATCTGGTGGCTTTACTTTGCCCTTAGAATAATGTTTCGTTAACTTTAGGAAATGATGTTGTTGCATAGTGATATGAATAAATAACTCTACTTGGCCTATAAATCTATGACTATTACTCAATATTGAAATTTATGGTTATACTTAGCCCTCAAAATTGATGGTTTGATTTTGGTAAGTGCCTTGATGAACCCATAGCCATGATTTTTGTTTGTGTTATGATAATATGAGATCTTGTGTTTAGACATGTACTCTAGTGAATGGATGAACCTAATTTTGACTTAGTATCCTAAACATTCGATGATTTTAGATGTGTGTTTCGATGAACCGATAGTTCTACTTCATGAATATAGTGATGTTTTATCTAACACTTAATACGATAGATTTTCTTCCCAAAAGTGATCCAAATTTATTGACTTTGACTAAATACCATAATGATTTGATGGCCTTGTTCTTGGCTACATCCATCAATGATCTGTTGGTCATCTTTTCGAGTAAATGTCTCAATGATCCAATGGTCATCTTTTTCACAAAGTTTCTCTATGATATGATGGTCATCTTTTCAACTTAGTGTCTCAATGATCTGTTGGTCGTCTTTTTGACTAAGTGCCTCAATGATCAGATGGTTATCTTTTTGGCTAAGTGCATTAACAATCTGATGGTTTTTCTTTTGTGTAAGTACATCAACAATCCAATGGGATTTCAAAGTATAAGAAGTGGTGTTTTTGACTAAGTATAAAAATAAAATGATGGTCTTATCACATGTAAAAAGAATCAGTGGTACACCTATGTAGATTAATGAAACAATTGTTCAACCTAGTTAATAAATCAATGATTCCTACTAAATCCTTAAAAGAAATGATGGCTTTGCTGACTAGCAATTAACCAATAATAATGCTTAAATGAAGGGCATAATATTCTCATTAAGTGCCTTACTTATCCAATGGGTTGAATATGTAAATCATATGAATCCATGGGTCAACTATAGGTCTTGATTAGGTGATACTAATCCAACATAAACCTTTAAACCTTCTTGTAAATAGTTAGCTAATATAGGCTTAATACTCCAATATTTTATTGATAAATTAAGATGATGGGAGTTACATGCATAATGTTAAAAATTACTCTTTTATGCTACTCTTAAAAAGATGTCATGACTCTTAAGTCGATGAATATTTATACCAAGCCCTGTGAGGCATGCTGAATCATATACTAGGATCATATGATAATTAAATAATGGCTTACCTCTATAACGCCTAAATATGATAATAAATTAATAGTTATCGATGAATGTTGATTTGTGATACAAATCCAATCTACCTTGTTGGACTATTTTGTAATGGTTTAATGGTGATAGTTTAATACATATATCATCCACTTATGTTGAAATGATGAGTAAACACAATTCATACTGCTAAAGGCAACTTTGTTATGTTACTCTTGAGAATGTCATTATTACTCTTGTAATTAATGAATCCTAATACGGGGTTTGAAAGTAATAAGTATGATGATGACCTGTTGATCCCTCTATAGGGTAATGAGTGGTGATGATGCACTTGAAAGAGTAGTGTTCTTGTGGTCTTGAATGTCTTTGGGCATACTTAAGCCCTGATGGAAATATAGTCTCTTCATGAAAGGAATTAGTGGGGTGTTGTGAACCCCAATGGAAGTTGGTTTTCTTTCAAGGATGACAATAAACTTGTATACTTTAATATAATGATCATGAATATGTCTCATACATTTATATCTTATGGAGTTGTTATGCAACCATGTTTGATAGAAATTAAGTAGGGTTTATATGCAAAACTTGGATTCAGCCTTAATTCACTAAATTGGCTATAATTAATCAAGTGAAACTCTAATCATATGCCATGTGTCGTAGAACCACTCCATTGTTAGGACCCGGTGGAAGTAAAATGGGTGTTCCAAAAGGGAAGTGTGGATTCATATATTTTTGAATGTATGATGGTGTGAGAGACAATGTATCCTTGTCATCCGAATCCCAAGGTTATGGAGAATGGTCAAGATCATGACTCGAATGATTATGTATCTAAATATTGTCTATGTGATGTGAATGAGGATAGTTGCAGGCTGTACCTTAGATGATAGGGTTGTATACCCTAGCTTCTAATGCCGTGACTTGTATACCAAGGGTGGACTAGGTTGCAGCTTGTCTAATATGTCACTACAGAGGACTCATATCGAGGGTGAAGAGATTTTAGGATTCCATCTCTCCTAGATCTTACAAGGAACTAATTGCGACTTTGGAGTGATCAGTTGGAAGTTTGAGTGGTATGTCTCAAACTCCCCAGGGTTTAACAAAAGATATAATACGTTCGTACAACATATCTGATTATGGTTATATAGCAATTCAAATTGTATGATAACCCTTGATTTCTTCTCTTCATATGTAGATGATGTGTAATGTTATAAGAGAAAGTATACATGCTTACGATGTTATCTATGCGTATGATGATAACTATACTTATGAAATTAGCTATGTTTATGGTTCTAGCTTTGCTTATGAAGTTAGCCATGCTTATGATGTTATCCATGCTTACAATGGTAGATATACTTGTGTTGTTAGCCATGCTTATGATGTTAGCCATGCTTATGTTGTTAGTTATGTCTGATTTGTTATTAATAATGTGAACCTTTCAATTAAGAATATGATTGTGATTGTTCTTAGGAAATCATTTATATTTGTTATTTCATATTCTATTACAATATTTTCTTTACATGTCTAACTCTATAAGTTGGTGTGAGCAATAAATGTTGTTGAGAGTTATATCTTTCGTTGGGACATGGGTCTCACCTCATGGGTCACCACATCTTTTTTGGTGGATGTCAGCAATTGCAACAGACCCATGGCAGTGAGGAGGAGTTATTTTGATGGACCCTAAATGAAGGTTGTTTAGATTTCTAGTGTATCCTAGAGACATCCCTGTACTCGTAGGTCGGGGTGGGAAAGTTTGTATATGATGTTTTAGTCAACTTGGGCTTTTGGAAGCTTTCTTGTGCGTGTACATGTTGTATATGTGGATAACATCTTTTATATAAATAGTGTAACTGAGGCCAGGGAGAAATTGTTAAGGATACTTAGTGTAACATATGAATATATGTCAGATGTTAAATCCTTATGTAAATATTATTAGACATGCTTGCAAAGTTCAAATCAGTTTTATTTTTACCCCTTTTGAGGGATGTGATTAATTAGTGATTGATTGTGGTTTGTCTTTGAGTAATATCCTTCAGCATGACAAGGTGTCACAAGTGTAGTGTCAGAGTTTTAGGTTTGTGGAGTCTATAAGGACACTGACAGTTAGGATTAGGATGATAACTATGTGATGAAGATGACATGAACATAATGAATACAGTATGAACTCGATACTTGAATAACCTGACTAGGTATGAAGAAAAGGTAAGTGTGAAACTTTTTTATTGCTATCTTTTTTATTACTCTAATCAAGTATTCAGTAGGAAACAATCTAAAGAGCATAATTAATAAGAAATCATGTTGAAAATTTCTTAACCCTACCATAAAGAAAGATGATATCATAATAATCAAAACCTAAGTGTTTGGAGATAAAAGAGAAATATATGACACCATTAAGCTCAAATATGAATGTAAATGAGTTAAAAGTAGTTCTTGAAACTGAGATTTTAGAAGATAATGTAGTATAGGAGAGATTAATTTGTGCTAAGGGGATGATTCAAGGTGTATAATTCATATAAGAAGAAAAGAACTTCAATGATAAGTGTAACATGAGATGATAAATAAGAACAATCATAGATAAACAAGCAGAAACCTGAGTTAATCTCAGACAATCCACAAGTGGAAGGAGGTCTTAAGGTAAAATTATCATGCCATATATAGAGATTAGATGGAGATGGCCCACAATATATGAAAAGAATGTGAAATAAGATGAGCTACATCATAGTAGGTGTGTAAGAAATATGATAACATGAAAGAACACACCTAAGAATGATAAAAAATTAATGAAAGAGCAATGAAGTATGATAATCATGTTAATTCCTATGCAGATGGAAAGGAACTAAGATGAAAAAGGTAAATGATACATAAAAAGTTGCAACTTGCATGATAATTGAAGAACCAATGAACCCTTGCTAGAAGCCCCTTTGGATAGTGTCATTGTGTTGTGGGAGGTGTGCTCGCTTTGCGTTCTTTCTTTTTGGGATGCACTTTTCTAGTGGACCTTATGCCACTTGGTATGTGAGGATTTGATGTAATCATGGGTGGATATCTTGGTATAGCACATGATTGTTTTGGACTATAGTTCAAATATAGTGATGTTTTATTATGGGAATGCCTTTTGGGCTTTCTAAGGAGCCAGGAAGTTTCTTCCTACATGTTTTGTGTTAGATATGATGGCAGAGAAGATACTGAGACAAGGGTGTGAGGTCTTCTTAGTACATGTTGTAGGGAAATATGGGCACAGAGCAGGTAGCGGAAACAAAAATTTATCTATACATGTTCCCCAAAATTGCAAGATTGTGTCAACTACTATGTAATGGAAATGATGGTTTAATGATGATATACCTAGTCCTGGAGCAATTCCAGTGACAGTCCTCATCGATGTAGTCATTGATGGATGCATATTCATCCCATTTTTAGCTTCATTATTAGTCTAGTTTAACATTCATATAGCTTAGTTATCATTAAAATAGCTTTGTTTTAATCTACTTAGGTCGTTATGTTAATTTTTAGGAATTTGAGACTTTTCTTTACTCTCTTTGTAGGCTTTGAAATTTATCACTCTATAGAAAGTTTGCCTAGGGGGTCCCGCTGCCCGTTAGCGGGCGGGAGTCAAGAGGAGGACGCATCTCAAGGGATGTGGGGTAGCATTCCAAACCAAAATGGATTTTGAGCACTTTGCATGTATTGGACTCGTACTGATTGAGGGGAAGAGATCTCAAGATTTTGACTCTCCTAGATCTTGTATAGAACAAGTTGTGACTTCCCAGTGGTTAGTTGGAAGTTTGAGTGGTATGCCTCAAAATCCTGAGAGCTTAATAAAATCTATAATTCATTTGTGTAGCATATCATTTAGGGTTATTCAGCGATTCACATTGGTTTATAACCTTACCTTGCTCCTTACAATATTAAAAGATATAATGTGGTAAGAGAAATCAACTATACATATGGCTTTAGCTCGAATTATTCTTACTAGTATGTTAATATTTCAATTCTTTAATATTATTTGTGTTATCTATTTAATTCCATAATCTGTTGCTAGCATTAAGCATTGTTGAGAGTTATATATCTCATTGGGACATGGGTCTCACCTCGTGGGTCACCACATCTTTTTAGGTGATGGTCAATAGCACCATCAAGCCCATGGTAATGAGGAGGAGCATCTTAGAGATCAGTATAGGAAGAAGGTTGACTAGTTGTCTAGTATGTCCTAGAGTTGTTCATGTACTCTCAAGACTGAGCTGGGAAGTTTTCTAGATAATGTATATTGACTCGAGTTTATGGAAGTATTTTGTTGTTGTAATGATGTATTTGTGTAGACAATATCTTTTCTTTATAGGTTGTGGATGAGGTGAGTGGATAGATGAAAAGATACATGGTATGGTATATGCTTTATATATGCTTTTGTGCAAGATGATGTACCTATATGTAAATGTTCTTGGACATATATGAGAAGTTTAATTTGTTTTTAATTATACACCATTTTAGTAATGAGATTAATTAGAGATTGATCATGTTTTTGGTTTTGAGTAATCTCATTTCGCATGGCGGGTTGCCAAAATTTGGTTGGCATCAGAGCTTAGGGTTCATTGAGTCAATAAGGACATAGGACTAGGGTTTTGTGTCTGCTCTTATGTAATCCAACATATCTAATCATAGCTTATGATATGAATATATGTCTAGAGAACATGAAGAACATGTTGAGAGTAGCTACATAGCTCTAGGAGGTGGCGGTAGGAGGTATAACATCCCAAGATTCTAGGCCTCGGATAAAATGATCTTAAACGGAATGATTGGACTAACCATATCATCAAGGTGCACCTCCTTTTTAGGGAGCTCATCACTAAAGAAACTTTGTGGTTAAGCATGCTCAGCCCAGAGTAATACTTGGATGGGTGACCTGTCATGAAGTTTATCCTGGCTTGTGCATGAGTGAGGAAAAAGTGCATAGTTTAGGCTAGTGGTGGTTTGTGGGGCCAGTTTTCATTCCCAAAATTCTACTAGAGTCTTGAGCAGTGGGACCAGGTGTTACAAATGGTATCGGAGTCATAACCCCTCTAGTAGGTGGGGCCCACATGGACATGTGACATGCTAGTCTTGAGTCGTGCAGTCTGGGCATGTTGGAAAGGGATGTCCATGGTGATGTAGCCACCCTTGCACTGGTATTCCGTGATCGGGAGCTAGATGTCCATGGGACATTTTAATCTGCACTAAAATAGGGAAATATTATGAGGCTATATAGTTAAGCCTTGAAGAGGACATCAATAGTCTAATTGGGGGAGATTATAACATCTCAAGATTTTAGGCCTTAGATAAAATGATTTTAAATGAAATGATTGGACTACCCCTATCACAAAGGTGTACCTCCTTTTTAGGGAGTTTATCACTAAAGAACTTTGTGGTTAAGTATGATCAACCCAGAGTAGTACTAGGATGGGTGACCAGTTAGGAAGTTTATCCTTGCTTGTGCGTGAGTGAGGACAAAGCACACATTTAAGGCTAGTGGTGGTCAGTGGGGCCAGTCGGCATTCCCAAAACTCTACTAGTGCCTTGGGCAGCAGGCGTAGGTGTTATAACTTACAAGAGGTTGATACTATTTGGAAGAGTACCTGAGATAGGGTCAGAACATCCTATATCACCTCCTTTTGACCCTTCAACCATGGCTAATCCAGCTTTCTAGTCTATGTTCGGATAGCTCATGGCAACGATTATGCATTTAGCGGATAGGGTGCCTACGCCTCAACCAAGGGTACATGTCTCTAATGCAGAATCTCAGGGTCTAGGGAAAACCTTTGAGAGGTTGAAACACATTGGAGCTACCCAGTATGTGGGTATAGCGGACTCGGTAGATGTCGGTATGTGGTTGACAGAGTTGGAGAAGGCATTTAGGATCTTGCACATCCCAGATGAGGACTAGGTAAAGCATGCATTTTACCTCTTGAAGGGAAGTGTCCATTGGGTGCCCATAGAGGAGGAGAAGAGACCATGAGTTGTAGTGAGTTGGGATGAGTTTTGGCAGGAGTTTGTGAGCCACTACTTCCTTGAGAAGTATCTAGATGAGAAGATAGCCCAGTTTGAATGGTTGTGCTAAGGATCATTGTCTATTAACAATAGTAGAGGTTTATGGAGTTGTTGAGGTTCCATCCTCACATGGAAACCATGGAGAAGGAGAGAATTTAGAGGTTTGAGAAGGGTTTAGATTCTGAGTTGTCTATGAAAGCATCTACTTTGGAGCATCGGGAGAAGTTTTCCACCTTTGTGCAATTCATGAGGAGAACAGAACGAACTATTATAGAGAAGCGAGGAGCCAATGCAAGGAAGAGGTGAGCCCAGTTCTCGAGGCAATCGTCTGACATCTTCAAGAAACTAAGATTCTCTTCACCACAGTACCAGCAGTCACAATAGAGATCAACTTTTTTTGAGCTAAGAGCATGAGTTCAGTCATAGTGGTCCCATAGTAAAGGGAGAGGTTGCAACTTTCCACCAACAGGGTCAAACAGTTTAGCTTCAGCGTCAGTGATAGGGTCATCTAGGCCGTAGTATGATACAAGGATATCTTTCAAGTGTGGACAAGTCAGGAATGTGAGATGGTCATGCCTTGTGAAAGACAACGAGGTGAAACAACGGTTGAGGCAGAGTCAGCGGGGCTCACAATAATAGTAGCAGTACAACAATGGTGGTGGTAGAGGATGTGGTAAGACATTGCAAGTAGGGTCATCAGGACCAGTAGTAGAGGATGAGGATGACAATAGGTGACAACTAGATTCTATGCCATGAGTCAGCCGAAAGGAGTGGTCAACCCATGGGTCGTGATAGTTCAGATGGAACTTTTTCATTATAACTTATCTACTTCTTGTTTCATATATGTTTTGGTTGACCCGGGTGTGACACTCTCATTTATCACTAGAGAGGTGATATATATTTGTAACTTACCTATTTGTGGTAGATTTGATAGCATCTTTCTTGAAACCCCTTTGGTTGGTACAGTTGTGTTACAGGAAATGTGTCCATCCTATGCTCTTTCTTTCTCAAGATAAAACACTCAAGTAGATCATGCCACTTGGTATGCATGGATTCGATGTGATTCTAGGAATGGATACCTTGTCAAAGTACAAGGTTGTTTTGGATTGTAGTTCCAAAGTTGTGATGTTTTGTGATAGGGATGTCTCCTGGACTTTCTAAGGAGACGGGAATATTCTTCCTATATATTTGGTGTCGGCTGTTATAGGATAGCAGAGAAGTTTATGAGACAAGGGTGTGAGGCCTTATTAGCACATGTCGTGGATACTAAGGTGAGGATTCCTAGTATCTAGGATGTAACAATGGTGTGTGAGTTTGAGGACGTCTTTCCAGATGAACTTCATGGTGTTCCATCCCCTACAGAAATTGATTTTGAGATAAATTTAGTTCTTAGACCCATAGCTCATGCACCCTATAGGATGACACGAGATGAGATGAATGAGGTGGAGAAACAGTTATAAGAGCTGCTATGGAAGGGTTTTATATGACCGAGCACTTCCCCTTGGGGTGCTCCAGTGCTTTTTGTGAAAAAGAAGGATGGTTCTATGAGGCTCTGCATAGATTACCGGCAATTAAATAAGGTCACAATGAAGAACAAGTACCGTTGTTGAGGATTGATGATTTGTTTGATCAGTTAAGAGGTGATATAGTGTTCTCTAAGATAGACCTGAGTGGGATATCACCACTTGAGGATCAAGGCAAATGACATGCCTAAGACTGCTTTTAGGACTAGGTATGGTCATTATGAGTTCATGGTTATGTCGTTTGGGATAACCAATGCATCGAAAACATTTATGGACTTGATCAATAGGGTGTTCTGATGAATGCATATTCATCTGAGTCTAATCACCTCGTTTGGCCCTGTTTTGCCCTGATTATTTGCCTTTACTAGCTCTATCTTATTATATGCGAGATGACTTGGTTTAATTGCTTTAATGAGCCTTTTTTGGCCTTATCTTTTCATATGCAACTTATATTGGCTTAATTGATTTTACTTCTGTTTTTATTGAATTTTTGCACCTCTGTGCAGGTCACTTTGAGCATTTGGGCCTTATCTTCTCGGCAAAATACTCTATTTTGGTCCTTTGTCTGTTCGAGCACGCTTGGTAGCAGCAGCAGTCAGTGGGTCCCCTTCTTCTCCCAGCATGACCTAATCGCGATCGTGATTCAGAGCCTGGTCATGATCTTTTACTGAGCCACCTGTCCGCGATTCCATGATCGCGCCCGCGGTTCTACCCTTCCACAATCGCAACTTCCCTGAGCCGCAACCACGACAAATGCCGTGACCACAACATTTTCCACGACCACAACAAAGGCCACGACCACGACAAATGTCACGACCTGCTGTAGAAATGACAAGGTCACGATTTTAAGTCAGTGCCCAGCCTGCCTATAAATAGAACTCGACTCCAGTCAGTCAAATCATCATCTCCAGACGCCGTTAGGCTGGAGGTCTGTCCTGGGCCTAAGGAGACGATCTCCATAGCCAAGAACCTGCCCCCGTGGTGGTTTTGTGGCATGTTCACCCATATCCAGAGGGAAGACTCAGATCTGTAAGCCACCTCATTCAGATCTAGATCTAGATCTGGGTCTAGATCTGCTGCATCTACGCCATTTCTATGCTGTCATCTCATCCACGAGCTGCTCCTCCTGCTACAAGCAAGGTCCGCGAGAAGAAAGAGAAGGTGGAGAGAGAAGATTTTCCCCGTCTGCCATGGTGTTCTTCCCTCCTCGTCCAGATCTGCCTCGACATCGTGTAGAAGACCGTTTCTCCATCGAGCTACGATCATCTTCTTCACCATGCTCATGGTGGAAACTTCTCTCTCTCTTGTTATTCTTGCTTCTCTCACCATGAACGAGTAGTTTACTTTTGCTGGGGTGCGGGGACTAGCCCCGCTACCCGTGCTTTCATATCTTTTTGTTAAACATTCCATGGCATGTATATAATCTTTCATTTCATTGTTAATCGTCGATGTGTGCTTGTGGATTAATCACCTGCTTGCATCTATCTTTTTCATTTCCTATGTTGTGAGAACTTCAATGCGTAGGTTTTGAATGTCTATTAACGCGGTTGAATCCCAAACTAGAAATAGAATGGGATTCCTTGAGGTCGTAAGTGTATGATATGTATGGTGACGAGCCATCTAGCCCACGGTGACACTTCTGTGTGCCTGACGCCTGTATAGGGGGCCCACAACTTCATTTGGATTTATGTATCTTCGGAGCCGTAAGTATGTGATCTGGATGGTGACGAGACATCTGATACCTAAGGTGATGCTTACGCGAACCTGACGCCCGTATGGGGGGTTCTGCAGCAGCTCTATTTGAATGGTTATATCTTGCCTAGATGTTTGATGTTTGGATGTGATTTCATGTGTAGTGGTGGTGAAACCCGAGACCATCCCAGTGATTTCCATCATTAATCTTTAATCCTGCTCTTTTACTTTCCTCATATTTAGTTTAATTAAAATCAACCAACCTTGTTCTAAATATTAGTCTTGATTCAACTAGATTCGACTAGAGAAAGATTCTTAAAAATGTTGTCCCTTGGGATTCGATCCTCAACTATACTGTGATAAGACATGTCCTCTTGCGGGTGGCATTATTGCACGTTGTTTTGGTTAAGAACTTAGGGATTTCAACCCTAAGTGAGTTTGTTAGTGTGATAATATAAGCCATGTCAAATTCTGGCACTGTTGCCGGGGACAACGGAATCATCTAGTTAAATCTAGTTCTTTTGAGGCTAATTTAGATTTTTCTTTTACTTTTGATACTATCGATCATATATACTTGAATTTGGTTATACTCCATCCATCTTACCAGCAAAAGATATTTCCATCCTAGGTACCCACAAAGTCTAGTGTATGCGCCGCTCGGACAGTCCCGGACTCTCTGCTAGCTTTGACCCTGAGATAGATAGAACCTTTCGCCATCATTACAGAGAGAACCAGGCAAGAATGGCTCAAGAGGAGGAAATTGCTCGAAGGGTAGCTCAAGCCCTTAATGCACAAAGAGATAGGCTTATGCAAGAAGCCCGAGCCGCAGTTCAAGAAGAAATCCAAGCAACCCAAGTAGCAGCTCAACAAGCGGAGTTATAAAAGGACCTTAGGGAGTTCTCAATCCCTAAAGATGCTGACGTTCGTCACCCAATGCAACATCCTCCCATCAATGCTCCGAATTTTGAGATAAGAGCACATTGGGTTACATTGCTTCAAAACAGTCCTTTCTATGGTAAGCAAGGAGAAGATAGTCAAGAACATCTTCTGAGATTCATAGACTTATGCACCATGACAAAGCAAAATGGAGTCACAGATGATGCCATCAGACTCTGCCTCTTCAAGTACTCTCTTGCTGATAGAGCTATGAGTTGGTATAACTTTTTGAAATGCGAACCCATCACCACTTGGGAACAACTTCAAAATGTTTTTCTGGAGAAGTTTTATCCACCTTCTCTCACCTATGAAATTAGGGGCCAAATAACGCAATTCACCCAGGCCCCTGGAGAATCCCTAGTTGAAGCATGGGAAAGATACAAAGAGCTTCTACGTAAGTGCCCACATCATGGCATTCCAAAGAATCAACTCATTGAAATCTTTTATAGAGGTGTGGATGATGATATCAAGAGGTTTTTGGATTCCTCGTCTGGAGGAAACTTCATGCGTCAGAGTTATGATAGTGCATGGAAGGTTGTCACCCTTGGAGCTGAAAACCAAGCCAACTGGGGTAGACCTATTGGCAAAGGAGTGCTGAAGGTAGCTATGGCTGAAGCAACACCTGAGTACAAGTCTATCGCTGAATCTCTCAAACTCCTAGTTGCAAAGCAAGACCATCTAGAATCGTCTCTCGCAGCTTATGAAAGAAGACGTTCGCCCCCTCGACAACAAGAGCAAGTTAAGTCAACTTCACTCTTCTGTGAAGCATGTAAAGGAACTGGTCATTCTACTCTAGCCTGTAACATTCTCTATGATGTTGTTTTGAGCAATACATGTGCCCAAGGAGATAATGATCAAATGGAAAATCTAAATGTTGTCAACACTATCCCTGGTCAAGGGTATTATAATCCGAATCAGAATAGGAACCATCCAGGTTTTCAATATGGAAACCCTTCTCGAGCGGAAAACTCGCGACAACTTGGTTCAAATACTCAACAACGAGGCCCGCCGAGATTCCAGTATAACCAACAACCAAATTTCGGGAATCAAGGGAACTTTAGAGGAAACTATCAGAATAGAAACTACAACAATTATTAGAACAATTCTCAGTTTCAAAACCCCACCCAAGTCCCCTATCAACAACAACAACAAGGGCAACAAGCCGGTCCCATCCATCCTGATGACAAATTGTCAACTATTGAGAAGATGCTACAGTCGCAACAGACTATGATAGCTAACCAGCAAGCCCATCAAAAGGCTATTGAATCCCAACTAGCTCAACTTGCAGCTAGCATGAAGCCACCTGCTGGAACCTTTACCGGACAACCAGAGAACAATCCTAAGCACCCAGAGCAATTGAAAGTTGTCACCACCAGGTCTGGAAAAGACTATTCTGACCCTCCAGTTAAGATACCAATAACTGAAACAAACGATGATGACTTTGCGAATGTCCAAGACTATACAATACCTGAGTCTAAACCGAAGGAACAACCAACCACTGATAAGATAGACAAAGCAAGATTGGAGGAACCATTGGTTACAGAGGCAGAAGACACACCTGAGTCGGATGTGCCAGTATACAAGCCTCGTCCTCCTTTCCCAGCTCGCTTGAAGCAGACAAAGCTCGATACTCGATTCAACAAGTTTAAAGAAGCTATGAAGAAGCTTCATGTAGATATACCCTTTCTAGATGCGCTGGCCGAGATACCATCCTGGACTAAGTATTTAAAGTCCCTCCTCACAAGGAAGTATATAACTGAAGAATACGAGACTGTTAAGCTAGAAACAACCGCTTCTGATATCATCCAGAGCAAGATGCCCAAGAAGCACAAAGACCCAGGATCCTTTGGGATTTCATGCCATATCGGTGACTCTTCGTGTAAGAAGGGATTAGCCGATCTTGGTGCAGAATTTCTATCATGCCACTTAGCCTTTGCAAGAGGCTAGGGTTTGCAGAATTACTCCCAACTGGAATGACCATTCAACTTGTAGATAACTTTATGACTCTTCCTTTGGGAATCATCGAAGGTGTCCCTGTCAAGGTTGGAAAAGACTCTTATGTCCCTTGTGACTTTTTCATCATGGACATAAAAGAAGACGCCAGATACCCTCTTATCTTTGTCCATATGTTCCTCGCCACTGCAAGAGCATTGATTGATGTTGAAGCAGGGACCTTACTGCTCAGATTAGGGAAAGAAACCCTTGAGTTCAAAGTTTTTGAAAGCATGCGAAGACCGAGCATGCAGGAAGAAGTCTATTTGATTGATTGCATTGAGCAAATGTCTCTCCTCACACAAGAGGAGTATGAACAAGACGATCCTTTAGAAGTGGTTCTAACAAACCCATCTGCTGAAATTTTCATCAACGACCAAGTTAAGGATTGTATCCTTCATCTCAACTCTATAGAAGAAGATCCTGAAGCTAAGTTTGAGGAACTCAAAGCTGTAAATGTATCTGAAGAGCCATGTGAGAAGCCAGAAGCCCCTGAAATGAAGCCCCTACCCGAGGGACTTAAGTACGTGTTTTTGGATGATCTTAAGGTTTGTCCAGTTATTATAAACTCTGATCTAACGACCGAACAAGAAGATAGACTCTTGAAAGAATTAAAGGAAAGAAAGAAAGCTATCGGCTACAAGATGAGCGATCTCACCGGGGTCAGTCCAGCACTTCGTATGCACAAAATCCTTATGGTGGAAGACCACAAGCCGACTGTTGAGCATCAACGGAAGTTGAATCCTAATATGAAGGAAGTAGTCCGCCGAGAAGTTATCAAGTTTCTCACTACCGGAATCATCTATCTGATATCTGACTCACCGTGGGTGAGTCTTGTGCATGTCGTTCCAAAGATGGGTGGCACTACTGTGATACGGAATGAAGAAAATGAACTCATCCCCACTCGAAAGGTCACTGGGTGGAGGATGTGCATCGACTACAAGAAGTTAAACAAGGCAACACGTAAAGATCATTTCCTGATGCCTTTTCTAGATAAAGTCTTAGAGCGATTGGCTGACCAAGAATATTTTTGCTATCTCGATGGCTACTATGGATTTTATCAAATCCCTATACATCTAGATGACCAAGAGAAAACTACATTTACCTACCCCTTTGGAACATACGCCTTTAGAAGGATGCCATTTGGACTCTGTAATGCGCCTGCAACCTTCCAACGCTGCATGGCAGCCATATTTGCTGGTTTAACCGAAACCATTATGGAAATGTTTATGGATGATTTCTCTATATATGGGGATTTGTATGATTCCTTCCTAAGGCACCTCTCCCTTGTCCTCAAATGATGCGAAGAAACACATCTGGTGCTTCATTGGGAGAAATGTCATTTTATGGTAAAAGAAGGCATTATCCTTAGCCATAGAGTCAGTAATTGAGGAATTGAAGTGGACAAAGCCAAGATCGAAGTGATCTCCAAACTATCTATCCCTACCACTGTAAGAGAAGTTTGTGCATTCCTTGGTCATGCGGGTTTCTACAGAAGGTTTATCAAGGATTTCTCCAAGATAACCAAGCCCATGACAAACTTGTTGCTGAAGGACACTGATTTCCATTATGATGAAGAGTGTATTAAGAGTTTCAATGACCTAAAGCATGCCCTTACAACAACACCCATCATTCGTGCCCCGGATTGGGATAACCCATTCAAAATTATGTGTGATGCCAGTGATTACGTTGTGGGTGCCATTCTGGGCCAATGTATAGAGAAGAAACACCATGTCATCTATTATGCATCGAAGACCCTTGACGAAGCTCAGAGGAACTACGCAACTACTGAGAAGGAACTCCTAGCAGTCATTTATGCCTTTGATAAGTTTAGATCCTACCTCATTGGTTCAAAGGTGATTGTCTACACCGATCATGCTGCTATCTGTTATCTTCTAAAAAAGAAAGATGCAAAACCAAGGCTAATAAAATGGATTCTCCTATTGAAAGAATTTGATCTTGAGATTAGAGATAAGAGAGGCACAGAAAATGTTGTAGCAGACCACTTAAGTCGTATCCACACTCTGGAAATTGAGAATGTCCCAATCAACGACTCTCTTCCAGATGACCAGCTTATGAAAGTATCAGAAGCTACCCCTTGGTACTCGGACTATGTGAACTACCTTACCGCCGGTATCATCCACCCTGAGTGTACTGGAAATGCTCTAAAGAAATTCATGCATGATGTGAGGCAATATCACTGGGACGAACCGTACCTCTTCAAGCTCTGTGCTGATGGTCTCTACAGACGTTGTATCGCTGAGGAAGAAGCCCAACTTATTTTAGAACAATGCCACTCAGGCCCAGTCGGAGGTCATATGAGTTCTAAGAAAACTTCTTTGAAGGTTCTGCAATGTGGGTTCTTTTGGCCAACCATATCCAGATATGCTTACAATTTTGTTCTGTCATGTGACAAGTGTCATAGAACGGGAAACATTATGAAAAGAGATGAGATGCCACTTAAGCTATGGCAAGAAGTTGAGATTTTTGATGTTTGGGGGGTGGACTACATGGGCCCATTCCCATCCTCACATGGATTTTCCTACATCCCAGTCGCGGTTGATTATGTCTCCAAATGGGTAGAGGCTATACCAACAGTTACTAGCGATTCAAAACCCGTCATTAAAATGTTCAAAGATATCATTTTTCCCCGTTTCGGAGTTCCACGCACCGTGATCTCCGATGGAGGTTCTCATTTTCTGGAAAGAAGCTTTGAAGCGTTGTTGAGAAGATATGGTGTAACGCACAAGGTAGCTTCCCCCTACCACCCACAAACAAGTGGGCAAGTAGAGGTTTCGAACCGTCAACTCTAAGCTATCCTGGAAAAGACAGTAGGACGCAACTGAAAGGATTGGTCAGTGAAAATCAATGACGCTTTATGGGCCTACCGAACTGCGTTCAAAACTCCTCTTGGAAAAACACCCTTCAGACTCATTTATGGAAAATCATGTCACCTGCCCATGGAACTAGAACATAAAGCATGGTGGGCAATCAAACAGCTGAATTTTGACATGAAGAAAGTAGGCGAAGCTAGGATTCTACAACTTCAAGAGTTGGATGAACTCCGAATGACAGCTTATGAGAATGCACGAATCTACAAGGAACGCACAAAACTTTGGCATGATGGTCATCTGAAGAGGAAGGACATTCAAGTGGGAGACCAAGTTCTTCTATTCAACTCGAGATTGAGGTTATTCCTAGGGAAACTCCGCTCTCGATGGTCTGGACCATACATTGTCAAGAGCATCTACCCGCATGGTGCATTTACCTTATGGAGTGAGAAGTCTGGTGATTTTGTGGCAAATGGCCAACGCTTGAAGAGATATTTCACCACAGCTGATACCAGCACTGAGGAATTGATGAATCTGCCCAAACTGACATATCTACCCGAAAATTGAAGAAATCACGTCGAGCCATCAATGTAAAACAAAGGCGCTTGTCGGGAGGCAACCCGATCTTTAACTTAGCTTTTACTTTTAATTTTGTTTTTAGAAAATTTTGCACCTGATAGACAATGCATCACAAGATGCAGTCTTAAGTTCTGATAGATTCCATTTTGAGATTTCAGATGGAGGACGTGTCACCGAAAGGAATGCAACCACATCTGGTGGACCAACCAGCACGAGTTTTCCCCTCCATCTCTGATTTAGAGTTTGCTCGGGATGAGAAAATTTCTAAGTTCGGGGTGGAGGGTGGGTGGTACATACTTTACTTTCCACCCTCTCCTATCCGTTTCTGACTTAAGATTCCATCGTCGAAATTTTTTCGCAATTTCGAGCAAATTTTTCAAAAATTTTCAAAAATTTTCAAAAGTTTTCTTAGCAACTTGTATAGAAACTTGATGAAGTTGTGACGATTTTGTTTCAATCAAAGCCTTTACCTAACCGGCTATCCTATTTTTCCATGTAGTTTTGAATCAGTATACCCTCCTTATTTGAAGTGAAGCCTCAAGGAGAACAATTTATGAAACTAGCCTACGATTAGAAATCACCGTGTGAATCTTATGAATCCTATCATCATGATCAGTAGATATGGAAAGTATCCGTCAAACTGAGAGGGATCAAACACGTTGTGCTTCCTATCTGACTAGTGGAACAGTAGCATGGAATCTCCACCGGATCCTCATCAAGTCATTATTTGAACAGAGTATGATAAGGAGAACGACCCGGTGCACTAAATTGTAAATCAAGTTGCATTCTGATCTGAACTCTTTTCTACACTTCTTCTATCATCTTCGTACCCCTCCGTTCATCAAAACCAAACAAAAATAGCCAATATAGTGCCAAACCCTAAGTTCAGGGTGGCACTCTCTCTCTCTCTTTATGCTTCTTCCATACCCCTCGCTATGAAATAGGGGCATATCTCCAAGAAACGATGCCTAAGCGCACACAAAAAGAAATGCAATCTCGAGTCGAATAGAGGAGAGATTCGCACAAAAAAATGCAATCAATGAAATTGCAAATCATATAATAAAAATCTCAAGTCGAATAGAGGAGAGATTTATTTATTCCTTCCATACCACCCTTCACTCCCTTTTCCGCCTAATGGCACAATGAATGCCTACTCTCACCAACATCCTAAAAACACCAGCGTCAGATCAGGTGCACACTTGTTGTTCTGCGGGTATCTCTAGACTCTTACGAAACTCTCTGACATGCTTGATTTTGGAAAAAGTAGAGAGGAAGTGATATTGGGAAGCGAACTCGGAAACGAAGATATGGTAAAATGTGTTCTGTGATCTCAGGATGTTGAGACACTTAGTCATACCGAGCAGAAAAGAAATAATCATGATGTGAAGATGAGGCAATCGCACGAGTTGAAAGTATTCATCTGACGAGTGTTTTAGATTTTGTGTTACTCGAGGACGAGCAAAGTTTAAGTTCGGGGTATTTTGATGAATGCATATTCATCTGAGACTAATCGCCTCGTTTGGCCCTGATTATTTGCCTTTACTAGCTCTATCTTATTATATGCGAATGACTTGGTTTAATTGCTTTAATGAGCCTTTTTTGGCCTTATCTTTTCATATGCAACTTATATTGGCTTAATTGATTTTACTTCTGTTTTTATTGAATTTTTGAACCTCTGTGCAGGTCACTTTGAGCATTTGGGCCTTGTCTTCTCGACAAAATACTCTATTTTGGGCCTTCTTCTGTTCGAGCATGCTTGGTAGCAGCAGCAGTCAGCAGGTCCCCTTCTTCTCCCAGCATGACCTAATCGCGATCGCGATTCAGAGCCTGGTCGTGACCTTTTGCTGAGCCACCTTTCGTGATTCCATGATCGCGCCCGCGGTTCTACCCTTCCACAATCGCAACTTCCCTGAGCCGCAACCACGACAAATGCCGCGACCAAGACATTTGTAGCGACCACGACAAATGCCACGACCACGACATTTGCCGCGACCATGACATTTGCCACAACCACGACAAAGTCCGCGACCACAACAAATGTCGCGACCACGACATTTTCCACGACCACGACATTTGCCGCGACCACGACAAAGGTCGCGACCACGACAAATGTCGCGACCTACTGCAGAAATGACAAGGTCGTGATTTTAAGTCGGCGCCCAGCCTGCCTATAAATAGAACTCGACTCCAGTCAGTCAAATCATCATCTCCAGACGTCGTTAGGCTGTAGGTCTGTCCTGGGCCTAAGAAGATGATCTCCATAGCCAAGAACCTGCCCCCGTTGTGGTTTTGTGGCCTGTTCACCCAGATCTGGAGGGAAGACTCAGATCTGCAAGCCACCTCGTTCAGATCTAGATCTAGATCTGGGTCTAGATCTGCTACATCCACGCCATTTCTATGCCGCCATCTCGTCCATGAGCTGCTCCTCCTACTACAAGAAAGGTCCGCGAGAAGAAAGAGAAGGTGGAGAGAGAATATTTGCCCCATCTGCCGTGGTGTTCTTCCCTCCTCGTCTAGATCTGCCCCGACATCGTGTAGAAGACTGTTTCTCCATCAAGCTACGATCATCTTCTTCACCATGCTCATGGCGTAAACTTCTCTCTCTCTTATTATTCTTGCTTCTCTCACCATGAGCGAGTAGTTTACTTTCGCTGGGGTGCGAGGACTAGCCCCACTACCCGTGCTTTCATATCTTTTTGTTAAACATTCAATGGCATGTATATAATCTTTCATTTCGTTGTTAATCATCGATGTGTGCTTGTGGATTGATCATCAGCTTGCGTCTATCTTGTTCGTTTCCTATGTTGCGAGAACTTCAATGTGTAGGTTTTGAATGTCGATTAACGTGGTTGACTCCCAAACTAGAAATAGAATGGGATTCCTTGAGGTCGTAAGTGTATGATCTATATGGTGACGAGCCATCTAGCCCACAGTGACGCTTCTGTGTGCCTGACGCCTATATAGGGGGCCCACAACTTCATTTGGATTTCTGTATCTTCGGAGCCGTAAGTATGTGATCTGGATGGTGACGAGACATCTAATACCTAAGGTGATGCTTATGCGAACCTGATGCCCGTATGGGGGGTTCTGTAGCAGCTCTATTTGAATGGTTATATCTTGCTTGGATGTTTGATGTTTGGATGTGATTGCATGTGTAGTGGTGGTGAAACCCGGGACCATCCCAGCGATTTCCATCATTAATATTTAATCAACCTTTAATCCTGCTCTTTTACTTTCCTCGTATTTAGTTTAATTAAAATCAACCAACCTTGTTCTAAATATTAGTCTTGATTCAACTAGATTTGACTAGAGAAAGATTCTTAAAAGTGTTGTCCCTTGGGATTCGATCCTCAACTATACTGCGATAAGACCCGTCCGCTTGCGGGTGGCATTATTGCACGTTGTTTTGGTTAAGAACTTAGGGATTTCAACCCTAAGTGAGTTTGTTAGTGTGATAATATAAGCCACGTCATGTTCATATCATATCTTGATCAGTTTGTATTTGTGTTCATAGATGATATCTTGATACATGAGTAGCATCCTCGCCAAGCCCTAGAGTTGTTGAGGCAATACTAGTTGTATGCTAAGTTCAATGACTGTTTTGGCTGACCGAGGTGTCTTTTCTTGGTCATGTCATCTCTGCATCATGTGTTTATGTAGACCCTAAGAAGGTAGAGTCAGTGCTGGGATGGAAGCATCCCAAGATGCCAACTGAGGTCTGAAGCTTCCTAGGTTTGGCAAGTTACTACATGAAGTTTATTAAGAATTTCAGTGTTGTAGTGTTACCTTTGACCAAGTTGACTAGGAAGGGTGTTCCTTTTGTTTGGGATGACAAGTGCCAATGTTCTTTTCAGTTGATGAAGGATAAGTTGATGAGTACTCTAGTGTTAGTATTTCCAGAAAAAGGGAAAGGCTACATTATTTTATGTGATACTCCAAAGAATGGCTTGGGATGCATGCTGATGCAAGACAAGAATGTGTTTCTTTTGCTTCACGGCGGCTTAAGATACATGAGGAGAACTACCTAACTCATCACCTAGAGTTAGCCAATGTTGTTCTTGCCTTGAAGATTTGAAGGCACTATATCTATGAAGAAAAGTGTTAGATCCTCACAGATTATAAGAATCTTCAATATATCTTCTCAAAGCAGGAGTTGTACATGAGGCAGAGAAGGTGGATGGAGCTGATTAAGGACTATGATTGAACAATAGACTACCATCCTAGCAAGGCAAATGTGGTAGCTAATGCACTAAGAAGGAAGTCATCTTAATCATCATGTGTAGATAGAGCACAGCTACACTCCATGTCGTGTCACAAGCGGGACATGCTAGTGTCACTTTGGTAGATAAATGTATCATTGGAAGTATCTTCATTGGCAGGATTGTTGGCATAACTACAAGTTAATATGACTTTAATACAACATGTCAAAGATGAATAGAAGGATGATATAGTGATACAAAATATCATATCAGAGTTTGGCAGCGGGAAGCATGATGTCTTCCATGACTTAGATTATGGGACATTGTGTTTCCACAATAGAATAGTGGTTCGTAACATTGATGGTCTGAGGGAGATGGTACTTGAGGAGACACACTCCTCAATGTACACAATTCATCCTAATAGTACAAAGATGTATCACAATCTAAAGGATATGTATTGGTGACCAGGTCTGAAGCATGATGTTGCAGCTTTTGTAGCCAAGTGTCTAGTTTGTGAGCAAGTCAAGGTAGAGCATCAGAAGCCTACAGGGACATTGCAGGCCTTGTCAATACCACATCATAATTGGGATCATATAACCATGGAGTTTGCGGTTGGCCTCCCTTCCAGGGACAGCCAAAGGTCATGATTCCATTTGGGTGATAGTTGATCGGTTGACAAAGTCAGGTCACTTTCTTCTAGACAAGACAACCTATACAGTAGAGAAGTTGGCAGAATTCTATGTTGATGTGATAGTTAATCTACATGGCATACCAGTCACCATAGTATTTGACAGAGATCCTCAGTTCACGAACATGTTTTGGGAGCATTTGCACTCAACATTGGGGACACAGTTGAGGTTCAACACAACTTTTCACCCGCAAATAGATGGTCATTCAGAAAGAACCATTCATACATTAGAGGATCTTTTAAGAGAGTGTGTTCTACAATTTCTTTGTAGTTGGGATGTCCAATTGAGTCTGATCAAGTTTTCCTACAAGAACAACTATCAGAGAAGCATAAACATGGTATCATATGAAGCTTTATACAGAAGGCATTGTCCATCACCTCTTTGTTTGGGTCCTGAGTTAGTTTAGCATACTACAGAGAAGATCAAGGTGATACAGGAATAACTGAAGGCATCTCTAGACAAATAGAACTCTTATGTTGATAACCATCATAGATCACTAGAGTTCTAGGTTGTATATTGTGTGTATCTCAAGGTTTCCCCTTAGAAAGGTCTATTGAGGTTTGGTAAGAAGGGTAAGCTGGCTCCAAGGTTTATGGGACCTTACCCTATCTTGGCACGAGTTGGAAAGTTGGCGTACAAGTTGGAGTTACCATTAGAGTTTCATAGGTTGCACAGCATCTTTCATGTTTCCATGTTGAGAAAGTGTCACCCTGATATATAACAGACGATACAACATGTGGAGGTTGAGTTAGAAGAGGATGTTTCCCATGTGGAGGGTCATGTTTTGATCCTAGACAAGTGTGTGTAGAAGCTAAGGAAGAATGACATGGCCTTAGTGAAGGTGTTTTGGCATTACTGTGGGGTGGAGGAAGCCACATGGCAGTTAAAGGATGTGATGCATAGGAAGTACCCATCCTTGTTGCTTAGGATTTTGGGGGCAATATCCATGTTAGGGGTTTATGGTTGTAATACCCCTAACCTAGCTTTATGGTTAAACATTCTTGCTTAACTTAATTGGGTGCTTAAAACCTTAATCAAACCTTAACTCATGCGTTGATATCATATGATAAAGGTATGTTTCATATTTGGTTCAATTTGGACATTGTTTGATTAAGATTTGCAATGTATGTGCTTATATGGACCTTTATGCAATTTTTCCATATATAGGGTTTTATTTGTAATTTTCACACATGAATGTTGTGCTTCACAAGTGCTCATAACATGTTTGATATGGTTTCTCCTTTGTATATATTGGATGCACCATCGGATTGTTTCTCCTTAGGGTTGAGGACTTTGGGTTTCTCATCTAAGTGTGGAAATTGATGGTTTCCAAAGTATGTTGAGGATCTGATAGCATCACCTAGTAGGTGAAGGATCTTATGGTTACTCCTTCTAGTAGAGGAATTGATGGCCTTCTCTTGAGTTTCTAAAATTGATGGATGCCTTGGTTTAATTATATAATCCAGTGGAGGGGAAAAGTATGCATATATGGCTACGTAAACCCCTAGAATGTGATGAGTTTTCTGATGATACATATGCATGCTCTGATGGGCTCTCTAGTAATACATCTTAATGGATTTCACTAAGACATGAATCAACAGATGTTCTCGGTAAAAATCTGATGGATTTTCTTATATGCATGGATGTGATGAATTTCGAGTTTTGACACATGGCAAGATAGTTTTTTAACCTTTTGACTACCTTTCTCTCTTCTTAGATATATATACCATTCACCTCTCTTCCAAAAGGATCATTTTCCTTATCCATATTTATCTTATCTCTATAGAGACCTAAACCCATCATTTTGTGGAGGAAGAACTCCTTGGAGGTCAAAGCTTGAGTGAAGCTTGGATGTATGTTGCTCTAGGGTTTGGATCAAGCTTCTCTAGGGTTGCTTGGAGCTTCCTAACCTAATTTATTACCTTAACCAAGTAAGATCTTCTTCTCTAATCTAGTTTTCTTATTGTTTTCTTTCTTCTATCTTCATCCATGGGTGTAACTCTAGAGTTCTTAGTGGAGACTCATGCATGTGGTTGAAGAACTCCTTTTCTTCTCTCTATTGCCTTAGATCTCCCCCTTTTCTTGAAGAAGGATCTGTTTTGGATCTTTGAGAGTGTAAGATAGGGTTTCACCTTCCTTTCTTGAGTCACGTTGTTGTTTGGACGTTCATCTTCATCCTTGAGGTGATTATATAACCTTCAACCCATTTCTTGCTTGCTTATATCTTGTTCTATATAGATCATACTCTAGAACTTAGTATTATAGGAGTAGATGATCTTGTGTGCACTACTTTACATACATGCATGATATTTGTATGTTATTTAGCTATCATTAGATCATATGAACGTCCCTTTTGATATGAGCATAGTCTACCTTGGTTTTATGATATGAAACAAGGTTTACTTAGTGTAAAGAAGTGGTCTTTACTTAATGCAATAAATCATGGTTATACTTAGTCCATGAATGGATGGATTTTGCTTTGCTTTTGAAACAATGGTTTGTTGAGAGTAGGAAAATGATGGTTTTACATGGTGTGTGTAAGCGATGGTTTTTTCTTAGTGTTGGTTGATGATTTTACTTAGTGAATAGAAACAATGGTTTCTTTAAGCATAGAAACTGAAGGGGTTACTTGGTGAATAGAATTATGTTTTACCTAACACATAATTTGATGGTTTTGCTATCCCTTAAAGATCTGATGATCATGTTTTTGTCTATGTACCACAATGATTCGATAACTTTCTTTTTGGTTAAGTCCATCAATGATCTGATCGTTATTCTTTTGGTTAAGTGCTTTAATAATATGATGGTTTGGTTTTTGACTAAGTACATCCATAATCCAATGGGGATGATAGGTATAATAGTTTATGTTTTTTACTAAGTATAAGAATGAACCAATGGTCATGCTATATGTGTTAAAGAATCAATGGTTTACCTAGGTGTGCTAATGAAATGATGGATTATCTAAGTATTTGCCTAAGTGTGTTAACAAAGCGATGGTTTACCTATGTTTGTTGATTTGTGACTTCAATCCAATCCACATTGTTGAATCTTTATTATAATGATTAAGTGATGATGGTTTCATATACCTATCTTCTTCAAATGTTGCAATGATGTATGGACTCAATTCATGTTGCTAATGGTAACCGTACTATGTTGCTCTGGAGAATGTCATAACTCTTATGATAGATGTTGAAAGATTGAGTAAGCTACATTCTAATGCTATGGCAACTCTTTTATGTTTCTCTTGGATATGTCTTATCTTCTATGTTTAATAAACCCATTTCACTAAATTTGAATGTAGCAAGTTTGCTTGTGACATGTTGAACCCTTTGCATATCTCAAGATGATTATGATGTCCTTACAGGAAATTATTGTGAATGATCTAAATGGCCTTTGGGCGTTTTTGAGCCTTAATGGAAGTTTAACCCTCTTCATGGGTATTAATGAATATGTCTAATACGTTTTATATTTCCTAAAGTTGTTATATACCAATGGTCTTATAGAAATAATTTAGGGTTTGTATGTCAACTTGTTTGTTGCAGCCTGAATTCACTCAATTGGCTTAACTAATCAAGTGAAACCCTAATCATGTTGTGCCTTGTTCTACAAAACTATTCTAGTGTCAGGACTTGTTGGATAGTAAAATGAGTATTCTAGAAGGGAAACTCAAAGTCATATACTATCTAGTATATGTGGGTGTAGGGAGGTATATCCTTGTCATCATTATCCCAAGGTTTTAGAGAACAATCGAGGCTATGTCTCGGATGGATATGTATATGTGATGTGATTGAGAATAGTTGCAGTTGTACCTCAAATGATAGGATTGAATACCTTGGTTTCTAGTGACGTGAACTATATACCCATGGCGGACTAGTCTTATTGCAGTTTGACTGATATGTCACACGGTAGACTTGTATTGACTGAAGGGAAGAGATCTCAAGATTTTGGCTCTCCTAGATATCGTACGGAATTGATTGTGACTTCGTAGTGGTTAGTTGGAAGTTTGAGTGGTATGCCTCAAACTCTTGAGGACTTAATAAAATATGTAATTCATCTGTGTAGCATATCTTTGAGGGTTATTCAGTGATTCACATTGGTTGATAACCCTTACCTTATTCCTTGCAATATTTAGATGATATATAATGCAGTAAGAGAAATCAATCGTACATCTCGATTTAGATTGACTGATTCTTGCTAATATGTTAATCTTTCAATTCTCTAATATTATATGTTTTATCTATTTAATTGTATAATCTGCTGCTAGCATTAAGCATTGTTGAGAGTTATATCTCTCACTAGGACATGGGTCACCACATCTTTTTAGGTGATCGTTAGAAATTTTTTCAGGTCTGTGGTAATGAGGAGGAGCAACTTGGAGACCAGTAGAGGAAGAAGGTTGGCTAGTTGTCTAGTATGTCCTAGAGTCGTCTGTGTACTCTTAGGTCTGGGTGGGGAAGTTTTGCTGATAATGTATATCAACTCGAGTTTATGACAGTATGTTGGTGTTGTACATGATGTATATGTGTGGACAATATCTTTTGTTTACATATTGTGGCTAAGGCCACTGAACATATGTAAAGATACCTGGTATGGTATGTGCTTTATATATGCTTTAATGCAATATGATGGACCTATATGTAAATGTTCTTAGACATATATG
This sequence comes from Alisma plantago-aquatica, assembly GCA_963693085.1. NCBI lineage: Eukaryota > Viridiplantae > Streptophyta > Magnoliopsida > Alismatales > Alismataceae > Alisma > Alisma plantago-aquatica. Next base: position 996,236,304 of record OY856413.1, on the reverse strand, counting down.
AGAAGTTTAATTTAGTTTTAATTATGCACCTTTTTAGTAACATGATTAATTAGTGATCGATCGTGTTTTTAGTTTTGAGTAATCTCATTTCATGTGGCGGGTTGACACACTAGCAATCCAGGTAAACTATCTCTATGAAAAGAAATATTGTGTGTAGATTTACATCTTATGAAGTAGCACGCAATTGCATTTATGGCCCTTGGCACTTCTATTGTATAATTTCACATCTACAGTTGTGGGTGAATTTCCTATAATTTAGCAATGAACAAACAAAGACGACAGGTGAATGACTTGTTTAACCATGTTATAGTAGACTTAACATGTCCTACCTTCAAATCACTAAATCAATCAATTATGTAGTAGTTGAAAATTGATGAACCTAGCAGTAAATCAATAGCATGAGCAACATTGGATTATATAGTACATATTAGATGATGTCAACATGCAAAAAAAAGTATTTTTTTCTTCTGATGCAATCATTTCATATACATACATACATCATACATACATACATAGTTGTCGCCTTCTCCTCCTAGGGTTCGGTTGGGCGATTTCCAGGCGATCGTCGACCCTTAGCACATGGCGCCCACGTCGGCGGCTACCCTGGCCACCTTCATCCACCCCCACCCCACCCGCACCACCACATCCACCTCCCACACCGCACAACCATAGACTGCCCAAGCAACTGAGAGAGAAGGAAGCACGGGGGTTCCCAACCCTACCGGGTTGGGGGACGACAGAAGCAGGAGTGTGGCGCCTCCGACTATGGAAGTTGGGGCATTGATGTTGCCCTCTCGAAAAGACTGGAACCATGTCCTGAAGGAACCACCTCCCCACAAGACCAGTGAAGATCAATTCCCATCATTGAGACGCACTGATGGCCAAATCCACGTCGACTTGGCGGAGGAGGAATTCAAAAATATGAAGAACGTGTGGGAGTTTTCGATTATGACCTACATTCTAGGGAAGCGTCCATGCTACCCATACTTCCTCACCTGGATCAAGAGGACTTGGAGGCCCAAAGGATCGTTCGATTTGATCTCGTAGGACAACGGGGTCTTCTTGGTTCAGTTTTCCAATTCGACGGACAAGCAGACGGTCTTGGACCTGGGGCCGCAGTGGTTTGATGGCCAACTAGTCGTTGCCAAGGACTATCAGTTTGGTAACGAGCTGAAGCGAGAAACCTCGCGACGATCCCTACGTGGATAATGCTTGGATCCATCGGCCAGTCATGGACACGAAGGGCAGTGGGGACCATTACCGCTAGTGTCGGCAAGGTTCTCTTCATTGACGAACGATCGTTGGAGACTGATGAGGCACGCGTCCTGGTGGAGCTTAAGGCTGATGAGGATTTGACTGAGCAGGTCTGGCTGAACGTCAGAAGATGGGAGGCCATACCAGTGAGGATCTTATACAACCACAAGCCACCCAAGTGCAGCCTGTATAAGGCCTTCAGCCATCCAGAGGAGGCGTGTACTGGCAAATAAGAGAATACCAAGCAAAGGAGGGCTGACTCAAACAACTCATAGAAGATATGGGTTGAGAAGACCAAGAGGGTTGGCTCAAACACAAAGCAAGATGAAGGGGCAACGGCTGCCGAGGTCAGTGTTGAAGAGAAGAACGAGCAATCTACTATAGTTGAAAAGACAACAATGGTTACTGAGGTAAGAGCTAAAGAGAAGGAAAATCTGAACGAGCAACCTGCTGTGCCTATAGACAATGCAGTGGACAAAGTTGAAAATAGCAACGCTGCTGATGCAAATCAGAAGGAGGATGGGGAATTTACCCCCGCATCCAGAAGGAAGACTATAAGTGGAATCCTAAAACACAAGGGGTGGGGTCTATCCTTGACTCTACCAACAGGTTTGAAGCTCTAAGAGAGTAGGAGGTTGAAAAGCCTGAACAGGTGGAACCAAAGAAGAAGAAAGAAGGCAATAAGAAGAAGGAGCAGCCCAAGCATACACGAGCAAACAAGAACCCTTAAATATGTCCAATATCATGTGGAACATCCAATGGGGGTGTGACAGGAACAAGAAAAAGGAAATTCGTGAATGGATTGGTGCTAATGGGTCCTCTATTATAGCTTTAATTGAAACTAAGATTAAGGAGAATAATAAATAGAGTATTGGGTACCTATTTCCATAAGGTTGGGAACATGTATCTAACCTCCCACATTCTGAACTGGCTAGGGTGTGTGTGGTGTGGAAGCCCAACGCATGGCATATGACTGTGATGATGATGTCTAACCAACACATTACTTTAGAATACAGGAATGTAGCAGGCTTGCACATGTTTCTGATAGCAGTGTATGCTCATAATGATGCAAAGAGAAGGATATAACTCTGGCGTGATCTAGCATTGATTTCTACACATATGACGACATTGTGGATGGTGATTGGTGATTTCAACAATGTCATATTATATGGTGAGAAGATAGGGGGCAGACCTGCACTACGTGCTATGATCGATGCCTTTAATAGGGCCATTGATAAAGTGGAGCTGATGGAACTACCCATGACAGGTGGAGACCTCTTCATGTGGAACAATAAACAAGATCTGGAAGACAGAATAGCAAGCAAACTGGACAGAGCATTGGTTAATGAGGAATGGTTAAAACTATTTCCTAATGTACATGTGAAGGCAGGTGGCTCTGAGCTAAGTGATCATGCCCCACTTCTTGTGCAGATCATTGAGAAAAAACAAAAATGAAGATTGTTCAGATTTCTTAACTACTGAGTTGAGTGGAAGGGCTTTGATGATATACTTAAGGAAGTATGGGGTACACATATACATGGGAATCCCATGTTTATTTTTTCTAGGAAGCTATCTCTTCTGAAGTCAACCTTAAAGAAGTGGGCAAAGGAGAAGGTCAATATTCCCAACCTGATCTCAGCGACAAAAAAGGAGTGTAATGATGTGAGGAAGCTTATGTTGGTTGATCTACTCAATAATGAACTAATAAAGAAGGACTAAGAATTGTGGATGATGCTTGAGGACTTAAAAAAGGCAGAAGAAAAATTCTATTGGCAGAGAAGCAGAGAAAAATAGATGGAAGATGGTGACATGAACACAAAACTCTACCATACAACAGTGAGGAAAAGGGAGGCTTCCAACATCATCTATGAGTTGATTGATAAAGACAGGTATGTGGTTAATAAACAAGAAGACATTGAAGACCAAGCTGTGCAGTTCTACAGTGAGATTTACAACAAAAACTTTGATGTTAAGAAGGAAGAGGAAGACATAGATTGGAAGTTCAAGCTCTCAAGCACCCACAATAATATTCTTACAAGGGAGGTTACTGAACAGGAAATCAAAGATGCTTTATGGAGTATAGGCTGTAATAAATCTCTCGGGTCAAACAGGTTTAATGCTTTCTTCTATAGAATAGCTTGGGATACAATCAAAGATGATCTCCTAAAATATGTTAGATGGTTCCTGGAGGGAGGTAACATGGTGAGACAAGTCAATCATGCCTTTCTGGTTCTCATCCCAAAGAAGAAGATTACTGCATCTCTTACTGATTTTAGACCTATTTCTTGTTGTTCCATCCAATACAAGATCATAGCAAAAAATCTAGCTACCAGGTTGAAGTTGGTCCTTCTTTTCCTTATTTCTGAAAACCAGGGAGCTTTTATCACTGGTAGGAGTATTAGTGATTGTGCCCTTCTTGCTGATGAGTTCTTAGCTGATTTTAAAGTGATGAGAGGTAGTCAAAAAGCTTGCTTAAAGCTTGACATGTCCAAGGCTTATGACAGCGTCAGATGGGAAAAGTTGTGGTGGATCATGCAACAGATGGGATTCTCCAAAACATGGATAGAATGGATGCAACAATGTGTTAGCACAATGAGTTTTTCTGTTCTTGTAAATGGCACATTGGCTGGTATGTTCAAAGGAAGTAATGGGCTACGACAAGGTGATTCTCTCTCGCCACTTCTCTTTACTTTAGTCATGGAATACTTTACAAGGAAGTTGAAGGAAGCTGAAGATAGAAAACTAATTAAAGCATACACAGTCCATGGGATGAAGGTAATGAGCCACCTTATTTTTGTTGATGACGTTCTTCTATTCTTGGAGGCTAAAGTTGATATGCTACTGGAGCTGAAAAATTTTCTTGGAGATTTTGGAGAGCAGACGGGGCTGCATATTAATGTGAATAAAACTCAACTCTATCTCTCAAAGAACTATCACCAGATGGAGAAAAAACTATAAGAAGCCATGGGCATGGGACTGGGCAAGTTCCCAACTAAATATCTAGGTTTCCCGCTTACAGGTGGCAATTTACAAGTCAAAGATTTTGCCGAATGCATTGATAAATTAGATGAAATGATTACATGTTGGCCTACCCAAAAGACATCTATGGTTGGACGAGCAACTCTTATTAGAGCATCTATTGAGGGCCTTATCATCTTCTAGGTGCAACAAGGTGAGATACCACGAGTTGTGCTTGACAGGATGGAGATGAAAATGGCAAACTTCATTTGGGTGGGTGAGTTTTATCCTATGCGCTATGCTAGGTTGAACTTACCAAAGGATGAAGGTGGTTTGCAGTTGAAAACTCCTCAGGATATTGCCAAGTGGGGGACACTAAAGAGAATCATTTTGTACCAAACACATGGATCTGTATGGGGAAGATGGATGAGAGATAGATAACCACAAGGGTTGGATTTCCAGCCAAGAACCCGAGAAGGTATGACACGTACTATTCAAATGATGAGGAGCTTGTGGCCTCAGGTGAAGCACCTTTTTACTATGAGTCATACAGGCAAGTGGCAAATGATAAATCCAAAGGCTGATTTATGGGAAATCACAAGGACGAGAGCTGAAAAAGATGGGATAATGGAGCAAATATGGGCTGGAAAGCACGTTCCTAAATGGTCTGTGTGCATCTTCAAGATCTTACATGGTGCCTGAGTGACTTTGGACAAAGTGCAAAAATGGAATAGCAATACTTCTGCTATTTGTTTACTGTGTAAGGAGAAGGAGGAGTCCCATAACCATCTGTTTGGGGGCTGCAATTTCATTAGGGATGTGTGAGGAAAAGTTGGTAAAGAGTTCCACTTGTGGATTGAGCTGATTGAAGACACTAAGAAGATGGTAAAGTGCTACGGCAATGGTGAGAAGAAGATGCTCTTTTTGGCTGCCTTGTGCTTTCATATCTGGACCGAAAGAAATGCCTGCAAGCATGGAGGCGTAGTTATGAATGTGAGTACTACTGTGAAAATTTGTAAAAATGTAAAAAAGAGACTATGAATCATCTAGATGTGTGAGTTGCTCACATACGTGTTGTGTGATGCCTCGATCCCCATGACATATCTAATGACCCTGAAGACCGGAGAGTCAACCTTGGTAAACTACTCTTAACTTTTTCTTTTCTTAATCACTTAAAATTTACCTAAAGGAAAATCTTATAACTTGGAATAAACTGAAATCTGACTAAACTGCGGAAGCGATTACTATTTACTTTACTAGGTAGGTAAAGCAGATTTACACAACATATTACATTTTTCATGCAGAATATAAAGCACAATAGATAACTTAAAACTAAACTACATATTACATTACTTTCTCTCTCTACCACACTACATGTCCCAAGGACTAAGGGGAAAGGACTAAGAGACTTCTATTCTAACTATGAACTACCTTCTAAGAGCATGGGTGATAAGATCCTCTAGCTTCCTTGTGCTGACGTTGACCTAAAAAACATTTTCAGTAGGTTGGTGAACTACTGGCTCAGTGAATAGAATTTCACCCAACCATCATAGATAACTCATTTTATGTTTATTAAAATGAAATAAAATACATAAATTTCTACACTGAGCAGATCTAAAACAATACAGTTAAAATAACAGGGAATGTCAATGTTACATTTAAAGAATAACTGTTGTGAAACTTTACGCAAATCTTTCTTAACCTTTCTTACTTATAAGAAACTCTTTAAACCTATATGATCATATTTTAGCTTGTGCCCTGATCATATGCAGTGTACTCTATATATGAAGAATCATAACAAAATACGATCTTACCGTACATGACTTAGATGACACACTTGGGATGCTAAGCCTGACAATGTCGCTGGTCTACAATAGGAAAATGGCTCTCTGGCCTCGACACACATGTGGGCCATAAAAACTGGACTCCTCCTCTAACCTAAGCACACAGGAGGAGTGTCAAGCCACCTATTGACTTTTCTGTACTCTAGTGCCACTAGGATCTTAGGTTGATGTTGGACACTACATGTTGTATTTTTTTAAAGAGACTTCCACTAGGGCTTTGTCCCCCGTACCACCTGTTAGTGCGTTCTGACCCCCATATACTAGACACTGCCAAGGTTAGGTCATTTCTTCCCTACGGCGCAGACCTCTCATAGGGAATCTACGGTGTTCAGGGCCCCTAAGTCTATTATTTTATTATTATTATAAAGCTCTTACTATATTGTATATTTTCCTTACTTATACTTGACTCTAGTATCTCTATGGTACCACGTCTATTTATTTGAAGTTTATAATACAACATATATATCATTCTTTTACTTGGCAAAGCAGTATATTCAAAACACTATGATATTCTGAGTAATCATCATACTATACATACATGCAGACTAAAATTCTTAAATAAATAGAATACATGTCAACTTGGCACTTTATGTACTAGAATCATGCAATTAAACTTCTTAATACACTGATAAGAGTTAATTACTTGACATACGGGTTATCGTCATTTGCACCTGTAAATTATTTGTACTTTCTTAAAAAAATGTGCACATCAACCCAAATCATGAGTTGTGCAACACATAACTTAATTAAGAGTTAATTACTTATCATGGCAAGAATTATTAATAATAACTGAGAATTTCTAATGATGTCCTTGAGAAACATGCCAATTCGTGTTAATACTAACCACACATATTAACTATAACTTGGAGCGTGCAAATAGGTTTCCATTGAAACATTGTAGGTCATCGTCTTTTTCTTTGAAAACGTGTAATTAGTTAATTACTAGAATCATACAGTCCGGGTTTATATCCAAATGTATAGTTATTGCAAATCTGGATTGTGTGCTACTGTCTTCAACCTCTATACTGAGCAATTTAGGATTTGATCAACCGTGTAAATTCCAACAATCCAAATCGTACAGATCGGTTAATAAATTAAGATCATACAAAACATGGAGAAGAGAAATGTGCAGTAAGGAGTCAGGCAATGCCAAGACTGCACAACACCTGGGTAATCGCTATTACCCATGATAAACATAGATCTAACTGAAATCACCCAATTCATAGAGTCATTACTTGCTTAGTGAGTGAAATTATACTCACAGAAGATCAAGATGGCCAAAATCAACTGGAAATTCATCCAAAGCCTGCTTCCAAGCATCCACAGGGTTGTCTTCAACCTCTGTTCTACCCTGGATTGAACCTGATGTAAGAAGCAGCTTCCACACACATAGGAGGAGGAAAGGAGGAAAGTAACTCGGCTGGTCGTCACTGCTCGCGGCTAGGAGGTTGCGGATTCGAGCCCTGGACTCATGGCCGAACTCGATGGCGGTATTTCCTTGGTGTTTCCCATGCCAAAATGGCCCCTAGCTGTGCCACTATAGCTGGCCGCACTATTGTTGGCCGGCATTGCCCTAGCGGTCAGGGCGCTGTGGATTTGGGGTGAGGAAGAGAGGGGGAAGAAGGTGGAAGACGACGCCAAGCTAGCTCAGCTCTAAGGAGCCCTAAGATCGCCCTGCTCCTCTCCCTTCTGCTGGCTGATCGAGCGCAGGTGTGTGCCGCTCAAGGGTGCTCTGCACTGATCGAGAGGTAAGAGATAAGGGAAAGGGGGTTAATAGATCTATTAATGGGTAAATTGCAGCTTCAACCCAAGAAACTTGAAAATATCATAACTTTTGCCTCGAAGGTCCGATTCAAGTGATTTCTTTTGCAAACTTTCAAGAGGAGATACACTACAACCTCAAAGCATGAAAACATACTAACTAGATTGACTCAACTTAATCAAAGCACTAATCGCATCTTGAATAGTTATCTTAGCTTAATCAACATGGTGATGCACTAATCACTATACTTACTAGTTAAACTCGGAGTGGGTCATAACAATCTCCCTCCCTTATAAGAATTTCGCCACAAAATTCCTAAAAGAGAAAAGGAAACTTATTATGCATCTCTAACTCAAGCTCCCACGTGGCTTCTTCTAGGTTGTGGTTCCTCCACAGAACTTTCACTAATAATATCTCTTGATTCTTGAGCTTCTTAATTCTCCGATCAACTATTTGTATTAGTCCTTCAACATAGGACACATCTTTTCTAAGATGTGCAGGTTTTGGGTCCACTATCTTCTTTGTACTAGGGTAACACTTCTTCAGCATCAATACATGAAACACATCATGTAAATTAGCTAACTCAGATAGAAAATCCAACCTATAGGCTACAAGTCCAATCCTCTCAATGACAGGATATGGTCCCATAAACCTAGGATTCAATTTTCCTCTCTTGCCAAACCTCAACACTCCTTTCCATGGTGAAACTTTTAGATACACTTCATCACTAACCTCAAACTCAAGAGGTTTATGCCTCTTCTCAACGTAACTCTTATGCCTGTCCTGTGCAGCTTTCAACTGTTCTCTGATCACTGTAATCTTTTCTGTAGTCAAATCCACTATCTCTGGTCCAAGAATCTCTTTTTTACCCACCTTGTACCAACATATGGGTGATCTACACTTTCTGCCATAAAAAGCTTCAAATAGGGCCATACCAAGACTGGAATGGTGACTATTGTTGTATGCAAACTCTATAAGGCTCAAGTGTTCTTCCCAACTTCCTATGAAATGTAGGACACATGCTCTCACCATGACCTCGAGAGTCTGAATGGTCCTCTCTGACTGACCATCCATCTGCGGGTGAAAAGTTGTACTGAATCTCAACTTTGTGCCTAAAGCATGATGCAACTGATTCCAAAACCTGGATGTGAACTTAGGATCTCTATCTGATATTATTGAAACTGGGATACCATGCAACCTGACTATCTCATCCACGTATATCTTAGCCAACTTCGGGACATCAAAGGTTGACTTAATAGGAAGAAAGTGAGCAGACTTAGTTAGTCTATCCACAATTACCCATATCGAGTCACAACCTCTGCATGTCCTGGGCAATCATACCACAAAATCCATTGTGATATGTTCCCACTTCCACTCTAGTATAGGAAGAGATTGCAAGGTACATATAGGTTTCTGATGCTCAGCCTTAACTTGTTGGCACACACTACACCTAGCCACGTACTCAGCTACATCCTTCTTCATACCTAACCACCAGTACAACTCCTTAAGATTCATGTACATCTTAGTGTTGCCTGGATGCATAGTGTACATCTATGCATGTGCTTCCTCAAGAATATGTTCTTTCAAATCACTATCTCCAGGTACACACAACCTATCATGTTGATACAACAAACCATCATCTGAAAACCTGAACTCTGGTCTTTTTCCTCCTGTCATGTCCTACATGATCTACTGTAACTCACTGTCACTCTGTTGTAGTTCCTTGATCTGATCATAAAACCACTCTGTTTTAACTTGCATTTGTGCAATCAAACCACTCTGTTTTGTCACTCCTAAGTCTAAGTTCAACTTCCACATCTCTACTAGTAGGTCTCTCCTGAAACATGCCATAGAGAATACATCAGCTGTTGAACTTGACTTCCTACTCAGGGCATCTGCTACCACATTTGCTTTTCCAGGATGATAATCTATCGTCACTTCATAATCCTTGATCAATCTAACCATCTCCACTATCTTAGATTCATATCCTTCTGGGTGAAGATATATTTCAAGATCTTATGATCTGTAAACACCTAGCACGCCTCACCATAAGATAGTGATGCCATGTCTTAAGAGCATGAACTACTATAGCTAACTCCAGATCATGTGTTGGGTAATTATCCTCATTCTTCTTAAGCTATCTAGATGCATAAGCTACTACTTTGCCTTCCTCCATCAACACATAGCCTAAATCGCTCCTTGAAGCATCACAAAACACTGTGTAGCCTTTATCTACCTCGGGCAGGATCAACATTGGTGTTGTAGTCAACCTCTTCTTCAAGATCTAAAAACTCTTCTCACAGTTGTCTGACCAAAAAAATGGTGCATCCTTTCTTATTAAGTGTGTCAGAGGTGACACTACAACACTAAAGTTCTAGATGAACCTCCTGTACTAACATGCCAATCCTAAGAAGATTTTGATCTTAGTAGGAGTCTTAGGCTGCTCCCACTGTAGAACAATTTTGACTTTCTTAGGGTCAACACTTACTCCATCTCTTGAGATGACATGTCCAAGAAAAGACACCTCAGCTAACCAGAACTCACACTTACTGAACTTAGCATATAACTGGTGCCATCTCAACAACTGTAACGCTATCCTCAGAAGCTGCTCATGCTGCTCATCATCTCTGGAGTAGATCAGAATATCATCTATGAAAACCACTATAAACTGATCCAAGAACGGCTTGAAGATCTGGTTCATCATATCCATGAAAGTTGTTGGGGCATTAGTCAGTCCAAATGACATGACCACAAACTCATAATGCTCATATCTTATTCTGAAAGCTGACTTAGGAACATCTGAAGCCTTTATCCTCAACTGATGATATCCAGATCTTAGGTCTATCTTAGAAAAGATTGTCGCTCCACACAATTGATCAAATAAATCATCTGTCCTTGGCAACGAGTACTTATTCTTTATGGTGATCTTATTCAACTGTCTGTAGTTTATACATAACCTCATAGTACCATCTTTCTTTTTCACAAACAAAACTGGAGCTCCCCATGGTGAAGAACTAGGTCGAATGAAATCCTTATCCAATAACTCCTATAATTGGGTCTTCAGTTCCTTCAACTTTGTAGGTGCCATTTTGTAGGTTGGCAACGCTACAGGGTGACTACCTGGCAACACCTGGATCTCAAAGTCTATCTCTCTTTCAGGAGGTAGACCTGGTGACTCATCTGGGAAAACATTTGGGAACTCACAGACCACTAGCACATCCCATAGGCTGACTGTGCTTTTCTCTACTCTAGTATCTACTACATGTGCCAAGAACGCCTCACAACCTTTCTGCAACATCTTATCAGTTGCAGCGGCTGATATGATACACATAGACAACACTTTCCTATCTCTAGAAAAGACATAAGAAAATCCACCCTGTTCAAAGACAACCTCCTTCTTCCAACAGTCAAGCTGAACTCGATACGTCTCTAAGTAATCCATACCTAAGATAACTTGAAAAGAGTTAGCATCTAGGGGTATAAGATTAACCGTGATGGTGTAACCACCAAAGGTCAATAAACATTCAGGACAAAACTCTATCAACACTGTCGGTTCACCTAATGGAACCCTCAACAACAATTCAAATGGTAACTCCTGGGTTTATAGGTTAAGCTCACAAGATAAAGAACTCTATATAAATGAGTGAGTAGCACTCAGATCTATCAAAATTGTAATTGAAATGCTATTAAAGAGAAGCATTTCTCCTATAAATACTCGGGAAGAAACAATACCTTCTTGTTGTGTTAGAGAGAAGAAGCGTCCTGAAGCTCTTCCTCTCCCACAATGTCCTCGTTGTCCTTCCCTTCCACTGGGTTCTCCTCCTCCTCGAGAACCTGAAGCTACTGAAGAACTCACTTGTCTAGCTGGAGCATGTCTAGGAACATTCTGGTATTGCGATTGGGAACCCTATGTTGCCACTTGTTGAAACTAGGGACATTGCCTTCTGAAGTGTCCCACCTATCTGCAGATGTGACAACCCTAAAAATCTGCACCCCAACACTGACCGGAGTGTGGCTTTCCACAGATTTCACACATTGGTATCTCTCTCTTTGGTGGACCTATCACTGAGGTCGATGATCTAGAATACCTTCCTCTTGACGCACTGTTCCATCTCCATGTACTAGATCTTCCCCTACTCTGAGAAGATATCACATCTTTGGATCCTTATTTACTATAACAGCCAAATCCACATCCAAGCTTTGAGAAGAAACCACCACCACCTCATTGGTGTCCACTACTAGCTTGTCCTCTTCCGAAGTCTCTGGATCTCTTTCTATTCTCATAGTGCTTATCAGCATTCACAGACTCCTCTATACGTCTTGCTACCTCAAGAAACTCTCTGAAGTTCTCTCTTTCTCTTCGACCAACTACAGATATACTATGCCAGATTTCGGGCCTCAAACCATCTTGGAATCTTCTATACTTTTCCACGTCGTTTGGGACGAGCTGCAGACATAAATTTACCAACCTGGTGAAATATGCCTTGTACTCTCCCACTGACATATTCCCTTGTCTGATGTTTTGTAGTTGTTTTATTTTCTCACTCAGAAAGGTAGGTGGGTAGTACTTAAGATGGAATTCATCAATGAAATCCTTCCAAATCAATACTGTGTTCCTCCTTTTATATTCCACTCCATGCCACCAGAGCTCTACATCACCTTTAAGCAAATAAACTACGTGATTGATTTGTCTTTCCTCAGACAGCTCCATTAGATGAAACACTTTCTCTAATTATCTTAGCCATTCATCTGCCACTGCATGGTCCATAGTTCCAACAAACTTGATACCTCTAAGCTTCTTAACCAGCTCATAGGATCTCATCAGATCCTTACTGCTTGAGATAGAAGCTCAGGTCCAATGTGGCTCTCAGCTTGGTCCTCATGACCATGTCCTCTTCCTGCCATCTGTAATAGTATAACATAACACTTCCTGTTAGAAAATTGCAGTTATAAGGAAAACACCTAAGTCCTAATCCTATTGGTCTCTTATCGTCCCCTGACCTTGACTTAGAATAACTATGTACTCAACCTATGCTCTGATACCAATCGCTATGATGCCCCGATCCCCGTGCCATCTCTAATGACCCCGAAGACCGGAGAGTCAACCTTGATAAATCACCCTTAACTTTTTCTTTTCTTAATCACTTAAAATTAACCTAAAGGAAAATCTTATAACTTGGAATAAACTAAAATCTTACTAAACTGCGGAAACAACTACTATTTGCTTTACTAGGTAGGTAAAGCATATTTACACAACATATTACATTTTTCATGCAGAATATAAAGCACAATAGATAACTTAAAACTAAACTACATATTACATTACTTTCTCTCTCTACCACACTGCATGCCCCAAGTACCAAGGGGAAAGGACTAAGAGACCTCTATTCTAACTATGAACTACCTTCTAAGAGCCTGGGTGATAAGATCCTTCAGCTTCCTCGTGCTGACGTTGACATGAAAAACATTTTCAGTAGGTTGATGAGCTACTGGCTCAGTGAATAGAATTTCACCCAACCATCGCTGATAACTCATTTTATGTTTATTAAACTAAAATAAAATATAGAAATTTCTACACTTAGCAGATCTAAAACAATATAGTTAAAATAATAAGGAATGTCAATGTTACATTTACAGAACAACTATTGTGACACTGTACTCAAATCTTTCTTAACCTTTCTTACTTATAAGAAACTCTTTAAACTTATATGATCATATTTTAGCTTATGCCCTGATCATATGTAGTATACTCTACATATGAAGAATCGTAATGAAATACGCTCTTACCATACAAGACTTAGCTTACACACCCGTGATGCTAAGCCTGACAACGTCACTGGTCTGTAATAGGAAAATGGCTCTCTGGCCTCGGCACACCTGTGGGCTGTAAAAACTGGACTCCTCCTCTAACTCAAGCACACAGGCAGAGTGTCAAGCCACCTATTGGCTTTTCTGTACTCTAGTGCCACCAGGATCTCTGGTTGATGTTGGAAACTACATACTGTATTTTTTTAAGGAGACTTCTACTAGGGCTTCATCCCCCGTACCGCTTGTTAGTACGTTCCGACCCCCGTACACTGGACACTGCCAGGGTTAGGTCATTTCTTCCCTATGGCGCAGACCTCTCATAGGGAATCTACGGTGTTCAGTGCCCCTAAGTCTATTATTTTATTATTCTTGGGAAGCTCTTACTATATTGTATCTTTTCCTTACTTATACTTGACTCTGGTATCTCTATGGTACCGTGTCTATTTATTTGAAGTTTATAATACAACATGTATATCATTCTAAACTTGGCAGAGTAGTATATTCAAAACACTTGAGTAATCATCATACTATACATACATACAGACTAAAATTCTTAAATAAACAAAATACATGTCAACTTGGCACTTTATGCACTAGAATCATGCAATTAAACTTCTTAATACACTGATAATAGTTAATTGCTTAACATATGAGTAATCGTCATTTGCACCTGTAAATTATTTGTACTTTCTTAAAAAAACATGCACATCAACCCAAGTCCTGAGTTGTGCAACACATAACTTAGTTAAGAGTTAGTTACTTATCATGGCAAGAATTATTAATAATAATTGAGAATTTCTAATTATGTTCTTGAGAAACATGCCAATTCATGTTAATACTAACCACACATATTAACTATAACTTGGAGCGTGCAAATAGGTTTCCATTGAAACATTGCAGGTCATTGTCTTTTTCTTTGAAAATGTGCAATTAGTTAATTACTAGAATCATATAGCCTGGGTTTATACCCAAACGTACAGCTATTACAAATCTAGATCATGTGCTACTGTCTTCAATCTCTATACTGAGGAGTTTAGGATTTGATCAACCATGTAAATTCCAACAATCCAAATCGTACAGATTGGTTAATAAATTAAGATCGTGCAAAATGTGGAGAAGAGAAACATGCAGTAAGGAGTCAGGCGATGCCAAGACTGCACAGCACCTGGGTAATCACTGTTATCTGTGATAAACACAGATCTAACTGAAATCACCCATTTCATAGAGTTATTACTTGCTTAGTGAGTGAAATTCTACTCATAGAGGATCGAGATGGCCAAAATCAACTGGAAATTTGTCCAAAGCCTGCTTCCAAGCGTCTGCGGGGTTGTCTTCAACCTCTATACTACCCTGGATCGAACCTACTGTAAGCAACAGCTTCCACACACACAGGAGGAGGAAAGGAACTTGGTTGGTCTTCGCTGCTCGTGGCTAGGAGGCTGCGGATTCGAGCCCTGAACTCATGGTCGAACTCGATGGTGGTGTTTCATTGGTGTTTCCCATGCCAAAATGGCCCCTAGCCACGCCGTTGCAGTTGGTCGTACTGCTGCTGGCTGGCGCCACCCTAGCGGTCAGGGCACTATGAATTTGGGGTGAGGAAGAGAGGGGGAAAGAAGGTGGAAGACGACGCCAAGCTAGCTCGGCTCTAAGGAGCCCTAAGATCGCCCTGCTCCTCTCCCTTTTGCTGGACGATCGGGCGCAGATATGCACCACTCAAGGGTGCTCTACACTGATTGGGAGGTAAGAGATAAGGGAAAGGGGGTTAATAGATCTATTAATGGGTAGATTGCAGCTTCAACCCAAGAAACTTGAAAATATCATAACTTTTGCCTCGAAGGTCCGATTTAAGTGATTTCTTTTGCAAACTTTCAAGCACAAGATCCACTACAAACTCAAAGCATGAAAACATACTAACTAGATTGACTCAACTTAATCAAAGCACTAATAACATCTTGAACACTTATCTTAGCTTAATCAACATGGTGATGCACTAATCACTGTACTTACTAGTTAAACTTGGAATGGGTCATAACATGTTGTATGGAGAGAATGGGGCTATATGTAACTCTTGACCTCCTACAATTGTAGGGGGTAGTTAGAATATATTTACCTGATTCTGATACATAGTTGTCGCCTTGATTTACCACCCTCCCGGGCGTTCGGCCTCCGCTGCGGATGTGGGAGGGGGGAGAAATCTTTCTCTCTTAATCCCATAAATAAATAAATAAATAAATAAATAAATACATATATAGATATCTATCAAAACAAATTATGAAAGTGCATCACAAGGATGTGAGGTACCTTAGATATTAATGTAGTTGTTGGTAAGCAACATGGTATACAGACCAATAGTAAGCTCATATTGGTTATTTGTGTTGGTAAGGTATGCATGTAGAGCCAATCATACGATGATTGTCATGACATTATTACCTAAAAGGATTTGATTAATAATAGCATACATAAAGGCAGGCTTCCAATTCATATGTTTCACTCAGTTATGAGATAATGAGGATACATAGTGAATGTCTATAATTATATTACTCAATGACATATATTGTCAAGTTCCTATCCTTGTGATGAGATCATATTGATGTTAAGAGTACATATACATATTCTCATTATGTCCATGATCGGTTGTTATTGTGGAAGGTTGATAGACAACAATAACACCTAAGATTGGTGTGAGTTGGTTGATGACTAAATATCATTAATCATGATATGGCAATATCAAACCAAGCACATAGATACATGTTAGATAATAGTGTATCATACAGACCCACCTTGAGAGTGACACATGGTTATGGTGGTCATAGTCATCTCTCACAGTGAAGATGGTGATTGTGATTCTTAGACCTAAAATCACTGCACTCATCATATGTCGTTGGATACACTTTGACACCATCAAACATGGTCTTGAAACATGGGTTGTTATAGCGGTGATGATTAGGTGACTTTGACACATGGGGATAGACTGTGAGTGATAGATATGGGATTTGTCCCTCCTACTGGAGTATGATATACTGACCACTTGATTAGTGAGTATGAGAAATGTGTGTGCATGCACACGTGAATCAATATATGATATTAAGGTCACATGATCTCAAACAGTCTTCTCTTGGTTCAAGAAACATGGATTGAATGTTAAGAGGATGACCTTCCATGCCTCAAGTTCATCTTGGATATCAGAGACAAAGAAATTATACAATCGCTTCAACACCATACACAGATTGTAGGTTGAAGTTGTTCCCCAACTTTCCATTTCATTTGGGTAGCATTGGTGTGCGAATAGGCACCACTCTTTGCTTGTGATGTCATAATCTAGTTATGGACATTCACTGCCAACATGACATGGGACATATAGGGTCACACACATAGGAACTCATATAAAAGAGGAATTTGATCTTGAATGACAAATGGATTGATTACTAAAGTGTTTAGGTATTCAATTCACACAACTAATTGCTTGATCGGTTGACCAGGTCTGCCAAACGACCATCTCACAAGGTGATATGGCCATGTGAGTAGCCAGACATGCGTCTCAAGTAGTTGAGATGGCCGTCTGGGGGTCAAGTTGATCAGAGATCGATTTGGCTAAGTTCAACCCTTGAATTGATTGGTTCAATATGATTGAACCAATCGGCTCATATCAGCTCACTAGACAGCCTTCTGGGTGAGTGAGACAGGCATCTCACCAAGGTGAGATGGCCCAGTTGGGTCAAACAAAGGTTCAGGATGTTTTCGGAATAGTTTTAATTGTTCTTTACTTGAGGAACAAGGAAATTAATATGAGATATTAATTGGATTTGAAATAGCCAAATTCATTTCAGATTAGGTACTGCCAAAAAACCGTTTGGCAGTACAAGATGACTGTCTCGTGCACTAGACGACCGTCTGGGTGTGCGAAATGGCCATTTTGTCTGTTGCAAGTTGTGAAAATTCAAGATCTTTCGGTTCTTTCCACTCCCACACCTTTATCTCGTATCTCATAGCAACTGAGAACCTTGACCCTGGCCTCTGCTATAAATAGAGGGGTACTAGGGGCTTCCCAGAGTATAACACAACACAGACAATTGAGAATCAGTTCCTCTGACAACTGTTGTCCTCTAGTTGAGGTAACCAAGAGATCCCGGGCAAGTCCTACCTAAAAAGGAGGGATAGCCAATGGGAGAGAACAACTGAGAAGTTGTCATTGTGGGAGAGCAGGTTGGTGACTAGTACACCAATGGGGAGGACAACTCCTTCTTGTCCATTCTTGGTGAACGATAGGAGTTATAGTTAGTCTGTGTTGACTACTCTAGAGGCAAGAGTCCTTTGGATGTTGCTCGGAGAGCAAAGTCAACCTACAGTCCATGGCAAGACCACAGGAGTCATTGCAGAGATTGTGCAGAGGTTGTTCATGGTGAAGACCAGATGATGCACAACCACCATCCAAGAGCAACTTACCAGTAGTTTCAAAGAAATGAGTTTTGTCGTTGGACTTGCTCCAAGACCAGGTATAACTTGCTAAAACCATCCTTCCTATTTCATAATAGTTGACGCGATCTTGTTGTAATGGGCATACAGATAGATAATTTTTTTGTTTCTGCTACTATACTGTGTGCCTGTATTTCCCAACAATTTGACTATTGCTAAGGTGTTTCAAGCATCTAATGGGAGTGAGATCTTCCTTAATAATTTCCTCTTCTAGATGTGCTAGTTTAAATGTTTTCATTGGAAGGGGAATCATTAGTTAAAGCCTGGGAAGATAAGCAAAGGAAGAAACAATACCGACCCTATAGATTTCATGGTGATCATTTCATGTGTAGGATTGTAAATTAGATCATGGTATGTGTTTGGAAGTTTCATAATATCTTGAGGTGCTTTTTCAAACCACAAAACTATATATAACACTGACTATGGTGATCAAGAATAATCAACACAAATTTGACCAGTCATTTGTGGGTTTTCAAGCAATAGTGCATATATTGATAATATCACGAGTTTAACAACAATATCATGTTGGGATACTATTGTATCCTAAGAAAAACAGGCAAATTCCTCATGACCAATGTAGTTTGTAAACAATAAGAAGAAGGAATAAAAATAGGAGAACTACAATAACTAAAGAAACTCCATAGAAGACACTAGCATCAAGTCACAAGATGATTAAGACAATTTCCATTGGTTATGTTCACCTCCAGATGCATGTGGCTGATGAAGCACTCTTTTCTCTTATGCTATGCTCTCTCCAACTATCAATGATGCTCTATAATGATATATAATAACTTGAACTCATGATTAGATCTTAAGGGATGCAATTTGAAAATTTAGGTCCACTTATCTAATCAAAATAAGTCATTTTCAGTCAATTTTATTGTGCATAGTTGATATATCTTTAGGCTTGATACATCAACCTCAGTGGTAGAAAATCTACAATTTCTTTAGTGTGTTCACTATAATTGATCATGTGGTTGATCTGTCTATTGTGGTGCCTAAAATGCCTATAACTATGGTGTCTGGGGTGGTCTGTCTGGAATGCTATCAAATCAATACTATCGACATGAAAGTTGATACAACAACTTTTTCTAGTAGTTTTCTTTTATTCCCAATAGTTAAACCATATTAAGTCCTTAGAAATCTTATGGTGAAGTGTATTCCATAGTGCTTAAAATTTATCATAAATGATCCACACACAATTATATGTAGTGGCAAACTAATGAATTTATATACAATCATGATCACTTCCAAAATAAAAAAGCACAGTAAACTAGGAGATAATTATATGATGAATGTACATTTATTAGTATCACCAATTAAGTAGGGTTAAGTTGAGTTATTAGAAAGGTGAGCATGAAGCATGATCGACATTATTCTTCCCAATCCACACAGGTGGTGGCGAAATTTTATCACATGAAAAAGTTGGTATTTTATCAAAGTTGAACTCTATTCAGTGGGAATACTTCAACACTAATTCCTAATAACTCATCCCCGAAATTCCTTATAGTGATGTCCTTGAGAAGAAACTCTATAGTTTATAATAAATCAAATTGTTATTCTCTCTAAGTTTCATTGAATCACGACTAAGAACATTTTTATCATTCAAATAGTATAATCAAGTTCTTCATACAACAATTAACTATATTTGCAAGCTTTTCTTTCTTATTTTATACTTTAGTAAGTTTGTATGTATTGTACTTTACCCATTAAATTAAAATTTCATTCTCTAAAGAGTCTAAGTGTACTGCATGATAATCTTCTATTTCATTTGATTTCCTTTGCTTGATGATATTGTTCAATTTCATCTTCTACATCATTGTCATAATCTCAAACACCTTAATCATTGAGGCATACTCATTCTTGAGATATGATACAGTTATCTCCTAGAGTCTTCATCTCCCACAAGTTGATGATTAGACATATGAAACATGTGGGTGGGTTGGATCATTACGGGTTTAGGACTTGTGGGTGTTGGTAAAAAAATAAAAATAAAATTCTAAACGGGTCTAACAAAGACAAATCCAAACATGAGCCAACGGGTTATGGTCACTCGTGGGTGCCCATATTAAATATACTCAATAAAATAATTAGCATGTTGCTACTCTGACAGTAAAAGAAGACCATTTTCTAATATTTTACATAACAACCAACTAATTTACATTACCTCTATCAAACAAAAAAGTTTGTTATTCAAATTTTACAACCATTGAATCACATACTTTTTGGGGGTAGAATTCTATAATTCATGATTATGCTTGACAAACTAGAGTTACTACTTGTAGTACAACTCCATATTAATTTTGATAGAGTAACTAGATAATGTAGCTTATTTACCCCCAATATATCTCTATTAAGTGCCAACTCTTATTAGGCAAGTTCAAGTTTGAACTGGAACTCCTTAATAATAAATGGGTAGCATTAGATTATTATGTTTATTTTATATAGTAGTAGATCATTATACTTATTTTTATATAATTAATTTAGTTAAGTGATTTGCCCACAAGTGCCCATGAGCCACCCATGAAACCCACTAACTAAACAGGTAGGTATGGTTTGGGTAATTTTCAGCATGTGTTTAATTTCATCACTGAAACCCTAACTTAAACGGGTTGACCCATGGGTGTCGGTGGATTTCGACCCAATTTGATAGGTCTATTGACAATCTCTATCACCTTTCCATATCCAACTTCAAAACCTATAAGGGATTCTTGAAGCCTCACTTTGATACAATATGAAATCATGATAGATCAATTGATGGAGCTCGTGGTTTAAAATATATGGAGTTAAATGCAACTCACTGGAGAAAGATAAACAAAAACAAGTAAAGGAAATAGAAAAAAATTACACCACAATTTTAGAGTCATTTTGGATATATTCTACATATGACTGCCTACTATTTCCACCAATAGGATTTCAAGAAAACTTCTACATATTAATTTGGCTAAGGTATAATAAGTCACACCTTCTTTTCTCTAATAAAAGAAAATGAAATTTTTGTGATGTTTCATTTATGAGCTAGGAGGAACACCCCTTAGTTTCTCCCATTTGTGTTTGTTAGGTAGTGTACTAACAAACCTTCTCCTTTGGATGTAGACACAAGAAAACACCATTTACATCCCCTTATATGTGTATGTTGAATACATTCCCATTCTCCTTTAAATAGGCCAAGGGAGAACACCCCATCTTTTTGTAGCCTAAGGATGAGAACCACCACCTCTCCTTATGGGCTATAGGAGAGCACCCAAGATTGTTGAAGAACACCATCTCCTCCACTAAAGGTCCAACCCTTGTCCTCTTGATAGAAGTATGTTGATCCCACAAGAATGAGATGAAAAAGATAATAATAAAGAAATTTTTTAGTAGATGAATATACCAACTCATTGTGGCTATGATGAAGAATCTTGGAGAAGATTTCACATCGTAAAAGCTTCTTGATGCTGGTGTAGATGGCAAATCACATCCGCTTGAGAAAAAAATGATGTAGCGCCTTAAATGAGATCACCACTTTGATCCAATACATCATAACAATATATCAAGTGGAAAAGGACTCTCTAAATGAATCTCTCATGTATATGGTGGTTGGGAATATCTCTTCTCACTATTAGGATTGGTTGAGGTTTGCAAAAAAAAAAAGTTTCCCCAAATAACTTCTCAAACTAGTGAAAAACTAGTAGTAGTAGGATCTTGGCTAGATTATAATTAGTGAATGACATGTGTGTGTCCAAGTTGTGTTCTTTTGGGGGAGGGGATGGGGTCTAGATTTTTCCTGTCATATAAAATAGTTTGAATATCAAGGGTGTTTGTTGGGGTGTTAAGAGGGGTTCTAGAGCTCAAGTAGACATGATAGAAGGGTCAACTATGATATAACAACTAGTTGTGCTTTAGTTACTTTTTTAGAATAGAAATACTCTTGTTCCATTTATTCTTTCTCCAAATGAGATGTCGAAATAGTAAAATTTAGTTCATTATCTAAATTTAAATGTTGGTTGGATTGTACTTCCACATGTCCAAGTTTGGTTGAACTTTGAGTCTGAGTAAGAAAAAGTATGTAAAACTATCATAATCTTAGTATATGGAACAAATGTTTTCTTAGGATGCTAAGTGACACCCAAATCCACTTAACCAAAACCTATCCAATTGACTGAGATATTAGTAGTAGATGGCTATTTCAATTTTCTTTTTTTGGAAATGCTCATCCATATGAAGATGTGGGCGTATTGCCACCCAATCCATGAAGATTTACTCCACATAACTAGTTTATGTCACTTTCTCATCTTCTTACGAATATATATATGTATATATATATTTTATTGTCCTTTTCTTTTGTTTTGTCTTCTCCTTTTATTGATATAATGTTCCAGCTAGATATTCAAAAAACCAAGTTGGGTCTACTTTAGCCCCATCCTTTCAAACTAGAGAATTTCATCTTCTTTTGTACTTATATGTTGTTGGATCAAGGGCTCTAGAGGGGGGTGAATAGAGCTTCAAAAATCTCACAAAATGAATTAGACCAACAAATTATATTAAGTGTAGAAACTTAAACATTCAGCCAATTTGAGATCCTAACTAACATGCATAGCAAGGGTGAGAGACAAGGAAGATCATACACTTGGACAAAGTGGTTTAGAGTGGTTCCACACTTCAAACTAGAAGTGAGTCAGTCCACTACCTAGAGGTGGTTAGGCTCTAGGACTTTACAATATTAATGCTCTTATATTCATTCATAAGATTACAAGACAACAACCACATTCATCCAAGGACTTAATACCTCAAGCAAGGATCTTCAACCTACCGAAGGAACTTACCCACTTGAATCATGGAGTCTTCAGCCTTCAACAAGGACTTATCCACTCCTTCTTCAAGTCTTTGGCCTTCAAGGAATTACCTATCCTTCTTGAACGTCTGCCTTGCCTATCTCCTTCACTTGGAGATCTGGAACACCATGCTTTCTTCAACCTTGAAGAACAATAACTCCTTCTCCTTCACTTAGAAAAGATCTTCAACCTTTTCTTCAATAGAAAATGGGGTAGGAAGGTGGAGGTGGAGAGCTTTACATGGATATAAGAGGTAGCTCTCTTACACTAGATCCTAAATCACTCATACTCATGGATTTGACTTGAAGGTAGAGAGAGAAAGGGGCTCAAAGGTGTGCAGCACTCTCAACTAAGAAAGAACCAAGCATATATGGAATGAGCAACCTTGGAATTAACTCCAAGTGGTCCTATTTATAGCCGAGGGTGCCCCCTTGAGTTGGGGAACACTTAGGGTCAAATTATATCCATGTTTTCCCCACGGCAACAGATCTATTTTCATCCAAATAAGTCACCAATGGTCACAATCACTTTTTCTGTGATTTTTGTACAGTGCATTCAATCGAGTTTCAATAAAGGTAACTCGATCGATTGGGTAAAAGACAAACCCAAATTTCAAACCATCGATCGAGTTTGTCCTGAGGAACTCGACCGACCAATGAAAGTTGTATTTGGTCAGTAACCCTATCGGTCGAGTTCTATGAGTGCACAACTCAACCGATGCACTCTTCAGAGAATTGATCCAGTGGATCGGTCGAGCTTGTAACTCGACCGATTGGCTGCAGGTGATCAATTTTCTAAAGTGCATCAAAAGTGATTAAAACTTGGTGCAAAGTGTCCCAATCAATTTTCTCATCTTATTTACAAGCCATATTATCAATACAAGTGATTACAAAAATATTCTAAGGTCATTTACATGGATTTCCTAAATAGTACACTTGTATAGCTTTTGACTTGAACTTGAGAAAATTAGGGCTTGTGAATTTTGATCCTTTTCATGTACCTAACACCTGAAATAAATCTTGAATACACATATTAGATACATATGACTGGAATGGTTAAGTCATTATCAAAATATGGACAATGTATAACCTCTAGGTCAACGTTCTCCCCATTTTTGACAATGACAAACCATTCCTCAAGCATATTGAAAAGGATATAAAAATTATACATTTGCCTTGTGAATTAGGGGGATTCAAGATGTGAACAATGTGAATTGCTCCCCCTCAAACTATGCTTCCTCTAACTTGCATAGTTAGTCTATCTACACAAAGCAATTATAGCTTACATGTACTATATGGTCCTTTGCAAGTCACATGATGAAACATTAAATGAACAAGAAAAGGATCTCATAAGAAATAAACATCAGTATGACAAAGAATAACAATATGATTGAGTTTCAAGACATTGAAATTCTCTCCCCCTTTTGACATTATCAAAAAGTAGGGGGGTAGAAGAGCATATAATCAGGTCTTCTCCAAACACAATCAAACAGATAACCATACATGCAATCTCATATCATATATCAACCAGAGACAAAAGAAACATAAATTCTCAGTTATAATCAAAATATGGTGAATATAGGCACCAACACATAAGATATATCAGAGCAAAGAGCTAGAGTGAACATGACATATATTACAACTTAGAAGCATGTTCTTAGAAAAGCAACTACAAGCTAGAAGCGATGAAAACTGAAGAGAAAATAGTACATCTCAGATAATGTGCCCATATGTTTCTAATACAAAATAGCCTCGAAAGATATATATGATCAGCATACTAGACTAAAAACTAAGAAACAATCTAGACATCTAGACTATCTATGTCCACAACATCATCATCATCAGCTCTAGGCTTGTAGTCCTCGTCTCCATCTGAAGGTGCAACAACAGTAGTGGTTTCATCACCTGAATCACCACCAGAGTCATCACCATCATCAGAAGCATCCTCACCATCGCCATCATTGTCATCAACAGTAGCCGTCTCAGCATCATCCTGGTCAAGCATCTACTCATCTGCAGGAGGACCAAAACAACGACATGGCCAACGAGCATTCTACTCATCCCAAGTCATAACAAGAGCATAGAGCTCATTGGGCTGAGGGAAGGATGGAGCAGAATCACCAAGACTAGCAAGTAGGGTGGCCAAGGGGTCAACAGGCAATGACAGATAGGAGGGAGCAGAACCACCAACAACAAAGGGTGGAGGAGCGGCAACAGAAGGCTCAGGGGTAGGGTAGTAATGATTATATGCATAAGAAGTATAATCACTATCGGGGAAAGGCTGGTAGGTGGGGTAGGGATGCGCACAGGATATGTTCATGTTATACATGATTGAACATGGATCCTAATACAGGTGCTCCTAGACCTATTGGTTGTATGCTTGTTGGTGCTTCATGTAGCCCATAAGGGTTTCATTAGATACACAGAATGAAGCATGGCTAGGTCTAGGTGGCTGAGGGGGTGGAGCTCAGGTAGAGAAGGCAGGGGCTATAGAGGCAGACATTGAGGGTGAAGCACCAGGTGTAGTAGAGGCTAAAAAAAGAACAGAATTCTAAATCGTGGTTTCACTGATACACACACCCTTCCTGGCTAGCTTGTAATGATAGTCAGAAAAGAGTGATTTCTCAGTAGCTGTAACATCCCTAACCTGGGTTATGAATTAACCCTAGATGTTTTGTCTAATAAGGTTGAGTAGATTCTTAATCTTATCTTGGGAAAAGTAATTAGGCCTCATAAGAAACTTATGTTTCAATTTTGGTCCTGTTTGAACAATGTTGAAGCAATGATTGCTTATTTTGGACTAAAGTGCAAATTACCCAAGTTGAGGGGTCAACTTGCAAATGTTGCATGATAAGATGTTCCTCTGATGTTGAGACACCATAATAATGATTATGATATAGTGGTATGGTTTTCACAAGCTTGGGCACCAAGATTAAGCTTGTAAAGCAATGTTGTGCATTAAAACCTAGTTTTGGTGAAAATTGCAATTTACCCAAAATCTAGGGTTCAATATGCAAATTACCACTTAAATAAGGTTCTTAATGTTTCTTGGCATCATGTAGAGCAAAGAAAATGAGAGGGGTATTGTGGGCTCTGATACCACTTGAAACGACCGACACCAAACGACATAACTGTGAACAGACTATTAAAGTCAACAATGTAACATCAATCATTGTTTCTCATAGTACAACCTAAGAAGTTATACTATACGGATGATTATATTTTTCAAACATCATTATGCCATGCGGAGATGAGGTATACCTCTCATACTCCAACCGACCATTTATAAAAATCGCGTCGGTACCATACATAGGTCATCAAAAGAGTCGGATTCTTATGACCTCATCTTCCTCAGTCAGTAAGAGGATTTACTTGCAGGACATCTTGTGTCTATGCTGTAGTATCTATCCAGGGTATTCTGGAAACTTCACTATAGAGTTACAGTGGAGTTCTGAACTCTCATCGTCATCGAAAGATTTCTTGTTTATCTCTCATCGATGCGGTATTAGTAATTTCTTCGGGAGATTTGTGGTACATCACCCGGTATGAATATATATTGAAAGGTTAATTCTGCTTTATAAATTGCTGATTTGGAAATGAAATGTTTGTTGTTGTCAATTGAATTAACCATGCAGGTTCTTATAAAAGGATGATTATATCCAGGTAAAGGTTATGATATCATATTCATTCGAAGCATGTTATTAGCTTTGTGAATAGTGATATACCATGTTGCCTAGTTAAGTGACATCATATAAGATTGATAGGCTGTGAGAGCCATGAGTAACATCAAGGTCATGCTAATAAGATGACTTATGATGAATTAAGGGTTTGAATACCCTATTCTTGAATCATAGTAATGAAATGGTTAAGAAATGATATCCAATTGATAATTGATGTGAGTTAGACTTGATACATTTAGTATTCTACTTTTATAGCTGTTGTTCTAATGATTAATGCTTGGAAACATGCTTGATGCTAAAAGAATGCTAGAATGTACCTAACTAATCAAGTATAATCATATCATGTAGAGCCCTGACCATAGATCCATCATTGTCAGAGACCAAATGATGGTGAAACATGTTTTCCTAAGGGAACTCCTGGAGCATATACTTTTGAGTATATGGGGGTATATGGACGCGAATATCCTTACGTCCTAGTGTAGGAGTTGATGTAGATGTACTTTAATCTTTCAACCTTTCACTATATATTCATATCGGGTGATGTACCACAAATCTCCCGAAGAAATTACTAATACCGCATCGATGAGAGATAAACAAGAAATCTTTCGATGACGATGAGAGTTCAGAACTCCACTGTAACTCTATAGCAAAGTTTCCAGAATACCCTGGATAGCTACTACAGCAGAGACACAAGATGTCCTGCAAGTAAATCCTCTTACTGACTGAGGAAGATGAGGTCATAAGAATCCGGATCTTTTGATGACCTATGTATGGTACCGACGTGATTTTTATAAATGGTCGGTTGGAGTATGAGAGGTATACCTCATCTCCGCAGGGCATAATGATGTTTGAAAAATATAATCAGCCGTATAGTATAACTGCTTAGGTTGTACTACGAGAAACAATGATTGATGTTACATTGTTGACTCTAATAGTATGTTCACAGTTATGTCATTTTGTGTCGGTCATTTCAGGTATCTCATTTGAATTAAGTTGGAGGAGAGAGAATCTTGATATTAAAATAATCAAGATTTAATCATAAGTGAAACCCTAATTCAATTTAGGGCAAAAAAATGAATGTATTAATTAAAGGGCCTTCAACCAAAATGTTATTGGTTGATTTTGAATAAGGATGGACGTTCTTTTTCCAAGATAAGGAATGAAAATATCCTAAGTAGGTGAAATTCGACTCACCTTATTATAAAGAAAAGTAATATCCACTCAAATTATGGATATTAATATAATATGATTAAGGTGCTTAATTTGTTTTCTTTAAATTGAGGATAATGAAGGATAATTAAAGGCAAAGGAAGGTGCCTCTTATCTATGGAGTTGAGGGGGAAGAGGCGGCCAAGTTTTTGGAATTAAATGCATTTTAATAATGCATTTTCTCTCTAATCAATTTCCTTATAAAAGTGCCTTTTCCAAATCAATTGAAAGGCTTTTTCGGCCCTTTCTTCTTCCTTTGCTTTGGGTGAGCTCAAGGGGACTTAGGAGAAACATGAGGACGAGCCCCAACCTGTTGGTAAGCCCTTGACCTTCGTTCTCCTTGATTTCATGGTGGAAATCGAAAATAAATTATGGATTCCTTCTTATTTCGATCTCCTCTTCAACCCTAGCCAACTTTTACAATCAAAAGCTTGAGGATGAGCCTAGGGGGAGTTGCAAGAGCTTCATCGACCATTAATGGCGTGAGCCTGGAGCTTTGGAGCTCAATTGGAGGCGGGTTTTATAACTTAAACCCTTAAACATTGCTATTGCATCAATTCTCTATGCTTTGTTGATTTATTTCTTCAATTTGATGCACTCTTGTTTCTTGCTGCAATTTCCATCAAGAACGGTTGCTGTTCTTGGTTGTTCGAAGGAAGGGGATGATGACATCATCCTAGATTCTTATCCAAAGAAAAGTACCAAGCCAAACGGTTTTTATAGCTACTCCAAATCATTTTAATTTGATTGGCTATGCGGTTTCAGCAAACCGTTTAAGGGCAAATGGTTTGAAACCGTTTGGGAGAAAACAGTTTCAAAACCGTTTGCGATGGTTGACCAAGCGTTGACCGTTTGGTAATTTTTGTTCTTAATTATGTAGGCTAATGACCCACCAAATTTTAGGGGTTAACTCCAAAGGAATCATAGGTTGAAGGCCAATCAATTAGGCAAATCGAATTGAATTAAATGCTAATTTTCAACCTGATTAACTTGACCTGTTTGGGAAAACGGTTTCAAAACCGTTTGATATGGTTGACCAAGCATTGACTGTTTGGTATTACTGTTCATAATTATGTTGGTTGATGACCCTCCAAATTTGAGGGATTAACTCCCAAGGAATCGTGAGTTGAAGGCTAATCAATTAGGGAAACCTAATTGGATTAAGTGCTGATTATCAATCTGT
Organism: Alisma plantago-aquatica; assembly: GCA_963693085.1. Classification (NCBI taxonomy): domain Eukaryota; kingdom Viridiplantae; phylum Streptophyta; class Magnoliopsida; order Alismatales; family Alismataceae; genus Alisma; species Alisma plantago-aquatica. Next base: position 996,207,317 of record OY856413.1, on the reverse strand, counting down.
TTTAATTGAACGTTTTGGGCAAACGGTCTCAAGACCGTTTGAGTGCGTTGACCAAGCATTGACCGTTTGGGATTACTGTTCCTAATGATGTGGTATAATGACTCACCAAATTTGAGGGATTAACTCCCAAGGAATCGTGAGTTGAAGGCTATTCAATTAGGCAAACCCTAATTGGAATTAGTGCTGAAATTCCAATGAGTTATTTTGAGATTTTGGGTTGATTAGCCCAAACGGTCTCAAGACCGTTTGGGGGTCACCCCAAGACCGTTTGGAGGTATGGGGTCAAGTATAGTTGATCAATTGAAGGTCCAAAGGTACCAATCATATTGCAATCAAATGCTGAATTGTTGATCAACTCGATAGACCAATCCTTGATGATTTTTCACTAGAATCTAAAGGATGGATGGGCCAAACGGTCTCAAGACCGTTTGGAGCTCATCCAAACGGTCTCAAGACCGTTTTGTGGTCACCCAAGACCGTTTGGAGGTCTAGGGTTGAGTATGGTTAGGTGTTTAAAGGTCTAAAGGTACCAAGGTGATATACAATGCAATGCTGATTTGGCGATCAATCCAATGATCCAAACCTTAATTGGATGGCTTGGATTTGAGTGATATGATGGGCAAACGGTCTCAAGACCGTTTGGAAGTCATCCAAACGACCTCAAAACCGTTTGGGGTCAGGTCATACCCAATTTGGATAATGGTTCAATAGTTTCAAAGTAACCAATCTTGCATTGATGAGTGTTGTTGGATCTTCGATTCCAAACCCTAATTCAATTGAATCAAACCCTAATTGATGATCAATTTAGGGTGAATTGAGGGTCAAATCAGTTTAAGGTTGACCTATTAAACTCAATTGAAGTATGAGTATAGGTCCAATTGATGATTGGTTCCATGAATTCAATGATTGAAGGAATCAACATTGAAAACCCCAATTCAATTGGATACCTCATGTCATTGAAGGTCCAATTGATCAAACCTTTTTGGAAACCTAATGTAATTAGGTGAGATATACCCTTAATGGTAATAATAAATAATGCATAACAAATGCATGGATCCAATACATGATTAGTAAACCCTAGTTGAGGGTGTATCCTTGTGAAACCCTAGTTGAGGGTGTATCCTTATGAACCCTGGTTGAGGGTGTATCCTTGTGAAACCCTAGTTGAGGGTGTATCCTTGTGAACCCTGGTTGAGGGTGTAACCTTGTGAAACCCTACTGGAGGGTGTATCATTGTTAACCCTATTTGAGGGTGTATCCTTGTGAAACCCTAGTTGAGGGTGTATCATTGCGATTGTTTATAGGCAACTTTATAATAAAGTTATGCCTTGAACTAAGATAAGTCATGTGAGATAGCTGGACAATTCTAATGTGTGGCCTATGCATTATATGCTAAGGGTGAGTATTCTGTGATGGAATGTATTAAGAGGGGAAATACCTTAATACAAGATAAAGTTGGTTAACTCAAGAGGGTCTGAATTAATGAGAAATGGGGGACCCTAACCCTAATTTGGGGAAAAGGGAATGATAAGCCATGTTTGATAGTGAACCCTAATTCCTGGTTAAGGAATGATGGTGTTACTATTGTATCACATGATGTGATGAATATCTTGTATGACTGTTATCATGCCTAATAACCATGCAGGTATGATGAGATGATGAATATAGCCAAGTTTGGGCTGTGACATTTATATAATAAATGTTGATTGGCTTTTTGTGCGTTGATGTTGTTGTTGCTTAATAAAAGTAACAATGTGTACGGATTTTATAAACCATGTGAATAAGTTGTTGCCTAGTGAGAGGTGACAAGATGTGAATGGCCTTGTGATCCATGTGAATAAGTTATTGCCTAGTGAGAGGTGACAAGATGTGAATGGCCTTGTGAGCCATGTGAATAAGTTGTTGCCTAGTGAGAGGTGACAAGATGTGAATGGCCTTATGAACCATGTGAATAAGTTGTTGCCTAGTGAGAGGTGACAAGATGTGAATGGCCTTATGAACCATGTGAATAAGTTGTTGCCTAGTGAGAGGTGACAAGATGTGAATGGCCTTGTGAGCCATGTGAATAAGTTGTTGCCTAGTGAGAGGTGACAAGATATGAATGGCCTTGTGAGCCATGTGTGGTGCTTGGGTAACAAGTATCATGTTTCTTTGTAGCATTTGTGTTAATAAGTTATGCTAGAGAACTTGGCTGATGTTACATTTCTATTATATATCTATAGTTCATTGATGGTTATTCATATATGTTGTATTCATTACAAGTAGATGGATGAACTATGAGTCTACCATGGGTAGATGCAATGCTCTTATTGAAAATGGAGATTTTCTTATTCTGTTCTATGAAGAATAATTCTGCCTAATAATGTAAAAGTAACCCCTGCTCAGTTTAATTTCATAATCTACTATAACAATGTTTCTGGCAGAGAGTTATATCTCTCGCTGGGGCAATTTACAATTGTCTCACCCCCGTGGGAAACATTTTTAGGTATGCATGAAAGGCAGAGCAGAAACCCTAGAACAGGGAAAGAGCAGCAGCAATAGCAATAATAGGGATAGCAATAAGATCTCAGGTGGAGATATTTTCTGTCTAGTCATATAGATAGTAGTCCTATGTGTCGTCTCTGTACTCTCAGGTCCTCGGAGTTTTTAGTCAGTGTTTTTGATATATCAGTCTGAGGTTTTGGCTTGATGCCTCGAGATTTGTATGCTGCCTGCATATATGTTTATAAGGCAACTGATGATGTAGTCTCTGGAAAGAGATGGTACATGATATGTACGTTTGAAACAGAATGTATATGATATACAATGGCATTTTTTGGAAAAGATTTCCTATGTGTGGATCTCTTTGCAAAAAGTTTTAATTTTTAGTGATTTTCGCTAATACGCTGCTTGATGAATGCTTCTGCATTAGTTAATCATGTTTTCGCGAGACGGTCGTGACAATTTAGTGGTATCAGAGCTCTAGGTTCGCTGAGTCTACAGAGACATAGGACTAAGGTAGTAGAGTCTGTTCTGGTGTCATCCAGTGTATCTGAAAGTGCCTTCTACTCATATAAGAGAAGAAGAACTTAAAGATGACTGGGTCACATGAGGAGGTTGCTGCAGGAAGAAGTAATGTTGCACTAGGAAAAGGTGCATGGGAGCAGGCAAGAGAGAGATATAGAAATGATGCCTGAAGAAAATCTAGAGATGGAAAATCATGTGTGTATAATGGTATGAAAAATGAGGAATATGATAGTAAATAAAGTGCATACTACCTAATCTCAATACTTATATACCCTGGCCAGGTATATGATTATTGAAGATAAGGCAAGTATGGAACTCTTAGATTGTTATCTTTCTAATTACTCTGATCAAGTAGTCATTTTGAAACTGTAACATCCCTGACCTTGGTTATGAACTAACCCTAGGTGTTTTGCCTAAATATGTAATTAAATCCTTGTGATTAACTTTGGGCATGTAATTAAGTTCCTCAGAAACATATATTTCAATTTTTGCTCCTTTATATATATAGTTGTAGCATTGTTTTGTAATACATGGATCTATGTGCAAATTACCCAGTTAAGGGATTAACTTGCAAATTGCACATGTTGAGATGTTCCTATGATGTTGAGACATCATGAGGATGTTTATGATGAAGTTTGAGGGATTTCCCAAGCTTGAGCACCAAGGTGCAGCTGTGGAAGCAACCCCTGTACTTGAAAACCCTAAATTGGTGTAAAGTGCAATTTACCCAATTTGAGGGGTGCAACTTGTAAAATACATCATCTAAAATATCTTTTATGACTCTTGGCATCATTTAGAAGAGAAATGATGAAAAGGTCACTTCATTTGAATAATCATATAATAAAGAACACCTTTGTGATTGAATAATCAAGGTGTATGTATAATAGCCCTTTTATGTGTATGCTTTAGTGATGGGTTGATCCTCTTTGCCATCAATTCTTGACCTTAGAAGGATTTTGTCCTTAGAAATAAGATGTGGGGACGTGAAAAGAAGAAAGGAAGGACTTAGATGAGAAATGAGGAAAGCATATGTTCTTATGTTGAAATTTCACCTAAGTATATATACTACCTTCCCCACTTAGCAAGGGAACGATCCTCTTCTTTTCATTTCTTTTCCCCTTGCTCAAAACCGACTAAGGCTAAGCTCTGGAGCAGAGAAGGACGACCAAGGGTCCTAGGTAAGTTTGGATCATCCCTTTTTCTTGAATTCATGGAGGAAACTTGTTTTCAAGGTTGAATTCATGGCTAGCTCACCTAGCTTTATCTTTCTAGCCATTCCTTTTCAACTTTCCTTGGAGAATACACCTTGGCCGACCTGTGGAGCTCAAAGACGCCATTAAAGGCTTTGAGCTTGAAAGTTTGGAGCTCAAGGAACAATCTTTAGGCGGGTTTTATAACTCTAAACCTTATGCTTTGATTATACATCTTTTTCTATGCATATAGTTGCTAGTTCTTCTTCCCTATCTTCCCTTGCATCCTTGCAAGCAAAATCGTGAAGAACTGCTACTGTTCTTGAGGTAGAAGATAAGGGCGTTAACTCCTATGCTTATCCACGGATTTCCACTTTACCAAACGACCTCCTCCAATTGCCCATACGGTTTACACAACAGTTTGGTGGGCAAACGGTTTCAGGGTCGTATGAAGGAAAACGTCCTTCAAGACCGTTTGATCGCGTTGAACAAACAACGACCGTATGGGAATCTTTTTTATAATTATGTAGGTTAATCACCCACAAAATTTTAGGGGTTAACTCCAAAGGAATCGTGAGATATAAGCAAATCAATTAGCAAATCCAATTGAATTAAGTTCTGATTTTTCAATCTGTTTAATTTGCCCTTTTTGGGAAAACGGTCTAAAGACCATTTAAGATGGTTGACCAAGCATTGACCATTTGGGATTACTGTTAATAATGATGTTTATTAATGACTCACCAAATTTGATGGATTAATTCCAAACGAGTTATGAGTTGAAGGTTGATTAATAGGGCAAATCCTAATTGAAATCAGTGCTGAATTCCAATGAGTTAATTAGTGATTTTGGGTTGATTAGCCCAAACAGTCTCAAGACCGTTTGGGGAATCATCCAAATGGTCTCAAGACCGTTTGGGGATCACCCAAGACCGTTTAGAGGTCTGGGGTCAAGTATAGTTGACCAATTGAAGGTCCAAAGGTACCAAATCATATTGCAATTAAGTATTGATGTGATGATCAACTCAATAGATCAAACCTTGATGAATTTTCACTAGAGTCCAAAGGATGTATGGGAAAAAGGTCTCAAGACCGTTTGGAACTCATCCAAACGGTCTCAAGATCGTTTGGTGTCAATCCAAGACCGTTTGGAGGTCTAGGGTTAAGGTAATTTGATCAATTGAGGGCCCAATTACAGTGGGTTATTGAAATAATCAAATTGCTGATTTGTGACTTAATTAAGGTTCAACCCCTATCAAATCAACTTAGATTTTGATGAATTCTTGGGCAAACGGTCTCAAAACCGTTTGGAGGTTATCCAAATGATCCCAAGACCGTTTGGGCCAAGTTTGAGCCCGATTGGAGGTCAATTGAGGGGATCCACTTCGATTTAATTCACATTGTTGAGTGCTGATGGTTGAATGTTTATAGACCTTAATTGAACCAACTCCAACCCTTTTTGGATATCAATTGAGTGACCAATTGGTTAAGGCTAACCCTAATTGTCTCAATTGATAAGTGGTTAGCAAGCTTGAGACCAATTGAAGGCTTCAACATAGGAAACCCTAATCGAGTTTACCTTTGAATCACCTTGGAGGTCCATGCGATCTTGAGTTTTTAGGACCGAATGAGTTCATACGACTTCAGGATCGAATGAGTTCATACGACTTCAGGACCGAATGAGTTCATATGACTTCAGGACCGAATGAGTTCATACGACTTCAGGATCGAATGAGTTCATACGACTTCAGGACCGAATGAGTTCATACGACTTCAGGATCGAATGAGTTCATACGACTTCAGGACCGAATGAGTTCATACGACTTCAGGACCGAATGAGTTCATACGACTTCAGGATCGAATGATTTCATACAACTTCAGGACCAAATGAGTTCATACGACTTCAGGATCGAATGAGTTCATACGACTTCAGGACCGAATGAGTTCATACGACTTCAGGACCGAATGAGTTCAAACGACTTCAGGTCCGAATGAGCTCAAACGACTTCAAAAGTCAAACTATGACTAAACGGTCTTCACCCCATCTTGGGCAAACGACCTCAAGATCGTTTAAGGGTAAACGGTCTTGAGTGTCATGCGGTCTTGAAGTCAACCAAAGCTAAACGGTCTACAACCTTAAATGATCTCAGGATCGTTTGAAGGTTGAAGGTGTGAAATCTATTGGGGACTTTTAAGGATAAGTTTGCCTAATGCCTTGAAGGCTTAGATGGTTTGATGGTTGTTCAACCTAAACCCTAATGATACCTAGGGACATTAAGGGTCAAGTGATTAGTATATTAATCCATGTTATGATCAATGGTGAACTTTACCAAAATACCCTTTATGGATTCAAGTAGGTAACCCCTTTTTATCATGCAAACCCCAATGGTTACAATGGTGATGACTTGGCCAGGCTTATCAATGTTGATTAGACCTAACCCAATCTAGAGGGATGTAATCATCACCTATGAGTAAGAGGAGAGAGAAAATCCCAATTATGGTTGAAATTCAAGTAAAATACCTTCAATATATATGAATGTACATGATTAGGGTATGATCCACCTATGTGAGATCATGAAAACCCTATTTATAATAATTGATGAATCTTAATCTTATCTGAGAGCATCATTGATGATGTTCCTCATACATGATGATGTTATGAGTTCATTTTACCATAATGTGAATAATAAACCCTAATTCTAGGGTGATGGCATGTAATGTGAATAGTAAACCCTAATTGATGAGAATCAGGGAACTTAGCTCTTATGGCAAGAGTGGAAAGTATAATTCTTGAATTGAATTGCTTTTATCAGTTGAATTAACCTTGCAAGTTCTGATATGAAGATGATCCTATCCAGGTATGGATGATGATGCTATATTCATTGAAAGCATGTTGTTAGCTTTATGAATAGTAAAATATCTTGATGCCTTGTTAATGGCAACCTATGAATTAAATGGGCTGTGAGAGCCATAAATACCATCAAGGTCATGCTTTAGAGATGACTTGTGATGAATGTATTGAGAAATGATGATTGATGAGAGTTAGGCTTGTTACATTTAGTATTCTCATTTTCATAGTTGTTATGCTAATTTTATTGTTTGAAGAACAATGTATGATGTTAAAAGAATACTGAATGTACCTAACTAATCAAGTGTAATGTAGAGCCATGATCATAGATCCATCATTGTCAGAGATCAAATGATGGTGAAACAAGTTTTCCTAAGGGAACTCCTGGATCACATACTTTTGAGTATGTGGGGTATATGGATGTGTAGAACATTACATCCTAGTGTAGGTGTTTGATGTAGATGTGTAATCCGTCAATCCTTTACTACAATCCCATACCGTATCAGTGGATGGTAAACATGAAACCTCCTGATGATGAAGAAAGCACAGATATCTGTATCAGTGGAAGATAAACATGAAATCGCCTGATGACGAAGAGAGTACAGAACGCCACTGTAACTCTAAAATAGCGAAGGACCAGATTACCCTGGTAAGCTATTATAGTAGAGGCACGAGATGTCCTACAAGTAATCCTCTTACTGACTGAGGAAGGTGAAGGTCATGAGAATCCGGCTCTTTCGATGACCTAGTATGATACCGAGGCACTTAGCAGTGATTGGTTGGAGTATGAGTGGTAAACCTCATCTCCACAGGGCATAAAAGTAATGTTTGAAAAACATAATCCACAGCGTAGCATACCTGTTAGAGATAATTACGAGTTGATTGATTGATGTTACACTGTATAGTGCAAATGTCTTCATGTTTCATAATTGTTGAACTCATGCTTACTATTAAATCTGATGTTGAATACTTTGAAGCTTTTACTGCTTAAGTTATTCTTTGAGGTGCTATAATAAAGCTTCTGGCGGAGAGTTATAACTCTCGCTGGGACAATTATGTAAAATTGTCTCACCCCGTAGACTTCAACTTTTTAGGTGGACGTCGAGGACGGAGGAACAGGTCTACAGGTGACCAGTCCCAGCAGCAGCAGCACCAGGGGCAGCAGTAAAATCTCAGGTGGAGATTTAGCCTGCCATGTGGTGTAGTTAGAGTCAGTCCTATGTGCCCTCTGTACTCTCAAGTCTTGGAGTCTTTTGGTCTGAGATTTTGGTTATGAGTTCTTGAGATTTTGTATCATGTTGTATATAATTACTCAAGAAGTAATTATCTGAGATGTAAACAGTTTATCTCCTTTTATGCAGGAAGTTTTATGGTTTTAATGCTTTATCTCAAAAAGTTTTAATTTCCGCTGATTTTTGGTATTCTGCTGCTAATCAAATCACTTCCGCTAAGTTTAAATCATGTTTATATCGTGGTTTGGAGATCAGAGCCCACAATTAAGTGGTATCAGAGCTCTAGGTTTGCTGAGTCTACAGAGGCATAGGACTTAGGATGTCGAGTCTATCCTTAGTATCTCTTCCTTATCTAATAGAATCTTTTGCTCCTCAGGAGAAGAAGATACATAAGGATGGCAGAGCCACATGATGAGTATGTGGCAGAGAGTAGTGCTAGTACACCTCGAGGCGGTGCAAGGGTTCCAGAAATAGAACAGCCTGCACCTGAACCACCCCAGTTTGACCCAGCTGATATGTGTAACCCAGCAGTTCAGACGATGTTTGGGCAGTTTATGACTGCCATGACACACATAACTGACAAGATACCCATGCATGCACCTAGGGCACCTGCCCAGCCTGAAGGACAAGGTATCGGTAAGACGTTCGAGTGACTTTGTCGTGTCGGAGCTATCGAGTACTTTGGGACTGCCGACCCCGCAGATGCTGATCTGTGGTTAACAGAGTTGGAGAAGGCTTTCAGGATTCTTAATATCCCAGAGGCTGAGAAGGTTAGACATGTTGTCTATCTTCTCAAAGGCAGTGCTGGTCACTGGTGGAACATGGAAGAGTAGAAGAGACCTGGGATAGAGTTCTCGTGGGAAGAGTTTCGTCGGGAATTTATCAATAGATATTTTCCAAAGACCTTCCTAGATGAGAAGATCTCTCAGTTTGAGAGATTGAGGCAGGGCATGATGAACATTAGCGAGTATGAAGCTAAGTTCATGGAGTTGTTGCGGTTCTGTCCGCACATGGCTGCCACAGAAGAGGAAAGAATCAGGAGATTTGAGAAGGGTTTGAATGCTGATATATCAACCCTTGTGTCAGTCTTAGAAAACCGAGAGAGATTCTCTACCTTCGTTGAGTCAGTCCGAAGGATAGAGAGATATGTGGTTGAGAAGAGGCAAACCCAGAAAAGATATCCACAGTTCCAGGGTTCTTCATCTAGGGATTCCAAGAAACCGAGATTCTCTGCACGTAACCCTCCACCACCCAGATCAAGTTCCCAAACTCAGTGGTCACCAAGTAGAGGCAGGGGACGAAGCCTACCTCAATAAGAGACTCACAGTTCTGCATCAATGTCAGTTACTGGACCACCAAGACCACAACAACTGGAAAGAAGTTGCTACAACTGTGGGAAGGTGGGACACTTAATGAAGGACTGCCGATCTAGACCTGTCAGTATGACACAACCTCAGAGACAGAGTCAACAGGGATCACGGAGAAGACAACCTCAAGGAGCAGCTCGAGGACGTGGGCAAGCGTCTCAAGTTGGATCATCAGCACCACCTCAACCCCAGGCGACAGCGAGGTTTTATGCTATGAACCCGCCTGAAGCAGTGGTCAATCCACGGGTAGTGGCAGGTCAGATGGAACTTTTATATTCTGATATGTCTACATCCTGTGTTGTATCTGTTCTGATTGACCCGGGTGCTACGCACTCTTTTATCACTCGGAGAGTGATTCGTAACTGCAATATGACGGTTAGTCATAGGGCAGATAGTTTTTGTTGGAGACTCCATTGAGTGGGTCTGCCGTTTTGCAGGAGGTATGTTCTCCCTGCATCCTCTTCTTTTCTGATCATCGCATTCAAGTGGACCTTATACCACTTGATATGTAAGGATTTGATATAATCCTCGGGATGGATACCTTAGAAAGGTATAGAGTTGTCTTGGATTGTGAATCCAAGTTGGATGTGTTTGCTGATGAAGGCAACACATGGATCTTTCAAGGTGAAAGAAAGATTCTGCCCACCTGTCTTGTATCAGCTATGGTTGCTGATAAGCTATTGAGGCAAGGATGTTATGCATTCTTAGCCCATGTGGTAGATGTTACCAAGGAAAGTTCCAATCCTGCTGAAGTTCCCATAGTCAGGGAATTCGAGGATGTGTTTCCTGAAGAACTTCCTGGTATACCACCACCTCGGGAGATTGATTTTGAGATCAATTTGGTCCCAGATACGAAACCCATAGCCCAGACACCGTATAGGATGGCGCCTGCCGAGATGGCATAACTCAAGAAACAGCTTCAAGAGTTACTTGAGAAGGGTTTTATCCGACCAAGCACTTCACCTTGGGGTGCTCCGGTCTTGTTTGTTAAAAAGAAAGATGGGTCAATGCGGTTGTGCATTGACTACAGACAACTTAATAAAGTAACAATAAAGAACAAGTACCCTTTGCTGAGGATTGATGATCTTTTTGACCAGTTATGTGGTGCAACAGTCTTCTCAAAGATAGATTTGAGATCTGGATATCATCAACTCCGCATTAAGGATAGTGACATATCCAAGTCTACTTTTAGGACAAGATATGGTCACTATGAGTTCACGGTTATGTCGTTTGGACTAACCAATGCACCAGCTGCATTTATGGAACTCATGAATAGAGTTTTTCGACCCTTCCTTGATCAGTGTGTTTTCGTCTTCATAGATGACATTCTGATCTATAGTAAGAATGCTCAGCAGCATGAGCAGCATCTTCGCCAAGCTTTGACCTTGCTAAGAAAACATAAGGTCTATGCTAAGTTTAGCAAGTGTGAGTTCTGGCTGCCGGAGGTATCTTTTCTTGGACATGTGATATCTGCCTCGGGAATTCGTGTTGACCCTGCAAAGGTAGAATCTGTTCTACAATGGGAACAACCGAAGACACCGAAGGAGATTCGAAGCTTCTTGGGGTTAGCTGGTTACTATTGAAGGTTTATTAAAAACTTTAGCTCTATAGCCTTACCTTTGACCAAGTTAACCCGGAAAGATGCTCCTTTTTCTTGGAGTGATAAGTGTCAACAGTCCTTTCAGTTGTTGAAGGAGAGGTTGACAAGTGCACCTGTGCTTGTGCTACCTGAGCAAGGAAAAGGATATGTAGTATTCTGTGATGCCTCCAAGAATGGACTTAGATGTGTGTTGACGCAGGATAAACACGTGATTTCGTTTGCTTCCCGACAGCTTAAGAAGCACGAGGAGAATTATCCAACACATGATCTAGAGTTAGTTGTCGTGGTTCATGCATTGAAAATCTGGAGACATTATCTCTACGGAGAGACATTCCAGATTTTCACAGATCACAAGAACCTTAAGTATATCTTCTCTCAGCATGAGCTTAACATGAGGCAACGTCGCTGGATGGAGTTAATCAAGGACTACGATTGTACAATTGATTACCATCCAGGGAAGGCCAATGTTGTTGCAGATGCCTTGAGTAGGAAATCAGCAACATCAACCATGGATAGAGCACAACTAAACTCTTTAGTATGCTCTAAAAGAGATATGCTTATCTCTTTAAGGCAAGACAATGTACAGTTGAAGGTGTCATTGTTAGCCGGGTTGATGGCTGAGATGCATATTAAACCTACCCTAAGAGAGTAGATTAAGGAGGCACAACATGTTGATGTTGTAGTTCAGCAGATTAGATCAGAGTATGGAAATGAGAAGCGAGATAGTTTCTATGATTCAGATGATCATGTAGCATGTTATCATGGGAGGATGATAGTGCCGGATGTGGATAACTTGAGGAAGTTAGTCCTGGAAGAAGCTCATTCTTCAATGTATGCTATGCATCCAGGGAGCACCAAGATGTATCGTAATTTAAAAGATCTGTATTGGTGGCCTGGAATGAATAAGGATGTTGCAGAATGTGTTCTGAGGTGTCATGTGTGTCAGCAAGTTAAAGCTGAACACCAGAAGCCTACAGTAACAATTCAACCTTTACCCATACCACAGTGGAAGTGGGACCATGTGACCATGGACTTTGTTGTTGGCCTACCTAGTACAAGCAAAGGACATGATTCCATTTGGGTAGTTGTAGATAGGTTGACTAAGACAGCACATTTCTTACCTGTCAAAACAACCTATTCTGCTGAAAGGTTATCACAGTTGTATGTTCAAGAGATAGTGTGTTTGCACAGAGTTCCTGTCACTATAGTTTCTGACAGAGGTCCCCAGTTTACAAGTCATTTTTGGGAACGACTTCATAATGCTTTAGGCACCCAGTTAAGGTTTAGTACGGCCTTTCATCCACATACTGATGGACAGTCGGAAAGGACCATACAGACCTTGGAAGACCTGTTGAGAACATGTGTTCTCCAGTTTACCGGAAGTTGGGATATACACCTAAGCTTGATAGAGTTTGCCTATAACAATAGCTATGAGCATAGTATTGATATGGCACCTTATGAAGCCTTGTATGGTAGACGTTGTAGATCACCCTTGTGTTGGTATGAGACTGGTGAGCATCAGTTGTTAGGACCTGATCTTGTGCAGCAAACTACAGAAAAGATTAAGGTAATACAGTAACAGATTAAAACTGCATAAGATAGGCAGAAATTTTATGCTGACAAGCGTCGTAGACCCTTAGAGTTCGAGGTTGGAGACAAAGTGTATCTCAAGGTCTCGCCTTGGAAAGGAGTCCTTCGTTTTGGAAAGAAAGGGAAGTTAGCTCCTAGATTTATGGGGCCTTATCCAATCATTGAACAGATTGGAAAAGTAGCCTATAAACTAGAGCTGCCACCAGAGTTACAGAGGTTACATCTTGTGTTTCACATTTCTATGCTAAAGAAATGTCACCCAGACACTGAGTCAGTTCTACAACCTATGGAGGTAGAATTGAATGATGATATATCTTATGAGGAAGGACCAGTGTCAATCCTTGCTAACATAATTAAAAACTTAAAGAAGAAATATTTAAGCCTTGTGAAAGTCCTCTGGAACCACCGTGGTGTTGAAGAAGCCACTTGGGAACTAGAGGATGAGATGAGAAGGAAATACCCTGCCCTTTTCTCTTAATACGTTTTATCGATTTCGGGGACGAAATCCTTGTAAGGGGTGGATAGTTTGTAACATTCCTGACCTGGGTTATGAACTAACCGTAGGTGTTTTGCCTAAATATGTAATTAAATCCTTGTGATTAACTTTGGGCATGTAATTAAGTTCCTCAGAAACATATATTTCAATTTTTGCTCCTTTATATATATAGTTGTAGCATTGTTTTGTAATACAGGGATCTATGTGCAAATTACCCAGTTAAGGGATTAACTTGCAAATTGCACATGTTGAGATGTTCCTCTGATGTTGAGACATCATGAGGATGTTTATGATGAAGTTTGAGGGATTTCCCAAGCTTGAGCACCAAGGTGCAGCTGTGGAAGCAACCCATGTACTTGAAAACCCTAAATTGGTGTAAAGTGCAATTTACCCAATTTGAGGGGTGCAACTTGTAAAATACATCATATAAAATATCTTTTATGACTCTTGGCATCATTTAGAAGAGAAATGATGAAAAGGTCACTTCATTTGAATAATCATATAATAAAGAACACCTTTGTGATTGAATAATCAAGGTGTATGTATAATAGCCCTTTTATGTGTATGCTTTAGTGATGGGTTGATACTCTTTGCCCTCAATTCTTGACCTTAGAAGGAGTTTGTCCTTAGAAATAATATGTGGGGACGTGCAAAGAAGAAAGGAAGGACTTAGATGAGAAATGAGGAAAGCATATGTTCTTATGTTGAAATTTCACCTAAGTATATATACTACCTTCCCCACTTAGCAAGGGAACGATCCTCTTCTTTTCATTTCTTTTCCCCTTGCTCAAAACTGACTAAGGCTAAGTCTGGAGCAGAGAAGGACGACCAAGGGTCCTAGGTAAGTTTGGATCATCCATTTTGCTTGAATTCATGGAGGAAACTCATTTTCAAGGTTGAATTCATGGCTAGCTCACCTAGCTTTATCTTTCTAGCCATTCCTTTTCAACTTTCCTTGGAGAATACACCTTGGCCGACCTGTGGAGCTCAAAGACGCCATTAAAGGCTTGGAGCTTGAAAGTTTGGAGCTCAAGGAACAATCTTTAGGCGGGTTTTATAACTCTAAACCTTATGCTTTGATTATACATCTTTTTCTATGCATATAGTTGCTAGTTCTTCTTCTTCCCTATCTTCCCTTGCATCCTTGCAAGAAAAATCATGAAGAACTGCTACTGTTCTTGAGGTAGAAGATAAGGGCGTTAATTCCTATGCTTATCCACGGATTTCCACTTTACCAAACGACCTCCTCCAATTGCCCATACAGTTTACACAACCGTTTGGTGGGCAAACAGTTTCAGGGTCGTATGAAGGCAAACGGCCTTCAAGACCATTTGATCGCGTTGAACAAATGACGACCGTATGGGAATCTTTTTTATAATTATGTAGGTTAATCACCCACAAAATTTTAGGGGTTAACTTCAAAGGAATCGTGAGATATAAGCAAATCAATTAGCAAATCCAATTGAATTAAGTTCTGATTTTTCAATCTGTTTAATTTGCCCTTTTTGGGCAAACGGTCTCAAGACCGTTTAATATGGTTGACCCAGCATTGACCGTTTGGTATTACTGTTCATAATGATGTTGATTAATGACTCACCAAATTTGATGAATTAATTCCAAACGAGTTATGAGTTGAAGGTTGATTAATAGGGCAAATCCTAATTGAAATCAGTGCTGAAATTCCAATGAGTTCATTAGTGATTTTGGGTTGATTAGCCCAAACGGTCTCAAGACCATTTGGGGAATCATCCAAACGGTCTCAAGACCGTTTGGGGATCACCCAAGACCGTTTATAGGTCTGGGGTCAAGTATAGTTGACCAATTGAAGGTCCAAAGGTACCAAATCATATTGCAATTAAGTATTGATGTGATGATCAACTCAATAGATCAAACCTTGATGAATTTTCACTAGAGTCCAAAGGATGTATGGGCAAACGGTCTCAAGACCGTTTGTAACTCATCCAAACGGTCTCAAGACCGTTTGGTGTCAATCCAAGACCGTTTGGAGGTCTAGGGTTAAGGTAATTTGATCAATTGAGGGCCCAATTACAGTGGGTTATTGAAATAATCAAATTGCTGATTTGTGACTTAATTAAGGTTCAACCCCTATCAAATCAACTTAGATTTTGATGAATTCTTGGGCAAACGGTCTCAAGACCGTTTGGAGGTTATCCAAATGATCCCAAGACCGTTTGGGCCAAGTTTGAGCCCGATTGGAGGTCAATTGAGGGGATCAACTTCGATTTAATTCACATTGTTGAGTGTTGATGGTTGAATGTTTATAGACCTTAATTGAACCAACTCCAACCCTTTTTGGATATCAATTGAGGATCAATTGAGTGACCAATTGGTTAAGGATAACCCTAATTGTCTCAATTGATAAGTGGTTAGCAAGCTTGAGACCAATTGAAGGCTTCAACATAGGAAACCCTAATCGAGTTTACCTTTGAATCACCTTGGAGGTCCATGCGATCTTGAGTTTTTAGGACCGAATGAGTTCATACGACTTCAGGATCGAATGAGTTCATACAACTTCAGGACCGAATGAGTCCATACGACTTCAGGACCGAATGAGTTCATACGACTTCAGGATCGAATGAGTTCATACGACTTCAGGACCGAATGAGTTCATACGACTTCAGGACCGAATGAGTTCAAATGACTTCAGGTCCGAATGAGCTCAAACGACTTCAAAAGTCAAACTATGACTAAACGGTCTTCACCCCATCTTGGGCAAACGACCTCAAGATCGTTTAAGGGTAAACGGTCTTGAGTGTCATGCGGTCTTGAAGTCAACCAAAGCTAAACGGTCTACAACCTTAAATGATCTCAGGATCGTTTGAAGGTTGAAGGTGTGAAATCTATTGGGGACTTTTAAGGATAAGTCTGCCTAATGCCTTGAAGGCTTAGATGGTTTGATGGTTGTTCAACCTAAACCCTAATGATACCTAGGGACATTAAGGGTCAAGTGATTAGTATATTAACCCATGTTATGATCAATGGTGAACTTTACCAAAATACCCTTTATGGATTCAAGTAGGTAACCCCTTTTTATCATGCAAACCCCAATGGTTACAATGGTGATGACTTGGCCAGGCTTATCAATGTTGATTAGACCTAACCCAATCTAGAGGGATGTAATCATCACCTATGAGCAAGAGGAGAGAGAAAATCCCAATTATGGTTGAAATTCAAGTAAAATACCTTCAATATATATGAATGTACATGATTAGGGTATGATCCACCTATGTGAGATCATGAAAACCCTATTTATAATAATTGATGAATCTTAATCTTATCTGAGAGCATCATTGATGATGTTCCTCATACATGATAATGTTATGAGTTCATTTTACCATAATGTGAATAATAAACCCTAATTCTAGGGTGATCGCATGTAATGTGAATAGTAAACCCTAATTGATGAGAATCAGGGAACTTAGCTCTTATGGCAAGAGTGGAAAGTATAATTCTTGAATTGAATTGCTTTTATCAGTTGAATTAACCTTGCAGGTTCTGATATGAAGATGATCCTATCCAGGTATGGATGATGATGCTATATTCATTGAAAGCATGTTGTTAGATTTATGAATAGTAAAATATCTTGATGCCTTGTTAATGGCAACCTATGAATTAAATGGGCTGTGAGAGCCATAAATACCATCAAGGTCATGCTTTAGATATGAATTGTGATGAATGTATTGAGAAATGATGATTTATGAGAGTTAGGCTTGTTACATTTAGTATTCTCATTTTCATAGTTGTTATGCTAATGTTATTGTTTGAAGAACAATGTATGATGTTAAAAGAATACTGAATGTACCTAACTAATCAAGTGTAATGTAGAGCCCTGATCATAGATCCATCACTGTCAGAGATCAAATGATGGTGAAACAGGTTTTCCTAATGGAACTCCTGGATCACATACTTTTGAGTATGTGGGGTATATGGATGTGTAGCACATTACATCCTAGTGTAGGTGTTTGATGTAGATGTGTAATCCGTCAATCCTTCACTACAATCCCATACCGTATCAGTGGATGGTAAACATGAAACCTCCTGATGACGAAGAAAGCACAGATATTTGTATCAGTGGAAGATAAACATGAAATCTCCTGATGACGAAGAGAGTACAGAACGCCACTGTAACTCTAAAATAGCGAAGGACCAGATTACCCTCGTAAGTTATTATAGTAGAGGCACGAGATGTCCTACAAGTAATCCTCTTACTGACTGAGGAAGGTGAAGGTCATGAGAATCTGGCTCTTTCGATGACCTAGTATGATACCGAGGCACTTAGCAGTGATTGGTTGGAGTATGAGTGGTAAACCTCATCTCCACAGGGCATAAAAGTAATGTTTGAAAAACATAATCCACAGCGTAGCATACCTGTTAGAGATAATTACGAGTTGATTGATTGATGTTACACTGTATAGTGCAAATGTCTTCATGTTTCATAACTGTTGAACTCATGCTTACTATTAAACTGATGTTGAATACTTTGAAGCTTTTACTGCTTAAGTTATTCTTTGAGGTGCTATAATAAAGCTTCTGGCGGAGAGTTATAACTCCCGCTGGGACAATTATATAAAATTGTCTCACCCCGTAGACTTCAACTTTTTAGGTGGACGTCGAGGACATAGGAATAGGTCTACAGGTGACCAGTCCCAGCAGCAGCAGCACCAGGGGCAGCAGTAAAATCTCAGGTGGAGATTTAGCCTGCCATGTGGTGTAGTTAGAGTCAGTCCTATGTGCCCTCTGTACTCTCAGGTCTTGGAGTCTTTTGGTCTGAGATTTTGGTTATGAGTTCTTGAGATTTTGTATCATGTTGTATATAATTACTCAAGAAGTAATTATCTGATATGTAAATAGTTTATCTCCTTTTATGAAGGAAGTTTTATGGTTTCAAACCTTTATCTCAAAAAGTTTTAATTTCCACTGATTTTTGGTATTCCGCTGCTAATCGAATCGCTTCCGCTAAGTTTAAATCATGTTTATATCGTGGTTTGGAGATCAGAGCCCAGAGAAACAATCTAGAGAAGTATAATGAAATTAAATAGGAAGAGCTAAGTGAAATATTCTCAACATACTCAGTGAACTTCCTCAGTGAATATTTTCAAAAACATACTTAGTGAACATACTCAGTGAACTTCCTCAGTGAATATTTTCGAAAACATACTTAGTGAACATACTCAGTGAACTTCCTCAGTGAATATTTTCAAAAACATACTTAGTGAACATACTCAGTGAACTTCCTCAGTGAATATTTTCAAAAACATACTTAGTGGACATACTCAGTGAACTTCCTCAGTGAATATTTTCAAAAACATACTTAGTGAACATACTCAGTGAGCTTCCTCAGTGAATATTTTCAAAAACATACTTAGTGAACATACTCAGTGAACTTCCTCAGTGAATATTTTCAAAAACATACTTAGTGAACATACTCAGTGAACTTCCTCAGTGAATATTTTCAAAAACATACTTAGTGAACATACTCAGTGAACTTCCTCAGTGAATATTTTCAAAAACATACTTAGTGAACATACTCAGTGAACTTCCTCAGTGAATATTTTCAAAAACATACTTAGTGAACATACTCAATGAACTTCCTCAGTGAATATTTTCAAAAACATACTTAGTGAACATACTCAGTGAACTTCCTCAGTGAATACTTTCAAACAAGATACTTAGTGAATATACTCAGTGTACCTACTCAGTGAATTTGCTTGGTGAATATTTTTCCCAAAACAAATAAAGGATTGTTGAATGAATTATCTATGTTAGATATGTATGTTTCTCTTTTGGTAGATATTCTTGAGTGATGATAGAAGTATGTTCTTTTATGCTTCTTCCTTTCAATGACATGGACATCATATGTTAGGGGTTTATGCTTTGCATAAACATAAACAGTGATAAGGTTGAATTAATGAAAGAAAATTTGTATGAATTACAGATCCATGGTATCTCTATAATATTAAGAAATATGTGGAGACTTGAGAGCATGATTAATGAACAATCTGTTCCTCCCTTTCCTGGGATTTCGAGGACGAAATCCTTGTTAGGGGTTTATAATTTGTAACATCCTTGACCTGGGTTATGAATTAACCCTAGATGTTTTGTCTAATAAGGTTGATTAGATTCTTAATCTTATCTTGGGAAAAGTAATTAGGCCTCATAAGAAACTTATGTTTCAATTTTGGTCCTGTTTGAACAATGTTGAAGCAATGATTGCTTATTTTGGACTAAAGTGCAAATTACCCAAGTTGAGGGGTCAACTTGCAAATGTTGCATGATAAGAAGTTCCTCTGATGTTGAGACACCATAATAATGATTATGATATAGTGGTATGGTTTTCACAAACTTGGGCACCAAGATTAAGCTTGTAAAGCAATGTTGTGCATTAAAACCTAATTTTGGTGAAAATTGCAATTTACCCAAAATCTAGTGTTAAATATGCAAATTACCACTTCAATAAGGTCCTTAATGTTTCTTGGCATCATTTAGAGCAAATAAAATGAGAGGGGTATCTCATTTGAATTAAGTTGGAGGAGAGAGAATCTTGATATTAAAATAATCAAGATTTAATCATAAGTGAAACCCTAATTCAATTTAGGGCAAAAAAATGAATGTATTAATTAAAGGGCCTTCAACCAAAATGTTATTGGTTGATTTTTAATAAGGATGGACGTTCTTTTTCCAAGATAAGGAACGAAAATATCCTAAGTAGGTGAAATTCCACTCACCTTATTATAAAGAAAAGTAATATCCACTCAAATTATGGATATTAATATAATATGATTAAGGTGCTTAATTTTTTTTCTTTAAATTGAGGATAATGAAGGATAATTAAAGGCAAAGGAAGGTGCCTCGTATATATGGAGTTGAGGGGGAATAGGCGGCCAAGTTTTTGGAATTAAATGCATTTTAATAATACATTTTCTCTCTCATCAATTTCCTTATAAAAGTGCCTTTTCCAAATCAATTGAAAGGCTTTTTCGGCCCTTTCTTCTTCCTTTGCTTTGGGTGAGATCAAGGGGACTTAGGAGCAACATGAGGACGAGCCCCAACCTGTTGGTAAGCCCTTGACCTTCGTTCTCCTTGATTTCATGGTGGAAATCGAAAATAAATTATGGATTCCTTCTTATTTCGATCTCCTCTTCAACCCTAGCCAACTTTTACAATCAAAAGCTTGAAGACGAGCCTAGGGGGAGTTGCAAGAGCTTAATCCACCATTAATGGCGTGATATTGGATCTTTGGAGATCAATTGGAGGCGGGTTTTATAACTTAAACCCTTAAACATTACTATTGCATCAATTCTCTATGCTTTGTTGATTGATTTCTACAATTTGATGCACTCTTGTTTCTTGCTGCAATTTCCATCAAGAACGGTTGCTGTTCTTGGTTGTTCGAAGGAAGGGGATGATTACATCATCCTAGATGCTTATCCAAAGAAAAGTACCAAGCCAAACGGTTTTGATAGCTACTCCAAATCATTTTAATTTGATTGACTATGCGGTTTCAGCAAACCGTTTAAGGGCAAACGGTTTGAAACTGTTTGGGAGAAAACGGTTTCAAAACCGTTTGAGATGGTTGACCAAGCGTTGACCGTTTGGTAATTTTTGTTCCTAATTATGTAGGATAATGACCCACAAAATTTTAGGGGTTAACTCCAAAGGAATCGTAGGTTGAAGGCCAATCAATTAGGCAAATCGAATTGAATTAAATGTTGATTTTCAACCTGATTAACTTGACCTGTTTGGGAAAACGGTTTCAAAACCGTTTGCTATGGTTGACCAAGCGTTGACCGTTTGGTATTACTGTTCATAATTATGTTGGTTGATGACCCTCTAAATTTGAGGGATTAACTCCCAAGGAATCGTGAGTTGAAGGCTAATCAATTAGGGAAACCTAATTGGATTAAGTGCTGATTATCAATATGTTTTAATTGAACTTTTTGGGAAAACGGTCTCAAGACCGTTTGAGTGCGTTGACCGTTTGGTATTACTGTTCCTAATGATGTGGTCTAATGACTCACCAAATTTGAGGGATTAACTCCCAAGGAATCGTGAGTTGAAGGCTATTCAATTAGTTAAACCCTAATTGGAATTAGTGCTGAAATTCCAATGAGTTATTTTGCGATTTTGGGTTGATTAGCCCAAACGGTCTCAAGACCGTTTGGGGATCACCCAAACGGTCTCAAGACCGTTTGGGGGTCACCCCAAGACCGTTTGGAGGTCTGGGTAGCTGATCAATTCAAGGTCCAAAGGTACCAATCATATTGCAATCAAGTGCTGAATTGTTGATCAACTCGATAGACCAATCCTTGATGATTTTTCACTAGAATCCAAAGGATGGATGGGCCAAACGGTCTCAAGACCGTTTGCATCTCATCCAAACGGTCTCAAGACCGTTTGGTGGTCACCCAAGACCGTTTGGAGGTCTAGGTTTGAGTATGGTTAGGTGTTTAAAGGTCTAAAGGTACCAACTTGATATACAATGCAATGCTGATTTGGCGATCAATCCAATGATCCAAACCTTAATTGGATGGCTTGGATTTGAGTGATATGATGGGAAAACGGTCTCAAGACCGTTTGGAAGTCATACAAACGACCTCAAGACCGTTTGGGGTCAGGTCATACCCAATTTGGATAATGGTTCAATAGTTTCAAAGTAACCAATCTTGCATTGATGAGTGTTGTTGGATCTTCGATTCCAAACCCTAATTCAATTGAATCAAACCCTAATTGATGATCAATTGAGGGTCAAATAAGTTTAAGGTTGACCTATTAAACTCAATTGAAGTATGAGTATAGGTCCAATTGATGATTGGTTCCATGAATTCAATGATTGAAGGAATCAACATTGAAAACCCCAATTCAATTGGATACCTCATGTCATTGAAGGTCCAATTGATCAAACCTTTTTGGAAACCTAATGTAATTAGGTGAGAGATACCCTTAATGGTACTAATCAATAATGCATAACAAATGCATGGATCCAATACATGATTAGTAAACCCCAGTTGAGGGTGTATCCTTGTGAAACCCTAGTTGAGGGTGTATCCTTATGAACCCTGGTTGAGGGTGTATCCTTGTGAAACCCTAGTTGAGGGTGTATCCTTGTGAACCCTGGTTGAGGGTGTAACCTTGTGAAACCCTACTGGAGGGTGTATCATTGTGAACCCTGGTTGAGGGTGTATCCTTGTGAAACCCTAGTTGAGGGTGTATCATTGCGATTGTTTATAGGCAACTTTATAATAAAGTTATGCCTTAAACTAAGATAAGTCCATATCATGTGAGATAGCTGGACAATTCTAATGTGTGGCCTATGCATTATATGCTAAGGGTGAGTATTCTGTGATGGAATGTATTAAGAGGGGAAATGCCTTAATACAAGATAAAGTTGGTTAACTCAAGAGGGTCTGAAATAATGAGAAATGGGGAACCCTAACCCTAATTTGGGGAAAAGGGAATGATAAGCCCTGTTTGATAGTGAACCCTAATTCCTGGTTAAGGAATGATGGTGTTACTATTGTATCACATGATGTGATGAATATCTTGTATGACTGTTATCATGCCTAATAACCAGGCAGGTATGATGAGATGATGAATATAGCCAAGTTTGGGTTGTGACATTTATATAATAAATGTTGATTGGCTTTTTGTGCGTTGATGTTGTTGTTGCTTAATAAAAGTAACAATGTGTACGGATTTTATAAACCATGTGAATAAGTTGTTGCCTAGTGAGAGGTGACAAGATGTGAATGGCCTTGTGATCCATGTGAATAAGTTGTTGCCTAGTGAGAGGTGACAAGATGTGAATGGACTTGTGAGCCATGTGCATAAGTTGTTGCCTAGTGAGAGTGACAAGATGTGAATGGCCTTCTGAACCATGTGAATAAGTTGTTGCCTAGTGAGAGGTGACAAGATGTGAATGGCCTTATGAACCATGTGAATAAGTTTTTGCCTAGTGAGAGGTGACAAGATGTAAATGGCCTTGTGAGCCATGTGAATAAGTTGTTGCCTAGTGAGAGGTGACAAGATATGAATGGCCTTGTGAGCCATGTGTGATGCTTGGGTAACAAGTATCATGTTTCTTTGTAGCATTTGTGTTAATAAGTTATGCTAGAGAACTTGGCTGATGTTACATTTCTATTATATATCTATAGTTCATTGATGATTATTCATATCTGTTGTATTCATTACAAGTAGATGGATGAACTATGAGTCTACCATGGGTAGATGCAATGCTCTTATTGAAAATGGAGATTTTCTTATTCTGTTCTATGAAGAATAATTCTGCCTAATAATGTAAAAGTAACCCCTGCTCAGTTTAATTTCATAATCTGCTATAACAATGTTTGTGGCTGAGAGTTATATCTCTCGCTGGGGCTATTTACAATTGTCTCACCCCCGTGGGAAACATTTTTAGGTATGCATGAAAGGCAGAGCAGAGACCCTAGAACAGGGAAAGAGCAGCAGCAATAGCAACAGCAGGGACAATAATAAGATCTCAGGTGGAGATATTGTCTGTCTAGTCATATAAATAGTAGTCCTATGTGTCGTCTCTGTACTCTCAGGTCCTCGGAGTTTTAAGTCAGTGTTTTTGATATATCAGACTGAGGTTTTGGCTTGATGCCTCGAGATTTGTATGCTTCCTGCATATATGTTTATAAGGCAGCTGATGATGTAGTCTCTGGAAAGAGATGGTACATGATATGTACGTTTGAAATAGAATGTATATGATATACAATGGCATTTGTTGGAAAAGATTTCCTATGTGTGGATCTCTTTGCAAAAAGTTTTAATTTTTAGTGATTTTCGCTAATCCACTGCTTGATGAACGCTTCCGCATTAGTTAATCATGTTTTCACGAGACGGTCGTGACAATTTAGTGGTATCAGAGCTCTAGGTTCGCTGAGTCTACAGAGACATAGGACTAAGGTAGTAGAGTATGTTCTGGTGTCATCCAGTGTATCTGAAAGTGCCTTCTTCTCGTATAAGAGAAGAAGAACTTAAAGATGACAGGGTCACATGAGGAGGTTGTTGCAGGAAGAAGTAATGTTGCACTAGGAAAAGGTGCATGGGAGCAGGCAAGAGAGAGATATAGAAATGATGCCTGAAGAAAATCTAGAGATGGAAAATCATGTGTGTATAATGGTATGAAAAGTGAGGAATATGATAGTAAATAAAATGCATACTACCTAATCTCAATACTTATATACCCTGTCCAGGTATATGATTATTGAAGATAAGGCAAGTATGGAACTCTTAGATTGTTATCTTTCTGATTACTCTGATCAAGTAGTCATTTTGAAACAATCTATAGAAGTATAATGAAATTAAATAGGAAGAGCTAAGTGAAATATTCTCAACATACTCAGTGAACTTCCTCAGTGAATATTTTCAAAAACATACTTAGTGAACATACTCAGTGAACTTCCTCAGTGAATATTTTCAAAAACATACTTAGTGAACATACTGAGTGAACTTCCTCAGTGAATATTTTCAAAAACATACTTAGTGAACATACTCAGTAAACTTCCTCAGTGAATATTTTCAAAAACATACTTAGTGGACATACTCAGTGAACTTCCTCAGTGAATATTTTCAAAAACATACTTAGTGAACATACTCAGTGAACTTCCTCAGTGAGTATTTTTAAAAACATACTTAGTGAACATACTCAGTGAACTTCCTCAGTGAATATTTTCAAAAACATACTTAGTGAACATACTCAGTGAACTTCCTCAGTGAATATTTTCAAAAACATACTTAGTGAACATACTCAGTGAACTTCCTCAGTGAATATTTTCAAAAACATACTTAGTGAACATACTCAGTGAACTTCCTCAGTGAATATTTTCAAAAACATACTTAGTGAACATACTCAATGAACTTCCTCAGTGAATATTTTCAAAAACATACTTAGTGAACATACTCAGTGAACTTCCTCAGTGAATACTTTCAAACAACATACTTAGTGAATATACTCAGTGAACATACTCAGTGAATTTGCTTGGTGAATATTTTTCCCAAAACAAATAAAGGATTACTGAATGAATTATCTGTTAGATATGTATGTTTCTCTTTTGGTAGATATTCTTGAGTGATGATAGAAGTATGTTCTTTTATGCTTCTTCCTTTCAATGACATGGACATCATATGTTAGGGGTTTATGCTTTGCATAAACATAAACAGTGATAAGGTTGAATTAATGAAAGAAACTTTGTATGAATTACAGATCCATGGTATCTCCATAATATTAAGAAATATGTGGAGACTTGAGGGCATGATTAATGAACAATATGTTCCTCGCTTTCCTGGGATTTTGAGGACGAAATCCTTGTTAGGGGTTTATAATTTGTAACATCCCTGACCTGGGTTATGAATTAACCCTAGATGTTTTGTCTAATAAGATTGAGTAGATTCTTAATCTTATCTTGGGAAAAGTAATTAGGCCTCATAAGAAACTTATGTTTCAATTTTGGTCCTGTTTGAACAATGTTGAAGCAATGATTGCTTATTTTGGACTAAAGTGCAAATTACCCAAGTTGAGGGGTCAACTTGCAAATGTTGCATGATAAGATGTTCCTCTGATGTTGAGACACCATAATAATGATTATGATATAGTAGTATGGTTTTCACAAACTTGGGCACCAAGATTAAGCTTGTAAAGCAATGTTGTGCATTAAAACCTAGTTTTGGTGAAAATTGTAATTTACCCAAAATCTAGGGTTCAATATGCAAATTACCACTTCAATAAGGTCCTTAATGTTTCTTGGCATAATGTAGAGCAAAGAAAATGAGAGGGGTATCTCATTTGAATTAAGTTGGAGGAGAGAGAATCTTGATATTAAAATAATCAAGATTTAATCATAAGTGAAACCCTAATTCAATTTAGGGCAAAAAAATGAATGTATTAATTAAAGGGCCTTCAACCAAAATGTTATTGGTTGATTTTGAATAAGGATGGACGTTCTTTTTACAAGATAAGGAACGAAAATATCCTAATTAGGTGAAATTCCACTTACCTTATTATAAAGAAAAGTAATATCCACTCAAATTATGGATATTAATATAATATGATTAAGGTGCTTAATTTGTTTTTCTTTAAATTGAGGATAATGAAGGAGAATTAAAGGAAAAGGAAGGTGCCTCGTATCTATGGAGTTGAGGGGGAAGAGGCGGCCAAGTTTTTGGAATTAAATGCATTTTAATAATGCATTTTCTCTCTCATCAATTTCCTTATAAAAGTGCCTTTTCCAAATCAATTGAAAGGCTTTTTCGGCCCTTTCTTCTTCCTTTGCTTTGGGTGAGCTCAAGGGGACTTAGGAGCAACAGGAGGACGAGCCCCAACCTGTTGGTAAGCCCTTGACCTTCGTTCTCCTTGATTTCATGGTGGAAATCGAAAATAAATTATGGATTCCTTCTTATTTCGATCTCCTCTTCAACCCTAGCCAACTTTTACAATCAAAAGCTTGAGGAAGAGCCTAGGAGGAGTTGCAAGAGCTTCATCCACCATTAATGGCGTGATATTGGAGCTTTGGAGCTCAATTGGAGGCGGGTTTTATAACTTAAACCCTTAAACATTGCTATTGCATCAATTCTCTATGCTTTGTTGATTGATTTCTTCAATTTGATGCACTCTTGTTTCTTGCTGCAATTTCCATCAAGAACGGTTGTTGTTATTGGTTGATCGAAGGAAGGGGATGATGAAATCATCCTAGATGCTTATCCAAAGAAAAGTACCAAGCCAAACGGTTTTGATAGCTACTCCAAATCGTTTTAATTTGATTGGCTATGCGGTTTCAGCAAACCGTTTAAGGGCAGACGGTTTGAAACCGTTTGGGAGCAAACGGTTTCAAAACCGTTTGATATGGTTGACCAAGCGTTGACCGTTTGGTAATTTTTGTTCCTAATTATGTAGGATAATGACCCACAAAATTTGAGGGGTTAACTCCAAAGGAATCGTAGGTTGAAGGCCAATCAATTAGGCAAATCGAATTGAATTAAATGCTGATTTTCAACCTGATTAACTTGACCTGTTTGGGAAAACGGTTTCAAAACCGTTTGCTATGGTTGACCAAGCGTTGACCGTTTGGTATTACTGTTCATATTTATGTTGGTTGATGACCCTCCAAATTTGAGGGATTAACTTCCAAGGAATCGTGAGTTGAAGGCTAATCAATTAGGGAAACCTAATTGGATTAAGTGTTGATTATCAATATGTTTTAATTAAACTTTTTGGGCAAACGGTCTCAAGACCGTTTGAGTGCGTTGACCAAGCGTTGACCGTTTGGTATTACTGTTCCTAATGATGTGTTCTAATGACTCACCAAATTTTAGGGATTAACTCCCAAGAAATCGTGAGTTGAAGGCTATTCAATTAGGCAAACCCTAATTGGAATTAGTGCTGAAATTCCAATGAGTTATTTTGAGATTTTGGGTTGATTAGCCCAAACGGTCTCAAGACCATTTGGGGATCACCAAAACGGTCTCAAGACCGTTTGGGGGTCACCCCAAGACCGTTTGGAGGTCTGGGGTCAAGTATAGTTGATCAATTGAAGGTCCAAAGGTACCAATAATATTGCAATCAAGTGCTGAATTGTTGATCAACTCGATAGACCAATCCTTGATGATTTTTCACTAGAATCCAAAGGATGGATGGGCCAAACGGTCTCAAGACCGTTTGGAGCTCATACAAACGGTCTCAAGACCGTTTGGTGGTCACCCAAGACCGTTTGGAGGTCTAGGGTTGAGTATGGTTAGGTGTTTAAAGGTCTAAAGGTACCAACTTGATATACAATGCAATGCTGATTTGGCGATCAATCCAATGATCCAAACCTTAATTGGATGGCTTGGATTTGAGTGATATGATGGGCAAACGGTCTCAAGACCGTTTGGAAGTCATCCAAACGACCTCAAGACCGTTTGGGGCCAGGTCATACCCAATTTGGATAATGGTTCAATAGTTTCAAAGTAACCAATCTTGCATTGATGAGTGTTGTTGGATCTTCGATTCCAAACCCTAATTCAATTGAATAAAACCCTAATTGATGATCAATTGAGGGTCAAATAAGTTTAAGGTTGACCTATTAAACTCAATTGAAGTATGAGTATAGGTCCAATTGATGATTGGTTCCATGAATTCAATGATTGAAGGAATCAACATTGAAAACCCCAATTCAATTGGATACCTCATGTCATTGAAGGTCCAATTGATCAAACCTTTTTGGAAACCTAATGTAATTAGGTGAGAGATACCCTTAATGGTACTAATAAATAATGCATAACAAATGCATGGATCCAATACATGATTAGTAAACCCTAGTTGAGGGTGTATCCTTGTGAAACCCTAGTTGAGGGTGTATCCTTATGAACCCTGGTTGAGGGTGTATCCTTGTGAAACCCTAGTTGAGGGTGTATCCTTGTGAACCCTGGTTGAGGGTGTAACCTTGTGAAACCCTACTGGAGGGTGTATCATTGTGAACCCTGGTTGAGGGTGTATCCTTGTGAAACCCTAGTTGAGGGTGTATCATTGCGATTGTTTATAGGCAACTTTATAATAAAGTTATGCCTTAAACTAAGATAAGTCCATATCATGTGAGATAGCTGGACAATTCTAATGTGTGGCCTATGCATTATATGCTAAGGGTGAGTATTCTGTGATGGAATGTATTAAGAGGGGAAATACCTTAATACAAGATAAAGTTGGTTAACTCAAGAGGGTCTGAATTAATGAGAAATGGGGAACCCTAACCCTAATTTGGGGAAAAGGGAATGATAAGCCCTGTTTGATAGTGAACCCTAATTCCTGGTTAAGGAATGATGGTGTTACTATTGTATCACATGATGTGATGAATATCTTGTATGACTGTTATCATGCCTAATAACCATGCAGGTATGATGAGATGATGAATATAGCCAAGTTTGGGCTGTGACATTTATATAATAAATGTTGATTGGCTTTTTGTGCGTTGATGTTGTTGTTGCTTAATAAAAGTAACAATGTGTACGGATTTTATAAACCATGTGAATAAGTTGTTGCCTAGTGAGAGGTGACAAGATGTGAATGACCTTGTGATCCATGTGAATAAGTTGTTGCCTAGTGAGAGGTGACAAGATGTGAATGGCCTTGTGAGCCATGTGAATAAGTTGTTGCCTAGTAAGAGGTGACAAGATGTGAATGGCCTTATGAACCATGTGAATAAGTTGTTTCCTAGTGAGAGGTGACAAGATGTGAATGTCCTTATGAACCATGTGAATAAGTTGTTGCCTAGTGAGAGGTGACAAGATGTGAATGGCCTTGTGAGCCATGTGAATAAGTTGTTGCCTAGTGAGAGGTGACAAGATATGAATGGCCTTATGAGCCATGTGTGATGCTTGGGTAACAAGTATCATGTTTCTTTGTAGCATTTGTGTTAATAAGTTATGCTAGAGAACTTGGCTGATGTTACATTTCTATTATATATCTATAGTTCATTGATGATTATTCATATCTGTTGTATTCATTACAAGTAGATGGATGAACTATGAGTCTACCATGGGTAGATGCAATGCTCTTATTGAAAATGGAGATTTTCTTATTCTGTTCTATGAAGAATAATTCTGCCTAATAATGTAAAAGTAACCCCTGCTCAGTTTAATTTTATAATCTGTTATAACAATGTTTCTGGCGGAGAGTTATATCTCTCGCTGGGGAAATTTACAATTGTCTCACCCCCGTGGGAAACATTTTTAGGTATGCATGAAAGCCAGAGCAGAAACCCTAGAATAGGGAAAGAGCAGCAGCAATAGCAACAGCAGGGACAACAATAAGATCTCAGGTGGAGATATTGTCTGTCTAGTCATATAGATAGTAGTCCTATGTGTCGTCTCTGTACTCTCAGGTCCTCAGAGGTTTTAGTCAGTGTTTTTGATATATCAGTCTGAGGTTTTGGCTTGATGCCTCGAGATTTGTATGCTGCCTTCATATATGTTTATAAGACAGCTGATGTTGTAGTCTCTGGAAAGAGATGGTACATGATATGTACGTTTGAAACAGAATGTATATGATATATAATGGCATTTGTTGGAAAAGATTTCCTATGTGTGGATCTCTTTGCAAAAAGTTTTAATTTTTAGTGATTTTTGCTAATCCACTGCTTGATGAATGCTTCCGCATTAGTTAATCATGTTTTCACGAGACGGTCGTGACAATTTAGTGGTATCAGAGCTCTAGGTTCGCTGAGTCTACAGAGACATAGGACTAAGGTAGTAGAGTCTGTTCTGGTGTCATCCAATGTATCTGAAAGTGCCTTCTGCTCGTATAAGAGAAGAAGAACTTAAAGATTAGAGGGTCACATGAGGAGGTTGCTGCAGGAAGAAGTAATGTTGCACTAGGAAAAGGTGCATGGGAGCAGGCAAGAGAGAGATATAGAAATGATGCCTGAAGAAAATCTAGAGATGAAAAATCCTATGTGTATAATGGTATGAAAAGTGAGGAATATGATAGTAAATAAAGTGCATACTACCTAATCTCAATACTTATATACCCTGGCCAGGTATATGATTATTGAATATAAGGCAAGTATGGAACTCTTAGATTGTTATCTTTCTGATTACTCTGATCAAGTAGTCATTTTGAAACAATCTAGAGAAGTATAATGAAATTAAATAGGAAGAGCTAAGTGAAATATTCTCAACATACTCAGTGAACTTCCTCAGTGAATATTTTCAAAAACATACTTAGTGAACATACTCAGTGAACTTCCTCAGTGAATATTTTCAAAAACATACTTAGTGAACATACTCAGTGAATTTCCTCAGTGAATATTTTCAAAAACATACTTAATGGACATACTTAGTGAACTTCCTCAGTGAATATTTTCAAAAACATACTTAGTGAACATTCTCAGTGAACTTCCTCAGTGAATATTTTCAAAAACATACTTAGTGAACATACTCAGTGAACTTCCTCAGTGAATATTTTCAAAAACATACTTAGTGAACATACTCAGTGAACTTCCTCAGTGAATATTTTCAAAAACATACTTAGTGAACATACTCAGTGAACTTCCTCAGTGAATATTTTCAAAAACATACTTATTGAACATACTCAGTGAACTTCCTTAGTGAATATTTTCTAAAACATACTTAGTGAACATACTCAATGAACTTCCTCAGTGAATATTTTCAAAAACATACTTAGTGAACATACTCAGTGAACTTCCTCAGTGAATACTTTCAAACAACATACTTAGTGAATATACTCAGTGAACCTACTCAGTGAATTTTCTTGGTGAATATTTTTCCCAAAACAAATAAAGGATTTCTGAATGAATTATCTGTTAGATATGTATGTTTCTCTTTTGGTAGATATTCTTGAGTGATGATAGAAGTATGTTATTTTATGCTTCTTCCTTTCAATGACATGGACATCATATGTTAGGGGTTTATGCTTTGCATAAACATAAACAGTGATAAGGTTGAATTAATGAAAGAAACTTTGTATGAATTATAGATCCATGGTATCTCCATAATATTAAGAAATATGTGGAGACTTGAGGGCATGATTAATGAACAATCTGTTCCTCCCTTTCCTGGGATTTCGAGGACGAAATCCTTGTTAGGGGTTTATAATTTGTAACATCCCTGACCTGGGTTATGAATTAACCCTAGATGTTTTGTCTAATAAGGTTGAGTATATTCTTAATCTTATCTTGGGAAAAGTAATTAGGCCTCATAAGAAACTTATGTTTCAATTTTGGTCATGTTTGAACAATGTTGAAGCAATGATTGCTTATTTTAGACTAAAGTGCAAATTACCCAAGTTGAGGGGTCAACTTGCAAATGTTGCATGATAAGATGTTCCTCTGATGTTGAGACACCATAATAATGATTATGATATAGTGGTATGGTTTTCACAAACTTGGGCACCAAGATTAAGCTTGTAAAGCAATGTTGTGCATTAAAACCTAGTTTTGGTGAAAATTGCAATATACCCAAAATCTAGGGTTCAATATGCAAACTACCACTTCAATAAGGTCCTTAATGTTTCTTGGCATCGTGTAGAGCAAAGAAAATGAGAGGGGTATCTCATTTGAATTAAGTTGGAGGAGAGAGAATCTTGATATTAAAATAATCAAGATTTAATCATAAGTGAAACCCTAATTCAATTTAGGGCAAAAAAATGAATGTATTAATTAAAGGGCCTTCAACCAAAATGTTGTTGTTTGATTTTGAATAAGGATGGACGTTATTTTTCCAAGATAAGGAACGAAAATATCCTAAGTAGGTGAAATTCCACTCACCTTATTATAAAGAAAAGTAATATCCACTCAAATTATGGATATTAATATAATATGATTAAGTTGCTTAATTTGTTTTTCTTTAAATTGAGGATAATGAAGGAGAATTAAAGGCAAAGGAAGGTGACTCGTATCTATGGAGTTGAGGGGGAAGAGGCGGCCAAGTTTTTGGAATTAAATGCATTTTAATAATGCATTTTCTCTATCATCAATTTCTTTATAAAAGTGCCTTTTCCAAATCAATTGAAAGGCTTTTTCGGCCCTTTCTTCTTCCTTTGCTTTGGGTGAGCTCAAGGGGACTTAGGAGCAACAGGAGGACGAGCCCCAACCTGTTGGTAAGCCCTTGACCTTCGTTCTCCTTGATTTCATGGTGGAAATCGAAAATAAATTATGGATTCCTTCTTATTTCGATCTCCTCTTCAACCCTAGCCAACTTTTACAATCAAAAGCTTGAGGACGAGCCTAGGGGGAGTTGCAAGAGCTTAATCCACCATTAATGGCGTGAGCTTGGAGCTTTGGAGCTCAATTGGAGGCGGGTTTTATAACTTAAACCCTTAAACATCGCTATTGCATCAATTCTCTATGCTTTGTTGATTGATTTCTTCAATTTGATGCACTCTTGTTTCTTGCTGCAATTTCATCAAGAACGGTTGCTGTTCTTGGTTGTTCGAAGGAAGGAGATGATGAAATCATCCTAGATGCTTATCCAAAGAAAAGTACCAAGCCAAACGGTTTTGATAGCTACTCCAAATCGTTTTAATTTGATTGGCTATGCGGTTTCAGCAAACCGTTTGCGATGGTTGACCAAGCGTTGACCGTTTGGTAATTTTTGTTCCTATTTATGTAGGATAATGACCCAAAAAATTTGAGGGGTTAACTCCAAAGGAATCGTAGGTTGAAGGCCAATCAATTAGGCAAATCGAATTGACTTAAATGCTGATTTTCAACCTGATTAACTTGACCTGTTTGGGAAAACGGTTTCAAAACCGTTTGATATGGTTGACCAAGCGTTGACCGTTTGGTATTACTTTTCATAATTATGTTGGTTGATGACCCTACAAATTTTAGGGATTAACTCCCAAGGAATCGTGAGTTGCAGGCTAATCAATTAGGGAAACCTAATTGGATTAAGTGCTGATTATCAATATGTTTTAATTGAACTTTTTGGGAAAACGGTCTCAAGACCGTTTGAGTGCATTGACCAAGCGTTGACCGTTTGGGATTACTGTTCCTAATGATGTGGTCTAATGAATCACCAAATTTTAGGGATTAACTCCCAAGGAATCGTGAGTTGAAGGCTATTCAATTAGGCAAACCCTAATTGGAATTAGTGCTGAAATTCCAATGAGTTATTTTGAGATTTTGGGTTGATTAGCCCAAACGGTCTCAAGACCGTTTGGGGGTCACCCCAAGACCGTTTGGAGGTCTGGGGTCAAGTATAGTTGATCAATTGAAGGTCCAAAGGTACCAATCATATTGCAATCAAGTGTTGAATTGTTGATCAACTCGATAGACCAATCCTTGATGATTTTTCACTAGAATCCAAAGGATGGATGGGCCAAACGGTCTCAAGACCGTTTGGAGCTCATCCAAACGGTCTCAAGACCGTTTGGTGGTCACCCAAGACCGTTTGGAGGTCTAGGGTTGAGTATGGTTAGGTGTTTAAAGGTCTAAAGGTACCAACTTGATATACAATGCAATGCTGATTTGGCGATTAATCCAATGATCCAAACCTTAATTGGATGGCTTGGATTTGAGTGATATGATGGGAAAACGGTCTCAAGACCGTTTGGAAGTCATCCAAACGATCTCAAGACCGTTTGGGGTCAGGTCATACCCAATTTGGATAATGGTTCAATAGTTTCAAAGTAACCAATCTTGCATTGATGAGTGTTGTTGGATCTTCGATTCCAAACCCTAATTCAATTGAATCAAACCCTAATTGATGATCAATTGAGGGTCAAATAAGTTTGAGGTTGACCAATTAAACTCAATTGAAGTATGAGTATAGGTCCAATTGATGATTGGTTCCATGAATTCAATGATTGAAGGAATCAACATTGAAAACCCCAATTCAATTGGATACCTCATGTCATTGAAGGTCCAATTGATCAAACCTTTTTGGAAACCTAATGTAATTAGGTGAGAGATACCCTTAATGGTACTAATCAATAATGCATAACAAATGCATGGATCCAATACATGATTAGTAAACCCTAGTTGAGGGTGTATCCTTGTGAAACCCTAGTTGAGGGTGTATCCTTATGAACCCTGATTGAGGGTGTATCCTTGTGAAACCCTAGTTGAGGGTGTATCCTTGTGAACCATAGTGGAGGGTGTAACCTTGTGAAACCCTACTGGAGGGTGTATCATTGTGAACCCTGGTTGAGGGTGTATCCTTGTGAAACCCTAGTTGAGGGTGTATCATTGCGATTGTTTATAGGCAACTTTATAATAAAGTTATGCCTTAAACTAAGATAAGTCCATATCATGTGAGATAGCTGGACAATTCTAATGTGTGGCCTATGCATTATATGCTAAGGGTGAGTATTCTGTGATGGAATGTATTGAGAGGGGAAATACCTTAATACAAGATAAAGTTGGTTAACTCAAGAGGGTCTGAATTAATGAGAAATGGGGAACCCTAACCCTAATTTCGGGAAAAGGGAATGATAAGCCCTGTTTGATAGTGAGCCCTAATTCCTGGTTAAGGAATGATGGTGTTACTATTGTATCACATGATGTGATGAATATCTTGTATGACTGTTATCATGCCTAATAACCATGCAGGTATGATGAGATGATGAATATAGCCAAGTTTGGGCTGTGACATTTATATAATAAATGTTGATTGGCTTTTTGTGCGTTGATGTTGTTGTTGCTTAATAAAAGTAACAATGTGTACGGATTTTATAAACCATGTGAATAAGTTGTTGCCTAGTGAGAGGTGACAAAATGTGAATGGCCTTGTGAGCCATGTGAATAAGTTGTTGCCTAGTGAGAGGTGACAAGATGTGAATGGCCTTGTGAGCCATGTGAATAAGTTGTTGCCTAGTGAGAGGTGACAAGATGTGAATGGCCTTATGAACCATGTGAATAAGTTGTTGCATAGTGAGAGGTGACAAGATGTGAATGGCCTTATGAACCATGTGAATAAGTTGTTGCCTAGTGAGAGGTGACAAGATGTGAATGGCCTTGTGAGCCATGTGAATAAGTTGTTACCTAGTGAGAGGTGACAAGATATGAATGGCCTTGTGAGCCATGTGTGATGCTTGGGTAACAAGTATCATGTTTCTTTGTAGCATTTGTGTTAATAAGTTATGCTAGAGAACTTGGCTGATGTTACATTTCTATTATATATCTATAGTTCATTGATGATTATTCATATCTGTTGTATTCATTACAAGTAGATGGATGAACTATGAGTCTACCATGGGTAGATGCAATGCTCTTATTGAAAATGGAGATTTTCTTATTCTGTTCTATGAAGAATAATTCTGCCTAATAATGTAAAAGTTGAAAAACTACTAGAGGGGGGGTGAATAGAGTTTTATAGAGATTTTAAAGATAATTAACTCAAGCAACCACAAAGACAATATTGGACAAGGAGACACAAGGGTTTAGAGTGGTTCCTAGCCTTAGCAAATACTAAGGTAGTCAGTCCACTACCCGGTTGCTTACCCAACCGGGATTTGAAAAGAAATCTATTTTATTACCTCGCAAGGACTTTACATAAAATACAATTTCTTTTCCCAAACCCTTCAAGCAGCCTTCACCTAGAAGTAATCGCCCAACCTTGAAGCAGCCTTCCCTTGAAGTAGATGCACCAACACCCGTTGCACCAGCCTTCTGAAGTAGCTTCCCGTGTGATAGCCTTCTTGAAGTAGCTTGAAGTCCCCTTCTCCACCTGAGAAGTCAACCCTCTCCAATCCACAGCCTCCAACCCTAGGAGTAGCAAGGAGAGTACAAAAGATAACAAGGAACAAAAAGGAAAACAGAAATTACAACTTATCCTTTTAAGCACAAGGCTTGATTTGCCTATATCAAGCATATAAATCTCCTAACCAATGTGTATGACAATGTGATTGTAGTGGATAGGAGATACTAGCCTATAGGGCACGAAATGGGAGCAATAGGAATGAATGGCAAGTGTAGGAATTGCTCTATTGCTCTAAAACAGATTGCAAGTGTGTATTCAAGCTCAAGTATAGCACAAGTATAGCTTAGATGTACTTTGGTGTCCTAAGGCATGTCCTATTTATAGGAATGACCTATGTATGCTTAAGGACGTTCTAGACAACTTCTAGGGGGTTCCTAGTGCTTAACTAGCCGTTAGGAATAAGTTAGGCGCATTAGCAACGGCTAGTTAATTAATTCTGCAGTTGCTGTCAGAGACCATCTCGGTCGAGGACTTGTCGACCGAGATGCCCAGTCGGTCGAGGATTTGTCGACCGAAAGGCTCTCTGGATTAACGTTTATTTGCAACTGTCAACTGCTGTGTCTAACGGCTACTTTTGGTCAATCTCAGTCGAGAAGTTTGTCGACCGAGAGTGTCTCGGTCGAGGAGTGTGGTCGACCGAGATTGACTCTGTTTTCAATCTTTCAATTAAGATACTAAGTGTGTGCATGAGTGTGCATTATGTGATCCTATTAGAAGGAGATGACCTAACTAAGTGTGGTGTTTAGCTAGGGAGATCTAACGCTTGATTTACATGAAGTCTAAGTACTTGTACATTATATATTTATACAAGTTTACAAATGATTACATTGCATGACATTTACAAACATTCAAGCGTATAGATTCCCTAGAACTTTGTCATCACCTTGTTCCTGCACACTTAAGTAGCTCGTTAGATTAATAAGAATGAAATGTTTGTCATCATCGAAACAAAAGGGATTTATCATAATATCCAATTTATCCAACAATCTCCCCCTTTTTGAAGATGACAAACATTTCCTAAAATATGAAATAAGGAAATATAAAGCATGTGAGTTTCATACCTGAAGATTACCTTTTGTAGCCATTCTTGTTTTACAAGTGTGAGTGCTGGCCATCAAGATGAAACTCATTTATATTTATATTTTTGATTTTATATTCTTTCTCCCCCTTTGTCATTTCAAAAAGATATCCAATTTGAATATTTTATTTTCTTTTCCCCCTTAATTTTATATTTTGCTCCCCCTTAAATAGATATCCTATTAGGAACCTAGATTTTATATTATTGATGTCCAATTTAGCCACAATTTATTTCTCAATCATTTGCAAAGGATGTTAAGCCTTGAAATGATATGAGATCATGTTAGGTTTATGGCATGTATATATTGATTTCTCACCTATTTTACAAGGGATGTTAAGCCCCAGAATGAAATGAGAGTCCTTTAAGCTTAGAGTATATGAAGATGTCTCTAACCAAATACAAAGGATGTTAAGCCCTGATTTGTCTAGAGAATTCCTTTAAGAACAAGATATATCATTTTTATGGAGATTCATATATTTCTTCATGGATTTGAGAATGCTAAGGTTATGACTAGCTTTAATGAGCTCTTGATCAAATTTGTTTTTAGGAGCTCCCCCTTAATCTTATAAGTTAAAGCAATTTAAAACTATTAAGGTCACAAATAAGTTGTGATTTTGACTTTTATCAAAAAATATACTAAGATTAAGTTTACTAGAATGATGTCCAAATAAGCATATTTGTCAAAGCTTATTTTAGGTCGCCCTTGACTACGACCGTAGCGCCCCTTGGCTAAATTTTGTTTTAACCAAGAGGCGAAATTTACAGATTTCCAATTAAGTATTTTACATCAATTTGTGATGCATGTTTCAATGAAAGCACAATGAATATTTCAAATCTTTTAAAGATATCAATTGAAAAACATTGTATTCTTTGCAAGCATTTCGAAGAGATATATCACCAATAAATTCTTTTGCTTGCCTATGTAATGATAGAATGATAGAACAGAAATTTTTCTTTAAACTAAGAATAATTTTGGTTTTTGATCAAATTCATTTCTCATAATCTTTCAAGGATGATTTCCATAATTGATACTTTATTATACAGTCATTAATCATGAATAGACAACAATTTTGAACAATTTCAAAAGAATTCAGCAATTTTACAGCATTCTGAAAAACAGTGACATGCTCGGTCGACAATTGCTCGACCGACACTTACTCGGTCGACAACTGCTCGACCGACCAAGTTTCTGGAAAATATTCAGAAATCTTAATCAACTTCAAATAAAAGAGGTTATGCAAATTATAGCTCGATGATGTTGAGATAAGACATTATGATATCAGAAGTCAGTTTAGGTCAAATCTCAACTAATTAATTTGAAGCTTCTAAGTTTTAGGAATCCAAGCTAACTCATCTTTCTTTTTCTTAAAAGGGCATGAAAATGAATAATGTCCAAGACACATGCAATAATGGCAACTAATAGCATCAACTTCATTTCTATTTCTAGGAATTGTGTTCCTAGGTACAAATATAGTCTTGGATGCTCTTTTGGTTTTATTTCTTCTTGGATCGTATCCTAATCCTTTCCTTCCATTGTAACTAGAGGAAATTTTCAGAATATTGTCAAGTAGGTTATTTCCTCCTAACTCATTTACATTTCTTTGCAACCTAGCAATATCTTTCTTTGCTTGATCTAAATTGGATAATAGGGCATTTCTTTCTTTAACAACCTTATCATAATCTAAATGTGAACATAGAATAGGTTGTTTCTGGAGATCATTCACCTGAGTTTGCAAATTTGATTTTTCTAAGGAAAGAAGATTGCAATTTGCTTCTACCGATTTAATCTTAAGAGCATAATCTTCATTTTCCTTTTTAAGATTTTCATTTTCAGATACAAGAGCAAGAATTCTAGCATTTAAATATTTATTTGCCTTTTTAAGTTTCTTCTTGCACTCAATATATTTCTCATAAGTATTTTGAAGACTAGCAATTATATCTTCTTTTGGTAGATCATAAAGACTTACCTCTTCTTCATCTTCATTTGTTGTAGCAATGAAACACTCTACGTCTTCTTTTCCACTATCGCTATCGTCACTTGAATCATCCCATGCAGCTCTATACGCTCTTTCTTTCTTTTTGTAGGATGATTTCTTCCCTTTCTTGAGTTTTGGACATTCTCCTTTCATATGTCCTTTCTTGCCACATTCAAAGCACCTGGAAGAAGAAGCACTGGAAGTTTTGTTAGTTTTAAAACTTTTATATTGCTTACCATTCACAATGAGAGTTTCTTCTTCACTATCATCTTCACTTGTGTCTTTGGTTGATGCTTTGAATGCAATATCCTTCTTTTTCCCATGTTGGCGTTCATGTTCTCTCCTTTCTTCCTCTTCTAAATCTGCCTCATGAGCTTCTAAGTTTCCGATGAGCTGCTCCATTTTGAGGCGAGTGAGGTCGTTTGCTTCTGCAATAGCTGTCACCTTTGGTTTGTACTTTGGAGGAAGAGATCGAAGTATTTTTGATACCTGATCTTCCTCAAGAACAGGTTTCCCTAAAGCACTCAAACCATTAACAATAGTAGAAAATTTTGAATACATTTCACTAATAGTTTCGTTTGGATCCATGCGAAAATGTTCAAACTTGGTTTTAAGCAAACTAACTTTAGAATTCTTAACTTGAACAGTACCCTCATATGTTATAGATAATCTATGCCAAATGTCATATGCGGTATCACAGTTTGATACTCTATTAAATTCACCTACTGAAATGGAACAATATAAAATGCTTACTGCCTTTGCATTCATTTGAGCCATCTTTACCGTATTAGCATCCCATACTGCGAAATCGTCTTGTGGGAGTGTGTATGGTGTAGATACCATTCTCCAAAGATCCCAGTTGATTCCTTGGAAGTAGAATTGCATTCTCCTCTTCCAATATTGGTAGTTTGTTCCATCGAACGCCGGTGGCCTAGCAACGAGTGTTCCTTCAATGTTGAGGTTTTTGAGCACTCCATCCCCCATTTCTTCAAGACCGTGTTAAGGTTCCTTGAAGCCCTGCTCTGATACCAATTGAAAAACTACTAGAGGGGGGTGAATAGAGTTTTATAGAGATTTTAAAGATAATTAACTCAAGCAACCACAAAGACAATATTGGACAAGGAGACACAAGGGTTTAGAGTGGTTCCTAGCCTTAGCAAATACTAAGGTAGTCAGTCCACTACCCGGTTGCTTACCCAACCGGGATTTGAAAAGAAATCTATTTTATTACCTCGCAAGGACTTTACATAAAATACAATTTCTTTTCCCAAACCCTTCAAGCAGCCTTCACCTAGAAGTAATCGCCCAACCTTGAAGCAGCCTTCCCTTGAAGTAGATGCACCAACACCCGTTGCACCAGCCTTCTGAAGTAGCTTCCCGTGCGATAGCCTTCTTGAAGTAGCTTGAAGTCCCCTTCTCCACCTGAGAAGTCAACC
Source organism: Alisma plantago-aquatica (assembly GCA_963693085.1). NCBI lineage: Eukaryota > Viridiplantae > Streptophyta > Magnoliopsida > Alismatales > Alismataceae > Alisma > Alisma plantago-aquatica. The sequence continues at coordinate 996,166,266 of OY856413.1, read as the reverse complement.
CTCTCCAATCCACAGCCTCCAACCCTAGGAGTAGCAAGGAGAGTACAAAAGATAACAAGGAACAAAAAGGAAAACAGAAATTACAACTTATCCTTTTAAGCACAAGGCTTGATTTGCCTATATCAAGCATATAAATCTCCTAACCAATGTGTATGACAATGTGATTGTAGTGGATAGGAGATACTAGCCTATAGGGCACGAAATGGGAGCAATAGGAATGAATGGCAAGTGTAGGAATTGCTCTATTGCTCTAAAACAGATTGCAAGTGTGTATTCAAGCTCAAGTATAGCACAAGTATAGCTTAGATGTACTTTGGTGTCCTAAGGCATGTCCTATTTATAGGAATGACCTATGTATGCTTAAGGACGTTCTAGACAACTTCTAGGGGGTTCCTAGTGCTTAACTAGCCGTTAGGAATAAGTTAGGCGCATTAGCAACGGCTAGTTAATTAATTCTGCAGTTGCTGTCAGAGACCATCTCGGTCGAGGACTTGTCGACCGAGATGCCCAGTCGGTCGAGGATTTTTCGACCGACAGGCTCTCTGGATTAACGTTTATTTGCAACTGTCAACTGCTGTGTCTAACGGCTACTTTTAGTCAATCTCGGTCGAGAAGTTTGTCGACCGAGAGTGTCTCGGTCGAGGAGTGTGGTCGACCGAGATTGACTCTGTTTTCAATCTTTCAATTAAGATACTAAGTGTGTGCATGAGTGTGCATTATGTGATCCTATTAGAAGGAGATGACCTAACTAAGTGTGGTGTTTAGCTAGGGAGATCTAACGCTTGATTTACATGAAGTCTAAGTACTTGTACATTATATATTTGTACAAGTTTACAAATGATTACATTGCATGACATTTACAAACATTCAAGCGTATAGATTCCCTAGAACTTTGTCATCACCTTGTTCCTGCACACTTAAGTAGCTCGTTAGATTAATAAGAATGAAATGTTTGTCATCATCGAAACAAAAGGGATTTATCATAATATCCAATTTATCCAACAAAAGTAACCCCTGCTCAGTTTAATTTCATAATCTGCTATAAAAATGTTTCTGGCGGAGAGTTATATCTCTCACTGGGGCAATTTACAATTGTCTCACCCCCGTGGGAAACATTTTTAGGTATGCATGAAAGGCAGAGCAGAAACCCTAGAACAAGGAAAGAGCAGCAGCAATAGCAACAACAGGGACAACAATAAGATCTCAGGTGGAGATATTGTCTGTCTAGTCATATAGATAGTAGTCCTATGTGTCGTCTCTGTACTCTCAGGTCCTCGGAGTTTTTAGTCAGTGTTTTTGATATATCAGTCTGAGGTTTTGGCTTGATGCCTCGAGATTTGTATGCTGCATGCATATATGTTTATAAGGCAGCTGATGATGTAGTCTCTGGAAAGAGATGGTACATGATATGTACGTTTGAAACAGAATGTATATGATATACAATGGCATTTGTTGGAAAAGATTTCCTATGTGTAGATCTCTTTGCAAAAAGTTTTAATTTTTAGTGATTTTCGCTAATCCGCTGCTTGATGAACGCTTCCGCATTAGTTAATCATGTTTTCGCGAGACGGTCGTGACAATTTAGTGGTATCAGAGCTCTAGGTTCGCTGAGTCTACAGAGACATAGGACTAAGGTAGTAGAGTCTGTTCTGGTGTCATCCAGTGTATCTGAAAGTGCCTTCTGCTCATATAAGAGACGAAGAACTTAAAGATGACAGGGTCACATGAGGAGGTTGCTGCAGGAAGAAGTAATGTTGCACTAGGAAAAGGTGCATGGGAGCAGGCAAGAGAGAAATATAGAAATGATGCCTGAAGAAAATCTAGAGATGGCAAATCCTGTGTGTATAATGGTATGAAAAGTGAGGAATATGATAGTAAATAAAGTGCATACTACCTAATCTCAATACTTATATACCCTGGCCAGGTATATGATTATTGAAGATAAGGCAAGTATGGAACTCTTAGATTGTTATCTTTCTGATTACTCTGATCAAGTAGTCATTTTGAAACAATCTAGAGAAGTATAATGAAATTAAATAGGAAGAGCTAAGTGAAATATTCTCAACATACTCAGTGAACTTCCTTAGTGAATATTTTCAAAAATATACTTAGTGAACATACTCAGTGAACTTCCTCAGTGAATATTTTCAAAAACATACTTAGTGAACATACTCAGTGAACTTTCTCAGTGAATATTTTCAAAAACATACTTAGTGAACATACTCAGTGAACTTCCTCAGTGAATATTTTCAAAAACATACTTAGTGGACATACTCAGTGAACTTCCTCAGTGAATATTTTCAAAAACATACTTAGTGAACATACTCAGTGAACTTCCTCAGTGAATATTTTCAAAAACATACTTAGTGAACATACTCAGTGAACTTCCTCAGTGAATATTTTCAAAAACATACTTAGTGAACATACTCAGTGAACTTCCTCAGTGAATATTTTCAAAAACATGCTTAGTGAACATACTCAGTGAACTTCCTCAGTGAATATTTTCAAAAACATACTTAGTGAACATACTCAGTGAACTTCCTTAGTGAATATTTTCAAAAACATACTTAGTGAACATACTCAGTGAACTTCCTCAGTGAATACTTTTCAAACAACATACTTAGTGAACATACTTAGTGAACTTCCTCAGTGAATACTTTCAAACAACATACTTAGTGAATATGCTCAGTGAACCTACTCAGTGAATTTGCTTGGTGAATATTTTTCACAAAACAAATAAAGGATTGCTGAATGAATTATCTGTTAGATATGTATGTTTCTCTTTTGGTAGATATTCTTGAGTGATGATAGAAGTATGTTCTTTTATGCTTCTTCCTTTCAATGACATGGACATCATATGTTAGGGGTTTATGCTTTGCATAAACATAAACAGTGATAAGGTTTAATTAATGAAAGAAACTTTGTATGAATTACAGATCCATGGTATCTCCATAATATTAAGAAATATGTGGAGACTTGAGGGCATGATTAATGAACAATATGTTCCTCCCTTTCCTGGGATTTTGAGGACGAAATCCTTGTTAGGGGTTTATAATTTGTAACATCCCTGCCTGGGTTATTAATTAACCCTAGATGTTTTGTCTAATAAGGTTGAGTAGATTCTTAATCTTATCTTGGGAAAAGTAATTAGGCCTCATAAGAAACTTATGTTTCAATTTTGGTCCTGTTTGAACAATGTTGAAGCAATGATTGCTTATTTTGGACTAAAGTGCAAATTACCCAAGTTGAGGGGTCAACTTGAAAATGTTGCATGATAAGATGTTCCTCTGATGTTGAGACACCATAATAATGATTATGATATAGTGGTATGGTTTTCACAAACTTGGGCACCAAGATTAAGCTTGTAAAGCAATGTTGTGCATTAAAACCTAGTTTTGGTGAAAATTGCAATTTACCCAAAATCTAGGGTTCAATATGCAAATTACCACTTCAATAAGGTCCTTAATGTTTCTTGGCATCATGTAGAGAAAATAAAATGAGAGGGGTATCTCATTTGAATTAAGTTGGAGGAGAGAGAATCCTGATATTAAAATAATCAAGATTTAATCATAAGTGAAACCCTAATTCAATTTAGGGCAAAAAAATGAATGTATTAATTAAAGGGCCTTCAACCAAAATGTTATTGGTTGATTTTGAATAAGGATGGACGTTATTTTTCCAAGATAAGGAACGAAAATATCCTAAGTAGGTGAAATTCCACTAACCTTATTATAAAGAAAAGTAATATCCACTCAAATTATGGATATTAATATAATATGATTAAGGTGCTTAATTTGTTTTTCTTTAAATTGAGGATAATGAAGGAGAATTAAAGGCAAAGGAAGGTGCCTCGTATATATGGAGTTGAGGGGGAAGAGGCGGCCAAGTTTTTGGAATTAAATGCATTTTAATAATGCATTTTTTCTCTCATCAATTTCCTTATAAAAGTGCCTTTTCCAAATCAATTGAAAGGCTTTTTCGGCCCTTTCTTCTTCCTTTGCTTTGGGTGAGCTCAAGGGGACTTAGGAGAAACAGGAGGACGAGCCCCAACCTGTTGGTAAGCCCTTGACCTTCGTTCTTCTTGATTTCATGGTGGAAATCAAAAATAAATTATGGATTCCTTCTTATTTCGATCTCCTCTTCAACCCTAGCCAACTTTTACAATCAAAAGCTTGAGGACGAGCCTAGGGGGAGTTTCAAGAGCTTCATCCACCATTAATGGCGTGAGATTCGAGCTTTGGAGCTCAATTGGAGGAGGGTTTTATAACTTAAACCCTTAAACATTGCTATTGCATCAATTCTCTATGCTTTGTTGATTGATTTCTTCAATTTGATGCACTCTTGTTTCTTGCTGCAATTTCCATCACGAACGGTTTCTGTTCTTGGTTGTTCGAAGGAAGGGGATGATGACATCATCCTAGATGCTTATCCAAAGAGAAGTACCAAGCCAAACGGTTTTGATAGCTACTCCAAATCGTTTTAATTTGATTGGCTATGCGGTTTCAGCAAACCGTTTAAGGGCAAACGGTTTGAAACTGTTTGGGAGAAAACGGTTTCAAAACCGTTTGAGATGGTTGACCAAGCGTTGAACGTTTGGTAATTTTTGTTCCTAATTATGTAGGCTAATGAACCACAAAATTTTAATGGTTAACTCCAAAGGAATCGTAGGTTGAAGGCCAATCAATTAGGCAAATCGAATTGAATTAAATGCTGATTTTCAACCTGATTAACTTGACCTGTTTGGGAAAACGGTTTCCAAACCGTTTGATATGGTTGACCAAGCGTTGAAAGTTTAGTATTACTGTTCATAATTATGTTGGTTGATGACCCTCCAAATTTGAGGGATTAACTCCCAAGGAATCGTGAGTTGAAGGCTAATCAATTAGGGAAACCTAATTGGATTAAGTGCTGATTATCAATCTGTTTTAATTGAACTTTTTGGGCAAACGGTCTCAAGACCGTTTGAGTGTGTTGACCAAGCGTTGACCGTTTGGGATTACTATTCCTAATGATGTGGTATAATGACTCACCAAATTTGAGGGATTAACTCCCAAGGAATCGTGAGTTGAAGGCTATTCAATTAGGTAAACCCTAATTGGAATTAGTGCTGAAATTCCAATGAGTTGTTTTGAGATTTTGGGTTGATTAGCCCAAACGGTCTCAAGACCGTTTGGGGGTCACCCCAAGACCGTTTGGAGGTCTGGGGTCAAGTATAGTTGATCAATTGAAGGTCCAAAGGTACCAATCATATTGCAATCAAGTGCTGAATTGTTGATCAACTCGATAGACCAATCCTTGATGATTTTTCACTAGAATCCAAAGGATGGATGGGCCAAACGGTCTCAAGACCGTTTGGAGCTCATCCAAACGGTCTCAAGACCGTTTGGTGGTCACCCAAAACCGTTTGGAGGTCTAGGGTTGAGTATGGTTAGGTGTTTAAAGGTCTAAAGGTACCAAGTTGATATACAATGCAATGCTGATTTGGCGATCAATCCAATGATCCAAACCTTAATTGGATGGCTTGGATTTGAGTGATATGATGGGAAAACGGTCTCAAGACCATTTGGAAGTCATCCAAACGACCTCAAGACCATTTGGGGTCAGGTCATACCCAATTTGGATAATGGTTCAATAGTTTCAAAGTAACCAATCTTGCATTGATGAGTGTTGTTGGATCTTCGATTCCAACCCCTAATTCAATTGAATCAAACCCTAATTGATGATCAATTGAGGGTCAATTGAGGGTCAAATCAGTTTAAGGTTGACCTATTAAACTCAATTGAAGTATGAGTATAGGTCCAATTGATGATTGGTTCCATGAATTCAATGATTGAAGGAATCAACATTGAAAACCCCAATTCAATTGGATACCTCATGTCATTGAAGGTCCAATTGATCAAACCTTTTTGGAAACCTAATGTAATTAGGTGAGAGATACCCTTAATGGTACTAATCAATAATGCATAACAAATGCATGGATCCAATACATGATTAGTAAACCCCAGTTGAGGGTGTATCCTTGTGAAACCCTAGTTGAGGGTGTATCCTTATGAACCCTGGTTGAGGGTGTATCCTTGTGAAACCCTAGTTGAGGGTGTATCCTTGTGAACCCTGGTTGAGGGTGTAACCTTGTGAAACCCTACTGGAGGGTGTATCATTGTGAACCCTGGTTGAGGGTGTATCCTTGTGAAACCCTAGTTGAGGGTGTATCATTGCGATTGTTTATAGGCTACTTTATAATAAAGTTATGCCTTAAACTAAGATAAGTCCATATCATGTGAGATAGCTGGACAATTCTAATGTGTGGCCTATGCATTATATGCTAAGGGTGAGTATTCTGTGATGGAATGTATTAAGAGGGGAAATACCTTAATACAAGATAAAGTTGGTTAACTCAAGAGGGTCTGAAATAATGAGAAATGGGGAACCCTAACCCTAATTTGGGGAAAAGGGAATGATAAGCCCTGTTTGATAGTGAACCCTAATTCCTAGTTAAGGAATGATGGTGTTACTATTGTATCACATGATGTGATGAATATCTTGTATGACTGTTATCATGCCTAATAACCATGCAGGTATGATGAGATGATGAATATAGCCAAGTTTGGGTTGTGACATTTATATAATAAATGTTGATTGGCTTTTTGTGCGTTGATGTTGTTGTTGCTTAATAAAAGTTTTTGCCTAGTGAGAGGTGACAAGATGTAAATGGCCTTGTGAGCCATGTGAATAAGTTGTTGCCTAGTGAGAGGTGACAAGATATGAATGGCCTTGTGAGCCATGTGTGATGCTTGGGTAACAAGTATCATGTTTCTTTGTAGCATTTGTGTTAATAAGTTATGCTAGAGAACTTGGCTGATGTTACATTTCTATTATATATCTATAGTTCATTGATGATTATTCATATCTGTTGTATTCATTACAAGTAGATGGATGAACTATGAGTCTACCATGGGTAGATGCAATGCTCTTATTGAAAATGGAGATTTTCTTATTCTGTTCTATGAAGAATAATTCTGCCTAATAATGTAAAAGTAACCCCTGCTCAGTTTAATTTCATAATCTGCTATAACAATGTTTGTGGCTGAGAGTTATATCTCTCGCTGGGGCTATTTACAATTGTCTCACCCCCGTGGGAAACATTTTTAGGTATGCATGAAAGGCAGAGCAGAGACCCTAGAACAGGGAAAGAGCAGCAGCAATAGCAATAGCAGGGACAACAATAAGATCTCAGGTGGAGATATTGTCTGTCTAGTCATATAGATAGTAGTCCTATGTGTCGTCTCTGTACTCTCAGGTCATCGGAGTTTTTAGTCAGTGTTTTTGATATATCAGTCTGAGGTTTTGGCTTGATGCCTCGAGATTTGTATGCTGCCTGCATATATGTTTATACGGCAGCTGATGATGTAGTCTCTGGAAAGAGATGGTACATGATATGTACGTTTGAAACAGATTGTATATGATATACAATGGCATTTGTTGGAAAAGATTTCCTATGTGTGGATCTCTTTGCAAAAAGTTTTAATTTTAGTGATTTTCGCTAATCCGCTGCTTGATGAACGCTTCCGCATTAGTTAATCATGTTTTCGCGAGACGGTCGTGACAGTAGCAAACTAAAACAAACCACAAATCAAGGCAGGATAGGGTGGATGGGTGCCTCGGGTGTTCTTACTAGAATTAAAAGAGGTCATGTGATGAAGAATGTATCTGGACCATTTGACTCTGATATTCTCAAGGATGCAGTACATTATGACCATAGTGTTCTCTGCAATATCTATTTGATTTTTCTTCAGATGGATGTTGCAATTGATCACTAGGGCTAGAATACACTTCCTGAGATCGAGGGAGGAGGAGGGAAGGGTGCTCTTCTTCTTGTATGGAACGTTGGAATGTCAGGGAGAGTAAGTTCATTCTTCTTGTAGAAACCTTCAGGATCCAAGAGGTCAAAATACTCGTCGTAATCCTTGCGCCAAGAGTCATTCTCATTATCTCTAGAAAAGAAGACATTTAAAATATCCTCGGAGATTTTAAAATGCTTCCCGGTGATCATGGAAGTCAGGATCACTTGAGTATTCAACGGGGGTATAAGGGTGTCATAATTCCAATGCAAGTTGGCGTAGAATTCATGAACTGCTTTAGTGCTAGTCATTGAATATGAAAGCACTCACGCTCGACAGCCAGAGCGGAGAGGTGATGGATGGCTAACAACTTAGCTACTTGGTCTATAACCGCTTGACGCCTAGGGCTAGGCTCAAACAAAGCTCTAAAAGGGAAAAGACTCATGGGAAGAAGGTCCTTGTACCTATTTACAACTTCTATTGAGACAAACAATGTGTCATCAAAGGGAATCAAGCAGTTAGATGAAGAAGACGAAGGAGCATTGCTAGGTTGGGTCTCTTTCTCCTTTGGGAAGCCATGGAGGCAAAAAAAGAAGGATAAGAGATCAAACACACAAAACAAGCCGTCAAAAATGTCCAAACACCAACAAAGAGCAAAGGGGAAGGTCTACGGCCGCTTATCTAGGTCAGGAAAAGGCTAGGATAGGGAAGGTAAGGGTTTGGGTAGAGATCTTAGGGCTAGAAGAAGGGGAATCAGTCGGTTATTCTTTAGTTGAGAGGGAGAATAGACAGTCGAACCCAACTTAAGTTGGCTTCAGCCCGCTGATCGATCGAGTTGTAAGAGTCAAAAACTCAACCGATTGGTCCTTTTTAGAATAGCTCTCGGCCACGGATCGGTCGAGTTTGTCCTGGGGGAAACTCGACCGATGATCAACTTGACCTAAAACCATCAAACTTAATTTCTATCCATATGAATGCTAATTAAATTCATTTTTCGAGTCTATTATATATATTGAACATACTTAGGAACATATCACTCATCATTGGGTACTATTTGGCAATAAAACCAAGAAATTCGAGAAAAGCCCAAAAACAAGTGAAACTAAGCATGTCAACAAGCAAATTAAGAAATTTTAGGCAAGCAAGGTGAATAAAGCATGAGAAAGACATATAGGATAGAAACAACTATCTAGATAACATGTCAATATCGTCCAAAGCAACAATGAGAATTTTAGATCTAATAAAATTAAATTGCTCTCTAGCTAGAGGTTTAGTGAAAATGTCCGCCAACTAATTTTTTGTGTCCACATGCGTGATATAAATATCCTTTTTGGCAATGTGATCAGAAAGAAAATGATGATGAACCTCTATATGTTTAGCTCTACTATGCAATATAGGATTATAAGAAAGATTGATTGTACTAGTATTATCACAATAGATAGGAGAAGCATCAAAATGTATGTTAAAGTCTTGGAGTATTTGCTTCATCCATGGGATCTAGGCACAACAACTCCCTGTTGCAATGTACTCAACCTCAGTAGTTGATAATGTCACAATGCTCTATTTCTTGGAAAATCAAGACACCAAGCATGGTCTTAGAAAGAAGCAAGTGTCACTTGTGCACATTCTATCAACCAAACGGCCCACGTAATCAACATCACTATATGCTATAAGATTAAAGTCCCTTGACTTAGGGTACCATAGACTAAAGTTTTGAGTTTTAGCTAGGTACCTCAAAATCCTCTTAATGGTAATGAGATGTGATTTCCTAGGACTTGATTGAAAGCGAGCACACAAGCCAACACTAATCATAATATTAGGTCTAGAGGTAGTTAAATAAAGTAAACTTCCAATCATACCTCTATAGAGATTCTCATCTACCTTCTCACCTTCTTCATCTTTATCAAGTTTGGCAGTGTTGGACATGGGTGTGTCCATCGACTTCATGTTTAGCATTCCAAAGTGTTTGAGTAGTTCATTGGTGTACTTGCCTTAGTTGATGAAGTTTCCATCTTTGGTTTGCTTGATTTGGAAGCCGAGGAAGAAAGTCAACTCACTCATCATTCTCATCTCAAACTCACTCTGCATAAGAGAACTAAACTCCTTGCAAAGATCAAGATCAGTTCTGCCAAAAATGATATCATCAACATAAATTTGAATGATGAGAAAATTTCTAGAAGTGTGTTTTAGAAATAGAGTAGAATCAACTTTTCTCATGACATAGCCATTGTCTAACAAAAAGTTCTTTAATTTCTCATACCAAGCTCGAGGTGCTGATTTGAGTCCATAGAGATCTTTTTGTATAACAAATAAACATGATTAGGTAGTTTGTCATTTTCAAAGCCTAGAGGTTGAGCAACAAATACTTCCTCCTCGATTGTACCATTCAAAAATGCACTTTTAACATCCATTTGATATAGTAAAAAAATTTTATAACTAGAAAAGGCAAGTAGCATTCTAATAGATTCAAGTCTAGCAACATGATAATAAGTTTCATCAAAATCAATACCTTCCTACTTATTGTATTCTTGTGCTACTAACCTTGCTTTGTTCCTTACCACTTTGCCTTTTTCATCAAGCTTGTTGTGGTAGACCCACTTGGTGCCAATGATTTTTATGTCACTTGGTCTTGGCACTAGAGTCCACACATGATTCTTCTCAAATTGCTCTAGTTCCTCTTGCATGGCTAGGATCCACTCGTCATCTCCAAGAGCTTCCTTGATGTTCTTTGGATCCAACTGTGAGATGAAGGCATTATCTGTTTGTTCTTTGTTTTAGGCAACTCGTGTCTTCACTCTCTCGAATGGGTTGCCAATTATTAGCTCTTTGGGATGATTCTTTGCAAAGCGAGGAGTGGGATCCTTCTTCTCTTCATCTTCTACTTCAACCACCTGCTTACCTTTTTTGTCAATGTTAAGGTCTTTCAAGATAGGAATTAAGTCATCTGCAACATCATTATCAACAATATTCTTGCCAACAACAGGGTTAGTTTCAATAAACTTGACATTAATAGATTCTTCAATTTTAGACAATTCAATATTGAAAACTTTATAAGCCCTGCTTGTAGTGCTATAGCCTAGGAAGAAAGCCTTGTAAGATTTCAGATCAAACTTGTCAAGAGAATCCTTCATGTTCAAAACAAAACAAGGACATCCGAAAATGTGAAATAAATCAATGGATGTCTTTCAACCACGTCATAACTCATAGGGGGTTTTCTTCAAAGAAGGATGTGTAAAAACTCAGTTTTGCACAAAGCAAGAGGTGCTAACAGCCTCAGCCCAAAACTTCTTAGGAATGTCATATTCTAGAAACATGGTCCTAGCAATCTCTTGTAGAGACCTATTCTTTCTCTCTATTACCCCATTTTGTTGAGGTGTACGAGGAGAAGAGAAATTGTGCGAGTAACCAGATTATTCACAAAAATGCTCAAAAATATCATTTTCAAACTCTCCCCCATGGTCACTATAGATAGAAATAATCCAGCAAGAAGCTTCATTTTCAACTTGTTTATAAAAACTTGAGAAAACATCAAGAGTATCACTCTTAGAAATGAGAAAGAATGTCCAAGTATAGCGAGAGAAATCATCGACAATCACAAGATAATACTTGAAACCACGAAGCGTTTGAGTTCTCATAGGTCCAAATAGATCAATATGAAGAAGCTCAAGAGCTCTTTTGGTACCAAGTACTCCTTTGGATTTGAAGGAGGACTTGGTTTGCTTGCCTTGTGTATAAGGTTGTCATTCCTCATCCTTTTCAAAACCAAATTTGGGAAGTCCCTGAACCAATTCCTTTTTGCTTAATTTCTTCATTTGATGCATATTCACATGACCCAACCGGCGATGCCAAAGAGAAATATCATTTTTATCCACAACCAAGCATCTATTAAGTACGGACTTTAGAGCATCAAGCACAATAACATAAAGATTACCATTTCTAGTTCCCTTATATATGACATTGTAAGTGAGGGAATCTAGAAGCAAACATTCTAAAGAAGTAAATAGAACAAGGTAACCATTATCACAAAGTTGGCTAACACTTATCAAATTGTGATGTAGACCATCAACAAGTAAAACATTTTTAATACTTAGATTTTTGCCTACATCACCCTCACCCATTACCTTACCCTTTTTGTTATCCCCGAAGGTCACCGATCCTCTTTTCTTTTTCATGAATTTGTTGAAATGGCTGATTTCACTTGTCATATACTTTGAGCAGTCACTATCAACAATCCACCTTCTTTTGACCTGCATGAAAGAAGGATGTCGGTACCCAACGCAAACTTTGGGATCCAGGGTTAGCTTGGGAACCCATTTCATCTTTGGGTTGGTCCCCTTTGGCTTGTAAGGACAATAAGTAGAGTAATGATCATCACATTTACAATGAACACATACCATTGGTTTGTTAGAACCAGAAGTCTCTCCATGGAAGATAGGAGGTTCCACACTCTTCTTCTTACCCTTACTCTTATTCTTGTTCTTACCCTTAGGAGCAGTCCCATCATATCCTAAACCACTAGTACCAATTTATTTAATAGAGTGTTCTAAGGCAACATTTAGGGATTTCTTCCCAGTAAGAAACTTTTACAAAGAAGTTCTTAACTTAGCATTATCATCACTAAGGTTAATGATAGTAGAAGATAAACTAGCAAGATCATCTCTAGCATACAATAGGTCAACCTCTAAATAGAGGGTTTTAGTATGAAAAGAACCACATTCTAAAGCAGTGCTAGCTACCTCATTACTTTGCAAAATAGGTCTAGATGATAGATCATTAACTTGAACAAACAACTTAGCATTTTTCATATTTAAGCAAAAGAATTTCTTTTTGATAAGCATGAATTTCTTGCTTCCTAGCTTCATTAATGAGATTAAGTTCTACATTTTCAGTTTTAAGAACATCTATCTCATCTTGGCATTTTTGGTTATCTTCCTAAAAAGCAGCAATAGTCTTAAGGTAGACACCATTCTCAGCCTCTACTCCATTGTGTTAGAGCTCAAGGTCAAAAAATTGCCCTTGCAAAGAATCTATGCTATCAAGGTGCAGCTTTTCATTTTGATCAAGAATCTCAATTTTAGCATAAAGATCATATATTATCTTTCCTAACCTTTTCTTTTTAGTTTTGCATTTAGTAAAAGATGACCGACAAGCATTAAGCATATCAATAAGAGTTTTCTTAGACAACTCATTCAAATTGACTTCACTTACATCACTTACCTCACCTACATCTTCACTTGTAGAGGCCATGAGAGCAAGGTGGCATTCTCCATCTTCAGAGCTAGAAGAACTTGAGGAAGACTCCTCCCAAGCTGCATGAGCTGCATCTTTACTTCTTCTTTCTTTCTTCTCCTTTTTCTTGTATTTGCCTTCTCTCTTGTACTCCTTGTCCTTCTTGTGGCTGCTCTTATGATGGCTCTTCTTGGCCTTGGGGCAGTCACTCTTGTAATGGCCTTTTTGGCCACATTCATAGCATCTAGGAGTTGATGAAGAAGGCTTCTCCTTGAAGTGTTTTCCCTTGGAGTAGTTTGCTTCATGCTCATTTGGGCCTTCATCTTCACTTGAGGAAGGAGTAGGAGAATTGAGTATAAGTTGTTGCTGCCGAACCATCTCTTCAATTTGAGCTTTGAAGGTTGTGGCCTTGATCTTCTTGGACTCATTCTCTTCTCTCTTTTCTTCTTCTTCTTGCTTATCAAGCCTTGGTTTATGGGCTTGAAGGTTGCCAACCAGCTCTTCAGTTGACAATTCACTAAGCCTGTACACTTCTTCAATGGATGTAACATTGGGCTCCCATCTCTTTGGAAGAGATCTCAAGATCTTGTTGATTGTGCCTTTATCCATCACACACTACCAATGGCTGCCAATCCATTGATGATCACATTAAGCCTTGTGTACATATCTGCCACTCTTTCATTCTTACCCATCTTGAAGTTCTCAAGTAGACCACCAAGCATGTAGATCTTGGCTTCCTTTACTTGCTCCGTTCCTTCATAGGTGACACATAGCTTGTTCCAAATTTCATGTACGGTGTCCCAAGAGGAGATCTGGTTGAATTCGGATGGGGTGAGGGTTGCATAGATGATGCTCACAACTTTGTCATTGAGTTGAGCTTACTTCTTTTGGGCTTTTGTCCATGTAGAGATTCCCCCCTTTGGATCTTCATACTTTAGATGTACCACCTTCCACACCTCATAGCTTACTCCTTGGAGATAGAACTGCATTCTTCTCTTCCAATAGAGGAAGTTGGTGTCATCGAAGACCGGAGGTCGCATGGAGAAGCTTCCCTCCAAGTTGAGAAATCCAAGTGCTAAATCACCCTCCTACTTGTAGAAGTAGCTTGGAGAAGACCTGCTCTGATACCACTTGTTGGATCAAGGGCTCTAGAGGGGGGGTGAATAGAGCTTCACAAATCTCACAAAATGAATTATATCACCAAATTATATTAAGTGTAGAAACTTAAACATTTAGTCAATTTGAGATCCTAACTAACATGCATAGCAAGGGTGAGAGACAAGGAAGAACATACACCTGGACAAAGTGGTTTAGAGTGGTTCTACACTTCAAACTAGAAGTGAGTCAGTCCACTACCTAGAGGTGGTTAGGCTCTAGGACTTTACAATCTTGATGCTCTTATATCCATTCATAAGATTACAAGACAACAACCACATTCATCCAAGAACTTAATATCTCACGCAATGATCTTCAACCTACCGAAGGAACTTACCCACTTGAACCATGGAGTCTTCAACCTTCAACAAGGACTTACCCACTCCTTCTTCAAGTCTTTGGCCTTCAAGGAATTACCTATCCTTCTTGAACGTCTTCCTTGCTTATCTCCTTCACTTGGAAATCTGGAACACCATGCTTTCTTCCACCTTTAAGAATAGCAACTCCTTCTCCTTCACTCAGAGAAGATCTTCAGCCTTTTCTTCAATAGGAAAGGGGGTAGGAAGATGGAGGTGGAGAGCTTTACATGGATACAGGATGTAGCTCTTTTACAACAGATCCTAACTCACTCATACTCACAGATTTAATTTGAAGGTAGAGAGAGAAAGGGGCTCAAAGGTGTGCAACACTCTCAACTAAGCAAGAACCAAGCATATATGGAATGAGCAACCTTGGACTGAACTCCAAGTGGTCCTATTTATAGCTGAGGGTGCCCCTTCGAGTTGGGGAACTCTTAGGGTTGAATTATAGATTTTTTTCCCCAAGGCAACGAATCTATTTTTGTCCAAATAAGTCACCAACGGTCATAATCACTTTTTCTGCAATTTTCGTACAGTGCATTTGGTCGAGTTTCAATAGAGGTAACTTGACCGATTAGGTAAAAGACAAACCCAAATTTCAAACCATCGGTCGAGTTTGCCCAGAGGAAACTCGACCGACCAATGAAAGTTGTGTTTGGTTAATAACCCCATCGGTCGAGTTCTATGAGTGCACAACTCGACCGATGCACTCTTTAGAGAATTGATCCAGTGGATCGATCGAGATTGTAACTCGACCGATTGACTTCCTGTGATCAATTTTTTAAAGTACATCAAAAGTGATTAAAACTTGGTGCAAAATGTCCCAATCAATTTTCTCATCTTAGTACAAGCCATATCATCAATACAAGTGTCTACAAAAATATTCTAAGGTCATTTACATGGATTTCCTAAATTGTACACTTGTATAGCTTTTGACTTGAACTTGAGCAAATTAGGGCTTGTGAATTTTGATCCTTTTCACGTACCTAACACCTGAAATCAATCTTGAATACACATATTAGATACATATGAATGGAATGGTTAAGTCATTATCAAAATATGGACAATGTATAACCTCTAGGTCAACATATGTTGCAATGAGCTATTTATCTTATATCCAAATCTACCATGCCCTATTATGAGATATCACATAACTGATTGTTAATTGGTACATTCGGTCGAGAACACATTTTGTTTATCACGTTGTATCTATGCATTGCAAAATTTTGAGAATATTAGATTAATTTTAAAGATCATAAACTAGTGTTCTTGAAGAAAAAATATAAGATTAGAATGAATAGACAATAAAATTATGACTAAAGTACATTGAAAGGAAAAAAAAACATTTGTTAAAATTTGTTACTACTAATGTCTTACCAAGACGGAAGAAGAAGCATATCACTAAAAAGAGTAGTAGATAAAAGTAATAATAATTGCTTTCCAGACATCGACAACAACCACACGTGAATCCTCAAAATGAACGATGTCCTCTACTTTCTTCGATCTTGGTTGTACCACCGTCTTAGCCCTACTAAGTACGAAGACGACATGCGTGCGAACATTAGTACAAATCAACACTGCACTATGACGGTAAATACAAGCTTATTAGAATACACAAAACTCAAATGACTAGTTCCACAAGACTAAAAAAAAATTACACATAACTGTTCTCTCATTCTTTCATATATAATAAAACAATAGCCAATTTACAATTTAAATACATGAGGATGAATTTGTAATTTTCAAAAAATAGGGAAAATATTTACACCCAAACCATGTTGTGCTCTTGCACGACCGCCTCAATGCAAATTTAGAAAAATGTAAAATAAAAATCACAAGATGTCTCTCACACTCTTTTCTATACTATAAGATTAAAAAACAAAGATTATTTTACAATTCAGAAAAATAGTGAAAAAAATCACAGAAAAAATAGTCCTCGACGGTCTTTACTGTTGATGTCTATATTGTAAACGCAACAAAAAGTTGTAGCCATATAAGCCGCACTTATATCCTGTACCGCCACCCTGAATTGCAACATTTGAAATCCAGATGCAGGAATAAAATAGGCAGTCCTCTAGAAGACAAGACGGAGCGAGGTGATAATTAAGTTCGTTCATGGGATCATGGTAAAGGCGTCGAACGAGATTCTAAGTGACCATACATCAGACCAGGAGGACAACCGAGCTATATGTATATAATTCACAACACAAACGTTTTGTTGGGTATTAAGGCCCTGTTTGGTAGGATGTAGTAGGGTGACATTTTGTGAATTAGATAGTTGATCAAACTAAATCATGCTTTTGCAACACTGAAAATGGTATTTGGTTTGGTGCAGCAGTGACTCCGCACATTCATACGCGTTCATTTGGTTTGTATAAAAAAGTATTGTATCTGCAGGTTGTCCAGATCGCATGTGTTCGCTTTTGTGGGCCCCACCGAGAGCAGATAGTAGAAGATTTACTTTCCCTTTTTGCTGTGGGGCCGGTTCCGTTCAAGCGGCTCAAATTTGAAGGCTGCTGATACAGCAGTCGTTGTTTTCTTCTTTCTGTCAATACGTAACTACACCTGACCACCTCCTAATCCGGCGCGGTACAAACACCAGGAATTCAGAGTGAACCGTGCGGTTGTATGCAGTTGTAACTCATCCAACTACATCCTAACACACCCAACCAAATGAAATACAAAATGGAAAACTGAACAAATGATTGTAAGGAGCTTAAACAACACCCTACTAAACAGGCCCTAAGCGCAGTCATAACAATGACCATCTCAAACGAGTTCTGCTACGAATCAACGCAGGCACGCACGAGAAGAGATGACCACGGCATTGTCGGACGACTCAGACGAGAAGCAGTAGAAGATTAACTCGTGTGGTGATGAATCCAACAGGGCTGACAGCTTCCAGGTGCTCTGATACCCAAAGGGTTACGAGCGGCCCTCTTTTTGAGAATAGTCCCATACTGGCGGCTACTGAAAACCGGCACGGAAGGATGCCTTATATAATGCAGGCGACCCCGTAGATACCAAACCATCTTTGCGCTTGGGGCAATGACGCAGCTAATGAGGTAATAACCGAGGCGCGTCAATTGCTGGTTGAAAACTATTTCCAAACCCCCTCTTCGGCCCGGGTTTGGCCCGCGGCCGTTGAGAATTTCTGGAAGGGCTCCTCCTAACAAGAGGTAAAGCCCTGCAAATCTAAATCAAAGCGTTTTCTATCAGGTTAGTCGCATTTCCTCCGCCAGCGTCGTGGGAGACTGCGAGCAGTACGGAGGAGTCCGTGGAGGACTATCGGAAGGAGCATACAAAAGGGGCGGTGCGGATCCGGCGGCAGAGCAGTGCGCCGCGAAGGGGGGAGGCGGTCGCACTGGGAAGAAACTCTCCGCTGCGTCAGATAAGCGGATCAAACAGGTCGAAAGAAAATCCGCCGATTTGTGGGTTCTCGGTCCGCAATTTAGTTATGATCCACAAGGACTGATCGTGGTACCTGGAAAACCCGCAAAATCCGCAGATTGCGGTTCGGGTTGGTGGATCGAAGAGGGTTCAAATCGGATTAGATTGGACTTTTTTTGTCATGCCTAGTTATAGGCCTTGGTTGGGTGTTTAATTAAAAGAGACTTGGGCATTTGGCTATAAGTAGCGACACGACAATTAATTTTATATGAATAAACTAATTTTTGTTTGTTTTGCTGTTTAGAATGCAGACAATTAATTTTATATGAATAAACTAATTTTTGTTTGTTTTGCTGTTTAGAATGCAAATAATATTGCACGAATCAGTTAACCGTTGGTAAAACTTCTGCCATTGGAAATCCTTGCGGGCAGAGATCAAGTTTATTTAACGCGGATATCTGTTTGTCACATTTTTTTAACCGACTTTCTGGTTAATTCAGCCACGAACAACTAAACTCATGGCAACTGCATACCAAACACAGCCTTTAATTAAAAGAGACTTGGGCATTTCGCTAAGTAGCGAGACGACAATTAATTTTATATCGATAAATTAATTTTTGTTTGTTTTGCTGTTTAGAATGCAAATAATATACTGCACGAATTAGTTAACCGTCCGAAAAACTTATGCAGTTAGAAATCCTTACGCCAGAGATCAAGTTTATTTACCGCGGATATCTATTTGTCATGTTTTTTTAACCGACTTCCTAACAGATACAACATTATTTACGTACATACATAATAGACTTTCTCCAAACAGAGTAAGGTCACTTGCTTGTGTACCAAATGACGGACATCTTATCATCAAGTTTATTTGTCCCCGTTCCAAACAACAGTCAT
This sequence comes from Alisma plantago-aquatica, assembly GCA_963693085.1. Classification (NCBI taxonomy): domain Eukaryota; kingdom Viridiplantae; phylum Streptophyta; class Magnoliopsida; order Alismatales; family Alismataceae; genus Alisma; species Alisma plantago-aquatica. The sequence goes on along the minus strand of OY856413.1, from coordinate 996,147,398 downwards.
CTAACATGAGACTTCGGTTAATTCAGCCACGAACAACTAAATTCATGGTAACTGCATACCAAACACAACCTTAGTCTGATGTGGCACACCGTGCTCTAGCTCCCCATGTGTGAACATTGCTGGGCTGCTTCTGTAGTGTAGTCGGATATAGTACATATGCAGTTAAACGAAAATGAACAGCATTTATATACTCTAAAAGAGCTCGACCAAAAACCCTTCGAAAATTTAAAATCGACTTGTCTACTTTCACTCCAGTCCCCATCTCGTGAAACACAAAATGCTAGATGAACTGATATGCACCTTGTTGTCTCCTTATAACCCCTTACGTTCAATCACTACGAAAGCTAGTTAATCCCCGCACCCCCCACACCCCCGACGACATCCAGTTTCTTCAGACCACTTATATTGACAGTTCGAATTAACGGTTCTTTTGTTTTCACATCATAACTTAATTGATTTACAAAGGTAAAATCACACATTTAGATCAACGACCGTCACTGTTCATATATTCTAAATATCATGTCATCCAAAGCTAATAAACCTTACACATCAAATATATGATTTAAGTGTTAATTTATTAGCTTTTAACTAAGTTAAAGCTTACATGGATTAAGCCAAAAGTAGGTAAAGCTAGTATGAGTAGAAGATAATGTGTTTTTCTCTTTTGTATTAATTGGAGGGAAGTTTATCTCACATTAACAGCTCTAAGATATAGCGTTAACATAAATATGGCAGCGAATATGAAAATATTGTCCCAAAGATTTTGACACGAGTATGCTCACCTTGGAGTTGGTATCGTAAGCACAACTCTTACACACACGCCAAGCCTTGCTCACTTGGCTTGGCCTGGTCAGACATGGGCCCTAGGTTGTGAAAATCAACATGTCTTTCATCATTTTTTGCACTATTTAAGATGTAATACTTGCCTAAATGATTTTGCACAAACGAATAAGAAATTATCTCTTTATATTCCCTATACAAGTAATAGAATGAATATAGGTTTGCATTCAGAAAGTCCTATGTGAATGTGAGATATCTTGTGCGTGTTACAAATAAGGTTTCTTGAGTGCTTAAGTTTAATCACTACGTACCCTGACACAACTTAAACATATATCTAATATGTAAGTGTATGTGTTAGAGTAATAATAGACTCAAAGATACTTGAGTTATTGGTCACATGAGATTGAGACATTTGAATTCAACATGTAGTCTGCAAAAGACTCTCCATATATGAAAAAATCGTCCATAAAAATCTCAAGACACAGCTCCATCATATTAGAAAAAATGACGAGCATACACCTTTAAAAAGTTACAAGTGCATTATAGTCCAAACAACATATTCTGATAGGCAACCGTACCATTAGAAAAACTAAAATTAGACTTCTCTTGATGTTTATGCTGTATAAAACTTGGTTGCAACCCAAATAGCCATACAAAAAGCGAAAGTGACTGGGGAGCCACTTCAAGATTTGGACAATAAAGGGTAACGAAAAATGTCTTTAAGCATAGTGGTATTGACACGATGGTAATCTATGCACATAAGCCAACCCGTTACTAGTCTAGTAGACACTACTTTAGTTACATTATAAGTGGCTACTGTAAATACCATCCTTTAGAAGCAGTTGTGTCAGACTTACCCACAAGAATAAGAAATTGCATGGATTATACACGTCGACAAGAGTTTGATTACCTCCTTTTTCACCATCTCTATGATGATTGGATTTAATCTCCCCTGAGAGTGAACTACTAGCTTGGATTCTTCATCTAAGAAAATTTTATTTTAGCATAGGCTTGGAGAAATTCTCTTGATGTCTACTAGTGACCATCCAAAAGATGCATGATGATTCTTGAGTACAACTATCAACTTCTCCTCCTCTATGTTGCTCAATGAAGAAGAGATGACCACCATAACCTTCTCTTCTGCCGCCAAGAAAGTAAATTTTAGATGTGGTGACAATGGCTCCAACACCAGATTGGGAGAACACTTGAGTGGCATCACCAATGGAGATGGCGTGGACCTAGTTCCTCAAAATTCTTTGTATAGTATGCCGGTAGCGCCTTCAAAAAAAGGCACATTCTTCTATAAACTCCTCTTGAATGGTAACCTCTGTAAGATTCATCAAGTATGCCTTAAGTGGAAGTGATGAATATGAATGTTACAAAGCTTCCCTTACTCCTTCAAAAATATAAGTAAGCATGAAGAATTTTCAATGTCACAACTTTATCAAAAGAGAATGTATAGACCTCCTCTATTACCCCTACCTGGAGACACCCATTATCAACCTGATGCATGGTGTTTTCCATGTTTAAGAATTTTTTTCCAAAGACTAAGGAGATATCTGTATCAACATGTTGCATGGAAAGGCATGTCACTATCATACCCAACTTTGTTGGCTTGTTGTGTTATTTTAGAAGTTTGAACTCCATCATATCATTTTCAATGTCGAGAGTCATCCTTCTTTTTCCCATCTACAGTGTGACATACATTGTGGCCCTGAAAGGTCTACCTAGCAATTAATCAGACCTAGGGATGAGCATCGGGTCAGGCCAAACCGATCTGACATGTGACCTAGCCCGCATAACCCGGTCCAGATCCGAACCCAATTTATAATATGGGTGGGCTGGGCCTAAAATTTAAACCCATATTTTATTTGGGCCGGATACGGGCTGAGGTACACCCAGGCCCAAAAATCTGAATGTCCATATTAGATTTTATGTACGTTATATATGTATACATATATGTTTGTTATAAACAAAAACATACAAATTTCTTGATGCAATATGTAGTATGTATCCAACCAATGGCAACATGGATAATCTGTAATCAATCGACATGATTAGTGAATTAATACTAGTAAGATGACCATCATTGACATGCATAGAAGTACTTGATTTCTTTGTTTTGATCTCATTATGTCATTCAAATGGAACTTTTTGTTGTTTAACTATGTATATTTTAACAACTGAATAAAATATGACATCTGTACTTTGATTTACAAAGTATATAACACTTAGAAAAGTCATGTCATTAGCTCATTAAAGAAAAAACAAAGAAGAAACTAGCTCAGTGCATAATAGATTCTTCTCATTTTTTGCTCATATGCCCACATGTCGGAGACAAATGATCTTTTTCCTTTCCAACACCCATTTCATTGTATATACATATAAGATGAAGAAGCAAAAAAGCCACAACATTGTAGATTCCACTGATTTTCAAGTCTCATACATTCACATAATGAGAAAATGATTTGTTGCTCTTTCAATATCCATTTCATTGCTGTAAGGGATCGCACAACTAAGGTATATATATATATATATATATATATATATATATATATATATATATATATATATATATATATATATATATATATATATATATATATATAGTCAGGCTAGAATACACTCGAGTGTACGGATCGCACGAATACACTCAAGTGTGTTTGCATATTAAGACTATTTTTTGCAAAATGTAAATCACTGATCTTCACCGTCATACTATAACTAGGTTACATACAAATTTTGAGTCCATTTGGATGAGTGTAAGTCACTCATCCAAGGGCAACAAAATCGACGCACGAAACTAATTTGAAATACATAATTTTTTTGGTCTTCATAACATGAGCTATACATATCCAAATGTGCTCAAATTTTGTGTATGAGTTGTTCACGGGATGTTTAAGAAGATCAACGGATTACATTTTCAAAAAAATATTGCATCATGAAAAACTACTTGAGTGTATTCCGCCCTAGATACACTCGAGTGTATTCTAGCCTGACTATATATATATATATATATATATATATATATATATATATATATATATATATATATATATATATATATATATTTGAAGGTTTATCACAAAATATATATCATACCATTTTAGTTTTCATGTTAGCTAGTTAGATCTAGCAAAATTTGATATACTCATTTGATGTTATATGGGTAAACCCAAACCCGGCCTGAAACCCAGCATTCTTATATGGGTCAGGTACGGGATGAAAATTTTCAATTTTATCTGGGCCCAAACCGGCCCGCAACCCGCTTTAAAATGTGGGTTTGGGTTTGGGACATGCAAAACCGGACATAACCCGACCCAATGCTCATCCCTAATCAGACCCATAGTCCTCTTGCATCTCCATAACTATAAAGTCTATAGGATATATAAATCTATCCACTTTGACCAAGATGTCTTCACAAATATAATCGGGTCATACAAAGATTTATCTGCCAATTGAATTGTCATGTTGGTCTTCCTCTTGTGTTGAAATCCCATATTCTTTGATGTCTTTAGTGACATCAAATTGATGTTGGCTCTTTAATTGCATATGGCATCTCCAAAATAGAAACTACATATTGAACATGGTATGTCAAAGAACCCCGAGTCGTCTCTCTTCCTGGATAGCTTTATTTGAACCAACATGTTGACCTCCTCGTGTAGCACTACCATGTTTAAATTTGCTATGCTCCTCTTCTTGGTAATCATGTCCCTAAAAAAATTATTATAGGAGGGAATCTGATTAAGAGCATCTACTAAGGGAAGAGTACCATAAAGCTTGCGAACAATATTAAAACAAATTCTTGAATGGCTGATCTTCCTACTTCTTAAGGTTGTCTAAAAATGCATGAGAACCTCTATATTCCTGTAGTGTGGTGGAATGTAGCTTTTCTTAGGGGATTTATACCCCTCCAAGATGAACTCAATAGAATCTTTACTTCTCACTTGCACAAGTACATGGATTGAAACTACCTTTTCCCCTTCAATTGTTGCATTAGGACTGACTATAGTTGATTTAATTTGCTTTTTATTCTACCATGCTACCTATTCCTTCTCTATCACCTTCCCACTTTGTAATGTTACTTCTTTGACTTTTTGATTATTTTGTGAGATGTCAATGTTTCATGGGAGTCCTTGCTGGGTAGGCCTCTTCAAGTATGCTAAGTTGTTGTTGTTTGTGAGATTTGAGTTTTTAAACTTCTAATTTTGCCCCTGATTTTTCTATTCTCTCTTGGATTAGTCAAGATATGACTCATTATTAGTCATAAATTTCCCACATAGTCTTATAATTTCTCAAGTCTATTTGGACCCCTTTCATGATGATTTTGTTGTTAAACATTCCGTTGGTGTCCTTGAGGTTGTTGCACATGTGACGAGTCCTGCTAAAAATTGTTCAAATCCTTACGAGAATTTAGGATTGCTCCTCCATGAGTACTTTCTCCTTCTATTTTTAGATTGCTATAGGACATGCATTCTTCTTCCTCATATCCACATGATGTGACAGTCATCTTCTTTAATTGATTTATCAACTGAGACATTTATGTCTTGAGTCCCATGATCTCATGTGACTCCATGACATTCTTAGATGTTGTAGGATACTCTTTCTCATCACCCCAGGATTGATTATGGCCGTGTTCCCTTAGAATTTCATGACACTTTGATGCTTTTTTATTTAAAAAGAACCTTGCTCCTACATTGTCCAGTGTAGTCATCTCTCCCTTGTTCAAGTCATTATACAAAGTCTTTTCCTAAACATACAAATCTATACCATGGTGTGACACCTTCCTCAACATTTATGGTACATCTCCAAGCCTATGAATAGGTTTCATCTGCATGTTGCATGAAGACATAAATCTTTCCTACCAGGTCATTGGTCTTCTAAGGAGGAAAGCATCTCTTGAACAAAGTGTAAATCATATCACCCCAAGAGATATATATACTAAAAGTAGACTAACAGACCAAGTCTTCAACTTATCCATAAACAAATAAGGAAACAATTTCAAATAGATCAATGTTGTTGGAATTTGATCTATCTTCAACATATCACAATTCTCAACAAAGCTATTAATATGTTGCATCGAGTCCTCTATGTTGTGCCTATGGAACACCTATGACTTGACCAATGTAACAAGTCTTGAATCAATTTTATAGCTTCCCACATTGACTTTCTGTCACCTTATAGGACCCGACTGAGCTGTGATAGATGATGTCTTTATTTTCTCACATATGGTCTTCTCATCATCAAAACAACCACATCCTCATTATATTCCATGTGGTTAGACATATTATCTTCCTCTTCCTCTTCTACCACTCACTAGTACATTTCTGACCTCTAATGTCATTTTTCCTGACATCGGTTCTAAAGGAAAAATGACACGATAGACCAAACAATGCCAGTTAATTAGCATAAATGTCACCATTGATCAAGTCTTGCCAATTTAGAAAAGACATGAATACCACTTTTTCTATAACGTCGATTGAATTTTAGACAAATTGGCATCTAAAATAACCCACAAACTATAATTTTTAGGGAAAAAAATTTCCTCCAAAAATTTTAAGATGAGCGCCGGTTTTTTGAGAACCGACGACAAACATCTTCACATGAAATAAATTTGCCTCCAAAATACTTCTGGCATCAGTTTGTCTCCTGAAAAATTGACGTTGAGTCTTAGAGAAAACTATAGATAACTGTACAATCAGTAGTGTTAGTTTTGTGTCAAGAAATCGACGATAGAGGATTCATGTCACGTCCCTAGAAAAAAATGTTCCCACCTCCAAATTGCTCTCTAGTGTTGATTTGCCTAGAAAAACTAACAACTAAGGCCTTACTCAAGTCGATTTTTTTGTTCAGATAATAGCCTCTGGTATCAGTTTCTTACATCAAAATATGTCTAAGTCCTAAACTTAAGTGTTAGTTTTGTACAACCAACCGATGACTCAAGCCTTACAAAGGTCAATTTCTTTTGTTCGGATAATGGCCTATGTCATCAGTTTCTTATAGGAAACCAATTTCTAAGTCCTTAAGTTAGGTGTCTGTTTTGGTTATCCAACTAAAATATATGTGCTTATATAGATGTTAGTTTTTACAAACAACCGATGAATAAGTGCCTTAATAGTATCTATGAAAATTTTCTTACCCACTATCCCATTTCATCGCGATAACTAACTATTCTACTTTGGTGATTGTGTGCCTCCACTGTCATTCTACTTCCACCTCTACTTGTCGCCACCATAGCTAGCTGCTCCTACTCCTACTGCCACTGCCTCTAGCTACTCCTGCCCCTACTCCTACTGCCGCTAGCTTCTCCTACTCCCACCGTTGTTACATCATGCTCTGCCTCCTCTAGCCACATGCACCTCCATCCTACTCTGCCTCCTCTAGCCACATGCACCTCCATTCATTGTTTCCACTGTCACCTCAGCTAGCCAGTTGCCACCATCTTTCTCCCCATTGTCTTCTATGAAAGGTCAACATCTACCCCTTTTCGTTACTTGTTTTGATACATTTGGCCATAGCTAGTATTTGTTTGTGTTTGCATTATGTATACGAATGAATTTGCAAAAAAATGTATGCTATGCTTGGAATGTTTGTGTTTGCATTGTGAGTCTGAATGAATATACAAAAAATGTATGTTATGTGTGTTGATGGAATTTGTTTGGGCTTTTTGTTTAAATTAGGAAGTGAATTCATTAGATGTAGATTTCGATGTCTAATGTGAGAACCCGTTACACTAAACAAGATTACTCAAAACATAAAGCACAATCGATCACTAATTAATCACATACCCAAAAATATGGGTAAATTAAAATCAATTTCAACATCAGCACCTGCTCAGAAACATTTGCATAAGAGCCCAACATCTTTCTTATGTCCATACTATGCCAAGAATTTGATACAAATTGTTCTAGAACCTTAGCCACAAAATATATACACAGGAGAACAATATTTGTGTATGCCAGCCAACAAACATTAACATGCCAATAAAATTTCAATTCATTTGAAACACCATATACAAACTTTTCCTGCTCGTACCCGAGAGTACATGGACGACTCTAGGACACACTAGACATCTAATTAACTTTCTCAAAGATTCATTACTATAGCTCCTCTTTGCTGCCACATATTTGTTTTCATCACTTCTGATTACCTAAAAAGATGTATCAAAACACACTACTACATATCCGGCCTTTGGCGTCGGTTATTTAATCCCTTTTCATGATGGTTTCCAAGCGACGCCTATGTGAGCGCTGCTAAAAGTTGAACCCTTTCGGTATCAGTTTTCCAACCGACGCCAAGACACTTCACGCCACCGAAAATGCGCCAGTAGGGCTCCCATCAGCGTCAGTTATAAGTAACTAAACTGATGCTATAATCATACGCATCACAAAAAGGGCGCCATCTAGGACGCCATCAACATCAGTTTTCTACTAATAACCGACACCATATCATCTACCGCCACGGCCATGATGGCTAGCACAGTGTTGGTTTTCTACTAATAACTGACGCCATATCACCTGCCGCCACGGCCGTGCTGGCCAGGATGTCTGGCAACATTAGGCAGTGATTTTTTTGCTATTAACCGATGATGTAAGCCTTTGTTATCGGTTTTAGACAAATAACCAACGCCTATGGTTTGATTTTTTTTCTTATCAGTTTGTAGGCCTACTGTGACTGGTCACAGGATGAGAACCTACAGTTCAGTGGAACTGAACTGCATGTTTATGACATCCTTGATATCAGCCGACAAACAGGCCACAAACCTGCAAAATCAACAAATATTCTTTTCACACATTCACACATAGGTAGATACATTCATACATCAATTCAATTTTCATATTCACATATGTAGAAACATTCAAATACATGTAGAAACATTCAGACATGTAGAAACACATGTATAAACATTCATTTACAAAATATCATTCATCATCGCTATCAACATCCCAATTATATCTTACAGTCCCCACTACTTGTATGGATCTTGCCCATTCTTCTCTTACGTCATTTAATACTTCCATCGTATATGAAGCATGTACATCTTTTAAGGCTTTACCTATAGTGGGGTCAGTTTTAAACACCTGCAAAGAGAATGATGTATATATATAAGTAATACTATATAAATAAGATTGATATATTTCATACTATCTAATGAGACTATATATAATACCTTAGGTATGGCATTGATTTCATCTGCATGTTTGATAATCATGTCCATAAACCACATCACATAGTATGCACATGCCCATCCGTTGTCTTGTGTAGCACACTTTAAAAATGGATACAAAATATTAAAAAATACAAATAAGCACAGTTCACATAAATAACATATACATTGGAGTCGGGAACTTACTTTCACGTTCTCCCAAATTATTGGCTGGTTCTTTTTACTGGGGACCTTTCCTCCAGCCTTTTTGAATGCATCTAAACCCCTACATGTTAATGTAACACAGTAAATTACATAATTAAATAGTAATGTAATAACAAATATTAACGTATATAAAAATGAAATATTTCTCACCAAAATAATGTCGTTCTCATTATGTGTCCAATTTTTGGATTCAATGTACTCCCCACAGGATCTAGATAATAGACAGTGAACGTCCCAGGGAGAATAACTAGTAACTCCCAATGCTTAGCACTAGAGGTAAAAAAGTAAAAAACCAATAACTCAAAATCCACAATAAAAATGTAATTTTCTCAAGTCCAAATTATAAGCAAAGTAAACTTACTTCACATTGAATGGAGCTATTATTATCATCTTTTTTTTGACCAAAAATTGTAAAAGCATCACAACAGTATTGTTGAACACTATTAGGGTCTTTAGCTACCAGACTAATCAATGATGGAATAAAAAATCCCACATGTTCAAATCCAAATTGTTTACATTGAATTTCGACTAAGTAGCTGTAAAACATATATTACGTACGCATTAATATATAAGAAACCAGATCACCGGATCCTACACAAGGTATATGGATGTATAAACAAGATCTCACCTTATCCATGCCTCTATCATTGATGTATTCAGCCAATCATAGATAAACATCTCAATAATATCTTGTATAAATAGAGAGCTTTCGTATGATTGACCTGCATAATCCGCTTCTAAAGAAACGACTATAGGGCAATGCATATTATGTGCGTGTAGCCATACTACCATTCCCTTACAAGCAGGACCTAACGGGAATTTTAGGTCAGTTGGAACCCAACTTGGTAATGTAGGAAGTGGAGGTGGAGGCCTAGATGCTCCGGGTGTCTTCTTTTTAACCTATATATATAATTTTAGATCAATTGACCTCATATATACACATTAACAATTTAACGTAATGTAAATTTATCTTACAATTTTAGTAGTGTAGACGACATCCGCTTTGGGCCACAATATCACCCGCCTTCTGCCTCACCAAGTGTATCAATATCCGGGTGGGCATATGGCAATGCAACTTCCCTCCAATCAGGGATTACACGTATCGGGCTCACGTGAACATAGCCCTGTGGTATTGGAGTCCTGTGAATCGTTGCCCCAGGAAGATACGGGTAATCCTGCGCATATGCAACAATATAATCTTCAATTTTTAAGCGGCATGTCTTCAACGCCTACAAATTTACGTAAAGAATGTTATACATATATACATATCATCTTGAAAAGACTAGCTACTATGTAATAAACAATACTTATAGCAGACGTGCTAGGTGGTGGGTCTATATGATTACTCTCAGCATGTGCATCAGGAGAAGAGCAGGTCGCCATAGGCTGATTGGAAGTCTGAGATACCTGCCACTGCAACATTTCTTCCTTGACCTTCTTAGCAACTATATCCTCGACTCTCTTTGTAACACCCCTGACCTGGGTTATGAGCTAACCCTAGAAGTTTTGCCTAAATATGTAATAATACACTTGTGAACACTCCCTGGCATGTAATTAAGTCCCTCAGGGACATTTACTTTCATATTTTGCTCCTTTTGCATAAAGTTGTAGCATTATATTGTATGCAGGGGCTTATGTGCAAATTACCCAGTCTAAGGGTTGAACTTGCAAAATTCACAAGGTAATATGTTCTTTTGATGTTAAGACATCATGGGAATGTCTATGACGAAGTTTGAGGGATTTCCCAAGCTTGAGCACCAAGGTGCAGCTATGGAAGCAATCCCCATGCTCCGAAACCCTAATTTGGGGTAAATTGCAATTTACCCAAATTGAGGGGTCCAACTTGTAATTTTCACCATCTAGAACATCTTTTATGACTCTTGTCATCATTTAGAGTAGAAATGATGAAAGGGATACATTATTTATAAATTAAATGAGAAAAAGGATCTTTGTGATAGAAATCACCTAAAATGGGTACAAAACCTTTACATGAATGTACCCTAGTTGAAGGTTGGATTCCTATACCCTTAGATCTTGAGTTTTCTTAAGAATTGCTTAAGAATTTGATGGGCTTGGGCGTGCCCTTGAGCAAGGAGGGACCTAGATGTGAATTTTTGGTTTTGAAAGGTCCTTGTAGTAAGAAATAGGCTTAAGCTATAAAAAGGCTTTTCCTTTGCAAATGAGCAAACGATCTTTCCCTGTTCCATTCACTTCCTTTCTTTCCCAAACGGCCAAGCCTTGCTCTGGAGCTCAGGAGAAACGACCAAGGGTGCAAGGTAGGTTTGGATTCCCCTTCTTGCCCAATTCTATGGTTAGAACTCGGATTCAAGGGCAAATTCATGGCTAGCTTACTTAACTCTATCTTTTTAGCCATCTTTCCTCAATCTTCCTTGGAGAAGTCACCTTGGCCGACCAGTAGAGCTTCTTGGAAACCATTGAAAGCTTGGACCTCGAAAGCTTGGAGCTCAAGGAGCAAGCTTTAGGCGGGTTTTATAACTCTGAACTTGTGCTTTATAATTATGCTTTGATTCTTGCAAATTTGCTAGTAAATCTCCTTCTATCTCCCTTTCTCCTTGCACGATTGCAATTGAACCAGTGGAGAAACCGACCTTGCAAGAGGTTGAAGATGAGGGGCGTGATTCCCTATGTTGCTTTTCCAAACGGTCTTGGACCCTTTTGGTCCAAACGGTTGCAAACCGTTTGGGTTCAAACGGTCTCAAGACCGTTTGCTCCCAAACGATCTTGCAAGACCGTTTGGATTGAAACGGTCTCAAGACCGTTTGAGGGCGTTGACCAAGGGACGACTGTTTGAGGGTCTGTTCCCAATAGGTTGAATTTCATCTCTGCAAAGAATCAAAGACCAATTCTTAACCATTTGAAAGTTGAAGGCACTTCAACATGGAACCCTAATCGGGTGAAAAAGGGCTGTTTTAACATATAGATCTTGTTGAGTTTTGGGTTGAAGGACCCAAACGGTCTCAAGACCGTTTGGGGATTCCTCCAAACGGTCTCAAGACCGTTTGGGCACAACCCAAGACCGTTTGAAGGTCTAGGGTTGAGTAATCTAATGGTTTGAAGGTCCAATTGTAGGAAATTGATGCATTGTTGAAAAAGTGCTGATTTTGACCTAATTGGACTTCAACCTGAGTCAAAACGTTTTGGATCTTGGTCAAACTCTGGGCAAACGGTCTCAAGACCGTTTGGATGATGTCCAAACGACCGCAAGACCGTTTGGGCCAAGTTTGAGCCCAATTGGAGGTCAATTGATAGGTTCAACCTTGAATTGATTCACACTGATTGAACATTGATGACCAATCAACTTGAAACCCTATTTGAGAATGATTAAACCCTAATTGGTTTGCAATTGAGGGTCAATTGGATGTCTAAGTGGCTAAAGCTAACCCTAATTGACTCAATTTATAAGTGGTTAGCATAGGTTTAGCCAATTGAGGGCTTCAACACATGTATCTATATACTTTGGTGACCATCGAACCCCTTTGGAGGTCCAAACGGTTTGAGCCCATTTGGGCCAAACGGTCTCAAGACCGTTTGGACCCAAACGGTCTCAAGACCGTTTGAGACCAAACGGTCTCAAGACCGTTTGGGGCCAAACGGTCTCAAGACCGTTTGGGCTCAAACGATCTCAAGACCGTTTGGGCTCAAACGACCTCAAGACCGTTTGGGCTCAAACGACCTCAAGGTCGATTGGTCCAAACGACCTCAAACCGTTTGAGGGTCCAAACGGTTTGGAAGTCAAACCTCCCAAACGGTCCTCACCTCCAAACGGTCTCAAGACCGTTTGAGACCAAACGGTCTCAAGACCGTTTGAGGATCAAACGGTCTCAAGACCGTTTGGATGGTTGAGATCGTTTGAAGATTGGAAACCACTTGGAGATTTGTGGAGATTTGTGCCTAACCATTTGAAGGTGTAAATGGCTTAATGATGATTCAATCTAAACCCTAATGGTAACCTAGGTCATTAAGGGACTATGTGATTAGTGAGTTAACCCATGATGGTGATCATGTGGCAAATTACCAAAATACCCTTGAAGGGTCTAAAGGGGGTAAAACCCTAATCTAATTAAACCCTAATCACATGATGTTGATTCCTTGGCTCATATCAGTCAATGGAGACTTGTCTCAACCTAATCTAGAGTGGTGTTGCCACCATCTACTAGAGAGAGGAAAGAGAAAGTGTTTCTAGAGAGAGAAAGTATCCTAGAGAGAGAAAGTGCCCTTTTTAGGAGGAAAATCTAGTAAGATACTTCTTTTACACATGAATGCGCATGATTAGGGAATGACCCACCTATGTGAGGTCATGGAAACCCTGATTATGATATCTAATGGATCTTAATCCTAATGAAGAGTCTTAATGATGGTGTTTCTCTTACATGATGATGTAATGAGTACAATTCACCATAGAGTGAATAGTAAACCCTAAAACACAGAGTTTTGAGGGTGAACCCATGTGGAACCCTAGTTGAGGGTGATCCTATGTGGAACCCTAGTTGAGGGTAAACCCATGTGGAATCCCTAGTTGAGGGTGATTCCATGTGAAACCCTAGTTGAGGGTGAAACCAAGTGAAACCCTGATTGGGAATGTATTCCTATTTACTGAATTGTTACTATTATCTGTTGAGTTAACCATGCAGGTTGTTATGAGATGATGGTCACACCCAGGTATGGAATACCATGTTATATTCATTGAAGGCATGTCTTATGCTTTATGAATAGTGAACCATCTTGATGCACTGCTAAGTGACATCCTTTGTGATTTATGGGCTGTAAGAGCCATAAGTGTTATTAAGGTCATGCTTGACAGATGACTTGAGATGTATATCTGATAATTGTGATAAGTTAGGCCTGTTACATTTTGTATTCTCATATATAGCTGTGTTACTGTATGATGAATGGAATACTGAATGTACCTAACTAATCAAGTGAAATGTAGAGCCCTGATCATAGATCCATCATTGTCAGTTGTCTAAATGATGGTGAAATAGGTCTTCCTAAGGGAACTCCTGGAGCACATACTTTTGAGTATGTGGGGTACATGGATGTGTAGAACCTTACATCCTAGTGTAGGTATTTGATGTAGATTCTTGTAGTCCGTCATACCTTCACTATAAAAGAAAAGGTGAGAGGATGATGTAGATTCTAGTAGTCCATCAGACCCCACCATAAAGTCCTAAAGGTGAGATGTATATCTACACTCCCTTAAAGACACAAATACCGTATCGGTGAAAGATAAACAAGAAACCTTCCGATAGCGAAGAGAGTACAGAATGCCACTGTAACTCTAAAAATAGCGAAGGACCAGAGTACCCTGGTGAGCTATTATAAAGACATCCCGCCAGATGTCAAACAATCAATCCTCTAACTGACTGAGGAAGATGAGGTCATAAGAATCCGGCTCTCTTAATGACCTATGTATGATACTGATGTGACTTCTTAGCGATCAGTTGGAGTATGAGTGGTATGCCTCATCTCCACATGGCATAATAATAATGTTTGAAAAACATCAACAACAGCGTAGTATATCTGTTAGAGTTAATTACGAGTTATTTGATTGATGTTACCTTGAATAGCATAGATGTTCTCATATTTTAATATTGATTGAACTCTGCTGATCATAGAACTGCTAGTGAATATCTTGAAGGCTCTTAATGCTTTAGTTATTCTCTGTTTTGCTTATTAAGCCTAGTGGAGAGTTATAACTCTCGCTGGGGCAATTATATATGATTGTCTCACTCCGCAGAATTCAACTTTTTAGGTGGTCGCCGAAGACGGAGGAACCGGTCCCGAGGTGACCAGTTCCAGCAGCAGCACCAGGAGTAGTTGATCTCAGGTGGAGATCCAGTCTACCTCATGGTGTAGTTAGATGTTAGTCCTTTGTGTCCTCTGTACTCTCGGGTCCTGGTGTGTTTTGGAGTGTGAACTCTTGAGAATTTTGTGTTGTATATAATTACTCAAGAAGTGATTCTGCCAAGTGTTGTAAACAATTAAATCCTTTTATATAAAAGAGGTTTGTGGTTTCAAGCTCTAATCTCAAAAAGTTTTAATTTCCCGTGATTTTCGTCTTCCGCTGATTACCGAATACTTCCGCATGTATTTAAGTCGGGATTAATTCATGGCTTGGAGATCGGAGCCCACAATTAAGTGGTATCAGAGCTCCAGGTTCGCCGAGTCTACAGAGGCATAGGACTTAGGAAGTTGAGTCTGTCTTCAGTATTCCTTCCTTATCTAATAGAATCTTCTGCTCCTCAGGAGAAGAAGATACTTAAGGATGTCCGAACCACATGACGAGAACATGGCTGAAGGTAGTTCTAATGCACCTCAAGGTGGTGCAGGAATACCTGAGATAGAGCAGCCTGTACCAGAACAACCTAGAGAGCCACCCCAGTTTAACCCAGCTGACTTGGGTAACCCGGTGGTTCAGGAGATGTTCGGGCAGTTCATGGCTGCTATGACCCACATAACTGACAGGATGCCGATGCCTGTTCCCAGGGCACCTATCCAACCAGAAGGTCAAGGTATCGGGAAGACTTTCGAGCGACTGCGTCGTGTCGGAGCTACTGAGTACCACGGGACTGCTGACCCCGCAGATGCTGATCTGTGGTTGACTGAGTTAGAGAAAGCTTTCAGGATCCTCCATATCCCTGAAGTTGAGAAGGTTAGACATGCTGTCTATCTCCTCAAAGGAAGTGCTAGTCACTGGTGGACCATGGAAGAGCAGAAGAGACCTGGAATAGAGATCTCGTGGGAAGATTTTCGGCGGGAATTTGTTAATAGATATTTCCCAAAGACCTTCCTAGACGAGAAAATCTCTCAGTTTGAGAGATTAAGACAAGGCATGATGAACATCAGTGAGTATGAAGCTAAGTTTATGGAGCTATTGCGATTTTGTCCGCATATGGCTGCCACAGAGGAGGAAAGGATCAGAAGATTCGAAAAAGGTTTGAATGCTGACATGTCAACCCCTGTGTCTACCTTAGAGAACCGCGAAAGATTCTCTACCTTCGTTGAGTCAGTCCGAAGAATAGAGAAATCTGTGGTTGAGAAGAGGCAGACTCAAAAACGATATCCACAGTTCCAGGGTTCTTCATCTAGGGACTCTAAGCAGCCTAGATCCTCTGCACCTAACCCTCCACCATCTAGATCTAGTCCTCAGGCTGAGTGGTCTCCAAGTGGAGGTAGAGAGCAAGGACAACTACCCCAGGAGACTCACAGCTCTGCATCAATGTCTGTTACTGGACCACCAAGGCCACAAGAAAGAAGATGTTACAATTGTGGTAAGGTGGGACATTTGATGAAGGACTGCTGGTCTAAGCCTGTCAGTGTGACTCAGCCTCCGAGACAAGAACATCAGGGATCACAGAGAGGACAATCTCAAGGGGCAGGTCGAGGACGCGGGCAAGCGTCCCAAGCCGGATCATCATCACCACCTCAACAACAGCCTATAGCAAGGTTCTATGCTATAAACTCACTTGAAGTAGTGGAAGATCCACAAGTGGAGACAGGTCAGATGGAACTTTTATATTCTGATATGTCCAAAACTTATATAGTATCTGTTTTGTTTGACCCGGGTGCTACGCGCTCTTTCATCACTCGAAGAGTGATTTCTAACTGCATCATGGCATTTAGTCATAAGGCAGGTAGCTGTTGTTTGAAACTCTGATGAGTGGGTTTATTACCTTGACATGCTTACTTATAAAAGAGAAGGAACAAGAAAAATGTAAGTACATATTTTCTTACTTCAGTAATCATATACCCTGGCCAGGTATACAATTACTGATGATAAGGTAAATATGGAAACTCCTAAATGTTATCTTTTGATTACTCTAAGCAAGTAGACAATCTGACACAATCCAAAGAGATATACAGTTTTGACAATATGAGTAAGTAATATTAAATTAAGAATGATAATAACAACCCTTGTTAGGGGTTTATGTTCTTATGAAAGGATAGAATTTTAAGAACATCCCTTGTTAGGGGTTTATGTTCTTAAAATAAACATATCTGCATTTCCCTTTTCTTTCTATGATTTCGGGGACGAAATCCTTGTTAGGGGTTTATGATTTGTAACACCCCTGACCTGGGTTATGAGCTAACCCTAGAAGTTTTGCCTAAATATGTAATAATACACTTGTGAACACTCCCTGGCATGTAATTAAGTCCCTCAGGGACATTTACTTTCATATTTTGCTCCTTTTGCATAAAGTTGTAGCATTATATTGTATGCAGGGGCTTATGTGCAAATTACCCAGTCTAAGGGTTGAACTTGCAAAATTCACAAGGTAATATGTTCTTTTGATGTTAAGACATCATGGGAATGTCTATGACAAAGTTTGAGGGATTTCCCAAGCTTGAGCACCAAGGTGCAGCTATGGAAGCAATCCCCATGCTCCGAAACCCTAATTTGGGGTAAATTGCAATTTACCCAAATTGAGGGGTCCAACTTGTAATTTTCACCATCTAGAACATCTTTTATGACTCTTGTCATCATTTAGAGTAGAAATGATGAAAGGGATACATTATTTATAAATTAAATGAGAAAAAGGATCTTTGTGATAGAAATCACCTAAAATGGGTACAAAACCTTTACATGAATGTACCCTAGTTGAAGGTTGGATTCCTATACCCTTAGATCTTGAGTTTTCTTAAGAATTGATTAAGAATTTGATGGGCTTGGGCGTGCCCTTGAGCAAGGAGGGACCTAGATGTGAATTTTTGGTTTTGAAAGGTCCTTGTAGTAAGAAATAGGCTTAAGCTATAAAAAGGCTTTTCCTTTGCAAATGAGCAAACGATCTTTCCCTGTTCCATTCACTTCCTTTCTTTCCCAAACGGCCAAGCCTTGCTCTGGAGCTCAGGAGAAACGACCAAGGGTGCAAGGTAGGTTTGGATTCCCCTTCTTGCCCAATTCTATGGTTAGAACTCGGATTCAAGGGCAAATTCATGGCTAGCTTACTTAACTCTATCTTTTTAGCCATCTTTCCTCAATCTTCCTTGGAGAAGTCACCTTGGCCGACCAGTAGAGCTTCTTGGAAACCATTGAAAGCTTGGACCTCGAAAGCTTGGAGCTCAAGGAGCAAGCTTTAGGCGGGTTTTATAACTCTGAACTTGTGCTTTATAATTATGCTTTGATTCTTGCAAATTTGCTAGTAAATCTCCTTCTATCTCCCTTTCTCCTTGCATGATTGCAATTGAACCAGTGGAGAAACCGACCTTGCAAGAGGTTGAAGATGAGGGGCGTGATTCCCTATGTTGCTTTTCCAAACGGTCTTGGACCCTTTTGGTCCAAACGGTCTCAAGACCGTTTGCTCCCAAACGATCTTGCAAGACCGTTTGGATTGAAACGGTCTCAAGACCGTTTGAGGGCGTTGACCAAGGGACGACTGTTTGAGGGTCTGTTCCCAATAGGTTGAATTTCATCTCTGCAAAGAATCAAAGACCAATTCTTAACCATTTGAAAGTTGAAGGCACTTCAACATGGAACCCTAATCGGGTGAAAAAGGGCTGTTTTAACATATAGATCTTGTTGAGTTTTGGGTTGAAGGACCCAAACGGTCTCAAGACCGTTTGGGGATTCCTCCAAACGGTCTCAAGACCGTTTGGGCACAACCCAAGACCGTTTGAAGGTCTAGGGTTGAGTAATCTAATGGTTTGAAGGTCCAATTGTAGGAAATTGATGCATTGTTGAAAAAGTGCTGATTTTGACCTAATTGGACTTCAACCTGAGTCAAAACGTTTTGGATCTTGGTCAAACTCTGGGCAAACGGTCTCAAGACCGTTTGGATGATGTCCAAACGACCTCAAGACCGTTTGGGCCAAGTTTGAGCCCAATTGGAGGTCAATTGATAGGTTCAACCTTGAATTGATTCACACTGATTGAACATTGATGACCAATCAACTTGAAACCCTATTTGAGAATGATTAAACCCTAATTGGTTTGCAATTGAGGGTCAATTGGATGTCTAAGTGGCTAAATCTAACCCTAATTGACTCAATTTATAAGTGGTTAGCATAGGTTTAGCCAATTGAGGGCTTCAACACATGTATCTATATACTTTGGTGACCATCGAACCCCTTTGGAGGTCCAAACGGTTTGAGCCCATTTGGGCCAAACGGTCTCAAGACCGTTTGGACCCAAACGGTCTCAAGACCGTTTGAGACCAAACGGTCTCAAGACCGTTTGGGGCCAAACGGTCTCAAGACCGTCTGGGCTCAAACGATCTCAAGACCGTTTGGGCTCAAACGACCTCAAGACCGTTTGGGCTCAAACGACCTCAAGGTCGATTGGTCCAAACGACCTCAAACCGTTTGAGGGTCCAAACGGTTTGGAAGTCAAACCTCCCAAACGGTCCTAACCTCCAAACGGTCTCAAGACCGTTTGGATGGTTGAGATCGTTTGAAGATTGGAAACCACTTGGAGATTTGTGGAGATTTGTGCCTAACCATTTGAAGGTGTAAATGGCTTAATGATGATTCAATCTAAACCCTAATGGTAACCTAGGTCATTAAGGGACTATGTGATTAGTGAGTTAACCCATGATGGTGATCATGTGGCAAATTACCAAAATACCCTTGAAGGGTCTAAAGGGGGTAAAACCCTAATCTAATTAAACCCTAATCACATGATGTTGATTCCTTGGCTCATATCAGTCAATGGAGACTTGTCTCAACCTAATCTAGAGTGGTGTTGCCACCATCTACTAGAGAGAGGAAAGAGAAAGTGTTTCTAGAGAGAGAAAGTATCCTAGAGAGAGAAAGTGCCCTTTTTAGGAGGAAAATCTAGTAAGATACTTCTTTTACACATGAATGCGCATGATTAGGGAATGACCCACCTATGTGAGGTCATGGAAACCCTGATTATGATATCTAATGGATCTTAATCCTAATGAAGAGTCTTAATGATGGTGTTTCTCTTACATGATGATGTAATGAGTACAATTCACCATAGAGTGAATAGTAAACCCTAAAACACAGAGTTTTGAGGGTGAACCCATGTGGAACCCTAGTTGAGGGTGATCCTATGTGGAACCCTAGTTAAGGGTAAACCCATGTGGAATCCCTAGTTGAGGGTGATTCCATGTGAAACCCTAGTTGAGGGTGAAACCAAGTGAAACCCTGATTGGGAATGTATTCCTATTTACTGAATTGTTACTATTATCTGTTGAGTTAACCATGCAGGTTGTTATGAGATGATGGTCACACCCAGGTATGGAATACCATGTTATATTCATTGAAGGCATGTCTTATGCTTTATGAATAGTGAACCATCTTGATGCACTGCTAAGTGACATCCTTTGTGATTTATGGGCTGTAAGAGCCATAAGTGTTATTAAGGTCATGCTTGACAGATGACTTGAGATGTATATCTGATAATTGTGATAAGTTAGGCCTGTTACATTTTGTATTCTCATATATAGCTGTGTTACTGTATGATGAATGGAATACTGAATGTACCTAACTAATCAAGTGAAATGTAGAGCCCTGATCATAGATCCATCATTGTCAGTTGTCTAAATGATGGTGAAACAGGTCTTCCTAAGGGAACTCCTGGAGCACATACTTTTGAGTATGTGGGGTACATGGATGTGTAGAACCTTACATCCTAGTGTAGGTATTTGATGTAGATTCTTGTAGTCCGTCATACCTTCACTATAAAAGAAAAGGTGAGAGGATGATGTAGATTCTAGTAGTCCATCAGACCCCACCATAAAGTCCTAAAGGTGAGATGTATATCTACACTCCCTTAAAGACACAAATACCGTATCGGTGAAAGATAAACAAGAAACCTTCCGATAGCGAAGAGAGTACAGAATGCCACTGTAACTCTAAAAATAGCGAAGGACCAGAGTACCCTGGTGAGCTATTATAAAGACATCCCGCCAGATGTCAAACAATCAATCCTCTAACTGACTGAGGAAGATGAGGTCATAAGAATCCAGCTCTCTTAATGACCTATGTATGATACTGATGTGACTTCTTAGCGATCAGTTGGAGTATGAGTGGTATGCCTCATCTCCACAGGGCATAATAATAATGTTTGAAAAACATCAACAACAACGTAGTATATCTGTTAGAGTTAATTACGAGTTATTTGATTGATGTTACCTTGAATAGCATAGATGTTCTCATATTTTAATATTGATTGAACTCTGCTGATCATAGAACTGCTAGTGAATATCTTGAAGGCTCTTAATGCTTTAGTTATTCTCTATTTTGCTTATTAAGCCTAGTGGAGAGTTATAACTCTCGCTGGGGCAATTATATATGATTGTCTCACTCCGCAGAATTCAACTTTTTAGGTGGTCGCCGAAGACGGAGGAACCGGTCCCGAGGTGACCAGTTCCAGCAGCAGCACCAGGAGTAGTTGATCTCAGGTGGAGATCCAGTCTACCTCATGGTGTAGTTAGATGTCAGTCCTTTGTGTCCTCTGTACTCTCGGGTCCTGGTGTGTTTTGGAGTGTGAACTCTTGAGAATTTTGTGTTGTATATAATTACTCAAGAAGTGATTCTGCCAAGTGTTGTAAACAGTTAAATCCTTTTATATAAAAGAGGTTTGTGGTTTCAAGCTCTAATCTCAAAAAGTTTTAATTTCCCGTGATTTTCGTCTTCCGCTGATTACCGAATACTTCCGCATGTATTTAAGTCGGGATTAATTCATGGCTTGGAGATCGGAGCCCACACTCTTATTCTCCTATACATGGATAAAAGAAACATTAGCTTCTTATTATTGAATTCCCTTTTGTAGTAACATTCTAAAAAAAGAATAGGTTAACTCTTCTTGTGAAAGTCCCACTCTTGTGATAGGTTTGCACTGGGATGGCCCAAAGAACACTTTGATGCCCATACCAGCGCCTACACCCCTAACACGTCCAAAATGCTCTAGGTTACCCAAAGCAATTGTCAATTCATCCCTTGTGCCTTGAGGTATGAACATGCCCTATTTCCTCTACTCGTGCAGCTCCCGCTAATCACCATCAATAGAAATTGGTAAGTAAACACCACAAATAATCAATATTTGAACGACATGCATTGTTGAGTTGTATTTTACCATTTTCACAACCGCCTCAGCAGTTATGAGCTTCTTTATTTCACCCTTCTTGTTTTGCCTCCTAGCTATCCAGACATCATGGTGAGGCATGGGTGTGGTACATGTAGTAGAGGACTCTTGAGTAGTAGTAGACTCCGCCTGTAGTCTTTGGTGAATGCCTGCATAGCCCTTTGGACCCATTGTGTGGTCATGCACATTCAATGCACGCCTTTCTCTTTGCACCTCATTGAACGCCTAGTTAGTATGCACATTGATTTGGTTAGCAACACTAAAAGTTAATCTTGAATAGGTGAATACAACATATATTAATTAAATTGGGAGTGACGCTTAATACCTTGAATTCTTCAGTTTGTCATGAAGCAACAAACGTGTCCCAATCTTCTTTATCCAGGAAGTTCCACTTTTCAAGGGCTGACTTCTTCTTCTTATCACCATCTTTTATGTATTCTCTATTGAGATTTGTCCTATAGTTCCTTAGAATCTTTCCAGCACGTTGCATCACGCTTTTATGATGCAGCTTATCATCCAATGCAAACAGATTCTATAAAATAGAATTGCTATTAACTAGTATCCAAAAATAGAATTGCAAATAATAGAATTTGTAATCTACAAAATAGAATTGCAAATAATAATAACTCACACATAAATCCTTCCATATCAAGTCTTTCTTCGCCTGAGGAGCTTTATGCCAATTATCATACTTAACACCACAATGGCTTCGAGTGACACACCCAAGATAGTTTACAAAATTATTGCGGTTCACTCCAATTGCATTTCCTGCATTATCAAACTCCACATCCAATCCAGATCCACTGCCCCTTAGCACTGTTAACTTCTTCAGAAGAGTGATGCCCCTTTTCTTGTTAACTTTTTGGTGATGCGCATCAAGTGCCTCCAGTGCTTCAGAGGGTACATGTGCATCATCAACCTAAAATTTGACAAAATAAACACACTGAATTAGCCCAATATAGAAATATAGGATATATGGCATAACTAGAAGATAATGAATTTCTATAGAAATATAGGATATGTTTTTAAAACTTATATTGGTATCCTCACCATGCTCATCATGGACATCATCCTCATCATGGACATCATGCTCATCATGGACATCACGATCATCATGCCCATGGTCAGCCATATGAAAATGTCATTAAAAAGGCAACCATTTAGCATTTGTATTAACTAGAAGATAATGAAACATTATATCTAAAAATGATATTGATATTAAAAAAGCAAACATTTAGTATTTTATATAGTTCACATATAAAAATGAAACACTAAAAAATGAAACATATAAAAAATATAAACATGCATGCCTCTAAAATTGCGATCTTTTATCAATTAACAATCCTTCATTGCGATCTCCGCGCACATATAAGTCATCATTAGCTTCAATATTTTGTGGAGTTGGCAACCCAACTGAGAATGGACTGGAGTCATCATACTTATCATAGTACTCTTCTTCATCTATAGGATCTTTTACCATGAAGAACAACTGACTATTTATCATTTGCAGGATCATCGATATAAAATACTTGTTTCGCCTGTGATGCCAATATGAATGGTTCACCCTTCTCACCAATCTTTTCAAAGTTCACTAAAGTGAAACCCAATTCATCCACTATAACTCCTTTGGTGTTATCAACCCAATTACATTTGAAGAGCAGAATTATGAAATCTATGTAGTCAAACTCCCATATGTCTTCAATGACACTGTAATATGACATTTTAGCTTTACGTGGACTCTTATCCTTTGCACTTGCAAAATACATAGTCGATGCTTGAAGGGTGACCCCACTGTTTTGGATGACACTCTTATCATCTTGACGCTTTGTGTAATATGTGAACCCATTAATGTCAAACCCTTCATAAGACATAACATTCGATTTTGGTTTAAAGGCAAGGCATTTGATAATTTCCGTAATATCATCTGGTGTTTGAGATAGTTGATGTAAGACTTTATCTTCAAACCACTTAGTAAAAGTCTTGTTATGCTCTCTAACAAGCCACATTGAACTGGTTCGAGGATGTTGTCTCTTGATGAAATTGGTATGTTCTACGATATAAACACTCACTTCATCCATGTTGTATAAAATATACAAGTGACCTTGTTCCAACTGCTCATGGTTGATTACTTTCACCCGATCCCAAAATTCCTTTGCCCTCCTCAATATTCTTGTCATTAACGGGAGTGTCATTACCACTCAGAAAGTCATTGCAAAAATCCATAACCTCTCTCGCCACATAACCCTCAATAATACTCCCTTCAGGTTGATAACGGTTTCGAACATCACCTTTAAAAATGCTCATGTATCGTTCAAAGGGATACATCCAATGCAAGAAAACTGGTCCCAACATTTTCACTTCCTTAGTCAAGTGCAAAACAAGATGTACCATGATATCAAAGAACGAAGGAGGGAAATACATCTCAAGTTGACATAGGGTAACAACCACTTCTCTTTGCAAATTATCGAGAGTATCAGGGTCAATAACTTTGCTGCACATACTGTTGAAAAAGAAACAAGTCTGGTGATTGCAAACCTTACATGCTTTGGCAATATAGATCGAATTGCCATGGGCAATATTTGTTGCATTAGAGTGTAACAATCATGAGATTTAAGACCTATCAACTTCAGATCTTTCATTGATACCAATCTATGGATGGTGGATGAGTAACCCTGTGGCACCTTAACATTTGCCAAGCATTCACAAAAAGCTTTCTTCTCCTTTCTAGACAATGTGTAACAAGCGGGAGGTAAGTATGTTCTTTTATTACCCATTTCATGTAATTATGTTAATTCTAACCTTATTCCCATTTCATGTAGGTCCAATCTGGATTTTATCCCATCTTTAGTCTTACCTGGTATATTCAACAGAGTACCAATGACGCTATCGCAGACATTTTTCTCAACGTGCATGCCATCGATACAATGCCTGACTGTCAAAGAACTCCAATAAGGAAGACCCCAAAATATTGACTTCTTCTTGAATGAAGAATTGTCACTCCATGTGGCCATAGTACATTGTGATCTCTTACCAAATTCATTGACAATGTCTTTTACTCTTTCATAAACAACATCCCATGGTATAGGTTTAGGTGCACTCCGTTCCTCATTCCATCCATTGAATGCTTTGTGCTTCCTACGATACAGATGGAATTTTAAAAGAAACCTTCAATGACCAAGATATACAGTCTTTCCGTTGCCGCCATGTTTTAGTCTTATTGAATCAGTGTTCTCTTCACATATATGACACACTTTAGCCCCTTTGACACTATATCCAGACAAATTCCTATATGCTGGAAAGTCATTAGTAGTGCAAAACAACATAGCATGCAAACGAAATGTCTCTCTTCGTGAAGCATCATAGGTCATCACACCTTCACCCCAGAGTTTCTTTAAGTCATCAATCAGAGGTTCAAGATAAACATCGATATCATTTTCAGGTTGTTTAGGGCCCAATATCAACAATGAAAACATAACGTACTTATTTTTCATACACATCTAGGGAGGAAGATTGGATATAACAAGTACGACTGGCCAAGTGCTATGTTGGTTGCTCAATGTCCCGTACGGATTCATCCCATATATACAAATCCCAAGTATTAGATTCCTGTCTTCTTCACCAAAATTGGGGTACAATAGATCAATCTTCTTCCACTATGGGGAATCAGACGCATGTCGTAGGATCCCCATCATTATTTTTCTTAACATATGCATGCCACCTCAAATTCTTCGCATCTGTCGGATTTGAAAACAAGCATTGAAACCGTGATATTATAGGTAGATACCACATCATCTTGGCATGAGAACCAGTTTTGGACTCCCCTGAAGTCGTCAATTTATACCGTGATGCACCACATTTTGGACAATCTTTCAAATCCACATAGTCCTTTTGAAATAATACACAATCATTCGGGCATGTGTGTATCTTCTTGGCCTCCATTCCCATTGGACACAACAATTTCTTTACCTGATATGTTGAGATTGGTAGCTCGTTTCCTTCAGGAAGAATTTCTTTCAACAAAGTCAACAATGAAGTGAAGCTTTTGTCGCTCCATCTATTGTTAGCTTTCAACTTATACAATCTCAACACAACGCTAAGCTTTGTAAACTTAGTACAACCTGTGTATAATGGTATCTCAACATCATGCACAATGTTTCTAAAGATGGGATGTGGATCGGTGTGCTCTACCCCACAATTATCCATCATCGCATCAATGATGTCTACTGGAACTGGTTTGTTTACATCTACATCATCGGAGACAATTTCTTCTTCCACCCAAGCACTGCTATCGACATCCACTAGTTTCGGGTTTGAAATCTCTCCATGCCAGTGACATTTTGTATAGCCTTGTACAATCCCATTGCACATGACATGACTTTTGATTTCATCACCAGTGTTGACTTTCAAGTTGTTACCGCAATGCCTACATGGACAATAGAATCTATCTCCAGGTTGTTTCCTATGTTCCTCGGCAAATCTAATAAACTGATCAAGACCAGATATAAACTCTAGGGTGCAATGATTGTGAATGTACATCCATGATCTATCCATTCTATGATAAAAGAGAAAACAAGTATATATTATGACAAGATTAGGGTCTAGGGTTAACAAATACATGTGATGTCATTCTTATATATAATAAATGTACATGTACCACCTATCCCATCCTTGAACACCTAATCTCATTAGTAAGTGTATAATGTGTATTGGGTTTTCAAGAAAATTTCGGTAGCATTTCCCTGTTGTTCTCCAAGTACATATGTACTGACCGGCCTAAATCGCGCGTCCAAAAATCAAGGCGGATTTGAAGTAGTCGGACTTTTACATTTATAACCCGAAACCTTCTAGGCCCCCGCAACTTTGCTTACGGGGTCGAAGTAGATATACGGGGTCGAACACAGGGACAAGGGTGGTAGTGTTGAGAACTCTGAATCGACACGCTACACTCCGGCAAAGAGGTAAAAGGATTTAAAATTCCCAAAAGGGAAACAACAAGGTAAGATCCATAAAACAAAGAAAGCTATCTCCAACTGGAGCTATGAGAAAGATTTAAGGTTTTAGGCATTCAGCAGATTTTAGGGGTTTTCATGCAACTGAAACAGAGAGATAATACTAAAGCTAAAGCAAGGTACGAAGGAGAAAACTTCAGTAAAACAAGCGGCAGTAGAAACATCTTGTACCCCTCCTCTCAGAGTGGGTACCTCTAACCGAGCATCAACACCCCTCTCGAGGTTGTTGGACTCAAATTAGAGTGGAAAGGTTACTAAAGAAACTCCGATTCTGGGCACTCTCGTACTCCAGAATCGGCCCAAACACTAGAGCCACAACACCTCTCTTAAGTCTGTTGTAATGGGAAAAACACAATTCGGTAGCTAATCGAAACACGATCCAACATACAAGCTAGAGTTCGAATATTAAACATAGCAATCATCCAACAAGAGTACCAAGCAATAAGCAGCAAGTAATTAAACTTGTTTATTTCCATAAACTAATAAAGGTTTGTTTACATAGCATAAGTAAGGAAATAAATGACTGAAATAAAGATAGATGTCTCCTTCTTGATATGGAAGGACGACAGGCTACAGCAGACCCTCCAGCCCGATACCGGCCAGGAGCCTAGCCCGATACGGTCATGTCGGGCGGCACTCCCTCTTGGGCGACACGCCGTGATGAGCGACTGTATCGTGCGAGACATCCTATCCCGATACGATCATGTCGGGCGACACCCTCTCAGGAGACACGCCATGACAGGCGACACGCCATGACAGGCGACACGTATCGGGGTTCAGTATCGTGCCAGACTAGAGCGATGCATCTAGTATCGGTCATTTATGTCGAGTATCTATGTCGGCCGATATCGGCCTGCAGTGGTACTCGGGACGACACTAAGTGAACCATTCCCTCCCTCTCGGGATGGGGAAGTGCTCACCTAAGATCCCCCGATACGACCACTAAGGCGTGATACACTCGCTCTTTGCAACTTTCCTGAGAAGACTTGCCTAGGGTTCCGACCTATCTTTTCGGCTTCTTGTAGCTGCTATTTATAGGCAGCGGTTGGAGGAAGTTATGGTGCTCAGGGCGCCACGTGTCCTCCTTATTCGCGGGGTCGGTAGACGACCTATATTGGTATTGCCCGGCACAAGGGTGTCGGCTGTCAGTCACGTGACGGGCGGCGCCTGCCGGTGGGTGGCCTGTGTCGCGTGACAAGCTTGAGTTGTCGTGACGAGCTTGGCTCCCTATCGGGTAAAAGATGTATCGCCTGCTAGTTCCTTCTTGTGCGACATCCCCATGTCGCGCGTTGGTGTGTCGCGCTACCCTTGTCGGGCAGTGATCGTATCGGCCATCTGGAAGGCCGATGCAGGTGGAATTTGTTTATGGGCCGAGACGACTTCATTGATGATAAATTTATCAAAATGGAGGAAAAACTCTGCAAAAAATGGAAATATTGAATTAAGAGCATCGTTTGGCCAATTATTGCAAAAGTACTTATAAAAGAGAGGAAAATAGTTAAAAAGGGCAGTTTTGATAACGGAATAAAGGTCAAAAACATCACAAAAATTGGTGTTATCAACTCCCCCAAACTTAGCATTTTGATTGTCCTCAATCAATATTTAAACTTTAATTTGTGATGCTTCTTCTTGACCGATATAGTTTTCAGACCAAGGTGATGAGCGAGCAATGATATGTCTTATCAAGAATATTGTTTGACCCCGAACAACAGACTTTATTTCTCTTGCCTTATTTAAGCAAAAAATTTCTTCACAGCTTCGGCGAGGCTTAGGTGCATGATTCCGAAGTTAGCTTTCACACCAAACAGCTTTATTTTGGGGCGGAGAGTTGTGTGTTGGGTAGGATAAGGCTTTTTGGGTTTTTCTTGTTTCCCATCAGTCCATCCAGGTAAGGGTCCGTTAGCGGGCAAGTGGTCCCTGCAGTCCAAGCCAGTTGGCTTTAGAGCAATGATTTCACATCCTACGTACCACTGCCCCGGATCTACCATGCCTAAAGATGGGTACTTTTGGAAAACAAGTGTGTATATTTTTTTTCTTTTTCTTTTCTTTTATTGGGCACAACTCTCATGCTTTTATTCACTCTCATATGGCTACTTTCTCTTTTTGGGATTTTTGTTGAGTAAGGGGGGACAAGAGATATTTTTGCTGTTTGGGCAGCTTTTTCCTTCTCCATACACGCCTCTTATCTGTAGTGAGATTATTTTTCGAAATTTTTGGCGTGGAGACTTGTGGTCTTTTGTTGTTAGAGGCAGTATTATCATAAAGATATAACAAAACTAACATCACCTTAGGTACATGGAAAACGAACTGGCAAGGAGCAGTATCATGCTTTTTACTTATATAGTGACCTTGTACATATGCAGAGAGACAAAATAAGCAAAATTTTCAAGTTTTCAAAATTTTTGTAGCAAGGCTATTGTATGTACACATATTGAAGAAAAAGAACGGAAAGGACAAAAGGGATGGAGCTAATTTTTTTTAAAATTTTTGTACCTCCCTCACTGGTACATGGTACCCCCCATACTTACTCCACACTCTGTCCCAGAATTGTGAGGTAGATAAGGTGAGGTAACGTTATACCAGTGAGGTTAGCTGGTGAGTGCGCTTGCGCCAGATAGAAGCTCCCACACATATTTTCCTCTTTTGATGTGATAGTCGATGTGGTGGAGCTGGTCAGGCGTCTCTTCATTTGCTATCCATTCCAGGACGTAGATGCCGTAGTCGTTGGATAAGGGAAGTAGCTGCAGACTGCGGTGGTAGAACTGGAGTTCATGCCATTTGCTTGTTTGTGTGTCCAGGAATGGTTGGATCAACTTTGACACATCTTCGTAGAATTTTCACACTAAGCGCTCAAGGGATGTCAATGTCGCTGATGTACACAATACATGATGATCTTTGTTGCTATCCGAGCTGTTGTAGAAGATACCTGCTCATTGCCGGGTGTACATTATCAGGAGCATCAAATAGCTGTAATGCATGATGGGTAGGTAGATTGTACGTGGAATCCTGTGCTCCAACTCTGCCAGGAAAGATTGCTTTGCTCCTGTTTCGTCGGCTAGGCAGACGTCATTGAACAACATTGGATGTGCTATGTATGCGTGTTCAAACTTTGGTTGTAGTGTTTGGATGTAGGCGGCTGCTACTGATACTTCCATGCATCCTCCCTCTTTTACCACGTCCCTTAATTCATTGACCAGGACTATGACATCACCTGCCTCATAGATGACATCCGCTGGGGTAGAATCAGCCAACTTCAGAAGGATTTCATTGACCTGCTCCTGCGTGAGTGTAGGGCATGAGAAGCAGTCGAAATCTTTTATCAGCCCTTCTACAGCTTTAGGCGAAGCAGGGTCTTCAAATCCGTGCACTTTCTGTAGGGTCTCCAACTGTTTGCCTGCCCCATAGATGTCAGTTGCCATTTTAGCTTCTTTCTCTGGGGAGCTGCTGGGTTGTGAAGAGTCTTCATCTAGGTCACTGTCCAGCAGCTGCTCAGGTACCCCTGCGTCTCAGAAATAGCATTTGTCTTTTATCAGTAGCATAGCGTATATGCCCCTGCGGTGATAGAAGCATGTGCCCCTAAGGGCTCCAAAGTTTCCAACAGTATTGAGTATCTCCATGGCACGCAAGACGGCGAATGCACTATTTCCGCTCCCCCCTTCCTGGGCGGGGAGGTCTCGGATAGAAAAGAAATGCCAAACGCCCTTGTGACGTTGGCTTCCTTGCTTAATAGCTCGTAGAAGATGCAGCGGAAGGAGCCTCAGATTCTTGTCCTCCGGGCGGCTAAAAACATTCCCAGAGAGTGGCACCTCGTCATTGCTGCAGCTTATCAGCTGGACGTCGTGGTTCCTGAGGTCTGCCATGCAGAGGAACCACACGTTGTGGTGCTTATACGGGGCCAACACGATGTTTGGTCTATGCTTTTTGATATAGTTCAGCATGTCGGCCACCGCACCGGAGTCTAGATCTCCTTTCATCAGTCTTCTTGCCAAGGTCGGGGTGGCATTGTATATTGTCTTCCGACCTGTCCTGTTGTCGATATTTTCTATTACTGCATTTTCAAGGACCCTAAACAGTCTCTTACCGATGACGGCCGGCATGCGGAACATACTTTGAAAATCTCCCCGTCGTACGGAGAAGTAGTCTTCGCTCCAGAAGACATCTTCTTCATCTGCCTGTGATCTCAAGACCTTGTTCAGCAAATTTTGGTCTCTAATCGTCAGGTATCCGATGGCCCTTCTGTCGAAGTTGGCCATCTCAAAGGAGGGTATCTCGGCTGGCTCACGGAACCTATCTGCCATCGAGCGTTTCCCTCGGGGGAGGTGTCTTTCATTGACTGCATAAACATCTCCCCCGTCTCCCTCAGATTCATCAGAAGAATCTTCCCTGACGCTGATGTCTTCATTGTCATCATCTGCTTCTTCTAGAGGGACAGAGGGATTTTCTTCTTCCAAGCCTAGGGAGATCTCCGGTCCTGCTAGAGCTCCGTCGGTTGACCTTTGTGGTGTTCCCTCCTCGGGCATTGAGGTTTTCCCACTGGAGGAGGAGGAGGACATTGTTTCTGAGGGGGATGCTGACGAAGAAGGAGGGGAGCCACGGCTAGGGGGTGACAAGGACCTTCTCGGCTGCCTTCGGCGCGGATGGTTGTCCCTTATGTCTAGCCTCTCCTCCATCATGTCGAGGTGTTGGAGAACTTGCTGAAGCGTCGCATTCAAAGCCTCTAGTCTGCCGGGAAGGCTATCTAGAGTCAGAAACTCTCGTTCTTGGTTGTTCAGCCTATCTTGGAAAGATGCAAACTTGCGGGTTAAGGAAATACATGTAACTGAGTTGTTATCCGTTACCTCCTGCAAGTAGTCGAGCTCGTGCCCGATCATCTTCCCGAGTGATGAAGGTGTTCCGGTGGATCTCCCTTCTGTCCTCACGACACCTTGCTTGCGTGATGGTCTACTCGGTGAGGTAGAGTCTATTTGAATCGTTCGCGATGCAGATGCCGCCGGGTGAGGCGACGGTGCTCTTTCAGCTGTCACCGTCTTGCCTTCTCGTCATGGTGGAAATGGCCGTGGTGTGGGCGGGTGCTACTCCACCTCTACATTGTCGGCGATCTCCTCAGCCATTGCAAAAGGAGATACTAGCGGCGGTATCGGCGTCAGCTGTGCACCTACGAGCTCCATTCTCAGGATCTCATCGAACACCCCATCACTGGTGTCCGGCTGAGGTGCTCTTTCTACCTCTACAAGCCTTACAGGGATGTTGGGGGATGCGGCTGTCTCTTCCGCGGTAGTTCCCGTAGTTGCTGTCTCGGTGACCTCAACGATCATCGAGTCTTCTTCAGCCACCACAGTCGTTGTTGTGGTCGTGGCTGGTATAGTAGGAGAGACGACAACTCGATTAACAGCTGTCGTCAGTAGCTCTGGAATCACTCCTGGCTCGGTGCGGGTCGTTGAAGCTTTTTCCCGCCTTGGGTCGAGAGGAATCGGTTCTCCTCTCGTGGCCGCCCTTTCCTAGATTCTGGTGGTGGCGGCGTAGGCTGCGTCTACCGCCACAGCTTCGATCTCTGCGGCAGTGAAGACTAGCTTTTCTACGTCGTAAGTGGCACAGCGAGGGAGCGGGAGGAGGATGTTTGTCCTTGCAAACTTGTATAAGCAGTCCCTTCCCTCCTTCTTTATGATGCTGGCCCTCATCAGGTATTTGATGTCGATCAGCTCATCGCCCTTCATCCTCGAAAGGTTGTGTGGCTCCTTTGGGTACCCGAGCTATGCCGCGATCAGGTTTATGATGCCACCCATACAATATTCTTTGGTGGAATCCTTTATTGGGTGCAACCTGGTTAGCAAGAACCACCCGAGGTTGATCACTCGCCCCTCCATCATGTGCCAAATGACATGGAGTTCTTCTGTGTAGATATTGCTAGACTCATTCTTGCTGAACAACAAGCATGCCACCAGCTTGTACACTATCCTCCAAAAGCATGAGTGCACAGCCGCCACCTTGCTTCCCGGCTTAAATGATGACTCGCCGGTTAGCCTATTCCAGAGCTCCACGGGACTGAACCCGTCTCCTTCGGTGACTCTCCCATCGTTGTTCATCAGATTCTTCTCCTCCTCGCTGGAAGAGAAGATCTCGTTCAGCAGCTTCTCGGAGATGGCGTGCTCCGAGTTGTATAGCCGGGCTTGGAGTCTATCTGCTCTGCCGTGTTCTTTCTATTCAGTAGCAGAATTCTTCACTCGTTGGAGAGATGACATGAACTCCTTTGTGAGTTCAGTGTAGGAGGAAGATCGACTGAGGCAGGTCTTCCGCAGTCCTGCCGCGGCGAGGATGCCCTCCAGCCTCTCAAATATGCCCAACTCAGCGAACCAAGCCTGGTGGCAGAACCTGCTCGGTATGTAGACCTTAGTTGCCATCTCAGCATAACGGCGTGCGTGCTCGTTGTTCCTCGGCACGAACCTTCCTGGCGTGTATTCCAGGGGTTCTGCCATTGTTGTTGGTGTTGGAGCCACCACTTCTCCTACCCTCATCCTCTTTTCTGCTGTTGACATCCCAACTGCTTCTGGATTCGGGTGCTTCTGCCTGATAGTTGGTGCTTCAGGTGCTGCCTCGGGGTAGATCCTTCTGCCTTGCTCGTTAACACGGACAACAGTTTGCTTGATGCGGGCCATTTCTGTTAATTAATAAACAAATTCCTTGATCAATTAAATGTGTTGATGTTCTAAAGAAGTTAAAATGAATTCGCGATAAGATATGCCCCGATACAAAAAGTTGATCCCACCCCACTGTATCGGGCGATACGAGGCTTTCAGAGGTGAAGTCTCGTGCCCGATATGAGATATGGGTATCGCTCGTCATGTCGGAAGATCATACATGCGATAAGGACAAGACGATATGGTGATAAATCCGTGTCAGGTATGTCACCCGACACGGGTGTGTCAGGCGATACGGTCATGAGAGATAAGACACCCGATAAGGTTCTCTGAAAGGAAATCAGCGTGTTGCCCGACAACAAAAATAGGCGAGGCCGGTGCAAGGACTGGCGACACGGCTATCGCCTGATATTGCGTATCGGGCAAGCATGAGTAAAAGGTACGTTACATGACATTCATATTGGGCAATAAAAGTTTAACAGATAAGAAGTCATTATGCGTGATAAGAAGGTCGTGTCGGGCAAGCTGGACGATACGGCTGTCGGGCTATACCTTTGCTATTTCTTTTCTTAAGCTTGTCATGGAGACACAGGGGCAAGCTCAAGGGGAAAACACTGCACGATACAATTAGGTGAAAACAGTAAGGCGGTAGCCCGACATGGTAAAATCCCGGTTCCTTATATAGCAATCCCAACCTGGGTAAAATTGATAATTCTGGGACGCACGTCGGCCATTGGGGTAAGCCATTCCCAAGATGAACCATTCCGTCACGACCTTTGCGATGCCCAAAATCCCACTGCCCGATATGGGCGCGTCCATAGTGCCAGTTGGGTTGTTGTCGATACGACCCTTCAGGGTAAAAATTAGGAAGAAAAACTTAAAGCAAGGCGGGCAAAAGCGGTTGATGAGAAAAACATCATTGGCCTAAGGCTAATATCTCGGCCTCAGACAGCATTACCCATCCCGATCTATAAAATAAAGGCGGTGGCCCATAAAACAGAAAAGTCAGCGCATGTGGCGCATGCACTGACTCGGGCCTTATTACAGTCCATAATGTCCATAATGTTTATAATGTTCATTTTTGCATTGGAAAGTAAAAGCATCCTATACTAGAAATAAAATAAGCTCGGGAGGCCTCCCGAGAAGCGCTGAATATTTATCTCCCGCTTGACATATTTTGGCTTCATGACTCCTTAGTTCCTGCTATCAACCTGATCTTTGCTCCTTTTTATCATTGTCCTGCCTTCTTCGCTGGCTCAGTGTTCGACAAAATCTTCCCCGAAGGGTTCTTCACGGTCTCGGCTAATTGAGCTAGCTGCTGATCAATCTAGCGTTGATGCGTCTGCATGTCTGCCAGTTGTACCTGCAAGGAGTTCAAAATGCCGGAATTTGACAGCGCGCTTTGCGCTAGTTGATTGTTGATAGCATCCTGCTTCTTAACGAAATTGAATATCTGGCCAATCACGTCTGATTGGCTCGAGCCCTTGTTCTGCTCTCTATTTGACCCTTGATATTTTCCCTGTACCTGTAAGTTTCCTTTAGCTGACTAGAACTGGGTGTTCTTGGCATACTGACTCGGCCCCCCTCTTTTCTCGAAAGCTTGTGACAGCTTGGATGAGCTATGCAGCTGATGGGAGTTCTTAGCTGCATCTTTTTTACCGTAGCTAAAGTCGGGGTGATCTGGCCTTTTGAAACTTACGAAAGAGACATTTTCAGTCCTTTCATCTTCTGAGTCAGTATCACTGGCTGCGTCCTATCGGGTGTATATGCAGTTATCTACTCTGTGCCCTCCTTCACCGCAGGTTACGCACTTCATCACCTTTTTGACTGGCTTCTTTCCTTTCCAGCCAGACTCCCGTAGTTGCTTAACATCTGTGGCGATTCTTTGTATCTGCGAGGTGATGGACTCCAGCGCCTTGGATTCAAGAGAGGCCCCTTCACCGATCTTTTTGACCTGTCCTCTGTCGGATCGATCATAATCAGTGTCGGCTTGCATCTCGACCATGTTCTTGATGATCCTTTCATATTTGTGTGCCTTTTTCCCAAGGAAGTCACCGCCTTCTGTCACGTTTAGTGACACCCTTTCATCGGGAGCCAGGCCATTGTAAAAGGTGGTGACTAGGAAACTCTTCTTATAGTTATGATGGGAGCAGTCCCTCTGGTACTCCTGTAATCGTTCCCAGGCGTCATGGAGGCTCTCATTCGGCTTTTGCATAAAGGAGGTTATCTTCTGCCTATTTCTGACAGTCCTTTCAGTGGGGTAGAATTTATTCACGAACGCGTCAGCCAACGCACTCCATCCATTTAAAGCTTGATGAGGCAACCCTAGGTACCATGATAGAGCTTTATCTTCCAGAGAGAAGATGAAGCCCTTACAATAAATGACCTCTTGCGATACTCCTCGCATCTTAATCGTATCACATATATTTTTAAAGGCGTCCATGTGATGATAAGGGTTGTCAGCCTTGGAGCTTCCCCTGAAGCTTTTATTCTGGATCATCGAGATCACAGAGGGCTTGAGCTCAAAGTTAGTAGCGTTGAAATGTGGAATGATGACCGGGCATCAGGAGTTGTTAGCCTTCGTGGAGGCTAGCTCCCTGAGAGTTTTCTCTTCTTCTTCCAAGTCGTCTCTATCGCTGTCACCGTCTTCTCGGCGCTGATTCTGATCATTGTGATTCCTTTTGTGCCTTCGATGGTGACGACGTCTATCTCGGTGTTGGTTGTCCTTAGACTGCTCTCCTTCTAGATCTTCATGTTGATCATGGCCGTCATAGCGGTCATTTCCTTCTGTTGGAGGGGAGTTAGGTCTAGCCCTCCTTTGACGTTGCCCTCTGAAAGAGGTTGTTCAATGTGAGGTGGCATGATGTCGGCACTTCTTTGAACAGATCACCTTCCTTTAGAGTTCCTGAAACAGCACGAAATAATAAAGTCAGAAAATCGGATTATAAATTTATAGGAAAATAATAATAATAATAAAAAAAGGAAAAGCAAAAGAGTGTTGTCAAGCTCATTTCTGAGCTTGAGGCACGAGAGTGTAGTTAGTGGATTCGGGTCCGTCAACAGTACCGTTCTGCCTTGTCCCCGACAACGGCACCAAAAAGTTGACCGACCTAAATCGCGCGTCCAAAAATGGAGGCAGATTTGAAGTAGTCAGACTTTTACATTTATAACCCGAAACCTTCTAGCCCCCCACAACTTTTCTTACGGGGTCGAAGTAGATAGACGAGGTCGAACATAGGGACAAGGGTGGTAGTGTTGAGAACTCTGAATCGACACGCTACACTCCGGCAAAGTGGTAAAAGGATTTAAAATTCCCAAAAGGGAAACAAAAAGGTAAGATCTATAAAACAAAGAAAGTTATCTCCAACTGGAGCTACGAGAAAGATTTAAGGTTTTAGGCATTCAACAGTTTTTAGGGGTTTTCATGCAACTGAAACAAAGAGATAATACTAAAGCTAAAGCAAGGTACGAAGGAGAAAACTTCGGTAAAACAAGCGGCAGTAGAAACATCCCGTACCCCTCCTCTCAGAGTGGATACCTCTAATCGAGCATCAACACCCCTCTCGAGGTTGTTGGACTCAAATTAGAGTGGAAAGGTAACTACAGAAACTCCAATTCCGGGCACTCTCGTACTCCAGAATCGGTCCAAACACTAGAGCCACAACACCTCTCTCAAGGCTATTGTAACGGGGAAAACACGATTCGGTAGCTAATCGAAACGCGATCCAGCATACAAGCTAGAGTTCAGATATTAAACATAGCAATCATCCAACAAGAGTACCAAACAATAAGAAGTAAGTAATTAAACTCTTCTATTTCCATAAACTAATAAAGGTTTGTTTACATTGCATAAGTAAGGAAATAAATGACTGAAATAAAGATAGATGTCACCTTCTTGATATGGAAGGACGACAGGCTACAACGGACCCTCCAGCCCGATATCAGTCAGGAGCCTAGCCTGATACGGTCGTTTCGGGTGGCACTCCCTCTTGGGTGACACGCCGTGACGAGCGACTGTATCATGCGAGACATCCTATCCCAATACGATCATGTCGGGCGACACCCTCTGAGGCGACACGCCATGACAGGTGACACGTATCGGGGTTCAGTATCATGCCGGACTAGAGCGATGCATCTAGTATCGGTCACTTATGTCGAGTATCTATGTCGGCCGATATCGGCCTGCAGTGGTGCTCAGGACGACGCTAAGTGAACCATTCCCTCCCTCTCGAGATGGGGAAGTGCTCACCTAGGATCCCCCGATACGACCACTAAGGTGCGATACACTCTCTCTTTGCAGCTTTCCTGAGAAGACTTGCCTAGGGTTCCGACCTATCTTTTCGGCTTCCTGTAGCTACTGTTTATAGGCAGCGTTTGGAGGAAGTTATGGTGCTCAGGGTGCCACGTTTCCTCCTTATTCGCGGGGTCGGTAGACGGCCGATATTGGTATTGTCCGACACAAGGGTGTCGGCTGTCGGTCACGTGACGGGTGGTGCCTGCCGGTGGGTGGCCTGTGTCGTACGACAAGCTTGAGTTGTCGTGGCGAGCTTGGCTCCCTATCTGGTAAAATACGTATCGCCTACTAGTTCCTTCTTACGTGGCATCCCCATGTCGCGCGTCGGTGTGTCACGCTACCCTTGTCGGGCTGTGATCGTATCAGCCATCTGGAAGGCCGATGCAGGTGGAATTCATTTGTGGGCCGGGACAACTTCATTGACGATAAATGTATCAAAATGGAGGAAAAACTCTGCAAAAAATGGAAATATTGAATTAAGAGCGTCGTTTAGCCAATTATTGCAAAAGTACTTATAAAAGAGAGGAAAATAGTTAAAAAGGGCAGTTTTGATAACGGAATAAAGGTCAAAAACATCACAAAAATTGGTGTTATCATGTACTTAGAGAACAAACGGGGAAATGCTACCAAAATTTTCTTGAAAACCCAATACACATTATACACTTACATCCTAAGTGAGATTAGGTGTTCAAGAACAGTCCCAAACTGGGGACTATCCAATATTTACTCCTAATGAGTAAATCTTAGACGGGTTTCTAAGCCAACAAATACATGTATGTTGTCATTCCAATACCTACAATCCTAGTTTCATCTTATATATAATAAATTTGTACCACCTATCCCATCCTAGAATACCTAATCTCACTAGTAAGTGTATAATGTGTATTGGGTTTTCAAGAAAATTTCGGCAGCATTTCCCCGCTGTTCTGTAAGTACATATGTACTTAGAGAACAAACAGGGAAATGCTGTAGAAATTTTCTTGAAAACCCAATACACATTATACACTTACATACTAAGTGAGATTAGGTGTTCAAGAACAGTCCCAAACCAGGGACTATCCAAGATTTACTCCTAATGAGTAAATCTTGGATGGGTTTCTAGGCCAACAAATACATGTATGTTGTCATTCCAATACATGCAATCCTAGTTTCATCACAATTGATGTTAGGGTTTCATCACAATTTTAGGTATCATATAGAGTATGTCGATGTTAGGGTTTCATCATGCAATAGGGATTCATGTAGATGTTAGGGTTTCATCACAATTGATTTCATCACAAGATTTGAACATAATTGATTTCATCATATAATTGAACATAATTGATTTGAACATATTAATTGATTTCATCATATAATTGAACATAATTGATTTCATCACAAATTCATAATTGATTTCATTTGAATATATACCCTCTTATTCATTCTCCCTCCTTACCAACAGCAAGCACGGTCGTGTGGGCTGGCACGACCGTGGGTGTGTTGGATGACCACACGGCTGTGTTGGGCAGCACGGCTGAGTGGTCGGCCAATACAGCCACGACCTTGCTAGCCTATACGGCTGTGCTTGTTGTTGATAAGGAGGGAGAAGAAAGAAGAAGAATAGACTACTGGAATAAGAAGAGGAGGGCCTATTGTTGGTAGCAGCGTGGAGACGGAGGTGGCAGTGTGAGGAGAAGGGCGCCGAGCACACCAGTGGCAGGAGAAGGGAGCCAATCAGAGAAGGAAAGGCACCAGCGACGGGTAGAGAAGCAGCAGTAGGCGGCGGCGGCGGTGAGCAGCAGCAGGCGACATAGAGGCAGGGCCGGTGGCGGCGACGCAGCAGGGGTCTGGAGTAGCAAAATTTGATCGATAAAATAGAAGAAAGGGGAAGAGTACTATGTTGTGCACGGGGGCTATTAAGTTACTACAAGGCATCGATTATCTATAACAACTGACACCTTTACTATTAAGCATCGGTTATCCCAATAAAACCAACGTCCATTTACCCTAAAATTTTTGGCGGGGAGGGCGTGTGAATCCTTATCAGCGTCGGTTATCCCACGAGAATCGACACCCATATGGTAAATTTTGTGTGCAATTTTTATCTTCTTTAGGCATCGGTTATTAGGTAAAACACCGACACTATATGTTACACTTTGCGGGCATTTTTTTCGCTCGAAAAAATTGGATTTCGCGGGCTATTTTAGGCGTCAGTTTCGTTTCTTCAGCCGACGCTGAATAAAAAGCGATACCGTGTCTGTCTGGTCTTCAAATATGGACGTCGGTTTTCCTTAATAGCCGACGTGTAATATTTATCAGTGTCAGTTTCGTTAAATAACTGACGCCCCGAAAAGCGACGTTGAACGCTATTTCTATAGCAGTGACACAAGGGTGAGACCCATGTCCCATTAAGAGATATAACTGCCAACAATGCTTATTGATTACAACATTTTAAATAGTAGATACCTAAGTAGTTGGAGTATTTAATAATCAATTGAACATATTGAACTGTTCAAGTATACTAAACAGATTAAGCAAATCATCTTAGCAATAAGTATGATCATCAATGCATATATAGATAACAAATAAATCCATTTCTTTGGATAGATATCTTCTCAAATATCATCAAATTGCATCTAATAACAATCATTATCATTAATATGACTATCATCATATTCCTTGCTAACAGTACTAGAATCTAGTAGCATATGCATCCCTGACATCATGATAATGTCTAGTAACATAACATGGCTATCAATATTGGCAGCACAATTAAAGGGAACAAGTCTATATCATAAGTAGAACTAACATAATAACACAATGAACTACATAGGCATGATTAGCATTTTAAGCATTTCTAATTACATAGGCATGGCTGGAAATATTAAACATAGCTAGAAGCAACATCTTAATCATCAATGTCAGTATATTTAACAACATAAGCATGCTAACAACGTGAGCATAGCTACAACATAAGTATATCTATTATCTCTTATTTTACTATACATGATCTCAGTGAAAAGAAAGCAAACAAGGGTTATCATCCAATATGAAGCACTGTGTATAACCCTAAATAGATATGCTACATGGGTATCTTACATCTTTTATTATGCCCTGAGGAATTTGAGGATATTGCTCAAAATCTAACTGACCCACTGCTAAGTCGAAATAAGTGCCATACAAGATCTAGGAAGAGCCAAATTCCTAAGATCTTCTCCACCCCCAGTTAGTACGGGTCCGCCACAATGACACATAATGTCAAGCTACTAACAACCTAGTCTGTCCTTAGTACAGGTCACGACACTAGTGAAAGGAGGTGGGTATGCATACCCTACCATGCAAGGTACAACCGTACTTGTCCTTAAATCTCATCACATATATAATCACCGAGACACGACCACAACCATTCTTAAACTGAGGGCTAGGGATGACCACAGTCATCCTCCCTAAACACTTGAAATCAAGATGACAAGCACCCCACATACTCATCAGTATGCGCTCTGAGTTTCCCTTAGGAATACTCATTTCACCATCTGGCAAGTTCTGACACTCAAATGGATCTATGGCACAAGGCACCACATGATTAGATTTTCACTTAATTAGTTATGTCAATTGGGTGAATTAAGGCTACATCAAACAAGTGGACATACAAACCCTAATTCACTTCTAACAAGCATATAAAGATCACAACTTCAAAAGATATAAAATGTGTGAAACATAATTTCTCATCTCATCATCACATGGTACTATTCACTTGCCATTCATGAGGCTACACTAGTCATCATACTATCACAAGACATAAATCCTTTTCATGATATCATAGGGTATCAACCCATATCAACACAAGAGGATTACACCTCATTCAGGGCTCAACCATGCCCAAAGGTCATCAAGACCATCATATCATTCCCTGCAAGATCATCGTTATCATTCCATGCCTTATAGCAAGGCTCAACAACATCACTTATATCTAATACACCAGATCAACACAATATTACATTAATGATCTAGGAGATATTCATAAACAATAATAGCATGGTTATATTAACATTGAGAACATTCCTTTATTACATCAACATGCAAGGAATCTAGATATGATTAACCCTCATCATATTCATAATGCACATGTTTAGCATAAGAAAGTATCAACCATGTGGCTATGATAACCACCAATTAACTTATTAAGGTTATGATCATATTAAGGAGGTATTCCACCATCATTCCATTATATAAGAATGTTAAACATGAATACTCATCTTTATCTATTTGCATTAGAGTTAGGTTCAACAAGATAAATTATATTAATGTTACTAATCAACACTTATACCCAAACCCTAACTCACGACATCCCCATTGGATCATGGATGCATAAGGTGAAGCATCACCATCACATTCCATACCATTCTCAAGTATGAACCCACACATAAATCAAGGTGTAACCATCGGGTTATAGCATACTAGGGTTTCAACAATAGTAACAAAGTGCTCCATGATTGTATTAGTCATTCATGGACTATTCATACCCAATTACCATCATTTAGTTATATTAAAGCTAGGCATAACAAGATATACCTCATTAGGGTTATATATCAACACAATATAGTTATCATCCATTCTATTCATATGAGTGAATAGGTAAGACTACCTTATTAAGAGTAACCCTCCATTTGTTCCGTCATCATTCAACCCATATCACCATACCACAATGTCACCCTGAACCATTAGATGCTTAAAAGGTAAGACCATTGGTTGTTTACATAAGTAAACACCTTGGATAAACCACCTATGAAGTCCTTGATTTGTCCTCTAGAAAGAGTCACCATCTAACCCTAGACATCCCTTGATTAACAACTCAAAAAGTTCCATTGAGAGTAGGGTAAAACCCACAATTGATTGTTCATTTAAAACAAGCCATCCATTGGCAACAAGTAAGCTTCTTAAGTTGATCATATAAAGGAAACCATATAAATCACATTATCAGGACCAACATATTTCATTATCCATCATTCCACTTTATTGGAGGAATAAACATTAGATCTTGACCATTGGGTCAAGTTCATATGTTAAAACCATCAATTACAGTATAGGTTCGACCATTGCATCAAGTGATCCAAGAAACCACTGGTCTAAGGCTTAATTGATGCTACAACTATATGATTAACTCACCATAGGTTTTTCAGACCTGATCCACCATCATTAGTGACCATTAAGTCACCATAGGTTGTTAGATCAACACTAAATTGATTAATCAACATCAAATATCAAACTAATATCACCATTGATTGATAACATCATTAGGGTACTTAGTTGTTAATCACTAGGCTTCTAATTAGGCCAACACCTGACCTAAGGGGTGAATGTAAGTTGATACTATTGGTCACCACCATCATTTTTCATGAAGACAACACCATCGGTTGTTGCAATGGTATCACCATCGAGTCATGTGTTTATAGAAAAAATTAGCTTTAAACCCTAAAATTGACCATTGATTGATAGGTTCTTAGCACCATAGGTTGTCAAACCAACCTTATCCAAGTCATATTATACCTTAGGAATAACGAACACATGATCACAGGTTCATCTAGAACTGAAATCAGAATAGGGAACATTATAAAAAACAAAATCCAAGTCAAGCATAGCTTTTTAGTGCATGGATCATCATTTAAAAGCAAGAACATGAGCTAGCAAGCTTATGGTAAGAAATAAATGTGGAGAAAGTTATAAAAATTTCCTCTAATTAGAAGATAAACTACCAAA
Source organism: Alisma plantago-aquatica (assembly GCA_963693085.1). Classification (NCBI taxonomy): domain Eukaryota; kingdom Viridiplantae; phylum Streptophyta; class Magnoliopsida; order Alismatales; family Alismataceae; genus Alisma; species Alisma plantago-aquatica. The sequence goes on along the minus strand of OY856413.1, from coordinate 996,103,504 downwards.
CATGAGAAAACATGAGCAGGTAGGGTAGGAAATCCAAGCATAAGCTGTGAACTCATCCATCTAGCACCTTTCTTCATCAAATGAGCAAACCCTAAGCATAAGGAGCAAGAAATATAGGGTTTTAGAGATTTAGAGCTATTTATACCATGGAAAAGAAAGTCTCTGACCTGGAGAAAGGTATGATGAAGGATAAAAAAGAAATAAACGGAGGAAATATGGGGATTCTTACTTTTTTTGGTCAAGTCCATTAGAAGGAAGCTTTTCAAACCCTAAAAGGAAGTCAATTGCAACCCTGGTTTCTTTTTCTAAGAAGATCCCCTCTTTCTTATTCCTTGGACAAGAAAATCATAGAATCACAGAGGGAGAATGAGTTTCATAAAAGGAAGGAAGTGGTGGAGAGAAAATGGATCGTTTGGGTGCTTAGGGATAAGTATATGAAACTTTAAGATAAAGAAAAAGTTGAAGTTCTAATATCTTTCCAAGTGTCCATGACCTTAAACTATTAAAAATATACAAGCACACACACAAGTGGATCCCCCACCATCCATAGAGACATGATTATCCCTTTTTTATTTAATTTCCAAGCAAAACAAATAATTCATTAGTTGATAGCTACTAAAGGTAGATCATCCATGAAGGGGTAAACCCTAAAATACCATAGAGGAAAACACCTTCAAACCAAGGTTTAAATAGGCTCCCCATAGATAAACAAGATCAAGAATGATGATATAATATCCAAGGAACATAATGAAAGTGATAAATTGCAAATAAAACCTCTCAATTGGGTAAATTATAGAAAAGTCCAAAATGTGCATAAAATTGCATAACTTGCTCAAACAATGTCCAAACTGGACCAAATTTGAAACTTAATCTTGCATTATGATTTAAAAGCATATCACAAGGTTATATTAGTGTTTTAAGAATTAAATTATGATACTTAAGCTTGTTCAAAACTTTAAGCAAGGTTAGGGGTCTCACAACCATAAACCCCTAACAAGGATTTTGCCCCTGAAATCCAAGGTACACATAGATGGACACTTCTCATGCACGTCATACTCAATATTACACATGGTTACTTCCATATAATGGTAATGTCACATCGCTCTTATAGAGTTCATGTTCTTCTCTTTCAATTCATACATATCTTATCTTGGGTCAACACAAAAACCCCCCACATAAGAAGACATTTACATATATGGAACATAGAAACTTGTTGTGCCACCTGTACAAATCTAATAGTAACTTTCAACTTTAAATTCTAGCTATCATCTTGAAATTATATCTATTGTATCAAAAAACCATCTATTCTTGTTAGTAGTCTTTCCCAACTATCACTAGACCATACACAACATTATAGTCACTTTTGTTTTTGTTTTTGTTTTTTTTTTCCTTTCCAAACAACATTTATAGGATCATATGTTAGTATTTATGCCCTAAGATCCAAACATGTGATGATTGGATTGGCATATGTCATGTTATATTTGATAAATATTAAAGGCAAGCTTCCAATTTATTCTAGCTCAATCGATTATGAGATAAATGATGGAGCAGAATGAATGTCTAAAGAATGACAATACTCAATGATGTATGTCTTCAGGTTAAGGACCTGAACAATGAGATCATACAGATGCTAAGAGTATGTACATTCTTGTTATGTCCCTAGTCAGATGTCATTGTGGAAGGTTGATAGACAACAATGACACATCAAGACTAGAGTGTGTGTTGGTTGATGACAGTGTCTCATTAGTCATGATATGTGATATCAAACCAAGCACATAGATACATGTTAGAGAACAGTGTATCAGACTGACCCACCATGAGAGTGACACATGGAACCATGACATTGTAGTTAGAATCATCTCTCATAGTGATGGTGGTGATTGTGATTCTTAGACCTGAAATCACTGCACTCATCACATGTCGTTGGGTACACTTTGACATCATCAAACGCGGTCCTAAAATATGTATTGTTATAAAGGTGATGGTTGGGTGACTTTGACACATGGGGTTTTGACTGTGAGTGATAGATATGGGATTTGTCCCTCCTGAGGAAGTATGATGTCCATGGCCACTTGATAAGCAAGACTGAGAAAGGCATGCACATGCACATGTGAATCAATATATGATATTGATGTTACACATATCTCAGATAGTCTGCTCTAGTTCAAGAAACATGAATGAATGTTGATATGATGACAACTCCATGCCTTGAGTTCATTCAGGGTATCAGAGATAAAGGAATTATACATTCACTAGAACACCAATCATAGACTGTAGGATTGAAAGTTGTTCTCCAAGTTTCCTTTTCACTTGGGTAGCACTGATATGCAACTAGGTACCGCTCTTTGCTTGTGATGCCATAAGCTGGTTATGGACATTCACTGCCAATGTGAAATGGGACCTATAGGGTCACACACAAAGGATTAACCTGGAAGAGGAGTTTATCCATGAATGATGTTTGGATTGATTACTAAAGTGTTTAGGTACTCAATAAAACATTCAATCAATAGACTTGACTCAAAATCATCAAGTTCAAGTATTGAACCAACTGATTTGAGTGTCAGATTGATTGAGAACCGAATTGACTATGTTCAGTACAACCTGGACCACCAACCGAACTGGTTCACTGGGTGAACCAATCAACTCATGGCCAGTGAGGCAACTGGTTCACTCTGGTGAACTGATCGGTTCACTTGTCCAAACAAGTAGTGTTGGGTTGTCCCAGTTTGTGAGAAAAAGTTTTCCATTTCACTTGTTCAATTCAATTGGGACAAGAATTAATATTCGTGTTAATTAAAAACGAATAAGGATAGTCAATTAGAGGCAAGTCTGGGAAGTGAATCGACCATTTCACTAAGTGAACTAGACGGTTCACACTCCCAAACCACTGATTCACTAGTGAACTGATTGGCTCACCTTGTTGAATGATCGTTTCATTTATGACATGGCCGGTTTGCCTCACACTCCCAAACCACTGATTCACTAGTGAACCGATTGGATCACCTTGTTGAATGACTGTTTCATTCATGGAAATTCCGGACCCTTCTACTCCCACACATACTAGGAACCCTGACCCCACCCTCTACTATAAATAGAGGGGTACATGGGGCTTCTCCAGAGACACAACTCAGAACATCAGTTGCTCTGCAAAGTTGTTGTCCTCTCTGGTTGTGGTAACTGAGAGAGCCCAAGCAAGTTCTACCCATCTAGGGAGGAACAACAAGGGAAAGACAACTGCAGAAAAGCAACTAGTTGTGGGAGAGTGTGTCGGTGACTAGTACACCGATAGAGGGGGATGAATCCTTCTAGTGTCCTTTAGGATAGGATTACTAGAGTTCTCAGTAGTCCGTGTGGACTATCTATAGAGGCAGGAGACTTCTACCTCTTAAGAGGACGACAGTCAACCACAACTCAGGTCAAGACCAGGATCTTTACAGACACCATCAAAGATAGGTGGTTGAAGACCTCACTAGTTGTGAGGTATTGTCGCTGAGCAAGCCTCAGGACCAGATATATCTCGCTAAAACCATCCCTCCCATTACATAGATGTTGATGTGATATGCTGGTTATGGGTTTATGGTCAAGTAAAAAAATTATTTTTGTTGCCTACTCTGACCACCTAAAACCCAACAGTTGTATCAGAGTGAGGTTAATACTTTATGTTTTGGGATAATTGATATGATTGGATTTTAGTTTTATCATCTTTTATTTATTGCATATGATGCAAATATTTAAATTACTAATGTGAATATCCGATTAATATCACATGATCCCAAACTAATATATACATATATGATATGGTATATATATGCAATTGATACCTTTCACCCTAAAATGGTTTTTGATGGTGGATATGTAGCATGATTATGGTCTATAAACCCTATGTGCATGTGTGTGGTTGGTTATGGTTGTTTGCATCTTAGTCTGTGCACCGAGACCTCTTCTTCTACTCTGAATGTAACTTAAGATTCTCTTCTACCTTTTCTCCCCTCAAATGTAACTCGAGGTTTCACAAAGAATATGTAAAAGCAAGATAGTTTTATTTCTTGTTATGACGAAGACTAAAGATGACCACTTGATGGACCGAGATGACCGATCGAGGAGCAGTTGGTGGCCTGACGAGGAGCCTGACAACCCTACAAACTGACCGTCTGGAGGAGCCAGACATTCAGTTGGTAAAAACCAACTGACCGACCAAGAGGTGAGCTGGCCGTTTCAAAGGTTGAACCAGTCAACCCCGATTGGCAAGCACAGAACTTCATCAATAACAGGTTGCATGTGATGTAGACCTTAGATGACCATAGTTCCTTGTGGATCCAAGGAACTACAATAGGATGTCCACAATCATCACTTTATCATTATTGCATGTTTTCTTTTATGGGATATAGCATGTATATGATACATACTATATATGTGGTGATTGGATACTTATATGCATATATAAGCATACTAAAACCCCTCAACAAATATTAAGTTTAAGATGCCTTCCATAAGAAACACACATGAAAAGCTTGATCGACATGCATGGGCATCCCAAGGGTGGTGCACTGTCTATCTCGTGGAAGTGTGATAGTAGTTGTGTGGGCTTGCCAAGTGGGGTGCTCTCTTATCATATTGGCTTTTGGGTCAGACTTAACAAGGTGATATTAATGGGATTAAGTACCTTGAGGCATGCAAATGTACATGGCAAGGAGTTGCACATAACATCTATCCAAGAATTGCATATGATGCAATTGGTAAATGTTACCTACCTTAATAATTGATTATAGATGTTGGCGTTGGACGGGTAATAATTCAATTGTTTTAGATCTTGGCTCGATTGATAGTGAGGGCTATCAATTTGATCAAAATAGTGGGAGAGATAATTATTTAAAGACCTAATTATATCGTCATTTTAAATCAAATCAAATCAAATCAAATCAAAAGAGTTTTGGACTAAAATTGCAAATTACCTTTTTTGTACAATAAATGGCTACCAACAATAATCATTTTTAATTGTGACCAGTCCTTGAGAAGGACAAGCTAAATGGGAACAACTTCCATGACTGGTTTAGGACGTTGAGAACTATTCTCACTCAGGAGCGAAAGCTCTATGTCCTAGATACACCAGAGCCAGAAGAACTCGCTCCCAATGCACCAAAGGTTGAAAGGGATGCTTATAAGAAGCATACTGAGGATGCCATTGATGCAAAATGCTTGATGTTGTACTCAATGAACTATGAGTTGCAGAAACAACATGGAGAACATGAACGTCATTGACATGGTTCAACATCTCAAGAACATGTATCAAGACCAAGCACGACAAGAGAGATATGATGTCTCAAAGGCATTGTTCAAGTGCATCATGATAGAATGATATCTAGTAGGCCCTCACACACTCAAGATGATTGGGTATGTAGAGAACCTAACTTGACTGGGATTCCCTCTGAGCCACGAGTTGGCTACTGATGTGATACTGCAATCGTTGCCAGAATCCTACAGTCAGTTTGTGATGAACTACAACATGAAAAACTTTGACATACCACTGACAGAGTTGTTGGGCATGCTGAGGATAGTTGAGGCACAGATGAAGAAAGATAAACCCAAATATGTGATGATGATCAACAGAAAGAAGGGAAAGTCTAAAGGCAAGGGCAAGGACAAAGCAAAGAAAGGTTTTGATGCTAGCCAGTAGTCCAAGTCATCTTCAACTCTCAAAGCCAAAGGAGGGGTGAATAAGGGAGGTAAATGTCACCATTGTCATGAGCCAGGACATTGGAAGAGAAATTTCCCTCTCTACATAGATGAACGAAAGAAGAAGAAGGAGGGGATGGAACTCTCCACCTCAGGTGTTATGAAATAAACTTAAAATGCTTATTTATCTCAGGTATATGATACTAAGAGATAGATCTAACATATATGATGTGTAGGATCTAAAAAGAAGTGAAGGCCTTTATGAAAGGACTAAGATGGAACACTCATCAAGATTGGATCAAGTGTTGCTTCCATAGATAGTAGTAACTTTTAGTTTATTTCAGCCCAAAGGGCATGTAATAGAGTTATGAACTGCTATTTCATTTTTCCAAGGAAAAGAAACATTTTATTTCTACATCTTGTAATGACAAGGATGTCTACTAATAAAGTTTGTATTTCAATTTCAAAGATATGATCTTTTATGGCAATGCCTTATTTATTTTGTGGTACTTGATATGCATAAGATAAAATAATAATACCTAAAATTTATTGATGACTCAAACAATAAATTAGCATTATCGTCTAAACAAATGAATGAGAAATTCATCTCTAGTTTCCATGTTGATGGATAAACTAGGCTCTTTTGATTAATGAACCATTAAGAGATATGAATGTCTTATTTGTTGTGCATGATGACAAATCAATCTTCACTAGATGTGGTGGGAGAATGACTATTCTGTTAGGTATAATACATATTGATGTATATACATACCCATTGGAGTAAATGCTAATGCTTCATTAAAAGTGTTTAGTGAAACACTGATATGAATATCTTGAAGTGTTCAAGAATATCATAAATGAAGTACAAACTTGGTAAAAGTATTAACTCTTTGATGTGATCAATGAATGGGATACTTAAACCAGATGTTTGAGGACCTTGTGAGTAATTATGATAGTATATCATAGAGAACTCATGATTAAGGCATGATGATGTCAAAATCGAAGAAGGAGTCATACTCTAAAGAGTTAGAGCATGATCATCAAACTAATAACTAATATTCTAGAATTCTTCTAAAAGAACACGCTTTACACTAAATAAAGGAGATTAAGAATCACATGTGTTGTGAATTCTCAAATTCCTTATGTAACAGATACACCTCATATATCTAGTAGAAAACACCTTTATCTTGATGGATAACGGTATCCTACAAACTCAAAGGTGATGAATTGGTCATATGATGATGAGACAATAATCTATCTAGATGATGATTGAGGAACCAGATTTTGAGTTATGGTTTGAATCCATAAGATCCAAAATAACTTCCATGTGAACCAAATAAGGTATGAACTTAAGGGTAGCACTTATAGGGATAAAACCCATAAGTGTAATTGGGTCTTAAGAGTTAAGACTGACATGGATGACATTTGAAGAGCTGATTGGTTGAGATAAATTCAAGTGAGTTCAAGGTGTTGAACCTGATGATTTAATTTAACCAATTGTAGTGGCTATAGGCCATAAAGGATCATGCTTGCTATTGAAACTTAAAGACTATGAAATTTGTCATATGGATATTAAAGCCGCATTCCTAGTAGGAATAACATGAGGTTGTATACGTGATACAACCTGAAGGGTTTCATAATTCCATTAATGCAAATACAGTCTACAAGTTATAAAGGATTAATCAATATGATTGATTAGAGCTGGAGTCTTTACTTTGATTATATAGTCAAAAGGTTTGACTGATATTTCGAAATAAAGAAGGTATCAATGTTTATGAAGATTTAGTGGGAGCGTATTCACATTCCACATGATGATGAGGAATGAAATGTTCTAAGAAAAGAAATTGATGTGGAAACAAGAAAGAGAAATGTATTATGTGATAGGAATAGAGATATATAGAGATAGTTCTTGAAAGTCTCTTGACTTGATAGCATACATTGGCAATCTGTACTTAAGGGTTCAATATGGACAGATTCAGTGGGAGAAAACTTGTCCATGTTACATGGAGTTAGTATCTCAAGTGTCAAGTGTCCCAAATTCTTATGAAGGATAAGAACACATAGATAGATGCCTTATGGATCTATCATGTATGCAATCATCCCATTATCTTGTATGTATTAGACATGACAAAAAAATACGCATTCATCATCTTGTATGTATTGGACATGACAATATGATGTGCTCATCCTGTTAACTCGTATGTATTGGACATGACGAGTGGATGACTATCTGCTTCCAGTGAGAGTCACTAGAATACCATTAAGAACTTGTTTGGTACTTATGAAGTACTAGTTCTATGGTAATAAAAGGAAGAGTTGAGTGTAAATGAGTTACACTTATGCAATCTTCCAAAGTGATAGAAAATGATCGCAAAATACAAAATAAAAAAGTGAATATGAGTTGTTAAATGGAAATGTTTCGAGTAAAATTAAAAGCTATTTAATTCTAAAAGGGAATGTTGAGTATCCTTGTGTTATAAACATCAGAGGATATTATATGGATCTAGAAGTTCATACAGATGAACTTATAGATATTCCAACCATTGATGACAAAGTAGAAATACTAAATCAAACAATGAAGCTAAATGTTAGGCAAGGAATATCAGATAGCATATTACGACAACTCCATCTCATACAAAATGTCGTACAATGAATAGATGTGAAATATGCAATATACCGACTAAAACAAAATGTTACTAACTCACTGGATTAGAACTAGCACAACAGAAACATGTGGGACATGTTTTGAGATCACTAAGAATATGATTCAAAGGTGATTGGTTCTAAGTGCAAGTGGGAGTCTGTTGGTATGTATGCCCAAAGAGCCAATCATGAGATGATTGGATAGGCATACATCATGATTGATTTGATAAATATTAAAGGCAAGCTTCTTAAAATTTATTCTAGCTCAATCGATTATGAAATAAATGATGGAGCAGAATGAATGTCTAAAGAATGACAATACTCAATGACGTATGTCTTCAGGTTAAGGACCTGAACAATGAGATCATACAGATGCTAAGAGTATGAACATTCTTGTTATGTCCCTAGTTGGATGTCATTATGGAAGGTTGATAGACAACAATGACACATCAAGACTAGAGTGTGTGTTGGTTGATGACAGTGTTGTTGGTATGTATGCCCTGAGAGCCAATCATATGATGATTGGATTGGGATACATTATGATTCATTTGATAAACATCAAAGGCAAACTTCCAATTCATTATAGTTCAATCAGTTATGAGATAATGATAGAGCAGAATGAATGACTAGAGAATGACAGTATTGAATGACGTATGTCTTCAGGTTAAGGACATGAACAATGAGATCATACAGATTCTAAGAGTTTATACATTCTTGTTGTGTCCCTAATCGGATGTCATTGTGGAAGGTTGATAGACAAAAATGACACAACAAGACTAGAGTGTGTGTTGGTTGATGATAGAGTCTCATTATTCATGATATGTGATATCAAACCAAGCACATAGATACATGTTAGAGAACAGTGTATCAGACAGACCCACCGTGAGAGTGACACATGAAACCATGACATGGTAGTCACAGTCAACTCTCACAGTGATGGTGGTGATTGTGATTCTTAGACCTGAAATCACTCCACTCATCACATGTCATTGGGTACACTTTGACATCATCAAATGTGGTCTGACAAATATGGATTGTTATAAAGGTGATGATTGGGTGACTTTGACACATGCGGTTTTGACTGCGACTGATAGATATGGGATTTGTCCCTCCTATGGGAGTATGATGTCCATGGCCACTTGATAAGCAAGACTAAAAAAGGCATTTGCATGCATGTGTGAGTCAATATGTGATATTGATGGCACAAATATCTTAGATAGTCTGCTTTGGATCAAGGAACATGAATGAACGTTGAAAGGATGATAGCTTGATGCCTTGAGTTCATTCAGGATATCAGAGACAAAGGAATTATACATTCACTGGAACACCAATCACAGAATGTAGGATTGAAAGTTGCTCTCCTACTTTCCTTTTCACTTGGGTAGCACTGATGTGTGACTAGGCACTTCTCTATTCTTGTGATGTCATAAGCTAGTTATGGACATTCACTACCAATGTGAAATGGGAGCTTTAGGGTCACACACAAAGGATGAACCTGGAAGATGGGTTTATCCATTAATGATGTTTGGATTGATTACTAAAGGTGTTTAGGTACTCAATCAAACATTAAATCAATTGACTTGACTGAGAATCATCAAAATCAAGTGTTGAACTAACTTATTTGAGTGTCAGATTGATTGAGAACTGCATTTACTGTGTTCTACACAATCTAGACCACCAACTGACCGGTTCACTGGGTGAACTGATTGGCTCATGACCATTGAGATGACTAGTTCACTCTGGTGAAACCAATCGGTTCATGTGTCCAAACAAGCAGTGATTGGCTATCCTAATTTGTGAGAAAAGATTTTCATTTCACTTGTATAATTTGATTGGGACAAGAATTGATCTTAGTATTAATTGGAAACGAAAGAGGAAAGTCAATTGGAGGCGAGTCAGGAATGTGAAATGACTAGTTCAACTGGTGAACTAACCGACTCACACTCCCAACTGATCGGTTCATTTTTAAAATGACTGGTTCAGCTTCTGCAGTGCAATCAGTTCATGGAAATTATGGACCCTTCTACTCCCACTTTAGTCTCGCATTGCCTGGGGATGAGATCCCTGACCCTGACCCCTCCTATATATAGAGGGATACTGGAGGCATCTTAGATAGCACATCTCAGAACATCAGTTGCTTTAGCAAATTTGTTGTCCTATCTGGTTGTGGTAGCAGAGAGAGCCCAAGCAAGTTCTACCTGTTTAGGGAGGAACATCGAGGGAAAGACAACTATAGGACAATAATTAATTGTGGGAGAGTGTGTCGGTGACTAGTACACTGATAATGTAACATCCCTGACTTGGGTTATGAACTAACCCTAGGTGTTTTGCTTAATACATGTGATTAGATTCTTGTGATTATCTTTTGATATGTAATTAGAGCTTCTGAGGAACTTATATTTCCATTTCTGTCCTTTTTGAACAATGTTGTAATATTGTTTTGTTAATCTTGGACTAAAGTGAAAATTACCCAATTTGAGGGGTTAACTTGAAAATTTCACATGTTAAGATGTTCCTATGATAATGATACATCATAAGAATGAATATTATGTAGTAATATGGATTCTCCAAGCTTGGGCACCAATATATAGCTTGTAGACCAATCCTTGTGCTTTAAAACCTAGTTTTGGTGTAAAGTGCAATTTACCCAAAACCTAGGGTGCAACATGTAAAATATACCATCTAGAGTATCTTTCATGATTCTTGGCATCAAGTAGAGCAAATAAAATGAGGAGGGCGCCTCATTTGAGTAATCAAATAAGAAAGATAACCTTTATATCTAAATAACCAGGTTTTATACAAAATGACCCTTTTATGTATGCAACTTAGTAAGGTGTTTGGTTTCTTTTCCTTGGTTGAGGGAGAGGTTTTGCATGTGATATGGAGGAAGATACGTGGCCAAGAAGTGGAGAAGTACTTGGTGGATTTAGTTGAGAAATAAAAGAGATAACCCTCCTTGTCTTGAAAATACCCAAAAATATATAAGTAACTCTTTTTCCACAAGCAAGGGATCGTTTTCCTTCATTCCTTCACTTATCTTCTTGATTTGGCCGACTAAGGAGAATCTCAGGAGCAGAGGAGAATGAAAAAGCTGGTTTAGGTAAGTTTTGACCATCACCTAGCTCATATTCATGGAGGAAATCCTAATACAAGGTTGGTTTGTTAGTTTTCCTTACATAACTCTTCTTTCTAGCCATCTTCTCCAACCAAATCTTGAGGAACGGACCTTGGACGACCTGTGGAGCTCAAGACACCATTAAAGATATGAAGCTTGGAGCTCTAGATCTTATCCTAAGGCGGGTTTTATAATTCTAACCCTCAAGTTTTGTTTATGCACCTTCCTTTCATGATAACGTTGCTTAAATCTCCTTCTTTAGACACTTCTAAGTGTTCTTGCTAGCAAATATGTGAAGAACAGTCCATGTTCTTGAGGTAGAAGAAGATGTCATTATTTCCAAATTTTATCCTAATCTTACTTTAGCAAACGGTCCTCCACCTCTTGCCCAAACGGTTTGCAAAACTGTTTGGAAGCAAACAGTTTCGAAACCATTTGAAGAGCAAATGGTTTCATAAGAACGTTTGGGAGCAACCCGTCCAAAACCGTTTGGATGGGTTGACCAGGCATTGACCATTTGGAGATCTATTGTACATATTATGGACTAATCACCCACCAAAAATCATCATCTAACTCCAAGTAAATCATCAATTGAAGGCACATCAATCACCTAAACCCTAATCGGGTATATTGCTGATTTCAATAATACAATCAATTTGAAGTTTGGGTTGAGTGACCCAAATGGTTTCAAAACCATTTGGGGATCACCCAAACGGTCTCAAGACCGTTTGGTGATAACCCAAGACCGTTTGGAGGTCTAGGGTTAAGAGGGGTTGACCCATTTAGGGACCAATGATATCAAGTTGTTGAGTACTTAAGTGCTGATTTTGTGACCTAATCTAGGGTTCAACCCTTAAGTGAATGACTTGGTTTTTGAAGACATGATGAGAAAACGGTCTCAAGACCGTTTGGAGGATGTCCAAACGATCCCAAGACCATTTGGAGGTCTAGGGTTGACTAGGGTTAAGTGGTTGAAGATTGAAAGGTAACAAATTGAAGCATAATCGAGTAGTGACTTAATGATCAAATCTATGGTACAAACTAAATAGGTTGAGTTAGTTTTTGATGTTGACTTGAGAAAATGGTCTCAAGACCGTTTGGAGGTCATACAAATGATCCCAAGACCGTTTGGGGTCAGGCCTGACCCAATTGAATGATGGTTCAATCGTTTCAAATCAATTAGACTCAGGTTGATACATGTTGAAGGATGATCGATTCTAAAACCCTAATCCAATTGAACCAAGCCCTAATTGGTGATCAATTGAGGATCAATTGAGGGTCAAATCAGTTGAGGTTTGACCTAATTGACTCAATTGATAAGTGGATAATCATTGCATGAACGTTTGAGGGCTTCAACATTGGAAATCCTAACTCAATTTGATAGGTTGAAGTACTTTTTGGTCCATGCAGTTTTGAGGGTGTTTGGACCAAACGGTCTCAAGACCGTTTGGGACCAAATGATCCCAAACCGTTTGGTGACCATGCAGTTTCAAGATCGATTTGTCCATGCAGTTTCAAAAGTCAAAGTTGGCCAAACGGTCAACAAGACCAAACGGTCTTCACCTCACCTAGGGCAAACGGTCTTGAGGTTGTACTTTATCAAACGGTCTTGAAAGTCAAAGGGACCAAACGGTCAACAACTCCAAACAGTTTCAAAACCGTTTGGAGGTTGAAAGTGTAAAATCGTTCGGGGTCTATTAAGGTTAAGAACGTTTGATGCCTGAGTGGTCAAGATGGTTTAGTAGTTGATTAACTTAAACCCTAAAGGTACCTAAAGTGATTAAGGGAACAAGTAATTAGTTGATTGATGCATGTTATGGTTAATGGTGAACATTACAAAAGTACCCTTAGTAGGATAGTTTGACTAATACCCCTTGATCAAGTAAACCCTAATGACCATAATGGTGATGACATGACTTATGTTATCAAGGTTGATTTGACTTAACCTAACTAAGAGTGATGTAAATATCATCCAATAATAAGAGGAGAGAGAAGACTCCTAATATGAATGAGAATCAAGTAATATACTTCCAATATGTATGAATGTATCTAATTAGGGTATGATCCTCTATAGTGAGATCATGAAAACCCTAATTATGTTGGTCAGTGAAACTTAACCTAATTTGAGGGCATTAATGGAAGTAATCCTCATACATGATGATGGTATGATCTTAATTCATTACAAATTAAATAGTAAACCCTAATCCAGGGTAATGTGATAAAATATGAATAGTAAACCCTAATCTAGGGAAATGTGATGATATGAATAATAAACCCTAATTTTGGGTTATGCTTTTAAGCATGACACTCTATACTTGATTATGGAATGAGTAATCATTATGCCTTTATAAGTTAAAGGGGTTGAATAACCCTAATTAAATTAATAAATGAACCTAACCCTAGAAACCAGCCGTGGTGATATGACACGGTCGTGGTGAATCCTCTGTGGCACGACCGTGTAATGAAGCACGACCGTGGTGGCCTACTCTTGCACGACCGTGCAAGATAGCACGGCTGTGGTGTTCTATAGTTAAATTGGAAAGAACTTGTATTGTGCTAATATAGTTACAATGTGCATATTATCAGTAATGTTAACCATGTAGGTCTTATAAAGAAGTGAACATAACCAGGTAAGGGTTATGATGCCACATTCATTGAAAGCACTTTGTAAGTTCTGAAACTAATGATATGCTATGTTGCCTAGTAAGAGGTAACACATGATAAATATCTGAATTGTTACAATCAAGGTCATGTTGTTAAATGACTTGATGATCTAAGGGTTTGAATACCCATATTCCTGAATCACAACGATGAGATGGTTAGGGATTGATATCCCAGTGTTAACAATATGTGATAAAACTTGATACAATGAGTACTTTTCTTTATAGCAATTATCTTATTGATTTATGTTTGGAAACATGTCTGATGCTAAAAGAATGCCATAAGGTACTTAAATAATCAAGTATAATGATATCATGTAGAGCACTGACCATAGATCCATCATTGTCAGAAGTTTAATGATGGTGTTATGGATGCGAATATCCTCGAGAGCATACTTTTGAGTATGTGGGGGTTATGGATGCGAATATCCTTACATCCTAATGTGGGAACAGATGTGAGATGTACTTTAATCTCCCATTCCTTCATTATATGTTTATGTCGGGATGATGTACCACTAATCTCCCGATGATATTGTTAATGCCGCATCGATGTGAGATAAACAAGAAATCCCTCAATGGCGAAGAGAGTACAGAATGCCACTGTAACTCTAATAGAAAAGTTGCCAGAATACCCTGGAAAGCTATTATGGCAGAGACATAAGATGTCCTGCATGTTGTTCCTCACACTGACTGAGGATGATGAGGTCATAGGAATTCGGCTCTTCTGATGACCTATGTAAGGTACCGATTGCGATTTCGTAATGGTCGGTTGGAGTATGAGAGGTGTAACTCATCTCCTCAGGGCATAATAATGTTTGAAAAACATAATCAGCCGTGTAGCATAACTGCTTAGGTTGAATTACGGAAAACAATGATTGACAATACATTGTTTGTAATGTTCTAGTTGAATAGTTAGTATACATGTTCTTCATATTCCTTATTGTTACATGTTTTATCATTCAATTAAGTTATAATTGAAATAGTTGCTTAGAAGAATGTTTCCTTACTCAGTTTACACAATGTTAAACCTGTTGTTGAATGTTTATAGTTCTTCTGCTTAATGTTATTATATTATTGCAATAACAAAGCTTCTGGAGGAGAGTTATAACTTTTGCTGGGACAAATTATTCAATTGTCTCACCCCCGTGGGATTCGACTTTTTAGGTAGATGCTGAGGACGAAGGAACCCATCAGTGGGTGAGCAGCAGTAGCAAAACCAGGGACAGCAGTGATCCTCAGGTGGAGACATTGACTGTCAAGCCTTGTAGATAGCATGTCCTATGTGTCGTCTCTGTACTCTCAGGTCCTAGGAGTCAGTAGAAGTTTAATGTAGATATGAGATTTTAGCTTAATGCCTAGAGATTTTTGTATCTTGCCTTGTACAGTCAACAAGGCAATTGATGTTTGTAACCCTCGAGATGTGATATTACAGAGATGTAATGAAGGATCAGTCTGTAAATAACTTATCAGGTTTCTTTATAAAAGAGTTTTACCGATTGAAGATCTCTTTACAAAAAGTTTTTAATTTTTAGTGATTTTTAATAATTCTGCTGCTAGTTAATCGCTTCCGCATTCGTTGATCTCATTTTCATCAGTCAATCGTCACAATTTAGTGGTATCAGAGCTCTAGGTTTGCTGAATCTATAGAGACATAGGACTTAGGTTGTAGAGTCTGTTCTAGTTCTTTCTAGTATGTCTGATAGTGTCTTCTGCTCCTCAGGAGAAGAAGATAAGACTAAGGATGTCTGGACCACACGAGGAATATGTTGCAGAGAGTAGTGTTGCTGCACCCAGAGAAGGTGCAAGAAACCCAGAAATAGAACAACCTGTGCCTGAACCACCCCAGTTCAATCCAACTGACATGGGGAACCCAGCCGTCCAAGCCATGTTTGAGCAGTTCATGACTGCCATGACACATATGACTAATAGGATGCCTATACCTGCACCTAGGGCACCTACCCATCCTGAAGGACAAGGAATCGGCAAGACATTTGAACGACTTTGTCGAGTTGGAGCCACAGAGTATGGTGGAACATCTGACCCAACAGATGCTGACTTGTGGTTAACTGAACTGGAGAAGGCCTTTAAAATCCTAAACATCCCAGAAGCTGAGAAGGTTAGACATGTTGTGTATCTTCTCAAAGGGAGTGCTGGTCATTGGTGGACCATGGAAGAACAGAAGAGGCCTTGTATGGAGGTTGCATGGGAGGTTTTCCGAAGGGAATTTATCAGCAGATATTTCCCTAAGACCTTTCTGGATGAGAAAATCTCGTAGTTTGAGAGGCAAGGACCGATGAACATTAGCGAATATGAGGTTAAGTTCATGGAGTTGTTGCGTTTCTGTCCGCACATGGCGACTACAGATGAAGAAAGGATTAGGCGTTTTGAGAAAGGATTAAACGCTGAGTTGACTACTCCTGTATCTGCTCTAGAGAATAGAGAAAGGTTTGCTACCTTCGTGGAGTCTTTCAGGAGGGTAGAGAGTTCTGTAGCAGAGAAGAGACAAACCAAGAACAAGTGCATGCATCCCCAGTTCCAAGGATCTTCATCTAAAGGTTTCAAGAAACCTAGGTTTTCTGCACCTACACCACCACCTAGATCCAATACCCAGACGCAGTGGACATCAAATAGGGGTAGAGGACGAAGCTTAACTTTGGAAGGAGCTCGTAGTTCAGCATCTATGTCGGTTACAGGACCACCCAGACCACAACAACTGAACAGAAGTTGTTATATATGTGGAAAGATGGGACAACTGATGAAGGACTGTAGAGCTAGAGAAGTGAGTGTAACTCAACCCCAGAGGCAGAGTCAGCAAGGATCTCAAAGGCGACAGTTTCCAGGTAATGCTAGAGGACATGGGCAAGCGTCCCAAGCTGGATCATCGGCACCTAATCTTCGAGCATCGAATCAACCACAGGCAATGACAAGATTCTACGCGATGAATCCACCTGGTGCAATAATCAACCCTCAGGTTGTGGCAGGTCAGATGGAATTGTTATATTCTGATATGTATACATCTTGCGTTGTATCCGTTTTAATTGATCCGGGTGCTACACACTCCTTTATCACCCGAAGAGTGATTTTTTACTACAATTTGACTATAAGTCATAGAACATATAGTTTGTTGCTAGAAACTCTGTTAAGGGGATCTGCTGTGTTGTAGGAAGTATGTTCTCCCTGCATTCTCTTATTTTCTGAACATCACATTCAAGTGGATCTTATACCACTTGAGATGCATGGTTTTGATATAATCCTTGGGATGGATACCTTAGAAGGGTATAAAGCTGTCTTGGATTGTGAATCCAAGCAAGCTGTGTTTGCTGATGATAGTGACACGTGGATCTTTCAAGGAAAAAGAAAGATTCTACCCACCTGTCTTGTGTCAGCTATGGTTGCTGAAAAGCTGATGAGGCAAGGATGTTATGCATTCTTGGCCCATGTGGTAGATACTACCATGGATGGTCCTAACCTTGCTGAAGTTCCGATAGTCAGGGAATGTGTAGATGTATTTCCTAAAGAACTTCCAGGTGTACCGCCGCCTCGAGAGATTGACTTTGAGATCAATCTAATCCCAAACACGCAACCTATAGCACAAACACCGTATAGGATGGCGCCTGTTGAGATGGCAGAACTCAAGAAACAGTTGCAAGAGTTGCTTGAGAAGGGTTTCATCTGACCGAGTACTTCACCTTGGGGTGCTCCAGTTCTCTTTGTTAAAAAGAAAGATGGGTCAATGCGGTTGTGCATTGATTATAGACAATTAAATAAAGTAACAATAAAGAATAAGTATCCTCTGCCGAGGATTGATGATCTCTTTGACCAGTTGCGTAGTGCAACTATCTTCTCAAAGATAGACTTGAGGTCAGGATATCATCAGTTACGTATTAAGGATAGTGACATACCAAAGTCTGCCTTTAGGATGAGGTATGGTCACTATGAGTTCACAGTTATGTCGTTTGGACTAACTAATGCACCAGCTACATTCATGGAACTCATGAATAGAATCTTCCGACCTTTTCTCGATCAATGTGTTGTTGTCTTCATAGATGACATCCTGATATATAGTAGAGATGCTCAGCAGCATGAGCAACATCTTCGTCAGACTCTAACTTTGCTGAGAGAACACAAGTTATATGCTAAGTTTAGCAAGTGTGAGTTATGGTTGCCAGAAGTATCTTTCCTTGGACATGTAATATCTGCCTCGGGTATTCATGTTGACCCTATAAAGGTAGAATCTGTCCTACTATGGGAACAGTCGAAGACACCGATGGAGATTTGAAGTTTCTTAGGGTTAGCAGGCTATTACCGAAGGTTCATTAAGAACTTCAGTTCTATAGCTTTACCCTTGACTAAGTTGACCAGGAAGGATGTTCCTTTTACCTGGAGTGACAAGTGTCAACAATATTTTCAGTTGTTGAAGGAAAGGTTGACAAATGCACCTGTGATTGTGCTACCTGAGCAAGGGAAATGATATATAGTTTTCTGTGATGCCTCCAAGAATGGACTAGGATGTGTGTTAATGCAGGATAAACAAGTGATTTCTTTTGCTTCCCAACAGCTTAAGAAACACGAGGATAATTATCCGACACATGATCTAGAACTAGCTGTTGTAGTTCATGCCTTGAATATCTAGAGACATTATCTTTATGGAGAGACATTCCCGATTTTCACAGACCATAAGAACCTTAAGTATATCTTTTCTCAGCATGAGCTTAACATGAGGCAATGTCGCTGGATGGAGTTAATCAAGGACTACGATTGTACAATTGATTGCCATCCAGGGAAGGCCAATGTGGTTGCTGATGCTTTGAGTAGGAAATCAGCAACACCAGCCTTAGATAGAGCACAATTGAATTCCTTAGTATGCTCTAGGAGGGATATCCTTATCTCTTTGAGGCAAGACAATGTACAGTTGAAAGTGTCATTGTTAGCCGGGTTGTTAGCTGAGATGTATATAAAACCTACTCTGAGAGAGCAGATCAAGGAGGCACAGCAAGTTGATGTTGCAGTTCAACAGATTAAATCGGAGTATGGTAATGAGAAATGAGATGGTTTCCATGATTTAGATGATCAAGTAGCCTATTATCATGGTAGGATGATAGTGTCGAATGTAGATAACTTGAGAAGGTTAGTCCTGGAAAAAGCTCATTCTTCGATGTATGCCATGCATCCAGGAAGCACCAAGATGTATCAAAACTTGAAAGATATGTATTGGTGGCCTGGAATGAAGAAGGATGTTGCGGAGTTTGTTATGCGGTGTCCTGTGTGTCATCAAGTTAAAGCCGAACACCAGAAGCCTGCAGGGATAATGCAACCTTTACCCATACCATAATGGAAATGGGATCATGTAACTATGGACTTTGTTGTTGGCCTACCCAGGACAAGCAAAGGGCATGATTCCATTTGGGTAATAGTTGATAGGTTGACAAAGACAGCACATTTCTTGCCTGTCAAAATGACCTATTCTGCTGAGAAGCTGGCACAGTTATATGTTGATGAGATAGTGCGGCTGCATGGAGTCCCAGTTACCATAGTTTCTGATAGAGGTCCCCAGTTTACGAGTCATTTTTGGGAGCGACTTCACAAAGCTTTAGGCACACAGCTAAGGTTTAGTATAGCTTTTCATCCTCATACAGATGGACAGTCTGAAAGGACTATATAGACTTTAGAAGACTTGCTTAGAGCATGTGTTCTTCAGTTTACAGGGAGTTGGGATCTGCACCTAAGCTTAATAGAGTTTGCCTACAACAATAGCTACCAACATAGAATTGACATGGCACCTTATGAAGCCTTGTATGGTAGACGTTGTAGATCATCCCTATGTTGGTATGAAACTGGTGAATATCAACTGCTAGGTCCTGATCTTGTACGGCAGACCACAGAGAAGATTAAAGTAATACAACAACAGATAAAGACTGCACAGGATAGATAGAAATCTTATGTCGATAAGCGTCGTAGACCTTTAGAATTCCAGGTTGGAGACAGAGTGTATCTCAAAGTCTCACCTTGGAAGTAAGTTCTAAGATTTGGAAGGAAGGGGAAGTTAGCTCCGAGGTTTATGGGGCCTTATCCAATCATCGAACGGATTGGAAGGGTAGCTTATAAGCTAGAGTTACCACCATAGTTACAGAGGTTACACCCTGTGTTTCACATTTCCATGTTGAGGAAATGTCACCCTGATATAGAATCAGTTCTATAACCTACGGAGGTAGAATTGAATGATGATATATCTTAGGAAGAAGGACCAGTATCGATCCTTGATAAAAGAATTAAAAAGCTGAAAAAGAAAGACATAAGTCTTATGAAAGTCCTCTGGAATCATCATGGTATTGAAGAAGCCACATGGGAACTAGAGGAAGAGATGAGAAGGAAATACCCTACTCTTTTCTCTTAAATATATGTTTTGTCTTGTTATGTTTGTTGATTTCGGGGACGAAATCCTTGTAAGGGGTGGATAATTTGTAACATCCCTGACTTGGGTTATGAACTAACCCTAGGTGTTTTGCTTAATACATGTGATTACATGCTTGTGATTATCTTTTGATATGTAATTAGAGCTTCTGAGGAACTTATATTTCCATTTCTGTCCTTTTTGAACAATGTTGTAATATTGTTTTGTTAATTTTGGACTAAAGTGCAAATTACCCAATTAGAGGGGTTAACTTGCAAATTGCACATGTTAAGATGTTCCTCTGATAATGAGACATCATAAGAATGAATATGATTTATTAATATGGATTCTCCAAGCTTGGACACCAATATATAGCTTGTAGACCAATCCTTGTGCTTTAAAACCTAGTTTTGGTGTAAAGTGCAATTTACCCAAAACTTAGGGTGCAACATGTAAAATATACCATATAGAGTATCTTTAATGATTCTTGTAATCAAGTAGATCAAAGAAAATGAGGAGGGCGCCTCATTTGAGTAATCAAATAAGAAAGATAACCTTTATATCTAAATAACCAGGTTTTATACAAAATGACCCTTTTATGTATGCAACTTAGTAAGGTGTTTGGTTTCTTTTCCTTGGTTGAGGGAGAGGTTTTTATGTGATATGGAGGAAGAGACGTGGCCAAGAAGTGGAGAAGGACTTTGTGGATTTAGTTGAGAAATAAAAGAAATAACCCTCCTTGTCTTGAAAATACCCAAAAATATATAAGGAACTCTTTTTCCACAAGCAAGGGATCGTTTTCCTTCATTCCTTCACTTATCTTCTTGCTTTGGCCGACTAAGGAGAAGCTCAGGAGCATAGGAGAACGACCAAGGTGGTTTAGGTAAGTTTTGACCATCACCTAGCTCAGATTCATGGAGGAAATCCTAATACAAGGTTGGTTTGTTAGTTTTCCTTACATAACTCTTCTTTCTAGCCATCTTCTCCAACCAAATCTTGAGGAACGAACCTTGGACGACATGTGGAGCTCAAGCCACCATTAAAGCTACGAATCTTGGAGATCTAGATCAGATCCTAAGGCGGGTTTTATAATTCTAACCCTCAAGTTTTGTTTATGCACCTTCCTTTCATGATAATGTTGCTTAAATCTCCTTCTTTAGACACTTCTAAGTGTTCTTGCTAGCAAATCCGTGAAGAACATTCCATGTTCTTGAGGTATAAGAAGATGTAGTTATTTCCAAAGTTTATCCTAATCTTACTTTAGCAAACGGTCCTCCACCTCTTGCCCAAACGGTTTGCAAAACCGTTTGGAAGCAAACGGTTTCAAAACCGTTTGAAGAGCAAATGGTTTCATAAGAACGTTTGGGAGCAACCGGTCCAAAACCATTTGGATGGGTTGAACAGGATTTGACCATTTGGAGATTTTTTTTACACATTATGGACTAATCACCCACCAAAAATCATCATCTACTTCCAAGTAAATCATCAATTGAAGGCACATCAATCACCTAAACCCTAATCGGGTCTATTGCTGATTTCAATAATACAATCAAGTTGAAGTTTGGGTTGAGTGACCCAAACGGTTTCAAAACCATTTGGGGATCACCCAAACGGTCTCAAGACCATTTGGTGATAACCCAAGACCATTTGGAGGTCTAGGCTTAAGAGGGGTTGACCAATTGAGGGACCAATGATATCAAGTTGTTGAGTACTTAAGTGCTGATTTTGTGACCTAATCTAGGGTTCAACCCTTAAGTGAATGACTTGGTTTTTGAAGACATGATGGGAAAACGGTCTCAAGACCATTTGGAGGATTTCCAAATGATCCCAAGACCGTTTGGGGGTCACCCAAGACCATTTGGAGGTCTAGGGTTGACTAGGGTTAAGTGATTGAAGATTGAAAGGTAACAAATTGAAGCATAATCGATTAGTGACTTAATGATCAAATCTATGGTCCAAACCTCAATAGGTTGAGTTAGTTTTTGATGCTGACTTGAGCAAACGGTCTCAAGACCATTTGGAGGTCATCCAAATTATCCCAAGACCGTTTGGGGTCAGGTCATGACCCAATTGAATGATGGTTCAATCGTTTCAAATCAATTAGACTCAGGTTGATACATGTTGAAGGGTGATCGATTCCAAAACCCTAATTCAATTGAACCAAGCCCTAATTGGTGATCAATTGAGGGTCAAATCAGTTGAGGGTTGACCTAATTGACTCAATTGATAAGTGGCTAATCATTGCAAGAACGTTTGAGGGCTTCAACATTGGAAATCCTAACTCAATTTGATAGGTTGAAGTACTTTTTGGTCCATGCAGTTTTGAGGGTGTTTGGACCAAACGGTCTCAAGACCGTTTGGGACCAAATGATCCCAAACCGTTTGGTGACCATGCGGTTTCAAGATCGATTTTTCCATGCGGTTTCAAAAGTCAAAGTTGGCCAAACGGTCAACAAGACCAAACGGTCTTCACCTCACCTAGGGCAAACGGTCTTGAGGGTGTACTTTATCAAACGGTCTTGAAAGTCAAAGGGACCAAACGGTCAACAACTCCAAACGGTTTCAAAACCGTTTGGAGGTTGAAAGTGTAAAACCGTTCGGGGTCTATTAAGGTTAAGAACGTTTGATGCCTGAGTGGTCAAGATGGTTTAGTAGTTGATTAACTTAAACCCTAAAGGTACCTAAAGTGATTAAGGGAACAAGTAATTAGTTGATTGATGCATGTTATGGTCAATGGTGAATATTACAAAAGTACCCTTAGTAGGATAGTGTGACTAATACCCCTTGATCAAGTAAACCCTAATGACCATAATGGTGATGACATGACTTATGTTATCAAGGTTGATTTGACTTAACCTAACTAAGAGTGATGTAAATATCATCCAATAATAAGAGGAGAGAGAAGACTCCTAATATGAATGAGAATCAAGTAATATACTTCCAATATGTATGAATGTATCTAATTAGGGTATGATCCTCTATAGTGAGATCATGAAAACCCTAATTATGATGGCTAGTGAAACTTAACCTAATTTGAGGGCATTAATGGAAGTAATCCTCATACATGATGATGGTATGATCTTAATTCATTACAAATTAAATAGTAAACCCTAATCCAGGGTAATGTGATAAAATGTGAATAGTAAACCCTAATCTAGGGAAATGTGATGATATGAATAATAAACCCTAAATTTAGGTTATGCTTTTAAGCATGACACTCTATACTTGATTATGGAATGAGTAATCATTATTCTTTTATAAGTTAAAGGGGTTGAATAACCCTAATTAAATTAAGAAAGGAACCTAACCCAGAAACCAGCCATGGTGATCTGACATGGTCGTGGTGAATCCTCTGCGGCACGACCGTGTAATGAAGCACGACCGTGGTGGCCTACTCTTGCACGACCGTGCAAGATAGCACGGCCGTGGTGTTCTATAGTTAAATTGGAAAGAACTTGTATTGTGCTAATATCGTTACAATATGCATATTATCAGTAATGTTAACCATGCATGTCTTTATAAAGAAGTGAACATAACCAGGTAAGGGTTATGATGCCACATTCATTGAAAGCACTTTGTAAGTTTTAAAACTAATGATATGCTATGTTGCCTAGTAAGAGGTAACACGTGATAAATATCTGAATTGTTACAATCAAGGTCATGTTGTTAAATGACTTGATGATCTGAGGGTTTGAATACCCATATTCCTGAATCACAATGATGAGATGGTTAGGGATTGATATCCCAGTGTTAACAATATGTGATAAAACTTGATACAATGAGTACTTTTCTTTATAGCAATTATCTTATTGATTTATGTTTGGAAACATGTATGATGCTAAAAGAATGCCATATGGTACTTAAATAATCAAGTATAATGATATCATGTAGAGCCCTGACCATAGATCCATCATTGTCAGAAGTTTAATGATGGTGAAATAGGTTTTCCTAAGGGAACTCCTGGAGAGCATACTTTTGAGTATGTGGGGGTTATGGATGTGAATATCCTTATGTGATAATGTGGGAACTGATGTGATATGTACTTTAATCTCCCATTCCTTCATTATATGTTTATGTCGGGATGATGTACCACTAATCTCCCAATGATATTTTTAATGCCGCATCGATGTGAGATAAAGAAGAAATCCCTCGATGGCGAAGAGAGTACAGAACGCCACTGTAACTCTAATAGTGAAGTTGCCAGAATACCCTGGAAAGCTATTATGGCAGAGACACAAGATGTCCTGCATGTTGTTCCTCACACTGACTGAGGATGATGAGGTCATAGGAATCCTGCTCTTCTGATGACCTATGTATGGTACCAATTGTGATTTCGTAATGGTCAGTTGGAGTATGAGAGGTGTAACTCATCTCCTCAGGGCATAATAATGTTTGAAAAACATAATCAGCCGTGTAGCATAACTGCTTAGGTTGAATTACGAAAAACAATGATTGACACTACATTGTTTGTAATGTTCTAGTTGAATAGTTAGTATACATGTTCTTCATATTCCTTATTGTTACATGTTTTATCATTCAATTAAGTTATAATTGAAATAGTTGCTTAGAAGAATGTTGCCTTACTCAGTTTACACAATGTTAAACCTGTTGTTGAATGTTTATAATTCTTCTGCTTAATGTTATTCTATTTATTGCAATAACAAAGCTTCTGGCGGAGAGTTATAACTCTCGCTGGGACAATTATTCAATTGTCTCACCCCCTTGGGATTCGACTTTTTAGGTAGACGCCGAGGACGAAGGAACCCATCAGTGGGTGAGCAGCAGCAGCAACACCAGGGACAACAGTGATCCTCAGGTGGAGACACTGACTATCAAGCCTTGTAGATAGCATGTCCTATGTGTCATCTCTGTACTCTCAGGTCCTAGGAGTCAGTAGAATTTTAATGTAGATATGAGATTTTGGCTTTATGCCTCGAGATTTTTGTATCTTGCCTTGTACAGTCAACAAGGCAATTGATGTTTGTAACCCTCGAGATGTGATATTACAGAGATGTAATGAAGGATCAGTCCGTAAACAACTTATCAAGTTTCTTTATAAAAAATTTTTATCGATTGAAGATCTCTTTACAAAAAGTTTTAAATTTTTAGTGATTTTTAATAATTCCGTTGCTAGTTAATCGCTTCCGCATTCGTTGATCTCATTTTCATCAGTCAATCGTCACAAATAAAGGGGGAAGAATCCTTCTAGTGCACTATAGGATAGGACAACTAGAGTTCCTGGTGGTCTGTGTGGACTATCTATGGAGGCGGGAGACTTCTGCCGCTCAGGAGGAGGACTTTCAACCACAGTCTGGGTTAGGACCAGGAGCTGTAAAGACGTCATCGAAGACTAGGTGATTGAAGACCACACTAGTTGTAAGGTATTATTGTTGAGCAAGTCTCAAGACTAGGTACACATCGCTAAAACCATCCTTCCTATTTCATAGTCATTGATGTGATCTGTGGTTATGGTTTTGTAGTGAGAGAAATGTTTTGTTTCCACTGCCTTCTCCCTCACCTAAAACCCAACATGTGGTATCAGATCCACACCAATGTATTGTGTTTTAGGATAATCGATATGATCAGTTTTTGGTTTTACTGTCTTTTATTTATTAAATACGATGTGACTATTTAAATTATTGATCTTATTAAATATGATGTGAATATTTAAATGATTGATCTAAATATCCTATTAATATCACATGATCCCAAACTAAATATATACATATATGATATGGTATATATATATATATATATATATCCAAATGATACACATCGCTCAAAACAGTTTTGATGGTGGATGTGTAGCGTGGTTATGGCCTATAAACCCCTATGTGTGTGCTTGGTTAGTTGTGGTTGTTTGCTCTCGGTCTGCGCACCAATCCCTCTTCTTCTTTTCCTGATGTAACTCGAGATAACTCGAGATTCTCTTCTACCTTTGCTCCCCCTGAATGTAACTCGGGGTTTCCCAAAGTTTATGTAAAAGTAGGATAGTTTATTTCATGTTACGTCGAAGAATGGTTGATGACCAGACGAGCGGTTGGAGGTTCGAGATGGGAAGTTGGAGGTGTGAAACAACCGGATGGAGGCATGAGTCGATCGACTGGTGGACCGAGACGATCGGCTGATGGTGTAGTTGGTGGCCTGACGAGGAGAGAGACGACTTGATGAATTGATGACCATCTAGAGGGGCCAGAAAATTGGTTGGAGACAACTGACCGACCGTCCTGGAGGTGAGCCGATCAGTCGTGTGACAAGCTGATCAACCTGGAATGGCCTAAGCACATATATTCATCAACAATAGGCTGCATATGATGTAGACCTTAGATGACCATAGTTCTTTGTGTCTCCAAGGAACTACAATAGGATGACCATAATCATTGCTTTATCGTTATTGCATGTTTTTGTTTGTGGGATATAGCATGTATATGATATGTATTATATATGTGGTGATTGGATACATATATGCAGATATAAGCATATTAAAACCCCTCAATATAATATTAAGTCTTAGATGCTTTCCATAAGAGGCACACATGAAAAGCTTAATCGACAAGCGTAGGCATCCCAAGGGTGGTGCGTTGTCTATCTCGTGGAAGTGTGATGGTAGTTGTGTGGGCTCGCCAAGTGGGGTGCACTTCTATCGTGTTGGCTTTTGGGTCGGGCTTAACTAAGTGATCTTAATGGGATTAAGCACTTAGAGGCATGGAGAAGTTCATGGCAAAGAGTTGCAAATGTCATCTATCCAAGAGTTGCATATGATGCAATTAGTAAATGTTACCTACCTTAATAATTGATTATGGACGATGGCATTGTCTGAGTAATAACTCAATTGTTTTGGATCTTGGCTCACTAGAAGGTTGTACGCTGCAATCTTCTGGATTGATGGTGAGGGCTATCAATTTGATCAAAATAGTGAGAGTGATAATTAATTAAAGGCCTAATTATATTGTCCAATTTTTAAATCAAATCAAATAAAGTCAAAAAGAGTTTTGGACTAAAAATGCAAATTTCATTTTTGTAGAATAAATGTTACCAACAACAATCACTTTTAGTTGTGATCGGTCCTTGAGAAGGACAAGATGAATGGGACTAATTTCCATGACTGGTTTAGAACATTGAGAATTGTTCTCACTGAAGAGCAAAAGCTCTATGTCCTAAATACACCAGAACCAGATGAACTCACCCCACCACACCAAAGGCTGAAAGGGATGCTTACTGGAAGCATACTGAGGATGCCAATGATGTGAAGTTCTTGATGTTGTATTCTCTGAACTATGAGTTACAAAGACAACATGAGAGATATGATGTCTCCAAAGTACTGTCCTTGTATGTCATGATAGAAGGTCCTCACACACTCAATGTGATTGGGTATGTCATGACAGAAGGTCCTCACACACTCATCCGGGATTCCCTCTGAGCCAAGAGTTGTCTACTGGTATGATACTACAAAAATTGTGATAATCATACAGTTAGTTTGTGATGAGTTACAGCATGAACAACTTTGACAAGCCGTTGACAGAGTTGTTGAGCATGTTGAGGAAAACTGAGGCACATATGAAGAAAGAAAAACCCAAATCTATGATTTTGATCAGTAGAAAGAAGGGTAAGTCTAATGGAAAGGGCAAGGGCAAAGCAGAGAAGTGTTCTGATCCTAGCCAGCAACCCAAGTCATCTTTAGCTCTCAAGGCCAAAGGAGGGGTGAACAAGGGAGGCAAATGCCACCACTGTGAAGAGCCATGACATTGGAGGAGAAATTGTTGTCTTTATATGGATGAACAAAAGAAGGAGGGGATGGAAGTCTCCACCTCAGGTATCATGAAATAAACTTGAAACACTTCTTTATCTGAGGTATATGATACCAAGATATAGATCTGACATATATGATATGTAGGATCTGAAAAGAAGTGATAGCCTTTGTGAAAGGACCAAGAAGGAGCACTCATCATTAAAGCAAGTGTTGATGCCATATATAGGAGTAACTTTTAGTTTATTTTAGCCCAAAAGGCATGTAATAGAGTTATGAACTGCTATTTCATTTTTCCAATGAATAGAAACACTTTATTTTTGCATCTTGTAATGGCAAGGATGCCTATCAATAAAGTTGATGTTTCAATTTCAAAGATATGATCTTTTATGGTGATGCCTTATTTATCTTGTGGTACTTGGTATGCATAAGATAAAATGATACATAAAAGTTATTGATGACTCAAACAATTAATTCACATTATCATGAGAAATTCATCTCTAGTTCCCATGTTGATGGATAGAGCTAGACTCTTTTGGTTAATGAACCATTAAGAGATATGAATGTCTTAGGCATGATAACAAGTCAATCTTCACTAGATGGAGTGGGACAATGACTATTCTATTGGGTATAATACATATTGATATATTTATATACCTATTGGAATAAATGTTAATGCTTCAGATGGTGTTTATTGAAATACCAATATGAATATCTTGAAGTGTTCAAGAATATCATAAATGAAGTAAAAACTTGGTAAAAGTATTAACTCTTTGATGTGATCAATGAATGGGATACTTAAACCAAATGTTTGAGGACCTTGTGAGTAATTATGATAGTGTATCATAGAGAACTCATGATGTCTAAATCTAAGAAGGAATCATATTCTAAAGAGTTAGATCATGATCATCAAATAAATAATCCTCTAGAATTCTTCTAAAGAACATGCTTTACACTAAAGGAGATTAAGAATCACAAGTGTTGTGGATTCTCAAATTCCTTACATAATAGATACACCTCATATATCTAGGTGATGAATTGGTCATATGATGAGCCAATAATCTAGATGATGTTGAGGGACCAGATTTTGAGTCATGGCTTGAGGCCATAAGATCCAAAATGACTTCCATGTAAACCAAATAAGGTATGACCTTATGGTAGCACTCGATTGGGATAAAACCCATAAGTGCAATTGGGTCTTAAGAGTTAAGAATGACATGGATGACATTTAGAGAAAGGATTATGCTTGATTTTGGAACTTGAAAGACTATGAAATTTGGCATATGGATATTAAAACGACATTCCTGGAAGGAATAAGATAAGGCTATGTATGTGACACAAACTGAAGGGTTTTATAAATCCAATAATGCAAATGTAGTCTATAAGTTACAAGGGATTAATCAATATGATTGATTAAATACAAGCAACTCAGAACTAGAAGTATTTATTTTAATTATATAGTCAAAAGGTTTGACTGATATATCAAAATAAAGAAGGGATTTGTGATCACAAAGATTTTTAGTGGGGGCGTATTCATATTCCACATGATGATGAGGAATGAAATGTTCTAAAATGGAAATTGGTGTGGAAATGCCTTCTTTAAGGGAAGACAGAGAAATGTCCTGTGTGATAGGAATATAGATCTATAGAGATAGTTCTCAAAAACCTCTTGACCTGGTAAAGAGAGAGCATACATTGGCAATCTGTACTGAAGGGTTCAGTATGCACAAATTCAGCGGGAGAAAACTTGTCCATGTTACATGGAGTTAGTATCTCAGATGCCAAGTGTCCCAAATTCTTACGAAGAATAGGAACACATAGATAGATATGGATCTATCATGTATGTAATCATCCCATTATCTTGTATGTATTAGACAATACAAGAAAATATGCATTCATCATCTTATATGTATTGGACATGACAATATGATATGCACATCCTATTAACTCGTATGATGAGTGGATGTCTATCTACTTCTAGTGAGGGTCACTGGAATATTAAGAAGAACTTGTTTGGTACTTGTGAAGTACTAGTTCTATGGTAATGAAAGGAAGTGTTGAGTGTAATAAGTACACTGATGCAAGCTTCTGAAATGACATAAAATGATCGCAAAATATAAAATATAAAAGTGAATATGAGTTGATAAATGGAAACGTTCCAATTTAAAAGCCATTTAATTATAAAAGGGAATGTTGAGTATCCTTGTGTTGTGAACAGCAGAGGATACTATATGGATCTAAAAGTTCATAGAGATGAACTTATAGATATTCAAACCATTGATGACGAGTAGTAATTCTGAGTCAAACAATGGAGCTAAGTGTTAGGCAAGGAATATTAGATCACATATTACATCAACTCCATCTCATACGATATGTCGTACAGTGAAGAGATGTGAAACATGCAATATACTGACTAAAGCAAAGTGTTGCTAACTCACTGCATTAGCACTGGAGTAGTAGAAACATGTGGGACATGTTTGGAGATCACTAAGAATATGATTCAAAGGTGATTGGCTCGCAGTGCAAGTGGGAGTCTATTGGTATGTATTCCCTAAGAGCCAATCATATGATGACTGGATTGGGATACATTATGATTGATTTGATAAGCATCAAAGGCAAGCTTCCAATTCATTCTAGTTCAATCAGTTATGAGATAATGATAGAGTAGAATGAATGTCTAGAGAATGACAACACTCAATGATGTATGTATTCAGGTTAAGGACCTGAACAATGAGATCATACAGATGCTAAGAGTTTGTACATTCGTGTTGTGTCCCTAGTCAGATGTCATTATGGAAGGTTGATAGACAACAATGACACAGTAAGACTAGAGTGTGTGTTGGTTGATGGAATAGTCTCATTAGTCATGATATGTGATATCAAACAAAGCACATAGATACATGTTAGAGAATAGTGTATTGGACAAACCCACCGTGAGAGTGACACATGGAACCATGACATGGTAGTCACATTCATCTCTCACAGTGATGGTGGTGATTGTAATTCTTAGACCTGAAATCACTACACTCATCACATGTCATTGGGTACACTTTGACATCATCAAACGCGGTCCTAAAATATGGATTGTTATAAAGGTGATGATTGTGTGACTTTGACACATGGGGTTTTGACTGTGAGTGATAGATATGGGATTTGTCCCTCCTAAGGGAGTATGATGTCCATGGCCACTTGGTAAGCGAGACTGAGAAAGGCATGTGCATGCACGTGTGAGTCAATATGTGATATTGATGGCACACATATCTCAGATATTCTGCTTTGGATCAAGGAACATGAATGAATGTTGAAAGGATGACAACTCCATGCCTTGAGTTCATTCAGGATATCAGAGACAAAGGAATTATATATTCACTAGAACACCAATCATAGACTGTAGGATTGAAAGTTGTTCTCCAGCTTTCCTTTTCACTTGGGTAGCACTAATGTGTGATTAGGCATCACTCTTTGCTTGTGATGTCATAAGCTAGTAATGGACATTCACTGCCAATGTGAAATGGGACCTATAGGGTCACACACAAAAGATTAACCTAGAAGAGGAGTTTATCCATGAATGATGTTTAGATTGATTGCTAAAGGTGTTTAGGTACTCAATCAAACATTCAATCAATTGACTAGACTCAGAATCATCAAGTTCAAGTGTTGAACCAACTGATTTGAGTGTCGGATTGATTGAGAACTGCATTGATTGTGTTCTACACAATCAGGACCACCAACTGACTGGTTCAATTGGTGAACCAATCAGCTCATGGCCAGTGAGATGACCGGTTCACTTTGGTGAACCGATCGGTTCATGTGTCCAAACGAGCAGTGTTGGGTTGTCTCGAATTGTGAGAAAAGATTTTCATTTCACTTGTACAATTTGATTGGGACAAGAATTGATCTTAGTATTAATTGGAAACGAAAGAGGAAAGTCAATTGGAGGCAAGTCAGGAATGTGAAAAAAACTGTTCAACTAGTGAACTGACCGGCTCACACTCCCAACCGAGTGGTTCATTTGTGAAATGACCGGTTCGGCTGTCGTAGTGCAATTAGTTCATGGAAATTTCAAACCCTTCTACTTCCACTTTAGTCCCGCATTCCCCAGGGCTGAGAACCCTGACCCTAAACCCTCCTCTATATATAGAGGGTATTGGGGGCTTCTCAGATAGCACAACTCAGAACATCAGTTGCTCTACAAAGTTTTTGTCCTCTCTAGTTGTGGTAACTGAGAGAGAATAATGAGGGAAAGACAACTGTAGGACATCAATTGATTGTGGGAGAGTGTGTCGGTGACTAGTACGCTGACAGAGGGGGACGACTCCTTCTAGTGTCCTATAGGACAGGATGACTAGAGTTCCCGGTGGACCGTGTGGACTATCTATAGAGGCGGGAGACTTCTGCTGCTCAGGAGGACGACTATCAACCACAGTCTGAGTCAAAACCAGGAGTTTCACAGATGTCGTTGAAGACTAGGTGATTCAAGACCACACTAGCTATGAGGTATTGTCGCTGAGAAAGCCTCGGGACCAGGTACACCTTGCTAAAACCATCCTTCCTATTTCATAGTCATTGATGTGATCTGTAGTTATGGTTTTATGGTGAGATACATTTTTTGTTTATACTGCCTTCTCCCTCACCTAAAACCCAACAAGTGTCTAATTAGTCATGGTATGTGATATCAAAACTAAGCACATAGATACATGTTAGAGAACAATGTATCAGGCTGACCCACCATGAGAGTGACACATGGAACCATGACATGGTAGTCTGAATCATCTCTCATAGTGATGGTGGTGATTGAGATTCTTAGACTTAAAATCATTGCACTCATCACATGTCATTGGATACACTTTGACATCATCAAACGCAATCCTGAAATATGAATTGTTATAAAGGTGATGGTTGGGTGACTTTGACACATGGGGTTTTGAATGTGAGTGATAGATATGGGATTTGTCCTTCCTGAGGGAGTATGATGTCCATGGCCACTTGATAAGAAAGACTAAGAATGACATGCACATGCACATGTGAATCAATGTATGTATTGATGTCACACATATCTAAGACAGTCTACTCTAGTTCAAGAAACATGAATGAACGTTGAAAGGATGACAACTCCATGCCTTGAGTTCATTTAGGATATCAGAGACAAAGGAATTATACATTCACTGGAACACCAATCACAAACTGTAGGATTGAAAGTTTTTCTCCAACTTTCCTTTTCACTTGGGTAGCACTGATGTGTGACTAGGTACCGCTCTTTGCTTGTGATTCCATTAGCTAGTTATGGACATTCACTGCCAACATGAAATGGGACCTATAGGGTCACACACAAAGGATTAACCTGGAAGAGGAGTTTATCCATGAATGATGTTTGGATTGATTACTAAAGTGTTTAGGTACTCAAGCAAACATTCAATCAATAGACTTGACTCGGAATCATCAAGTTCAAGTGTTGAACCAACTGATTTGAGTGTTAGATTGATTGAGAATCGAATTGACTGTGCTCTACACAACAGGGACCATCAACCGACCAGTTCACTGGGTGAACCGATCAGATCATGGCCAGTGATATGAGTGGTTCACTCTGGTGAACTAATCGATTCACTTGTCCAAATGAGCAGTGTTGGGTTGTCCCAGTTTGTGAGAAAAAGTTTTTTGTTTCACTTGTTCAATTCGATTGGGACAAGAATTAATCTTTGTGTTAATTAGAAACGAATAAGGAAAGTTAATTGGACGTAAGTCAGGGAAGCAAACTGACCGGTTCACTAAGTGAACCAACCGGTTCACACTCCCAACTGACTGATTCACTAGTGAATCGATCGGCTCACCTTTCCGAACGACTATTTCATTTATGAAATGACTGGTTCACCTGCCGTAGTGCAAATTGTTTATGGAATTCTGGACCCTTCTACTCCCACACAGACTGGGAACCCTGACCCTACCCTCTACTATAAATAGAGGGGTATAGGAGGCTTCTCTAGAGATACAACTCAGAACATCAGTTGCTCTGCAAAGTTTTTGTCCTCTCTGGTTGTGGTAACCAAGAGAGCCCAAGCAAGTTTTACCCATCCAGGGATGAACAGTGAGGGAAAGAAAACTACAAAAAAGTAATTGGTTGTGAGAGAGTGTCCCAGTGACTAGTATGCCGATAGAGGGTGACGACTCCTTGTAGTGCCCTTCGGGACAAGACGAGTAGAGTTCCCAGTAGTCTGTGTGGACTATCTATAGAGGTGGGAGACTTCTTCCGCTCAGGAGGATGATAGTCAACCGTAGTCCAGGTCAAGACCATGAGCTTCACAGACGCCATTGAAGATAGGTGGTTGAAGACCTTGTGAGGCATTATCACTGAGCAAGCCTCAGGACCAGGTATATATCACTAAAACCATCATTCCCATTATATAGATGTTGATGGGATCTATTGGTTATGGGTTTATGGTCAAATAAAATTTTTGTTTCCGCTGCCTACTCTGACCACATAAAACCCAACATCATCATCAACTCTCTCTCTCTCACTCACTCTATGGGAGAGGAATACTTGGAATGTTCATTTAATAAACATCTCCAACCTTCACATATTTCTCATACTGTTGATACATCTTGGATACTAGGATTCATTACCTTGGTACCCACCTCATGTGCTATATGGAACTCACATCATTATCTCATCCACTTTTACCAACATAACAAATATCAAGACATTTAAGAGGAGTTTTCCTAATCATTGGAAGGCTCAAAAGAAAAATCATCACAAACTTTATGATCTTAGAACCATAGTCCAAACAACCTTATGCTATAATACTATCCACCCTCATGTTTATAATGAATCCACACATACCAAGTGGCGATGGTCCACTTGAAAGTTGTGCCCCGGAAAGGAAAGACACAAAGGGAAACACACTTCCCACATCATAGCAACATTGTTCAAGGGTCACTAGCAAAAAGGTAACCAATTCTATTTTCATTATGCAAGTTACATTTTCTTATGTATCATTTTACCCTTTTCATTTTGGGTTCCTTGCGATTAGCATCATAATCATCATGATTAACATATCTCATTACTCCTTCCTTGATGACTATTTATCACACTTGGTCATGTTCTCTTATTTTATTTTTATTTTCAACCACTTATCAACAAGTAAAACATCATATTCCACATTTTCTTCATTAAACATGGATCATATGCCTTAATTTCTTTCAAATGCCATGCTTATTTTACATTAACACTTTCTTACACACATAGGTTGGTATGAGTTTACTCAGCTTTCCCCTTATTCCTTTGTCATTGTTCTCATTTATCTTCTCATTTTATACTTATCGTTGGAGTTCTCTCCATCTTATGTGAATTTCATACCTTGAATCACTTTATAATCATAAACTTATCAATCTTTTACTTTATTATCTTATTGAATCACATCTCTAAGAACTCCTCTTTTCCTTATTTGTATTCCGATTTAGATTTCATGGTGTTGTATCTTTCTCTTATAGTTACCAAACATTCAAGTTTTGATAGATAATGATGCAATTCTCATCTTCTTTAAGGTAGGATTAAGATATTCACACCATGATTTCATATTCATTATGCTCTTTAGATTATCTCAAAATGACTACTTGATCAGAGTAATCAGAAATATAACAATCTAAGAGTTTCATACTTACATTTTCTTCAATAATTGAATACCTGGCCAGGGCACCCAAATACTGAGATTAGGCAGTATGTACCATATTTTTATGTCATATTCCTGATTTTGACATCATCCAAGTCCTAAGTCCTAGTGTCCCTGTAGACTCGATGAACCTAAAGCTCTGATACCAACTTGTGAGACCATGTTACACTAAATGAGATTACTCAAAACATAAAGCATAATCGATCATTAATTAATCACATACCTAAAAAATATGGGTAAATTAAAATTGATTTCAACGTCAACACCCACTCAGAAACATTTGCATAAGAGTCTGGCATATTTCTTATATCCATACTATGCCAAGAATTTTATAAAAATTGTTCTAGCGCCTTAGCCACAACATATATACACTGGAGAACAATATTTGTATATGCCACACAACAAACATTAACATGCTAAAAAAATTGATTTGTTTGAAACACCATATACAAACTTTTCTTGCCTAGACCTGAGAGTACAGGGATGACTCTAGGACACACTAGACATCTAATCAACTTTCTCAAAGATTCATTAGTATATCTCCTCTTTGCTGCCACATGTTTTTTTTTATCACTTTAGATTACCTAAAAAGATGTGGTGAAACACAAGGGTGAGACCTATGTCCCAACAAGAAATATAGCCTCCAACAAAGCTTATTGATTACAACATTTTAAATAGTAGATAACTAAGCAGTTGGAGTATTTAATAATCAATTGAACAGTTCAAGTATATTAAATAGATTAAGCAAATCATCTTAGCAACAACTATGATCATCAATACATATATAGATAACAAATAAATCCATTTATTTGGATAGATATCTACTCAAATATCATCAAATTCCATCTAATAACAATCAGTATCATTGATCTGACTATCATCATATTCCTTGCTAATAGTACAAGCAATCTAGTAGCATAAGCATCCTTGACATAATGAATATGTCTAGTAACATAACATGGCTATAAATATTGGCATCTCAATTAAAGGGAACATATCTATATCATAAGTAGAACTAACATCATAGTACAATGAACTAGATAGACATGATTAGCAGTTTAAGCATTTCTAATTACATAGGCATGGCTAGCAATATTAAAAATAGCTAGAAGCAATATCTTAATCATCAATGTCAGTATATTTGACAACATAAGCATGTTTACAACATGAGCATAACTACAACATAAGTATATCTGTTATCTCTTATTATACTATACATGATCTCAGTGAAAAGAAAGAAAACAAGGGTTATCATCCAATATGAAGCATTGTGTATAACCCTAAGTAGATATGCTACACGGATGTCTTACATCTTTTATTATACCCTGAGGAATTTGAGGATACCACTCAAAATCCAACTGACCACTACTAAGTCGAAATCAGTGCCATACAAGATCTAAGAAGAGACGGACTCCTAAGATCTTCTCTGCCCCCAGTCAGTATAGGTCCGCCATAGTGACACATAAGGTCAAGCTGCTAACAACCTAGTTTGTCCTTGGTACAGGTCATGACACTAGTGAAAGGAGGTGGATATGC
This sequence comes from Alisma plantago-aquatica, assembly GCA_963693085.1. Lineage (NCBI taxonomy): Eukaryota > Viridiplantae > Streptophyta > Magnoliopsida > Alismatales > Alismataceae > Alisma > Alisma plantago-aquatica. Next base: position 996,066,075 of record OY856413.1, on the reverse strand, counting down.
ATACCCTACTATCTGAGGTACAACCACAGTTGTCCTCCAATCTCGTGACGTATATAATCACTGAGACACGACCGCAGCCGTTCTCAAACTGAGGGCTAGGGACGACCACATTCATCCTCCCTAAACACTTGAATTCAACATGACAAGCACCCCGCATACTCATCAGTATGCGCTCTGAGTTTCCCTTAGGAATACTCATTTCACCATCTGGCAAGTTCTGACACTCAAATGGATCTATGGCACAAGGCACTACATGATTACAGTTTTTCTTGATTAGTTATGCCAATTGGGTGAAATAAGGCTACATCAAACAAGTGGACATACAAACCTTGATTCACTTCTAACAAGCATATAAAGATCACAACTTCAAAAGATATAAAATGTGTGAAACATAATTTCTCATCTCATAATCACATGGTACTATTCACTTGCCATTCATGAGGCTACACTAGTCATCATACTATTACAATATATAAATCCTTTTCACAATATCACAGGGTATCAACCCTTATCAACACAAGAGGATTACACCTCATTCAGGGCTCAACCATGCCCAAAGGTCATCAAGACCATCATACTATTCCTTGCAAGATCATCATTATCATTCCATGCCTTATAGCAAGGCTCAACAACATCACTTACATCTCAGACACCAGATCAACACAATATTGCATTAATGAGCTAGGAGATATTCATAAACAATAATAGCAGGGTTATATTAACATTAAGAACATTCCTTTATTACATCAACATGCAAGGAATCTAGATATGATTAACCCTCATCATATTCATAATGCACATATTTAGCATAAGAAAGTATCAACCATGTGGCTATGATAACCACCAATTAACATATTAAGGTTATGATCATATCAAGGAGGTTATTCGACCATCATTCCATCATATAAGAATGTTAAACATTAATACTCATCTTTATCTATTTGCATTAGAGTTAGGTTTTACAAGATAAATTATATAAATGCTACGAATCAACACTTATACCCAAACCCTAACTCACGGCATCCCCATTGGATCATGGATGCATAAGGTGAAGCATCACCATCACATTCCATACCATTCTCAAGTATGAACCCACACATAAATCAAGGTGTAACCATCAAGTTATAGCATACTAGGGTTTCAACAATAGTAACAGAGTACTCCATGATTGTATTAGTCATTCAAGAACTATTCATACCCAATTACCATCATTTAGTTATATTAAAGCTAGGTATAACAAGATATACCTCATTAGGGTTACATATCAACACAATATAGTTATTATCCCTTCTATTCATATGATTTAATAGCTAAGAATACCTTATTAAGAGTAACCCTCCATTTGTTCCATCATCATTCAACCTGTATCACCATACCACAATGTCACCTAGAACCATTGGATGTTTAAAAGGTAAGACCATTGGTTGTTTACATAAGTAAACACCTTGGATAAACCACCAATTAAGTCTATGATTTGTTATCTAGAAAGATTAACCATCTAACCCTAACATTCCTTGATTAACAACATAAAAGTTCCATTGAGAGTAGGGTAAAACCCACAATCAGTTGTTCAGAAAAAACAAGCCATCCATTGTCAACAAGTAAGCTCCTTAAGTTGATCATATAAAGGAAACCATATAAATAACATTATTAGGACCAACATATTACATTATCCATGATTCCACTTTATTAGAGGAATAAACATTAGATCTTGACCATTGGGTCAAGTTCATATGTTAAAACCATCAATTACAGTATAAGTCCGACCATTGCATCAAGTGATCCAAGAAACCACTGGTCTAAGGCTTAATTGATGATAAAACTATATGATTAACTCACCATAGGTTTTGGAGACCTGATCCACCATCATTAGTTACCATCAAGTCACCATAGGTTGTTAGATCAGCACTATATTCATTAATCAACATCAAATATCAAACGAATGTCACCATTGATTGATAACATCATTAGGGTACTTAGATGTTAATCACTAGGCTTCTAATTAGGCCAACACCTAATCTAAGGGGTGAAGTTAAGTGGACACCCTTGGTCACCACCATAATTTTTCATGAATACAACACCATCAGTTGTTGTAATGGTACCACCATCGAGTCATGTGTTTATAGAAGAAATCAACTTTAAACCCTAAAATTGATCATTGGTTGATAGGTGCTTAGCATCATAGGTTGTCAAACCAACCTGATCCAAGTCATATTAAACCTTATTAATAATGTACACATGATAACAGGTTCACCTAGAACTGAAATCAGAATACGGAACATTATAAAAATCGAAATCTAAGTCAAGCATAGCTTTTTAGTGCATGGATCATCATTTAAAAGCAAGAACATGAGCTAGCAAGCTTATGGTAAGCAATAAACATGGAGCAAGTTATAAAACTTGCCTATAATTAGAAGATAAAATCCCAAACAAAAGAAAACATGAGCAGGTAGGGTAGGAAATCCAAGCATAAGTTGTGAACTCATCCATCTAGCACCTTTCTTCATCAAATGAGCAAACCCTAAGCATAAGGAGCAAGAAATGTACATTTTTAGAGCTTTAGAGCAATTTCTACCATGAAACAGCAAGGTTACGACCTGGAGAAAGGTAGGAGGAAGGATAAAAAATAAATAAATGGAGGAAATAAGGGGATTCTTACTCTTTTATGTCAAGATCACTAGAAGGAAGCTTTTTAAACCCTAAAAGGAAGTTAATTACAACCCTAGATTCTTTTTCCAAGAAGATCCCCTCTTTCTTCTTAATTGGACTAGAAATTCACAGAAGCACGGAGGGAGAATGAGTATCATATAAGGAGGGAAGTGGTGGAGATAAAATGGCTCATTTGGGTGCTTAGGGATAAGTATATGAAACTTTAAGATAAAGAAAAAGAAAAAGTTGAAGTTCTAGTATCTTTCCAAGTGTCCATGGCCTTAAACTATTAATAATATACAAGAAAACACACAAGAATCTTCCCCACCATCCATATACACATGATTATCCCTCATTTATTGAATTTCCAAGCAAAACAAATAATTCATTAGTTGATAGCTACTAAAGGTAGCTCATCCATGAAGGGGTAAACCCTAAAATACCCTTGAGGAAAATGCCTTCAAACCAAGGCTTAAATAGGTACCCCATGGATCAAAAAGATCAATAATTATGAGATAATATCAAAGTAACATAATGAAAGTGATAAATTGCAAAGAAAACCTCTCAATTGGGTAAATTGTAGAAAAGTCCAAAATGTGCATAAAATTGCATAACTTACTCAAACAATGTCCAAATTGGACCAAATTTGAAACTTAATCTTGTCTTATGATTTGAAAACATATCACAAGGTTATATTATGGTTATAAGAATTAAAGTATGATAATTACGCTTGTTCAACACTTTAAGCAAGGTTAGGGGTCTGGCATTTAATCTCATGACCCGATGAACCTTAATCTTCCTTGTGCATAATTGTGGATAGAACATAAACATTAACATGGAACTTGGACCACACTTTATTGAAAATGCATGTATTATTCTAATCCTATATCAATGTATATTTTTTACACATATGATATAAATGATGACCATAAGATCATAGGTATATAATCGTCTGTTGGCCTAGGAACCCGTGTGAGATTTACTCATTAGGAGTAAATGTAAGACCCCTGACATGGGTTTTGGGGTAAACCTATTTGCTTTAGCTTAATAATATTCTTATAACCTTTCTCTAGTCTTTTGGTATGTAATTAGGGCTTATGGAGAGCTTAAGTTTCAAGTTTGAGCTTGTTAAGATGTTGTTTGTACTTTATGTGTTAGTTTTGGTCCTCAAAGTAGGGGGTTGATGTGCAATTTGTCACCTCTAGAGTGTTCCTTCTCTTTCTTTACATCATCTAGAGGAGAGAGAAATAATTGGGCACCTTGTGTGAGCCTTGGATGAGGAGTGTTACCCTTAGTGGTGATTAGGGTTTCTATGAGTGTTGAGTGTCTCGACATGTGTACCTAGTGGGTTGCCTTGACCTAGGTCACAAACTAGAGTGAGTTTGGTGGGTATCACGGTTGATACATCCCCTCTAGATGTGGAGGTCATGACCAAGGTGGTTTTGGGTGGTCTTGGGTCAATATGGTTGCCTTCTTGTAGGATGTCTCGACCTAGGTGATGTGGAGATCTCTTATCTCAACCTTGTGGTGATGGATGGTGCTTGTTGAGACCATGGATGGTAATCCATGGGAGGGTCGCGACCACGATCATGTGGGTAACCAAGGTGGTCAAGACCCAACCTGGAGTGTATCACCACATGTTTCATGTATGCTTAAGGTGGTTGCATGTGGGTGTGTGTTGGTTTTTTGAGTGGACAAGTCTCCCTTTGGTACCTTGGAGTGTTGACACATCATCCCTTGCCTTCTCTCTCATCTTCCACCTATATAACCCCTTATCTCTCCATTCTTGACACTCTTTCAGTCCTTCATCTTCTTACTTCTTTTTTTCTTGTTCTTGAGGCTTGGTGGAGCTAGGAGATCTGACCTTGGACCTTGGTGACCCAATTCTTCTTACATGTGGTGTTTGTAGTGACCATATCTCATCTTCAACCTTGGTAAGTGTTTATCTTCCTTGATGATGTTTCTTTTGATCTTCTACATCCATTTTCCTCTCTTCTTTAGGCCCTAGATTATGATTCCTCCATGGTGGTCTCTTTGGAAGAGAAACTCCTCATCACAAGGGTCATATACCATGTTTTGACAAGGTAGACCCAAGTGTGAGGAGGGTTTCTTCTATCTTTCTCCCTATGTCTTTTGTCTCAGCCTAGAGCTATTTGGTTCTCTTTTCTTGGATGACTTCAACCTTGGTGTCTTCTCCTTCTTAAGGTGAGATTGTGGCCGAGAGTGGAGCTTTGGGTGGAGATTCTTCAACCCTTGGATCGTGTGCTTGGAGCTCTTGATCTTGGAGCTTGGAATCCTTGGTGGTGATCTTCTTGAGGTGGGTTATATAACTCTTTTCCCTCTCTATTACTTGCACTCTTTCATACATGCAAGTTATTGTGTTCTCTCTCTAAAACATTCCCCTAACATTCTAGTAGATGATGATAATCTCTAGAACTTGTTTGGTGGTGATTATCTTACTTGGCTTGGATGAAATCTGAAACCCTAATTTCATATACCCGATTTTGGTAATTGTGGTGTTATGGTGATCTTCCTATACCCTTTTTACTTTGGTTTTGCTCACATACATGATGTTTGAGTATCTAGATGTTATGAGGAGTTTAGGTTCTATTTTGGGTGTCTTAAACATAGTTTTACCTATCTTTCATGAGATTCTTCCATGGTGGATCCATTATGCATGACCTAGGGTTTTTTATGATTATTTGAATGGGTTTCTCCTTCATGTTGATCATAGTTTTCCTTGGCCTTTCCTCTATTTTGGGATCGAGCTATCATCCATTGGAGTGGTCAAGACATATACCCCATGCTGGTCACGACCTAGTTGGTCTTGGTCGAGTTGCTTCCCTTTTGATGGGTTGGACCTAGTGTTGTTTGAGGTCGTAACACTAGGTGTTGATGGTCACATTAACCCCTATTTTGGTTGGGTTGTTTCTCTAGTTTTGCAGTAGAGTCTTGCCCTTGTCAAGGTCATGACATGTCGTTGAGAAAGGTCGTGACATGTTGGTTTTTGGTCACAGCATGCTGCTATGGCTTAAGATCGAGACAACCATGTTCCTTAGGTTCGTGACAACCTTATGAGTTGTGGGAAACCTAACCCTAGATTGGCTGAGATGTGATGGTGTAGGAGTTCAATCTTGTGGGTTGTCATATCCTAGACACCCTATGTGTCATGATTGTGACATGTTGTGGGTTGAGTGGTCACGACCTAATTGCTTGAGTGGTTGAGACATATGACAGATGGGTGGTTGAGAGATATGTTGTGACACATAATGATATATTGTATGAGTAATGTATAAGCCATGTAACATTCTATTTGGATAATATCTAATCACCCCTAATCATGTTCCTTAACCCTAAGCTATTCCAAGATAGTGGGAGGTGGTGTACCTAGGGGTTTATGGTTGGTTATAGCTACACAACCCTAATCGTCTATGTATGGAAAACCCTAACCCTAATGATGGATAGTGTAACATGTTTGTTTCTCTTTTAAGGAATGGTTATTATGTAATATTATTATCTATCTCTTGTCTTTGAACCCCTAACCTTACAGGTTGAATGCATGCCATTGCTTGGGTATTGCTATGGTGATGGTTATGAATAATTGAGGCATGTGGAGATAATTATTTGACACATGGAATTAGGATGTTTCCTCTCTCTTAGTCATCAATTTCTAAGTATACAGGTGATATGAACTTGAATATCATAGCTAGTGCATGATATGATGAGTATGATGTGACACAGGTTGTATGAGCCTTCATGAGGCATGTTAAGACACTTGTGATATAGGGATGATGTGAACGGGTCCTATGACCTAGTGATGGCTTGATGCCTATTGTGAAGTGATACCCTCTAGTTCTATGATTACGGGATTGATATCCGATAGTGATGTGACATTAGTTATAGCCTTGAGTGGTTGTGTAACAGTGATGATGGTATTGTAAATGGCAGTGTTATAGGTGTTATGTGGTGATAGTGTGACAAGTTCACACCTTATACATTTTATATCATAAAAGTTGTATAATGCCCTTATCTTTGTAGCACTTGTTATGGTTTTGTACTTTATAACTTGGTTGATGCTGAAAGACACCTAATTGAATTAAATAATCAAGTGAAACTTAATCATGTAGTTTTACCCTATGGATCATTTCTAGTATCAGACTTAATTGCTGGATTGGTGAAATGAGTTTTACTCAGACTGCATATTTCTTAATGTGCGGGGGTGTAAGTCAGGTATCTCCTTGTATCCTTAATTATAGGTTGTGTAAGACAGACATCCATGAACCCATCTCGTTGTTATATGGATGGCCATGTGTGATCCAATCCTTCTTTTAAGAACGGCCACACGTGAGCATGTTCTTCTAGCATTGTTACATGTACTGATGTGGGATAGGTGTTGTTATATGTGGACGGTCATACATGAGTTGATCCTTCTATTGACTATAAGTCACTTTTGTAGTTGACTGACATGTCTTTATGGTGTCAGTATCCTATTGACCGGGAGGTGTTGGATAGGTCATGGATTCCAATTTTTCCATTGATAGTAGTGGTCGATTGGATTTGGGTGGTACGACTCAAATCCTCAGGGCAATAAATAAAATATGTAATCAATCGTGTAGCATGCTTGCTTAGAATCAAATACGAAAACATTAGATAAGGCTTTGTTTTGCTTTTGTATAGCTTGGTTGGTAGCAAATATACATGTTCTTCATATCCTACTTAGTTTATAAAATGTTCTACTGTTCTATATAGCTACCTGATCTGCTTAGATGATAATAACTACCCTGCTTACATCAGTAATTAAATTTTCTTATCATAGATGTATCTTTACTTTTGTTCTCTAGTTACTTTATCTGTGCTTTAATAGCATTGGCGGGGAGTTATATCTCTCACTGGGACATCTGGTCCCACCCCATGGGTTTCTACATCTTTTAGGTAGCCATTCACGAGGAGGTGGAGATCGTGCAACCGAGGAGGAGCAGCAGCAGGATCAGTAGTTGATAAGGTTGAGTGTGACGCTTGTTGGTCTTTTGGTGTTAGAGTCCCAGAGTCATCCCTATACACATAGGTCTTGGGGATAGTTTAGTGTTTTTGTGGTTGTACTATTTATACGAGCTTTTGTCTTATGTGCCCTTTTGTTGTATATATTTGGCAGATGTACATGTATATGCAAGTGAAACAGTTATCATGTGTGATAGGTATGTCTATGGAACATGTTGTAAGCATGAAATTATAGAGATATATGATAAAGTTGGCAGGTTATGGATCTTTATGTCACAAGTCTTCTGATATTTGTGCCTTGTACAACCAGTTTTAATTTTTAGTGTTTTTCAGTAATTCACTTGTTTAATGTTATTTCCACATTTGGTTTGGAGTTATCTCGTGGCTTGTGGCACGGAGCGTCACAGTTTGGTTGGTATCATAGCTTTAGGTTCATTGACTCTAGAGGGACCTATGACTAGGGTTTGAATATGTTCTATGTCCTCCAGTCTATCTTATTGTGACTTCTACTTATATAGAAGAAGAGGAAGAGTAGAAAATATGGCTGAAGAACATGAAGAACACATTGCTAAGAGTGGTGTTGTTGCACCAGGTGGAGGTGTAAGGAGGTAGGTTGTTGAGGAGAGGGTTCCTGAGATGCCCCAGATAGACCATGTAGTGGTGGTCAGTCCTACTTTTCAGTCCATGTTTGGACAGTTTATGGCCACGATTACACATATGGTGGAAAGGATGCCCGTTCCTCAAGTGAGAGCAGCAGTTCCCAATGTGGAATCTCCATTCTTGGGGAAGCAGTTTGAGCGGTTGTAGCGAGTGGAGCAGTGGAATATGCTGGTACAATGGATCCAACGGATGCAGACCTCTAGTTAATAGAGCTAGAGAAAGCCTTCAAGATCCTTATTATCCTAGAGGATGATAAGGTGAAGCACATAGTATACCTTTTAAAGCGGAGTGCTGGCCATTGGTGGGCCATAGAGGAGGAAAATAGGCCAGGTGTTGCGATCGATTGGGAGGAGTTCTGACAAGAGTTTGTTAGTCAGTACTTTCCTCAGACATACCTTGATGAGAAGATCAGTCAATTTGAGAGGATCTTATAGGGATCCATGTCGATCAATGAGTATGAAGCAAGGTTTATGGAGTTGTTGAGGTTCTGTCCTCACATGGATTCTATAGATGAGGAGAGAATCTGATGTTTTGGGAAAGGTTGAGTGTGAAGTTGACAATGTCGGGAGCAACCCTAGAGAATAGAGAGCATTTTGCTATGTTTGTGGTGTTGGTTATGAGGATAGAGAGGTTTGTGGTTGAGAAGAGAGAGAAGAGTGCCAAGAAGATGCCTGGTGAGTACCAAGGATAGTTGTCAGGAGGCTTTAAGGAGCCTAGGTTGTCAGCACCACCAGTTCAACAGAGGTCTAGTGCACTGACACTGTGGTCATCAAGTAAGAGCAGGAGCCGTACTTTTCTACTTATAGGAGCCCAGAGTGTTGCATCAATGTTTGTGACTGGGCCACCTAGGCCTTGGTATGAGAACAAGACGTGCTATAAGTGTGGAAAAATTGGGCATACTTGACCATTTTCCCTAGTGAAAGATGATGAGGTGACCCAATAGTTGAAGTAGAGCCAGCAAGTCTCATGGAGACAACATTACAATAGTGGTGGAAGAGGTCATGGATAGGCATCACAGATTGGTTCCTCCAGACAAGCCAGTGGGGGACAAGGATGATAACATGCGACGGCTCAACTTTATGCCATGGGTCAGCCAGAATGAGAGGTCAACCCTCAAGTTGAGACTTGTCATATGAAGTTGTTTCATTATGATATGTCTGCATCTATTTTATGTATGTTTTGGGTTGACATTAGTAGGGGATTGAGATAGAGATGTGGAGTTCAGAGGCAAAATCCATGTTAGGGATTTATGGCTTGTAACACCCCTGACCTAGGTTTTGGGATAACCCTATAATCATATGCTTATAACCTTTCTCTAGTTTTTTGAGATGTAATTAGGTCTTGTGGAGAGCTTAAGTTTCAATTTTGAGCTTGTTTAGATGTTGTTTGTGCTTTATGTGTTAGTTTTGGTGCAAATTGCAATTTAACCCCAAAGTAAGGGGTTGATGTGCAATTTTTCACCTATAGAGTGTTCCTTCTCTTTCTTGACATCATTTAGAGGAAAGATAAAGAAGTGGGCACTTTTTTTTAGCCTTGGATGATGAGTGTCACCCTTAGTGGTGATTAGGGTTTCTGTGAGTGTTGAGTGTCTTAGCCTATATGTACCTAGTGGGTTGCCTAGACCTAGGTCAAGACCTAGAGCTAGCTTTGTGGGTTTCACAGTTAAGATACCCATATAGGTGTGTGGGTTGTGACCAAGGTGGTTTTGGGTGGTATTGGTTCGATATGGTTTCCTTCTTGTAGGATATCTCGACCTAGGTGATGTGGAGATCTCTTGTCTCGACCTTGTGGTGATGGATAGTGCTTGTCACGACCATGGATGGTGATCCATGGGAGGGTCTCTACCAAAACCATGTGGGTGACCAAGGTGGTAAAGACCCAACCTAGATAGTATCACCATGTTTTGTATGTATGTTTAAGGTGGTTGCATGTGGGTGCATGTTGGTCTTTCGTGTGGACAAGTGTCCCTTTGGTACCTTGGAGTGTTGGGACATCATCCCTTGCCTTCTCTCTCATCTTCAACCTATATAACCCCTTAGATCTCCATGCTTGACACTCTTTTGACTCTTCATCTTCTTCCTTCTCTTTTTCTTGTTCTTGAAGCTTGGTGGAGCAAGGAGATCTGACCTTGGATCTAGGTGACCCGATTCTTCTTACATGTGGTGTTTGTAGTGACCATAGCTCAACTTCAACATTAGTAAGTGTTTATCTTCCTTTATGATGTTTATTTTGATCTTAGACATCCATCTTCCTCTCTTATTTCATCCCTAGACCATGGTGGTCATTTTGGGAGAGAAACTCCTCATCACAAGGGTCATAGACCATGTTTTGACAAGGTAGACCCAAGTGTGAGGAGGGTTTCTTCTCTCTTTCTCCCTTTTTCTTTTAGCTCGGCCTAGAGCTTTTTGATTATCTTTTCTTGGATGATCTTTGACCTTAGTGTCTTCTCCTTCTTAAGGTGATCTTGTGGTCGAGGGTGGAGCTTTCGGTGGAGCTTCTTCAACCCTTGAATTGTGTGCTTGGAGCTCTTGATCTTAGAGATTGGAATCCTTGGTGGTGATCTTCTTGAGGCCAATTATATAACTCTTTGCCCTCTCTATTACTATCACTCTTTCATACATGCAAGTTATTATGTTATTTCTCTAAATGTTCCTCTAACATGCTTGTAGATGATGATAATTTCTATAACTTATTTGGCGGTGATTATCTTGCTTGGCTTGGATGAAATTTGAAACCCTAATATCATATACTTGATGTTGGTGATTGTGGTGTTATGGTGATCTTCCTCTAACATTTTTACATTGGTTTTTGTCACATGCATGATGTTTGAATATCTAGATTTTATGAGGAGTTTAGGTTCTATTTTGAGTGTCTTAAACATAATTTTACCTATCTTGCATGAGATCCTTCCATGGTGGATCAATTATGAATGACCTAGGGTTTTGATGATCATTTGCATGGGTTTCTCCTTCATGTTGATCATGGCATTCCTTGGCCTTGCTTTCTTTTTTGGGACTGGGCTATCATCTATTAGGGTGGTAGAGACATCTACCCCATGTTGGTCACAATCATGATTGGTCTTAGTCGAGTTGCTTCCCTTTTGATGGGTTGGACCTAGTGCTGTTTGAGGTCAGGTTAACCCCTATTTTGGTTGGGTCGTTGCCCTAGTTTTGGAGTATAGTGTTTCCCTTGTCATGGATGTGACATGTCCTTGAGAAATGTTGTGACATGTTGGTCTTGGTTCGCGATATGTTGCTATGGCTTGAGGTTGAGACAACCATGTTCCTTAGGGTCGTGACAGCCTCGTGAGTGGTGGGAACCCTAACCCTATATGGGTGGAGACATGAGGGTGTAGGAGGTCAAGCTTGAGGGGTGTTGCGGCCTAGACACCCTATGTGTTACAGTTGCGACATGTTGTGGGTTGAGTGGTCACGGCCTAATTGCTTGAGTGGTTGAGACACGTGGTCGATGGGTGGTTGAGAGATATGTTGTGACACATAATGATATCTTGTATGAGTAATGTATAAGCCAAATAATGTACTATTTGGATAATATCTAATCACCCCTAATAATCTTCCTTAACACTAAGATGTTCCAAGATAGTGGGAGGTGGTGTACCTAGGAGTTGATGGTTAGTTATAACTACACAACCCTAATCGGCTATCCAAGGAAAACCCTAACCCTAATGATGAACAATGTAACATGTTTGTTTCTCTTTTAGGGAATGACTATTATGTTATGATATTATCTCTCTCTTGTCTTTGAACCCCTAACCTTGCAGGTTGAATGCACACCATTGCTTTGTTATTCTATGGTGATGGTTATGAATAATTTAGGAATGTGGAGATAATGATGTGACACATGGAAATAAGATGTGTGACAAAGTGGAATTTTGAATAATTATGAAGTAATTACTCTTTTGCCCTCATTGGGATCACTCATGAACTCAACTTATTTTTCTTTCCTTCATAATCAAATTTGAGACTCAAATACAAAATATGATGAACAATGTGAACTTTATACACATTATAACACCTTATATTTGATTAATTCATCACTTTGTCCAAAGGAGCAAAATTGGTCAACCAAACTTAATCTTTTTGTTCTCAGACTTTTTCCAAAGGTTATCCACTTTTTTGTGGAGTTGTGATCCAAATTTGAGAACAATTGGACTTTCCTACGAATTATTATGATTTTTGAAGTTTATGTGTGAAAACCAATTTATTCCCTTTTATTTGCTCTTTTTCTTGACTTGCCCAAGTCAGCGATCCGTGGCAAGGTATCGGGGGCACCTCTCAACCCTTGGATCTCCTTCCCATAGATCAGGGCCAGATCCAGTGGATACGGGATCATCTTCTACCTCTGCAATCAGCGGGGAGGAGTAAATGAGGACCCGATTGAGAGATCTCGCACTCTTGACTATGATTCAAAGTTTTGCGTGAGCCAAAACCCCCGCCTCGCAAATTTAAACTTGATAAACCCTATTTTGACCAGCTTTCGAGCACCTTTGTTCTGCCAAAATGATTTCCCCTCTTCGCCCTCTCACTCTGGCGGCCATGACTACAACCAAAGCTTGTTTTGCCCTAAAACTTAGTCCTTAGCCTATAAAAACCCTTGTACAAGGTCACCTACACCATCCCGCACAAAACTCCTCTTGCTCACATATTCTCTCGTAGCCTCGAGCACCCCAATACCTCATTGTTTGTCCTTCTACTTCTTTGGCACTACCGCATAGCCCACTCTAGGCATGCCTCATCCACGCATCCTCTCCCAGATCTGAGATCTCCATCCCCTTCGTGAGATCTCAACGAGTTGGAACGGCAACCTCGTTGCCTTCCCTAGATCCTCCTTCCCCGAGCTCCCATTCACACTGACGACCCTACTCCTCCTCATTTCTAGACTCGCAAGGAGCAGAACAAGAGCAAGAGGGTCTCGCGAACCAGTGGTCCAAGGAGGAAAAACCAACCGACCCTATTGATCCTCTTGAACCACAAATAAACTGGTCAATCAAGTCTGAACTGGACAATCAAAGGCTTGAACTGAACTCTAGACCAGCAAACCTTGTGGCATGATCTAGGCCATCCAAACGACATCCAATGATCAGCCATTTTTTGCAAATTAAGGTATTTTGCTCATCCTGACAAATAAGCATTTAAAATCCCTGATCTTGTTTAAATCATAATAATTGCATCCTAGCTTCAAATAATTCGTATAAATAGTCAATCTTGATCAGAAAAATCTAGTGAATTGAATAAAAATACTTTTGAAACTTTATTCCAACCAATGCTCACTTATATAATTAAATCTGGATCTCTTACTTAGTTAATTGGTCTAAATGACTAAATGTTGTGATTAGACTTTTCGAAACCTTATATCTTGACTCTGATGATTATCTTGAGACACTAAATCATACTTGACTAGACTAGACCTAATATTGTTGGCTTAATCGCTTTTGAATATGAATCATATGCCTTGAAGACAATTTTTATGATATCTTGATAGTATGATTGACCTAAATCTTGTGGCATATTTTGATCTATCAACCTAATACTTGATCTCTAATTTATTCCTTATATTAATCAAAACTTGATCTAATCTTGAACACCAATGATGCTAAGTATCATGATGATGATCTACAAATTTGATGATGACTTGGATAATGACCATAAATTAGGGTTAACACATATGATCCTAGAAAACCTAGGTAAGTCATTCACACTCGAATATATTGTACACTTGAAATAATGTTGGACATATTGAAATATTGATTATAAGTGAATGACCCAACCCAAAGTTTGACATAGGAAAAGTGTAACCCTAATCTCGAATATTGAAACATGATTTTCAAATATCATGATCTTGACCCTTGATCCAAACATTGTGTTTTAGGATCTAACTTGAAGGGTCAACCTATTACTAGTTGATATGTACTCAAAATCCTCAGTGAAAGGTACGCTATTATATAACTCCTCCTTGATTGTATTGAAGATACTTTTATGTATCTCTTAAGTGTATACTTGCCTACTTACTTGGATGAGCTACTGTTCCCTATGATTAGTCTTTCATTTTTCTATACTATATTTTGAAAAACATGAAAACATAAATTGCATGCCCATTATGACTGCGTGTATATTGATAATGATGATGTTGATAATGTTGATATTGGGTGCAAGTGACCCCCCTCATTGAGAGGTGGGACATGTACATTGGCCTCCTACCTCATATGGAGAGAAGGAGCCCAGTGACTTCCCCCATCGCATTGGGGTGATAAAGTCACACAAAAATATATAAGCATGCTTCTCAAATTACAGCATAATGGGAACTTGTAATAAAAAATCAAATTGTTTGAAAACTTGTCGAATAACTTTTGGTTCTTGCAAATTGCTTGTTATACTTTCAAAATATAAGTCATGACAAGTACACGTATTTTTCTTATAAATGGTTTTACTTGAATTTTATAGTGTACCGTGCAATTGCATGATTGTGTTTCGATTTTCTTGATTTTAGGCAATAAAATGGAATACTGAATAAGATCGATTTCACACTCATACACTCTAATTATAAGGATATATTGGAAAAATCTCCATATTATTTCATTTAAATATCCAGTTTTTGAGTTATTATTTCTTATTGTATATGTCAGTGTGATAGAACCTATCGGTCCACTCAGGGATGGGTGCTTCAATCCCTTTACCACTGTTTAGGTAGTGAGATCAGGAATGGGGTAAGAATGGTTCTGTGACAGATGGTATTAGAGCTTAAACACTCCCATATACTTTAAGTAAATAATATCTCAAGTCTCTTACACCCAAGAAACCCTAAAGTTCATAATGGTTAAAATTGAGGTGTCTAGGCTCGGGGTCCTGACATAATTTCTCCTATCTATCTTCAGAGTGGCTGAGATCTCCCGCTCTACCTGGCCTCAATTGATCCAGAACTGGACCTAAAGGTTATCTTGTGAAACCCTAGAGAGTCTTTTGGGATCTCATCTCTTCTTTAAGTACTATCCTAAGCCACCCATTTAGATGAAGATGAGGTAGTTTTCTCATCTCCTCATGTGGTCCTTTCTTGTGACCTTTACCACATGATGTCTCAATTATGGGTAGCTTATGCATGGGAAAAATGAATATTACTAAATTTGAAAGTTTATACCATGATCTGACCTTAGTTTGAATCTTGATTTCTATCAATGAAACTTGAATACTCTTGTATGACCCCTAATATCATGTAAACTCAATTTAGCTAAACTAGACTACATGCTTCCTATGTTGAGGTAAATCTTGATTTAGTGAAATAAGGATGACTACCTTATACCTCATTGTTGATGAAGTCTCTATTTGATTAATCCCATGTTTCCCTATTGTTGATTAAACCTCAAACATAGTTAAGAAAACATGTATCCTATTTTATACACATCTTGACAATGCTATCAAGTGACTAAGTCTAGGACTCACAAAACCATGATGTAAGACTATGATGCAAAAAGAAGTTTTCCTATTGACCATTGATGCCTTTTTCAATCTTGATTTTGATATGATGAACATGGACCTAAATCATGCACCTATTTTCAAATTATAGCACTACCTTGATCATGAAAGGAAAGGAATGCAAATCTTGACATTATTGCCTATTATTGTGAATTTTGATATTATGACCTTGATATATACGATTGAATCATTGATACTCTCCCTATTTGAATAAGCTTAATGGATCGTGACTAATGTTAGTAATGTGCTAGATTAGGGTGGTACTTGACTCATGACTCCCCTAACCTAGGCCACATCCCTATTATGACTACCTCTAAATTTTCACTATTTAGAGTTTGGAAAGGTATTCCCTTTCACCCTATTTAGATCATTTGACCTATGTTTAATAGGTTAAACCCATGGTTGATACTCAATCTTGAATATTGATTCAATAATGACCTTGAAATATTATAAATAGCTTGTGGTTGACTTCCTAGATAGACCTAGGTCTAGATCATTCATCAACCTTGGATACCATGATAATGAAATATTGACATGTTGCTCGAATATTGCTTGAATATTATTTCTCAAAATTGAATATAGATGAGTGATTTTCCCTAAGGTCTAAATAGGAATCTAAACCCTAGTTTTTGGAATATTTATAACCATAATCAAATTTTGGATCTATGACTTTTGATGTCCAAAAATCTCGACTCTTGATACTGATATATAATAATGTGACTCGTGATGATAAATCTCAATAATGATACAAATCCTATGATCACATTATTTGAACCTTGAGATCATCCCAGATATATGACTAATGAATTCAAAATCCCAAAACTTGAATTTTTTTGAAATGATGACTATTTTGACCCTCTCAATTTATGACTTAGGGTTTAGCTCTCATTAGGAATAGGGTGGGACCTTCCCATTGATTTTTAGTTCGAAATAATGATATTGAAAGTATGATGTTGTGTCAAAATGTTGAAATATGAAATCTCAAATCATGGATGTATAACCCCACCTAGGCCAACGTAGAAGTTAAGACCCTGAGATTTTGGAATTGAAAGTCACCTTGTACACTTAATTCAAAGACCCTATTTGTTTGACATAAAATATGATCCCTCCAAATTTGTTATCAATAGGATGCTTTCCATATTTGTGACTCATATGACGACTTTGAACAATATATACATTGACCTTGATACTCAATTGCTCAATGATGAAATAGTGTTAGTACCAAGTTGGTTATGATATGGAACATGGAATCCCAATTGTGATTATTGGACTACTTGAACTTTGAGGACATGATTTTGATTATGTAGTTGATGATACTCTAGTATTTGAGGATATGATCTGGATTTAGATAATCCCAATTTTGAAGATGTTTTTGAAGTTTGGGGACAAAATCCCCTTTTAAGGAGGGAAGGATGTGACAAAGTGGAATTTTGAATAATTATGAAGTAATTTATCTTTTCCCCCATTTGGATCACTCATGTACTCAACTTATTTTTCTTGCCTTCATAATCAAATTTGAGACTCAAATACAAAATATGGTGAACAATGTGAAATTTATACACATTATAACACCTTATATTTGATCAATTCATCACTTTGTCTAAAGGAGAAAAATTGGTCGACCAAACTTAATCTTTTTATTCTCAGACTTTTTCCAAAGGTTCTCCACTTTTTTTGGAGTTGTGGTCCAAATTTGAGAACAATTGGACTTTCTTACGAATTACTATGATTTTTTTAAGTTTATGTGTTGAAAACCAATTTATTCCCTTTTATTTGCTCTTTTTCTTGACTTGCCCAAGTCAGCGATCCATGGCAAGGGATCGGGGGCACCTCTCAGCCCTTAGATCTCCTTCCTATGGATCAGGGCCAGATCTAGTGGCTATGGGATCATCTTCTACCTCTACAATCAGCGGGGAAGAGTAAATGAGGACCCGATTGAGAGATCTCGCGCTCTTGACTACGATTCAAAGTTTTGAGAGAGCCAAAACCCCCACCTCACAAATTCAAACTTGTAAAGCCCTATTTTGACCAGCTTTCGAGCACCTTTGTTCCGCCAAAATGCTTTCCCCTCTTGGCCCTCTCACTCCGGCGGCCATGGCTGCAACCAAAGCTTGTTTTGCCCTAAAACCTAGTCCATAGCCTATAAAACCCCTCGCACAAGGTCGCCTACACCATCCCGCATGAAAATTCTCTTGCTCCCATATTCTCTTGTAGCCTCGAGCACCCCAATACCCCGATGTTCTTCTTGTTACTTGTTCGGCACCGCCACACAACCCACTCTGGGCATGCCTCATCCGTGCATCCTCTCGCAGATCCGAGATCTCCATCCCCTTCGCTAGATCTCAACGAGTTGGAACGGCAACCTCGTTGCCTTCCCTAGATTCTCCTTCCCCAAGCTCCCCTTCACACTAAATACCATGCTCCTCCTCATTTCTGAACTCACGAGGAGTAGAACGGGAGCAAGAGGGTCTCGCGAACCGGTGGTCCATGGAGGAAAAACCAACCGGCCCCATTGATCCTCTTGAACAACAAATAAACTGATCAATCAAGTTTGAACCGGTCAATCAAAGGCCTGAACTGAACTCTAGACTAGCAAGCCTTGTGGAATGATCTAGGCCATCCAAAATACATCCAACGATCAGCCATTTTTAACAAATTAACATATTTTGCTCATCCCTGACAAATAAGCATTTAAAATCCCTGATCTTGTTTAAATCATAATAATTGCATCCTAGCTTCAAATAATTCGTATAAATAGTCAATCTTGATTAGAAAAATCTAGTTAATCGAATAAAAATACTTTTGAAACATGATTCCAACTGATGATCACTAGTATAATTAAATCTAGATCTCTAGCTTAGTTAATTGGTCTAAATGACTCAATGTTGTGATTAAACTTTGGAAACATTATATCTTGACTCTGATGATTATCTTGAGACACTAAATCATACTTGACTAGACTAGACCTAATATTACTGGATTGACCACTTTTGAATATGAAACATATGCCTTGAAGACAATTTTGATGATATCTTGATAATATGATTGATCTAAATCTTATGGCATATTTTGATCTATCAACCTAATACTTGATCTCTGATATACTCCTTATATTAATTGAAACTTGATCTAATCTTGAACAACAATGATGCTAAGTATCATGATGATGATCTAGAAATTTGATGATGGCTTGGATAATGACCATAAATTAGGGTTAACACATATGATCCTAGAAAACCTAGGTAAGTCATTCACACTCGAATATATTGTACACTTGAAATAATGTTGGACATATTGAAATATTGATTATAAGTGAATGACCCAACCCGAAGGTTGACATAGGAAAAGAGTAACCCTAATCTCAAATATTGAAACATGAATTTTAAATATCATGATCTTGACCCTTGATCCAAACATTGTGTTTTAGGATCTAACTTGAAGGGTCAACCTATTACTAGTTGATATGTACTCATAATCCTCAGTGAAAGGTACGCTATTATATAAATCCTCATTGATTGTATTGAAGATACTTTTATGTATCTCTTGACTATATACTTGGCTACTTTCTTGGATGAGCTACTATTCCCTATGATTAGACTTCCATTTTTCTATACTATATTTTGAAAAACATGAAAACATAAATTGCATGCCCATTATGACTGCCCGTATATTGATAATGATGATGATGTTGATAATGTTGATATTGGGTGCAAGCGACCACCCTCATTGAGAGGTGGGACATGTACATTGGCCTCCTACCTCATATGGAGAGAAGGAGCCCAGTGACTTCCCCCATCGCATTGGGGCAATAAAGTCACACAAAAATATATAAGCATGCTTCTCGAATTACAACATAATGGGAACTCATAATAAAAAATTGAATCGTTTGAAAAACTTGTCGAATAACTTTTGGTTCTTGCAAATTACTTGTTATACTTTCAAAATATAAGTCCTACCAAGTACACGTATTTTTCTTATAAACTATTTTACTTGAATTTGATAGTGTACCGTGCAACTGCATGATTGTGTCTCGATTTTCTTGATTTTAGGCAATACAAATGGAATACTGAATAAGATCGCTTATGCACTCATACACTCTGATGATAAGGATATATTGGAAAAATCTCCATATTGGGTTAGTTTGTTCATATAAATATCCAGTTTTTGAGTTATTATTTCTTGTTGTATATGCCAGTGTGATAGATCCTATCAGACCACTCAGGGACGGGCGCTTCAATCCCTTTATCAATGTTTAGGCAGTGAGATTGGGATTGGGGTAAGAACGGTTCCGTGACAGGATGTTTCCTTTCTCTCGATTATCAATTTCTAACCATGCAAGTGATATTAACTTGAATATCATAGCTAGTGCATGATATGATGAGTATGATGTTACACATGTTGTATGAGCCTGCATGATGCATGTTGAGACACTTGTGATATAGGGATGATGTGAATGGGTCTTATGACCTGGTGATGGCTTGATGCCTATTGTGAAGTGATACTGTCCAGTGCTATGATTATGGGATTTTTATCCCATAGTGATGTGACATTAATGATAGCATTGAGTCGTTGTTATGATGGTATTGTGAATGGCAGTGTTACAGGTATTATGTGGTAATAGTGTGACAAGTTCACACCTTATACATTTTATATTGTAAGATTTGTATAATGCCCTTATCTTTGTAGTGCTCATTATTGTACTTTATAACTTGGTTGATGCTGAAAGACACCTAATTGACTTAACTAATGAAGTGGAATTTAATCATGTAGTTTTGACACGTGCCATAGATCCTTTCCAGTGTCAGCCTTAATTTCTGGATTGGTGAAATGAGTTTTACTTGGAGCACATATTTTTAAATATATGAGGGTGCGAGTCGGGTATCTCCTTGTATCCCTAATTACATGTTGTGTGAGACGGCCATGCATGAGCCAATTTTGTTGTGATATGGATGGCCATCCATGAGCCAATCCTTCTTTTAAAAATAGCCATGTGTGAGCCTGTTCTTCTAGCGCCATTACCTGTACCAAGGTGGGCTAGGTGTTGTTATATGTGGACGGCCAATCATGAGTTGATCATTTTGTTGATTATAAGTCACTTCAATAGTTGAGTGACATGTCTCTGCGGTGTTACTCTCATGGTGATTGAGAGGTGTTGGAGAGGTTGTGGATTCCGGATCTTCTATTAACTTTGTATGGCACCGATTCTGACTTAGTAGTTGTCGGTTGCATTTGGGTGGTATTACTCAAGTTCTCAGGGTAGTAAATAAAATACGTAATCAACTGTGTAGCATGCTTGCTAATAATCAAATACAAAAACATCAGAGAGTCTTTACTTTTCTTTTGTATTTCTTGGTTGGTAGAAAATATACATGTTCTTATATTCCTCCTTAGTTTATAAAATGTCCTATTACTTTGTTATAGCTACCTGATCTGCTTAGGTGATAATAATTGCCCTGCTTACATCAGTAATTGAATCTTCTTATCATAGATGTAGCTTTACTTTTTTTCTCTAGTTACTTTATCTATGCTTTAATTGTGTTGGTAGAGAGTTATATCTCTCGCTTGGACATCTAGTCTCACCCCATGTGTTTCTACATCTTTTAGGTAGTCATGCACGAGGAGGTGGAGATCGTGCAGTGGAGAAGGAGGAGCAGTAAGATCAGTAGTTGATAAGGTTGAGTGTGCTTCTTGTTGGTCTTTTGGTGTTAGAGTCCTACAGTCGTCCCTGCACACTCAGGTCTTGGGGATAGTTTGGTGTGTTTTGTGGTTGTACTATCGATACAAGCTTTTGGCTTATGTGCCCTTTTGTTGTATATAGTTGGTAGATGTACATGTATATGCAAGTGAAATAGTTATCATGTGTGATAGGTATGTCTATGGAACATGTTGTAAGCATGAAGTTTTATGATATATATGATAAAGTTGGCAGGTTATGGATCTTTATCTCACAAGTCTTCTAATGTTGGTGCCTTGTGCAATTGGTTTTAATTTTTAGTTTTTTGGTAATCAACTTGTTTAATGTTATTTCCGTGTTTGGTTTGGAGTTATCTTGTAGTTTGTGGTGCGAGGCATCAACGTAAATCTTAGATAGTCCCTAGTTTGGCACTGTTCTTTAACACTTAATTTCCTGAACACTTAATTTTTGTGTTTGGTTTGGAGTTATCTCATGGTTTGTGGTGTGGGGTGTCATCATAAATCCTATATAGTCCCTAGTTTGGCACTATTCTTGAACACTTTATTTCACTTAGGATGTAAGTGCATAATGTGTAATCGAGTTTCAAGATGTTTTGTCAGTACTTTCCCATTTGTTCTCTAAGTACATATGTAGGTGGATATTTTCCCATCTACATCAGCGTACTTGGAGAACTGTGGGGAAATGCTTATGAAACTTTCTTAAAAATTGAATACACATTATACATTATACACTTACTAGTGAGATTAGGTGTTCAAGAATGGCATAGGTGGTATACACATTCATTGTTGAAATCTAACCATAATTTGTAAAACATAAACCCTAAATCCTAATTTGTAAATCCTAAACCATAATCTATAAACCCTTATCCCTAAATCCTAAATGATAAACCCTAATTTGTAAACCCTAAACCCAAATACTTGTTTTCTCTTTGATCATAGAGTGGATAGATCATGGATGTCCACTTCAAATTGTTGCACCCAGAGTTTATTACGAGTCTTGATCAGTTTATAAGATTTGCAGAAGAACATAGGAAATGAACTGGAAATAGGTTCTATTATCCGTGTAGGAATTGCGATAACAACTTGAAAATTGATACCATTTGACAAAATAAAAATTCATGTCATGTGCAATAGGATTATATAGGGCTATCAGAATGGTACCGGCATGGAGAGATTCCTACTATGAGATCAATAAATGTCGATAGCAATACTTGTGTTTAAGAATAAACTATCGATATTGATGTAGATGTGAATGAAATGATTACGATAGACATGGATGATGCGATTCTAGATAGTTGTAGGGTAGAGTGCATCTATCCACCTTCTTTATCTAGAAACATTATGCATGATGATGAGAGATTGTTATTCGTAGGTTGTACTAGTTTATGAAGTTGAGCATTGTGTTGAGATTGTATACTTTAAAGGCTAACAATAGATGGAGTTACAAAAGCTTCACGTCATTGTTGTCTTTGTTGAAAGAAATTCTTCTTGAGGGAAACGAGCTTCCAATCTCAACATACAAATTAAAGAAAATGTTGTTCCCAATGGGAATGAAGGCTAAGAAGATACATGCGTGCCCAAATTGTGTGTTATTTCAACATGACTATGTTGATCTGAAAGATTATCCCAAATGTGGGGCATCAAGGTATAAAATGACAACTTTGGGGAAGTCCAAAATTGGCTTTCCATCTAAGGTGATGTGTTATATACCTATAATACCACAGTCTCAATGATTGTTTACCAATATCATGGATGTGGAGAATTTAAGGTGGCATGCAGAGGTAAAGAAAAATAATAATGGGATCCTATGACAAGTGTCTAATTCCTAATAATAGAATAAGATCGATTTATTGCACCCTAAATTTGGTGAAGAAGTCAGGAATCTAAGACTTGTGCTTTGTACAGATGGAATGAATCCATACAGCACATTGAGCAACCAACATAGCACTTGGCATGTTATGATTTTTATATACAATCTTCCTCCATGGTTGTGTATGAAAAATAAGTATGTCATGTTGTCATTGTTGATATCGGGCATTAAACAACGTGGCAATGATATCAATGTTTATCTTGAACCTATGATTGATGACTTAAAGAAACTCTAGGGAGATAGTTTGATGACCTATGATTCTTCATGTAGAGAGACATTTTATTTGCATGCTATGTTGTTTTGCACTATCAATGACTTTCCAACATATGGGAACTTGTCTGGATATAGTGTAAAAGGATCCAAAGCATGCCCTATATGTGACGAGAATAGTAATTCAATTCAACTAAAATATGGCGGCAAGACTCTATATCTTGGTCATCAAAGGTTTCTTCCAAAAGTTCATCCTTACTGAAGGTTGCACAAAGCATTTAATGCATCAAATAAGGAACGAAATGCCCCTAAAACTAGATCATTGGAGGTTGTTTATGAAAGAGTACAAGAATTTTTCACTGTATTCGGTAAGAGATCACAATGTACTATTCCCACATAAGGTGACATATCTTTAAACAAGAAGAGGTCAATATTCTAGGATCTTCCTTATTGGAGTTCTTTGACAGTTACGCATTGTATCGATGTCATGCATGTTGATAAAATTGTTTGTGATAGATTCATTGGTACTCTGTTGAATATACCAGGTAAGACCAAAGATGGCATCAAATACATAATGGAACTACATGAAATGGGTATAAGGAAAGAATTAACAATAGAAGTTAGCAGTGATCAAAAAATATACTTACCTCATGCTTGTTACACATTGTCTAGAAAGGAGAAGAAAACATTTTGGGAGTGCTTGCTTAATGTTAAGGTACCACAAGGATACTCTTCCAATATTTGTAGATTGGTATCAATGAAGGATCTAAAGCTGATAGGTCTTAAATATTGTGATTTTACACTCTAATTCAACAAATATTGCATGTGGCAATTCGATCTATACTGCCGAAGCATGTAAGGTTTGTAATCACCAGACTTTGTTTCTTCTTCAACCCACTATGCAACAAAGTTATTGATTTTGAGAATCTCAATACGTTGCAAAGAGAAGTGGCCATTATCCTGTGCTATCTTGATATGTATTGTCCTCTTTCATTCTTTGATATCATGGTACATCT
This sequence comes from Alisma plantago-aquatica, assembly GCA_963693085.1. Taxonomy (NCBI): domain Eukaryota; kingdom Viridiplantae; phylum Streptophyta; class Magnoliopsida; order Alismatales; family Alismataceae; genus Alisma; species Alisma plantago-aquatica. The sequence goes on along the minus strand of OY856413.1, from coordinate 996,041,491 downwards.
TGTAATCCATTTGACTAGGGAAGTGAAAATGTTGGGACCAGTTTTCTTGCATTGGATGTATCCTTTTAAATGGTATATGAGTGTTTTTAAACGTGATATTCAAAACTGTTATCGGCCTGAAGGGAGTTTATTGAGGGTTATGTGTCTAGGCAGGTCATTGACTTTTGTAATGACTTTTTGAGTTGTAATGAAACTTCTGGAAACAACAAGAATATTGAGAACTATTCAGGCAAAGGGACTTTAGGATCACTAGTGAAAGTGATCGATCGTGATTTTTGGGAACAAGCACACTTGTATATTTTACACAACAACAACAAGGTGAGAATTTATATCACCGAACATATCAATTTCATCAAGACAAAACATCCTTGAGCCAATTCAATGTGGCTTGCTACAGAGCATAATAAGACATTTATTAGGTTCTTTGAAAACAAAGTCTTACATCATCTATCATAAACACCAAATAATGTTGCTAAAAATATATAAGGCCTCACCTTTAAACCAAAAATGAATGTTATGTCTTATGAAGGGCTTGACATAAATGGATTTTCATATTACACAAAATGTCAAGATGATAAGAGTGTCATCCAAAACAATGGGGTCACCCTTCAAGCATCTTTATTGTATTTTTATTGTGTGAAGGATAAGAGTCCATGTGAAGCTAAAATGTCATATTACGGTGTCACTAAAAATATATGGAAGTTTGACTACACATATTTTAGAGTTTTGGTCTTTAGGTGTAATTGGGTTGATAACACAAAAGGATTTGTAGTGGATGAATTAGGTTTCAAATTAGTAGATTTTGAAAAGATTGGCAAGAAGGGTGAAACATTCATAATGGCATCATAGGAGAAGCAAGTATTTTATATTGATGATCCTACAAATGAAATATGGTCAGATGTTCGCCATGGTAAAAGATAGTGTATTGCAGATTCTATAAATGAAGAAGAACACTGGACAAGTATGATGACTCAAGTCCATTCTCAACTGACATGCCAACACCAAATGTTGAAGCTAACACTGACTTATATATGTGTGGAGATCACACTGAAGGAATGTTAATTGATTCCAATGAATACTAGAAGCATGTATTTCATTTGTTTAATGTTAGATGTGCATTTACCATTCTTTGTCACTTATAGTTTATTGTTTGACTATTTTTTTAAAATGTGATGACATTTTTCAGATGGTGTTTGAATGTGAGTATGATGACTATAAGGATGATTACTATGAGGACAAACACCATGATGATGACACTAGCATAAGTTGTATTATTTTATTACATAGATCTGTAGTTTTCAGTGTCTATCACTTTTATAAGGCATTTTTATTACTTATATATGTTTCTTGTCATTTTAGCAAGTTGAGTCTAAGTGTGCAACATAAGGATCTTGTTGAGATTGGTGAGAAGCATCATGATCATGCATGTCAAAGAGGTATCACCATGATGAGTAAAGAAAAGGGGTAAATGACCAAAGTTGGTCGTTGAGTTTGATGATCAAGGAAATTCTATTAGGAAGAATCATAGTTCTTTTTTGCAATATCTAGGGGTTCTTACTCGTAGCAAATTAGATATAAATGTAGAATCATGGCATAAAATTTCTCAAGGCATGAAAGACTTAATATGGAAGGAATTATGTGTGAGATATTATGATTTACAATTATATTTTTAAAGATATTTACAATTCTGTTTTAGGACATTTTTGCTAAGTATATGAACTTTTACATAGCATATTTAAGCTAGATGAAAAATTATATTGTAAAAAGGTATTGTAATGCTATGGGAGGGCACTAAGGAATTATAGAACAAATCTAATAAGAGAATACATAATGAATGAGAAAAAAAATAGGAAATCAGCCTTTGAGCAATCGAACTATCTAGACCCAAAGGTCTGGGAGGCATTTGTTTCTAAGAGAAAAGTTGATGAATTCAAGGTATTAAGCCTCCTCATTATGTATTTATGTGTTATGTATTTAACATATGTTTTGGATTAACCTGACATTGAGTGATGCTAAAAAAGAAAGGCGTGCAAATAATGTACACAACCACAAGATGGGTCCAGGAGGCTATGCAAAACTTCACCAACAAATACTAGAGACACTATCTTCTCAACAGACTACTCCTGGGATTGTTGAGTCCTCTACTACTATTGTATCTCTACCTCGCCATGATATGTTAATAGCTAGGAGGCAAACCAAATCTAGAGAAATAACCAACCCCACAACCGTTGAGGTGGATAAAATGGTAAAATTCAACTCTCAGAGTAATTACTATTGTTGATTGTTATGTTTTACCTTGACCTATATTGTTATATTTTACTTACCAATTACTATTGATGATGGTTAGAAAGAGATCCACAAGCAATGGAAACAAGGCAAGTTCATCCCTGAGGGCATAAGGGATGAATTGATAGTTGTTCTAGGTAATCCAAAGCATCTTGGGAGTGTTAGGGTTGTTGGTGCTGGTGTTGATATAAGAGCTTTCTTTGGGCCATCAGAGCATAAGAACAAATCTGTCCAAAAAGGAGGATTCTCATAAGAGAAGGTACAAGAGATGATTGCAAAGGAAATAGAGGAAGCAATGAGACAATATCGTGCTTCTCATCAGATAGTACTTGTGATGCCCTAGTCTTCATACAAGGTGGACCCTCCTATGAAAAAGATGGTTGGGAGCATTGTTCAGGAAATTGGTATGCAGTGTACAGGCGGAGAGGATATCACATAGAGTATATGTGGTATGTGGGAGTATATACCAGAGTATATGCGGTTTTTTATTTTTTCTCTTTCTTTAAACTAATTATATATAAAAATAGTATATTGAAGTCATAGATAAAAAAATATAAGTACATATATTAGGCACTTATATACATTTACATATTAACATATCAATATGCATGTATGATATACTCATATATGTATATATGTCTATACATCAAATGTGTTTGTAATCAATGTACAAATATTGAAATATATGTATATCAATGTAAAAATATGTGTAGATCATGTATAGATGTGAATAAATAAAAATTCATATAGAATAATTTATGTATACATATGAATATGTCAAAAGATATTCATATAATTGAACAAATGTGTGTGGAATTTGTTCTATGTATTACAATGTATACATATAAATCAATGATTGTGTATTTAAATTTTAATATATCATGGAATGAGTGTATATGTATGCATGCATGTATGAAATGCATGGATTTAAGTTGTGGGATTTTCAAAAGTAGAGTTTAATTGGTCGCTTAATCGGTCAAGTAGAAGTATATGTGGCCCACAATCGCTTAGTGGATTGATTAGCAATATGTGGTACAGTAGGGTGATCGAATAGGCATAAGCAGGAGTGAATTGATTTCTCAAACAGTGGTTGGGAGTAATCCTGTGGATCAACCAGCTAGCATGTCCACTGTAAGTTTTTTGTGATATAGTAGTCTTTTAGAATGATTTGTATAATATGTTTTTGTTTAGGTATATATGTAACACTATGTAAAAATTTGTAGGGTTGAGGCCATGTCATTTGTATTAAAAGGATATATCGTTTCAGTGGGCGTGACTTACCCAGCCTTGTAGGTGACATGATTTATGGTGTTCCAATGCCCGTGTTGTGATTCTCGTGACGCCAATGCTTGTCTATAACACTTGGAAGTAGATTGCACTGCCATATGGCCACCCCGAGCATGACATGATAGGTGATGCAGAAGGTGGTGTGGTTGTGTGGCCTAAAGAGGCAGATATCTATACAGATGTATGCTAAATTTACATTACATTTGTATCTATATATTATTGACAATTGATATGAGAATATACATATATAGGAGACAACACCTAAGAACCCCCCTACAGCTCATCCTCTACTTCCTCCTTAAGATATTAGGTTATTTGGTTGGCTTGAAAAGAACCTATTTGACTTGCTAAGTCCTAATTACAAGGGGTTGGCAGTATGGATATGCGACTTTGAAGAAGGGTCACCATGATGGTCCATATTAAGGAGGACGATGTATGTCAAGATCATGATACTAGTATATTTTTGTAAGATGTTTTGGAGATGTTGAATTATTCTTGGTTTAATATATCTATATATACTTTGGAAATGGTGAGATTTTATGGATAAGTACCTCATTCAATATATGTTTCATCCATTTTTTATTTATTAATGAATACATGGTATACGCTTTGTAGCTGCTTACATAGGGTGTGTATAGAGTTCACACTATCCCATGTGGAATTTCTAGTTCCATTATTGATTAGCCGTGTGTATAAAGACCATGTATTTGTGTCTGAATACTGCTCTACCGCATTTACAATTTTTGGTAAAGTGAAATGGAGTGTGATTATCACTTCATTCAGTGTAGAGTAAGTTTAGTTACTTTACTTATAATTTTGACTTAAGGATTCCATTTCATTGTGGATTTTGAGTTTTATTTTGTTTTCCTTCTTTTCAATTAGTAATAATCATTGGGTGGTGTTGTTTATTGTCCCTACAATGCTAGTTGTGTATTATCTAGATCCTAAGGGTGGCCAAGTAGACAGTTGGGGACACAAAATGAAAAATGGATTATTCATGTGAGTAAATTTTAATATCTATTAGCATATATTAATGCATGAGTATTTATTAATTTAATTCAATGTGGTACATTAACTTATAGGGATATAAAAGAATTCAAAAAATCTAGAGGAAAGGTGGATAAGAAAAAGAAAGTGTTGAGTTGGAAGAATGTTGAGGTAGTTTTTATGACTCCAATGTATATTTATGCCAACTATTCTTACTTTATGTATTAACATTTTGTATGGTGGTATATTTATGGTGTCCTGTACAAGACAATGGTTGGGCAGGTGCATACTACGTGATGTGATATATGGACATGATATAGGTATACCAGCCGATAGTAGCTTGACAACTTCCTTCTTCACCACCTCACATCTAAGGTTGGACAATTGCCTTGGCTCCTTCTTCGAGTCGAATCTTGTATTGGGACAAGGTTGGAGAGATCCCTTCAATGTCATCTATGGACCACCCAAATGCATCTTGGTGGTTTTTCAGCACGGTGAGTAACTTTCCTTCCTCTTCACCACTCAAATAGGATGATATGATCACTGGGATCTTTTCCTCTACAGCTAAGAAGACATACTTCAGGTGCGGCGGTAATGGCTTCAGCTCCAAGTCTGACAGACTCAATAGAGACAGGACCAATGATGGGGGCAGTGGTCTAAGGTCTTCAAAGTGCCTTGCATAGTAGCAAGGTACTGCCTTCAGCATTAACACGCACTCCTCTAGATGGTTGTTGCAAATGTTGTCCTCCATTATGTTTGTCAAGCACGCTTCTAAGGGTAGCTTGGGTGATGACTGTATCACAGAATCAACTACGGCTTCTTCTTCTACAGTAGGGTCGTAGTCCTCTCCCTCATCATCCGGGTAGCATATTGCTTGGGTCAGTGAGATCACCTTTGTATTTTCTAGGATGTACACTGCTAGAGTACCTTTTTTTACTTTAGTCATAACATGGGCCATATCCAGGAACGGATTCCCTAGAAATAGAGAAACATTTCTATCCACATGCTGGAGCATGTTGCATTGCACCTTGTCTCCCATGGCTTGAGAGTGTTCTGGCATCTTGATCTGGAACCTATCATCTTGGATTCCCATAGTCAGATGTCCTCTTCCCATCTCAAGTATCATGACATCCTCACATATACCATATGGCTTAACAGCTGAATTTTCCACCAACTGGATTGTCATGCTACTCTTCCTGGATTCCTTAAGTTCGAGCTTCTTGAAAGTAGATAGAGGCGTTAGATTTATACTTGCCCTGAATCACATAGAGCCTCTCCAAATTTTGTCTTGCCTATGAAGCATGTGATATTAAAGCATCTTGGATCCTATCTTTTAGGAGGTAGTGTCCCCGAGATGAAGGCACTAACCTACTCTTTCAGAACCACAACATCAGACTCTGGTATCTTCCTCTTCTTTGTAATTATATCCTTCAAAAACTTCCCATAGGATGGTATCTGCTCAATAGCGTCTATCAAGGGAATTTTCATAGATAACTTCCAAAAATTGTCTAGAAATTTCTTGAACTGTTGATCCATCTTGGTCGCTTTCAAACTATTTGGAAAGGGCACATGTACTATAGGTTCCCTCTAGTGAGATGGGATATAAGCCTGAATTTTATTACCCCCAACCTCATCAACTTTCTCCTCTGTCATCTTCTCCTGTGTTGCCATGTCTCGTTCTTCTGCATCCACTGGTATAATTTGATTTGTAGATTCTTCAGTAACTTCCCCATGTGATGCATCATTCAGTAGTTTCTTTCCACTGCGTAGCAGAACATGCTTCACATGCTAATTCCCAGAAGGTACATTGGTGTTCGCTAGAAATCCTTGTTGGGTTGGTTTCTTTAATGCGCTCACATCTACTGCTATTTGAGAGATATGTGTCTCTATAGTGTGAATATGTGCCCCTTGATTTTGAAGATCCCTTTGAGTTTGTGCAATCTGCCGCTCATTCTGACTCAACAGCTTGCCCAACATTTCTTCAATCTTATCGATTTTCTACTACTATGGTTGATACTATGCTTGGCCGCCATACTGCTATAGCTTAGGATGTTGTTGCTGCACCTGTGATGGATCATGTTGGAAGTTGTTAGGATCCTTCCAAGAAAATTTTGGGTCATTCCTCCAAGAATAATCATTGTTCTTGGATTGCCCCTGACACACATACTTGTACTCTTCGTCTTCTTCCTTAGTAGGAACCTATCTGTAGCACATAGCTTCTTAGCAATAAGATCTAACTTCTCATTTAAAGTAGATATCACCTTGGATTCCCCGACACTCTTGATGGTTGTCGGTGGCTCTCTTTCTTCTCTCCATGATTGGTTTTTAGACATGTTCTTGAGGATTTCATAGCAGCGAGTGGGCTTGTTGTTGAGGAAGAAGCCTCATCCTGCATTGTCAAGAGTTGTTCTCTCCCCCTTATGTAGGCCATAATAGAAAATCTTGGCGTGCCCCTATAGATCAATGCCATGATGAGGCACCTTTATCAGCATATTCTGAAACCTTTCACATGCCTCTGAATATGAATCATCTGCTTATTGTTTGAAGTTGTGAATCTTCTTCACTAGATCATTCATCTTTTACACAAGGAAATAGCACTCGAAGAATGCATCTATCATCTGATCCCATGTCTCAATGATCTCATCATCAAGATTGTTGAACCATGATTTTATACTATTCGCCGGTGAAGATGAGAACAGCTTAAGATATATTGTAGTCATTGGGATCTTGTCTATCTTGACCATTTCACAGTTCTCCACAAAATTGTTGATATGTGTCATTGGATCTTCAGAGGGATGGAAATGGAACACTTGAGATTTGACTAAGGCAAAAAGTCCAGGGTCTATTTTGTAGTTGCCCATGTTGATAGCTTGCCTTTTGATGGGCCCTTTCTGGGTCATAACTGAAGAAGCCTTTATCCTTTCCCATACTGTCATTTCTTCTTCTCCCTCCATTTCTATTGTCTCTGGTTCTTCTGGTGTCACCAGTCTCTCAGGTGGAGATGTCGGTAGAGGGGTTCAGTTAAGCCTATCCACAGATCTACCGAACTCCCTTTCTACTTATAAGAGCTCTTCCTGTCCAAAGCCAGGTGAGGACAGTTCTCCATATTCTATGACTCTGGTACACACCATGCACTAGTTTCTCTAAAATAGTAGAAAGTAGGTATTAACGTAAGAAATTTATGATGTATCAAAAAGATCTTATGGTTCTTCTCAAAGAAATTTAAAAATGATAAAACAAAAAGAAAAAAAATGTCCTAGAGTGGCTGACAACAGCACTCGTAGTGTTGGATGTTTCCGCTTCCCCGATAACGGCACCAAAAACTTCATGATGAGTTTACTGTGCATAGTACGCAAGTGAACGTATCGAAGTAATAAGGCCTTATGAGGCCCAATTCGAACATGGGGAAGCATTTCTCTAGTAGACTACTACTAATTGTATTCAAATCAGCTAAGCCAGTTGTAAATGATTGAATTGGGTTGATTAAAAGAACAAAGGTAGAAATAAAATAAATTAAAGGTTGAATTAATCAAAGATGGGGTGAATTCCTTAGGATAGTGGTTTCACCACGGACAACGCTAATAATTGACCTTACATACACTAACATATATTATCTCAATTCCTGGATAAGGAGCCTGTAGCCAGAATTACCTGCTCCCGTAGTATAATTTGCTACCTAATCTAATGTCAATCCCACTTCTGTAGTTATTGGTTGATTAGTTAGATGCTTTATGATTATTCTCTGGGTTTCTCCTCCCATCTACAATCCACTTTTCTCAAAGGGCATAGTACACGAGTAAATCTATGCTCTCCGACCCTCAACATCTCTCCCGAGATGACTAACCATCTATCAATCCACTCATGGTGATCAAGCACAAGTAGAACACATAGCTTTCATAGATTTCTATCCAGTAGAAAGGGATAAAATTGATATTAATGCATGGAAATCAATCATAGTGTATATTCATGCTACTCCCAGATCCTAAGGAATAAGGTTTTTAGCCTTGCATGGTTTTCATCGATGAATACATGGAAAGGAAGAAGGAAAATGTGGAAACATGAAGAAACTAAAGTAACCCCTGAATCTATGCTCATCCAGAAGATTCCCTCTATCATACGTGCGTTCTACTACCTTCCGCATGTAGAATCATCCTCCAGAGGTGCCCAGATCTCCTCATTTGAAGATTTCCACCCTCGGTTCTTCTTTTCTCTCTCTCTCTCATTGTCGTGTAATGAAAATGGATACTTCCTTTTCTCTAGTCGTTGTCCCCCTAAGTCATAGAAGGCACTTAGGGTACAAATAACGTCCACAATTAGATTAGAGTGAAATCTACGACTGTCCTAATTAGGTAGACTCGATAGTACCAACTAGGTGAGTCGGTAGTACTGAGTTACTTAGGTTTGGTCACACGATCTTGATCCTATCGGTACTATCAACTAGACTCGATAGCATTGAGTTTTGTGGTTTTTGTGCTGCCTCTCTGACGTCAACTCGGTAGCACCGAGTTTTATCAATTCATGTCGTGGCTTAATGATGCTAATTTGGTACCACCCACTTCACTTGTCAGGAGCACCGACTCTGGGTGAATTTTTGGGTCCATCACTGACATCAAGTCGATACCACTGACTGTTGCCAGGTCAGTAGCACCGAGTTTGTGGCTCTTCCTTGCACCTGAAAATGCACAAAAATGTAATAAGCACTTAGGATGCATAAATTATTACATAAAATAGTAACAATCATATAGTTCGATGTATTTAATATAAACATGTTGTCTATGTCATTTCATGCATAATAAATCAAATAAATGACTAATCTACACATGAAATCAAGGGAAAATGTGCCTGAAATAATGACTAAAAACACATGCATCAATGCGTCAACTTTTTCATCTTCAACCTTGGGATGTCGGCCACTAGTTCCACCATTATCATGAAAGGAAGGTACAAGATATGGACAGAAATCTAAACGAGATTCCTCCACCAAAACAGTTCTCAAAACCATTAGTAACTTCTAACATATATGAGATGAACAATTTAGAGATGATAAATAATATAGGCATATGAAAAAGTGAAAATAACAAAGAAGGCTAAGAGTTATATATCCCATCTCAAGAAGGTCTCCACCAAGAGTTTAAGCTCCATGATCAAAGCTTCAAAGCACATGTTCCTCAACTTGAATATGATCCTTCAAGAGTCCTAAACTCGGCCTCAACCTTATCTCCAAGAAAGAAGAAGATGACATGGTTATAATAGCTCAAGGAGGAAAGAAGGAAAGGGAAGAGGGAACCACAACATATTCATCCTTTACTCAAGGTATGATCCATGTCTGATAGGGTAAGAATAAGATGAAGAAGAGATCTTAAAGGAATTTTCACCAAGAAACATAACTCACCAAGATGGAAGCAAACCAAGAATCACCATGAGCAAGGAACTCGGCCTCCTAAGATCCATGGGGGCTTCCTCTAGATTCTTAAGCTCCCAAGCTCGTCCAAAAAGAGGAGAACAACAAGAATGAATGAAAGGGTTCTCTTATGTGAAGAGGAAGGGGGTTATATACTTGAGGGAAGAAAGAGAGATCAAAAGAGAGGTGTCATCACCTTAAGAGTTTAGCTGACACTTGTCCACGTGCAAAGGCCACATGCAACCACCTTGACATGCAAGATTATGGTGATATAATCTAGGTAGAGTATTGACCTCTTGGCTTCCTACCAAGGGTGTCACACCTCCAAACTGATACACTACACTACCTCAAACTGCTATACTACATTTCAAGGTCAACACACACACATTGTACATAGATCATTATCACCTCTAAGGATGTCATCTCTTGCCCGAGATCCAAACTAGGGAACCACCTTTTCATATATCTTCTAGATGATGTCAAACAAGAGACTGGAGATGGTAAATTTCATGTTGACTTTTTACATTGGGTAAATTGCAATTTACCCAAAACTAGCACATAAAGCACAAGCATCAACCATACAAGCTCAACTTGAAACTTAAGCTCTTCACAAGGCGCCCCATAGCATCATCCTCTCTCTTATGATGCTAAAGAACTTAGGGAACACTAATCATGGACATATTGCAAGATAACCCCTCATCTTGGGTAAATTGCACTCTGGTCCAAAATAGGCAAACATTGCTCAAACATTATCCAAACAGAACCAAACTTGAAACATAAGCATGTCACATGATTACAAAACACCTCAAATGATTAGATTAAAGTTATAAACAACTTACTTAGGTAAAACAAATAGGGTTAGCCTAAAACCTAGGTTAGGCTCCTTACAGAGTTGGTGCTTGACTGAGATCATATTTTGGTTCTTTCCATCGACCCCACAAATCTACTAATGTGTCACAAGAGCAAGTAGAAGCACTTATAGTAGAGAAAATATTTGAAGCATGGAACAAATTCAGTCTACTCAGTCTTCTCAAACTGAATGTGTCATATACACTACTCTAGTAAGGTACTAGAATGTCATGGAGTACTCCCATGGACCCTCTAGGATAACCAAATGTAAGTTTCTTAGTGATATAATACTATGAAAATTCAATATATATATATATATTGCATTGTTGGTATACTATTGTTCAAAATCATTGATGGCTACAAAATGTCAACTTGTCTAGAGTCTAAATATAGTATTGCGTCCAGGGAGAGGTGCTTCACTGTCTTGGCGACACACGACATTGCTTACTCATGGATGACGATGTGCTCAGTGTGTCTATTCAACTTGTCTATAAAGGAATGGGAGACACACCACTATTGATACCACATCCTGAACAAAATACAATAAGATAAGTAGGAACTGGCTAGTTTGGGTGGCCCAAATACCTGGTTATCTATGAGACATCTAACTAGTTTCTATTACATATGGATTTGTGAGTATTTTCTATTTGTATGTATATGATGTCTATGGTTCGAGGAATATTAATAGGTCTAAAAACCTAAGACACTCCCTACAGTTCATCCTCCAAAGCATGCAAATGATTTAACTCTGCTTGATATTTTGACTCACTAGGGAGTAAATGTGAGAGCGTATATCAATGGTTAGCCAGTGCAGAACTAGCGTCAAATATGATGATCCACACACTCGAGGATGCCACTGGACAATATCATGATTGTCATGTCTTCCCTCAAGATACATTAGAGCTAATTCTGTGTGACTGGATAGCAACCTCCATTATTTAAGTATGGATACGGTGAGAGCTTATCAGCACAACAAGTCTATTTGAATATATGTATAAAATTACAATGTTGCATATGATACAATTGTATTCTATATATTAAATAATTATAATTATTCAAAAAGCTACTTATACATGGAGAGTTTATAATATCAAATAAGCAATGTTGTGTTCCTAGTTCTTGCATTAATTACCATTGTGGACATATAACAAGAATATGTAGCTCAATATTTTACATCTCTATTTAAGTTCTTTCCTAGTATGGGAAAATAATTGATTCTAGCTTCTTTTGATGTAAAGTAAGTTTTCATTATTAAATTTATTTCTTAAATTGTAATTTTAACTTATGAATTCACTTTATTTTAGAACTTGATTTTTTTATTTGCATTGTGCTTGCTCAGTAACAAGCATTTGGAGTCATTGGTTATCGTCACAAGGTTATTGGTTGTGCTTTATCCACTAGATAACAAATTTTAGAATTCCTAACTATAGTTTAAATATAAATCTTTAGTCGTTGATGAATATTTATTAATGTCTTTGTCATGATAAAGCTACTTAGTAAACCATCTTATTTAATTACTTATAAAGGTATAAAATCTTTCAAATCAGTTGAAGGAGATATTGTAGATAAATGAAAAAATAATTCATATCATGGGTGAATGTTAAGGTACTTTTATGGTTTTTAATATTATATGCCAACTCCTTTTTCTATTTATTGAAGTTTCACATGTTTGTTAATTTTCGGTGCCCTTTACAGAATAATGATTGGGTGCACGGATACTATATTATTAAATATATGGATGTCATTGTTAGAGCAACATCACATGACATCCAAAATACACAAAAGGTAATAAATACATGGATCATAAGTTTATAATTTAATATGAATTGTAATCATACTTTGTATAATATTATCATATAATTATATACATTACATTTGCAGGTCTCTAACACTCAGACGTACCTAATGGAGACTCTAGATGCCATACAAGAAGATCAAATAGATCACTATCTAAAAGAAGTCGACTTTGAACTTAGTTTAGCATGATTATGCAATTACAATTTTGAATTGTAATATTGCATGATAGTGTAAACTTTTGATCATTACTAATAGATGAATACGATGATGTGAATGGTGAATTTATGTTTGAAATTTTTGAGCGGAGATCTTTTAAGAATAAATGAATATATGACTTATGAATCATTGTACAATTTAAAGAGTGGCTCATTGAATGGATGTGGAAATTTATGTGATCTGGTACATTATGTAAATGCAAAGGGGTGTGAGTGGTTGTAGACGGCCTACCTCCAGGTTGTAGTGAATTTTGTTGTAGTAGTTACGTATTTTCTACTGTAGATTTTACAGGTTGCAGATGAATTTCTATAAAACAATGGGTCTAAAACCTACAACCTGCTAAAAAACCACTTACAATGTTAGTTATTTCAGAAAAAGTGAGAAAATATATTTGACAAAAATCTGATGCTAAAGACCTCAATTGGATCAAAACTTTTTATTCATAAGAGATTCAATAGCATATGTTCTGGTAGAGAATTGACATTAGAAGTAAAATTTATTGATAAGATTTTTGTTAGAAATCTTATGTAGGTTTTGTAAAGAAAATGAGGGCTCTATACCTCCTCCACAACTGTAGCATCCATTTTGATACCGGAAACCAATGGTATAAACTCCTCTTCATCAAAACTTTTACTAATAAGAAGACCTCTATTGACAATTTTTATTTATGAAACCACATTATAATTGGCATCCATATAAAATGTTTTTTATTTATAATCTTATTTGTCGGTTTTTGTTGTACAACCAACACTGCATGTACATTGTGCATTGATTTTTTGTACAACCACAATAAATACAATCTAATAATGTCACTTTCTATATTTGCTTGGAATTGTTGATGTATTTGTTGGTCTATTGTGTCGATCACTTTTTTAACTGACATTACACGCCTTGAATAACTGACATTGTTTTCGAGTCTATGTACTAGTATAATTGAATACAAAAGCTATATGTGGGTCTCAACAGAGGCATTTTAGTAGGATGTAATAGTAATATAATTCATTTCTTGGATATCAACATAAGAGAATACATTACATCTCCTAATTTAACAATATGGATGATAAATCTCTCAAGTTTTTCACTAGTGCCATGTAGAACTAGGCCCAAACAAAGAGCTATTCAACAATGAGCTTAAAGATAGGCATCGACTGTAGAGATGACTTTAACTACATCTATTTTGCACATGAAAGATCTTGCAATGTTGATAACATGTCATACCATCAAAACAATATGAATAAAGTCAACAATTGCATTAATGACACCATAATTTATTTTCATATGAGCAACTCTACTTACACTTGGATCAAAGGAAATTATTTGTCTATTCGTGATCACTTCTTAAGATCCATACACTAGGGGAACAAATATCCTCTTAGTTCTTAGTTGGATGGAGACAAAGTCATCTTGTACGACATACCTATTACTTTCGATACTAACTATGTTCTTTGGGACCTTGTATTTTCAAAATTGAATGATTTTAAAATAGGTTTGTATACTACAACAACATTTTGGCACGGTTGGATTTCATGTTCATATATTTACCCTATTAGGAATATCCATAACAACCTAAAAGAAATCTATTACAACCTTAGATAATGAAAACCAACTTCATTGGCATTATCCATAAAAATTTTGAATATAGCAATATTAAATTGCTCACCTTGGATAATTTTTTTAACTTGGACCTATTCAAAATATAGCATGAGAAATCCACAAGATTCAAAAACTCCTTAATCAAATGATAATATGGAAACAAAGATCAAAACAAACTTGGTTGAAAGAAGGAGATAATGACGCCAACTTCTTTCAAAAACTATGGAACAATCATAAAACATTATCCATAATTCATTCAATCAATTGCAATGGTTAGTCAACTACTAATTATAGTAAGATTATATAACATCACCTCACTTAAAAAACATATACAATCATAGTTGTACTCATACAAAAATGTGACCTTGTGTTTGGAGCACCTAAGTTAGAATTAAAATAGTAACAACAATAATCTAAAAATCTCCCTTCTCCTTAGGCGAGATGGAAAAAGTGATTTTTAGCATTGGGTTAGACAAATCGCTTGGTCTAGATGGATAAATGTCTTTCTAACATAATAACTTGAATAATATCCGGATGCACATTTTTCTACCACAGTAACTAGAATATTGTCAAAGACCTACATTTTAATATGTTCCAAAATTTTCAAGAGAACATCAACAACTACTTGAATTTATCCCTTATAAATCAAGAAAATATTGCTTTAGTTAAGAAGTGTAACATACTGGATCTCAAACCCTATCTAGAAGTTTGATCTTTTACTTGTAGCCAAACAAGGTTGAGGATAGAATGATCCTAATAATCTAATGCATGAGTAATGTAATCTAATATGTCACATAATTCATTTGGATGGTAATAAGAAGATAAAGGACTTGATTGGTTAAGTAATGTAGTTGATGGGCCATTAGTGGGCCATAAGGCATATCTCATAAAAATAAATCCCAAAAGTGAAATCTAAGTTAAAAATCGTGTTCCTTGGGTCCCAAATACCTTGGGAGTCAAGTTTCACATTATTCACATAATAATAATTATTTTAATTCATTTTAGAAAGAAAAGGTCTAAGTTTTCCCCAAAATATCAAATAAAATAATAAATGTCTCCAAAAGAGTAAAATAAGATTGGATTCGTAATCTACATAATAAATGTAGCCTTTGGGTGAATTTTTATCCAATTTTGAGGAAGTTTGCTTAAAAGGTGAAATTAGGAGAGAGAAAGTGTGTAGAACCTTCAAAATATTAAATAATTATACAAACAAATTCAATATGTGAAATTGATGACAAATTCATATAAAACATATTAAATATGACTTGTGGGCAAAGTTTCATCAAATTTGGATAATTCGAATGTCATTAATGTAGGAGGAGAGAGAAAATAAGATTTGATTTATTTAACACATAAAAAAAGTTCTCAAAAGGAAAATATAATTACATATTCGGATTCCTCATATCAAAAATTGGTTGGGTGTCAAATTTCATTCAATTTAGAGTTTATTTGCACCCTCAAAAGAAGAAAGAGAAAAAGAAAAAAATGCATCTCCACTTTATTTGAATTCGATTGGGAAAGTAATTTTAGGTGTCACGCGGCCAAAATATTAATTTCCTCTTATGAGTTAATCTCAGTCATTGATTCCGCGATTGGATGGCTCAGGCGTCGTCCTCTTCCTCACGCCGCAAAGGAAATCAGGCCGCCGACCAGCTTGATTTTTTTTTGGAATTTCTCTTTCCACGGAGGATCATTCCTCGAGATTTCTTCACCATTGAACTCTAGATAGAAATCCACACCTAATCATGGTTTATTTAGGATCTATCATGGAGTATTTTGGTTTTCCCTAATCTTATGCCATGACCTCTCAAAGCCACTTTTTCCAAGGCCTTAGAATGAGATCACACCTATAAGTATGCGACCCTCTACCACCGTTTGACCTCGTACAACCTCTCCCTTCCTTCAATTTCACCCAAGCATCACCTTGTGCTGCCGTCAAAAGGTTTCTTCCTCCTACCTTCTGACGACTCCCGTGAGGTGATGGCTTCCTTGTTCATCGATTCTTTTTGGGGTAAGTGTCCTTGGACCCTCGGTGTGATTTTCAGCTTTGTAGTTTGGCTTATGATCGCTCAGTTTGGTTTCCCCAAATTTCTACCCAAGCTTCACAAATAGTAGCTTGCGATCATGGTGCCCAGCTGATCAAGGAAGATAACTTGATGCCTTTTTATCGTTTTGCCATTTCTTTCTTCTCCCTTTCCTTTTCTCACTCTAGGGTACTTAGGGGTTTTTTCTCTATGTTTGTTTTCTCTCAGTTTGGCGAGTTGGCACCTCGTGGCAGTGGGCCCGGATTGGGTGGCTACCTGAGAGTGGGCCAACTAAGCTCTCTCTCTTTGTTTCTCTCTAATCAAATGCTAAGTTGGCCTTTCCTTGGATTCTGATTGGTCTATTTTGTAAAATTGATAACTAATTATCCGTTTGGCCAAAAATTACAAATAAATACTCATTGGAATTAAAAAAAAAGATCTAACTAATGGTATAAGTTTTGATAACTAAATCTATAATGAACTTACTTTCCGTGACCCCCAATTAATAAAAGAGCTTCAAGTTGAGAGTCATTATCGATATCCCCAAGGATCTAGATTTAGCAAATAATAAGTAATAGAAAACAATTTCATTAATTCATAAATATTATTTACAAAATTCTTACATGAAATTCCATTACTAGAACTATACATAGAGAAGAAGTGTCTATCTAAATACTCCTTACTTAGATTAATGTCTTCACATGGTTTCATCTTCATCTTCATGTCCCTTATCGTGTATATCATCATATACCTAAAATGTCGTGAAACAAAATACGGTCAATATGAAAAGTCATATCGGTATGTGGGGGAAACAAAAGTTCACAAGTAATGATAACAACATAATTCAACAATTAATGTTTAACAAACCAAATTTACATTTTCACCATGACTACCCAATCTAGGTTTCTCCACCCTATGTCATAACCCCTCAGGGCCTCATACTATAGTATTCACTATCTTCCCCTATCCAAGCAGATGACCTTTCCATAGATATAGAGGTGGCCTAGATTTGAACTAGTCATGTTCATACATAATGTGATAATCATAGTCACTTTAAAGTTTGCATGGAATGAAATAAATAAGCAAGCATATATTTTTAAACCATACGAACAAATCTTCGAGAAACCACGTCAAACTACAATGATTATTCTTAGGCATAGCCACATACCTTTGACATGCAGATTATTCAATTATACTTCAAGAATAGTCCAATCAAACAATCATCATATAATCTGCATTACGTAAATTCTAAAGTGTCACCAAGCATATTAAATACATTATACCCTACTCGGTCCAAATCTAGAGTTTAGGTTTTGGATAAGGCATAAGGGTATTAACCCTATTTCCATCGCATATTTAACATTAGGTGAAAACCCCACATATCCCTTTCATTATGATCACTTAGATTAGTTTGAGTTCATTAATGATATCATCTTTAACTTCAAAACCCTAATTCTCATGATTATCATTTTAATGACCTAAGAATCCTAATTCATATTAAGTGTATCATGATCAACAAATCTATCATTTTAGAGCATCACAAACACTTATATTAGATTAACTTCATTATTCAACATAACAAGATATGACCTTAGTTTAGCAACTCTATTAATTCACATGTATGGTTAACCACTTTAGAAACACCAATTACCATTATCATTATCATGACATCTAGATTCCTCATATTATTCAAAAACATTAGATAGTAGCATAAAGAAAGGGTTTTTGAAGTATTCAACATGTTAATACCCAAATCTAGGGTTTAACTACATTAATCACCACTTTAATAAATATTGCACCACTTTTAGAATCGGGTTCATATTCATGTTTCAAAAATATTTTACTTGGATTCTAAATTTTCTCCTGATCAATTTTCATATATTACTTATCCTAATCTGAGTTACCAATCATTTTATACGATTATTTCAAGATTAACTTTATTTGGGCCAATGACATGATGCCACGTCAGCAGCATTGGTTTATTAATAAATCAACCTGTGCGGCCTTTAAATAGATATGAAAAGACCTTGTTGCCCTTCTACCTCCCGTATACAGGTGGGGGTAAAATTATCATTTCATTCTAATCCCCTCCCCTACCTAGCGACGGCCTGCCTCTCGCCCTAACCGCGTTGGCGCAGGCTGTCCTCGTCGGCTTCTGAACGGCCAGGCGACGATCCAGGCTAACCCATGTGACCTCGCCGAATCTAGGAAGACAGTGCTCATGGTCGGAGGAGGCCGGAGCTCGGGAATCTCAAATTGGGGTGGAAGGGTGTTTGTAGGAAGATAAATGATAGAACTAAAGAGAGAAGAGGTCATACCTTGGAACTCTGGCATAGGTAGAGAAATCCAACTATCTTAAAGTCTTAAGATCTTCTCTCTACTTCCAAGGGTCCATGGGAGTTCATATAGGGTCGTGACATCAGGCTTGAGGAATTGAACTTGCTGGTTAAGTTCACAGGTGCCTCGGTGGCCCATCGTGGTGTTGGAAACTCACCCACTGACCCTAGGTTCATGTTGCACACCAATGAACCCCATCAATACGATGGTGAGTCTCCCTCTTCCTAGTGGCATGAGGCGGAACCCTAAACAAAGAGGAGTACGATGTGGAAAGAAGGATGAGAGGGTCAGATTGTGGTAGAGATGTTATGTGTTTGCAGGGAGTTCGATGTAGTTGTCTGGGTACACCTAAGCCTTATATAGGCACCACATAGGAGGGGCTAGAGAAGAAGAAAGGTGAGGGAGGAATAACACAACTCAAAAGGAGTGCCTATATTGTCTTTCCTATATACATGCTGAGGGGGATGTCCATCGTGGCCATTACATCTCCTTTTGGCAAGATAGTAACTACTTTCATCCTACAAAATCTATAACCAAAGGTTACAGTGCCATCATCTCTTCCTTTTTGTTCAAACTTGATGTGTAAGGAATAGGAACAATCAATATCTTTCTTTGCACCTAAAGCTACCTTCCTTATCCATAACTAGCTCCACATTGTTTATGGAGAGAGAAGGCGTGTTTTCTTTCTAATAGTTTTATAATAAAACACTTCCTTTGAACTCCATCTTCTTACATTAATCTCCTTATCGGTTATGAATATTTTCCATTGTTTTAAGGAAAAAAATAATTACCTTTCTTATCTTGCTTTTGTAATTTGGGATTTATTGGAAAAGTCTCATATATACAACTTACCATTATTTCATGGAACATCCTTTTTCTCTCAATTAATAGAATCCTCTTCCCATTATTATCATTTTCAAGTTTATGAAAAGTCATATCCAAATATTCATATTTGATTTCTTAAATATAGTGTTGTCAATCTTGACTAGATAATTATCTTTTAATTATCTAAAGCACCATAAATCTTATTTTCTTTTAGAAACTTTGTCCAACATTATTAATGTGTCATTGCAAACAAAAAACCCTTTTATTTCTTAAATTTGTTCCACAAGGACAACATTATTACGTGAATAATGCCATTGGGAAAAATTACTCATCACTCCATGGTTTTTATATTTATTTTTCCAAAATTGAGGATATAACATTCACCCCTCCTTAAAAGGAATTTTGTCCCCAAAATTCAAACCTAGTGAGCTCAAGGTGAATGATAACTCATTTTAGTTTCAACCTTAGGGTTAGCAATCCTACTTAGATATCTTCTATTGATATGCACATCCCAATTACTGGAATTTAATTCAAGGTAGAATCATATCCTTAGTATTTACATAATATCATTTCTTAATGATTTCATTTTCATTCAGGATTTCAATTTCACTTGGTGATTATCTTTTCACCTAGGTTCTCAACCTATTATTCTCATATTTACACATAAGGGTGAGGTAACACCTCTAACCCTAGATCATGTCATCAAATTTTCAACTTAGAATATTCATTCTCATGCCTCAATTTTAAGCATAATATGTGTCTACCCAATCACTCTCCCTCATAATGATGTGAAATAAGCATTTAATTGCAGTTCAAATACAAAGTTCATCCCATTCCAAGAGAGGAGATGGTGTATCCACACACTATCTTAAAATTTCACATTTTAGGTTGAATCATTCTCAGCATGACTCTAAACCATACATGTTTTTAATTCCACAATATTCTTTTATTTCATGAAGCCATAACTACTCAATCATGACCCATCCAAGCCTCTGTGTTGTCCCTACAGTGGACATGGATACTACCTCTCACATATGGTAGATCCTCAACAACCCTTATGGTCCTACCCCAAAGGTTGACCAAGACTTAGAGCCATATAGTCGGATGATCCTATCCCAAAGGTAGATCAAACATCGACTCATGATAACCTGATGATCCTACTAAGAGGGTAGACCAATACCTAAGTCATCGCATATACTCAAAGCTACCGAGGAGGACTAACATCTAAGCTAGATAGGCACATATTCTTGAGTCTGTAACAACTCCTTTCATTATTACATGACTTCTTTTTATCTTTTACATTTTCACCTCAGGTGTTATGAGCCTTAGCCATTTCCTTGAGGTCTCTAGGGGTATAGGTACTTTTGGAGTGATTTTATCCTTATGCATCTAAGGAGTGCCTCTCACATTCACTCCTTGGGCCACATGAACATCGTGAAGGTGGCCAACCTCCTGAGACATGGGCCTCGGGCAAACATAGTTGTTACCTCCCAACCACATGGTCTTGTACATTTAGGGATCAATCAACACCTAATCCCATCGGTCCATGTACCTTTAATACTCCCTACTTGACCTTAGGATTAACTTCGAGCTCTACCCTTCCCAAGGGTTCATTTATAGCACATTATTTTTGTATGAAATTCTCTAAACTAGATTCTTCCATCTCTTATAATGCTCATTATTCACTTTATGTCCCTTCATTGGACTCATGGTAACATTTTGTGGCGACATTTCTCTTTCGGATTCGGTCTCATACGGTCAGTCACTTCCACAATGACTTTTCCTCATGTCTCTCAGAGATGGCATACTTGGATTCAACAATTATACTCAATATATGTGCTTTCATGTTTTATATTAGGTGACATTCATGGTTACCTCAATCTTGAAATTGAGTTGGTCTACTTACCTTTCTAGGAAGGTCCTAACCTGGGGTGCCTTCATGGCTTATATGAGGAAGTTAGGCTCTCATTCCACAACTTGATCCTGAGGTCTAAGATTTTACCTCCCCCATAGGTCCTTCTCCCACTCTTGGGTTGACCCACCCCAGGTTGGCACACTAGCCCTAAAGGTTTCATATCTTCATTAATCTTTATAATTATAACTTCTCAACCCTTGTTTGCTCAATCACTGGGATACCCTCTCATGGGGTTCGTCCATGCAATGGACTTGGGCCACCTTCCCCTCCAGGGGCTTGATGACTATGTCGGCCTTCCCTTATAGGGGCTTGACCTTCTGTGATCTTCCCTTACAAGGGCTTGATCATAGTCATCTCAATGACTTTCTTTCCATAACCAAACTTTCATAGATAGCATGAGGGGTTCAAGCAATTTATATTCATATTTCCATTTTCATATATGACTATTGGTTACTCATGTATATGCTTATGCATTTTCTTTCTGACTTCTCAACTTAATCTCTATGGAACACTCCCTCTCTGGAGTATTCATGTGGGGAACCCTCTCTCTAGGGTAAGTCCATGCAGTGGACATCATACATAAGCCTTGGCCCAATCACCTATCACTATATATAGTGGCAATCATACATAGGCCTTTTCCCGAGATGATCATCCTTTCTGGGCCAGATCATCGACCACCATAGTGACCATACATAGGCCCTCATGACCCGAGGTGATTATATAGACCCGATCATACATCCCACATGTATCTCATACATCCATTAGAGTTAGTTGATCAAGTTATATTATATCAAATGTTCTTCTAAAGTTTCCTAAAACTTTTCTTATTAATGTCTTGTTCCACATGCACATGTGCACGTGAGACTAAGCCACTTAACTCATTTATATTCATATTATTTCACATGCATCCTTCATGCATGGGTTACCAGAAACATTTATATTCTCTCTTTCCTCTTACCCTAATTGGTTTCATATGGGTAGGGTACCATATCACCACACTATCAACATTTCTTATGATTAGGGTTTCATGGTTAGGGTTAGGGACTATACCCCACTTCTTAGGGTTTACATATCCCTTAACCCACTAGGGTTCTTCTAAACCAACCCTAGTCCCATCTAGGGTTAGCCTACTAGGGAAAACCCATATAACATTTATTTTATTGTTATCTCCATATCACATGTACATTATTAGTTCCTTATTACATGCACATATTATTTCCATATGTACTTTATTATCCTCATATTAATTCCATAGTTACATGTGCATTAATTGGTGGAGGATGCCATAATCCTACTTCTTCTCAAAAACCCTAACTTGAGATGAGGAGACAAGTTCCTTTTAGGGTTTATTTAGCAAGAGGATGAGAAGTGGATGAATCAAGATGAGAAGACACCCTAAAGTTATTTTACTTCTGACAAAATCATCTGACTTTGGCTAGGCAGGATGCACAGGTCCAGGAGTCCTCATAAGCTGACTAGCGGTGTGGAGGAAAATATTGCTAGCCCCCAGTCGTGGTCCCTTCTAGACACCTCAGTCTTTAGAAAAAACCCTAATAATTCCCTCATATTTTTATATATTACTTGAAATTATAAACTATTAAATATTATTTGACAAAATCTGGAGTTCTGATACCAAATGTAACGACCTCTTTTTCCATGTCCCCCAATTAAGGAAAGACATTCAAGTTGAGAGTCATCATCTATATCCCCAAGGATCCAGATTTAGCAAATAATAAGTAATAGAAAACAATTTCATTAATTCATAAATATTATTTACAAAATGGTGACATGAAATTCCATTACCAGAACTATACATAGAGAAGAAGTGCCTATCTAGATCCTCCTTACTTAGATTAATGTCTTTGCATGGTTTCATCTTCATGTCCCTTATCGTGTATATTATCATATACCTAAAATGTCGTGAAACAAAACACGGTCAGTATGACAAGTCATACCAGTATGTGGGAGAAACAAAAGTTCACAAGTAATGATAACAACATAATTAAACAATTAATGTTTAACAAACCAAATTTACATTTTCACCATGACTACCCAATCTAGGTTTCTCCACCCTCTGTCATAAACCCTTAGGGGCTCATACTATAGTATTCACTATCTTCCCCTATCCAGGCGGATGACCTTTCCATAGATCTAGAGGTGGCCTAGATTCGTACTAGTCATGTTCATACATAATGTGATAATCATAGTCACTTTAAAGTTGGCATGGAATGAAATAAACAAGCAAGCATATATTTTCAAATCATACAAACAAATCTTTGAGAAACCACGTCAAACTACAATGATTATTCTTAGGTGTAGCCACATGCCTTTGCCATGCATATTATTTAATTATACTTCAAGAATAGTCCAATCAAGCAAGAAAAACAAGCAATCATCATATAATCTGCATTACGTAAATTCTAAAGTGTCACCAAACATATTAATTAAATACATTATACCCTACTCAGTCCAAATATAGGGTTTAGGTTTTGGATAAGGCATAAGGGTATTAACCCTATTTCCATCGCATATTTAACATTAGGTGAAAACCCCACATATCCATTTCATTATGATCACTTGGATTAGTCTGAGTTCATTAATGATATCATCTTTAACTACAAAACCCTAATTCTCATGATTATCATTTTGATGACCTAAGAATCCTAATTCATATTAAGTGTATCATGATCAAAAAATCTATCATTTTAGAGCATCACAAACACTTATATTAGATTGACTTCATTATTCAACATAACAAGATATGACCTTAGTTTAGTAACTCTATTAATTCACATGTATGCCTAACCACTTCAGAAATGCCAATTACCATTATCATTATCATGGACATCTAGATTCCTCATATTATTCAAAAACATTAGATAGTATCATAAATAAAGGTTTTTTGAAGTATTCAACAAGTTAATACCCAAATCAAGGGTTTAACTACATTAATGACCACTTTAACAAATATTGCACCACTTTTAGAATTGGGTTCATATTCAGGTTTCAAAAATATTTTATTTGAATTCTAAATGTTCTCCTAATCAATTTTCATATATTACTTATCCCAATCTGAGTTACCAATCATTTTATACAATTATTTCAAGATTAATTTTATTTGGGCCAATGACTGCCACGTCAGCAACATTGGTGTGACGTCCCCGGATTTTCTAAGACTTAATTTGATGTGTAATGTCCAAATTGAAACCCTCACCTCAGCGAGAATCCCAATTTAAAATGCCCCACACTAGGTTAAGAAGAAGAAAGTCAAGGGAGTCAGAAGGAAACACTTAGTAGCACATGTACATGAACAATAATAAAACCATACACACATGTTCACCATTCAACATATAATTACATAATGAATTGTTACAATATTTGATATTACATATTTGAACAACAAACTATACATATACATGTACTACCACTAAACTAAAGGATCTTAAGACAACAGGTCCACCTGTACATCAGCTCGCCACACAACTCTCAACTATCCTGGATCTTCAAGAGCATAACCACAACCTAAACAAAAGATTACATGCGGTACACGTCAGCACAATATTCAAGAATATTGTACTGAGTACACCTACATGTCTTTTATATACCTCTCATCATATCTTGGCAATAAGATAAAACTAATACTTGGCAGCATTAAACAAATATAAAGAAAAGCATATATTGACAAAAAAATATTCATTAACAAGAAAGAGAACACATATATTTTAAGCACATTTCCATCATATATCTCGTACATCTGCCCCCAAGGGCTTTGATGTTTTTAGGCCTTATGATCTACTACCAAAGAGTTTGAGATCATTTAACGTGTGATCTACTACCAAAGAGTTTGAGATCTAACACATGTGATCTCTTGCCAAAGAGTCTGAGATCACATCACTGCACGGTACTACCAAAGCGTTTAGTGCTATCATATGATGGATCCAATATCTTATGTTTCATGTGTTCATAGCCATAAGTATGTAAAATCAAGCAAGATATCATACAAGAACAATCATTCCATCCAATACCATATGCCAAGTATTATGCTACACATATAACACAAGCATATTGTATAATAAGCCAAGTAAGAGGTAATAGCGTACCTTGATCATAGATATACTAAACCACATCACTGATGTCAACTATAAGCTTAGTCAAACCTGATCAAGACAAGACCATAAACTATCATCAGGTTCTCATCCTATTATATCTCATCTTAACCCTAATTGTGTTCATTAGGGTTTCACTTAGCTCATTATGATATTCTCATGATTACTTGTATTCTTATCTTATGATTATCTCACTGATGTCATTTTCCATATTACATCTCATTATCAAGGTTCATCATCTGAACATTAGGTTCCATATCCTTTTTGTGCACATATTAACCCTAGGTTACATCATTAACTTAGATTAGGGTTTTATAACATGTATTAAGATTAATCTTCATATAACATGGATTCTGTTCATTATTATGATATCATAATTAAAACTGAGGTTTCATATACTAATATGAACTTACTCTGTGAATTTCATCATTTATTGATCATTAATGTATTTTCTACATTTTCTTTAGGGTTATTAGCCCTAATTAGCCATATCGAGCAAATTACATGGTTTCGTACATCATCATGACCATAACTAACATCATATGCATTATAAACATGAAATATGATTTATAGGTATTTTCTCATAATTTCAAGGAATCGTTTGATATTTATTATCCATCATATGAACATTTCACATCTTACATGATATCACTGTTATTAATGCATCAAAAGCAGGATATTATGCTTTCATCTTGTTCTATGCATTTTTCTGAGAATTTTGGTATATTATATGTATTTTTCTGATCATCGAACTAATTACTGTGAATTTTACCAATTCTGAGTATATGTGAGTTAATTACCTTATCTGGGCCAATCATGAGATGCCATGTGGGGCTCTAGGTCTGGCGCAGCTCCTTTGCTTGTCGTGGCCGGTTCTTTGGTTGAGCCGGTCTGGTTCACTTGGTTTGGGCTGGGTTCTAGACCCGGTTCACCCTCTTTCCTCTCCTTCTTTCTTTCTCAGCATCGCACAATCGGGGTCTCCGCCTAGCATCGGCTTGAGGGAAGCTCTGTTCTAGGCGAGCATGAGGGCCGCCGTCGCTCTGTTCCGATGAGTGATAGGTGCCCACATCCCCCTCCTCAGGCTATTGCAAGGCCAAGTGGACCTACCCGGCCGCTCTAGTCTCCTGATTAGGCTGCAGATCTCTTCCTTCACTAGGTCGTCATTTCCTGGTCCTGGTTGTATGTCGTCGGCCTAGCACTTGCGTCCTCGCATCCTCTGCTATGGTGGCTCCTCCATTTCCACAGGTCTCTCTCGCACAATGCCATCGCGGTGGTAAAGATCTCTGGTGAGAAATCGAAATTTATTACTGCCTGACGATGTATGCGTGAACCCCGCCCCCCAGCCTGCTTCTCAGATGTGGTATGGCTTGCGCCTCTGGGACTCCATCACGCTGGCTTCTCAGGGCGACAATGACTGATCCAGAGCTCCATCTGCATTATCTCACTATCCATGGACGTCTCGGCTCCAGGCCCTTCCGCCCACAAGACCACCACCTCCAGATCGTCTGCTTCTACCCCCTTTCTCCTTTGCTCAATGCAACACATCTCTCCCATCTACAGCGCTCGACGCCTACGTATGTGGGCTTTCCTCCGCCCAAGCCATCACTGCGGAGAAGATATGTGGTGTGCAATTGGCTGCTTACTCCAACCTTGATCCATGGCACACTAATCATCCGCTCCCTCTGGTTCTTCCTCCAAAAGATTCGGCAACATGTTGTGCAACTTCAAGCTATTGAAACTCTAATGTCTGGCTCTATGGTTGCATCTTGGTGAGCGATTGGTGTTGCTGCCATGAGGTAGCTCCTCTGGCATCCCTTGCTCGTGTGGATCTCAGTCTGTAGGACTGTCTCTGTGAGCCTAGGTTATTAAAGAGGAGTCGGATGCCATCTGCTCCTTTCAATCAAAGAAACTGCCCCCACGAGGTCACGACCTGCTACACGTCTCTGCCCACGTTTGATGATCGTCATGGACTGATCTTACGAGAAATGTACTGCCTCCCACATCGATGATTTGAACTAGGGTAATAGATAATTTCTCAAAGACCAAGTCCACCTGAGTTAGAAATCCAAGGCCATGCAATCTGTCCAAAAGGCTAATAAAAGGATTGGATGACATCCTTATTATAAACTTAGGCTGCAAATCAAATACTTTGGTCCAATATACCTCAAAAGATATTAAGACTCCATCAAACCAAGAGATATGCCTTTGCATGATCGACACACTTTGAAGGCCATCATTATATCACACTAATTCATAAAATCCCCTATCTTCATAATTAGCTTCATGAGTGTGTAAAATCGAAGAAGTTGACGTCATCATTCTCGTACATACATAAGAAGTTAAGTTGACCACTCCATCACATCCTACACACCTTAAAAGAAATTCCGTCCTCGGAATTAAGCTAGAAAACCACTTTGTCACATCATATACATCTTAAAAGAACTTTCGTCCTCGAAAGTCAACCATACCCGTACTCCAAGGAAAACTACCATGTCTTCATCCACATGTGGGCACTATTCTATGTGTAACATATCCAAAACAAAGCTCCACCGTCATATCCAAACCACTTTTAGGAGGTTTTAAAACATCTAAGGTGAAACCTCACTTCATAGAAGGCTCAAACAAGGGTTTAGAAGCGTAGGTTATGTCATGACATATCTCATATATTAGGATTGCATCCTTAACTTTATCCATGCATTATTATTCAATATCATACTAACATGTTCCACAGAATTTAACATATGTCTTTTAGGAGGGAATTAATTATCATTAACTCTCTTTGTCCATCTGGATCATATCAAGGTGTCAAAAGCATTATGTTGTGCTAACTATCAAATTATATTTTTCATCTTAATTAAGCACTAAGATTAACACCTCATGTAACATATTTCATTCATATGATCTTATTTCATTGTTCATAATAAATGCCACATTTACTGGTGATTTCATCGCAATGTTAACCAACAATTTCACATTATCATCATTATTCATGTGAATGGTTAACCATTTATGCATAAATATCTATCAAACCATTACTAGGTTTCCATCATATCATGACTACATATCACATCTTGAGATTAGATCACGTCCTTACATCTATTATATCATGGTCGTGCTAAACAAACTTATATAAGTGGCTTATTAAACATATATTGAAGCTTAATCTAGCCCAACTGAGGTTCTCTAGACCCATATCATGAGGGTAGTTCCATGCTCATTCTCTCTGAGCTAACTCAACCCTATGAGTATCTCATATGCACATACTTTATCTTTCCTCTCTTAGTCTAGGGTTCACGTGTATACCTCATTGGCACTAGAGATAGCCTTACAAGCTCTAGCCACATAAGCACAAGCAAAACATGATATGACATTCTCATCATAGATCTATAACCATGACATACTATATATTATCTCTCTCTTACATATACACCACTAGAGTCCTAGAAGGAACCACCAACCCGATCATGAGGTTGTACAAAAACTAGCATAGCTACCTCCTCCAGGGTCTTGGGCTCTCTCTCCCTCACCCAGATGGTAGGTTCTCATATCCATGTTCACATGTTCATACAACCAGCCTCTCTTTGACTCTAGGGTTTGGTCTTCCCAAGGACATCTAGGGTTCAAGAAGACTATAGGAATCATGCATAAAGTGACTCAACTCAATCACTCAAGAGTATTCTAGTTTAGGACATATCATATCACACATCTCATAATTCTCACATCTTGGAGTTTAGGTTCTCTGACCTACTCCCAATGGGTCTCACTCTCTCTAGAGTTAACCCCAAAACTGGTCCTAACACTAGAGGTCCTCCTTTGTAAAAGAGATTGAGGCTCATGTTGAATCACAACTTGTCTTAACTTATCATATCTTATCTCATAAAAGAATGCATACTTGCATCATCAAAACTTATCTCAAATCCTCAAAACTGAACTTAAGTCCTCAAATACAAACATAGATCATCACAAACTATCTTATATCATCTATATAAGACTTAGATCGTATCATCAAACTTATTCTATCTATTCCATCTATCACATATACCAAACAAGGCTCTAGACATCTAATCTAGAACTACACTCTCTTCTAGACTGATGTCATTCACTTTCACTTAGGTTCCATGACCACCTCCTACTCGTACATGTGTGGGGACACATTTTTCTAATACATATACATAATAAAGTATTATATAGTTTTTCTGCGATAAAACAAGCATCAGAGAAAACTATCAAGGTTCGATCCGTTTGGAATCAAAAACCAAATCCTAAAAGCGAGCGTCTCACACACAGTAGAGAGTCCAGTGTCATGAAAACTAGTGAAAATGGTGAGAACATGGTGTAGACTAGTGTAGCTACTCTAGACAACGAGCGCCATATGTATAGGGTTTCTCTTCCCGTGATGTACATCATTTCCAAATAGTGCAACGTCCCATACCGCTGCACTACAAGGAAAGAACGACATCTAATGACTTGCTACTTAACAAGCACCAGTCTAGACCTAGTTCTCAGACATCTAGGTGCTAACCTAGAGGCTAGGTCAGATCTAGTTCTAAAAGATGACTAATCTAACCCTAAAAGATTATTAAAGTTCAAGGTTCTTTAGTTTGAGCTGCATAATGAGCAAATGTCAGGCTTTACTATTGTTCATGCTCTAATACCACCTGTGACGTCCTCGGATTTTCTAAAACTTAATCTAATGTGTGACGTACAATTTGAAACCCTCACCTCAGCGAGAATCCTAATTTAAATGCCCCACACTAGGTTAAGAAGAAGAAAGTCAAGGGAGTTAGAAGGAAACACTCAGTAGCACATGTACATGAACAATAATAAAACCATACACACATGTTCACCATTCAACATATAATTACATAATGAATTGTTACAACATTTGATATTACACATTGAACATCAAACTATACATATACATGTACTACCACTAAACTACAGGATCTTAAGACAACAGGTCCACATGTACATCAGCTCGCCACACAACTCTCAACTATCCTGGATCTTCAAGAGCATAACCACAACCTAAACAAAAGATTACATGTGGTACACGTCAGCACAATATTCAAGAATATTGTACTGAGTATGTCTATGTGTCTTTTATATACCTCTCATCATATCTTGGCAATAAGATAAAACTAATACTTGGCAGAATTAAACAAATATAAAGAAAAGCGTATATTGACAAAAAGATATTCATTAACAAGAAAGAGAACACATATATTTTAAGCACATTTCCATCATATATCTTGTACATCTACCCCCAAGGGCTTTGATGTTTTTAGGCCTTATGATCTACTACCAAAGAGTTTGAGATCATTTAACGTGTGATCTACTACCAAAGAGTTTGAGATCTAACACATGTGATCTACTGCCAAAGAGTTTGAGATCACTTCATTGCACTGTACTACCAAAGAGTTTATTGCTATCATATGATGGATCTGATATCTTATGTTTCATGTGTTCATAGCCATAAGTATGGAAAATCAAGCAAGATATCATACAAGAACAATCATTCCATCCAATACCATATGCCAAGTATTATGCTACACATATAACACAAGCATATTGTATAATAAGTCAAGTAAAAGGTAATAGCGTACCTTGATCAGAGATATACTAAACCACATCATTGATGTCAACTATAAGCTTAGTCAAACATGATCAAAACAAGACCTTAAACTATCATCAGGTTCTCATCCTATTATATCTCATCTTAACCCTAATTGTGTTCATTAGGGTTTCACTTAGCTCATTATGATATTCTCATGATTACTTGTATTCTTATCTTATCATTATCTCACTGATGTCATTTTCCATATTACATCTCATTATCAAGGTTCATCATCTGAACATTAGGTTCCATATCCTTTTTGTGCACATATTAACCCTAGGTTACATCATTAACTTAGATTAGGGTTTTATAACATGTATTAAGATTCATCTTCATATAACATGGATTCTGTTCATTATTATGATATCATAATTAAAACTGAGGTTTCATATACTGATATGAGCTTACTCTGTGAATTTCATCATTTATTGATCATTAATGTATTTTCTACATTTTCTTTAGGGTTATTAGCCCTAATTAGCCATATCGAGCAAATTACATGGTTTCATACATCATCATGACCATAACTGACATCATATGCATTATAAACATGAAATATGATTTACATGTATTTTCTCATAATTTTAGGTAATCGTTTGATATTTATTATCCATCATATGAGTATTTCACATCTTACATTATATCACTATTATTAATGCATCAAAAGTAGTATATTATGCTTCCATCTTGTTCTATGCATTTTTCTGAGAATTTTGGTATATTATATGTATTTTTCTGATCATCGAGCTAATTACTATGAATTTTACCAATTCTCAGTATATGTGAGTTAATTACCTTATATGGTCCAATCATGAGATGCCACGTGGCTCTAGGTATGGCGCAGCTCCTTTGCTTGTTGTGGCCGGTTCTTTGGTTGAGTCGGTCTGGTTCACTTGGTCTGGGCTGGGTTCCAGACCCAGTTCACCCTCTTTCCTCTCCTTCTTTCTTTCTCAGCATCGCACAATCGGGGTCTCCGCCTAGCATCGACTTGAGGGAAGCTCTGTTCTGGGCGAGCATGAGGGGCGATGTTGCTCTGTTCCGATGAGTGATAGGCACCCACCACCTCCTCCTCAGGCTATTGCAAGGCCAAGTGGACCTACCCGACCACTCTAGTCTCCTGATTAGGCTGCAGATCTCTTCCTCCACTAGGTTGTCATTTCCTGGTTCTAGTTGTATGCCATCGGCCTAGCATCTGCATCCTCGCATCCTCTGCTATGGTGTCTCCTCCATTTCCACAGGTCTCTCTCACACAATGCCATCGCGGTGGCAAAGATCTCCGGTGAGAAATTGAGATTTATTACTGCCTGACGATGTATGCGTGAACCCCGCCCCCCAGCCTGCTTCTCGGATGTGGTATGGCTTGCACCTCTGGGACTCCATCACACTGGCTTCTCAGGGAGACAATGACTGATCCAGAGCTCCATCTACATTATCTCACTATCCATGGATGTCTCGGCTCCAGGCCCTTCTGCCCACAAGATCACCACCTCCAGATCGTCCGCTTCTACCCCCTTTCTCCTTTGCTCAATGCAACACATCTCTCCCATCTACAGCGCCCGATGCCTACGTGTGTGGGTTTTCCTCCGCCCAAGCCATCACTGTGGAGAAGATATGCAGTGTGAAATCGGCTGCTTATTCCAACCTTGATCCATGGCACACTAATCATCTGCTCCCTCTGGTTCTTCCTCCAAAAGATTCGCCAACATGTTGTGCAACTTCAAGCTATCAAAACTCTAATGCCTGGCTCCATGGTTGCATCTTGGTGAGCGATTGGTGCTGCTGCCATGAGGTAGCTCCTCTGGCATCCCTTGCTCATGTGGATCTCAGTCTGTAGGACTGTCTCTGTGAGCCTAGGTTATTAAAGAGGAGTCGGATGCCATCTGCTCCTTTCAATCAAAGAAACCGCCCCCCACGAGGTCACGACCTGCTACACGTCTCTACCTACATTTGATGATCGTCGTGGACTGATCTTACGAGAAATTTAGTGCCTCCCGCATCGATGATTTGAACTAGGGTAATAGATGATTTCTCAAAGACCAAGTCCACCTGAGTTAGAAATCCAAGGCCACACAATCCGTCCAAAGGGCTAATAAAAGGATTGGATGACATCCTTATTATAAACTTAGGATGCAAATCAAATACTTTGGTCCAATATACCTCAAAAGATATTAAGACTCCATCAAACCAAGAGATATGCCTTTGTATGATCAACACACTTTGAAGGCCATCATTATATCACACTAATTCATAAAATCCCCTATCTTCATAATTAGCTTCATGAGTGTGTAAAATCGAAGAAGTTGACGTCATCATTCTCATACATACATAAGAAGTTAAGTTGACCACTCCATCACAATTGGTTTATTAATAAATCAGCATGTGCGGCCTTTAAATAGAAATGAAAAGACCTTGTTGCCCTTCTGTCTCTTGTATACAGGTGGGGGTAAAATTGTCATTTCATTCTAATCCCCTCCCCTACCACAAAACGGCCTACCTCTCACCCTAATCGCATTGGCGCATGATGTCCTCGTCAGCTTTCAGACGGCCAGGCGATGATCCAGGCTAACCCATGTGACCTCACCGGATCTGGGAAGACACTGCTCGTGCTCAGAAGAGGCCGGAGCTCAAGAATCTCATACTGGGGTGGAAGGGTGTTTGCAGGAAGATAAATGACAAAACTAAAGAGAGAAGAGGTCATACCTTGGAACTCCAGCATAGGTAGAGAAAGCCAACTATCTTAAATTTTTAAGATCTTCTCTCTGCTTCTAGAGGGTTGTGACATCAGGCTTGAGGAATCAAACTTGATGGTTAAGTTCACATGCACCTCGATGGCCCATCGTGGCGTTGGCAACTCACCCACTGACCCTAGGTTCGTGTTGTACACCAATGAACCCCATCAAGATGATGGTGAGCCTCCCTCTTCCTGGTGGCATGAGGCAGAACCCTAAACAAAAAGGAGTACAATGTGGAAAGAAGGATGAGGGTCAGATTGCGGCAGAGATGTTCTGTGTTTGTAGGGAGTTTGGTGTAGTTGTCTGGGTACACCTAGGCCTTATATAGGCACCACATAGGAGGTCTAGATAAGAAGAAAGGCAAGGGAGGAATAACACAACTCAAAAGGAGTGCCTAAATTGTCTTTCCTATATACACGCTGAGGGGGATGTCCATCGTGGCCATTACATATCCTTTTGGCAAGATAGTAACTACTTTCCTCCTATAAAATCTATAACCAAAGGTTATAGTGCAATCATCTCTTCCTTTTTGTTAAAACTTGATGTGCAAGGAAGAGGAACAATCAATATCTTTCTTTGCACCTAAAGCTACCTTCCTTATCCATAACTATCTCCACATTGTTTATGGAGAGAGAGAAGGCGTGTTTTCTTTCTAATAGTTTTATAATAAAACACTTCCTTTGAACTCCATCTTCTTACATTAATCTCCTTATCGGTTATGAATATTTTCCATTATTTTAGGAAAACAAATAATTACCTTTCTTATCTTGCTTTTGTAATTTGGGATTTATTGGAAAAGTCTCATACATACAACTTACCATTATTTCATGGAACATACTTTTTCTCTCAATTAGTAGAATCCTCGTCCCTTTATTATCATTTTCAAGTTTATGAAAAGTCATATCCAAATATTCATATTTGATTTCTCAAATATAGTGTTGTCAATCTTGACTAGATAATTATCTTTTAATTATCTAAAACACCATAAATCTTATTTTCTTTTAGAAACTTTGTCCAACATTATTAATGAGTCATTGCAAAAAAAAAAACCCTTTTATTTCTTAAATTTGTTCCACAAGGACAACATTATTCCATGAATAATGTCATTGGGGAAAATTACTCAATATTCCATGGTTTTTATATAATTCAATTTTCTAAATTGAGGATATAACAAAATCCAATTACTAATAACATGTTTTCAATGGATCTAATTAATTAGGAATTAACTTGGAACATTCATAACTAATGATTTATTAGTCAAAAAAATATAATAAAATATGTTTTGGACTCAGAAAAAGGTGATCTAAAATATGGCATGGTTTTCATAACCTAAATCACACATTAATAAAAAGGTAGTTTTAGGGTTTGAACAATGAATATGAAATTGACACAAAATTTACCTATGTGTTTAATATGTTCTTTGGATGCCTAGGCTTGGACCTAGAAGTGACTTTGGATCTTTAGACTCTGAAGTTTAGATTTCCCTCTACATGTCTCTAGGTGAGAAGTTCACCCTAGATTCAATCTTTGGATACAATAAGGTTTGATTTGAGGATAAGATTAGGTTATGAGTATGAGGAAATGGTAGAATAAGAAGTCTTCATATGGAGATATTGTGACTTGGTTCTTGTATTGATTTTTATGTCAGCATGTTGATTTTACCTTGCAAAGTATTTCATCAACAAAAATTATTTTCATTATACTACTATATGTACAAAAAAATCTCTAGTTTGTCAATGTTTTCTTGAACAAAGTCACAATGAAAAGAAACTCTATAATTAGTTTATTAGAATCTAACCCTATTTTTTACTTTGAAGTTGTGACTAGGATTGATATAAAGGTGTAGTTGACCTACCCTATGGCTTTTGGATGTTTATGTAGGGTTTCTAGGTTAGAGACACAAGGACCTAAAACTCAACCCTAGATGGTTCTGACTTGTTAGTTGGATACATGAACAACAAAAATCTCTAAAACATTCACAACTAAAAGATATGTGGGTAACCCTAAATTTTGATTAGTTTGACTTGTTAGATTGAACCTTTTAAGAGGTGGAGAATTGTAGGTTGTTGATGTTTGGATCAATAGATTTCGAGGACAAAATCCTTTTTAAGGGGTGGAGTGTTGTAACATACTCAATCTCAAACCCTACCCTAGAAGTTTGATCTTTTGGTAGTAGCCAAACAAGGTTGATGATAGAATGATCCTAATAATCTAATGCATGAATAATGTAATTTAATATGTCACATAATTCATTTGGATGGTAATAAGAAGATAAAGGACTTAATTGGTTAAGTAATGTAAGTGATGGGCCATTAGTGGGCCATAAGGCATATCTCATAAAAAGAAATCCAAAAGTCAAATCTAAGTTAAAAAAATGTGTTCCTTGGGTCCCAATTATCTTGGGAGTCAAGTTTCACATTATTCACATAATAATAATTAATTTAATTCATTTAAGAAAGAAAAGGTGTAATTTTCCCCCAAAATATCAAATAAAATAATAAATGACTCCAAAAGAGGAAAATAACCTTGGATTAGTAATCTACATAATAAATATAGCCTTTGGGTGAATTTTCATCCAATTTGGAGGAAGTTTGGTTAAAAGTTGAAATCAGGAGAGAGAAAGTGTGTAGAACCTTCAAAATATTAAATAATTATACAAACAACTCCAATATGTGAAATTGATGGCAAATTTGTATCGATTACATTAAATATGACTTGTGTGTTAAGTTTCATCAAATTTGGATAATCCTAATGTCATTAATGTAGGAGGAAAGTGAAAATAAGATTTGATTTATTTAACACACAAAAAGTTCTCAAAAGGAAAATCTAATTGCATATTCAGATTCCTCATATCAAAAATTGGTTGGGTGTCAAATTTCATTCAATTTGGAGTTTATTTGCACCCTCAAAAGAAGAAAGAGAAAAAGAAAAAAAAACAATGCATCTCCACTTTCTTTGAATTCGATAGGGAAAGTAATTTTAGGTGTCACGCGGCCAAAATATTAATTTCCTCTTATGGGTAATCTCAACCGTTGATTACGTGATCAGACAACTCAGGCGTCGTCCTCTTCCTTACGCCACAAAGGAAAATAGGTCGCCGACTAGCTTGATTTTTTTTTGGAATTTCTCTTTCCATGGAGGATCATTCCTCAAGATTTCTTCACCATTGAACTCTAAATAGAAATCCACACCTAATCATGGTTTATTCGGGATTTATCATGGAATTTTTTGGTTTTCTCTAATCTTGTGCCATGACCTCTTGAAGCCACTTTTGTCGAGTCCTTAGAATGAGATTGCACCTATGAGTATGTGAACCTCTACCACCGTTTGACCTCGTACAACCTCTCCCTTCCTTCAATTTCACCCAAGCATCGCCTTATGCTACCACTAAAAGGTTTCTTCCTCCTACATTGCGTCGACTCCCGCGAGGTGATGGCTATTCCGTTAGCCGATTCTTATTGGGGTAAGTGTCCTTGGGCCATCGGCGTGATTTCTGGCTTTGTAATCTGGCTTACAATCGCTCAGTTTGGTTTCCCCCAATTTCTACCCAAGCTTCATGAACTGTAGCTTGTGATCATGCCGCCCAGCTCATCAGGGAAGATAATCCGACGCCTTTTTACCGCTTTGCCCTTTCTTTCTTCTCACTTTCCTTTTCTCACTCCGGGGTACTTAGGGGTTTTTGCCCTATGTTTGTTTTATCTATGTTTGGCGAGTTGGCACCTCATGGAAGTGGGCCCAGATTGGGTGGATTCCTGAGAATGGGCCAACTAAGCTCTCTCTCTTTCTTTGTTTCTCATTAATCAAACGCTGACTTGGCTTTTCCTTGGATTCTGATTGGTTTGTTTTGTAAAATTGATAACTAATTATCTGTTTGGCCAAAATTTACAAATAAATACTCGTTGGAATGAAGAAAATAAGATCTAACTAATGGTATAAGTTTTAATAATTAAATCCAATGATTAATAACATATGTTTTCAATGGATCTGATTAATTAGGAATTATCTTGGAACATTCATAACTAATGATTTATAAGTTGGAAAAATATAATAAAATATGTTTTGGACTAAAAAAAAGGTAATCTAAAATATGGCATGGTTTTCATAACCTAAATCACATTAATAAAAAGGTGGCTTTAGGGTTTGAACAATGAATATGAAATTGACACAAAATCTACCTATATGTTTAATAGGTTCTCTAATTTCCTAGGCTTGGACCTAGAAGTGACTTTAGATCTTTAGACTCTGAAGTTGAGGTATGATGTATCCCCTATTCCTCTATATTGAGAAATTCACCTATCTTTTCATTCATTTGAAGTTGGCCTACACAATATGTCTTATCTGTTGATATCATGGTTCTTGTGAACTATCTTGTTTGTGGTAATCTTGGATATTCTCTTGACTCTTGTCTTGTGCCTTGGTGCATGTTGGTCTTATATAATGTTATGTGCCCACTTTGAAGTGGATGTTTATATGTTTGTGTTGTCCATTGTGTGATGGCAACATTGTATAATTTTGACTATACTTTTTTTACTTGCCTATACATTTTACATGCTATGTGATTCAGTAGCACTACAGTAGTGTAAATTACATTGGTTTTTGGGGCAGTATTTCCCTGTTATTTATTGAGGAGAGTGGTAGTATCCCATTCTCTATACCCAAGTTTGGCAGTATTCCATTCTCAATTTTATATATTTGGGAGATTGACAATATTCCTTTCTCTATCAGGTTTCAAGTTTATGAGACTTGGCTGCCTTTGTATTTATATTGTTCTAGGGATATGTTTATCTCACATGCATGCAGGATATTGATGATGATTGTGGGGTGTGTTCCCTACTTTCTTTATGTGCCAATATTACACAATCTTTATTGTTTTGTTTATGACAAGTACCTTCTTTTATTATGTGATGATGATTCCTATCTTTTATGCCCTTATGGGTAGTCCTTATCTCTTCTATGGGAAGCTCTATTTATTTTGATGTCCTTTATTCCATATATTGCTCAATTTACTTTCTTAGTATGCACATGCCAACCTTTGTTGATGTCTTCTATTTTCTTTTCTTGCTGGGGTATGCTTCCAACCCTAGGTGAAGGTTATGGAGGGCTTGGCTTAAAGATGTGGACTTAGATTGAGAAGTTAAAGCTTCGAGACAATCTTGATGTGGTTTAGATTTCCCTCTACATGTCTCTAGGTGAGATGTTCACCCTATATTTGATCTTTGGATACAATAAGGTTTGATTCAGGATAAGATTAGGTTATGAGTATGAGAAAATGGTAGAATAAGAAGTCTTCATATGGAGATATTGTGACTTGGTCCTCATATTGATTTTTATGTCGGCATGTTGATTTTACCTCACAAAGTATTTCATCAACAAAAATTATTTTCATTATACTCTTATATGTACAAAAATGTTCGCTGGTTTGCCGATGTTTTCTTGAACAAAGTCACAATGAAGAGAAACTCTACAATTAGTTGATTAGAATCTAACCCTAGTTTTGACTTTGGAGTTGTGACTAGGATTGATATAAAGGTGTAGTTGCCCAACCCTATGGCTTTTGGATGTTTATGTAGGGTTGTTAGTTTAGACACATAAGGACCTAAAACTCAACCCTAGATGTTCTAACTTGTTAGTTGGATACATGAATAACAAAAATCTCTAAAACATTCACAACTAAAAGATATGTGGGTAGCCCTAAATGTTGATTAGTTTGACTTGTTAGGTTGAACCTTTTAAGAGGTGGAGAGTAGTTGGTTGTTGATGTTTGGATCAATAGATTTCGAGGACGCAATCCTTTTAAGGGGTGGAGTGTTGTAACATACTGGATCTCAAACCCTACCCTAGAAATTTGATCTTTTGGTCGTAGCCAAACAAGGTTGAGGATAAAATGATCCTAATAATCTAATGCATGAATAATGTAATCTAATATGTCACATAATTCATTTGGATGGTAATAAGAAGATAAAGGACTTAATTGGTTAAGTAATGTAGTTGATGGGCCATTAGTGGTCCATAAGGCATATTTCATAAAAAGAAATCCCAAAAGTGAAATCTAAGTTAGAAATCGTGTTCCTTGGGTCCCAATTACCTTGGGAGTCAAGTTTCACATTATTCACATAATAATAATTAATTTAATTCATTTTGGAAAGAAAAGGTGTAATTTGCCCCCAAAATAAATAAAATAATAAATGACTCCAAAAGACAAAAATAACTTTAGAATCGTAATCTACATAATAAATATAGCCTTTGGGTGAATTTTCATCCAATTTGGAGGAGGTTTGCTTAAAAGGTGAAATCAGAAGATAGAAAGTGTGTAGAGCCTTCAAAATATTCAATAATTATACAAACAACTCCAATATGTGAAATTGATGGTAAATTCATATCTAACACATTAAATGTGACTTGTGGGCAAAGTTTCATCAAATTTGGATCATCTAAATGTCATTAATGTAGGAGGAAAGAGAAAATAAGATTTGATTTATTAACACATAAAATGTTCTCAAAAGGCAACTTTAATTACATACTCAGATTCCTCATATCAAAAATTGGTTGGGTGTCAAATTTCATTCAATTTGGAGTTTAGTTGCACCCTCAAAAGAAGAAAGAGAAAAAGAAAAAATAATGCATCTCCACTTTATTCGAATTCGATTGGGAAAGTAATTTTAGGTGTCACAAGGCCAAAATATTAATTTCCTCTTATGCATTAATCTCAGTCATTGATTTCATGATTGGATGGCTCAGGCATCATCCTCTTCCTCATGCCATAAAGGAAAATAGGTCGCCGACCAGCTTGATTTCGTTTTGGAATTTCTCTTTCCACGGAGGATCGTTCCTCAAGATTTCTTCACCATTGAACTCTAGATAGAAATTTGCACCTAATCATGGTTTATTTGGGATCTATCGTGGAGTATTTTGGTATTCCCTAATCTTGTGCCATGACCTCTCGAAGCCACTTTTGACGAGGCCTTAGAACGAGATCACACCTATAAGTATGCAAACCTCTACCACTGTTTGACCTCATACAACCTCTCCCTTCCTTTAATTTTACCCAAGCATCGCCTTATACTACCGTCAAATGGTTTCTTCCTCCTGCCTTCCACGACTCCCATGAGGTGATGGCTTCTCTGTTTGTCGATTCTTTTTGGGGTAAGTGTCTTTGGACCCTCAGCGTGATTTTCAACTTTGTAGTTTGGCTTACAATCGCTCAGTTTGGTTTCCCCCAACTTCTGCCCAAGATTCACAAACTATAGATTGCGATCATGGAACCCAGCTAATCAGGATAGATAACTCGACACCCTTTTACCATTTTGCCCTTTCATTCTTCTCCCTTTCCTTTTCTCGCTCCATGGTACTTAGGAG
Source organism: Alisma plantago-aquatica (assembly GCA_963693085.1). Taxonomy (NCBI): domain Eukaryota; kingdom Viridiplantae; phylum Streptophyta; class Magnoliopsida; order Alismatales; family Alismataceae; genus Alisma; species Alisma plantago-aquatica. The sequence continues at coordinate 996,000,163 of OY856413.1, read as the reverse complement.
TTTTCGCTCTATGCTTGTTTTCTCTCGGTTTGGCGAGTTGGCACCTCATGGCAATGGGCCTAGATCGGATGGCTGCCTGACAGTGGGCCAACTAAGCTCTCTCTCTCTCTTTGTTTCTTGCTAATCAGATGTTTAGTTGGATTTTCCTTGGATTCTGAGTGGTTCATTTTGTAAAATTAATAACTAATTACCTGTTTGGCCAAAAATTACAAATAAATACTCATTGGAATAAAAAAATAAGATCTAACTAATGGTATAAGTTTTGATAACTAAATCCAATTATTAATAACATATGATTTCAATGGATCTAATTATTTAGGAATTAACTTGGAACATACATAAATAATAATTTATAAGTCAGAAAAATATAATAAAATATGTTTTGAACTCAGAAAAAGGTAATATAAAATATGGCATGCTTTTCATAACCTAAACCACACATTAATAAAAATGTGGTTTTAGGGTTTGAATAATGAATATGAAATTGACACAAAATCTACCTATATGTTTAATAGGTTCTTTGGATGCCTAGGCTTGGACCTAGAAGTGACTTTGGATCTTTAGACTCTGAAGTTGAGGTATTATGTATCCCCTATTCCTCTATATTGAGCAATTCATCTATCTTTTCATTCATTTGAACTTGGCCTACACAATATGTCTTATCTGTTGATATCATGGTTCTTGTGAACTATCTTATTTGTGGTAATCTTGGATATTCTCTTGCCTCTTGTCTTGTGCCTTAGTGCATGTTGGTCTTCTATAATGTTATGTGCCCACTTTGAAGTGGATGTTTATATTTTTGTGTTGTCCATTGTGTGATGGCAACATTGTATAATTTTGACTATACTTTTTTTTACTTGCCTCTACATTTTACATTCTATGTGATTCAGTAGCACTAGAGTAGTGTAAATTACATTGGTTTTTGGGGTAGTATTTTCCTATTATTAATTGAGGAGAGTGGCAGTATCCCATTCTCTATACCCAAGTTTGGTAGTATTCCATTCTCAATTTTATATATTTGGGATATTGGCAGTATTCCTTTCTTTACCAGGTTTCAAGTTTATGAGAACGGGCCGCCTTTGTATTTATATTGTTCTAGGGCTATGTTTATATCACATGCATGCATGATATTGATGATGATTGTGGGGGTGTGCCCTACTTTCTTTATGTTCCCGTATTGCACAATCTTTATTGTTTTGTTTATGGCAAGTATCTTCTTTTATTATGTGATGATGATTCCTATCTTTTATTCCCGTGTGAGTAGTCCTTATCTCTTCTATGGGAAGCTCTATTTATTTTGATGTCCTTTATTCCATATATTGCTCAATTTACATTCTTAGTATGCACATGTCAGCCTTTGCTGATGTCTTATGTTTTCTCTTCTTACTGGGGTATGCTTCCAACCCTAGGTGAAGGTTATGGAGGACTTGGCTTAAAGATGTAGACTTAGATTGAGAAGTTAAAGCTTTGAGACAATCTTGATGTGGTTTGGATTCCCTCTACATGGATCTGTATGATGGACCTTTACATATAAAGTTTAAGATGTTCTTTTATAACCTTATGTGAAATTGAATATAGTCAATATTTATATTCCGCTGCTACACTTTGGTTGTTTTGTATACCATTAATAAGATTTGAAAATTTTACACCCACTCCAAGCATAGCTTTGAAGTGTGTTTGTACTAGAGGTTCTATTCTTCAAATTTTTAGTAGGGAGGTGGTTTCATTTCTTTACAACATGGTATCAGATCCCATGGTAGTCAGAATCTGACTATTTCAATTTTGTCTCCCTATTAGAACCCTTGACTTGACTAGTTATCTCTAGGTGAGATGTTCACCCTAGATTTGATCTTTGGATACAATAAGGTTTGATTTGAGGATAAGATTAGGTTATGAGTATGAGGAAATGGTAGAATAAGAAGTCTTCATATGGAGATATTGTGACTTGGTTCTCGTATTGATTTTTATGATGGCATGTTGATTTTACCTCGCAAAGTATTTCATCAACAAAAATTATTTTCATTATACTACTATATGTACAAAAATTTTCTCTGGTTTGTCGATGTTTTCTTGAACAAAGTCACAATGCAGAGAAACTCTACAATTAGTTGATTAGAATCTAACCTTAGTTTTGACTTTGGAGTTGTGATTAAGATTGATATAAAGGTGTAGTTGACCTACCCTATGACTTTTGGATGTTTATGCAGGGTTGTTAGGTTATAGACACAAGGACCTAAAACTCAACCCTAGATGGTTCTGACTTGTTATTTGGATACGTGAACAACAAAAATCTCTAAAACATTCACAACTAAAAGATATGTGGGTAACCCTAAATGTTAATTAGTTTGACTTGTTAGGTTGAACCTTTTAAGAGATGGAGAGTAGTTGGTTTTTGATGTTTGGGTCAACAGATTTTGAGGGCGAAAACCTTTTAAGGGGTGGAGTATTGTAACATACTAGATCTCAAACCCTACCCTAAAAGTTTGATCTTTTAGTTGTAGCCAAACAAGGTTGAGGATACAATGATCCTAATAATCTAATGCTTGAATAATGTAATCTAATATGTCACATAATTCATTTGGATGGTAATAAGAAGATAAAGGACTTGATTGGTTAACTAATGTAGTTGATGGGCCATTAGTGGGCCATAAGGCATATCTCATAAAAAGAAATCCCAAAAGTGAAATCTAAGTTAAAAATCATGTTCCTTGGGTCCCAATTACCTTGGCAATCAAGTTTCACATTATTCACATAATAATAATAATTAATTTAATTCATTTGAGAAAGAAAATGTATAAATTTTCCCTAAAATATCAAATAAAATAATAAATGACTCCAAAAGAGGAAAATAACCTTGAATTTGTAATCTACATAATAAATATAGACTTTGGGTGAATTTTCATCCAATTTGGAGGAAGTTTTCTTAAAAAGTGAAATTAGGAGAGAGAAAGTGTGTAGAACCTTCAAAATATTAAACAATTGTATATACAACTCCAATATGTGAAATTGATGACAAATTCATATCAAACACATTAAATATGACTTGTGGGTAAAGTTTCATCGAATTTGGATAATCCTAATGTCATTAATGTAGGAGGAAAGAGAAAATAAGATTAGATTTATTTAACACATAAAAAGTTCTCAAAAGGCAAATCTAATTGTATATTCAGATTCCTCATATCAAAAATTAGTTGGGTGTCAAATTTCATTCAATTTGGAATTTATTACACCCTTAAAAGAAGAAAGAGAAAAAGAAAAAAAAATAATGCATCTCCACAATATTCGAATTGGATTGGGAAAGTAATTTTCGGTGCCAATGACCAAAATATTAATTTCCTCTTGTAGGTTAATCTCATCCATTGATCTGCGATCGGACGGCACATGCGTCGTCCTCTTCCTCACACCGCAAAGGAAAACAGGCTGCCGACTAGCTTAATTTTATTTTTGAATTTCTCTTTCCATGGAGGATCGTTCCTCGAGCTTTCTTCGCAATTGAACTCTAAATAGAAAGCCACAACTAATTATGGTTTATTTGGGATCTATCGTGGAGTATTTTGGTTTTTCGTAATCTTGTGCCATGACCTCTCGAATCCACTGTTGCCGAGGCCTTAGAACGAGATTGCACCTATAATTATGCAAACTTCTACCACTGTTTGACCTCGTACAACCTCTCCCTTCCTTCAATTTCACCCAAGCATCACCTTATGCTGCTGCTGAAAGGTTTCTTCCTCCTGCCTTGTGGCGACTCCCATTAGGTGATGGCTTCTCCGTTCATTGATTCTTTTTGGGGTAAGTGTCCTTGGACCCTCGGTGTGATTTCCGGCTTTTTAGTTTGGCTTATGATCACTCACTTTGGTTTCCCCCAATTTCCGCCCAAGCTTCATGAAATGTAGCTTGCGATCATGGCACCCAACTGATCGGGAAAGATAATCCAATGCCTTTTTACCATTTTGCCCTTTCTTTCTTCTCCCTTTCCTTTTCTGGCTCCGGGGTACTTATGTGTTTTTGCACTATGTTTGTTTTCTCTCTGTTTGGCGAGTTGGCACCTCGTGGCAGTGGGCCCGGATTGGGTGGCTGCCCAAGAGTGGGCCAACTAAGCTCTCTCTCTCTCACTGTTTCTCACTAATTAAATGCTGAGTTGGCTTTTCCTTGGATTCTGATTGGTCCATTTTGTAAAATTGATAACTAATTATCTGTTTGGCCAAAAATTACAAATAAATACTCGTTGGAATCATAAAAATAAGATCTAACTAATGGTATAAGTTTTGATAACAAAATCCAATGATTATTAACATATGCTTTCAATGGATCTAATTAATTAGAAATTAACTTAGAACATTCATAACTAATGATTTATAAGTTAGAAAAATATAATAAAATATGTTTTTGACTCAGAAAAAGGTAATCTAAAATATGGCATGGTTTTCATAACCTAAATCACACATTAATAAAAAGGTGGTTTTAGGGTTTGAACAATGAATATGTAATTGACACAAAATCTACCTATATGTTTAATAGGTTCTCTAGATGCCTAGGCTTGGACCTAGAAGTGACTTTGGATCTTTAGACTCTGAAGTTGAGGTATGATGTATCCCATATTCCTCTATATTGAGCAATTCACCTATCTTTTCATTCATTTGAATTTGGCCTACAAAATATGTCTTATCTGTTGATATCATGGTTCTTGTGAACTGTCTTGTTTGTGGTAATCTTGGATATTCTTTTGACTCTTGTCTTGTGCCTTGGTGCATGTTGGTCTTATATAATGTTATGTGCCCACTTTGAAGTGGATGTTTATATGTTTGTGTTGCCCATTGTGTGATGGCAACATTATATAATTCTAACTATACTTTTTTTTACTTGCCTCTACATTTCACATGTTATGTGATTCAATAGCACTATAGTAGTGTAAATTACATTGGTTTTTGGGGCAGTATTTTCCTGTTATTCATTGAGGAGAGTAGTAGTATCCCATTCTCTATACCCCAGTTTGGCAGTATTCCATTCTCAATTTTATATATTTGAGAGATTGGCAATATTGCTTTCTCTATTAGGTTTCAAGTTTATGAGACTTGGCCGTCTTTGTATTTATATTGTTGTAGGGCTATGTTTATCTCACATGCATGCAGGATATTGATGATGATTGTGGGGGTGTGTGCCCTACTTTCTTTATGTGCCAGTATTGCATAATCTTTATTGTTTTGTTTATGGCAAGTATCTTCTTTTATTATGTGACGATGATTCCTATCTTTTATGCCCTTGTGGGTAGTCCTTATCTCTTCTATGGGAAGCTCTATTTATTTTGATGTCCTTTATTCCATATATTTCTCAATTTGCTTTCTTAGTATGCACATACCAGCCTTTGTTAGTTTCTTCTATTTTGTCTTCTTGTTGGGGTATACTTCCAACCCTAGGTGAAGGTTATGGAGGACTTGGCTTAAAGATGTGGACTTAGATTGAGAAGTTAAAGCTTCGAGACAATCTTGATGTGGTTTAGATTTCCCTTTACATGGATCCGTATGATGGACCTTTACATGTAAAGTTTAAGATGTTCTTTTGTAACCTTATGTGAAATTGAATATAGTCAATATTTTATTCCGCTGCTACACTTTGGTTGTTTTTTATACCATTAATAAGATTTGAAAATTTTACACCCAATACATGCATACCTTTGAAGTGTGTTTGGACTGGAGGTTCTATTCTTCAAATTTTTAGTAGGGAGGCAGTTTCAGTTCTTTACAAGAAGGTGGATAATAATAAAGAGACATGCAATTCAAACCCATTATCATGGTCAACAATAAATTATACATAAAGTTTGTAGTGTTGGAGTTAAAAAGCACATGAATAACATAATTTGCATTGAGAAAACTACATGTCTTAAAGGTATGTATCAAGATGCATATATTATGGAAAACAAATTCATTCACTCATCTCACCTTGATAGTGAGTATTTACTACTCCATAAACTAGACTTTAAAAAGGCTTTTGATAATGTTCATGGGCCTATTCTTCTAGAGCGGGTAAAAGTTTACACTTTTCTATAAGAATGGAACTCTTGGATCAATAATGGTATTAGTTATATTTAATCACAAGTTATCATCAATAGTTCTCCATTTTGTTATTTTAAAACCACAAATTGTCATAGACAAGGTGATCAACTATCACCTTATCTTTTCGTGATTAATTCCTCCATACTTGCTTCCATGATCAAGATAGGAGTACTAGCTAAGATAGAAAATCGCTATGATTGACATATCATCCAATTTACGCATGACATGGTCACTTTTATCAAACCAAATTATGAGAATGTCATTTATATATATATATACAAATATTAGGTTTATTCCAACATGTTTTTGGTCTTGAAATAAATTACAATAAATGACCCTTGTGTGTTTGCACATTGGTGATGGCCATCATGCTCTCAAATATAGCACTTTGATTAGATGTAAACACGAGCAATTCCCTTTAAAATATCTACACCTAGATTTTTCCACTTATAAATTACCAACAACAATATGACAACCTATTTTGGACAAGATGTCCCAAATTCTTGCTTCATGGAGAAAAAAATGTTTGAATAGTGTTGATCATTTAACCATCATAAATTCTTCATTCACCTACATTTACTTATACTATATTACTTGCATTCCTTTATCTAAAAAATGACATTTGTTGCAGCCAAACTAGAACATGCTTTCTTTGAGGATGCACAAATGATGAAAACAAAATTCATCTTATCAACTGACTGAGTATTTTCAAGCCAAAAAATAAAGTGGTTGGTTGTCATTCAACTAAGCTTGTATTATAAGTGTGGGCTCCATAAGTTATTCTCATCATCATTGAAAACTAAAATTACACCTGTTTGGAGTATGTCAAGTCTAAATATTATAGTAAAAACCTCCTTAATTTTTTAGAAACAACTTTAAAACATTCTCTTTCTTTTTGGAATCATGTACTCCAGTGTCAAGTGCTCATTAACAATGCCCTTCTTATTTTTCTAATTATTCAAACGATGTGAAATTGTAGTTTGATTCTTGGTCACCTTGCAAATGTTTACCAAACAACACACATGGTGCCAACATGCCTAGATCTTAAAAACATCTCTCTAGATAAGGCTTACTGAAACGAACGCCATCAAACCGACAACCAAATTATTACTAATTATGCGGAATAATCATAAACAGTGGATTAAAAAAATCACTAAAATTTAAAACCGTTTTGTAAAGAGATCTACCTCCAGGAAACTCTTACTGAAAGATCCAAAACTCATACATATCATGATTCTCATTATACATACATTGTTTCAACTCATCTCGAGGACAATATATGACAATTGCTCTGTCAAAACACACGCTGAAGCAACATAAAACCTCAAGATATACAAGCCAAAATATCATATCGTTCATGAAACCATTATGAACTGACTCCAAGGACCTGAGAGTATAGAGACGACACATAGGACTTCTATCTACAAGACACGACAGACATTACACTCAACCTGAGCTGTTACTGCTACCCCAGCTATTGTTCCTCCTCTGCAAAAAGGTCTCTACTGCCTTGTGCACGTCCACCTAAAAATTGTGGATCCCACGGGGTGAGACAATTGTCCCAGCGAGAGATATAACTCTCCGCCGACCATATTATTATCATCACATATAAGTATTATAAAACTAAGCAGAGGTTCTTTTATATTAATAAGCAGGAATAATCATTGTATGAACATGACAAGTTAATCTCTTTACTTAAGAAAAATGATGCATTTACCCATGGTAGAGTAATAAACCATCTATCTACTTTACAAGGAATGTAAAGAAACATAAATAACATCTATCAACTAAGATGTATAACTAAATTGCGCATCAGCCAATGTTTTCCATATTCGATCCTTAAGAAAATACGCTACACGGATGATTAAATTTTACAATCACACTTATGCCCTAAGGAGATGAAGTATATCGTTCATGCTTCAACCGACCACAAACTTCTCACAAGTGAGTAGCATACAAGGTCAATGGAAGAGCCGGCTGCCAAGACCTCTCCTGTCCTAGTCAGTACGAGACCACACAGATTAAGCAGGACATCTCGTGTCATCTGCTGGCAGGACATCTCGTGTCACTGCAATTTAGCTATGTCAGGGTATAGCGACATCTTCGCTATAGAGCTTAGCATCAGCATGCACTCTCTTAGGGGAACATCTACTAACAACTGTCCCTAGTTATGAAATTACTGAGTCATGGCATATAGCCATACTCTGAGCCACGGGCGAGTTCACCGTGCTCAACATTGAGTCTACGACCATAGTCACACTCGAGCTAAGATATGGCATATAGCCAAATCCCCATTTATTTTGAGTTTGTAAGGGGACCGGCTCACATATGTCCATCCAAGCTTACGCCCCCACATATTCAAAAATATGCACTCCAGGTTATCCCGTGGGAAAAACCCGTTTCACCATTCAACAAATTTTGACGTTGATGGATCTATGGTCAGGGCAACATTTTATGGTTTCTAATGATATATTAAGTGCATTACAACATTCTTTTAGCATCAAATAAGTTATAAGCATCAATCATAAACAAATGCTACAAAGAAAGGTGTAATACATCTATAAAGTACTTTTCAAATCTTTAGAACACATTCAGATACATAACACTTGGGATCTCAGTCCCTTATCACATTATTGGGAATCCTCATAACTTCACATCATCATTATCATGATTACTGGATCTGGATATTCAAACCCTTAGATCACCACATAGCATTATTACCTCTGAAATAGGGAATTAATACCTCTAGGTCCTCAGATCAAGGTATATGTGATGCTTGTTGCACAAGCATCTCACATGGCTCACAAGGCCCATTTAAACATCGTGTCACCTCTCACTGGGCAACAACTATTCACATGGCTCACAAGGCCATTTAAACATCTTGTCACCTCTCACTAGGCAACAACTATTCACATGGCTCACAAGGCCATTTAAACATCTTGTCACCTCTCACTAGGCAATAACTATTCACATGGCTCACAAGGACATTTAAACATCTTGTCACCTCTCACTAGGCAACAACTATTCATATGGCTCACAAAGCCATTTAAACATCTTGTCATCTCTCACTAGGCAACAACTATTCACATGGCCCACAAGGCCATTTAAACATCTTGTCACCTCTCACTAGTCAACAACTATTCACATGGCTCATAAGGCCATTTAAACATCTTGTCACCTCTCACTAGGCAACAACTATTCACATGACTCACAAGGCCCATGCAATAAGAGAAATACAACCTTCCAATTATTAGGGTTAGGGTTTCCCTTTATAGATGAATAGGGTTTCAAGTTCATATTATCAATCCAAACCCTAAATCATTGCTCCACATATCTAGGAGTATACAATGATATCATAAGTATTCAATCATACTTATTTATTCTCATCATTTATTATTAAATGATTATCAACACAAAGTATGAGTTTCTATCTCATCCTCACTAGGATATTGATTACATCATACTTTATTAACTTAGCTTAACCCTTTCTCAAGGTATGCTAGCCTACACTTATCAAAGTGCATTAAACTCATTACATCTTAATGTAACAACTGACATGATATACTTCATGTGTTACTCATCTAAGTAAATTGGATTTGAGGTGCATCAAGGTGTATCAAACTTGAGGTGTTGGATGTGATATTCATCATGCCTTGGTATATCACTTCCCTCATCACTTTTAACTTACTTAAGTTTATCAACTTATCTTATATTAGGGTATTTCTCATCCTAATACTTTATGAACTAACTCATCACATTTATCTTGTTGTGTATTGGCCATAAGTCACACACTTGAATTACCCAAATATCATCTAGTGATATGGACTCATCTCAGGTAAGGCATTGTTGATATAGGGTTGACCATTATCAACCACTATAGGTGTTTCACCTATCAAGGCCTTAATCATACCATTACTTGGTTTATCACCTTCACCCTACAAGGGTGTAACATCCTCACCTCACTTGAAGATATTGGCCACACCATACGTTAGTGTATTAGCCATCACATGTTCTAGGGTATTAACCACCTTACCACTTTTGTCATGTAGTGTATTGGGTTACCCACCATATCATTTTAGAGATGTGTTCTCAACACCATATCGTCCAATAGGTGTATTCTTAACCCAATATTGGTTTGGAGGTGTATTGTTTACCATATCACCTTAGAGGTGTATGCATGCTTACCATATCGAGCAAGAGGTGTATGCTTGCTTACCATATCGGGTAAGAGGTGTGTGCTTGCTCACCATATCACTTTAGAGGTGTATGTGTGTTTCACACCATATCGGGAAAAGAGGTGTGTGTGTGCTTCACACCATATCGGGAAAAGGGGTGTGTGTATGCTTCACACCATATCGGGAAAAGAGGTGTGTGTGTGCTTCACACCATATCGGGCAAAGAGGTGTGTGTGTGCTTGACATCATATTATGCCTAAGGGGTATATTTGACCTCATATCGTCCAAGAGGTGTATACTACATTACCATATCGTGAAAGGAAGTATAAACTCATATCCATATCATTTTAGTGGTGTAGGTGCATCACATATCGGGTTAGAGGTGCTTGCTTAGGTACTTGAACCTGATATCACTTTATAAGGTGATACCATCATCTTCAAGCTCTAGAACTTCATTCTACTTGTTCTAGTACAAGGATAATAGGTCTAATAAACTACTAGAACTCATAGATATATCAAGTATTCAAGAAAATTTTGGAATTGAAAGTAGATCATCAATATAGCAAGAAAGATGGTGAGTAATAACATGTTTGGGTTCAAGTTATATAACCCACCTCAAGAACAACTTCAAAGCTCCAAGCTCCAAAGCTTCATGTTCCTAAGGTTGAATATGACTTATCAAAAGTCCAAGGCTTGTTCACAACTCCTTTATATCAAGGAATCACCATAGTTAAGAACTTGATGAAGAAGAAAAGAAAGGAAGATCATAACCCTAGATCCATGCTTCAATCCAAGGTTGAAGATGATCATGGCCTCACCTTAGGGTTAAGACTTGAGCTCCTTCTTGCTCCTTATCACCTTTCAAGATACCTCACTACTCATGCATGACAAGAACTCACTTGTGGCCGATATCCCCTTCACTTGTAGCCAATATCACTTCACTTGGCCGATATCAACTTGCTATGGCCGATATCAACATGCTATGGCCAATATCACTTGCTATGGCCGATACCCAAGCCCTATGCACGATACCACTTTACCTATGCACAATAACAAGACTATATGCACGATATCTAAGTGCAAGGAGGTGGTAGGATTCGAAAAATTTCACTAAGGGGTGAAAGGAAGGGTATATATACTTGAGGTTTATGGGAGAGAGTGTAAGAGGTGTCATCACCTTACTACTAGTAGGTGACACGTGGCCATGCATGGATTGACACATGTACTTTCATGAATTCCATCTTTATATTTCCATGCAAAAATAAAAACTTGAGTATGATGCAAGGGATAAGGGTCGCCCCCTTTGGTTATCTTCTAGGACAAGCCACTTCCACTCACATTATTATATTCACAATTTAATGCAACCTTTCCCAAGGAAAGTTGCAAGCTGACATCCATTTCTTTATTGAGGTGCTTAGCTCGGTTTTGCAAAGGCAAAGAGTTAAAAACATGATATGGTGGTCTCCTCTTTGGCTCCTTGTCTGATAGGGACTCTCATTTAACACTACAACCTGATACACTCAATACAAGCTCAAATTAGGGTTTCCATTCAACTCCTTTCTTGTTCTTTTCATCACCAATAATACTACCACTCATAAATGATTCAAACATGGTGTCTCATTCATTATCTCTCCTATAAATGATACATAGAGGAATTAGGAACACACTAGAGGTGGTAATTTGCATATCAACCCTACATTTTGGGTAAATTACAATTGTACCAAAATTGGTGCACAAAGTACTAACATTGTTCAAACAAGTTATAACTTGATATTTAGGCTTTCTACAAGCCACCAATTAGCATAATTCTCTCTATTATGATGCTAAAACATTTAAGGCACATTCAACATGTGACATTTTGCAATATAACCCCTCATCTTGGGTAAATTACACTTTGGTTCAAAACAAAGGAACATTGCTCAAACAACATTCAACCAGGACCAAACTTTAAACATAAGTGTGTCACATGATAAAAAAACTCCTTAGAGGATTATATTAAATTTTGAAGCAACTTACTTAGCCAAAAAAAATAGGGTTACCTCATAACCCAGGTCAGGGTCATTACACTTTCCATCTTCTTTGCTTCCCTAAAAGCATTAATCTCAAAAGAGGCCTTGGTTAATCTTGGATTGTATGACCATATTAAATACTTCACAAATAACCTTGCCAAACCTATTAACATGCACAAGGTTCATCAACACTGAGGCAAGAACTAGTGCCAATAGTGACTATAATTTTTTAATACACTTTGATCACAATACACACAACAATTTTTTCCTAGAGTATCAAATGTCCAATTAAAGTTCAACATTCTGTTATGATTGATAAGAAACAAAAAAATATTCATAGGACCAAATTGCAATAGAAGGGGTCTATGTTGGATCCTAGATGGGTGATTAGATGCTCTAGAGGGGGGGTGAATAGAGCTGAAAGCACTTAAACAAAACTCATTAAACCTTCAAGATATATGACAAGATAAGGTTGCTAAATAGGTAATTTGAGTGCAACTAAAAAATACATAGCAAGGGAGAGAGAGATTGAACATACACCAATTAGACAAGCTATTTAGAGTGGTTCCACACTTCAAACTAGAAGTGTGTCAGTCCACTTGCCTAGAGAGGTCAACCTCTAGGACTTTCAAACTATTGCACTCTTATATTCATTCATAAGACATACAATGCATGACCAAACAAAAGACTTACCTATCCAATACAAAGAGTCTTCAACCTTACCAAGGACTTACCCACTTTGCAAGAGTCTTCGGCCTTCTCCAAGGACTTACCCACTCTTACACAAGTCTTCAGCCTTGCAGGGATTACCCACTCTTCTTGGATCTTCAACTTTTGACTTCACCTTCACTCAGAAAAGCTTCCACCAAGGACTTACCTACTTGAGAAAAGAGTCTTCTGCCTTCACCAAGGGCTTACCCACTCTAGCTCCAAGTCTTTAGCCTTCATCTTCACCAAGGGACTCCTTCCCTTGTTCTTCTTCACCTCTCTTAGACAAGAGAGAGAACCTTCATCTTCATGATTGCAAATGAGAGATGGGGAGGTGGTGGAAGTGAGAGCCTCACAAGATATACAAGTAGGACTAGCTCTCTTACAGATTTCCTACTCACTCTAATGGATGTAGCAAGTAATTAAGCTTAGAGAGAGAGAGAGAGGAGGTTGTAGGAAGCACTCAGCTATAGAATAGGAACCTCACATAGAGTTTGCAATGAATGCTCAACCTTGGAATGAAGCCCAAGGGGTCCTATTTATAGCTGGGGATGCCTCTTAGCCTTTGGGAACACTTGTGAATGAAAACTAGCCGTTTGTGGCTTGCAACAGATATATTTTCACTTGTTGCAACTCCACAACAGCTAGAAACACTTTTCTGCACTTTTCCGTACAGTGCAATCGGTCGAGTTTCTATGAGTGTAACTCGACCGGTAGAGTAAAAGACAAAGCTGATATTTAGACCATCGGTCGAGTTTGTCTTGAGGAAACTCGACCGACCAATGAAAATCGATTTGGTCAGTTACTCCATCGGTCGAGTTCTGTGTAAACACAAATCGACCGATGCAATATCCAGAAAATTGATCAAGGATGATCGGTCGAGTTTTCAGGCTAGGAAACTCGACCGACAAAGTGCCTGTAGTCAATTTTCAAAGTTGCATCTAAAGTTCTCTAATATTCGATCTAAGTGCTCCTGATATTTTTCTAAGCTTAATTACAAGTCATACAATCATTACAAGTGATTTACAACATGATTCTAATGGATATACATCATATTACAAAAATGTGCACTTGTGTTGACTTTGACTTGTCTTTTCTCCAATTTGATATGCGCAAGTTAGGGCATTTGGAGTGTGTCTATACCTAATCTGAAATCACTCAAGTAGAGACATTAGACACCAATGTGTGGAATGGTTAGTCATCATCAAAACATGGGTTTAGTCAATTTAGATGTGAGTCAACATTGACCTAATTGACCTTGAGTCAACAATCTCCCCCTTTTTGAAGATGACAAACCATTCCATAAATGTATTGAAAGCTTTTAAGTAAAGTCATACCTTCGGAGAAACCTAGGGGTTTCAATGGAATTGAGCTCATATGCTCCCCCTCAATTGATGCGCATGGAGTTCTCATACTCCCCCTCAATTGATGCTATTTCTCCTGCATGGTTAGCTTTCATAACATTTAGAATACTATGTCTTCTCCCCTTTACCTTCTCCCTTTTACATGGACATACTTCTTCTCTTCATGTAAGACATGCCTTCTTCCTCTTTTTAAAAGAAGACATATCTTTCTCCCCCTTTGTCATTTCGAAAAGTGGGGTTATGAAGAAAATAAGAAACATCACTTGTTAAAGAGAAAGGAGATAACACAAATATATATAAGGAGAGTAGAAGAGCACATATAGGGGCTTGTCCAAGCATAGAAAGAAAAGTGAGTTGAAGCATATACTTGAACAACCCAAAAAGCAAGATAAAGTGCTGCAGAAAAATTATCAAACACAATTTTGACCCTCAAGATGACGGATTTTGACCAAAAACCATCAGAGCTCATTACAAAGCAATGAGTCTTGCTCAGAAGGTCGTTTCTGCATGAAAAACACTAGTTTTGCACCTAAAACTGAAACTGGAGCAAAATCTGCATAAAAACCAAAAATACTCCAATTTCTACATATAACGTAGCTCTATGTGCCCTACATCACAATGTTATGCAAGCAACTCAAGATAGTAGATATGCAATTCAAGGAACAATCTTGAGCATGTATGAGACAAGATACAAGCATAGCATATAGATGAGCAAAGATGCCAATTATAAACAAGGTTAGAACTACATGTATATGAACTACTAGTAGATGATATCACAATTTAGGACTACTAGCAGGATCTAGATCATAGCAAGAGATACCAAAAGATACATAAGATAAAGCAAGCTATGAGTAGATTTAGAGATATATACAAACAAAGAGAGAAGCAATTTTAGAAGCATGAAAAGGATATAACTCACTAGATATGCATCCTTACCATAAGATGATTACCCCTAAGAACCTCAAGGTTGTATCAAAACAAGATATACACCTATATAGATGTAGCAAGTTAGAGTACAAGAGAAGCAATTTTTAGACACAACCAAGAGATCCAAAGAGATCATCATCAAAACCTGCAAAACAACTCAAAGCAATTAATTGCAACATATAGATATACCAATTTAGAGCAATTAGAGAGATAGAGTTGTAAGCAAGATAGGCAAATTTAGAACAAGGCAATATGCATATATAAAGGTACCAAATGAGAGTGCCAAAGAGTAAGGCTATTGGTTGAGAAAATCTAGCTGAGAGGGAAATTCTCATTCAATAAGACAAAAGCATATTCTGTGCACAGTGTTATCAGTCGAGTTCTGTGCATTGACAACTCGACTGATGACAGCTGTTGGCAACACCCATTGGTGCCTATCGGTTGAGTTTCAAATAGGACAAACTCGACCGACAGAGCAGCTGTCAAAACACACATATATTTCATAAAAACATAATTAAAGACATGCTAAATATACAAACCTTATCCAAACATGTCTAAGCAAGTTAGTAATGCACCATAGAAGCATTAAAAATAGTTTTTGAGCAAGAGTGTGAAGATAAACACAAAATACCATTTTTGACTCAAAAACCATATGTATAGTGCACACTAACTTGACAAAAACAAGTTAGAAATGGTTATAAGCAATAAAACCTTTACCTTTGTTCTTACCGTTCCTTTTCCACTTGTTGTCACCCTCTACACATCTCACCTTTCTTCTTTTATGTGGATTGAGAAGTCAATTTGCAACTCAATAGCTCAAGTCAATCCATTTGCAAGTACCTACAAGAAGAAAGATGAAATGGTCCCCAATCATGTTTTTGGGTCCGGAGGGGTTAGTTTAGCAACCCAAGTCCTATTGCTCTTGGGTGCTTTCCTAAAAGGACAACAAGTAGAATAATGACCAATATCATTGCAATAGTTGCATGTGCACATAGTCTTGGAACTAGAGGATTCTCCATGGAATATTAGAGGTCCTTTATATTTGTTGTTCCCTTGACTACTATCATATCCTAAACCATGTCTACCAATTTGTTTGGTAGTATGGTGTGGGATATCATAAAGGCTCTTCTTACCAACTAAGAATCTTTGCAAAGAAGATCTCAAACTGTCATTATCATGCATAAGAGAAGCAATAGTAGAAGATAAATGATTTATATTTTCTCTAGCATGCAAAATATCATTTTCTAAGCAAAGAGCTTTAGTTAAATAAGAATCTCTATCAATATGAAGAGCAACAACATCATTCTCTCTACTAGTAGAACTAGAACAAGATTCATGCACATTGATTTTAGCAAGCAAGGAGGCATTTTTTTTCTAATTCTTGCAAAACAAAATCTTTGTCCTTGTTTTCAGATTTAAGAACATCAATATCATGCATGAGAGAATCAAAAATTAAAGTATGCTCTTCATTTGAACTAGGCATAAGAGGTTGAGCTTCTAGAAATCTAATCTTATCAAGCAAACTAGCATTTTCAAGTTTAAGAGAGTCTACTTGGCTAAGACAATCATTTTTATCATCAAGCAAGCAAGAATTAGCATGTTCAAGATCATCTAGTTCCATATGCAAATTATCAACAATTCTAGCAAGCTTTTTCTTTTTCTTTTTAGAAGACTTAAGAGAGGCACAAATATCATGAATAATATCAATCAAAGATTCTTTATCTAAAGAGTTTAGATTTACCTCACTTGAGTCTTCACTTGTTGATGCTATAAGAGCAAAATGGCATTCTCCTTCATCACTAGAGCTTGAGCTTGATCCTTCACTTGAATCATCACTTGAGCTTGAGTTGGAGGAGCCACTTGAGCTTGAGTGCCATTTCTCCTTCTTATGAAGATGGGTCTTTTTGCCTTGTGGGCAATCTTCCTTGTAGTGACCCTTCTTTCCACATGTGAAGCACCGGATGGAGGAGGACTTGTCTTTGTAGAGTTTACCCTTGGAGTACATGGCATCTTCTTTAGCTTGAGAGGATGGAGAGACTTGTTCCATGATAACTTCAATTTGAGCCTTCATTTCAACCTTCTTCATTCTCTTTAGCTCTTTCTTCTCTTGTCTTTCTACTTCCTCCCTCTTGTCAAGTGTGACTTCATGTGCTTGTAGATTTCTAATGAGCTCTTCAATAGGAATATCCTTGAGAGACCTTGCTTCTTCAATGGAAGTCACCTTGGGTTCCCATCTATTGGGGAGAGTTCTGAGGATCTTTGAGTTGATCTCTCCACTAGACATAGGATGTCCTAGAACAGCAAGACCATTCACAATGGTGTTGAGCCTTGAGCACATGTTGGCTATACTCTCCTCCTTTCTCATCTTGAAGTTCTCAAGCAGCCCTTTGAGCATGTAGACTTTGCTTTCCTTCACTTGATCTGTCCCTTCATAAGTGATGCAAAGCTTTCTCCATACCTCATAGGCTGTTTCACATGAAGAAATCTGGTTGAACTCGGTGGGGGTCATGGAGGCATATAAGATGTGCACGGCTCTAGCATTCAAGGTTGCTTTCTCCAAGGTAGTTTCATCCCATTCTTCAATCTTTGTCTTTGGTTGCATGTATGGGTTGTTCACCATTTGCCACATCTCAAGACTTGATCCTTGGATGTAGAATTGAAGCATTCTTCTCCAATATAGGAAGTTGCTCCCATCAAAGATTGGAAGGCTGGTCGAGAATCTCCCTCCTAGGTAGTCACCCATCTTCTCCTACTTGTTGAAGTATGCTTGGAGAAGACCCGCTCTGATACCAATTGTTGGATCCTAGATGGGTGATTAGATGCTCTAGAGGGGGGTGAATAGAGCTAAAAACACTTAAACAAAACTCATTAAACCTTCAAGATATATGACAAGATAAGGTTGCTAAATAGGTAATTTGAGTGCAACTAAAACATACATAGCAAGGGAGAGAGAGATTGAACATACACCAATTAGACAAGCTATTTAGAGTGGTTCCACACTTCAAACTAGAAGTGTGTCAGTCCACTTGCCTAGAGAGGTCAACCTCTAGGACTTCCAAACTATTGCACTCTTATATTCATTCATAAGACATACAATGCATGACCAAACAAAAGACTTACCTATCCAATACAAAGAGTCTTCAACCTTACCAAGGACTTACCCACTTTGCAAGAGTCTTCGGCCTTCTCCAAGGACTTACCCACTCTTGCACAAGTCTTCATCCTTGCAGGGATTACCCACTCTTCTTGGATCTTCAACTTTTGACTTCACCTTCACTCGGAAAAGCTTCCACCAAGGACTTACCTACTTGAGCAAGGAGTCTTCTGCCTTCACCAAGGGCTTACCCACTCTAGCTCCAAGTCTTCAGCCTTGATCTTCACCAAGGGACTCCTTCCCTTATTCTTCTTCACCTCTCTTGGACAAGAGAGAGAACCTTCATCTTCATGATTGCAAATGAGAGATGGGGAGGTGGTGGAAGTGAGAGCCTCACAAGATATACAAGTAGGACTAGCTCTCTTACAGATTTCCTACTCACTCTAATGGATGTAGCAAGTGATTAAGCTTAGAGAGAGAGAGGAGGCTGTAGGAAGTACTCAGCTATAGAATAGGAACCTCACATAGAGTTTGCAATGAATGCTCAACCTTGGAATGAAGCCCAAGGGGTCCTATTTATAGTCGGGGATGACTATTAGCCTTTGAGAACACTTGTGAATGAAAACTAGCCGTTTTGTGACTTGCAACGGATATATTTTCACTTGTTGCAACTCCACAATGGCTAGAAACACTTTTCTGCACTTTTCCGTACAGTATAATCGGTCGAGTTTCTATGAGTGTAACTCGACCGATAGAGTAAAAGACAAAGCCGATATTCAGACCATCGGTCGAGTTTGTCCTGAGGAAACTCGACCGACCAATGAAAATCAATTTGGTCAGTTACTCCATCGGTCGAGTTCTGTGTAAACACAACTCGACCGATGCAATCTCCAAAAAATTGATCAAGGATGATCGGTCGAGTTTTCAGGCTGGGAAACTCGACCGACAAAGTGCCTGTAATCAATTTTCAAAGTTGCATCTAAAGTGCTCTAATATTCGATCTAAGTGCTCCCGATATTTTTCTAAGCTTAATTACAAGTCATACAATCATTACAAGTGATTTACAACATGATTCTAATGGATATACATCATATTACAAAAATGTGCACTTGTATTGACTTTGACTTGTCTTTTCTCCAATTTGATATGCGCAAGTTAGGGCATTTGGAGTGTGTCTATACCTAATCTGAAATCACTCAAGTAGAGACATTAGACACCAATGTGTGGAATTGTTAATCATCATCAAAACACGGGTTTAGTCAATTTAGACGTGAGCCAACATTGACCTAATTGACCTTGAGTCAACAGTCTAAACGTACCCTACATATGTGACCTTTGTTATAATCATGAATACAACATAGATCACATCTTTTTGATTGTTGTTTGTCTAGGGAAATTTGGGAAACATCTCTTTCTTAAACAATACCCAGACAATAACATTCTCTTATGATAGGCTCCTTCACTCTTTATACAACAAGGAGTCTGGTATTGTTCATTCCTTTATGTCAATGGTCGACAATCTTGTGGGATATTTGGGTAGCTCAAAACCTAAGCCTATTTCATAACAAAATGATCTCATACACTTATATTATTTAAAACATTTATTATAATGTCAACATTTGGATAAATAAGCTTTTATAGGTCACACTTCATCGGCTGTCAAGCTTAACACAACCCTGGGTATTCTTCATCTCTCACGACGACAAGACCTTCTACGTGACGAGTCAGACCAACTTTGATGACAATGTTGATGTGGACATGGTTTCATAGGGTGGTCCTCCAAGGACCAAATGATCCTGCATGCGGATCATGTTTTAGTGGGTTGTCTAAGATGATCCCACCCACATTTTGAAACTTTTCCTAAATACACTATTGATGACCTTACATATGTGGATTGTCTGAAGTAGAAATATGATCTCTATGAACTCTTTGGTGCACTTCTGGTGCTCCTTTTATGCTCATCTTGTTGTACCTTATTATGCTTAGACATTTTCAAAAATTTCTGGCTATACACACTAGGTTTATCACAAAAGTTATAACCATGTATATTTGAATTCAGTTTGAAATTTAGATTTTTAGGCTTATGTTTACTTTAGTAACGATTTGGTCCCTATAATAATGTGGTCAAAGGTTTAGATCTGACTTACCTTTATAAATCATATAGATTGAATATAATCTAAGAAGGGTTATGTGACAGACCTTCAAGTACTTAGGAAGTCTAATCACGAAATAATTCTTTTTTTTAGAAGTGGGGAATTTCACCACTGTACAAGGTAGTAGGAGAGAAAGAACACCATCAACTATACTGAGGGCGATAATCTCTTTCTGTAGTGTCCCAACGAGTTCGCTAAGATTTGAACCCGCAATCTGTGCTTGATAATGAAAGCTATAATCTCTTTCAGTAGTGCCCCAACGAGTGCGCTAAGATTTGAAGCCGCAATATGTGCTTGATAAGCAGCAGGCTAAACATATTATTATTATTATTATCACGAAATAATTCCAAAAAGACCAAACTATCAAATGACTCCCCTCCATTTTACATTTTCAATCCACAGGCAGGCAGTTGAGCTCCTTCACTCCGCTTGTTCTCCATGGCGGGCGTCTGTGCCGCCGCTGTCCCCGCCAACACCGCCCGTCTCCCCTGTTCAAGCTCAGGCGGCAGCTTCAGTTCTGCCGTCTCGCTATTTGAGGTAGAACCCCTGTTCCTCCCCTTCCTGCTCTATTCCTATCTTGACTTTGCTCTCCCATCTTTGGACTGTAATTCCGGCTTCCTAGGTACGGTTCCTAAACCACGCGCAGAAGAGGTCTTCTAGGGCTCCACGCAACTTCAGCTGCAGGTGTGATTCCTCCCCATCTCCATCTTCTCCCTCGTCGAGGCCTCCTTCGCCGCCAGACGTAGATGTCACAGACGAATCAATGACTACGACGTTGGAGAAGAGCTCGACGATTTTGGGGATTCCCGCATACGGCTTGTGTGCAGCGCTTGGCGCGGTGGGGTTCGTGGAGACATCTTATCTCACTTTCATCAAGCTCACTGGCGGAGAGGCCTTGTGTCCCGTGGGAGGTGGGAGCTGCGGTGATGTGCTTAACAGTGATTATGCGGTGGTATATGGTACTGCTGTCTTTTCCTACAATTGTGTCCTTCTGTGTCCCACCTTGAGTTGCTTTATGCTAAGATTACTTTAATTTTGTTAAGCCTCGTCTCTGATGGAAGAGTTTTCATTTATTTTTTCTTTAGCACTGACAACTCTCTGTTGCGTTCTTAGTTTCCCTTCAGCTCATCAAGTTCAAAGTGAATATCTGCTAGTTAGATTATATTTTATCCTAGTTTAGTAATAATGCGTGATCGTACATGCTAAATTATGTCCTACCCAATCACCAATGATCCTAAAGGCACATCCTAAAGGCACAGTGCAAGCCTAAATATTGCTGGATTCTAGTGAACTGATGGTCTCTTGATAATGGTCGGTGACAATTATACCAGGCTTGTACTCTCATTAAGTCAGAATATAATCTCGGCATTGATAGATCTAGAAGGGGTGAATAGATCTTATATAAAAAGTTATTCAATTTGAAACACAAGGATGTTAGATTGCAACTTGCTTAAAAAGATAACACAGCGGAAATGTAAAACAAGTTATATGGATAAAGAAGGCAAACCACAAGAGACATCTGATTTAGAGTGGTTCCGTCAAAAGATGCCAGTCTACTACCTGGTTGTTCCCAACTAGGTTTTTTCAACTCGTATTTTATTCCTTTTGTTTAACCGACACAAAATATAAAAAATCAACCGGTGTCTTTTGTGACTCACGACAACCTCCTTTTTTAGCTCAAGGAGAACTTGCACGAGGGAGAAGATCACAATCAACCTCCCGCCTTGGTCGCAACTTTCTCACAAGAAATAGCTCCGATAATGTTTCCCAACAACTTTCTTCCCAAGAAGTAGTTGGAACACTACAGAGTAGATCACAATCAGCCTCCTACTTAGACGCAACATTCTCACCAGAAAAGTAGCTCCAATACACTTCCCAAAAGCCTTCTTCCCAAGAAGTAGTTGAAAGCAACACAACAAAGTAGATTCGATCAGCCGCCTCCTTGGACGCAGCCTTCGATCAACCTCCTCTTTAGACGCAGCCTTCTTGCAAGTAGTAGCACCAAGAAGCTTCTTCACAACTTTTCTCAAGAAGTAGTAAGAAGCACCAAGAACAATAATGGTGAATAAGAGAGGAAGAAGTAATTTACAACTCTTCAAGATATACAATATGGATCTCTCTATGGACAAGTGATGATCAATCAAGGATAGACAAGACTATATTTGGTGGAGTACGATACTATTTTGAGCTATGGCTTAGATATGAAGATAGTAGTATAGAATTTTAAATTTTGAGAAAGATTGCATGTAATAGTTTGCTCAAGTGTATGTATGTCAATTGTGTGTCTCAAGTGTTCATAAGGCACTGCTATATGTAGGAAATACTTAGGAATGGTCAATATAGCTGTTGGGAGTGTTTTGATCAAGTTAAATGCTAAACCAACCGTTGTGATGTCAAAAATCGAGTTTACGACAAATAGAAAAACTAATGCTGATTTTGACTGCGGATTGATTCTCGGTTGAACTGTACTTTGACCGAAATCCATCTCGGCCGAACTTTAGTTCAACTGAGAGTCAACCTCCTTTTAAAATTCGCAATGGCTATTTTCTACAACGACACTTTTTCTGCAACGGTTCTTTCTCGGTCGAAGTGTAGTTCGACTTAAAATGTGTCTGTAAATACATTTCTAAACTTTTGAAAAACATATTAAATGATTTCTTTAATGACACCTATCTATCCTAAAGACTTGACGTGAGTGTGAAAATTGTTTTAGGATAGGATAGGGTTGAGCATCACTTGTTCTTACATTATTCCTAACAAGTTGTACAAATAGTTTTAATGCAAGGTATATTCATGATACAACTTGATGTGGAATCTTGTCTAAGATCCTTGATCACCTGAAATACTAAATTCACATTGTAAGTACACAAATGGAAAATATTTGCATCATCGAAATTAGAGTGTGGCATATCCAAAAAGCCAATAGGCATATCATAAATACAATATAGGAATTCTTATGAAAGCTCGACGAGGTGAACTATTGCTTGACAAGTGAGCAAAACAAGCAGCTATAAAAGCGGAGTGCTAATAAAAATGTAGGAGGCATTAGTTGAATGCTGATCGATTCATTGTGTTTCTTTTCTTTTTGATATAGGAGCAAGTTTTGAGAGTTTTTATGTGGTGGTAACAAAATACCAATACTAATGGGAACTGACACAAGTTCAGGGAGTATACCAAGTCGCTTGCGTTTCACTGTTCCCGTTAGCCATTTTCATCAATTCTACCATATAGATGGGTACTAGTGTAAAAATTAATATACTATCCCCTCAATGGTCCCTCAACAACCAACTCCTTCGGCGGAAGATCACAACACAACTCAGGTATACTCTGACTTACACCTTCCTATTAGCCTTCGGAAAGGTGTCCGCTTCCATACTCAACATCTGATCAGTCACTTCTATTCCTATTCTAATCTGGGTGCTAGCTTTGCTTGCTTTATTGCTGCAATCTCTGCCGTGCCTATCCCGAAGAATGCTACATAGGCACTTCAAATCTCTGCACGGCGACAAGCGATGGAAACTGAAATGCAGGCACTCTTTGATCGCAAGACATGGGATCTTGTGGATTGCCCTTCTGCCTGTCCTATTGTTGGATTCCGATGGATCTTCACTATCAAATATCAGTCTGATGGCACGATTGAGCATTTGAAAGCACGCCTGGTGGCAAAAGGATATACTCAAACTTATGGAGTGGACTATTTTGAGACCTTTTCTCCAGTAGCTAGACTCAATTCTGTTCGTGTCCTCATCTCTGATGTTGTGAACAAAGATTGACGTTTATTCCAGCTGGACGTTAAGAATGCCTTTCTTTATGGGGACTTGTAGGAATAAGTTTACATGGAATAGCCGCCTGGCTTTGTTGCTCAGGGGGAGTATTCTTCTCGAGTTTGCAGATTGCCGAAAGCAATTTATCGCCTAAAACAAAGTCCTCACGCCTGGTTTGACAAGCTTTGTCAAATTCTCATAAAATTTGGCTTTCGTCGTTCTCATTCAGATCACTCTGTATTTATTAGGAAAACTGCGGCTGGTCTGGTCATTTTAATTGTCTATCTAGATGACATAATATTATTTGGCAGTGACACCTCTAGCATTCCGACTACAAAAACATATATGGAACAACACTTTGTCACCAAGGATCTTGGTAAATTGAGATATTTCTTAGGCATTGAAGTAACCAAATCATATGCAGGTTTATGTCTCTCCCAACACAAATATGTTCTAGATCTCTTGCTGGAAACGAGTATGCTTGGTTCTAAGCCATCCAGCACCCCTCTAGACCCAAACAACGATTGGGTTGATGAATCTTCTCCACCTTATGCTAATAACCACCAATTCAGGTGATTGGTTGGTAAGCTTATTTACCTTACTGTCACGAGAGCCGATCTTACCGCTGCTATCAGGTTTGTAAGCAGGTACCTCGATAAACCCTGACAGTTTCACTGGGATGTTGTCTGTTACATTCTGAGATATCTCAAAAGCTCTACAAGAAAAGGTCTATTGTACAAGAAACATGACCATTGCAATCTTTTTGGTTTCTTAGACTCTGATTATGCAGGGACCAGATGTGATCGAAAATCTACATCCGAATACTGCACCTTTGTGGGAGGCAATCTAGTTACGCGGCGTAGCAAAAAGCAGACAGTGGTAGCTAGATCAAGTGCAGAGGCATAATATCGAGCTATGGCTCGCACTCCATGAGAATTTCTGTGGGTTCAAAGCCTTCTCAAAGAATTTGATATATCTGATACTAGTCCTATTTCGATGTTTAAAGCCTCTATTTTTATTGCGAGCAACCCTACCTTTCATTAGCGCACAAAGCATATTGAGGTAGACTGTCACTTTGTTCGGGAATCTATTCTTTCAGGCCACATCTGTACCCCACATCTCAGTACTGAAAAGCAAGCGGTAGACATCTACACTAAGATTCTACCTAAAGCTCGATTCAAGACTCTAGTGGACAAGCTGGGCATGATTGACATCTATGCTCCAGGCATGCCCAGCTTGAGGGGGAGTAAAGAGATATGTTATATTTACAGAATTCCCCGTGCTCTACTCTACTTGTTAATTGTGTTCCAATATTGTTTAGCTGTGTTATTGTTTTATTCTCTTGTCCTATAAAAGAAAAGGCATTATACTCTTCTTTTACTCATTTAATAGAATTCATCTTATTGTTCTATAGAGGAGAACACCACCTCTCCTAGAAATGGAGGGGAAAGTAACCTCTCTAAGATATTTAGGTGAAAACAACCTCTCTTAGAGATGGAGGCAAAAATAACTCCTTGTAAGGATAGGGATGGCATCAATCCCTCCTGAAGATGGAGGAGGCAAAGATCCCTTGTAGGGATGGAGGTCGCAACAAGCCAACAACTTCTCTGGAAGATGCTCTCTTCATGTGAACTAAACCCTACACCCTGATACGATTTAGAAAACGTGATTAGGGCAACTAATGACCTGTGTTTTCTATAGACATGGCTCACCATTATATAGGACCAGGGATGGCGGGCAATAACCCGTTTATATGTTGTGGGACTAATCCTAATATATATGAAACAAATAAGTGAATACTTATTTACACTTATTCGAACACATTTCAAGGTGTGCCCCTGGTCTATAAGTATACAATACTTGTTTAACACGGACACATGAGGTATGGGGAAGTGTTTGTGCTTCCTAGGTAGGGGTGGCAATTGGGTTTCGGTTGACCAAGTTTATTTCAGGTCAACAATTTTTGAATAACCCCTAATCGGGTCAAAACCCTTGACCCTAAAATATTTTTGGTCTACCAAGTCTGACTCGTAAATACAAAAACCAAACGCACGAAAGCTATAATTTGTCTAATCCTTGAATTAGTAAAGTCTGACCAATAGAACGTACACAAACCTAAACCGTGATTAAAACACATATAAAAGATAATGTAGTTTGTACAAGAGTTTGAAACACAAATGTATAGATATATAGCATAATAAGTTATATAAATGTTAATAATTAATCTAAAAGTTATACAAACAAATACAAATTTATATAGATTGTTCAAAAATAAACATAATGAGAGATGTGTTAGTCACTTAATTGACCATTGGGTGGGTTAAATTTTAGTATTTTAGATTTTTTTTGAATATGTGATTGTGAATTTTGTGTTAATTGGTTCAGTTTGGGTCTAAAGCCTAAACCCGGACCCATCCCTGAAATAATTTTGAGTTGGTCGGGTTCGGGTCAAATTTGGATCGAGTTGAAATACCTTAGACCCTAACCCACTTGAACAATTTGGGTTTGGGTTGGGTACATCGGGTCGAGTCTGATTTTGCCAGCTCTATTCCTAGAGTTAGATTTACCTCAAATTTTAACAAGGATCATATTTTTTCTTACAAGCTACAATACTTTTTTAATACGGTTGCATCCAATTTCCAATAGATAGGTAATTTGTTGGTGTTTCTGTGGCTATTTTGTACTTTGGAAACTATGACACTTATCTTTCTTTCCGTTCTTATTATTTTCTAATCTGGCTTTTGGTTATTTGCTTCTCAAACACACTGAAGATTTATTTCAAAGCATGCCAGAGTCACCGGATGAATGCTACTCTTTCTTTCGGCTACTAATTGTGCTGTTTTGAAGGATTTTTTTTTTTGCCGAGGTAAAGCTTATATGTTTCATTTTTCAGGTATCCCTCTTCCTTTATTTGGTGTGGTTGCTTACGGGGCAGTTGCGGCCCTTGGTCTGCAACTTACTGGAAAAAATATTTTTTCTGCACTTGCGAAATCAGATGCTCGCATGATTTTACTTGGGCTCACAACCTCAATGGCTACAGCTAGTGCTTGCTTTCTTTATATTTTAAGCACTAAATTAGCTGGAGCGTCTTGCTCCTACTGCCTTTTTTCAGCAGCGCTTTCCTTCACTTTATTTTTTTGCACCCTGAAAGTAAGATTTTGGCTTGCAACCTGTATTTTATGAATTCATTTGCTAAAAGGTAATCCTATTTATGTTTCTTTCCTCTTTTAAAAGGATTTTGGCTTGCAAGAGATCCAAAAGGTAGTTGGTTTGCAATTAGCTCTTGCTGGAATAGTTATTGCTGCATTAAGCAGCTCATACGGTTCGGTCCAACCTCAATTGCAAGGGTAAGTTTCTTAGTTGTACACTTGTACTTTGGTGTAAAAATTATGCAACATTTATTGCCGTCTTAAGCAGTTTGATCAGTTCAACCTCAGTTGCAATTGTATGTTTCTTCAATGTATTCATGGATAGAAACTTGAAAACTTGAGCTGAGTTAACCATTGAGTGAAGCAAAAGTTAAACATATCTGATATTTATATGTTGCAAAATCTCTGATTACATCATTTCAGTGAACGCTGCACGGTCAAATGGAGTGATCTTGTGCCTCGCAGTACAGTTTGGCATCTTAGATAATTGTTTAATAGGTACTTCTGTGAAACCTGAATGATGTCATCTTTATTCTAGTGCTCAAAGTAATAGTTACAAAATAATTAAATAATCATAAAATTAGATTAGAGTGCCTTATAGTAGATTACGATAATCAACCAACAAAATATGTATGCAATTGTTTACACTGATATAAAATGGCCGACTACAGTATAAAAATACACATTTTAATATACATGATTCAGGCAGCGCTCTAATTGATTTGAGTAAAATAAGAACACATCTGTAATACTTATACATAGTACTCTCAAGATACTAGCATAATACTCCATACTGTGAAATTAACAAATGTCCTATACAGAAGTGGATCTATTCACAGACTAGAGGGGGCCATGACCCCCAAAAGTTCTTAAAAAATTTAAAGTGTAGAATTTGTTGGTTGCAGTCAAAAGCATGACAGGAGACCACTATGTCTTAGTATTTGCTTTCTTCAGCAATCAAATTCCACCGGCACGACCAATGCAAATAGAATCACCGTGATGTAATCAGCTGTTTATCTTTTTTTTCTTAATTATATAAATTGATTTGTGGTCAAACTTTTGATTGTGACGTTGACCATTAACTGGTTCCTTTATCATTGTTCTTAATTTGGATGAGCGGTGTTACATGGTGATTGATGAGTTAATGAAACTGCTGTATCTAACCAAGGACTCAACATAATCTTTGATGAAATACCATAAAATATGATAAATTATATAAAAGCGATGGATCCAGAAATGCGTGATAATTTCAAATAGTAATTCGCTTCTAATCTCGTAAGCGTAAAATTGTTATAGATGAAGAAAGGAAATTTGAGAGGACAAAAGCACATCCTCTTCAACTTTCAATCACTGCAATATCAGAAGATGAACAAGCAGCTTAACTATAGATGCCACCACCAAAAGCATAAAAAACTAATGAGCATGCACCAAAACCATCTTCACAACTGCAGGTCAGCCATATCTTCCACTAAGATGTCTTGGATTTACCAATCTAATATCAATACGATCTTCCCATATGGTCAAGCAATATTATTGATTACAATACTGTGATTCAAAAGCCCTGTAGGAAGAATCTTTGAGGCAGGGGGACCCAGGTGTGTAGTGGCGAGGTTAGATCCCATCTAGTCAACTTCGTGCAGTGGAGTGAGGGAGGCACTTGCTGTAGGAGAAGAAGCAACCACAACAGTCGTCCTTGCAGATTGCACTTGGAGTTGGCTACTGCCGTCACTTGTGATGGTACCTACCTACCATTAGGAAGCAAGAACATGAGGTGAGCGGGCAATTTGCTCCTAGTAGTAAAGAGAGAACTGAAAAGAATAGAAGGCCCCTACGGTGGCTTGTCGAGGTAGGAGCAGTGACAGAGAAGAGGGAGCCACAAGGTTTAACGAAGTTAGATGGGGTTGGGGTGGGGAGCAGCTGATTGGATTGACCATCAGGTGGTGCAATCTGGCTGGAAAAAAAACCATGTGAAGGGGAGGAGCCTTCTGAAATCAAATGTGACAGATTGGCAGGCTGCACAAGGTGACAAGCTAGACGAACCGACTGTCACTAGTAGCAAGGCAGCTGTGAGGAGGGGGGCGATGACACTGCTAGGAATGCCGGTTGGCGGCACGCCGGCACCGGTGGCTCTTGGAGTGGCGGTCCCGTGGCACCCTCACACCATAGAGAGGCACCGCGTGGAAAAGAAACAACTGGTTTTTGTAAGCTGCACAGGTGTGCAAAGGCTGTAAGACTCCTGCCATAATGCGAAGCAGAAGGAATGGGATGGAGAATGTGGAAAAAGACATGGAGAAGGAAACATGACAGTGAGAAAAGAAAAGAGGACCACATCACGAATCTAGGGTTTAGGTCTTCATACCAATCTATACGACATGCGTCACGGGGTTGAAGAAATTAGAAAAACAGTCATTGTTTACTTCTCAAGTCCAATTCACCTGCCCAGACAACCCCCAGTGGCTGGATATTAATAACTAATGACCAGAATAACAATGGCTCTGGGTAATTGCGAGAACCACCAAAAATAAATTTCAATAAACTTGAACTAACAACTCCAACATGAAAATAGACAACTAATTCCCAAACTAGTAAACTTCTCCATAAAATATTTAAACAAACTCATTGGACATGTGAGCTTTGTCTGAATCCAAAAAAGGGCCAAACGAGGCTCTTGTCATGCATCACATTGTTAACTTGTTATCATTTGAAAGGTTTTTCTTTGCACTATACTTCGTAATCGAGTTATCTGTTGCTAATTTATAAAGCACCCTCAGTTCCAGTTCTCTTATTGAAAACATCACCTTCTTTGCTTTGTATTGCACAGCTCAAGCGATTTTGAACTTGAACCATTTGAGACGGAGATCACCACAAAATCATCTCCGTTTGCTATTTCTCTTGCAAAGCACTTGCATTCAATTGGAGCTAAGATGTATGGAGCGTTTTGGTGCTCTCATTGTATAGAACAGAAACAGGTAAATCTAATTAAAATACTGTGGGAGAAGACTGACCATTTGTTGGTTTTCACTTTGATTATGTATTCTCTATTGATTCGATTAAGTGCTCCTTAAATTGTTTACTTAATTAAAAAAAGTTTGAACGATGACTGCTTAAGGTGCCTGTCTATGTCGTCCTCATGGGATAGCTTTGCGCCCTCCATCTTGTAGCATGCAGCCAGTTTTATTTACAAAAGTGGAATGTAATCACGGCTTATCATGTAATTGTATGGAAAACCAAGCAGTCCAACAATCTACACCCGCTACGTATTTCATGAGCAGGTGTTGACCAAGAAATTCTGCCAGAATTGTATTAAATTGGTTATACAAATTTTGATCTTATCAAAATCTTTAAACCAAGTAGTCTGCAATGTTTGCCAAGATTTTTTTAACGAAGATTAGAAAACCCGACCTGTCAGCTAACCCCAGCCCTAGTGGTGTGGATCAAAAATCAAACTGCGCACGCCATTGGGTTTGTGTGGTTATTCCCAGAAACAGATTTGTGCAGTGCCATCCTTGTTTTCTTTACTAGGTCCGAGGTTCCTTGGTTTTGTTGGTCCTAGACTAGCTAGTTAAAATGTCAGCAGTCAGTCTGGGCCTAGCAACCCTGTTGTTGGTTGATGATATTTCTACAAGAGGTCGGATTTCTTCACTGAAACAAGAAGGAATTCAGGGTTGTCTGACTATGTACAGCATATCATTATGTGGTTATCGTTTAAATTGATATTTCCCTGACAGTCTGACTATATACAACTTATCATTATGTGGTTATCGTTTAAATTGATATTTCCCTGGCATGCTTCAGGTCTATGCATGTCACTATATCTTTTAGTCTCTCTATGTTCAAGAGCATACTGTTTAATCAATAAGCAACCCAGAAAAGTGTAAAACAAGTACAAGACACATTTATATCTTTAACCCATCTAGAATAGTAAACATGACACCATACAACGTGACAGGCTTGCGAAACCTAGAAACACACCCACCTTTCCTGCTCCGAAAGCAAAGAAAGAATGACATTGCACACACGCAGGAACCTGCATTCATATCCCATTGAGGGAAAGCAAGCAACTAAGGAAGAAGACATGGATGTTAAGGAGTATGTAAAACATTATTAATAGAGACATACCTAGAAATCTAGAAAGAATAGAGTGAACGAACTTGGCCTCTCTTCACACCTTTTACATTGAGACATTTGGTCTCTACATAATTACTGTGTACATGTATGTATTTATTCTAACATTTCCTTTAGGATGTAGTTTAGATTTCAGTATTATTATGACTTGACTGGTCATCAAACTAACGAGGCTACTCGTTTCTGCTAACAAGTTCGACCAATGGTCCAACTTTTAACCGATGCCACCAACATTGATGTCGCACATATATTTAATATTCTAAATGGACAAAATATAAACTAGTTGAATGATAAGCTTGTTGACATGCAACGAGACAACACTGTTAGGAGTTAATTTTAAAATCAGATTCAATACTAAAACAAAACATTGACGATTAACTACAAAATTTTTAAATCCTAAAATAAAACCACGGATATCAAATGTAAATGAATAGGTTAGACAGCCATTAGCATGGAATAAAGTTTCAATTGAAACTGTGAATTTTCATTTTTTTGCCATCTGACATTGAAACGTACATTTAGACATCGAAATGCAGAAATGCAGGGAATGGGACGCAATTTTGCAAAAATTTTGCCCGTGCAAAATTTTGTCAAT
Organism: Alisma plantago-aquatica; assembly: GCA_963693085.1. Lineage (NCBI taxonomy): Eukaryota > Viridiplantae > Streptophyta > Magnoliopsida > Alismatales > Alismataceae > Alisma > Alisma plantago-aquatica. The sequence continues at coordinate 995,968,050 of OY856413.1, read as the reverse complement.
CAGGGTGAAATTTTGCAACAAAAAGCCCAGTTTGGGCCGTAACTTTGTGAAATGGCACAGAAACAAAGCCTAAATTTTGTTGAATTTGTTTCTAGTGCTGCTACTACTACATCTTGGGTATTTTGGCAATTTTTTTTGAATCTCTTGCTTCTAGAGGTTATTTTTCTTTATTCTAAGGTATGCTTCCCCTATCCCTAGACCACCTATACATTACCTTCTTCAATTTCTAAACTCTTCTATAGAGATCGTGAGAAATACTCCGAAAATAACAAATTTCTTTTTTGGATCTATGTATAAATGTCCCGTGTAACCTAGTTATTTAAATGCTAACACTAGACTTATACAAGTTGTAGTTTGTAAGTTTGTAACTTGTAACTGTAAGTTTTAAACTTAAAGTTGTAACTTGAAGTTTGTAATTGTCTAACAGGCTTGACATTTCTCTTCATTTGTGCACTCACTCATCAAGATGTGGATCCCACCATGACCTCTAAATATATAATTTTTTATATAGTCTAGCGTGTCTATGTCTAAACATTGTGTTTGCAAAATTTGACAACTTAATTCCTTCATTTTTCCATCAAAATTCCGTAAAAATTGTCCAACTTCCTTCACTACAAATGTGGGAGACCCCCATGTATCCAATATGAAATAGTATTGCATATTCGAGTAGATCTTGGTGTTTACTTATTTTGGTTTCAAAATCATTAGGGCCGTAAATATCAAAATTTGAGTCAAAATTTCCATCAATTTTTGTATCTGCGCCATTGGATATGACATTTAAATTGGACATTTTAATTCTATGGCCATTAGCTAGGTAGTTTATCAATTGAAACCATGAGTGTTCAATTCAAGTTTTTATTAATCATGGACGAGAAATATAGGATGATTGGCTTCATTCCAATAAATGGAAAGACTAATAATAAGTAAACATCTTCACACACACATGGCAACGACAAAGTAATAGGGCACATCATTTTGTTGCGAATAAGGAAAGAACACAGAAAACTAGCATCATGAACCGTGGGGGGAAAATGATATTAAAGAGGGGAGGGCATAATTAATTAGGGGACTAGAAGATTATTATGGAAAGACGACAGAGGAGGTTGCAGCAACCACTAGCAACAAGTGACAGAGTAGGAAGACACACCATAAGCAATATCTAAAGGACCATACAATGCAACAAGCAACATGAGGAACACATGACATCTTAAGAAACTCTTGGAGGAGGAAGCAATATCTTCGAGGGTCATCGCCTCATTGGGTCCTCAATACTCAAGCGTTTTTGTTGGGCTCCTCTCTAGGTATCATGAGAAGGAAGACTGCCAGAGATGTGGAAGGAGGCCTATTGTCTACTATCGGCATTAGGGAGAAGGTTGCATGATCGCCTAGAGCAATAGTGGGTAGGGAGTCATGTGCTTTGAGCTTTAGACTAAATTCGTGCCAGGTAGGGCTGTCACTGGGTAAGGGTATACCCTTTTACCCTTTATCTATACCTTGTAGGTAAGGCTAAGGGTAAGGATTTTTGTTATCCATTCACTTTTACCAGTTTATCCTCCTGCCCGCTCTATTAACAGGGGATTGTAAGGTATAAACATTATCCATACCCTTGTACCCATTTGCCCTCTAATATGTATAAAATACCTAATAAATATATATTGTAGGGTTTTATAGGAAAATAACCCAACCCTAACTTTTGAGCATATAACCTGAGCCCAAGCTGTCTCATGACTCATGCACACAGTCACGCAGCGCAACCGCCACAAACACTCTAAATCCCATTATCCTAGCCCTCTAGCAGACTGCGATCACATCCCCTCTTTGGCTCACCGCCTTCCCCACTTCCAACACCATCTCCGACCAGCTCCCTCCTTGGTGCCTCCTCTAGTTGTGGCTGTAGCCTCTTCTCTCAACACCTACCCATCTATGGTCTCTCATCCTGCTTTGGATCCCTCCTTGGCGCCTCCTCCTGCTGTGATCTCTGCCCAAGCACAAAATTGGACGCTACTCGAGTATGGATCCCCTCGTCGATACTGCCCCACTGGAGTTTTTTGCTTAATGTGGGCGTGTGGACAGATGGGAATGTTTATTGGACACCACGGGTGACTTGGAGGTGAGGTCCCAAGTTGTGGTAAGCCGACAAGGTCGCTTTCTTGACTATCTTCTCTAGCGAGCGTTGACTCATGGAGCAAGTATTTAGGGATCTTGGCCCCAATGTTGACGCTGCATATACCAAGGTCTGTGCTGAGAAGATGTTCATACTTTTGCAACTACAACCTGATTCTCTTCTTCCCCACGCAGAAAGCTTTAGCAACCGGGAACTAATACTATCCAAGCTCCACGTTCCCAGTGGTTTAAATCTATGCAATATTGTTTGATTCGTACATTTGACTCTTTTTCATCGTGTTTGAAACTCATACAAGTAACTTCCTTTATCCTTTGACTCTTGAGATCGGTTGTATAATGTGACTTTTTTTTGATCATTTGGCCCCCATACATCATCTCTGAGATCCGGAAACTTTGCTTCTAATAGTTTGTTTGCAAATGCAAGTGTTGGAAGCATCACTAATGACTTGTATGTGTGTTTGTAACACTTATGTTGAAAAATGACTTGTTTAGCAGTGTTTGCTTCTCTTAGTTGGTGTTTTTTAAACCTTTGTTTTTATGACAAACTTTTATTTTATAAATGGAAGATGGTTCATATAGCCTTGTAATTGTGAGTGTCGATTTGTTTTTCATATGATCTTGATATTTATAGGAATGTGAGTTGGTTGGGTGTATAATTTTTGTATTGTGAATATTAATTTATTTTATATGGAGTAACATGATCTTGGACTATACATAATGTTTTCTATTTTGTTGTCAATGAGTTCTTTATAAAAAATTTGAAACAATAATATACAATTGGTTTAAATACATATTAATCTAAATTACCCGTTTAACCTTGCCCTTGTCGTTTACTCGGTGGGGAAGACGGTAAGGGTAAGGGGATTGTTGGGGCAGGTAATTACCTTTACCCTTACCTGCTACCCTATGGAGGGTAAGAGTAAGTGTACTCCTTTACCCTCCCCATACCCTCCTCCCCGTTGACAACGCTATTGCCAGGCAAGTTTTTTTTTTGGGAGGTGGTGTCCTTGGTTTTAGTTCCACAGGTTAACTGGCTGGACAAAGTGGTTGATTGACTTTAGCTAGTTTGACCTAATTGGTTTGTCTATATACCAACTTTTGGTCTTGCCACTGGTTCCCAATCTGACTAGCATGCACCTGTTCAAACAACAATTCTAAAGTTTGTGATCTTTTAGTATTACGTAAGAATTTGACTTGATATCCAATCATATGTAAGTCTTTGACTTGAAAATTATAATGAACTTATCCTTATTAAAATTTTAACGATGCATGAGAATCTGGCTAAAAATGTTTCATTTTTCATAATATGAGATTGATGGCAACGTGCGTCCTATCACCACATGCTAGCTCATAGCCGTTAACAAAGAGAAGCCAACTCAGCAAAAATCACGAACAAAAAAGAATAAATAGGTAGTGTCCCGTAGCTTTAGACTTCATGCTACATCATGCCTTAATTGGGATCTTTTCTCTTCCAAAGATCATATTACCCTCAATTAAGCATTTTACCATGTTATATATGTCCTATGACATTTATAAGCCCATCCAATCTACATCATAGGGACTTGTTTTCTACATGAAATCTCTTCCATGTGATCCTTGCAAGTAGCATGTGGTTCTGAATTCTATTGAGAACATCTAAGCAAAATGCTTTTCCCATATTCTAACTCAACACTAGTAGCAGAAGAGACATTTAGGTCTAGCAGTGTATTAAAAAACGGCCCAGGCGGCTGCTTAATCGGCCATGACACCCATCCGCTTAATTTTGCCCTTAAGCGCCCGCTTACTCGGTTTGAAGAAAAGCGCCCGCTTTTTTCCCGCTTCACCCGCTTTTTCCCGCTTTTTTCCTGCCTGCCCGCTTTTTTCCCGCTTTTTTCCGCTTTTTGAAAAAAATGCTGCTGTAAGCATGTAATGTTAATTAAATATATAATCCAAGTAGTATTGAGTATAATATATGAAGCTTGTATACATTAAATGTTCTATGATATACCTAGTCCTACTTTAGAATGCAAACTTTGTATGTAAGCTGTATATAATAGGGTACTGCTATAATATATCCAAGTAAATATCGTATTACTCTATTATACTTCTAATGGTTTTACTGATTTTATTGATTTTCTTGCAGATTTCGTCCATTACTAATTGATACTACTGGTTAATATTACTGATTTCCTTAGAAATATATTTTTTATATACACATACTTGTAATTTTGTATATAAATATATAAGTTTTTAAGCATCCGCTTTTTCAAAAATCGCCCGCTTAATCGCCCGCCTACCGCTTAATCGGCTACAAGGTCCCGTCCGCACGCCTCCCGCCTCACGCTTTTTAAAACATTGAGGTCTAGTAATACTAAAATAGCCCAATTTGCTCACTAGTTACCTTAACCTGTAGATCATATGAGTTCTTCTTGATCAATCGGTAATTTACAATCAGGATCCAGTGTGTTAGTGGGTTCAAACCAAGTATACATGTCTCCTCCATGGTTAAGGACCATATATTCTTCTGTTGAGAAGACAATACCCTGTACTTTTTAGATGAGTAGTTGATGTCTAGAGGAATTGACTGATATGCCGACATTTGGGTGATTAGTTGTCATACTGCAATCTGTGTCAAACCTCTTCGTGTGAGTCGCAACACTAGTATTCTTGTGTATCGAGTGGAAGAAAATCAATAAAGACTGAAGTTGCAGGGGAACTAGGACACAAACATACAAGACACTAACTCAATAACCTTAGGAAAAGGTAGAGACTCTTCCAACTCGAGTGAAGATAAAGACTCACAATGTAAATTTTTATAGAACTAACGAGGAGGACTACGACATCGATGTGCTCTTTGTGTTGTAAAGTGCCCCTAAAACCTGTGTTATCAAGGCGGGCGCCTAGGCGCCACCTAAGTGTTCCAGAGGTTCCTCAAATCTAGGCGCCTAGGGGTTATATGTGAGCTGGGAAAACTAGGCGGGCTGGGCGGGCTAGGCGGCCGCCTAGGCGCTCAAGGCGGACAGCCTAGGCGATTCTGCTGCAACTGTTGCAAACAAATCAGTTCTTTTATACTACTGTTTTTTTGATTTTTTGTACTTCCTATTGTGTCCTATTCTAGCTTTTTTTTGTTGTTGCAATTTCTCCTGCATTTCGTGTTCTTGCTACTGCCACATCTTAATTTTTGTGACTTACTCGTATGTCCCCTCTTACTGCTATGTCCATGTTACTTATATCAGAAATTCAGTTTCCTACTGCATCTCCTGCTCCCACATCTACTAGACTACTAGTACCACTTCTATTTGCATGTATTCTTATGCTTTTTTTACTTATTCTTACTCCTACATCTCCAACAACTATTGTTGTTTGCATGTATGTGTTAAAGTTTCCTGATCTATTTTTTGTCCCCCTAGTGTCCTCCAAGTCTCTAACAACTCCTTTACAGCTATTTTTTGTTTATCGAACTCCTTTCTCCTTCACATCTCCTTTGTTGTTGTTGCACATTTCTTTATCTGACTTCTTCCTGCAACTCACTTGCATTTTTCTTTTATTTTTTCCTGTTTTCTTTCTCCTTCAGTTTCTACTTATCTTGAACCTTCTGTTGTCATTCATCCTCTTAATTCTCCTTTCTATGGTCCTCAAAACAGTTATCAATAGACATTAGGCATATCATAACATCTAATGAACACAGTCACAAAATAGCACGTAGTATTATGTGTATAGATAAATAAATATGTAACTGAAAATTAAATATAAAATAAAAACGCCCAGAAAAGCCTAGGCGGGCTAGGCGCACATAGGGTGAAACCCACCGCCTAGCCGCCTTGACAACCTAGCCTAAAACACAAATTCATTATATAGTGAATCCAACTTATTTTAATTAACCTCAATTCGTGAACAAGCACATAGTGCCAATGCCACACTGAGGAAGTTAGGCCATTTTGTTGGGCCGCTGGCTGACTTGTGCCGTTAGGGAGCTAGCTAGGGTTGAGCATTGAGTCGGGTTCAACCTGACCCAACCCACAACCCGACCCATGGAACCCCAACCAAACCCTACGTACAATTTTCTGCGGGTGGGCTAGTGCTTTGACTTTAGGCCACAATTTAATATGGGCCGGGTTAGTGTCTAAGGCAAGTCTGAACCCAAGGATCCAAATATCCGACGTCATATATATATAGCTAATAAAACTATATATATCATTTCATATTTATCACATATTATATATGGTGTAGTCATTTACATTATTTATATGCTATGATAAAGTGTCAAAATCTCTACATGTAACTCATTATTATTGTATTGACAAGACAATAATTCAATATGCAGTAGGCCTCATCTATTTCTTTGATACCAATCAGCGACGGCCGAAGTGCCCTGGCAACTGGGCCACTCCATTTTAGGCAGATGCAGAAATTAGGCGTTCTATTACAAAGCGGGTGATGTGGGCCGCTTTAGCGGGCTCTTCCTGTAAATCGCTAAAATTTACTTCATGTAACCTCCCAACAGCCCGACTCTTGGATTTCTTTTCCCACTTGGAACCGTGCGCTAGCCGCTGCCCTAGCAAAGGTTCCCGATGAGGAAAGGAGTCTCCTCAACTCCTAGTTAGAATTGTGCGCTGAAGTGTGTGGCTATAAAAGGGGCTCTGACGCATGGTTTCTCTTCATGACAAACAAGCAACGGCACTTCTTCGACAAAAGGGACGGGAACAGAGCCATCTGCGGAGTCCACTTAAGCAGATGGCCAAGCAGAACGGCACCAAGAACCTGGTGCTTCTTCGCAACTTCCAAGGAGGCCACCTAGTATTTCGCTGTGATGCATCTTCTTACTGATTCCCAGTACGGGGCCAAGGCTGCTCTTCTGCGGAGTCCCCTGTTCTACACAGCGGCGCCAACATCCGTAGGGTGTTCTTCAGCGGAATCCAGGAGATCAACAAGTATTCCTCCCGGTTATTCACATCTTCTTCTCTACGTCTCTACCTTCTTCCTTCTGTTCTCTTTTCAATTTTTGTTACCAATCTTACCACCCCTTCTCCCTGTTCCCTGATCACACTTCCCCTTTTCCCTCTTCCCTTCTCCAAATTTCCTCAATCTCTTTCCTGCTGAACTGTACGTTCCCTTTTCCTTCTAACTTCCTACCTGTTCCCTTAGCCTTTTCCCTGCTGATCTCTTTTCATTCTCCCCGTTCCCTGTAGAAAAGTAGAATATCCTACTGTAGTACAATGTACAGGCGTACAACATAAGTTATCTGTTTTTCAATGTAAGCAAAATACAAGATGGCAAGCTTTCACTGTTGGCTCACACATACATATCATAAACAAGTTTGGGTTTACGTTTACTATCTCCAGCCAAAGGTTCAACTAGCATCTCATATGTAATCTCATTTGGACGTGCATTCTTAAATTTCATGCGATGGAACCACTCAAAAGCAGAACTTCCTAGGTTGTTCCTTGCACATCCACTGATAGCATTATAAGTGACAACCGTGGGCTCAATGCTTGAAGAAATCATCTCCTAAACAATGGCATCCACCCATTCATGCTCACCTTTCCCAAGGGAAACAGAAATCAAGATAGTATATGCATGCAAATTTGGCCGTACCCCAGTTTTTAGAATGGCATCCCACTGCCTGTGGCTAGGTTTTAGGCCTTTCTCTTCCATCTTATCTAATAATCGAATACCCCATCTCCAAATGCCTTTTTCCTGGTTGCTGTCAGTAAGACATTGAACGTTTATATTTCATCCTTAGGCTGTTATTTAATTGCATACAAAGAATGTACTTTGAAAGTACAAATATGAAGATTATCCATTTATTTCTTAAATCCATGCTGTGATATGTTTCCTGCAATCTGCTATTGCAGTAGTTCTCTCTATATGATTTGCTTCCTGTAATAGCAGTTGTATTAGGTAATAATCAGTAAGATTGCATCATTAGATGACAAGTTAACAATGTACTCGTGCACTGTAAGATTATTAGTATTGTTCTCCAAATAATATCAATAAGATTTTCAGTACTGTTTTCCTAGTATCAATACGTGATAATCAATACGATTAGGTAATAATCAGTAAGATTACATGATTACTTGGGTAGGTATCGTAAGTTGCTATAATCTAGAATTTACTTACTCTAATTATTAAGTAATTAATATTAGAAATTAATGAAGTAATGAACTGATTTTTTTTTTTATCGTAATTAATTAGTATAGAAAGTGGTGATCAAACTTCGGCCAAGTCAAATGATCTCCGGTGGAAGTATTGCACTATTACAGATCCAGCACGGAGGGAGAATGTAAAGTGTGAATTCTGTGGTCATGTATCGACAGGTTGAGTTTTCTCATTAAAGAAACACTTTGCAGGTCAGGGTCTGATTGGTTTGGTGTAATTGTAATTTTCCAGGAATTCATTTTCCCAGAACTGAAAATGAGTTCCGGGAAAAGGAGTTCCGGGTGATTGGTTTGAAATTTGAGTTTTCTCAAAAAAATTGACTTCCACATAATTGGTTTGTTGTAAATTATCTGTCATATTGTATGTAATGTTTTCAACGCCTACATAAGCCATATAAATGATTTTGTACATGTGTAAAATGGATCATATAAATGATAAAATTCATTTTGATCCGTACAAATATCATAAGTCTATTTCATATAAAATTGTTTAACAACTTAGAACAGTAAGTGGGACAATGTGAGCTTTTCATCGAACAACTTCAAGGCAATACATTAGATTAGATACAAAATATCTTTGGCATTAAATCAAACGACTTCAAGACATCCATTATCTAAGGATATAGAAGGATCCATGCCATTCTTAAACAGATCTAGAACGAGGATATGCAACAGACGGAAAGTGGAAGTAAAAGAAGAAAAATTAAACAAGCTTCTCCACACGCCACGTTCTGAATATTGTGATTCAGGATCTGCAACGGGAAAAGATGAACCGGAGAAACAAAGGCCAACAGAGCCTAAGTGGTTTTGGAAGTCTGAGAAAGACGGAAGCCAGTCACTGGAGGATACAAGCATGATTCCTGAGCTCCTGGTTCCTAGACTGGGAACGGCGCGAGGATGAAGAAGTGCGGAAGGATGAAACAGAAAGGACGCCCTTCACTTGGCAATATGTAGGGGACGGTAAAACTGGAACAATCAATCTAGAATCCAATTTGGGAAGATAGAAGAACGACAACTGCCAGCCACGCCGACTTGATCAAACCGATAGCAAAGAATAGCCAGAGCATCTGTGCGCATCACGGAGGCGGAACTTGTTTTCACTAGGTTTTGATTGGGAAATCAAAATCCGAGCCCAATATATATCTCCGGAAGTCTGTCGAAAATTGTGGAACTCGAAATCGGGACTTCCGTAAAACCAATCACTTAAAATTGAACTCAGAACTTGATTTCCACTATTTTCCGCCTCAGTTATAGTAAACCAGTCAGACCCTCAGCGCAGAGATGTCAACGCATGCAAGATGGTTACTCCGGAGGTGAAGATGGAAATTATAGACTATATGGACAAGTCTGTTGCAAAGAAGAACAAGAGGGCTCAGGAGTTGAAGGATCTGCGCGGTGAGGTGTAGGGCTGAGCATCGGTCCTAACCCGGACCGGACCGAACACCGAAAAATGCAAAAACTTGGACCGCAGACCGGATTGATTCTGTCCTGGACCGGACCGACCCGGACCGTTTAACATTTGGACCGGACCGCTCAGACCGAAATTGCAGAACATTACTGCTGTTTTAAATTTCAGCTGTAACATTGCACAAAATTTCTGTTTCATTAATATTTTCACTCAACGATTGTAAAAATGAACAACATGATAACATATTGTTTTAGGCTGTCTAAATTAAAATTACGGCTAGTGGACAACCTGATCCTTGTCCTTCTTTTCAATGAGACCAACTTTTTCACTCACAATGAGTAGGCTATACCCGCAGCCATCATGCTCTGCCATCCGGCAAGGAGCTAAGGACGACAACCAACTCTTCTTTGCAGCTAGCTGAGGAACGGCTATGAAGAACAATATACAGCTGATGGTCATTAAAAGGTATTAGCGATTGAGGAGCAAATCTGTATAAGGTCCGAGCAGCGGCGAAGGCAAGAAGCAAATCCGCAGCACAGTTCATCCCCAAGTTTCTGGCGATGAATTACTTTTGTTTAATGGGGCAATATTTTTTGTCCAACACTACAGTCCAAGTATTTCTCCAAACGTAACAGCCCACGCAGATCTGAAAACATAAACGAAAGCTAGCATATATAACCTGCTTTATTAGAATATCAAATAGTAAAAAAAAGCCAAAATCAAGTCAATATTTTTGTCTTGGTCAGCATAAATACATGCTTATATTGTTATACAGCAAATTCAAAATATTGTTTGGAACTACAAACATAAATCCAACATTAAACTTCAAAGACATTTAACATTAATATCTCCATGACATGAATTTGTATTGAATACAACAAAAACATGAGCAATGTAACAATCACCAGACTCTAATCAAGTGCACAAGTCACAATTCATAGTCCATTACGTCACTTGACCAAGACGTGTCAATGACTTCTGGATGTATATTGAATGACATGTTCACGAGTCACGACAGCAATTTTCTACAAGGAGAAATAATAGAAGTCAGCACTACAGCTAAAATAAAGAAACTACAAACACAACAAAGATAAAAATAGAAAGAATTTTTAATTAAGATTAAGCAACAGAATTTTATAATTAGGCCACTTACGTGTGATGTAACTCCCCAAACAGAAAAAAATGATCATGTTATCTTGAATCCAGCTAACCAACTCTGAAAATACATAATATGCATCAATACTTAATGTAACAGACATGTATAACCTTGATTTAAAAATGTATTAAGAAGCAAATACACTTACATGTCGAAATATAACAGACATGCTAACTTTAAACATCAATGACAACGTTATTTGCACAAAAATTAGATAGCTCTGAAAGATTTTACAAATATTGTTAGACATAAGAATCTTTACTTCTATAATTAAAAAAGTCTAACAACCATCCATTTACCTTTCTCTAGTTGATCTAACTCTTCAAGATCAGCTTCCACATTAATCATGTGAGGGGTAGATTTAAGCCAATCTTGTGCACATATAAGAGATTGGACAGTCTGACAATGTTTGATATGGTCAATAAAAAATAAAAGTGCAAAGATGGACCAAAAAAATAAAGAAACTAAAAATCTACTACCTTAGGAGTGAGAGAGCTCCTAAAACAATCAAGGTGTCGACCTCCTGTGCTAAATGCAGACTCTGAAGCCACTGTAGATATAGGTATAGCTAGAACATCTCGTGTCAAACAAGAAAGTACCGGGAATCTCGACCCATGAAGTTGCCACCACTTCAAGATATCGAAATCATCAGACTCATCTTCATCCATTTCTTCATTCAAGTATCTATCAAATTCAGTCCTCACAAAACCATTGTCTGCTCCATTTCTCATCCTCTTAATATCTTCCATGATATTCTTCTGAAAACCAGCACCTCTACAAGCAAGTGTCTTATTTGCTCCACTAGAAGATGTTCCTTCTGTTTGACCAGATTGAGAAGCAACTGGGGCATACAATTTCCTGTACTCTTCAAACAATGCAGACATGGCTGTTTTTACTTTATTAGTCATCACCTCACCTTTTTCTGTGCCATACATCCTAATGAAAGATAACTTTAGCCCAACTAATTTCACTCTAGGGTCTAGTAATGCGGCAATATAGATCATCATATTCATTTTATCAATATTTCCCCAATACTTGTCATATTTAAGTTTCATTGATGTGGCCGTATTGCACAATTCAACATCACTGCTAGACATGTGGGAGCATAAAAGATCATACACAGCAGCAATTTCAAAGAAAAATGAATTCGCAGTAACATATGATGTCCCTGAAACACGAAGAGTCACTTCATAGAAAGATTCTAAAACTGTAGACAAACGTCTCACATTTGCCCAATCACTTTCTATTGGAACTCCAACATTTCCACCTTCAATATCATCTAACTCCAACCTAAAGTATGGATCTAGCTCCCCAAATCTTTCAAAAGCCCTCTCAAACTTTAAGGCTGAGTTTAACATTAGGTATGTTGAGTTCCATCTAGTTACCACATCAAGAGATAGGAGTGCCTTGCTCTCAATTTTCTCAATTTGCACACGCTCCTTAAATTTCTTCAATCTAGCAGGAGACTGCCTTACAAATCTTATAGCTGCCCTTACACGATCTACAGAAGTCTCAGATTCTTTTAGACCATCAACAACTACAAGATTTATGATGTGTGCAATGCACCTCATGTGGAGATATTTCCCATCACTTATAACACCCCCCCCCCTTGTGCCATTTTCTGCTTCACATACATGCAACATCATTTGAACTTGCATTGTCAACCGTGATGGTGTATAGTTTGCCATCTAAATCCCAATCAATCAAACAACTTTCTACTGCTCTTCCTATGATCTCACCTTTATGACCAGAAATTGGGCAAAAGTTCAAAATTTTCTTCTTTAACTTCCATTCCTTATCAATAAAATGAGCAGTCAAAGTCATGTAGTTGATTTTTTGAATAGAGGTCCATGTATCAGTTGTTACGCAGACTCTTTGACATGAGTGTTTAAAAAAACTTTGCAACTTAGTTTTTTCATTAAGATACAATTGGTAGCAATCTCGAGCAAGTGTGAAACGAGATGGCAAATTGAAATCTGGGCAAACAATAGACATAAAATGCTGAAATCCGGGACGTTCAACAAATTTAAATGGCAACTCATCCACAATAATCATATAGCTTAGAGCATCTCTAGCATCTCCCTGATTTAATGCCCAACATTTTAGTCTCCCTTGTCCCTCTTCATTGCTTCCCCTTTCCAATACTATTTGAGTTTGTATCCCCTTAGTCTTGTTTTCAGGATATTTCTCACACTTAGGCAGATGAAAGTTCAAGTTTATAGTTCCATTCTTAGAAGAGTGAGCAGCAAAAGTTTTACTACAATACTTGCATTTAGCTCGAATTGTATTATCATCAGAAATGAACTCATCAAAATGTAACCAAACCTCCGACCTCTTGTTAGATCTTTTCTTTACTCTTGGCTTCCCTACATCTTCTTTTTCAAAGTCTCCTTCTTCTGCAGAGCCATGTACTTCATCAACATAAGGATTTTCCATGGATTCAATCAGCATTGGAGGTGATGGTTCATTTGTAGTTACTGTCTCTCCAGACCTAACATTTGGCCTTTTGGATTGGGAGCTCATCTGTACATATAGACATCAAAACATGTAGTTAAAATATTTTACCCAAACATGGTGAACGCATAATATAAGTACATCTGAGGAGAAATCTTACATTGCACTATAATCTCGTAGACGAATCCGTACTGATGGTCACCCACAAGAAATTGCAGCAAAAACAATCTCTGTTTCAATAAAAAATTATGTAACCAACATTGTTATAAAGTGAAAACAAACTACCACTGTCCACTGAAACACATATATCACAGACCCGTAAAACGAAATTTCAGACAATAAGAAATGAAACAAGTTGAACTGAACTCTAGTTTCATTTGCCAAAGAAATCAAGACAGTAATTAAATAGCATGCAACAATGTATAACAAAAATCATTGGGCAATTTTCAACAATTACATAGCAGGTTCTTCCTACTTCCCATCAAAGAACAAGTACGAACGGAAACAGTAAGAACACATATATTGGTAGTGGATAGAGCAAGAAAAGAAAGGGAGGGGGAGGGGTTTCTGGTCATCACAAGTGAGCTGCGCCCCCCTTAGACCCTCGTGGATAGTGGGTTTGTGAATTCATAAACATTAGGCTAAGATTCTCTAAGCAATTCACAGTTGACGGAATGATGAATCCAGCTTTTAAATAAGCCGTAAACCCCCTTCCACCGCCAAGCATTTATCATTTTTGGTGAGAAGATACAAAAATAGCCGAACAGGAAAAAAAGGGCCAACAGAAAGAGAACTAAAATCAACAATTAGTTAAGGATTATTCACCTGCAGGTAGAAGTAGGCTAGAGCCGAGATTTTACAGTGAATTTCGACACATGGAAAGACTGATGGCCCTCTCTTGGACGTTGAATTGAAGGAGACAGGTCAATTAGTAAGCAGTAAGAACAATGTCGTTTTCACACTTCACGTTCTATTCCGGGACACCGTCGTTAGTTGATCGGAATCTGCGGCCCTCTCCACAGAGTCTTGAAGCTAGCAGCGTCTAGCACAACAGGGTTGAGTTGGGAGCAGCGATTGCGGTTGACAGCTGCTAGATTGACCTTCCGTCATGCGCTACACGCGATGAGCCTGCCGTGCACCGTGCGTCGTATCCCGCCGTAGAAGAAGACCGCCAGTTGCTTCGCCGCTTCAGACTTCGGTGCCCTAGTCGCGTCGACTTTTCTGCTTCGGGTCACAACCACAGGGAGACCAACGAAATCAAGATTCAGGGATACTGGGTGGGTTACCGGGCCGGTCTAACAAATTTGGTAAAAAACACTCAGCCAACTGGTCTGCGGTCCGGTTTACGATTTTTCCGGTTTTGGACCGGACCAGACCGAAGACCGAAAATAAAAATTGTAAGGACCGTTGACCGGACCGACTACATATTCGGTCCAGGACCGTACCAGACCGAATGTGCAGTCCGGTCCGGTCTAGCGGTCTGGACCGAAATTTGCTCACCCCTAGTGAGGTGGAAATTGACAAGCCTGCTGATGATGTCGACATCGGTGGTACACAAAGAAAGAAGCCGAAGGTTGTAGGTCAAGTTGACACTTATTTCTTTAGAAACCCAGAGGATATTGTCAAAGAAAGGGTGTTGTCAAGGCAATCGACAATACAAGACAAGTTAGGTAAAGAGTAGAGGGCTCAAACATGCCAATATATAACTCAATGGATTTATGAGGCTAGCAAAAACCTGACTTATACTCATCATAGTCACAAATTCGATATTCGGGATACGTACGGCCAAGCTGAAAAATTCGGAATTCAGGAATTATGCGGAAAATTTGAATAAAAATCTGTCAACGTACAATAGAAGTTCGGTCAACTATTTGGAAAAAGTTGGCAAAAAACAGATTATATATTTTTATATGTATATATATACATAAACACATAAACATATATATACACACAAACACATATATAATGATTTAAAATGACTAAACATCAAACTAATTACCCTAAAATTGAAAGATCGACTAATACATAGATCTATCTTAAATTTTAGAATAATCACCCGATGGACTGATAACTGATTGCAAATTGATATTGCAAATAAGAAGTATACGAAAAAAGGAAGAAGGGTCACGTGGTTAGTGGATGTTGTAGAGGGCTGACAAGCTTATTACTCATCTTGAGCTTGAATGTTGATTGACTTGTGTCAAATTTACACGTCCAATGATCCCAACTTCCTTGAGCTAAAAAAAGAATGAAAATAAAAAAAAACAGGGTGAAATAGGGGATGAGGATGTTGGATGGTGGATGAAGGGGAAGTAATTGAAGACTGGGAACGAGAATTAGGATGTTGGAGGATATGTGGAAGCAAAAGAAAGGAGGAAATTAGGGAGGAAGGAGAATATAGCCAAAGATGGACAATAGAAGGATGGTATAGTGTAAAGAGGAAACAATCTGTCTAAGTGTCTAACAGGGAAGAAGTAGAAGAAAACAAAAAAAAAGGGTGAAATGAGAGGAGGAAGGAGAAAGGCACAAACAAAAAGTAGGATGAAGATAAAAAAGAGAGGACAAAAAAGAGGTGGAACATGGAAGTTGGAAGCAACACGAAGAGAAAGAAAATGGGAGGAAGAATGGACGATGGAGGAGAAAGAATTTGAAGAAATAGAAATTGTTGCAGTAGGAAGAAATTGGGGAGGAAGAGGGGACGACGAAGGAGGAAGAAGGGGAAGAAGTGGAAGCAGCAAGCAACATGGAGAAATTAGAGAGGAAGAGGGGATGGTGGAGAAAGAAGTGGGAGCAGCAAGCAACAGGCACAAATCGGGGTAGAAGGGGGGAGAATGGAGAAAGATGGAGCATACATGTAGAATGTCGACGGTTACTCCTGGCTCAGGGTGTGCCTGGGGATAGAGGAGAAAGGTTGGAGGGAGGGTTTAGTGGAACCCTACTGCAAGTAAAGAAGGATGTGGAAAAAATAAATGTGAAGCAAAAGTACATAATTGTATAAAATGGCAAAAAAATGTATTGAACACGTTTAAAACGCAATACGCGAATAAAACACGAATTAAACGCGTTTAAAACATTATTCGGTTTGGAGTTTAAAACGGCCATCATATACGGCATGTGAATAATACACATTTTAAACACATTTTTTGAAAAAAAGGGAGTATATTGTGACTATGGTACTCATACAATTCCAAATAATAGATTCAAATCTTATAAACAACCATAATTATTACAATTACATCTATTTTTTTATTAATTGTAATACACTTGTCACTTGCTTTGTTTTTTCTACTTAGGTATCCCAATGAATACCGTTAACCTCAACAACTTCCAAGTCATGCTAGAAGCCACAGGTCAATTTGGACCTGATTTCAAGGGACCGTCTTATTATGAGTCGAGGGAACCGTTACTCAAGCAGGAGGTGGAAGCTACCAAAGAAGCCCTTGCACTACATAGGGAGGAGCGGAAGCGGTCTGGTGCTCTTTGATGACAGATGCTTGGACAGACTAAGCGCAATAGAAGTATCATGAATATATGCGCCAATAGCCGTTTCGGACCTATTTTCTCAAGGCAGTTGATTGTTCAGGTGAAATACACAATACAGACTAGTGTTGATGCTTCTATTGAAGAAGTAGGAGAAGAGAATATTGTCTAGGTGGTTAGTGACAATGCTCTAGCTTATCTTGCCGCGGGTCGCCAACTACAAGAGAAGTGACTAATGATCTTTTGGACACCATGTGCAACACACTACATCGACTTGATGTTGGAGGCGATTGGAAAGTCGAACCAGGTGCAAAATATTAAATAAAAAGGCAAAAGCACTCACTATATTTATTTACAACCATCATTTTATGTTGTGTATCATGAAAAGTTTCTTGCGACGTGATTTGGTCAGGTCGGGTGTTACTAGATTTGCTACAACATTTTTGTGTTTAGAAAGCCTCTTGAAGAACATGTCCAATTCAAGAAGGATGTTCATTTCTGAAGAGTGGCTCAAATGCAAATTTTCAAAAACTCCCGAGGGCATTAAGGCTGCAGCTATTGTCGGTGGGTCCCGATTTTGGAGAGGAGTTCAATTGGTGCTTTAAAATTTCAAACCGTTGGTCAATGTTCTACGACTAGTTGATGGGGAGAAAACACCTGCTATGGGCTACATACAACAAGCTATGATTGTCACACTTGATGAACTAGATAACAAGTTAGCTGATGATGAGCCACTTCACAAGCAGGTGTTTCAGATAATCCAAAATAAATGGGACAAAAAACTGAACCGGCCCTTACATGTTGCAGGTAGTTGAACACCACCACTATTTTGTGCAACTAGTTTGATGAAATTAGATATTATACTAACATTGAAATCATATAGGTTATTGTTTGAACCCATTTTTGTATTGGAAAAACCATGAGATCAATAGTATCATTACGATTATTGATGGCCTCATCGAGTGCATTGAGACGTTCTACCCTGAGCAAATATCCAAGATGGCATCGTCATGGAGTTACAAACATATAGAGATGGTTCAGGTTCTTTTGAAAGAGCAGCTGTTGTTAGATAACAAAATGAAATCAATATGGATCCATGTATGGGCTATAGTAGGGTCTTTTTCCTTACATAGATCTAGGTATGACCAACTTTACTGACTTCAATTTACCCGTATCCTACAGTTCGATGGTGGATAAATTTTGGATACGACACGCCTTGCAAAAATTGACCATCTGAGTGTTAAATCTAACTTGTTCGTCGTCAGGGTGTGAGAGAAATTGGAGCACATTTGAGATGGTAATATAAGGAGCCCTCAAATGATTTTTACATTATGTAATAGCTATTATAAAATTACTACATATGAATACTTATTTTTATTGTTAATCTATTTCTTGCCTAGATTCATACAAAAAGGAGAAATAGGTTGGACGTGAAGAGGCTTGAAGCGTTGGTGTTCATTCAATTTAATGCCAAACTGAAGGTCCGGAAGGACAAAAATGATAAAGATTATGATCCAATAGTGTCTCAGGATAGAGACAAGGCTAAAGATTGGATGGTACAACTAGAGTCGGATGAAGAAGAAATCTATCCAGGTGGAGTTACTTGGGGAGTGGTTGCCAAGCTAGTGGGGCAAAATAAGTGGTAGAGACTAGGAAAAGCACACGGTTTACTACTTCGAAGGTGGATGCAATGAAAAAAGCAAAGGAGGAGTATGGTGATGTTGAAAAAGGATTAGTGATAGAATTAGATTGACCTTCACTTGTTCTTACATTATTCCTAGCAAGTTGTATGAAATGCACTTGTACAAAGTATATACATGGTACAACTTGACCTACAAACATTCAAAGTTTCAAACACATATAATAATATATATAATTTATTGTTGGATCTTGTCTAAGTTCCTTGATCATCTGAAACACTAATTGCACAATGTAGTCACACAAATAGGAAATATTTATATATCGGAATATGAGTGTGGCGCATTCAAAAAGTCAACAATCTCCTTTTTGACGATGACAAATGTTTCTGTAAGATAATTTGAAAGTAGACAATTTGAAGCATCATACCTTTTGTAGATAACCAAATTTATCTTCATGGATTTTTCTCCCCTTTTGTCAAAATAAAAAAGGATTTATACTTACCAATGCTTCCCCTCAAGGAGACACTCCTCCTGAACAAGATAGTCATTTTATAGAGATAAAATATATACCCAATGGAAAATAAGGATGTACCAATTGAATCGAGAAAGTAATATATATACATCAGTTGAAGAAGGGTACACTGTATAGACAAAAAGTCATATTTGATCAAGGAATAAAATATTGTCTAATTACTAATAAGAAGAATTTTTAGTCCTTCATGATGAAAAGATCCCATTAAGCACAATACATCAAAAAGATACTCTAATCTAATGGTAAGGAATGTTAAGTAAACTTTTGATATAGAGATGCCATGAATAACAGCATTTTTAAAGAATATCTCAATATTAATGCAAGGAATGTGAAGTCCTCAATGATATAAAGATTGTCATAAAAATAAAAATGAGGTCAACAAAAAATCTCTAGACCCAATTAAGGGATTTTAAGCTCATAATTGATGTAGAGAAGCCATTGAGAACATAATCTAAAAAAAATGGCAATATAAATCACATTATTTGAGCTCCTCCCTTAATCTCATGTTCACAAAAATTGAGCTCAAATGAAGAAATTAACAACCAAGATAAAGGTATCCATTGAAGAGAAAATATCATATTTGCAACATGTAAAATAAATTATTTCAGACCTGAAATATCAAATAAACTTGTAGCACACCAACTCTATATACTAATAACAAGATAGTCAAATTTAAAACTTGACAGTTAGTATATCGGTTGAATTGTATTTTGACTAAACAATACTTCGATCGAACATTGTTTCAAACGAGAGACTGTTTGTTGAAAAAAAATTAATTTAGCAAGAAAAACTCTACCAATTTACAACGTATTAAAAACGAAACATTTACAGATAAACTAATTAAAAATGAAATGTCATGATCAAGAACTAATATCCACTGATGCCCATGATTATATAAAATTTCATCTAGAGAGAGGTTCTTGGTACCCAAACCATGTTGTCACTTGTTCTCTTGATAGAGCATGAGAAAGCATAGTAACCAAATCTTTCACAACCATAACAAGTAACATGATTAATAGGAATGCAAGAAATGAATTTTGGTTTAACAAAAATGTCTTTGTTTCCTTTTTATTTTGACATTTCTTAGAATATAACCAAGTTCATGAGTGCCAACATTATTGTGTGAATGTAAAATATTTTTCATTATGTTTCTACTGTTTGAAAATTTATCCAAAGATCTCTTAAGATTCTCATTTCCCTTAGCAAGCATCAAAGAGTCTTTAGTAGTAGAAATTAAACGTTTTCTAGTATTAGCAATGCTCTCTTCCAGTATACTAATTTTGTCTTTTAAAACTCATCATTTATTTTCAAGTATAAGATCTGAATCAAAATGTGAGCAACGAATATGTTGTTTCTTCATATTACTTATCTAAAAGAGTAGAAAGTTGAGTTTGTAAGAAAGTATTTTGTGAAACAAGCTCATTTATTCTTTCTTGTCACTCGCTTATTGATCGCTGAGCTCATTAAGTTCTTCGTTTAAAGAATCAACAATATTTGCCAATCTATTCTTCTAATTCTTATACTTTTAAATTTTATCCGAAGTAAGTTCAACAAGTTCTTCTTTAGAAAAATGGAGAGAGATACCTCATCATCATTACCTTGTGCACCTTCTTCTTGTTCATCATTATCTTCATGTTCGACAATGAAGCATTCAACTACATGACGAAATATTTCTTTATCATTTACCTCCGAGTTTTGAGGAATCATCCCAAGTAGCATGATATGCTTTCTTCTTCTTCTTGTCCTTGGAGTTTTTCTTCTTCTTGAGTTCCGTTTCATCCTTCCAATGTCCAATCTCTCCACATATGCGACATCTACTAGAACAAGATCTAATATTTTTATTAGAAGAATAATATATACATTTCTTACCTTTATGATGTACTTCTTTTTAATCACTAGATGAGCTACTGTTAAAAGATGACTTTGAAGTTCTTGCTTTGAATGCCATGTCCTTTTTCTCAGTAAGTTTTTTCTTCTTCTATTTGGCCTCTTCTTGTTGCTTCCCTTCATGTGTCTCTAAAGTTTTCAATGAGTTGCTCTGTTAGTAATTTTAAAAGATCGCTAGATTTTTCTATAACAGTTACCTTATCTTTGAACTTAAGAGGCAATGATCTAAATATCTTAAGAGGCTTGCTCTTCCTTAGTTATTTGCTTTTCTAAGACACTAAAACCATTTATTTGAGTAGAAAATCTACCATACATTTTCATAATAGTTTTAGTTTTAGTCACATACAGAATAATTCAAATTTATATTTCCACATATCAGTCTTTGTACTCTTTAACTTAGTTGAGTTCCTTCATCTGCAACCGATGGTTTTCTTCATATATCATGTACGGTTTCACAAGAAGATGTTCTATTAAGTTTACTAGGAGATAGATGAGAGTATAACATATTGTTCTGGCATTTAGAGTTGCCTTTCTTACCGTATCCGGATTCTATTCCTCCAGCTTTGTTGTCAGAGACTCATATGGTAAGACAATCATCTTTCAAATCGAAGTTTGCATCCTTCTCTTCCAATATGTGTAGGTGACCCTGTCAAACACTAGCGATCGGCTTATATATGATCCTTCGAGGTTGAGATGGTTGTGTATGTTTTTCCCCATCCTTCAAGACTTGTAAAGATACCTTCAAGATCTACTTTAATATCAATTGACAGTTCTAGAAGGGGGGGGGGTGAATAGAGCTAAATAAAATTTATGCAATTTCAAACACAAGGAAAAAGATTATAACTTGCTTAAAAGTTAATTCAACGGAAATATAAAACAAGTGTTAGATAAAATAAACACAACCACGAAAAACACATAATATAAAGTGATTCCGTCAAAAGACGTCAGTCTACTACCTGGTTGTTCTCCACTAGGATTTTCAACTTGTATTTTATTCCTTTTCTTCACCGATACAAAATACATAAAACAATCAATGTCTTTTTTGGATCACGACAACCCTCCTTTTGTAGATCCAAGAGAACTTGCACAATAAAGTAGATCGTAATCAACCTCCCGCCTTGGTTGCAGTCTTCTTATAAGAAGTAGCTTCAAGAAACTTCCCCACAACCTTCTCACAAGAAATAGTTGGAAGCAACAAGAACAAGTAAAGAGAATAAGAGAGGAAGAAGAAATTACAACTTTCACAAGATATACAATTTGTAACTCTATATGAACAAGTGATGAATAACTCTCCACAAGAAATAGGCAAAGCTATGTTTGGTGGGGTAGGACACTAGTATTGAGCTATGGCATAGATATAAAGATAACAATGTAGAATTCTAAGATTGGAGAAGGGTAGTATGTAATAGATTGCTCAAGTGTATGTCCTATGTCCATAGACACTCCTACATATACAAAACTCTTAAGAATGGCCAATATAGCCGTAGGGAGTATATAGGACGAGATAAATGCTAAACTAGCCGTTAGAAGGTCAAAAGACAAATTTTCAACAGCTAGAAAAATGAATGCAACTTTTGATTGCAGTTTGATCTCGCGGTCGAACTGTACTTCGACTAAACTCCATCTCGGTCGAAGTGTAGTTTGACTGGCAACTTTTGTCCAGATTTGCAACGCTAAATTTTATAAAGGCTCTTTCTCTACAACGACTCTTTCTCGGTCGAATTATAGTTTGACTGAAATATTCGCTGTAAAATCTTACTATTTTCTTGGAAAATATATCAAAAGATTTTTCTAATGACACCTAACTATCCTACAGCTTTGATATAAGTGTGGAAAAAGATTTAGAGTAGGATTAGGCCGATCATTACTTGTTCTTACATTATCCCTAACAAGTCGTACAAAATGCACTTGTAAAAAGGATATCCATGGTATAACTTGACCTACAAACATCCAAACGCATATATGCATAATAATTATTGTTGGATCTTGTCTAAGTTCCTTGAAACACCAAATGCACATGTTAGTGACGCAAATGAGAAACATTTACATCATCGAAATATGAGTGGGGCATATCCGAAAGCCAACAAAACCCTATTATTTCTTGACAAAATAGTATAGTGTACAAATTCTGCTGGAATATCCCAAGGCAAGTGAAGAAGTTATTCTACTTTAACTGAGTTATACCAAAACATGTATACCAAGTAAAGTTGGAAATAGGGAAGGAATAAACCGTAGACCCTCGTACAAACGTGTATTAACTTTTTTTGCGTTTCCACCCAAACAATTTTCCAACTTAATGCTATTGCTATCATGGTATCAAACTTCGGCAACATCGGGTGAAACCATGGTTGTATAGGCGGCTAGGCGGCCAGGCGTTCCAGGGGGACGCCCAGACTGCCTAGGCGCCCAGGCGGAGGCCCAGGCGTTTCCAGGCGTTTTTATATATTTTTATTTTAATAGATATATGTAAAATTTCTTAAAAATACAATCCTTACACATAAATGTATATGATAAATATGCAATCAATGTGCTAGCATCGTATGAAGAAAGCAACATTATCATTAGATATGGATTGAATTGTGGAAGTTTTACCTAAACAAAATTCATATAGAAATCAGAAAGCTAAACATGTATAATGTTTGTAGCCAAAACAATGTATAATACTATTATGTAGAATTTAGGCTAAATCAAAACTAACAAGACCTAAACTAGAACTGATTGGCCCTAATTTAAACTCATTTGATCCAAATTTGATCAAATTTAACCTAGTTTACCCTAAATTTTGCCTAAACCAAACCTAATTTTGTATACCATGATCTAATCAATCCCAATTTTCATAAATTTTTCATATATTCACCTAAATGAGACAAAATTTGACCAAATAAGACCTAGTCATCCAATTTAGAACAAATTCCCCCAAATCATACTTGTTTCCCTTAAATTAGACCTAATGTGCCCAATTTTGACATGATTTGGCTTAAATAAAACCTAATTTTGTATATTATGATCCAATCAGACCTAATTTCCCCGAATTTTCCCTATATTGACCTAAACAACATTTAATTTGGCAAAATTAGACCTAATCTCACCATATCAGACCATTTCTCCAAAATCAGACTTATTTTCCCCAAATGAGACCTAATCTGCTCAAATTTGACATAATTTGGCCTAAAATCAAACCTAATATGCATAACACAACCAAATCAAACCTAACTAACCCTAAATTTCCCTATGTTGATCTAAACGAGGCCTTACATGACCAAATCAGACCTAATTCCCCCGAATTAGACGTAATTCCCCCAAATTAGAACTAATTCCCCCAATTTAGACCTAATTCCCCCAAATCAGGCTTGTTTTCCCCCAAATCAGACCTAATTTACCCTAAATTGACCCCGTTTGGGATAAATCAGACTCAATTTAACCACAAAATAACTCAATTTGGTCAAATTCAGATTTAATTTATGCTAAATTAGCCTTGAATTGGCTTAATTTGGACCTCAAAAGGCTTAATTTGGGTCTCAAAAGGCCTTACGCAACAACTTAGGTCAATTAGGGGGTTAGGCGCCCAGGCGCCGCCCAGGCGGGAGCCTGTACAACACAGGGCGAAACGTCGTCGAAATTGTCAATATCACCGCTGAGCGAAGTCGAATTCATGTAAGCTTTCCAATTCCACAATGTCATGACATATTGGGCTATGTCGACAAAATGAGCCCAATGTCACCTAAGTTGGCCCGGTACAGTGAAAGTATTCTACAATGTCACCAAACCTGTTCAAACAGTTAGGCTTTGGCCGACATTTCCAGCAATTTTGACAACCTGTTGTGAGAGACAGGATAGGAGCAGGAGCTTGGTTCAAGGTGAATTTGATAAATTTTTAGCTTAATCTTAGCTAATGATAGTAGATCTGCCCCTTCTCTACTAGACTACCCCTTCTCTACTAGGTCTTCCATAGATTTATGTAAATCTACTCATCTAACACGTTTTTCTTCTAGTACCCTTTCCAAATTTGTATTTTTATATGATCTACTCATTATTTTTAGTATTTAACACCTAAAATTGGTAGATCTACTCCCTCTCTATTATATCTAACACAGTTCTTAATATTGTAAACATAAATTCTGTTTTTGAGCTAGACTTCATAAAATCTATCCACTTTCATCACGAATTCAGTATTTTTAGCTTAATTTTGTCGAAATTGCATCAAAGTTATGTTGTAAGAAGTCCTCAAAGTTTCCACAAACTTCCACTTCCACACCTGTCGAAGCTGACTTGAAGTCGAAGTCCTATTCCATGATTGCTGTGTCCTTCTCCAACAGCTCCCCTATTCCATCTGCAAATGCACCCTTAGTTTCTGCGGCACTATCTCTGAATTTATCGTAAGCTTCCTGTCAGGCAGCTGTCACTTGGGTAGTTCCTGGGAAAGCAATATCTAAAACTTGGAAACATGGAAGCGTTACGATCAAGTGAAGTGTTTTGCTGCTCAGCTTGATACAAAGTTACTCTTGATACTAGAAAAAACAAATGATGTATGCTGAACATTTGATAGGAAACACTCTAATAAATGTCTTCATTCTTTAGGCTTCCTTGGGTCACAAGTTAATTTTTCCCGTTTGTTGGTTCTTGTTGCTTTTCTGTTGCTTCCTTTATCGGGAATGGAAATCAGTATGAATGCGGATATTTCCTTGTGCAATTGTACATATATGATGCTCTAGTCTGTAGTTCAGAATCTTTTGCTTTGTGGCAGCTTTTGACCAGATATATATAATTTTATTAACTTCAACATCATTATTTTTCTCGAGCAGATGTTTGGTCAAGAAGCCACGAAAACAATAGATTACACGGAGTGCTTTCCAAATGGAGCTGGTAAAGGACGAAAGATAACACAAGAATGTGCAGACATTGGAATTCAAGGTTTTCCAACATGGATTATTAATGGAGAGGTACTGTTCCTGAGATATTATATTTGCGTATAATGCTTGTAAGCATGACTGTTTTTGATTAATGTTTACAAAATGTTTGGGTGGCATGTGATATTAATTGTGACCTGAACTGCTGTCTGTCACCATCCGGGTATACATATAGTTCGAAGCAGCTTTGCAGGCCATAATGCAAAACTGATTATATGTATGGTAATACCTATTGCAGGTTATCAGTGGAGAACAAGATCTTCAAACTCTTGCGAAAATTTCAGGATTCATCGGTGAAGGGTTTGATCCATCCTTAGTGCCTGACAAGCAGTAGTGTTAAAATATGGGAGCATAACATACGAAGATGGCTTTTGTTGCTCTCTAGTGATGGAACTCTCCTCTAGGGCTGCAGTAGCAGATGTCCAATGTGTTGCCTTTTGTTTTACTGGCAGACATGCATATAGGTTAAAAATAGTACCCTTGAGTAGGTGGGTGTTGCATTGTTGTTGTAAATGATACGAAGAGGTAGCATAGGATTGAATAGAAGCAAACACCCACTTTTCTATTTTAATTTCGTTTCTTTTCTAGTTGAAAGTTGTATCTTCCATATTATGTTCGTTACATCAGAATTCAGACAATAAGATCACGGCTGTTGCAAATTGTACCTATGTAGAACAAAACTGTGTCCATTGTAACTAAGAAACAAGTGTTCCCGGTGCTGTATCGACATTGCTCATACAAGATCCTTTGTGGATACAGCAACAAAGCCAGGGTAGATGATGAACTTACTAGAGATTTATTTTGGTCTGAGACTGAAAATGAGTAGTAATTACATACAATTGTTTGTTAATACCGTCTTCTTTATGTAACATATATAGTAACTATTCTCAACTTTTTAGAATGTATGCTTAGGACTTTTGAAGCAAGGTGTATGCATATTATATTAGTAGGGTCCTCGATATTTACTTGGTCGGAATGTTTTTGGTTGTAGACGCTATTGGATTTCTTTTCTACGTAAGGTAGGCATGGTTTGGTTGAGTTAATCTGACCCTAAAACCATAGGCACAACTGGTTCTAGTGGTTAAAAAGAAAATTCAGACCAATCTCTACCGATGCAGGTCTAACAGCAAGGTTTAGACAGCAAACAAAATTTGTGGTTCAGTTTAGTTTGATCTAAAGTAAATACTTTCAACAACCAACTTTGCATCCATACTCTACTGTCTTATTTTTAGGTGCCAAGAACACAATCCCTCTAAAAGGGTCCAAACCTCAACAATGGAATTAGCGGGCAAGTTGAAATCCACTCATCCTAAATGTAAAGGGAATGGACTAATCACTGTCTACCTTGGTGGGTTTCTGTAGTAGGTCAGATGAAAGGTTCGTTGGTTGACAACTATAATGGTGTTCTATTGGAATTTCCTATGTTGTGATCAATAAAACAACGTTAGTATAATATGCTGATTGGATTATCTTGTGTATTTCAATAAATAAGATACACGTGATTCATGTAAAATGCATACACAAGCATTGTTATAAATTTTTTACAATGCATACAAAATTTCTAGGTTAATAACCACATCAAATTAAGACTAAACTGATAAAATTAAGATCAAGACGATGCATTGCAATTACAGTAACTCGTCAATGCACTGTTTTTGAACTTCTAAACTTAGACCGGGTCTCTTTAGATTTAAGTTTTTTTTTGTGTCTGTGTGTGTGTCGAGGGACCCTTCCTATGGACTCATTTGAACGCATCTTTATTGATAAGGATATTTATTACAATGATGATATGTATATGCATATGATGAGAGTAATGTAACTCACACATCTTGTAGTCATTGTATATTCTAGAATAATACATATGGTAGGGTAAGTTTCGTCTAGATATTAATTGTCAAGAAGGTTATCATCTAGACCAGTTGGAAGACCAAATTTTGCTGCTTTACGTGCTCAAACCTAAGAAAGATGGATAGTTTGGTTAAGTATAGTTACTCCCGCAGAGTAAACCTCCGCCCATGGCTGCCCACATATTGGAGGAGGCATTTAAATCACAATGGGTTGACTTGTTTGATGGCATAATTTATTTCCACCGTACAACTTGAATTTTAAACCTGAGTCTCTTCATAGGGGACTTTGAATCATATCAACTAAAAAGGATGACAAAAAGTTAGTAAAATACTTACCCAATCTGGGCTTTTCCCAAAAGCAAATAGAACTTTTGATTCTCATAAGGGGAGGGTTCTTGTCACATACTACCATAGTCAGGCCATTGATTTTCTGCATCAATTAGAGTCAATAACCAATTATTCGTGGTGTCTCTTAAGTACTCTGATGGGTTTGTCATAACTCATCCAGAAAATTTATGAACTGGAGTTCCTAAACAGTTTTGTATGATTGGTTTAAAGTAAGTGTTGGAACTTGAGTTCTGTAACTTCCTCTGAGTTACAGACTTACATACAAAACACAGTTCTTGAGTTCCTTCTGAAAAAGAACAAAAAACGAGTTCCAGGACCACTAATAACAATTCTTATACAATTATGTTCTTCATTTGTCATAAATGGCACATGCGAAATATTTATGACTAGAAATATTAGCGATGTAGATATAGTTCATTGCTATAGTCATAACATAATATGAAAAAATAGCATACACTATAATTGCACCATGTAAAATAATTTACACTATAACTACCATTATCAATGTGATTTTTAAAATAAAAAGTAAAACATTATGAAAAAATACACCCGCATCATGCAGAAATAATATGATTTATCCATCATACTTTTATTATTTAAATTTAAATAAAATGATGTAAAAATAATAATTAACTATGACTATGTACGAATAATATAATAAAATTCCCCACAAAATGTCAAAATTAATATACTACAATGTGTTAAACAATGATGAATCAAAATTTATATTTATAAGCACATGAAATGCGAATATTATTATAATACTTTGTACACACAAAGTGAAATAAAAATATTGCGTGTGATTTTAATCATAATATTTTTATTAAGATTATAGTTGTATCATAATAAAATATTTTTTAAAAGAGCGACATCTGCACCACAACCACTTGTTGAGGTTATTATGATTTAAAAATATTATGATTTTTTACGGATATTATTTTTTTCACATCTTTGTCATCATTTCTTATTTATATTACACGGTAAAAAGTAATAATGTTTCCAACAATTTTGATATTTTCACTTACAACAAACCAATCATATAGAACTTAAGTTTCAAAAACTAAACTAGAGTTCCCAGAAAATGAATTCTACGAAACTTATGACTTACACCAAACCAATAGGAGCCTTATAATCCTGCATATCTACTTGCACACTATATTAAGTGCTCCACCAGTTGAGGAACCAGACAATAAAGATATTTTATTGCATTATTCATCACACATTGTCTATCTGTTCACCCTCTTTAAGTAGTAGACCATCCTTTTTTGCATGCTTGTATTTTTACTCACGATTGTTACTTGTATACCGACCATCGTGAGATGCGTTGTATGAGGATATCAAGGAATGTGGGGGGAGTTATTCTCAAAAACAAAATTTTAGGGCTAATGGACCTTATAGATGTTGTCATAGGTGGGAAGGGAGAGCTGGTGATGAGGGTGAATTATCTAGTTGTTTAGAGGAAAATGCACGTAATTCTGGTCAATTTTATTTGTAATGGAAGGGGTTGACAATATCAAGATGTTTTATGCGTGGCATTGTAGCTGTTTTGTAGGTGTGATCCCAACATAGAATCTTGGATACGATGATGATGTGCCTTCTTCTTCTCTTTTCCCTTATATTTGACATGGAAAATGTAGAGTAGGATCTTGTTGGTGGAAGTAACAATATGTAACCAAGAAGAAAATGTCTGATTTTGACGTCGTTTGATAGGTACGAAAATAGAAATGTATAATTTTAACATAAATCTTAATCAATGCATTCCTAGCATTTTGACATCTAAATGAACAAACTAGATCAGTCGATTATTCTAGATATACTTATCTATGCAGTATATGTGTGTAGGGGTGTGAGAGCCCGATACACTAAATGAGATTACTCAAAACATAAAACACAATCAATCACTAATATATCACATACCCAGAAATATAGGTAAATTAAAACCGATTTCAACGTCAGCATCCACTCAGAAACATTTACATAAGAGCCCAACATCTTTCTTATATCCATACTATGCTAAGAATTTGATACAAATTGTTCTATCATCTTAGACACCACATATATGCATAGGAAAATAATATTCATATATGCCACACAAACAAGCATTAATATGCTAACAAAATTCTAATTTGTTTGAAACACCATATACAAACTTTTTCTCGCCCGAACCTGAGAGTACATGAATGATTCTAGGACACACTAGACATCTAATCAACTTTATTAAAAATTCATTACTATAACTCCTCTTTGCTACCACATGTTTGTTTTTGTCACTTCTGATTACCTAAAAAAATGTGGTGAACCACAAGGGTGAGACCCATGTCCCATCAAGAGATATAACCTCTAACAATGTTTATTAATTATAATATTTTTAAGCAATTAAACAGTTAAGCAGTTTAATCAGATATAACAAATAAGATCAACAATACTGATGATTAACAAAATACATGAATGAGTGGATGTGGATAATAACTATCATAATTATCCAGACTATCATCCTTTATCTTGTTGACAATATAAGCAATTCAGTAGCATATGTAGGTCTAGCATAATGGGCAAGTCTAGTAACATAGCATAGCTAACAACGTGAGCATGTCTAATTGGTTGAACATATCAACATCATAAGAAGAGCTAACAACGTAAGCACAACTACCTAGATAAGCATGATTAGCAGTATATGCATCTCTAGTTACAAAGGCATGGCTAGCATGCTAAACATAACTAACAACATGAGATAGCTAGCATCATAATTATAATCAACAGTAGCAGTATAGTTATCAACTTAAGCATGGCTACTGCATGTATGCATCTACAATATTAAGCATATACACAACATAAGTATATCTACTATCTCTTAATTGCACTAAGCATCATATTTATGTAAAGATAACAAACAAGGGTTATCATCCAATGTGAAGCATTGTGTATAACTCTAAACAAATACGCTATACGGCTGTATTACATATTTTATTACGCCCTGAGGAAATTGAGGATACCACTCAAAATCTAACTGACCACTGCTAAGTCAAAATCAGTGCCATACAAGATCTAGGAAGAGTCAGACTCCTAAGATATTCTCCGCCCCCGGTCAGTATGGGTCCGCCACAGAGACAGATAAGGTCAAGCTGCTAACAGCCTAGTTCGTCGTTAGTACATGTCACGACACTAGTGAAAGGAGGTGGGTACGCATACCCTATCATCTGAGGTACAACCACAGTTGTCCTCCAATCTTGTCACATATATAATCACCGAGACACGACCGCAGCCGTTCTCAATCACATCAGATGTATGAGGCATGACCATAGGCAACCTCCACAATCTGCATTGTGGATGACAAGGATATATCCTCAACTTTCCACCCCCACATACTCAATAGTATGCACTCTGAGTTGCCTTTAGGAATACTCGTTTTACCATCTGGAAAATTCTGACACTTAGAAGGATCTATGGCATGGCACTACATGATTAGAGTTTTACTTGATTAGTTATGCCAATTGGGTGAATTAAGGCTGCATCAAACAAGTGGACATACAAACCCTAATTCACTTCTAACAAGCACATAAATATCACAACTTCAAAAGATATAACATATGTGAAACGTAATTTCTCATCTCATCATCACATGGTACTATTCACTTGCCATTCATGAGACCACACTAGTCATCATACTATCACAAGATATAAATCCTTTTCACAATATCATAGGGTATCAACCCTTATTAACACAAGAGGATTACACCTCATTCAGGGCTCAACCATGCCCAAAGGTCATTAAGACCATCGTACTATCACAAGATATAAAATCCTTTTCACAATATCACAGGGTATCGACCCTTATCAACACAAGAGGATTACACCTCATTTAGGGCTCAACCATGCCCAAAGGTCATTAAGACCATCATACTATTCCCTGCAAGATCATCATGATCTTTGCATGCCGTATAACAAGGCTCAACAACATCACTTACATATAATACACCAGATCAACATAATATTGCATTAATGAGCCAGGAGATATTCATAAACAATCATAGCAGGGTTATATTAACATTAAAAACATTCCTTTATTACATCAACATGCAAGAAATCTAGATATGATTAACCCTCATAATATTCATAATGCACATGTTTAGCATAAGAAAGTATCAACCATGTGGCTATGATAACCACCAATTAACACATTAGGGTTATGATCATATTAAGGAGGTTATTCCACCATCATTCCATCATATAAGAATGTTAAACATGAATACTCATCTTTATCTATTTGCATTAGAGTTAGGTTCAACAAGATAAATTTTATTAATGTTACTAATCATCACTTATACCCAAACCCTAACTCACATCATCCCCATTGGATCATGGATGCATAAGGTGAAGCATCACCATCACATTCCATACTATTCTCAAGTATGACCCCACACATAAATCAAGGTGTAACCATTGGGTTATAGCATACTAGGGTTTCAACAACATTAACATAGTACTTCATGATTGTATTAGTCATTCAAAGACTATTCATACTCAATTACCATCATTTAGTTATATTAAAGCTAGGTATAACAGGCTATACCTCATTAGGGTTACATATCAACACAATATGATTATCATCCCTTATATTCATATGAGTGAATAGGTAAGAATAACTCATTAAGGGTAACCCTCCATTTGTTCCATCATCATTCAACCCATATCACCATACCACAATGTCACCCAGAACCATTAGATGTTTAAAAGGTAAGACCATTGGTTGTTTGCATAAGTAAACACCTTGGATAGACCACCTATGAAGTCCTTGATTTGTGCTCTATAAAGATTCACCATATAACCCTAGACATGATTAACAACACAAAAAGTTCCACTAAGAGTAGGGTAAAACCCACAATCGACTGTTCATTTAAAACAAGCCATCCATTGTCAACAAGTAAGCTCCTTAAGTTGATCATATAAAGGAAACCATATAAATCACATTATTAGGACCAACATGTTACATTAGCCATCATTCCACTTTATTGGAGGAATAAACATTATATCTTGATCATTGGGTCAAGTTCATATATTAAAACTATCAATTACAATATAGGTCCGACCATTGCATAAAGTTACCCAAGAAACCATTGGTCTAAGGCTTAATTGATGATACAACTACATAATTAACTCACCATAGGTTTTGGAGACCTGATCCACCATCATTAGTGACCATTAAGTCACCATAGGTTGTTAGATCAACACTATATTTGTTAATCAACATCAAATATTAAACTAATATCACCATTGATTGATAACATCATTAGGGTACTTAGTTATTAACCACTAGGCTTCTAATTAGGCCAAAACATGACCTAAGGGGGTGAACGTCAGTTGACACCCTTGGTTACCACCATACATTGTCTTGAAGACAACACCATTGGGTTGTCGCAATGGTACCATCATGGGGTCATGGGTTTATAGAAGGAATCAGCTTAAAACCCTAAAATTGACCATTAGTTGATAAGTGCTTAGCACCATAGGTTGTCAAACCCAATGTTTTCAGAACCGGACCGGACCGGCCGGTCGGACCGGTCGGACCGGCAAACCGGTGGCTAACCGGTCCGGAACCTTAAAAAACCGGGTGTGACTCATTTATTAAGTGAACCGGTCAAAATACCGGTTGAACCGGTAGATCAGACCGAACCGGGTCCGACCAGTGGTCTCATCAACCGTTGAAAAGAAAAAACCAGTTGTCACTACATGCATAAATTCGGCCCAAAATCATTACTCATTTACTCCGGCAGCCGTAAACGAGAGTTACTAAACCCTATAAGTCTAGCCTTTGCGGCGGCAGTGCAACTGCAATATTCCTAATTTGCTAGAGTATCGGATGCGCTTTCTAATCTGGTGTTCTACGGTGACGTTCTCCTCGTGCTGGTGGATGGTTCCGGTCTTCTTCGATTCGATTCCAGCGCATTATATTACTAATTCTGTCGAAGTTTGCAACTGCATCAGGCCGATACTCTTCTTCATCTTTGCTGAATTGTCTTGGATCCCTGTTCGTGAAGGCATATTAAGTAAGTATTGTATCCAATACTATTGCTGGCCGTCGTCGTTATTCTGGTTTACTCAACGACATGGGCAGTAGGTGGCAGGCACCGTGTCAGCGAGAATAGGATCAACGCCCATGTTCATTGATGTCAAAAAATATTAGTTTCTTTTCCTTTCCCACACAAGCCACAAATATGGAATAAAAATCATGATCATCTTGAAATTTCCGTTGTCAAAATGAACGGCACCAATATACAATTTTATTTAACAAAAATGTCAAACAGTTAACAACATTAAATATCTCCGTTTGTGACTTATGCAATTATTTAATTATACATACAATGTATATTTTAGGACAACCGCCGTACATCTCATCATCTAGTATTCTTAATAAGATGTTACAAAATTCCTTCTTTTACAAATAGATCATGCTAGCTACTTGGTTGTTATCTTGCTTCTAAGTATGTAGTCTTGTATTTAACCATCAATAAGTGTATTTAATTCATTGTAAGCATCTTAGAGACACTTTTATATCTGATTCTATTTTCATAATTGTACAGATGGATGCTAATCTTGAACCTAATGATTCAACCAATGTTGAGAATGTTGATTCTCATATTCATGGTATAAATCTAAATCCTAACCAAGCAGACACAAATTACACTCAAGCAGTTCGTCGTAAGTCTGATCCGGCTTGGGAGTATTGCACTATAGAACCATCCACAAAAAAACTAAAGTGCAAATTTTGTTCAAAGATTAATGGTGGAGGGGGGATTCATAGGATGAAGGAACATTTAGCAAAAATACGGGGACAGACTGCTCCATGTAAGAAGGTGCCTCCTCATGTTGAATATCAAATGTTGAAGGATATAAATTTACATAAGGAAGAAAAGGGAAAGAAACCAAACAATGCATCAAGCTCACAAAGTGAAAATGTCATTTCTAGTGTAAACATTGGCCATTCTTCAAATAAAGATACTTCAGATAAAAATGTGTCAGATTTTTTTCCTCCTAGTTCTCAGCCGACTCTACGTAGTGTTTTGGCAGATTCAAAGAAAGTAGCTAGTGCAGATTTTGCAGTTGCTAGATGGTTGTATGAGGCATGCATTCCATTTAATGCTATAAATTCGCCTTATTTTCAGAAGATGATTGATGCTATTACTTCAATTGGATTTGGATACAAATCACCATCTTACCATTCAGTTCGCACTTCTCTTTTAGATTCAAATGTCGATGAAGTTAAAATTTTTGTGAATTCATATAGACGTCACTGGGAGACTACTGGTTGCACAATTATGGCAGACGGTTGGACATATGGGAGGAGCAGAACTTTGATAAATTTTCTTATATATTGTCCTCAAGGTTTGGTTTTTTTGAAATCTGTGGATGCTAGTGAACATTCTAAAACTGCAGAAATGCTATTTGAATTATTCAAAGAAGTTATTGAGTTTGTAGGTTCAAAAAATGTTGTTCAACTCATCTCAGATAATGCTTCTAACTATGAGAAAGCTGGGAAGATGATTTCTCGACACTTTAAGCATATTTTTTGGACTTCATGTGCTGCCCATAGTTTAGATTTGGTCCTTGAGAAATTTGAAAAATTACCTGATGTCAAAAAAAGTGTCGAGGAGACAAAAAAGATTCTAAAATTTTTGTATAATCACACACATGTGTTGCATCTAATGAGAAAATTTTGTAAAGGTGACCTGCTCAGGCCTGCAAATACGAGATTTGCTACTAATTTTTTAGCAATTCAAAGTTTGACTGGTAAAAGAGATGAATTACTATCTATGGTGGCGAGTAGAGATTGGGTGGATCACAAGTTGTCGAGAAGTAGTGTGGCTATAGAAGTGAAAGAGATTATTATGAGCACGTCATTCTGGAATGCATGTGAGTTAGTTGTTAAAATTTCTGAGCCCCTCGTACGAATGCTACGCCTGGCTGATAGTGATGAAAAACCCTCCATGGGATATTTTCATGAGGGCATGAGAAGGGCAAGAGAATCCATCAAATATGCTTTTAGTGGGAATGAGTCATTATATTCTCCATATTTAGATCTGGTTGATGAAAAATGGGATGAAAGAATGACACTACCTCTTCATGCCGCTGGTTTGTTCTTGAATCCACAATTCTTCTATAAGGACCAAGAATATTGCAATTCAAATAAAATTTGGAGTAAATTCTTGGATGCTGCAGAGAAAATGTACTATGACAATGTGGATGTGGTTGACCAAATAACACAAGAGTGCAGGCTTTACAGGAATGCTTTTGGTGAATTTGGTCGACAAACTACTATTCGAAATAGAGATAAAATTCTACCCGGTAAGAGTTTAAATTTTAAATTATGTTTTTTACATCTAACTTCTTTCATTGAGTTGTCTATTCATGTAACTTTTTTATTACAGCTGTGTGGTGGGAAAATTTTGGAGGTGATGCCCCTGCATTACAAAAAATGGCGATTCGTATTCTTAGCCAAACTGTAAGTGCATGTGGTTGTGAGAGAAATTGGAGTGTGTTTGAAAGAATACACACACCCAAAAGAAATAGGCTAGAACATGAAAGATTAAACAAACTTGTATATGTGCAATATAATCTGAAGCTAAGGTTAGTTTTTCTAGTATTAGAATAATGTATAATTTTAAATTATTTTATTTATATTCATAATATAATAATGATGTAGGGAAAATACCTTAAGAGTAAAAGATGTTGACCCCATAAGTTTGGAATCGATGAACTTGTTTAAGGATATGGTCGAGGAGCCAATTATTAATGAAGATGATCTAGATGCTTGGTTGGATGAGGAAGTGCAACCTTTGGTTGAGAATTTGACAAATTAAGGTAAATTTATATTTTTCATAAAAAATATATCATATTATACAATTAGATTTGTTGCTTATCTTGCTTTTGAATTTTGTAGGTACTCCTGCGTGATGACCATGGTTGAAAAACTTCATGTATTTTTTTTCTGTTTACCATGAGATGATGAACCTTTTGGACTAGATTAGATTTATTTGCATCATTCTCATATGACAAGTTTATGAACTATTTTTGTTATGAACAAGCTTTTCATTTTATACATTGCTATTATGTTTCCGCCACATAGGACACCCAATTGTTTGTAATCGCGGCATGTCCATGGTTATGTGCACCGTTTAAATCTTGTTTACATTTACCATTATATATTGTGTGGTTCATATTTTATTTCTGTTGAAAATACACTACAAGTTGATAATGGGTCTTGTTATTCTCATTAATGAGTGAATAATATGAATTTAAAGTAATATTATCTAGCCAAGTTATATATATATATATATATATATATATATATATATATTTGTGTTTCCGGTTCAACCGGTCCGACCGCTATTTTCCTTATACAAAGGTGACCGGTTCGGTTTTTTCCGGCCCAGAGTTCTGCTGATGTCATGCTGACGTCATTTCCGGTCTAACCGGTTCAACCACTCCGGTTGAACCCGGCTCAATCCGATTCGAGTCAACACCGGTTCGACCACCGGTCCGGTTCTGAAAACATTGGTCAAACCAACCTGATCCAAGTCATATTATACCTTAGGAATAAACATGATCACAGGTTCATCTGTAACTGAAATCAAAATATGAAACATTATAAAAATCAAAATCCAAGTCAAGCATAACATTTTAGTGCATGGATCATCATTTCTAGCAAGAACATGAGCTAGCAAGCTTATGGCAAGCAATAAATGTGGAGAAAATTATAAAACTTGCCTCTAATGAGAAGATGATACCCCACACATAAGAAATCTCGAGCAGGTAGGGTAGAAAATCTAAGCATAAGCTATGAATTTGTCCATCTAGCACCTTTCTTCATCAAATGAGCAAACCCTAAGCATAAGGAGCAAGAAAGGTAGGGTTTTAGAGCTTTAGAGTAATTTCTACCATGGAACAGTAAAGTTCCGACCTGGAGGAAGGTCTCAAGAAGGAGAATAGAAAGAGAAACAGAGAAGGAAGGAATAAAATAACTTACCTTGGTCGAAATCCCTAGAAGATGACCTTGGAAACCCTATGTAGGGCTAAATGGAGCTCTAGGAGACCTTCTTCTCCAAAAAGAGGTTGTCTTCTACCTTAGAGCACTTGGTTCCGCATAAAAATAGAGGGGAGTCATTGATACAGGTTAAAGAAAAGATAAAGCAAGCATAGTTTCGAACTTGGGCAAGGAAGAGGTAAATATAGCCCATGGATAAGGATGGAAGCAAGCATGAGGTGTAAAAGTAGCTTCCCCACGTGTCTATGGCCTAAAACTATTAAGAATATACAAGAACACACACAAGAAGCTCACCCACCATCCATATAGACCTGCTTAGATTTTCTTTGTCGAATTTCCTAGCCAATCACATAATTCATTAGTTGATAGCTACTAAAGGTAGCTCATCCATGAAGGGGTAAACCCTAAAATACCCTTGGAGAAAACACCTTCAAACCAAGGTTTAAAAGGTGCCCCATGGCTCAAAAAGATCAAGAATTATGATATAATATCCAAGGTACATAATGCAAGGGATAAATTGCAAATAAAACCTCTCAATTGGGTAAATTACGAAAAAGTTCAAAATGTGCATAAAATTGCATAACTTGCTCAAACAATGTCCAAATTGGACCAAAATTGAAACTTAAGCTTGTATTATAATTTAAAAACATATAAAATGGTTATATTAGGGTTATAAGCATTAAATTATGGTAATTAAGCTTATTCAAATCATTAAGAAAGTTTAGGGGCCTTACAGGGGATGTCTCCTCATGTGTGGTTAAAGGAAGTTGACATGTTTTGATGTAAAATTCAACGGCGAATAGGCTCAATTAAGTAATTATAGCTTTCAAGAACAATATATAAACCTAAAGATAAATTTATGCAAACATGATATCATCTAGTATGATAGGATCTCTAGGTAGGATGACCAAATGTAGTCATAAACATTATGCACCGTTTTGTGACTGTGAGTATGGAGGAAGTTACAACTTATTACAAAAATAAACAATACAACTTGAACCAAAATTTACTACAAGTCTATGGAGTAGAAGAGTTCATTATGAATTGCATAATATAAACAAATTAGAAACAAAAGGAGACATCCATACCTAGACTAATTGAAGCCCGAGTTTCATGGCGATTGTTGTCCTCTTTCTCCTTGGACTTGTTGTCCATATGTAAGGTGATTAAATTTATCTACACCATCACTCTAGATCATATATATATATATATATATATATATATATATAGTTTAGGTGTACGTTGGACACTTGAAATATTCTTTTTTACCAAATAAACCTATGACGCATATCTGTCAAAGTCATAAAATATTGGTATAACTTAATGAAAAATATGGATATGGACTATAAATTAGCATGCTCTTGTTTTCAAACAACAATACACAAGTTTGTCAATGTCAATTTGTTCCTCTTCTAATTTTGGATCATGAAGTCAAAACCTTGTAGCAACCTGTTGATCTTGGGACACCAACTATAGGAAGGATGCATTTTCTTCTTATGGAAGATTATCCTCCACCTTTAGCACATGTGACAAGGCCTCTAGATAGTCCACACAGATGTAGGGAGCCCTTGGGGCACCACCAGAGCCTCCAAATCATGACTCGAATATTGAAGTGTTAGCGTCTCCTATCCCCTCCTATAGGGACGTGACTGTTGTCCCCCCTCTATCTCTTTCTTAAAGGGAGATATATGTGTGTTAATACCCCTAGATGACACCCCATTTATATATGAAGGTATAGGTTAGGGTTTCTATGGAACCCAAGTTCTCCTAATTTTAATAAAAAAACTCGCTTGACCCATACAATGTTCTAGTCAATGATTAGAAAATTAGTCAATTGCTTGGGATGCACAGATGTGTGCAGAAATCACTTTTGTGGACCGATTGACAATTTAGTTGACCGTTAACATGGTTCACTCAATTGATCAACAATTCATTCGATTGATTAAGTACTTTTTCAAACACTCCAAATCTAGGATCACTTAAGAAATTGACTTTAGTAGATCAATTGGCACAATCTTTGATTGGAAATAAGTTTCTAATTGATTTTTTGATCGCCAATCTACAGAGTGACCTTTTAGTTGATCGGTGGATCAATGTTCAACCTATGATAACAATTTCAGATCCATTCCATTTATTATTGTGGGATTTATCTTCTTTTTCCATTGTGCATACTCTGTATGTGACCTATAGGTTCCACATCATGTCGACAGTGATGTCATCATGTCTTTACAAAAAACCATTTAGTATCTAGCAACACATTATTGCTAGCCATGTAATTGGTATCAGTTGGAGAATGAATTTGACCTAATTATGACTAGTGTTACCATGACTTCATAATCCCTTCTTCATAGATTTCTAGATTAAACATGAGGCTCAAAATTACTATAATATTTATATTCAATTGATGTTTCTTGATCAAGAGTATACTAGTGAGATATAGTAAGCTCTATGTCAAATATTGACTCACATGAGTATGTACATGCATTTCATATCTCACTCATCAAGCGGTCATGATATCAATCTATTACGAGGGACAACTTTCATCTATGTCACTCACAACTGTCCATTTTAGAGTTTATCTAACCACTAACTATATGGTAACCTCTATTCAAGATCACATTGAGAATTTTTAAAGTACACTTTAACATCATGTAATTATTGTAGTGACTTCAAGTATGGTGGTCACAATCACCACATTGACTATAAGATATGGTTCTGATGAATGGATTCTATGTATCATTATTAAGGTGGTTCTATCTAGTACACTTGTTCTCTAACAGATACCTATATGCCAGACTTGCCATCCAAAATCATAACTAAGGATATTCCATCACCAGTCATGACACACACTAGTCTTATGTATTATTATTTTATGTATTACTTCCATAATATATCCTACCAGGGACTATGCAAGAATTGATATTCTTTGTAAACATATAATCTCATTTTTCGATCCTCAACCCAAAGGCATATGTCATCGAGTCAGACATTCTTGGGATATTATCTTGTTTAGTTATTAGAAAATACTAAAACAAACATAACAGATGGAAAAACCTTCATTAATAATCAAATAAAGTAAAAAGTATCTTACTACAATCATCATATCACTAGCTCTCAGGCATATACTCCAACAATATCCCATTTGCACTAGAGATAATGACTCATTAATCTAATTCAAATAACCTAACATTACCATCATGCTTTTTATGATAGTGCCTTTCTCTGTGAATCGTCAACATTGCCTTTAGTTGGTAGAATGCAAATCTTCACATCTCCTTGCTATATGATCTCTCATATGATATGGAATAAATATGGTGTGCACTTGGGTCTCTGATGTGATATAGGTTCCTTATCCTGTGCAAGGGCTATTTTTTCACAATATAGCTCTACTATATCATCAATGGTTGGGAACCACACCAAGTTTAGTGATGAATTTTTATCCATACTACTTCCTTTACTATGTTGGAGGCAAGAATATTCCCAACTTCTATTGTATAATCAATTATTGTCTCTTTCTTGGGACTTATCTAACTTAGAACTCCTTTCGTAACCCTTTAGAACCAACTCCTCCTCACCTATGTAAATCAAGAACTAATCCTTTTGTTCTTCTCAAATAGCTAAGGATACTCTCTACAGAAAGCCCGTTACCTTTGGTGGGCACTAACTGGTATATGCTCATCATGCAAAAATCATATGAGGTATCAACATGTCTACACAACATTACATATATGATAGATACAATTGTAGATGCATATGGAATCTTACTCATGTCTATTCTCTCTTGTGGAAAGCTGGGATATTGATTTCTAGAGAGACCTTTTCCATGAGACGTGTAAATTTCCTCTCTTAGACTCTTGCATGTTGAACATCTTCAACACTTTTTTAGTGTATATACTTTGAATTTGAGAAAGAGGCCTTCTAGTTCTATCTCTATAGAATTTTTATCTATAGAAAATAGGACACTTCACTTATGTCCTCCAACCAAGTATTAATCAATTGTAGAGTAGGTACGTATTCCCAATCAATATTATGTCATTTACTTACCATATGAGGACTATTATTATTTCCCTACTAACATTCTTCTAAACACAATATCATCTACACATTTATAAAGATAAATTCTTTGTCTATCTCATTAAAATAAGGATTCAAACTTCTAAATGTGTACTTCAATCCATATTGTTACTAACAAATTTTTTTTCTTCATTTTGAGCTATAAAATCTCTGAGTTATGTGATGCACACATTATCAATAAGATTCAAGTTAAGGAATGCAATCTTACCGTCCATTTTCCAAATATCATAGTCATGATAAACTATAACATCAATCATATCCTAATATATTTACCATATCAATATGTAAAAAAAGTTTTACTTATCTAAAACCTCTTACAACTAGTCACTCTTTATAGGTTTGTACATTACAATAGATGTCCATCTTCTTATTGGAAGACCTCTTTGAAGACCCATTTGTATCCGTGGGATTTTACCCCTTCAGGTGGATCAACTAAGGTCCATACATTTTTTGGTATACATAGAGTCTGTCTAAGATCTCATGGATTCAAACTAATTCTTAGAATCCGGTCCCTCATTAGTCTAATTGTAGGTTATTGACTCACCATCATTCTTGACCAACAAATCATCTTGATGAACCAAGAGAAATTTTAAATATATTTGGCTCTAGATATGTTCTAGTAGACCTTCAAGGTTCTTGTGGTATGTGAGGAATTTGAGATTCTATAGCTTGTGGTTCTCCTTATTCCTCATGTACCTCCATAGGTTCAATGTTGATTTGTTGATCTTGTGCTTTTTTATTTCTATTTTCCTCACGCTGGTTCCTTTGGGATAAATTCCTTTTCAAGGAACATAATAGTTTTGACAACAAATACGCTATGGTCAAAATGGAATATAGAAGTATATCCCTTGATTTCCTTAGGATATCTAATAAAGTAACATTTGTATGATCTGAGTTCAAAATTTTTAGGAATTTTTTTTCCTAAATAAGATTCAAATCCCCAAATCTACTTGAAAGACATATTGTCACAATTCCCAATTTGCATCTCATACAATGTCTTCTAAACTAATTTGGAAGGTGCATAGTTGACTGTAACTGTTGTGGTGTCTAAAGCATATATTTAGAATGAAGTCATAAGATTATCAAAACTCATCATTCACCATACTATCTGACATGGTGTGATTCCTTATTTCTATTGTGGTGTTCCAGATGGAATCAAATGTGATATAATACCATAATCTTATAGAAGGGCCTAAAACCTTGGCTAATATATTCTTAGCCTCAATGAGCTCAAAGAACATTGTATTCTTTCCAAGTTGATACTATACTCCATTCGTGAATTCCTTGAAAGTTTGTATGGCTTTTGACTTGTGTTTCATTAGATACACATAGCCATATCTACTACAATTGTCACTAAATATGATGATGTATTGATGCCCAACTCTAGCTCCGTGATAAAAGGTCCACATACATCATTATGTATGAATCCTATTAAGTGACTGTCACTTTCATAGTTACTAGTAAAACGTGCTTTTGTGATCTTGATAAATGAAAATGATTCACATGTTTCTAGTAATTAAAAATAAAAGAGTCCATATATCCTTCTTTTTGGAGTCTAGATATGCATTTCTCATTTATGCCCACTAAAATACAATGCAATCGATATGTCTGTTTGAATAATCCAGTTTTACATTCTTGGTATATATGTTATAAATCTTTGTGTGGGGACCTTTCTTTTGATTATAATAAGTACCAAATTTTAGAGAGAAACCCTAATATTAAAATAAGATTAAGAAATAAAACACAAAATTCTTGACAAACACAATCGACACAATATACAAGAAGCATAGGTAACTTTTTTCCTTTTCCATAAAACCTCATAGATCAATGGAAAATCAAAGGACCAACATGTTCAATTATTATAAATCTCATTCAACTTTAATAAAACCAAAACTAGATCTTATTACTCATATGTAGTTCAATTTACTTCAGATCACATGTACATGAAATAACTAAATTTGATATACAACTAATCTAGGCAAGTGAGGATATAGGGACATTTTAGAAAAAATTATTCAAATAACATCTTATTCATTACAAACTCTCCATTGGACGTCATTATACCTAAAAATATTTGAAACAACCCCATGAGACTCGTATAGAGCCCTAATTAGTGGAAAGTTCCAATCAACCAAGTAACATGCATCTAAATCAAGTTAAGTATATTAAACTCAAAAGAAACTTACAAGTATTAAAAATTTGGACAGATAATTGTACTACATTGATCATATGACAATACTGTAATTAATCATAAAGGCATCCATTTAGTCAGATCCACTTTATTGACCATCTTTGAGAGTATATCTATTAACATATTAACAAATACTAATTATTTCAAAATTGTAATCCCATTATAGAAGTAACAAGTCAAGATATAAACATTTAAAATCCAACAATAATGATAATACCATCTTTGTGACACCCCACTAGTTGGACTAGGAACACATCATGTAGTCTTACATATAAAGTCTACATAAGACATGTCTACCAAACAAAACTATTCAAATAATAAGTATAGCCAAATCCTAACAATAGTAAATATCATATCCATATGATCAGATTGTGCACTAGGT
This sequence comes from Alisma plantago-aquatica, assembly GCA_963693085.1. Lineage (NCBI taxonomy): Eukaryota > Viridiplantae > Streptophyta > Magnoliopsida > Alismatales > Alismataceae > Alisma > Alisma plantago-aquatica. The sequence goes on along the minus strand of OY856413.1, from coordinate 995,923,444 downwards.
ACATACGTCTAGGACAACATATTATATTTCAAAAAAGAATAATTGGTTTCCACAAATAAGAAACATATGCATGTATAATATAATTAACCAACTAATAGTAAAATAAGTGTAACAAACTATAATATCCCTGACCTGGGTTATGTTTTAACCCTAGGTGTTTTGATTAAGAAAGATGATTATATGCTTAATCTTATCTTGTGAAAAGTAATTAGGGCTCATGAGGAACTTATGTTTTAATGTTGGTCCCGTTTGAACAATGTTGAAGCAATGTTTGCTCATTTTGGACTAATGTGCAAATTGCCCAATTTAAGGGGTTAACTTGCAAATTTTACATGGTAATATGTTCCTCTGATGTTGATACATCATAAGAATGAATATGATATAGTGATATGGTTTCCACAAGCTTGGGCACCAAGATAGAGCTTGTTGGACAATGTTTGTGCATTAAAACCCAATTTTGGTGTAATGTGTAATTTACCCAAAACCTAGGGTTCAATATGCAAATTACCACTACAATAAGGTCCCTAATGTTTCTTGACATAATTTAGAGCTAAGAAAATGAGAGGGGCGCCTAATTTGAATTAATTTGGAGGAGAGAGAATCTTGATATTAAAATAATCAAGATTTAAGCCTAATTCAAACCCTAATTCAATTTAATGCAAAAATAAATAAAATAATTAAAGGGTCTTCAACCAAAATTAATATGTTTGGATTCATATGTGTGTGGAAATCCTTGAGCCTTGCAAAGGCACGAGTATATCCCAAGGAAGTGGATAACTCACTCACATTATTATAAGAAAAAGAAATATCCACTCACTTATGGATATTCTTATTATAAAGGTTAAGGTGCTTAATTTCTTTTCCATTAATTCTTGGATAATGAAGGGGTTTTGCAAGGGAAAAAAGTTGGCTTCGTGGCCAAGGAGTTGAGGAGGAGTGGTGGAAATAATTTTGCAATAAAAGGAAATTAATTCCATTTTCTCTTTCCTTGAAATTTCTTATACATATCCCTTTTTCTACCCACTTAAGGGTCTTTTCCTTGGAATTTCTTTTCTCTTCTTGCCTTGTCTGACCACGAGGGAACTCAGGATCAGGAGAGGTACGATTCTAACCTTTTGGTAAGCTTTTGATCATCTTCCACCTTGGATTCATGGTGAAAACTCAAAATCAATGCTTGATTCTTGGTTTTCTTCACCCGATTTCCAATCCTAGACAACTTGTTCATCTAAAAGCTCAAGAATGGACCTTGGGTAGTTGCTAGAACTCCATACACCATTAGATCCATGGATATTGGAGCCTGGAAATCAGATTTTGAGGCGGTTTTTATAACTCAAACCCTAAACGTTGATATTGCAATCCATTCTTCAATAATTGTTGATTATTTTCTTCTATTTGGTACTCTTTTGATTCATTGCTGAAATTCCCATGAAAAACGGCTGTTGTTCTTGGATGCAAAAAGGAAGATGACGATGACATCATATTGACACTTTTCCCAAAAAATTATTAGGCCAAACAGTTTCAATAAGTTTCTCAAACGGTTTCCCAAACCGATTGGGAGCAAACAGTTTCAAACCGTTTAAGGGCAAACAGTTTCATCAAACTGAATGAGAGAAGACAGTTTCAAACCATTTGGAGGTGTTGACCAGGGTTTACCATTTGTATATTTGTTTATAATGATGTTGGTTAATGACCCACTAATTATAATTGATTAGTTCCAATTGGTTCATGAGTTGAAGGACAATCAATCACCAAACCCTAATCGGGTTAAGTGCCGATTTCTAATTTGATTAATTTTGAACCTTGGGTTTGATTGACCCAAACGGTTTCAAAACCATTTGGGAATCACCCAAACGGTCTCAAGACCATTTGGGGGTCACCCAAGACCGTTTGTAGGTCTAGGGTTAAGTATGGTTGAGCAATTGAAGGTTCAAAGATACTAGGTTAATATGTAATCAAATGCTGAATTGTTGATCAATCCAATGATCCAAACCCTAATTGGATGCCATGGATTTGGATGATGAGATGGGAAAACGGTCTCAAGACCGTTTGGAGGTCATCCAAATGACCTAAAGACCGTTTGAGGTCAGGTCATGTTCAATTTGGATGGTGGTCCAATGGTTTCAAGGTAACTAGTTTCACAATGATTAACATTGACAGTTCATTGATTCCAAACCCTAATCCAATTGATCCAAAACCCTAATTGGTGATCAAATGAAGGTTAAATCAGTTAAAGGATGACATATTAAGCTCAACTTAAGTATGGTGTTAGGTTCAATTGATGAGTGGTTACATGAATTCAATCGATCAGGGGATCAACATTGGAAACCCTAAATCAACATGATTGGTGGAGACCATATTTGGTCCATTCAGTTTTGAGGAGGTTTGGACCAAACGGTCTCAAGACCGTTTGGTACCAAATGATCCCAAACCGGTTGAGGCCTAAATGGTTTCAACTCCAACTTTAGCAATCGGTTTCAAGCACTACTTTGTCAAACGGTTTCAAAGACTAGCTTTACCAAACGGTTTCAAATACTAGCTTTACCAAACAGTTTCAATTGTTGGTTCAAGACCATTTGAAGGTATAAATGGTCTTAGACCGTTTGGAGGTAATACAAGCAAGACTGTTTGAGGTCTGATTGGTCAAGACCGTTTGAGGCCTAAGTGTCCAAGATTGTTTGGAAGATAACTAACCAAATCGTATGAACACTTAAAGTGGTTAAAGGTCAATTGTTTAAGTCAACAATTACATGATGTAATCCAAGGGTGATTATAATAATGGTACCCTTAATGAGATAGGGTGATTAATATCATTTGAATAATTAATCACTAATGATCATGATGGTGATGACATAATCCATGGTATCAATTCTTATTTCAAGTTAAGTGACTTAGTCTAATCAAATCTGAAGTAAGCATCATCTTATAGAAGATGAGAGAGAGAGAGGACTTCCTACATGAATGATAACCATATAATGGATAAGTATTAATGTCACACCCCGATCTCACAATTTCCTCAAATCATGAGATTAGGGCGTAAGATAGGATTTGTATGCAACTCAAAGGACACCCTTAATTTTTTTCTTTTCTTAAAAACTCTTGTTTCTTCGCATTGAACCACATAAAACATTTTAACAAGGGAATCTGAACATTTCTTTTACTAATCAGATTTCAATAGTAAAGATACATATATAAGCATTCATGATGTCTCTCACACATTATGCACATGAAACTTGCTAATTAGCATACATATCAAAAGAGGAATAATATTACACATCGTAATTACAACTCTCTCTCTTATCTCTTACTGAGGACCTAGAGTGACAAGGACCGACTGACTCAACTAATCTCGTACTTGACTCCTGTGGCAGGTCTACACTGATGCTCTGACCATCTTCAAGTCCACGCGGTTAACCCTAAAAAATGTTTGAGTAGAGGGGTGAGCCTACTCGCTCAGTGAATGAGTACTTCAAGGAAACAGACTAATGCACTAATGTGATTACAAATATAATTTGAGTAAACGATATGAAATTTAACAACAATAAATACTACACTGAACAGTTCTAAAACAATATAATTGAAATAACAAAGAATGTAAATATTGCATCCAAAGAATAACTACTAGAAGACTATGCTCTAGTCTTCCTTAACTCTTTCATTTATAAGGAACTCTGTGAACCTATATGATCATATTTTAGATTATGCCCTGATCTATGCAGTGTACTCTGCATAGAGACTCGCAGTGCACTACGACCACACCGTACAAGACTTAGCGACACACCCGGGAAATGCTAAGTCTGACGCCAGCCCTGCTCTGCCACAGGACCCCAGGCTCATCGGCCTCACTGCACTACATCGAGTGCTCTAGACTCCTCCTCTAACCTGAGTACACAGGCGGAGAGTCTCACGGGGTTACCTCCATGACATCGCACAGATCTTGTTGCAATAACCCCCAATTTTTCTCCAGTGCCACCGTGACATCGCACGCGTTGTTGTTGGACACTGCTCTCTCTGTCCTCGTGTCTCCATGACATCGCACGGATAATGTTGCAACACGAGTTTCACCCCTAAGAAGCAGATCTGTCAAAGGGGTTCTACGGTGTTCAGGGCACCTAAGTCTAATATTAACATTATAGATACATGTAAAACAGAAATCATAACTCATTTTACATTTCTCACAAGGCTCACACGGCCTACCATATCATATCATATGAAACATCATAACTCATGTATTCAACATACATCATGTCTGAGTAACATCCCTTTCTAGGGCATGTCATATCTTATCACCTGCAATTTATGAGATATGTATTGAAAATAAGAAGCCCTGCAGTATATAGATATCATCTCAGAGAGAACAAGCATATAAAGTTAAATGCACTAGAAACATACAATTCAACAATTAAGCATCAGCACATCTCATATCGAGACCTTTCATATTATCATAACATGATTCATTGAACACCCTATCCTTAGGGTTTCATTTGCCTTATTCATTCATCACATGCCATCACCCTACTCTTAGGATTTCATTTGCCTCATCACTTGTCACATGGCTCTCATAAGGATTTCATAGGATATAAGCATTCACTAAATAAAGATTGTTTCCAACAAATCATATACAATCAATATAGATGTGAAACCATGGAAATTTAACTAAGTTTAGGTTTTCCATACCATTCACTGAGATATCATGTATCAAGGATAAAATTCAATTAAGATAACCCATGAGGTACATCCTAACCATTTATAGGATTACCGGTCCTTTTCAATAAGGCTGAAACTCTAGTGATGTCTCAATTAGGTTAAACCCTAATTACATTATTTGATATAAATCTGAAAGGCATTCTTACTAGGAAGTGTTGTATACGTTTCTGATGTAAATCTACCATTAAGGAGTCATTCAAACAGAGAAGGAATTCATAACATATCAATTTGCAACAACTTAAATCAAACGGACATTTCAAGATTTAGAATCACATGCTAAGCATTTAGGGATTTAGGTGCTATAATCAAATTCGTGCATTATATTGTTTGAAGGAAGAACCCACTCACCCTAAGGTGTGAAAACACCTCAAAACCGCAGCTCAACTCAGGGGATCTTGAATTCCTATCAAATCCCTAGCAAATCTCCCAATTCTTCTTCCATTCAACTCGGGAACCTTGAAAATGAGGAATTATGAAGAAAGGGTGAGAAAAGAGGGAATTTCGACATCATCTTGGATCAAATCAGAGCATGGACGGAATCTTGACATGAGAGAGAAGATACACCATAAAAGTCTATGCAAAGGATCCAAACTTACTTGATTTCACCCTTCCTGGAATCGCAAAACCCTAATTCAGCAATTCCCCCACTTTCTCCACTCAAGCCCTAATTCTCCCTCTCTCTCTAGGAGCTCGTTTCTCTGGAATGAATGACGAAGAATGAGATCTGCTTGTGTGTGTGGTTGCTCATATAAGTCAATTGAGCTGCTTGGGTCAATTGCATATTGACCCAACACTCAACTTTAATTATATTGGCTGAATATTCAGTTATACAAAAGTTACTGTAATTCGTTTATTTCAGAGATCAAATATTCTCCAACAATTATGGGAATTTAGCACGTTGTTTATAATTGATCTATAAAGCTTCAGTAAAAATTTGAGATCATTTGGAGTTACCAATAAATAATTAAAAATAGAACAGTGCACTGCTATATTGCAGTCTGCAGAATATTCGGCCGAGTTTGTCCTGCACAAAACTCGACCGACACCCTTACTGTAGGGATTCAAAAGTCATCCAAAATTATACCAATTTAAAAGAGTGTCTAAAACTGTGTTTTTCAAGCACAGTTAAAATTTGAGATCAATTGGATATACCAATAAAAAGATAAAATTCAATTACCACACTGCTGTATAATTCTGAAATTGTGATCGGCCGAGTTTGAAACTCGACCGATAAACAGGTCAGAACCTTCTTCAAAAATTCTGATATTTATCAATATTGTTCACATTTTATATATCCAAATCATATCCAAATTTAAAGTAAATCAGAGATACACATAAAATACTAAAAATAATTTAGTGAGACATTCTACTTATCAAATTCTGTATTCATGTATCATCAAAACCCTATTTGGGCCGATTAGGGTTTATGCTTCTCAAACCCTAATTCTCAAGACAAAAGAACATTTATACTTCTAATCATAGTTAAAACATCCTAATTGTGTTATTGTCATTAATTAGATTTCAAGAATGATTATTCTAATTAATCTTTGCGATTGTCTAGATAAACCCTAGTTTACCAATTAAGCTCAGATGGGGTCGTAACACTTAACACTTTCAATATAAATGAATGTGTAATTAGGTTATGATCCTTGATAGGGAGATCATGAAACCCTAATTATGAAGGTTAATGAATCATAACCCTAATTGAAGGCAATGATAGGTGAAATCCTAATCCATGATGATGGTATGATTCTAATTTAGGGAAATGATATGAGAAACCCTAATTCAGGGTATTTTAATGAAAAACCCTAATCTAGGGTGATGTGATGTGAATAGTAAACCCTAATAGTGGGTTATTGAATATAAACCCTAATCGAGGGTGATTCCATGTGAAACCCTAATTGAGGGTGAATCCATGAGAAATCCTAATTGAGGGTGATGTTATGAGAATCCTTAATTGAGATTAATGTTATGAGAAACCTTAATCTAGGGTAATGTCATGTGAAGCCTTAATTAAGAATAATATTATGGAAACCCTAAAGAATGATGTGAAGTGAGACTTAAATCTGGGGTGATGCCATATGATGATATGTGCAACCATAGTAATGGTATAATGGCCAATACACTAAAGTAGGATGTGGTTATTACAATTAAGTAAGATAAGGATGTTATAACCATGAAGGGTAAAGTTGATGAACTATATAAATGATAATGTTGATACTCTAATGATTAAGGGTCTAAAGGACAAAATGATGCCTAGATTAGTATATATCTAATTTTATGCATGTGTAACAACCCTATATACTCTACAATGATGAGAATATGAAACTCTTAGGAATGATATATGTTATACTAAATAGTGATATGGATAACATACTAAGAGTTGAATTAAGTAAAGTGGTGGATAATGGTTTATCCTATATTCAACAATGCCTAACCATTAGATAAGTCCATATCCTTAAAGATAGCTGGACAATTCTAATGTGTAACCTATGCACTGTATGATGAAAGTGACAAGTTAGTGGATAAAGTATTAAGAGGGAAATACCTTAATACAAGGTTAGTTGATTAACTTAAGTAAGATGGAAATGAGAAGAAAGTGATACATCATGACATGATAGATATCACATTCAGCATTTCAGGTTAGACATACCTTGATGAACTTCTAATCCAATATTCTTGGATAAGAAACACATGAAGTGTGTGATATGCAATTGTTACAATAAAAATGTAATGAACTCAATGTACTTTGATAAATGTTGACTAATATACCTTGAGAATGGGGTTAAGCCAAATCAATGAGTATGATGTAATCATACCATGATAAGGATGAGAAATGAACTCATACCTTGAATTGATGATCATTAATGAAATATGTTGAGAATAGTGATCATAAGCATATACTTATGATATCTTTGGATGATCCTAAAAGTGTGGAACAATACATTAGGGTTGAACTAATAATATGAGCATGAAACCCTAATTAATGTAAAATGGGAAACCCTAACCCTAATTTTGGGTAAAGGGAATGAAAAACCCTATTTGATAGTAAACCCTAATCCTAATAAAGGAATGGTGGTGTTACTATTGTATCACATGATGTGATAGATGACTTTTATCACTATCATCATGTTTAATGACCATGCAGATATTATGAGATGATGGACATAGCCAGATTTGAGTTATGACATTATACAACAAAATGTTTTTTTTGATGATCGAGAGAACCCATTCCGAATGAAGTCGATATGGTAAACTATCGAGGCATGAGAGGGTGTGGTCCGGTCACCCCCCTCCCGCACCTAGTCAGCGTGGATTATCGTTCGCAAAGTGCCTTCAGTGAGGTTTGAACCCAGGTCCTTCATTGGGACTTACCAAGCTCTTACCACCCGGGCTACTATGGCCGGACTATACAACAAAATGTTGATTGGCCTTATGTACCTTAATGTTGTTGTTACTTAGTAAAAGTAATAGAATGAACATGGGCTTTATGAGTCTTATGAATAAGCTGTTGCCTAGAGAAAGGTGACAAGATAATTTATGGCCTTGTGAGCCATGTGAGATGCTTGTGTAACAAGTATCATGTATACCTCAGTCTGAGGACTTGGAGGTAATAGTTACCTAATAAGTGGTAACAATGATTAGTAATGAATTGAGAGTATGCATACCCATTTTTGATAAGTAAGATAATAATGTCACTGTGAGATGTGAACTTTCAAGTAATGAGATAAGGGATTAAGACCCCAATGCATTATAAGTTCTGGTAAAGCTATAGATAAGAGCTTACATGTTTCTTTGTGGCAATTGTCATAATAATTCCTATTTGAGAACTTGACTGAGGCTAAAAGAATATGCTAACGTATTTAATTAATCAAGTGAAATCATATCATGTAGAGCCCTGACCATAGATCCATCATCGTCAGCAACAGGTGATGGTGAAACGGGTGCTCCATAGAAAAACCCAGAACGCATATTTTGAATATGTGGGGGCAATGGGCGAATGTATCCTGACGTCCTAATGAGGGAATTGAGGAAAGGTAAACATTAAACCTCTCAATCCTTCATTATTGTACCAGGATGGATGTACCACAAATATCCTGACGATTGAGACAGATGCAGTACACATCTCCCAATAATATTAATGCCAGATTGATGGAGATAAACAAGAAATCTCACGATTGCGAAGAGAGTGCAGCACGCCACTGTAACTCTAATAACGAAGTTTCCAGTATACCCTAGAAAGCTATCTAGAAGAGACACAAGATGTTCTGCATGTTGTCTCGTACTGACCGAGATGTGAGAGGTCTTGGTAGTCGGCTCTACCTTTGACCTTGTATGGTACCGATTTTGACTTCACAATGGTCGGTTGGAGTATGAGCAGTTTACCTCATCTCCTCAGGGCATAAGTGTGATTGTAAAATGTAATCAACAATATAGCATGTTTTCTTAAGGATTGAATACAAAAACTCATTGGCTGATGTTACATTTATTTTATGCAATTCTAGTTGATAAATGTTATTCATATCTCTTTACATTCATTGCAAGTAGATAAATGAATTATGAATATACCATGAGTAGATATAATGTTCTCCTAAGGAAAGGAGATTAACTTATTCTATTCATACAATGAATAATAATGTTGTTAGTATGTAAGAACTCCTATTCAATTTTAATTCAATAATCTGCATAACAATGTTTTGGCCAGAGTTATAGCTCCCGTTGGGGCAATTTACAATTGTCTCACTCCTGTGGGATCCAACATTTTTAGGTGGACGCAGACAAAGAAGCAGATACTCTTTTGCAGGAAAAGGAAAGCAACAACTTGGACAGTAGTGAGATCTCAGGTGGAGATGCTGACTGTCAAGTCATATAGTTAGAAAGTCCTATGTGTCGTCTCTGTACTCTCATGTCCTCGGAGTTTATAGTTAGTGTTTTTAATGAACCGATCTGAGACTTTTGGTTTGACGTCTCGAGGTTTTTATGCTGTCTATCTATAATGTTATACGACAACTGATGTTGTAATTCCTCGAGAAGAGATGGTACAAGTCATGTACTTTTGAATCAAGATGTAAATGTTATACAATGGTTCTTGATGTAAGAGATTTCTTATATTTGGATCTCTTTGCAAAAAGTTTTAAATTTTTAGTGATTTTTAGTAATTCGTTGCTAATAATACACTTCCACATTAGTTAATCTCATTTTGTGAACCATACACCACAATTTAGTGGTATCAGAGCTCTAGGTTCGCTGAGTCTACAGAGACATAGGACTAAGGTAGTAGAGTATGTTCTAGTGTCTTCCAGTGTATCTGATAGTGTCTACTACTCTTATAGGAGAAAAAGAACTTGAAGATGACTGGGTCACATGAGGAGTTTGCTGCAGAAAGCAGCAATGCTGCACCAAAAAGAGGTGCAAGGGAGCAGGTAAGAGAGGGACAATTGCCTGAGAATCCCCTAGCTAATCCAACCATGATAAGAAATCCTTCCTTAGGTATCACTATTGGGGAACTCAGGGCAACCATGATGTATTTAGTGGATCGAGCATTAGCAATACAACCTAGATTACCATCCCCTAATGATGAAGTTTTGGACTTAGATCAAGTCTGTGCTCAACCTCAGCCTGTTGAATCAATAAATAGTGATGTAAAGAATAGGCTACAATATGAAATTAGGGTCTGTCACAAGTGTAGGAAACCTGGACATATCAGAAGGTATTGCCCAGAGAAGAAAAACAAGATGATGATTGAGGAAAGTCCTATCCAAATCCAGGGACATAGGCCTAGTAGTTCCAAAAAGGGAAAGACTTTGGTATCATTAGTACAACCAGTGCCTAGTGCACCAAGGCAATGGTTATCTAGAAAGGGTAAAGAACCCTCTAGACCATACTTGGCACTCAAAATTTGCTATCAATGTAGATAGGTAGGACATCTGGCAAAAGATTGCTCAGTCAGAAATGTTATGATGAGTCAACCTCTGAGGCAGAGTCAGCCTGAGGCAATGAACAATCCACAAATCATGATAGGTTAGACAAAATAATGTCATTCTAATATGTCTTTTTATGGTTCCCTGAGTTAAAATGAGAAGGTAATTGATTGAGTTTCTTTGATTAGTCCTGTGAGGACTTATATTTTGCATAATAAACATTATAGATGTTTCATGTTGCTCTTACCTCTATGAGAAGAAGATGAGGTATTGAAGAGATGCCTGGATAAAATCTAGTAATGTTAAGTTTTATACTTTTGATAATATGAAAAGGAAGGAATATGACAATATACAAGTGCATACTACCTTATCTCAGTATTTATATACCCTGGACAGGTATACAACTATTGATGCTAAAGTGAGTATGGAAACTCTTAGATTGTAATCTTTTTGATTGCTCTGATCAAGTAGTCATTCTGATACAATCTAATGAGTATCATGAAATAAGAAATATGGAATAAATGAATGTGTCCTGTCCTAAGCATAAGAAAGAGAAATCTGAGATAACCTCAGATGAGCATGTTTGTATGAGGAATTAAAAGTATAATCCTCATAATATAAGAATGAGAATAAGGGAGATGAATCTTATCCAATAAAGTTGTAAGTATTATAAAGATCCTTTCCATAATGTAGAAATGGAAAATGTGATGAGATCCTAATATGATCATAAACATGTTAGATAATAATAAATACATGAATAATGTCATGTAATCATCCTTATAATTCCTATGCTAGGGCAAGGAACATAGGATGAGATAAAGAGTAAATGTTTCATGAATAGTTGAAAATACATGAATAAATAAGAGGAATATGATTCTTTGTTTTCTTTCGTTTCAGGGACATAGCAATCAAGTGGGTCTTAGGACACTTGATGTGCATAAGATAAAAATGTTCATGTGATGGATACTTAGAAAAGTATCAGTTTATCTTGGACTTTGGTTCCAAGGAAAAGATATATGTAACAAGTAATGTCCCAAGATGAAAGGAAGATAAATATGCGATATGATTTAAACACATGTGATAGATACCAAGACAAGAGATTCTAGTATCTGAGAAATATCAGATGGTTTATGTTGAATATATGAAATGGTCAATCATGAAATCAAACCGATCATGCAAAATAGTATGAACATCACATGTTAGGGGTTTATGCTTTGCATAAACATAACAACTATTAAAGATATCTTTAAGATAAATTCTTAATTGATAAGTAACTTCTCCTTACGATGATAAAATGTACAACTAATGAGGTAGTTAATACAAGTAATAAGGAAAGTGTTACCTGACACAGAATCTACTCCACAGTCAATTATAAGAAAGACAATGGAGTATATGTCATGTGTAAAAGGATCTATGAGAATCTTGTGTGGAAGAAACTTGGTGTTGATAAAAGCTTTATGATGTCCCCATAACAATGAGATGTTATGTGGAGAATAGATAGTATGATGAATGAATAACATCTATCTTCCTTTATCTGGGATTTCAGGGACAAAATCCTTGTTAGGGGTTTATAATTTGTAACATCCCTGACCTGGGTTATGTTTTAACCCTAGGTGTTTTGATTAATAAAGATGATTATATGCTTAATCTTATCTTGTGAAAAGTAATTAGGGCTCATGAGGAACTTATGTTTTAATTTTGGTCATGTTTGAACAATATTGAAGCAATGTTTGCTCATTTTGGACCAATGTGCAAATTACCCAAGTTAAGGGGTTAACTTGCAAATGTTACATGATAATATGTTCCCCTGATGTTGAGACATAATAAGAATGAATATGATATAGTGGTATGGTTTCCACAAGCTTGGGCACCAAGATAGAGCTTGTTGGACAATGTTTGTGCATTAAAACCCAGTTTTGGTGTAATGTGTAATTTACCCAAAATCTACGGTTCAATATGCAAAGTACCACTTCAATAAGGTCCCTAATGTTTCTTTACATCATGTATAGAAAAGAAAATGAGAGGGCGCCTCATTTTAATTAAGTTGGAGGACAGAGAATCTTGATATTAAAATAATCAAGATTTAGGCCTAATTCAAACCCTAATTCAATTTAATGCAAAAATAAATAAAATAATTAAAGGGCCTTCAACCAAAATTAATATGGTTGGATTCATATGTGTGAGGACATCCTTGAGCCTTGCAAAGGCACGAGTATATCCCAAGGAAGTGGATAACTCACTCACATTATTATAAGAAAAAGAAATATCCACTCACTTATGGACATTCTTATTATAAAGGTTAAGGTGCTTAATTTCTTTTCCATTAATTATTGGATAATGAAGGGGTTTTGAAAGGTAAAAGAGTTGGCTTCGTGGACAAGGAGTTGAGGAGGAGTGGTGGAAATAACTTTGAAATAAAAGGAAATTAATTCCATTTTCTCTTTCCTTAAAATTTCTTATACATATCCCTTTTTCTACCCACTTAAGGATCTTTTCCTTGGAATTTCTTTTCTCTTATTGCCTTGGCCGACCACGAGGGAGATCAGGAGAAGGATAGGGACGACTCTAACCTGTTGGTAAGCTTTTGATCATCTTCCACCTTGGATTCATGGTGAAAACTCAAAATCAATGCTTGATTCTTGGTTTTCTTCACCCGATTTCCAATCCTAGACAACTTGTTCATCTAAAAGCTCAAGAACGGACCTTGGGCAGTTGCTAGAGCTCCATCCACCATTAGAGACGTGTATATTGGAGCTTGGATATCAGATTTTGAGGCAGGTTTTATAACTCAAACCCTAAACATTGATATTGCAATCCATTCTTCAATAATTGTTGATTATTTTCTTCTATTTGGTACTCTTTTGATTCATTGCTGAAATTCCCATGAAAAACGGCTGTTGTTCTTGGATGCACAAAGGAAGATGATGATGACATCATCTTGAAACTTTTCCCAAGAAAATTATTAGGCAAAACAATTTCAATAAGTTGCTCAAACGGTTTCCCAAACCGATTGGGAGCAAACGGTTTCAAACCGTTTAAGGGAAAACAGTTTCATCAAACCGAATGAGAGCAGACAGTTTCAAACGATTTGGAGGTGTTGACCAGGGTTGACCATTTGGATATTTGTTGATAATGATGTTGGTTAATGATCCACTAATTATAATTTATTAGTTCCAATTGTTTCATGAGTTGAAGGACAATCAATCACCAAACCCTAATCGGGTTAAGTGCTGATTTCTAATTTGATTAATTTTGAACCTTGGGTTGATTGACCCAAACAGTTTCAAAACCGTTTGGGAATCACCCAAATGCTCTCAAGAACGTTTGGGGGTCACCCACGACCGTTTGGAGGTCTAGGGTTAAGTATGGTTGAGCAATTTAAGGTTCAAAGATACTAGGTTAATATGTAATCAAATGCTGAATTGTTGATCAATCCAATGATCCAAACCCTAATTGGATGCCATGGATTTGGATGATGAGATGGGAAAAAGGTATCAAGACCGTTTGGAGGTCATACAAATGACCTCAATACCGTTTTAGGTCAGGTCATGTTCAATTTGGATGGTGGTCCAATGGTTTCAAGGTAACTAGTTTCACAATGATTAACATTGAAGGTTCATTGATTCCAAACCCTAATCCAATTGATCCAAAACCCTAATTGGTGGTCAAATGAAGGTTAAATCAGTTGAAGGATGACCTATTAAGCTCACTTTAAGTATGGTGTTAGGTTCAATTGATGAGTGGTTACATGAATTCAATCGATCAGGGGATCAACATTGGAAACCCTAAATCAACATGATTGGTGGAGACCATATTTGGTCCATTCGATTTTGAGGAGGTTTGGACCAAACGGTATCAAGACCATTTGAGTCCAAACAGTCTCAAGACCGTTTGGGACCAAACGATCCCAAACCGGTTGAGTCCTAAACGGTTTCAACTCCAACTTTAGCAATCGGTTTCAAGCACTACTTTATCAAACGGTTTCAAAGACTAGCTTTACCAAACGGTTTCAATTGTTGGTTCAAGACCGTTTGAAGGTCTAAATGGTCTTAGACCATTTGGAGGTAATACAAGCAAGACCGTTTGAGGTCTGATTGGTCCAGACCGTTTGAGGCCTAAGTGACCAAGATTGTTTGGAAGATAACTAACCAAATCGTATGAACACTTAAAGTGGTTAAAGGTCAATTGTTTAAGTCAACAATTACATGATGTAATCCAATGGTGATTATAATAATCTTACCCTTAATGAGATAATGTGATTAGTATCATTTGAATAATTAATGACTAATGGTCATGACGGTGATGACATAATCCATGGTATCAATTCTTATTTCAAGTTAAGTGACTTCGTCTAATCAAATCTGAAGTAAGCATCATCTTATAGAAGATGAGAGAGAGAGGACTTCCTACATGAATGATAACCATATAATGGCTAAGTCTTAACATGTTCAATATAAATGAATGTGTAATTAGGGTATGATCCTTGATAGGGAGATCATGAAACCCTAATTATGAAGGTTAATGAATCATAACCTTAATTGAAGGCAATGATAGGTGAAATCCTAATCCATGATGATGGTATGATTCTAATTTAGGGAAATCATATGATAAACCCTAATTCAGGGTATTTTAATGAAAATCCATAATCTAGGGTGATGTGATGTGAATAGTAAACCCTAATTGTGGGTTATTGAATATAAACCCTAATTGAGGGTGATTCCATGTGAAACCCTAATTGAGGGTGAATCCATGAGAAATACTAATTGAGGGTGATGTTATGAGAATCCTTAATTGAGATTAATGTTATGAGAAACCTTAATCTAGGGTAATGTCATGTGAAGCCTTAATTAAGAATAATATTATGGAAACCGTGAAGAATGATGTGAAGTGAGACTTAAATCTGGGATGATGCCATATGATGATATGTGCAACCATAGTAATGATATAATGGCCAATACACTAAAGTAGGATGTGGTTATTACAATTAAGTAAGATAAGGATGTTATAACCATGAAGGGTAAAGTTGATGAACTATATAAATGATAGTGTTGATACCCTAATGATTAAGGGTCTAAAGGACAAAATGATGCCTATATTAGTATATATCTAATTTTATGCATGTGTAACAACCCTATATACTCTACAATGATGAGAATATGAAACTCTGAGGAATGATATATGTTATACTAAATAGTGATATGGATAACATCCTAAGAGTTGAATTACCTAAAGTGGTGGATAATGGTTTATCCTATATTCAACAATGCCTAACCATTGGATAAGTCCATATCCTTAAAGATAGCTGGACAATTCTAATGTGTAACCTATTCACTGTATGAAGAAAGTGACAAGTTAGTGGATAAAGTATTAAGAGGGAAATACCTTAATACAAGGTTAGTTGATTAACTTAAGTAAGATGGAAATGAGAAGAAAGTGATACATCATGACATGATAGATATCACATTCAGTATTTCAGGTTAGACATACCTTGATGAACTTCTAATCTAATATTCTTGGATAAGAAACACATGAAGTGTGTGATATGCAATTGTTATAATAAAAATGTAATGAACTCAATGTACTTTGATAAATGTTGACTAATATACCTTGAGAATGGAGTTAAGCCAAATCAACGAGTATGATGTAATCATACCATGATAAGGATGAGAAATGAACTCATACCTTGAATTGATGATCATTAATGAAATATGTTGAGAATAGTGATCATAAGCATATACTTATGATATCTTTGGATGCTCCTAAAAGTTTGGAGCAATACATTAGGGTTGAACTAATAATATGAGAATGAAACCCTAATTAATGTAAAATGGGAAACCCTAACCCTAATTTTGGGTAAAGGGAATGAAAAGCCCTATTTGATAGTAAACCCTAATCCTGATAAAGGATTGGTGGTGTTACTATTGTATCACATGATGTGATAGATGAATTTTATGACTGTCATCATGTTTAATGACCATGCATATATTGTGAGATGATGGACATAGCCAAATTTGAGTTATGACATTATACAACAAAATGTTTTTTTGGATGATCGAGAGAACCCATTCCGGATGAAGCCGATATGGTAAACTCTCGAGGCATGAGAGGGTGTGGTCCGGTCACCCCCTCCCGCGCCTAATCAACGTGGATTGTTGTTCGCAAAGTGCCTTCAGTGAGGTTTGAACCCAGGTCCTTCATTGGGACTTACCAAGCTCTTACCACCCAAGCTACTATGGTAGGACTATACAACAAAATGTTGATTGGCCTTATGTACCTTAATGTTGTTGTTACTTAGTAAAAGTAATAGAATGAACATGGGCTTTATGAGTCTTATGAATAAGCTGTTTCCTAGAGAAAGGTGACAAGGTAATTTATGGCCTTGTGAGCCATGTGAGATGCTTGTGTAACAAGTATCATGTATACCTCAGTCTGAGGACTTGGAGGTAATAGTTACCTAATAAGTGGTAACAGTGATTAGTAATGAAATGAGAGTATGCATACCCAGTTTTGATAAGTAAGATAATGATGTCGCTATGAGATGTGAACTTTCAAGTAATGAGATAAGGGATTAAGATCCCAATGCATTATAAGTTCTGGTAAAGCTATAGATAAGAGCTTACATGTTTCTTTGTAGCAATTGTCATAATAATTCATATTTGAGAACTTGACTGATGCTAAAAGATTATGCTAATGTATTTAATTAATCAAGTGAAATTATATCATGTAGAGCCCTGACCATAGATCCATCATCGTCAGCAACAAGTGATGGTGAAACGGGTGCTCCTCGGAAAAACTCGGAACACATATTTTGAATATGTGGGGGCAATGGGAGAATGTATCCTGACGTCCTAATGAGGGAATTGAGGAAAGGTATAAACATTAAACCTCTCAATCCTTCATTATTGTACCAGGATGGATGTACCACGAATCTCCCGATGATTGGGACAGATGCAATACACATCTCCCAATAATATTAATGCCAGATTGATGAAGATAAACAAGAAATCTCACGATTGCGAAGAGAGTGCAACACACCACTGTAACTCTAATAGCAAAGTTGCCAGTATACCCTGGAAAGCTATCTAGCAGAGACACAAGGTGTCCTGCATGTTGTCTCATACTGATCGAGATGTGAGAGGTCTTGGTAGCCGGCTCTACCTTTGACCTTGTATGGTACCAATTTCGACTTCACAATGGTCGGTTGGAGTATGAGCGGTATACCTCATCTCCTCAGGGCATAAGTGTGATTGTAAAACATAATCATCCGTATAGCATGTTTGCTTAAGGATTGAATACGGAAACTCATTGGCTGATGTTACATTTCTTTTATGCAATTCTAGTTGATAAATGTTATTCATATCTCTTTACATTCATTGCAAGTAGATAAATGAATTATGAATCTACCATGAGTAGATCCAATGTTATCCTAAGGAAAGGAGATTAACTTATTTTGTTCATATAATGAATAATACTGCTGTTAGTATGTAAGAACTCCTATTCAATTTTAATTCAATAATCTGCATAACAATGTTTTGGCGAGAGTTATATCTCCCACTGGGGAAATTTACAATTGTCTCACCCCCGTGGGATCTAACATTTTTAGGTGGACGCAGACAAAGAAGTAGATACTCTTTTGTAGGAAAAGGAAAGCAACAACTTGGATAGTAGTGAGATCTCAGGTGGAGATGCTGACTGTCAAGTCATATAGTTAGAAAGTCCTATGTGTCATCTCTGTACTCTCAGGCCCTCAGAGTTTATAGTTAGTGTTTTTAATGAACTGATCTGAGACTTTTGGTTTGACGTCTCGAGGTTTTTATGCTGTCTGTCTGTAATGTTATAGGGCAGCTGATGTTGTAATTCCTCGAGAATAGATGGTACAAGTCATGTACTTTTGAATCAAGATGTAAATGTTATACAATGGTTCTTGATGTAAGAGATTTCTTATATTTGGATCTCTTTGCAAAAAGTTTTAATTTTTTAGTGATTTTCAGCAATCCGCTGCTAATAATACGCTTCCGCATTAGTTAATCTCATTTTGTGAATCATACGCCACACAAACATTCAACTGAACACGACTTGTCATTGCTTAATTCATTTGCCCTGAAACTACTTGGCTTGTACCTCCTTAGGTAGAAGTCGCCATGCCTAATTCTTGTGTGAAAGACTCACAGTCATTATCTTAGGGTTCAACCGATCACCCTAGATAGCTAGAAAAGACCCTGGTCCACCATAGGGTTGTATAAAGAGTGTAAGGTATGTCATTTTGCCTCTCTACCATTAGGTCCTCATAAAGGGTACATGAGATAGGAATAAAAAGTAAAATATCACATATCATAAAATTTGTCTTGTTTTACAGTTAACATTTCATCAAAGGTATATTATGTATGAAAATATACTTTCACAACAGAAGATCTAGGCCCAAAATCATGCCTTTATGACTCATTACCAAGACCTGGTGGTCTAACTTTTAAGACTTTGATCAACACTCTAGAAATCCTTCTCATAGTTCTCTGATTACTACAAGGAGTTCTATTTCATTTCCCCGATGTGGACCTTAGGGGGAACTCACGGTGTTTAGGGAACCTAATTAGATGTGTCCATCATTGAACTAGTTATTTAATCTTGTTACTCATCTTAAATCAAATTTTAATCATGATTTATCATGAGTTCTTATTCCCTCTCATATGGAATGACATGAATTAGACTCGGGTTAACAAGAGAGAAAATCATTATAGCAAGAAGCATAATAATCATTAATTTACAACTTTTATGGATTATCATCTCATTTCATGTCATTCATCATCAATATCCTATCTCGCTGAGATATAATCTCATATTCAATTATTCACCCTTAACATGATTTCTAAAAAATAAATCATTATATGTAATTTCAATCTTTCACATTTTCCATCATTTCATTCCGACTACACTTATCACCATATATAATCATAGTAACATTAAAACCCACAACAAGATCAATGTATAAGCATCGTTTATTATTCATCATACCCAAATCATGTCTATAATACAATATATATTATCCCACTTTTGATTCCCTCAAATGTAGAGTGATTTCAAAACATAAGAATTTATAGCACATAGTTAATATTTTTTCCTAAGTTATTATCAATACCAATCAACAACTATGATTTTCTCTCTTTCAATAAAGTCAATTTATATTCAATCATCTACATATATTAGTTCTTTATTCTTCAGTTTATCACTTTACTCATCATATTAAGGTAGGGCTAGGTTGTTAGACCCAACTAATTATTTTCTTCATTTCCTCTTCATTTTAGATTCATTCATCTTAACTTCTTTCATTTTTAACTCATTATAAGTACGTAAATTTATCATATTAAATTCTATTAATGGACAATGCTTCTCTGTCATTGAAATCATACATAGTCCAATTTTAATGTATTTCTTTCAATTTAGGTAAATCCAATTATATTAAAAATAAATTGGTAAGTAACTTCCTCATACTCATTTCTTTAATTTTTCACCCATTTGTTGTTTTTACAACTCAATTTATCCTTACCACATTTCCTTTCTTTCATTTAGATACACTTACCATGCCATTTGACTTCCAATGGCATTTGGATAGTTGCAAACAATCCTCCCATTCCTTGTAACCCTACTCAATTTAGAAAGTATAAAATATTATGAATACTTCTTCCTACTCCTTAATCTGTGACTTGTATAAAGGACTTGCATTCATGTGGGGTTCACTCACTAATGCTTAAATTATACAACAATAGATGCATTAGGCCTATATCATATTAATTAGACTGATTGCATTCAATTGAAGTAATAATACCTTATTCTGAACATCACTTCACATTTACAAGTTTATATACAAGTTAGGACCTTATCTCTCATTTGCCTCCCAATGGTAAAATTTTAGGGTTTTCAAGAAGTCAGCTTAGTCCAACAAAACATTATACATCATCATAAATCTCTTATTGACAACTAAAATCATTTGTATGTAATAAGATATATTAGGTATATTTTCAACATAGGGAAACCTAGTTACCATTTCATTCAGCACATCCATTAATTACAAGCATGCATCATATCAATGAATTACTTGAGTCGATCTCTCAACATCAGCCTTAAATAGGGATATCTCCATTTAAAATATGTACACTAAGTTTAATTCACAATTGAAACTAAAAATCCCAAGAATTCAAAAATAACAACCAAGGAATCATATTTGATCCATGTTTATTCAGTTCAAACTATATTCTATTCATGTTCACCCAATTACCAAGCATTTTACTAATTCAGGTTAGTTCAAGAAAATTTAGCACAAAACAATGCCTCCTTTAAGATTACATGCAATACGTTTCAATTTATAGAGCATGGACCAAATATATGTAAGTCATTAAGAATGAATCTAAGTCATTCACATTTAATTCTCAAATAGTTTTTCCCAATTGATTACCCAACCACACGAAGATAGAAACATTATTTCATTGAATAAATTAGATATAAATAAAAATTCAATATGTTTAAATATTTGAATCATGACCTCACCATAGAACTCAAATGTTAAACATCTGGATTTGTAGTCCAAGAAATAGAATTCTAGAAATTCATCAAGGTCCTAGAAATCAACTCCTTTTCTTTCTCCGTCCAACATAAGAACCCTACAAATGGAGATTGGAGAGAAATAAGGAAAAAATAGGGTGACTTCATATATTTTGGATTCAAATAGAAGGAAGGACTTATTTTAGACATATGAGAATATTCACCAAGAATTCCTATGTAGGGGTGATAAACTTACATGATTTCATAAGCTTTTGGAAGTTGAAACTCCAAATCAACATTTATGACTCCTTTCTCTTCAAAACCCTATTTCTCCCTCTCTCTCTAAAATTTCATATATCTAGGATGAATGATGGACTATGGGAGCTACTAGTGCATTAGATTAGTGATATAGATCAATTATGTGTTTGGAATAATCCAAAATTCATTTTTAGTTATTTATTTATTTATTCAAAATGTTTGATTGGTCGAGTTGTTCTTGATAAGAAAATCAACTAAAGAAATAGTCTATGTTCATTTAAACATGATAATTTTCTTTCTAAAAATTTAACATGTTGTTTGAAATCAAGTTTCCAATCTATAGTAAAAAATTTAATGCATGTTGATGTACAAAAAAAAGTAAAGGTCAAATACCACAATGCTATACTACAGTCTATATAGCATTGTCAATTGAGTTTGTCTTTGTAACATCCTAGGATTTGAAGCCTCAGATAACATGATTTTAAAAGGAATGATTGGACTATCCATATCACCAAGGTGCACCTCCTTTTTAGAAAGCCCATCACTAAAGAACTCCATAGTAAGCATGCTCAATTTGGAGTAGTACTAGGATGGGTGACCAGTCAGGAAGTTGACCCCAACTTGCATATGAGTGAGGACAAAGCACATAGTTAAGACTAGTGGTGATCTATGGGGCTAGTTGTCATTCCTGAAACTCTACTAGAGCCTTGGGCAGTGGGCCCAGGTGTAACAAATGGTATCAGAGCTAATTCCCCTCCAATAGATGGGGCCCACATGAGCATGTGGCATGCCAGTCTTAAGCCGTGCGGTCCAGGCAAGTTGGAAAGGGCTATCCACTGAGACAAGATAGAGCCACCTTGCACTGGTAGCCGTGGATGGGAGCTGGGTGTCCATGGGCCATTCTGGGTCTGCAGTGAAATGGGGAAGAGATTATGAGGCTGTATATTGAGCCTTGATGAGGACGCCAAGAGTCTAAGTGGGGGAGATTGTAATGTCCCAGGATTTGAGGCCTCATATAACATGATCTTAAAAAGAATGATTGGACTACCCATATCACCAAGTTGCACCTCCTTTTTAGGGAGTCCATCACTAAAGAACTCCATAGTTAAGCATGTTCAGTTTGGAGTAGTACTAGATTGGGTGACCAGTCGGGTAGTTGACCCCGGCTTGCGCGTGAGTGAGGACAAAGCACGTAGTTAAGGCTAGTGGTGATCTATAGGGCAATTGTTATTTCTGAAACTCTACTAGAGCCTTAGGCAGTGGACCCAGACGTTATAATTTCTCTAAGTCACCTTGGTTGTGATAGGTTATAGAAGAAAAGATGGCTACCCGTTCCGGGAATGACACATGGAGCCTTATGCAAGCTCCTTCAAACAAAGCATTTGTTGGTTGTAGATGAGTTTTCTTAGTCAAAGTCAATTTAGATGAGAATACTGATAGGATGAAAGCTAGGTTTGGGGTGAATCATCACAAAGAAGCCTATGAACTACATACCTTCTTCCTAATGGTACATATTATGTATGTTTGTTTGTTAATTTCCTTGGCTACTCATTTTTATTGGTCCTTTTATCATTCGACATCAATTATATTTTTCTTCATGGCGATCCTTTTGAGAATATTTGTATGGAGAAATGACCTGACTCATGATGGGGACTCACTTGCTTTTTTAGCTTCATAAGTATATGTATGCTCTGAAACAATAATCCCATTCACAACTTGGGAAATTTAGTTGATGTGTCCAAGAGTTTGCTCTTTGAAAATCCCATCTAGACCACTTTGTTTCTTGTCATATGGATCTTCAAGGTATATTTTTTTCATTATCATTGTATTAAATATAGTGATTAATGGTGATGATCATGACATCATTATGCAAATAAAGTAATTTCTTTAGATAAAATCTTGGCCAAAGATCTAGGTCATATCAATATGTTCTAGGTATTGAAGTAGTGAGATCCAAGGATGGGATTGTCATTTCTTACCACAAGTTTGTTCTAAACATCTTGAGGGATTTGACATGTTAGGATCAAAATCTATAGATTCTCCTATGGATCCTAAAGTCAAGCTGTATTAAGATCAGGGGGAGCCACTTGAGGTTCCATGGAGATGCAAAAAACTAGTTGGGAAACTTAATTTATCTTACACTTACTTGACGAATATCAGCTTAATCCTAATGTGGTTATCCAATTAATGGACAAACTACACAGTGGTCACTGGGATGTAGTCATTTATGTTTTTTTAAGAAAAGGAGTCATTCACCCTTGTCACCACAACCTAAAGGTGTATGGTTTCCCAAATATAGATAGGGAAAGCTCTGTCATCGATTGATGACCTATGACCATATATTGTGTCTTCTTGCAAGTAAATTGGTCTCCTAGAAGAGAAAGAAACAAAATTTTGCTGCCCTCTTTAGCTCAGAATCTAAATATCTAAATATCATCCATGTTAGTAGTGAGATTCAATGGGTTAACAACTTCATGGAAGAGTTGATATTCTATTAGATAGAAGCTATAAACCCCTAGTGTGATAAACAAAATGCAATTTGTATTGCTTCCAACCCCATCGATCATGAAATAAATAATCTCATAGAGGTTGATTGCCAATTTGTTCAATAAAATATTCAGGACAAGTTGATCAAGCATACTCGATATCATTCAAAAGATCATCTTGCATATTTGTTCATTAAGTGCCTGTTTGGTAGGGACCAATCGGATGACAAAGTGTAGTTTTTTTTATAGTTTTTTACATTGAAAACTCATACAATTACATGTGACTAAACCCAACCAGAGCAGTTATAAGTCTTAAAATGGGTAAGGAGTCAAATATATGTGTCACAAAAGGTACTTTTTGATAAATATACACGTGTTTGAGGGGGTGTTAGATAAATAATTTCATATATTTTTAGTATAGTGAGATCAGTCACGTAGTGTGTAAATGCTTATTAGAATCCACCCATGGTTCTATAAAAATCTAGCCGTGTTTAATACAAAGACAAGTCATTATGCTTAGGTAATATTCTGGTAACACTTCAGTAACCAAAATTTCTTCAACCAAAAAAAGGTACTAAGATGAGGTTTTAAGGTATTTGGGAAGCTCAATCTAGATATTTACCATGAAATCCCAAGAATTAAGGTTCTATACAACATGGATTAAATAACATAATTGAACTACTCATATTGATGAAATGCAATGTCTTTTTAAAAACAACTCGCTAATTACTCCATATATAAGCAATATCAACTCAAAGTAGCACTTTGATAAGATCAATGAAGTCTCCTTGACTTATCTCTCCATCCTCAACATCTTTCACATTTGACGATTGATGGTTTTGGTGAAATCTATGCCAAATATAAGATAGTAGCACCAGTACATAGCAAGGTTCAAAATGTTGATAAAATAGGGGAAAAATCACAAAAATTTTTAGTACCGTCAAAAATCGAGTAGCAAAATGGGCATACATCTTTCTATGTAGGAAGTTTTGCAAAAATCGAACATTTTTTAAATGCCATAATATTGTGTTTTTTGGTGCAACATGGCCACTTAAGGCCTTATCTACCCGCTCATGGGTTTCCTCTTTGCAAAATAGGGTGTGACAATTGGATATTTCAATTGTGGTGGATTTTGGTCTTTTGGAGGAGATTGTGGAGGAACATAAGGTATTATTCTCTAATCCTAGCCTAATTCTTACCTCTATCTCTACCTTTTATCTCTTCACTTTCTAGTCCTAGCCGATTTATACATTTACTTTCTATATCTAAACTTGTAGGTTTATCCAAATTTTAGGATCTATAGCTTAAGCTTGTAGAACTTACTCATCAGTATGAATCCTATTAAAATTACTAAAAACACATAACATATGTCTTAAGTTAAGTATAAAGCTTAGATATACATGCAAGATTTTTGCAAAAATAAATACATTAGGGATGGAGTTACCTAGATGTATGTATATATGTATATTATTCACTAAGGTGATGTTTGATAAAGACAAAAAATGAACATCATATGAGACTTCTATTATTTCTGGAAACTTAGACCTTAAAGTTTAGTTTTGTAAAATATCATTAGTGAAACAATTGTTGAACAATAACATATTTTTCTTATTATGCAATTATAGTATTACCTAATAATATAATGAAATTTCATAGTATGATGAACACATTACGTTAAGTTTAGTCTATTTACAATAAA
Organism: Alisma plantago-aquatica; assembly: GCA_963693085.1. NCBI lineage: Eukaryota > Viridiplantae > Streptophyta > Magnoliopsida > Alismatales > Alismataceae > Alisma > Alisma plantago-aquatica. The sequence goes on along the minus strand of OY856413.1, from coordinate 995,897,843 downwards.
TTTTAAGTCAAATAATATAATAAAAACAATTTCATACCTTAAAATATTTATCTAAGAAAAAGAATGCTACTTTAGTCTTGTACTTTTTACTAATGGTGCATTTTTTGTTTAATGTAAGTAACATGACCTAAAAGTAGTATTTTTTATTGTATATTTAGGAGATGGCTCATTCTTAAAGAAGTGGTTCTTTGTTTTATGCTAATAGAGATGGGGGTTTGAAAAGGAGATGGCTAGGGTAAGAAAAATAACTAAGTTTCTAAAATGAGTTCAAAGATTGTAGGGACATTTTCAAGTATTTGGTGGCAATAGGCAGCAAGTAAAATGCAACTAATGTAATAACAAAATTGGAGGTGGAGGAAAATACTAGTTTTAAAGCACACATTTTTTATGGATCAGAATATGTAAATGTGTAAGAAATTCCCTTAAGGAGTGAGAAATGACTTTAATTGATTGATGAATGCTAATAAAGAAATATGTAAACAATAGAAGAATTAGACAAGTTGTATGTTAATACCTTGTTTGATTAAAACAGAGGATGTGCACATTCTAGTGAGGAGGACTCTGGTATGGGTTATGCTTCAAGTAATGACACTCCCAAGACCATGACATGTATATTAGGGGCCTAAGGGATTCCAAAAGTTATGTATGAAACAACAAAAACATGATGGCTATAGTAGGAAATTTTGATATCCTATTGGCAATGGTAGTTGTGCTCATGCAAGTTTAAAGAGAACTATAATTAATTTTGCTAACAGTGATAAGCCAATTGGTCAGAAAAACAAAGAAGGACCAATTAACAAATTGTTATGATCTTCTATGAATACAAGAGAGAGGTTAAACTTAGATGCCAAGAGCTAGGTATTTGAAAATTTCAAACATCTCAATGGAATTTGAATGACATGCTCTCTAGAAAAAAGAACAAGGTTGGAAAAGTTATGGGGATTTTTTTTCTTTTCACATTGGATCCCAACACATGTGCCATTTTGGCATAATTGCAACACTTTCTAAGGACTACAAGGGCTGTTGGATCAAGTGTCAAATCCCAAACCTCATGTGAAACGTTGAATGTTTACCTTCCTCCATAGATATCTGAGATATAGAAGTGCATTGATGACAAAAAGGACATGCATAATAAGTAATTATTCCTATCATTTCTTTTTGTATTTTCAACCAAAAAACTTGTAACATCTTTTTTTGTTAGATGGATTAATGCCTACTTGTGATACATTCATTTATTGCATTGTATTGTTTGAGTTGTATGGAGATTTAATACCTTGATGCATGATAGGTGGACATCATGTAATAGAAAACAAAATAATACCTTTTTATAATTTTGTCATGGTTCCTCAATCTTCCTAGTATCAATTGATAAATATGAACAATTTCATGATCATGGACACATCAAGACGTTGATGAAGACAAATTTGAAAATTGTTTTGGGTGAAAATTATTGTATAAATAGTGAATAATTGTGATACAAACTTCAAAAAAGCGGGAAAGGACCTAATGAAACAATATCCAATTGATTGGAGCCCTTGTGCATCACATTGCATCAACCTAATATAGAAAGATATAGGTGAAATCTATGAATGTATATTCATCCTAATTCTAATCACGTTGTCAACTTGGTTATTCATTTAGATCTCCCATTATTCTTTAGAATTAGCTTCAATTTAATATCCTTAGTTTTATACTAATTCCTTATGATTTTAACATAATTCTTTGATTTCATGATAGGTTCAAGTTCAATCTCTACACATCAGTAGAGGATGATGGTCCCTTTTAGAATTCACACCCACATGCATTCTTGTCAGTCTACATTCTTATCAAGTGATGGTACTTCCATATACTCCCATTTCCATCAGCCCAAATTCTCATCGACCAATGGGACTTCTATGAACTGATGCCCCTATTGCCCAATGGGCAGTATGCCTTATAGGACTTCTTCTAAAAAAGGATCCTACATCCATTGTGCCATAGACTGATGGCTTGTCTTGTGACAAGACTCCTATTTTTGATGAGCTCCTAAGCCAAAGAGGACTCCTAAATCAATGAGTTTTCTACTCAGTGAGCCTCTAAGTACCCAGATCTGATGATATTCTAGTAACTAATGCCAATAAACATTGTTGCACCTCCTCATATACCTTCTCACCACTTCATAGTGCATTTATCGCTGCCATCACAATATTGGTGGTAGATGAAAACTTTGATCTTGAACCCTAGCAACCATCTATACATGTCCAACCTTGCCTCCATAGCAAGGAATCATCTCCTCAATGTGGAAGCAATGCTCATTTATCTTCTAAGATTTGACTTTAGTTTCCACTATTCAACTCCTTTAATCGATGATGCCCATACCTAACCTTGAAAGAGGTAAACCTGGTGCTGCATTCAACGATGATGTCTTGCTTCGTTGATCCATTTGCCTTGTCCTCAAAGGGACAAGTACATGGTGTAAATAAGGAAGATTAAGAACATATGAGTCACTTCAAAGAACATATAGGGTTCACTTTATTTCTCTATCGACCCCCTTGTCTCTAGGATTGAAGATAAGAAATAAAAAAATATAGTTGCAACTCCATATATTGTGACGATGAATTTCTTCTTTTCTTTTCGTGTTGATCTTGTTACTGCTACATTGAGCAAGTGGTCCCTTCACTAGGGTGTGGGGAGTAGCCCTGCTACTCAAATTTTCTTTCTACTACATCTATACTTGTATGAACCATGACACATTTTGAATCATATAATTTCTGCTTGCAAACTGGTTTGGTGAATTGTCTTTCATGTCTATCAGATCTTGGATTTAGATAAATTCAAGCCTAAGATCAAGGATATCATTTATTTCATGTTTAAAAATTGATGAGAACTACATGTAGGTGTTTCCATGGCAATTAGTAAATGACTCCTAGAAAAAGCAATAGCGAGCCCAGAGTGATATCTTTCTATATGTAATCCTTATTCCAAAAGGATTGGATTTATTAAGCATCAATGTTTGTATGTTCTTTTTTCTTATGATGTAGTGAGAGAGTGAAAATAGGTAGTGGTGGAGAAACCCATTCACCCTAGACTTTCCATCTATATGATATATCTAGACTTTTATTTAGCCTTTCTATTGCAATCTTAGTGTAATCACCAGACAACCAACTTTTATGATAATTACTAGTTCTTTGTCAGTTACATTGATCATATCATTCTTACATATGTTGTCCTTCGTGTTTGATCCTAAAATTTGATGTGACAAGATCTTCTCTCTTGTAGGTGGGATTGTTGTACACTTGGGTTAGGTAAAGTCCAGGGTTTTCATCCCCATCAAAAATTTTGTGCAAAAGAATCTTATATCAACTTCTAACTTAAATGTTAATACATCACTAATTTAGTTATGCTAATTAATAAAATTTGTAATTTTAATAATTTTACGGGATAGAAATGTAAAAGTAGAGTTTATTAAATCTAGAACCATAATATCCTTTATTACAATCATTCACTTTTATTAAAAGCAATGAGCATGAAGGAATATTGTGGTGGTGACTTGGTTAGTCCTAGAGTCAGAAGAATTTCTACTCATTTCTTAGCACTTTGAAACTGTATGCTAAGATAAATGGATTCAATTTTTTTTTCTTCTAGTGTTGAGTGAAATTTCATGAAGGGAAGGACACATCTAGGTGCAATGATGCAAGAGTTTATAAAGAATATGAGGTTTTGGGATAAAATCACAAATTTGGTGAAAAGAGTGAAGCCCATAGTCAAAGTGTTGTAATTATTAGATGGAGATAAGTCATCCACTATTACGTGGTTGTATAAGGCCATGAAAAAACTAAAGGAGAGCAAAAATATGAAGATTAGAAAAACTAGATGGGATAACTTGTTATGCATCCTCTGCATAAAGTTGGTGAGTTATGAATGATCATTAACTATACATTATTTAGGATTTTGACAAACTTGTTGGACTTCCACTTTCTGTAACTGTAAGGACCAGACCCACCACCCAAGTCTATAGTGGAGTTTTTAGAATGACAACTGGCCCCACATGTCACCATTAGCTTGGGTTGCTTGTTTTGTTCTCACTCACTGATGAATACAAACTCATCACCTTTATTTGTACATTTTTAATCTTGAATAGATAATAAAGTGTTAGCTATTAAATAGTTTTAGCATATATTCTCTTCATTAAGCTATTTTTTCTTAAATTGAAGTTTTAATTAATTATTGCATTTTTTAAGGAAAATAGACAATTATTTCAAAGTACAAAAAATCCCAAAAGTTCTCTTAGAAGATGTTGTGCACACCCGTAGTGCTTGAAATTCATGTACACCCGACACCAAAAGGGCCATAAATTTTGCGTCTGAACTTCAAATTGAGTGTACAAATACTCATTGGAAAGGAAAATTTAATTTTGTAAAATAAAAGCCTATTATTAGGATCGATTTTAAGCCTTTTACGTGAGATAAACTACTCTAAATAGTTGTTACATAATTCTACATTAAAGAAAACCACATGGTCAAATATTAAAGCAGACAACTCAATAAATCCCTCTATTTGTGGGCAAACAGTTGATGTTATTAAAGTTCACTACTTCGACTAGAAAATTTGCAAATTCCATATTCTTTTTATGAAAGAATGATTGTAAGAGAAGGCTGAGTCAAATGCCAAAATGTAAAAGCCGTCAATATAGTCAAAGTTTGACCCATGTGATTGGAAGATGAAGCAAACCATTCCTATTGGGGTTCCCCACTCCTTTATCCCTATAAAAGTAGGGGGGGACTCCAAAGATAAAGGGCATTCTTTCTTTCGTCATGATCTTATAATATCTTCTTCTATCATATTGTGTATCCTTACTTCTAGATTTTTTGTACTTACACCTTTTATTTCAACACTTTGTTATGCCATTATTTCATCTTGCACTCTCGTTTCTTCCATAAAATTAGCATTTCCATCTTTTCTCTTGGTATTCTTTTTTGGAGCAAGGATCTAAGAAGGGTGGCCATTTCATTGTCACTAGTAAAGATCCTTCGGGATTCTTCGTCTTCCTAGTCTATGGCCTCTTTTCTTCCATCCTTTGCGCCTTCTTTAATTTTTATGGATCGTGAGTAGTTTCCTATATTGGGGCATGGGGAATAATCCCATAGCCATAGTGTAAATTAGATTGACTTTTATTTGATATTATTTGTTAGATGGATCCTTGTTTTGATTTTTTCAGACCTAAATGACTTGATCTCTCATTTTCATCGAGTGTTAGTATTGAAAATGTGACCATGGAACACAAGGATTGAAACAACCAAACAAGTGCATAAGGATCTGGATGAGACCTTGGAAGGATCTTAATTAGGATGATTGAGCTAGGATTTATGAGCATCATGACCAATGGGTTCATAGGGAGTTCGTTGTTTGTAGATGCATTTGTAAATGTTTCACATACCTTCTTCTGGCTTGTTTTATCTCATAGATTCATCGATCTAGTTTCACGAAGGCTACGAAGGTAAAATCCAAAACCCCTATATCTTTTATTATCGATTCATTCTTGTTTCTCAATATCAACTTTTATTTTCTTGTTCTTTAGTGCAACTTTCCATTATCTATTCTAGTATAATTGAAACTTGACAATCAGAGTTTTCTTTTCATGTTCTCTCATGACCGATTTGGATTTCAACCATTTTCCCACCATCCCTTGGGATTTGATATCTTACTATATAAGGTTAAAATCCAGGACTTGTCCTAGTCTTTGGTGCATAAAATGACACACATCACTCACACACAAATTGGGATCAACTTCACAACAGATCACCCATCCTTCTACTACTTTGAGCTGAGTACACTTAATTGTATAGTACATGTTGATGGGATACCTAAAAAGGATGTGCACCTTGGTTATATGGATAGTCCAATCATTACTATTAATATCATTTTATTTGAGGCCTCAAATCATGAGATATTACAATCTCCCCCACTTAGACTCTTGATGTCCTTGTCAAATCTCAACTATATGGCATCATAATTTTCCCGATGTTTGTGAAAACCCAAAATGGCCCATTTACACCCATCTCCCAATTACAAAAACCACCACAAGGGTGGTCACATCACCACATATAGCCTTTTCCAACATGCCTGTACTACACAACTCAAGGCTAGCATGCCATATACCCAAGTGGGCCCCACCTAATGAAGGGGAATTAGCTCTGGTACCATATTTACTGTCTGGGTGCACTTCTCGATGCTCTATAAGAGTTTTAAGGAATGATGACTAGCCCCAATGACCACCACTAGCCTTGACTGCATGCTTTGTCCTCACTCACACACAACATGGGATCAAATTACCAATAGGTCACCCATCCTAGTACTACTATGAGGTAGACACACTTAATTACAGAGTACCTATTGATGAGATACCTAAAAAGGAGGTGCACATTTGTGATATGGTTAGTCCAATAATTCCTTTTAAGATCATTTTATACAGGGCCTCACATCCTCAGATGTTACAAGTACATTATTTAAATACCTTATTCTAGTAGAAGTACAAATTGGATTCTAGTAGTAATTTCATAGGCACAATAAAAGAGGTGATGAATAGATTTGTTACTTCATCTAAATAGGGAAATGTTATAATGATTCATGTATATATATATATTTATTTATCAAAAACATATGGAACTTAATATCTTATAGAATTGACAGAAAATGCATCATAAAGTGCATCTTGTTTTCCATACTTGTAGCTAAGGCTACTCAGAGAAGGTTGGGTTGCTTGGCACATCCAATTGTTATTGAGTATAGGGTGAATATCATTCCTTGTTAGTGGTGGTTGTGGAATGGCTTGGGTTCTCCTAAGTCGAAAAACATTATTGTGAGAATCCTATCATAAACAACTGTTGTTGATGGATGTGAGAGGTCTTTCCCAACATGAAACCTCAACCATAGAAAATCAAGGAATATACTTGATGTATCTTGTCTAAATATCTTGGTTCTTTTTCTACTACAATATGATATAAAGGGGAAAATATATAAGAGAACTAGAGTTAATAGAAGTGGATCTCCAAGTTATACATGATCTCATTCACATTGTGTACACCTTTGGCAGTAATAATGAATGGATAGGATTGGCGGTGCTATAATTGTTATCCATATAGCGGTAGAATTTTGCAATAGGTGAAAATACCTGTGAAGACTCTGATGTTGATGATCAACAAGAAGCACAAAATTATAATAGTCTTGTTCAAAAATTTGAGAAACAGAAATAGAATATAAGTGATGAAATGGAATTTGAAAGAGTTGGAAATTCCAAGATTGGTGTTAGCATTGCACCTACTAGTTTTAGTTCCAAAATACACTCTTCAATTATAACAAAGTGTTTATCATTCTAACATGGATGAATGCCTATGTAATTTTAGTACTTTTGACAAGGAAACATACCCTCTTGTTGGTAGCATTTTTGTATTTGGCCCATCATATCCAGAACAACAACCACAATCACCACTACCATAAAAACCTCCCTTTGGTTCTTATGTGTATGGTGGTATTGTTTGCATGACTTAAGGATATGGTTCTCATGTTGGAAAAAGTTACAATCATATAGTTTACCCTATTGGAGGAATGAAACCAAGTTATATAAGTACATTTGTACATGATGAACAATGAGGTTCTATTTATACTGAAGGTCATATGGTCTTTAGTGATGGTTGGAAAGTAGCTCTACATATCTTGTACGTTCCACCTTTGACAGATCCAACTGCATCGTCAATATTGGCTCCTATACATATTAATGATGATCTAGAGAAAGCACTTGAAAACTTTTTTCCAAAACATGCAAAGTGCAATTCGTGTATGGTCAAGTATATATAGACCATGTTGAAACATATAAGACATGTATATGTACCATATTATTTGTGTGTATGCCCTAACAACCAATCATATTATGATTTTATTGGGATACTATGTACTTGTTTAATAATGAAAACATTTGTGTTTTTTATGCTTGTTTCAGTATGAGATAGAGATAAAACTAAACATGATAATGTCCAAATATGTTTCACTTGATGACATATGGATCTGGGTTGAGGACATGAACATGAGATCATATGTAAACTAAGATTATTCATTCTTTCTTAGTCCCTAGATAGATATTATTGTTGGAGAATACGGACAACAATACATAAGACTCATGTGTGTGCTGACTGATGATGAAATCTCCTTAGTAATGATATTTGATATCAAATCAGACACATATGTACTTGTTTGATAACAAGTGTAATGGAGAAAACCACCTTGAAAATGATACATGGAAGCCAATCAATGCTACTCAAAATCATATTCAAATTGAAAATGGTGATAATGGTCCTCAGACCTGAAGTCACCACAATGATCACCATATTGTTCAACATACTTTGCCACTACTCAACATGATCTTGAGAAAGCGTACTATACAAGTAAAGATTGGATGTACTGTGACACATGTGAACCATTGTTAGTGATGTAGATAAACTTTGTCCCTCTTGTTGGTTTGGTATATTTCCACATGATAATTGATATTGTGAAATTTATGGTCATGCTCATGTGAGTCAATATTTGATGTTGAGTTTACTATATCCCAATAGTCTCTTCATGATCAGGAAACATATATTGAATAATAAGCACATAATGATTCGATGCCTCAAGTTCAATTTGAATACATGTGAAAAAGGTATTCTATGGTGTTGGTTACATTGGTCACACTTAGGTGTAACTTTCTCTTCAACTTGTCCCATTTAGTTGGTTAGCAATGATGTGTTTCTTAATATCACTAATTATTTGTAAATTCATGATGACATAACCCAAACCTAGTGTGGAATCAACAAGTTCAAGTACAAGGATGATCAAGGGAAAAAGAAGATTAACATCACAATCATAATTTTAATAGTACTTAATTTATTATCTTCTAATTGATAACTTATATAGGTTGAACATTGATCAGTTGGTTAATTGAAGGGCCAATCAGTCAACAAAATATTGTAGAATCAATCAATTTATTTAGTATCAATCAATAAACTATATGCCAATCTAGAAATTCATTAGTCAATCAACAGGGAGTCAATTGATCAGTTGATCCCTGATTAAGAGTGTTTGTAGAAGTTCTAATCAATTGACAAAATTGTCAACTGATCAATTGTACCATTTAGATGATCGAATGAATTGCTAGTAAATTCACTGGAGCAATTATGCACACATTAGTGTATCCTAGTGGATTGAATGAAAAACAACTCAATCAAGTGGAACATTGTATGAGTCATCCAAGTTTTTGAATTAAAATTAGGTAACATACTTAGGTGTTATTCACAAAAAAAAAACATACTTAGGTGTTTTTGGAAACCCCAACATATGCATTCATATATAAATGTATTGATGTCCATTGGTCTTCATACATGAATATTTTCCTTCATGAAAGAGAGAGGAAGCCCCAATGATCACATCCCTCAAGGAGAGGAGAGGAGAGGAGATGCAAGAACATCAATAGTCTAGACATGCTCCTTCTTAGAGGCCCTGGTGGCACCCAAAGGGTTATGTGCATATGCATTGACTAGTGAAGGCCTTGTTAGTTGTCTAAAGGCTGGAGGATAATCTTCCATGATAATCAGACACATTCTTCCCAAAGATGTTGTTGCAAGATTGAAAGGTTATTGTCCTATTTACACTTAGGATTTAGATCTGGAAGCTGTAATAATGACATCAAAAAACTAATGTCTTGTTGTTTGACAACAAAATCAAACTAATCCATACTTTGTATCCTTGTTTGTCATTATAATATATTGATGCTTATGTCTATGAGGGATCCATGTCACATGTTAAATAATGAATAGTTTTTTTATATTTCCATTGTGCAACCTACGCCAAAACCCTAGATTGGTATTGATAGGTTTGAAACAGGTGTCATCAAAATAGAGGATCTAACACATATTAGGTTTTAAGTATTTATAACTTAATACCAAACCAATACCCATAAGCTCATGGGATAGATGTAGCAAATGGAATAGAACACAACAATGTGGTTGCTTGGACACCTAAAACTTTGTTCTTACTTATCTAAGCAATACATAGAGGTATATTTATTTGTGCAACTAAAACAAGGCAACAAAAAAGATAAAGAAAATATATTCCATCAATCCTACTATATATAAAAAGATGATCTAGGGTATGCAACTACAAATCAAACTATCTATACACCTCTTTCTCAAACGTAAACAACCTTTGAACACCCTAGCTAGAAACTGACACCCAAATCCAACATGTAATGTGATAGCCACTCCTATGGGAGTCATCCCACTTACTATCACACAACATGAGTAAAACCCCATGAAAGGTCCAATTCCTCTCTCAAGAAACATGGATTATTAATACAAACTATCTTGGATGATCACTCTAATATTAGAGCATTAGGAGTGCAATGACATCATGAATTCACTCTAGGAATCATGAACTTGATCGGGATGGATCTAACTCATTGGGGATCTAACTTGGCCGAGTTGGAGTCAAGTTGACTGGATTCAAGATCGAAATGCAAGCAGGGCAGATCTTCCCTTTGTAGAGATTTCTCTAGCGGCTCAAATCCAAGATACCCCCTACTCCCATTTTTGCGACTTATCTTTTAGGGTTAACAAACACAAAAGTTAATTCAAGAAAGATATCAACCAACCCCAACAATCATAAAAAAGGAGAAGGAAAACATAAAAACATTTCAAGTCTAGACATGAGTTACTTGTATGGAGTTAAAGTACATAAACATGCTCATAACATGCTACATATCCAAGAAGGAGCTCAATTATTCATGGACAAGCATAGTTGGCACTAATAAAGCTGAAAAATGCCTCGTGTGTAGAGAAACAAAAGAGTACATTGGAAGAAAGAAGGAAATGGGAGAGATTAAGCCATCTAGGAGAGTTGGATCTCACTTATTATCCTCTGAATGGGCTATATCCCATTCTCTACATCCTTATCCGTGCATTCTTCCTTGATTTCTCCCTAAATACCAACTTGGATGGATGGATGGTAGAGGACATGTGGATGTATAGTAGAATGGAGGTTAATACCTAGTGGAAATGCCTGGAAACCTCCAACGAAGGGAGATTTAACTAATATGGACCTTTAGAAGTTGATGGAAGTGGTGGTGGTGGGTGTAGGTCAATGAGAATGGAGGGAGGTGACTTGTGATTGATGAAAATGGTGAAGTAAAGTGTAGGTCAACAAATATGGTGCAGAAACAAATGTGGGCGAGGTAGGGTGATGAATGCATATTCATCCTTGTTTAGTAGCATCTTCATCTTATTTTTACTTTCATTCCTGTAATTTTACTTTAGAACTAGCTTACATTTAGGTTTTCTTGATATTATGTTAATTTGTAGGATTTCTATCCAAATCCCTAGTTTTCATAACAGGATGAGCTTCATATTTCATGCAGGTTCACTTTGTAGTAACGTATCACCAATTCACTTAAACTTTTTCTTTCCATAGATTGACTACAGATGAAAGTTCTACCTCAACAACCGATGATCTTACCCCCACTGCCTTACTATAGAAGTTAGTGCCCTCATATTGATGGTAATATACTAGAAGAAGTTATGTGCTCAACTTATGACATAATCCCAACGCTCACCTTCCTATGGAAATGATTCACACACCTTCTAATGGAATCCCAACACTCGCCTAGTTATGCCTACCTTGCAACAGAGATCCTACACTTACACATTGACAAAATGCCCATGCACTTCTACCACTAAGATCTCATATTCCATATGTAGATGAAATCTCTACCCTTGCCTTACAATCATATTTCTTCTTTGAGAAACAATGGCATACTTGCCCACGTCTTTCAATGGAGCTACTAGATCATCAAATAATAGGAGCCTTGATTGCGTCAATCTATAAGTACTATGTGTCCTCTCTGATGGGATTCCTTCTCATACCTTCTAATGGAAGTTCTACACTCATATATCAAGGGTTCTCATGTGCTTTTCGTCTATCGATGGAAATGAAAATATCTAGAGGGGTGAATAAAGATTTATGATTATTTTAATCAAATAAAATTACTCAATTGTAAAGTATAGTAGAAATATGAAATTAAAGAGGCAACCACAAAAGGACACATCGATTTAGAGTGGTTCCATCTAAGACATCAATCCAATACCTAGTTGTCACCAACCAGGATTTGCAAAACATGTATTTTGTTCCTTTTATATATAGATACACAATACACAAAATTTACCAGTGTCTTTTGTGGTGCAATACTAACCCTCCTTTTCAGCTCAAGGAGAACTACTACCTTCTTTGATGGGCTGCTGGAAGGTCACTCTCGTGGAGAGGATCCAATCCACCCTCACTACCTTGGTTGCAACCTTCAACCTTGAAGTAGCACCAAGAGATCACCACAGCCTTCTTCCTTGAAGTAGTGAGAAGAAGCAACACACCATTGTATAAGAACAAGAGAGGAAAGAGGAGATTACAATGCTATTTTCTTAAGATGTACAATTTAGCACTATGGATGAGTGATGATGATCTTCTTCCAAAAAGTTTAGTCAAAGTTCTATTGGGTGGAGAGAACACTCGAACTAATGTTGGGGCTTAGTCTAGATTGATGGGAATATGAAGTGTAGGGACTAAGTACTTTTGATAAGAATGCAAGTAGTATGCTCAAGTGTATGTAAATATATATGCAATTGTTTCTCAAATGGTTGTGTCTAAGTGTTCTAAGACCACTACTATTTATAGGAATGATTTATAAGTGGATAGGACATATTAGGAAGTTTCTAGACTTTTTTTGGATGCTCAACTAGCTGTTTGGATGAAGTTACTTGAGGTGCAATGACTAGTTTGATTGCTAATTAGTTTTCAGTCCAGAACACTCTTTGGTCGAGATTTATTTTGACTGAGCACTATCTCAGTTGAAATTTATTTTGATCGAGAATTTTCTGAGTGCAAAAAAGGTACAACGGCTATATTATGTTCATAGATCAAAATATATCCCAATGGATCTCTGTTGATCGAGAAATATTTCGACCAAAGGTGTTTTTGGTTGACATATATTTTGATCAAGGAGGTCTCTGTTCAAGAATATGCAAAGTATGTGAGGTCCTATAAAGACTTATTTGAAACCTATCAACCCTAATGTATTTATGTGAGGTAGGAGAGGGTTTTGGGTAGGCTTTGGAAGATCATCACTTGTCCTCACATCATGCCTATCAAGTTGTACAAAAGCACAAGAATACATAAACAACTTGATTTTCAAGTATCCAAACATATATATATTTGTAAGGTATTTGTAGTTGAATCTTGACTTAGATCCTTGATCACTTGAAATACTTAATACACATATTAGTTATATAATTTGGGAAATATTTGCATCATCAAAATATGAAATATGAGTGTGGAATATTCAAATTGAAAGTAGAATATTTAAAACTTCATACCTTTCAATTGTGTTGTTGATAGCCAAATTTTTCCCATGGGTTATTTTCCCCCTTTTGTCAAAGTCAAAAAGGGTCAATACTTACCAATGATCCCCCTCAAGGGTTATCTCTTAAATACCTACTCTGATACTAAATGAAAATATCTAGAGGGGGCGAATAGAGCTTTTTGATTATTTTAATCAAATAAATTACTCAATTTTAAAGTGTAGTAGAAAAATGAAATAAAAGAGGCAACCACAAAAGGATACAACAATGTAGAGTGGTTCCGTATAAGACGTCAATCCACTATCTAGTTGTCATCAACTAGGATTTACAAAACATGTATTTTATTCCTTTTATATATCGATACACAATACATAAAATTTATCGGTGTTTATTGTGGCACAAGACTAACCCTCCTTTTCAGCTCAAGGAGAACTATCACCTTCTTTGATGGGTTGTTGGAAGGTCACCCTCTTGGAGAGGATCACAATCCACCTCCACCACCTTGGTTGCAGCCTTTAACCTTGAAGTAGCAGCAAGAGATTTTCACATTAGCCTTCTTCCCTAAAGTAGTGAGAAGTAGCATCACACCGTTTTATAATAACAAGAGAGAAATAAGGATATTACAATGCTCTTTTCACAAGATGTACAATTTAGCACTATGGATAAGTGATGATGATCTTCTTCCAAAAAGTTTAGGCATAGTTGTATTGGGTGGAGAGAGAATTCAAACTAATGTTGGGGCTTAGTCTATATTGATGGCAATATGAAGTGAAGGGACTAAGCACTTTTGAGAAGAATGCAAGTAGTATGCTCAAGTGTATGTAAATATATATGCAACTGTTGCTAAATGGTTGTGTCTAAGTGTCCTAAGACCACTACTATTTATAGATATGGTTTACAAGTGGATAGGACATATTAGAGAGTGTTTAGAGTGTTCTGGATGGTCAACTAGATGTTTGGACGAAGTTAATTAAAGTACAACTACTAGTTTGATTGCTAATTAATTTTCAATCCAAAATTCTCCTTAGTCGATATTTATTTTGATCGGGCACTATCTCGGTCAAAATTAATTTTGACTGAGAATGTTCTTAGCGTAAAAAATCTCCAGTGGCTATATCTTGGTCAAAGATCAAATGATGTCCCAATGGATATTTTGACTGAAGGTGTTTCTGGTCAATATATATTTTGACCGAGGAGGACTTTGTTCAATAATATGCAAAGTATGTAAGGTCCTATAAAAGACTTATTTAAAATATATTAACATTAAGGTCTTTATGTGAGGTAGGATTTGGTTTTGGGTAGGTTTTGAAAGATCATTACTTGTCCTTACATCATGTCTATCAAGTTGTATAAAAGCACAAGAATACATAAATTCATGATACAACTTGATTTGCATATATCCCAAACACATATATTTGCAATGTATTTGTAGTTGGATCTCTACTTAGCTCCTTGATCACTTGAAATACTCATACACATGTTATTAATATAATTTGGGAAATATTTACAATGTAAAAATATAAAATAGGAGTGTGACATATTTGAAAAGCCAACAGGAAACACTAAACATCACAAGACCCTTCATCTACCTCGTGGTCATTGTCTCTTTTCCTCCATGGCGACTGAAGGCTTACATCAAGGTGGGTGGGGAGGGTCCCAAACCCTAGCCTCTGCCTATGAATATAAGGCTACAACCACCAAATAAAGGGATCCACGATTGAATTCGAAAGGCTTCCAAGACCATTTCCAAGCATCCACCTCTAGATTCCATCAATTATTTCCATAAATTGATGAACACTAATTGACAACCCTTCCACCTCTACCTCCACCAAGGATCTAGGGTTCTGACCCTAAAAGTGGTTTTTTTTCTTCTGTAGAGCCTACTTCCATCGGTTGGCAAACTCTACCATCATCAACCTACTTGTCCATCCTCAGAACGATCAATTTTCCATAGGTGAAGGAAAATGAAACTACCAAGTTTCTCACTTATGAACATTAAGGATAAACCTTGATTCTAAGTTTACTATCATATCCCTTACCTTGAAGACAAGCATCTAAACACCACCACTGCCCCTGCTTTGTCTACTATGATGATGGCTTCCTTACTTTCTCCACTGTTAATCTTGTTACTATTGTGATGAGTGAGTAGTCCTCTTCCTAGGGTGTGAGGAGTAGCCTCTCTACTTGAATTTGTCCTCTTTACTACATTTACTATTGTATTGGACCATAATATGTTTAGAATCAATTGTTTTATGCTTGTATTCTCACATAATCATCAATTTTACATGTTTATTAGATCTTGAGTATATAGTACTATGAAATGAGGATCTAGGTTATTGATAATTCTTGTTAAACCCTTAAAAAGAACATCAGATAGGTGTTTCCCAAGGTGATAGATGCGTGATGTCTAGGTAATGCAACAACAATCTTGGAGCAACATCTTTCTAGGTTATATTACTAATACCAAAAGGGGGATTTCTTGGTTTCAAGATATGAATTTCCATTCTTAATACAATGTAGTGAGAGAGTGTATGGTAGGTGTGATGGTGGAACTCATTCCACCATAGTGTTTCCATCCATTGATTAATCAAATCTTAATCTAGTGTTTGCTATTGCAATATTAGTGTAATCAAACAACAACCCACCTTTTGTGATAAATACTAGTTCGTTCCTGGGTACCTTTATCAGATACTTAAACAAGTTATTCTTTAGGTTTGATCTTGAACTATACTATGATAAGAACTATCCCATTGTGCATGGGATTATCATACAATTAATTAGGGTAATTTTTTGGGATTTCATCCCTATTGAATTTACTTGTGTAATAAATCACACATCATAGGGTGAGACCCTTATCCCTCGCATGCCTTGGATCTCTTAGAAGGAGGCGTGGGAACCAAAATGTGGAGAAAATCTTGTCGTAGAGTCAAGGAGAGGTATTTATAGTGCAAGGTGGTTCTTAAGTGGTATCCCTGGAAGGTAGTCATAAACTTGATTGTGAACGTGATTGCTCCAACTCGATTGAGTTAGGTGGAACTTGAAGTTTCAATATCTAAGACTAGTCAACAATCAAACATAAAAGGATGAAGGTATTGGGGGTTAGGGAGGCACCACAGTGAAAAATAAGGGGGAAATAAATGTAGGTATAGATTTAGGAGACTTCTGAGTATGTGTATATGCAAAGGGTCAAGTAGAGGGAACAAAACATGATTGTGCCCAAATTAGGAACTCAAGGTTGATGATGAAAGATCTAGAGGGGGGTGAATAGAGCTTTTTGGAACTTTAAAAATTAATTGAAATAGTCAAAACAACCAACCAAAGAAGGAGGGGGAAACAAGGAAGGTACTTGGATGTAGAGTGGTTCCTACCTTTGAAATCAAAGGTAGTCAGTCAACTACCCAATTATTTCCAATTGGGATTTTGAAAGCAATTTATTTTATTACCTCGCAAGGATGTTACATAAAATACAATCGCCTTCCACTCGATGTAGCCTTCACCTTGAAGTAGCCTCAACCCCCTTGAAGCATCCTTCTTCAAGTAACCACAAGCAATCCTTAGAGCAACCTTCACCACCTTAAAGTAGCTCCACCACCTTGAGATAGCCTTCACCCAGAAGTAGCTCCAACCTCCTTTGAAGTAGCCTTCTTAAAGTAATATGAAGAAAATCTTGGAGAAGCCTTCACTTTGTTGAAGTAGCACCAAACAACCTCCTTTCAACAACCTCCAACCCTAGCAGTAGTCAAGGAGAACAAAATACAATATAGAAGAAAAAGATTGGAAGAAGGAAAATACTTATCCAATGAAGTAAAACACTTTGATCCTATATTAAGCATTTAGATCTCCTATCCACTTAAGATGGACGAGGCTATATGTGGTGGCTAGGAGATTGTAGCTATAGTACACAAAATTGAGGCAAGCAAAATAAGATGGCAAGTGTAGCTCTTGCTTAGTTGCTCACTAGAATGTGTTCTCAAGTGTAGTTGTGTGTATTGTGTATGCAAGTTGTATCTTTAGATGTCCTAAGGCCTCTCCTATTTATAGGAATGGTTTGCAAGTACTTAGGGACATTCTAGAGGGTTTATAGAGTGCTCTTAGTACTTAACTAGCCATTAGGTATCAATTAATTGGCTTGAATGGCTAATTGTTTTGAGCTAAAAGGAACAATCCAGAACCTATCTCGGTTGAGGAACTTGTCGACCGAGATGTGTCTCAGTCAAACTTTTCTTCGGTCGAGGAGGGGTTTGGGGAAAAATTGTTGCAACGGTTATTTCTAGCCCCCAACTACCAACCACTTGGTCTAACAGTCATAGACATTGGGTCGAAGCTTGCTCGGTCAAAGATATTGTCGACCGAAAACCTGTTTCAGGGCACAAATGTATAAATTATTGATCCGTGCTTGTGGCTTCGACCGAAGTGGTTTTCAGTCGAGAAAATCTTTGACTGAGTGTGTCTTGATTGAGAAGTTTGTCGACAGATAGTGTCCCTATTCTTATTGAATCACCTTCTGAGTGTGTGTATCATGGGTGATGGTGACTCTGACTCTGGGGGAAAACCTATCTAAGGGTTGTGAGTGGATGAGGAAGATATAATGCTTGATTTACATGATATCTAGGTACTTGTACATTATATACTTGTACAAGTTTTTACATTGAGTACAATCATGACAATATTGAACATTTAAGCACATTGATCTTCCATTTGTGTTGATCTTCAATTATCCCATTCCTTATTTCCTTGAACCCTGAAATACTCAAATAGAACGTTAGATCCACAAGAATGAAATGTTTGTCATCATCAAAACAAAGGCTATATTAATGTCCAATTTATCCAACAGATGATGATGCACAAATAGAGTCATCGCACCTCACCCCTTCAAAGTTGAAACAAAGGATGTTATGGAATGCTAGTATAGGGTATCACAACGATCAGAGCATATATGTTTATCTCATGAGAAACAACCATATATGATTGTGGAAGAAAAGGGAATCATATTTGTACTTGTCTATGTAGGAATTAATCTCCAATAAATAATAGTTGGTTTGGAAACTAAAGTTGAACCCGTGGTGAGAGAATATTAGAAAATTGTGGTGAGAGAAGAGAGACAAGTGGAAAAGAAGTAATCATGAATATTGTTCTCTAGGTTTGGGGACCTTAGGGATCGACGATGACCACAAACCATCTGATCAGTATTAGATCGAAGGTGGTCCATCATACCTTGGCTGAGGGAGGGAAAGATAAGAGAGGTGTGTGACTAGATAAAAATCTAAAAACTTCATGAAGTTGGAAGTATATTTTAATAAATGATGAATATATATCCACCCTATTCTCATTGGCATTCGAACTAGAGACCTTGCTCTTATAAATCCACTCACTTAAGCACTTGGGTGGCACTAATTTGGCTATGAAGTTAATACTATTATCACGTAAAATATAATTTGTAAGAATTCTCAATCATTATCTTTCCTAATTTATTTGAGGGCAAAAAAAGGTTCAATTCATTTGGAATTTGAAATATGATAATTTTGGCATATAGAATCCAAACTTGGAATTAGTCTCTTTGTAGGGACCATCAATTTAATGATTTAATACATTTGAATTTAATGATATTATTTTCACATATATTATTAGACTCAGCAAACTTCTCTAATAACTTTGGAGTTGGTTTGGTTTGGGTTTATCTTATTAAGAAACACTTTCCTTACAACTCATATTTGATTTTTTATCAATCTTTCCCTCAAGTTTCCTTTTGGGTCATTTAATGTTATGTTAATTCAACTAAATCAAAATCACCCTACACCAAAATGTGTTACTCCTTCCTTTTACAATTTCTATATTTTACATTAGTATCATTGATATGAAAACATTTAACTTATTTTAAATACTATTGAACCCATTATTCAAATTAGATATATTGTTGGGGGGTAGGGACACATTAAGATATTTATTATTATTCATTGCATGCAGCTTGTAACCCCCTAACACACCATATGTTATTATATGCATATCCACATTATATCTCATACTTTATTAGTTCAATTGTAAGGTTATGTATTAGTGTTTATCTTACAAGAGATATGATTCATGATGCAAACATCCAATTAACTATTATTCATTAATTATTTAAGTATTGCCTAGTGGTTATTTCCATTTTTTTAAGGTCAAGGGTGGAAAGGTACCACTCACATTATATGATTCTTACTATCCCACCATGTCAAACATAACATCTAAGGGCATCTAAGCCCATTACATATCCATGCTATGGTTTATCATATACCTTGTTTTGGAACTATGGAACTATCTTAAAATCTATGCCCAATGGAAATTAATCCATAGAATTAGGGATTTGGGGATAAGGCAGTCAGGGTATGGCATGTTACAGAAGTGTTTACACTAAACCATGCACCTTCTGAATTAGTTTATAAGACACCATGTGAGATAGGTCTAGGAATTTCCTAACATGTTTTTAGTGAAGATTTGGGTATCTCAATCTTATGTCAAGAAATAATTTTCTCAAAATTTTATGTAAAATTCATATAAATTTTAATTTTTTGCATATTCCAAGGACACGAAGGGATATAACTCCTATATTCCATTTGACAATGAAGTGTATGCTCCTAAAACTGTTGTATTCTTTGTAAAATAATTTATTTAAATTGGAACTAGTGGGAGGAAAATAGAATCAAAATAAGTTTGAGATAAAAATAAGAACATAGAACCTACAAAGATAGATGATTATTAAAAAGAATCATACATTGTTGTAAAATATCAAATTACTCATGTATAGAAAAACCTCACTGGTCTAATAGGACGCATCTAGAAAGAATGAGATTTGTATTGCTCATTACTCAACAATACAATCTATTGGTCACGAATGAACAACTTACAATGAGACTATTAAGGGATTAGATTTTAATAAATAGATTGAATTCATGATATCTATGATGGAATACAAGTACCCTAATATGGTATGATCCTTGGTTGATACACCTAAAGTGGTAAAATCCATAGGGTGTAACCAGGTCTTCAAAGAAAAAGTCTGACATGGATGGTAATGCACATATCTTTAAATGGTGATTGGTTGTAAAAGGTTTTGGGCAAGTTCTAGGTGTTGACTATGGAAAACTATTGCAACAGTTAGGTAATTCAAGATCATGATCTCTATTGCATCTTATCATTACTATGAGATCTAGAAAATAAACATTAAAACCAAATTCCTTAACGAGAATCTTCTTGAGGATGCGTACATGACACAAGCAAAAGGTTTTCTCACTCCATATGAAGCTAGAAATGTTTATAAGCTACAAAGGTCAATCAACAGATTGAAGCAAGCTTATAGAGACTAGAGTGTACTTCTGATAAAATGGTCAAAGAATTTGTATTTATGAAAAATTAAGACAATATTTTGTTTACAAGAAGGTTAGTTTGAAAATGAAAACAATCTCGTGTTTACAAGAAGGCTAATGGGGGAATAATTGTGTTCCTCATATTGTATGTAGATGATATACTATTGATGGGGAATGACACACCAACTCTAATATTGGTTAAAACTTGGTGGAAAATTACCTTATCCATGAAATACATATGTGAAGTAGCTTAAATTCTAGGAATCAAGATATATATAGATAGGTATTGAGGCTTATTAGTCAAAGTTAAAGTACATATATAGACAAATTATTGAAGAGATTCATTAGGAAAACATCTAAGAGAGAAAACTTACCTATTTTTATGGAATAAGTCTCTCTACAAATCAATGAGTAACTCTTTGGAAGAGAGGGGACACATGATTAAGATTATGTATGAATATGCAATGGGATATATCATTAAGTAATGTTATGTACACATTTTGATGTTTCATATGCTTTGAGCATGATTGGAAAATACCAGTCAGATCCTAATGAAGGTCATTCGTTCATCATAAAGAAGATCCTTAAGTACTTGAAAGAATGGAACAACTCATGATTTATGAAGGTGAGGAATAGTTGGTAGTTAGGGGTTACATTGATGCAATCTTCCAAAGTGATAAGGAAAACTACCAATCACAATCAAGATTTGTGTTTAGCCTTATAATCATAGCTATAAGCTAGAAAAGTCTAAAGAAAGAGATAGTAATTGATTGTAACAAAGTCAAAGTATATTGTTGCCTTCAACATAGAATCAAAACATAGTACCTATCAAAAAATTTATTGGTGTACTTATGTGGTTCCAACCATTGATGATGTGGTAGAGATATAATATAATAACAATGGATCCATTGCACATGATAAGGAACCCAAGTCGTGTTAGCAGTCCAAGCAATAGTAAGGCAATTCCATTTCATATGAGAGATCCTATAGTGAGTATATGTGAAGGTCTATATAGTACTTATTGCAAGCAATTTTGTTGATCCACTTATAAAGACACATCCAAGAAAAGTATGATGGTCATGTTAGATCATTTTGGGATTACATTCTTGAGTGATTGGATATAGTACATGTGGAAAACTAGTGGTGTGTATGCTTAGAGAACCAATCATATGATGATTGTAATGGAACATTGTGTGCTAGATTCAACTATTGAAGGAAATTACATCTATTATGTTAGTTTTACTATGACATAATGACTAAACATGGCAATGTCCTAAGAATGACATACTCAATGACATAGGGCTTTGGGTTGAGGATCGGAACATGATATCATGTGTATATTAAGAGTTGATCTGAACATGATATCATGTGTATATTAGGAGTTTTCACTCTTACATAGTCCCTAGTTAGATACTACTGAGGAATTTGTTAGGATGACAATAATACATAAGACTAGTGTGTCTAATGAGGGATGACTACATATCATTTGTCATTATATTAGATATCATGTTAGACATATAGGTATCTTTTACAAAAAAAGTGTATATGATAGACCCACTTTAAGAATCATATACAATATCCATTCAAAGGTAGTCAAAATCATATCTCAAAGTAACATTGGTAATTATTATCCTCAAACCTATAGCCACTACAATGATCACATGTTGTTCTCTATACTTCAACACTACTCAACATTACCTTGAATAAGGGTAACCGTACTAGTGCTCATATGCATTATGACACATGTCGATTAGTGTGTGTGATGTAGATGGAATTTATCCCTCCTATTCGATTGGTATCATTTTAGATAAGCGAGACTATGAAATACACAACCACAATCATGTGATTTGATATTTGATATTGATCTCACAATATATTAGTAATCCATTACAGATAAATAAACATAGACTTAATACTAAGAGGAGGACAACTTTATGCCTCAAGTTCAATCTAGATATAGTAACATTGATCACACTGAGATTGAAGTTCTTCTTTAAATTATCCAATTACTTGGGAAGCAATGATGTGTTTCTAGATATTACTCTTTATTCTTGAAGTAATGATGACATAACCACCAATGTATCATAGAACCTACATGATCACACATGTGATGCTCAAGGGAAAAAGAATATCAAATTCACCATAATTATTGGAGTGGTTCTAGATTGATTCGGTTATATTTGAGATCTTATATAGGTTGAACAATGATCCACTAGTGAACTAAAGTTTGAGAAATCAACCAATCGGTTGAGTATCAATTGATAAATATATTTCTAATTTGAATTTGTGTTAATCTATTAATGAGTTGTTAAATGATTGATTGAACCATCCACGTGATTGAACGAAATGTCTATCGGTCAAGAGGATTATTTCTACATACATCAGTATAGCACAATCAATTGACTGATTTTTTAGTCGGACAATTGGAATGTTGTATGTGTCACCCGATGTTTTGCGACTAAAATAAGGAAAATGACTTAGCTTTAACGGAAACCAAAAATTATACCTTCCTATATAAATTTGGTGTTGTCATAGGGTTTGTATACATGAATGTTTACCTTTGACAAAGAGAGAGGGTGCCTTAATGTACATGCCCTTGAATAAGAGGATAAGAGCTTCTATCACATCAATAATCTAGACGTTTAGTCTCCCAATATAAACACATTTATTGAGTTCTATAAAAATATATATACAAAAAGACAAACATGCCTTGAATTATATTTTAGGATACGACAAGTAACATGGAAAAAATAGAAACATGGTTGTCTTATATCTCGCATGACCAGAGTTAAAACAATGTACAGAAAGACCAACAAGTCCCTAAATTATGTGAAAATAATTGAAGACCATGGGTAAAACAAAAATTTCAATCCCTTTGATCTTCACCCTCATGATAGTCATGACACAGGGAAGGAAAAAATCAGCTCAACCTTGTTTCAATCCTTCCCAGTCATCAAGACAAGGAAAACTAAGCGGGGAAGAGTTGTAGAAACAACTCTATTCGCTCTACAGTTAATCGGTGAGATCAAGAAGACCAAAATCCAAGAATCTAGGAGAAAACTTGTACAGTGTCAAGCATCATTGGGTCAATAAAGGAAAAAAGATAAAGGTGAAATCACTTATGGTGTCTAGAAATTTTTGAGATGTACAACTTCTTGGACACCTCATGGGTTTAACCATGTCATTAACTTGAAGTTTTAATGTCTAAGACTAATCATTGATCAAACATAAAAGGCTGAGGGTAGTGGAGGTTGGGGAAGCACCACAAAAAAAGAAGGGCGAAATAAATATATGTATATATTTAGGAAACTTGTTAGTGTGTGTATGTGCATTTGGGTCAAGTAGAG
Source organism: Alisma plantago-aquatica (assembly GCA_963693085.1). Classification (NCBI taxonomy): domain Eukaryota; kingdom Viridiplantae; phylum Streptophyta; class Magnoliopsida; order Alismatales; family Alismataceae; genus Alisma; species Alisma plantago-aquatica. The sequence goes on along the minus strand of OY856413.1, from coordinate 995,873,744 downwards.
GGGACAAAACATGATTTTTCCCAAATTAGGAACCCGAGGTTGAAGATGACTCATATTAAAAAGTAAGAGACAACTATTTGATATATTTGATAAGAGGAATTCCCCTCTTATATAGGAGAAGGGGGAAGGACATAGCCTTTAGACTAAATCCTAATGGGCCAGTCACATACTTGGGCCCATATACAAGTAGACTCAGATAACTTAATTAACTATTCTCTCTAATACTCACCCTCAAGATGAAGCTTGGTAGATCCCAAGTCAGGTTGCAAATAGACAGACAAATTAAGAAACTAAGAAGCAAAAACAAAGATAAGCCAATCACATACAATAATTTCTCTCCCTTAATATTACAATAAAACTCTCACTCAAATACTCCCCCTTAAGTAGATAATCCAAATAAGATATGAAAGCATGACGAATCTGAGTTTGAAGCATATTGCAAGTCACAAGTGTAGGTTGTGTATATGTAGTAGAAGATTCTTGATAAAAAATATATGGCATCTGAATTAGTAGTAAACAACAACAAGTTGTTAGTGGCTTCATCATAGTCACTATTGTCGCAATCCAGAGAGTGTTGGTTCATAGTAAAAAAGTGCAGATAGTGTTGGTTAATAGTAGAAAGGTCCAGATATTGTTGGTTTATAGTAGTAGTAGTCAACATGTAAAGAAAGCACAGACAAGTAAAGAGTCAACTCACACAAACCATGGACAATGTTAATGCACAAATAACACAGATGAAAAGTAGAGTCAACATAGCCGAATAGAAGATCACCAACTTGAAAACACAAACAGTAGACATTAAGCTCCCGATAGTAAGTTATCTGAGAAGCATATAATCTACAAAAGATTTTCAAATGCAAACATCAATAGTAGAAGCCCATAAACTCTTCTAAAATATCCACAAATATATATAGAAGTAAGAAGAACCTCATAGATATAAGCATAAAATTTCCATGTTCATCTCACCTCTCCTCTATTTTCTCCCTCACACCAACCACACAAAGAACCAAGAGTGGTTGGGGTGGACAATTATGGATAAGCACCCCAGAAAAAAAAGGTTGCAACACTATCATGGGGTTTGGGGGTGTGGCTCTCCAATTAGGGGGTTTCACTGTCCTTTAGTGGATGGTTGTAGAGGGGAGCCCCCCTCATGGGGGCTTGGGGGTAGAGCCACCAAAAAAACATCTACAAATATTTTTTGAAGAGAAATCAAGTAGAAATCTCCAAGAATTTATTACCATCACATATGAAATCATTCAATAATAAATCCACCATCTCAACTTATTTGTTTAGAGATGAATTCATAGTGTATAAAAAACTTGGATTGCAAATGTTCCTATCTAGGATGTATTTTGTTTTTTTAGATGATAATTGATAAGTAATATCATCTTAATTTGTAGTTCACACCATTCATCTAGTCCTTATTGTTTAAATCAATGATTTTCACCTCCAGCTAGAGATGAACTCAATATCAAATCGATCGTGACCTCGTTGAAGTAGGTGTGGTACTTATTATTTAGTTGCGGACACTAATGTCAATGTTAGTAAAACCCCCAGATTAAATAAACTCTTTGATTCCATCTGAACCCTTTCAGAATATTTCCATAGCCTGTGGGATCATTGACAAAGTGTACATATGCCAGATTGAAGTCGATATCCTCTATTTCCTTGGTATTCATGACTTGTTTACAGTGGGGTATTTTGTAGAAAGAGGGCCCTAGTGATGAATCACAATAATGGCGGAAGGTAGATCCAATAATATATCTATGTGATGGCAAACTTTTGGAATGACGATTTCCTACGATGGGAAAGGACTGATGAATGTCTGACGATGGATTTCATTGCTTTATTGAACACACTTGAAGAAGAAAATCGTAGACACACCACTGACTAGGATCAATTTGAATAATGGTGGCATGAACAACATTGATAGAGAGAAAGAGGCAAGAGAACAAACTACTATATGGGGTGTTATTGTTGGGGGTTTGACCAGAAAGTGTGTTGAGGTTTGTTGGATCATTGTTGCAGTAGGTAGTGTGTAGTGTTGGCTGACGGACGGCAAATCTAAAAAAGACGGTTGCTGCCCGCACGCTGAAAAAAACCTTTTTTTCCTTTAAGGTTAGGGTTGGATTACCGCTCTGATACCATGTTAAAAAGTAAGAGACAACTATTTGATATATCTGATTAGAGAAATTTCCCTCCTTATATAGGAAAAGGGAGAAGGATATATATTTTAGATTAAATCCTAATGGGCCAAGACACACTTGGGCCCATATACAATTAGATTCAAATAACTTAATTGACTAGACTCTCTAATCCCTTCAAGTTCAAAAGAAAGGAGGTCATGGAAGGCTAGATCAGGGTATTAGAATGATGGGGAGCATATATGTTTATTTCACTAGGATTAATGTAACTACTAGATAGGACTATGGAAGAAAATGGAAACTAGGGATCATATTTATAGTCATCTATGTAGGAACTGATCTCCAATAAAGAATCATTGGGTGTGGAAATTAAAGTGGAAGCCAATGGTGAGAGAATCTAAAAAAATACGGAGAGAGGAGAGAGAGAAGCATAAAAGAAGGAATCATGAACATTGTTATCTGGTTGTGAGGACCTCACATGATTGAATACATCCATGATCCATCCAATCAGAATCAAGTCAAAGGTGGGCCATCAAATCTTAGGTAAGAGAGGGACGTAAAATAATAAATGCATGTGACAAATAAAAATGTCAAAACTTTGTGAAGTCGGAAGTATATTTTAAAAAAAAATGGGGAATATATCCACCCCACCATTGGGTTTCAAACTAGATACCTTGCTCTTAAAAATCCACTCACTTAAGAACTTGGATTCCACTACTTTGGGTATGAAGTCAGAAGTATTAGCACAAGAAAAATATAATTTATTAAAAATCTCAATCATTTTCTTTCTTGATTTATTTGAGGGATCAAACAAGGTTCAATATAATATAAAATTTGACATCTAGAATATTTGGCATGTAAAATCTGAATTTACAGTTAGTTTTTTCTTTAAGGATCATCCACTTAGTTATTTAATGCATTCAAGATTAATTCTATTATTTCCATATATATTATTATACATGATAAATTTGTCTAATAACTTAGGATTTGGTTAGTTTTGGTTTTATCTTATCAAGAAACACTTTCCTTCAACAAAAAAATAAACACTTTCCATAAACCCGTATTCAAATTTTATCAATCATTCACTAAAGTTTCCTTCTAAGTTCTTTAATGTTATTTTAATCCAATTTAATTAAAATCACACTAAACCACTATATTTGATTTTTTTTCCTATTACAATTATTGTATTTTACATCAGAGTTATTGATTTCAAAACATTCAACTTATTTAAACTATTTTTACGTATTATTTGAACTAGATATATTATTGGGGGGTAGGGACACATTAAGATATATGTGTATTATTCACTACAAGGAGCTTGGAATCCCCTAACATTCCATGTGTTATTATATGGATATCCAAATTATATATCATACTTTCTTAGTTGAATAGTAAGGTTATGCATTAGTGTTTACCTTATAAGAGCTAGGATTTATTATGAAAATGTCCAATTAACTGTTATTCATTAACCATTTAAGTACTTCCTAGTGGTTATTTCCGTCTTGTTAAGGTCAATGGTGAAAAGGTCTTACCACTCACATTATATGATTCACAATATCCCATCAAAACAAACATGACATCTAAGGCATATAAACCTAATATGTTTCCATGCTAGGGTATATCATATACCTTGTTTAGGGGATATCTTAAAAGCAATCAATGGTAACCAATTCACATAATTAGGATTTTGGCGATTAGGAAGCGAGGGTCTGGCATGTTGCAATGGTGTTTACACTTAACCATGCACCTTCTATATTATTTTGGAAGATACCATGTGAGATAGGGACTAGGAAACATTTCAATATGTCTTTCATAAAGATTTGGGTATCTCAATCTTATGTCAAAAAACAATTTATTCAAAATTTTATATTTAAATCATATAAATTTTAACTTTTTGGATATCCCAAGGAAACCAAGAGATATAACTCTTATATTCCATGTGACAACAAATTGTTTTTCCTAGAACTATTGGATTCTTTGAAAAAGAATTCATTTTCATAGGAACTTGTTTGAGGAAAATGGAATCAGAATAAGTTTGCGATCGAAAAAAACTACATAGATGTATATATGCCTAGAGAGACAATCATATGATGATTTTAATGGTATAATTTGTAAATGATTTGATTATTAATAAAGGCAATCTTCCAATTTATTTTGTTTTATTCAGTTATGAGATAATGATGTTACATAATAAATGTCTAAAGAATGATATTACTCAATGATGTGTGTCTTCGGGTTGAGGACCTGAACAATGAGATCATGTGGATGTTAAAAGTATATACATTTTATGTCCCTAGTAGGTTGTTATTGTTAAAGGCTAATGGATAACAATAACACTTAAGACTAGAGTATGTGTTGGTTGATAACTGAATGCCATTTGTCATGATATATGATATCAAAATAAACACATAGATACTTCTTAGAGAACAATGTATCATACATACCCACCTTGAGAGTGATACATGGAAACCATAGAATGGTAGTCAGAATCAACTATTATAGTGATGGTGGTGATTGTGGTTCTTAGGCCTAAAATCACTATACTCATCACATGATGTTCAATGTACTTTGTCATTGTTAAATGTGACCTTAAATAAGTGTTACCAGACAGGTGATGCTCAAATGCATTATGACACATGGGGAATGATTGTGAGTAATGTAGATGGGATTTGTCCTCCTATGGGAGTTTGGTATCCTACCCACTTGATAAGTGAAAATGAGAAATACATTGATACGGTGGCGTGAGTCAACATATGATATCGAGCTTACACATATCTCAGACAATTTGTTCTAGTTCAAGGCACATAGATTGAACGTTGAAGAGGGTGTTGATTCCATACCTTAAGTTCAATTTATATATCAGAGACAAAGGAACTGTACAATCACTATAACACCAATCACAGATTATGGGTTAAAGTTGTTCTCCAACTTTCTGAATTACTTGGATGGCAATAATGACTTGCTAGATACCAATTATTGCTTGTGATGCCATAAATTATCTATGAACATTCACTTCCAACGTAACTTGGGACCTATAGCGTGGGACGTATAGGAATGCACTTGGAATAGGAGTTTGTTCATGAATGATGTTTAAACTTGACTACTAAAGTGTTAGGTATTCAATTTAAACAATATTGGCAATATGCACTCTAAAATGACCATTTCATCAAGTGAACCAATCGACTCAGATTGTGAATTGGCTATTCGGTAGATCAATGATAGGATTAAGGATCGATGCTGACATCATGTTATGCATTAATCAAATATTAATTACCAAAATAGTTGTGAATAAGAAACATAGTGAAACATCTAGTTCAAGTGTTGAACCGATGTTTCATGTGTGAATCGACCGGTTCACTGGTGAACCAAGCGGTTCAACGTTCACAAGTTCTAGAAAATTTGCAAAATTCTACCTCTTCAACTCCCAGGCCGACTTGAAACCCTGACCCTGACCCTCCTATAAATATAGGGGTATTGGGGGCTTCCCGGACACATCAATTAGCTCTAACAATTGTTATCTTCTCTGTTTGTGGTAACCAAGAGAGCCCAAGCAAGTTCTATCCATCAAAGGAAGGAACGACAAGGGAGAGACAATTGTGGGAGAGAAAGTTGATGCTAGCACGTCAACTAGAAGGGACAAATCCTTCTTGTATGTTTATCTAGAACAATAGGAGTTCCCATTGGTTCATGTGGACTACTACAGAGGTGAGAGGCACTTGCACTACTAGGAGGATGCCATCAATCACCGTTTGTGGTGTCAATCTGGAGGCCGACAATGACAGTCATCCAGGTGTGACTTGAAGAAAGGTGCAAGCTACTGCAAGGTAATTGATGTTGGACTTGCTCCCAGACTAGGTATAACCTTGCAACACTCATTCCCATCTCATAGTTGTTGACGTGATCTACTATTCAATGAGGAGTATGGCAAGAAATTTTTTTGTTTTTTCTACCTTATCTGATGTCATATTCCTCTACACTGGTATTACAACCATGCCAATTTACTATGCTTTGAGATTTAATTGATATGATCAGATTTCTATTTTATCATTTATTTATTGCATAATGATGTGAATACTTAAAAATGATTAATTTACATATCTGACTAAATCTCACATACAAACCCTAAATATATGTTGATATGAAATATATGTAATACGTGTTGCCTTAAATTTGATGGTGATTGGAAGCATGGTTATGGCATTTACCCCTATACCTTTTGTGCTTGGTTGGATGGTTGATGTTCCTATTATATCTAGGTTTGCATACTGAGCCTCTCTCTTATTTTCCATATGTAAAAGTATTAATACTTTCCTTCCTATACTCCCCTTGAGTGTCACTCAAGGTTTCCCAATCACAATGTAATATGTTAAATAGGATTACGATGGATTTTATTTTCTGTTATGGCAAAGAGGATGCTCTACATGAGGCAAACCAACTAGTTCAGGAGACAAATTGATTGGTTGGAGGATCGAGGAGGCCAATGATAGGAGGAGCCAACTGATAGGTTGGTGGCCCAACTGACCAACTAGAGGAGTCTAGACATCATAAGGACTGGAGGCCAGACAATCAACTCGTGAAACCAATCGACTGACCAGGAGGCCAGGTGACCTATTTAAGGGTTGAACCAATTGGCCCGGATTGGATCTAGCACATTTCATCATCAAAAAAAGGTTGCTACATATATGGTGGACCTTAGGTGGTAGTAATTTTTTGTGGCTCAAAGGAATTACAATAGGATAGCCATAACCATTGCTTATTTTATTATTGCATGTTTTCATTATGGTTATAGCATGTATATGATGCACACTATAAGTATGTTATAATTGGATATGTATATATATTTACAATTATAAAATCCCTCTATCAAACATATTAAGTCTTAGATGCTTTCCATTAACAACACACATGAAAATTTTGATCGACTATATGTGGGCACACCAAGCATGGTGCAATGTATATTTAATGGAAGTGTGATGGTAGTTATGTGAGCCTGCCAAGCGGGATGCGCTACCATCATGTTGGCTTTTGGGTCAAACTTAACTAGGTGATCTTAATGAGATTAAGCACCTATAAGCATGCAGATGACTATGACAAAGAGTTGAGCATACTATCTGTGATGATTGTTATCAAACCGACAACATAATCACATAAAACTATGTGTAAATAATCATTAACAATAGATAACCAAAAGTTACTAAAAATTTAAAACCTTTTTGCCAAGATATCCATTACAAGGAAATTCTTTTCAAAAAGAACCAAACCATATATACATCATGGTTCACTTTGTACATATATTGTTCCATCACCTTGCAAGGATATGAGATAATAGTTGCTTTTCCAAAACATACAAAAAATCAACATTATGCATCGAGACATACTAGCCAAAATCTCAATTTGATTATAAAACTATTTATGCACTATCTCACAAAGGACCTGAGAGTACAGGGATGACACATATGACTATATATCTACAAGATACATAACAATACATTCATCCTGAGTTGTTACTACTGTTCTTGTTGCTGCTACCCACTCTCTATTGGACGATCTCTACCTCTTCGTGCACGTCCACCTAAAAAGTTGTGTAACCCATGAGGTGAGACAATAAGTCCCAGTGAGAGATATAACTCTCTTCCAACAATATTATTATTACAGTTAAAGTCTTATGAATGAGAGCAGAAGAAACCTTTATTGAATTAAACAAGTATAACTGATGATTATATGCAAAGTAGAGAAGTCCCAACATCTCATTAGTTCCAATATATACAACTGAGCAATGATCATTTAGTCACTTTTTAAAAGGAATAAGAAGAATATGTATAATATTTATCAACTAAGACATGTTAAAAGTAATTGCAGCCTCATTTAGTATTTCTATATTCGATCCTCAAACAAATACACTACACGACTGATTACATCTTTTAAACAATCAATCTTATGCCTTCAAGAGATGGGAATATACCTTCCATCTCCAATTGACCACTGCAAAGTAAGCATCAATGCCATATAGGTCTATGGAAGAGCTGTAATCCATGACCTCTCCTTTCTTGGTCAGTATGAGATTATTGATAGTGACATTATGAGTCAATCTGCATTTTATCTAGACCGGTGTATAGAGTCTCTTCTCTATAGAGATATAGTGTGTAGCATGTTCTCTATTTAGGGTATGACCTACAGTCAATCCTACATATATATATTGAGTCATGGACTGTAACCATACTCTTCTTAGGGTATGGCTTTATTACCAATCCCAATATTGCACTAGAGCTACGGCCTACAACCACACTCTTTTTAGGAAAATGGATCAAAGCCAATCCTGGGGTTTGAAAGAAGCAAGGGAATACTCGTCTTGCACCCTCACATATTCAAAAATATACGCTCTGAGTAAAACTCATTTCACCATTCAGCATATCCTGACACTGAATGGATCTATGGCTAGGGAAACTACATTTTTAGTTCACTTGATAGATTAAGTACATTATAATAGTTTTTAGCATCAATCAAGTTACAAGCATGAATTGTAGATAAATGCTTCATAGAAAGGTGTAGCATATTTTTGAGAAATCTTATATTAATTGGAACATATCGTATTATACTCATCCTAGGATCTCAGTCCCATGAATACTTTATTGGGAATCTCATCCCTTTAACATTATCATTATCATGATCATATGTTTGGGTATCAAACCCTCAGTTCATTATTGAACAATGTCACCTCTCATTAGGCAATAACCAGTTCTAGATCATAAGACCCATATAAACATCATACATGTTGTTCAAGTATATCACATGGCTCACAAGGCCTTATATAATCTGTATAATGTTAAATAATCATAGCTCATACCTGGCTATGCTCATCATAGCATAATACCTTCATGGTTAGGATTTCTTAGCCAATACAATATCAAGTAAATATCATGTCCATGCCATAAAGAGAATCATTCAAATTGCAACCCTCTAATAAATAGGGTTAGGGTTATCCATTGTAACTAATTTAGGGTTTTCAAGTTCATATTTATCAACCAAACCCTAATTCACATCATAAGAGCTATATTATTTCCACGTGTCTTCAAGCATTTTTCATCAAATATCATCAATTGATTATCAACATGAAGTATTACCTTTCTCGTGTGAGTAGTACACGTTTCTTTCTCATCCTTACTAGGCTATTGACTTTATCATACATATTTCATTGATTTAACCTTCTTTTGGGTTTATCAAACTACACTTATTAAAGTGTATCCATCTCATTACATTATCCATTAATTTTATTCAAAGTGTATCAGCCTACACTCATCAAGGTGTATCAAACTCCACTTTAATCCTCGTGTCAGCTTAGACACATCCACTTGTGTCAGCCTAGACACATCTACTTGTGTCAGCCAAGACACATCTACTTGTGTCGGCCAAGGCATATCAAATGATATCAGTTTAGAGATGCTTAGAGTAGTATCATTTGTATGGTGCTTGAGATATATCGGCTATAGTATACTTTTAGGGTATTGGCCACATTAACCCATTATATATCGACCACACTATCAACTAGGGTTTCGACCGCCTCAACCTATTGTATATCGACCACACTATCAACTAGGGTATCGGCCTAGCTTATCCCATTCTGTATCAGCCATTGCTCAATAAGGGGTATGAGCTTCTAGGGTTTGTATTGTATCAGATGCACCCTTATTCAATACCTTAGTTTTCTGCTTGGTTTTATATTTCCTTTTTGGACCATCAACATAGACATTGGCTTGTCTATCTTCATCTATGTGTTAATAGTTTTCAAAATATCAAGCAACTCTAATAACAGTTGAACAAAATTGTTCATGATGACATATGGACTATAAGATTTTGGAAAACATCACAAGATTACATCAACCAAAAAATCTTAGCCTAAGAGGAATCACAGTCTCTCTAGGATTTTCACATACCAATCAACTGGAGTACATGTGGCCCAACTAGATCATCTTTAATCATGTTTTACTTAAACAAGGCCTTAGAGACATCACAACTCTCTTTCCTTGCTTGTTCTTGGAAAATATCCTTGAGATGTATGGACATATCTAGAAATCCCATGTTATCATGATGCTTCTGAAGCTCATGATACACAGAGTATGGAACGAGGCACTTGACATCAATAGCGTAAATGGTAAGCTCACGTAAGCTTTCCTTTCATATCTAGATGCATTCAAAGTTGGTCCCTCTAGTTTTGGTATTTCCAGAATATGGATCTTACACTCATGAGCAAGAACAAATCTTAATGTCCTATACAATTCATGAAAATTATTCACATTCAGATTTTGTTTCTAAAGGATCAATCAGAATAAAAAGTTACTATGTGTGTTTGCCATTAGATCTATGAAGAAAACATTTGTACTTGTCAACAATTTGATTTTGACGATATTAATTTGGCCTTTAATAAATAATTGTCTTGTTATTTTGATTAAATTAATATCCCCAATTATTAATTTGGAAGATTACAACAAGCAAATTCTAGTGAGCCAAAATCAATTAAACATTAATTCTTGACTCAACTTTGGTTGAGTAATTACGTCTTAACTATTTAGGTTGGCAAAAATTACCAATGGAATCCAATATAATTCCTAAATATTTGGTTTCATAACTCCTTCTCTAAGCTGTCTTATAAAGTATGTTCCATCTTTATGCCTCATGCTAAATAATCCTATTAAGATCAGCTAGTCATGTCCAATTCAAAGGCAAGAATAATAAGTTATGCACCCTACTTTGGTAGACCAATATAATTACTATCACACTTCCCCAAGATAGATGGTGCATCACATCCATCAATGACGTTAATACATCATCTTATCAAAATTGCAAGAATTAAGTTGTATATGGAAATGTAGAAAGAGAGAGAGCCATGACATGCAATCCATAAACATGTCACTTAGTTTTGATCACATAAACAATAATGATATTACATCTTTGAGATCACAAGAATTGCAAAAACCTAGTTGCCATATCCACACCCACCAAGCACACCAATTTCAATGGCTTCACAATGGTTTATATAATATAGATATATAATATCATATATGATGGTTGATGATTCATGTGGGTACACATTGCATTATTATTAATTTATCAATGATATGGGGTTAAAAACCAAAGTAGACATTGAAAATATATGACGTTGGCTCTAATACCACAGTACGATTTTGTGGAAAGGGGTGGACCGAAAATACATTTTTTCCTACATGACTCTTAGCCAACATATCTGTTATAGACATGAAGTGTTGGTATATTAAATACATATTTCAAGTACATATTGGTGCACACTAGTTGTCAAAAAACTAGACACCTTTTATGTCAGTGTAGATTTAGCACTTTGGTTCCAATTTTGAAGCATATTTGTTTTTTTGTCTTGTCCTCACAACAATGCCTTATCTTATCCTTGGAGAAGTTTTTCATCCTAAAGCCTCTTCCCAAGGGCCTCATCCTCTACAATATCCATGAGGATTTTAGAACTCTTAGTGAACCACCTTGGTTGCTAAGAGGAAGCAAAACTCATAGTCATCTATCTACTTGCATCACTCACTCTCCTTCTCCTTCTATTATGGGTTGTTATCCTTAGGATGGGTTTCTCTCTCCAAGAGGAATAACTCTTAGAAAATTTGTCTCACAATGTGTATATCAAGTGTGTCTTGGATGTCCAACCCTATATATAGGGAAGTTTATGTGCTTAAATTTCCTAAAATATAGTCTCATTTCTAATCGCAACTCAAAATAGATACAAACTTAGAATGTCGTTAGGATTTTAAGTCACTCAATCCATTAATAGTCATCTAGTTGGGACAAGTTGGTTCACCTAGTGTACTGATAGTGTAGCATATATTAAGGATTTTAAGTGCAATTCATAAAACAACATCACAAAAGCATGGACATTAAGGATCACACTCGGGGAACTTCACAAATAGCATATATCATGCATTGCAATAATAAAAAAATAACTTTACACAACATATGATTACAATAATTCTCATACACACATTCTTTTTGTAAATCTTATGACAAATAAGATAATACATGATATAACTAGTAATTTGTTAAACCTCCTTAGATCTTATAGATGGCACCCCACTTGGTCTTAAAATTGTACGTAGATCCCTGAGTAAGTCCTTGCAAGTTGGATGGCTTTATCCTCCATGCTTGCTCCTTACCTAGAGACATCACACCCCCAGTCATGCATTTGAAAAACCGACTGTAAGTGGTTGGGTTTCAGTAAAAGTATATGAACATAACTTAAAATAAAGCTTAAAAAATGATACGAACTTGCTTAAACATTATTCGTGACTTCAAGATACATTCTTAACTTTGATTAAGCTTTCTTATTAGGGCACCTACTCAATGGATCTTATCTAATCTCACAACACACATGAGGTGTGAAGGATTCTGAACACACTAAAAGTGAATAGGGTTGGGCTTGTACCCAATAATCATAAACATATCGAACATGTAAAAGTGAACAATCATCTGAACACACTAAAATTGATTAGGATTTGACTTGAAACCAATAAATATAAACATACCAAACACACTTAAAGTGAACACTATTATAAATACACTGAAAGTGAGTAGTATTAGGCTTGAACCCAATAAAAGGAAGGGGGATCATGAGGCACCAACCTTCCATAAAAACGTTCATGAGTAGGGCTTATTATTTGTTCTTAATCTGATCTTATCTACTTAGGGTTTTCACTCATAATCACATTACTAATCTTAAACATGAAAATGTATATTCTTTTAACTGATTTGATCTTAACATGAATCATAATGCAATAAATATTAATAAGATGTGCATATATGAATACCTCTTAAAACATTAATGTACTCACATGATAACATATATAACATGAACTTTAAACATGATTAAGTGAGAAAATCTAAATGATGCAAAGTATTGAAACCTAAGGCATGGACCACTTACCTTAGTTGCAAAAACCAAATTGAATTCTTTAACCTTTAAGTCAAGATCCTACATCCTAAAAATATCACGAACAATTCATGAATATCCATAAAATCCAAAACCCATTATTCTTAGGTTTCATTAGGTTGCATATTTCATCTTAGATGCTACTCTCTCTCTCTCTCTATATATATATATATATCTATATATATATATTTATATAAGGATATGAACATGTTTCAAGTGTCCAAAAAATCCCATGTTTATGGACATTTACTCATCAGCATGTCATTTTCTTAAATTATATTAGGATTGCTACCGCTAATTAGGTATTCAAGTATAAAATAAGAAATCTTGTATTATACATCATGACCATATGTAGTAGATCAATATTAGACATCAAAATGGGTCTTGTGAAATCTTCTAAGATTTACTGGTTCATATTTGTTATAATAACATGTATAATCTATCATTATACCCATTTGTCACTTCTCATTAAAACCATATTCACTTCATGACCAAAATCAAAATCTCACAATTTTTTGAAATTCTATGCTTCAATAGATTTTATTTTGTACCTCACATGTCTAAAATGGACTTGTGAATCATTAGATGTGACTTGAACAAGAAATTACCTTTATGAAGGATCTCAGCCATTCATGCTCAATCTAAGGAACAAGAAATACCCACCTCTCATCCCTTGTTCAAGATGTTATAACTGGATCTAGACTGTGATAAGTCTAGGCCAGGGTATAACCTTGATTATTCTCAGGGTATATTTATTCTAGGTTGCTGTCCTCCACCTACCTAGGTTAGAGTCAGACATGTACCAAGACCAGGAACTAGAATTTCGATCATGCCAACCTGAACTTGGGCACAACATAAAGATTAAATTACAAAAGCAAAGCCCATTCATACTAGAAAAGCATATTTAACTGTTATATTCTTCAATTGTATTGAGATGGTTAGCATTACCTGATTGGAATGAAATTTGGCATATCAACCAGTTTGACCCAAGGAATATGAATATGAACTTAGATTTGTCTTTTAACACCATTTGTTGAGATATATCTAAATTAGAGTTTAGCCTCATTATTTTAATATATATTATCCTATCACACCATTATCATCATAATTTAGTATTAGGGTCATATATCCTTGTATTGTTACTACCAAGGTTGTATTGATTATCTTGCAACAATGCTACTTGTTACTTAGATATTTTATTATTTCCATTAATACAATATTTCCTTATATTAATCACATTATTCATCTCCAATTACATTATATTTGTTGGTTGTATGCCCTAAGATCCAGTCATATAATTATTGTAATGGCACATCTTCTAATTAATTAGATTATTTAAAAAAGGAAATTCCAATCATTATGTTTGATTCAATATGACATAATGAATAAATATAATGATTGTCCTAAGAATGTATGACTCACTAACATGTGGTTTCAGGTTGAGGACCTGAATATGAGATCATACATGTGTTAAGAGTATTCATTATTGACTGAGTCCCTGGTCATATATTATTGTGGAAATTAGGATGACAATAATAATTTAAGACCAATATGTGTGTTGATTCATGACTACATCCCATTTTCATGATAATAGATATCAAATTTAACACATAGGTACTTGTTATGAACAAGTATACTAGACATACCCACTTTGAGTATGATATATGTAAGAAATAATGGTGGTCATATTCATAACTCAATGTGCCAGTGGTGATTGTGGACCTTAGACTTGAATTCACTATAGTGATCACATGTTGTTCAGTGTTCTTTAACACTACTTAATGTGACCTTGAATAAGGGTTTCTATACAAGTAGTTCTTAGGTGCATTGTGACACATGTGGATTATTACAAGTTATGTAGACATAACTTATCCCTCTCATTGGAGTAATATCCCAACCACTTGATGTGTGATACTATGAAATGCATGACCATGATCATGGGAGTTAATTTATGATATAGAGCTCATGTTTATCTAAAATATTCTACTCTAGATAAAGGAAAAAAGATTGATCAGTAAATGGATCACATTTCAATGCCTCAGATTCAATGTAGATATCAGAAACAAAGGGATTATACGATCATTGTAACACTGGTCATAATACTAGGTCAAAGTTGTTCTCCAACTTCTCCAATTACTTGGGTGGAAATGAAGTCTTTCTAGATATCAATCATTTCTTATGAAGTCACAGTTTGATTACGGACATCACTACCAACGTAATGTGGAGCCTATAGGGTCACACACATATGATGCATAGGAATAGGAGTATAATTGTGGACATGATTGGAAATTTACCAAATCAAATTGAGTATTAAAATTTTTAGGTAATCAAGTAGAACAATGTTGGGATAAAATTCTCAATAGTTGGCTAAAAAGTCTAAGTCAATTAATTGGATTTAAATTATCATCACATATGGTAAGTAGTGGTTGGGTTAAGTAGTGGTTGGGGTTTTCAATTGGGTGATTGAAAAATTCATCAATTGATTAATGGTATAATACTTGAATGTTCTAACTTAGACAACTAACTAACTAGATATTCATGTGTGGGCCACTTTAAATGCAGTCACTGCCTTTTTTTTCTAGGGTCTTAGAAATCTAGTTTCTCTTCCTTTCCAATTTAAAGGGGCATGACAGATGGAACACAATTACACACTCTTGTATGTAAAAACCCTAGACATCATTACCTACAAGTGAGAGAGAGAAGGAAGGAGATTGTAATTCTAACACAATTTCTAATGAAGAGGTTGCTCCTTCCCTCTGATCCAAGCAGTGCTACAAAGTTCCTATCCATCTTAGTGAACTATGTAGAGACCCACACAATACACGACTATGTTAGGAGGATGTCTTAGATGATCTTCCATACATTGTTGTGAAAAAACCACACCACTACGTGAGGACGTCATTGGAATTGCTCCATAACAAGGTATACCTTGCACACCCTTTTTCCATGTACTATTATTGTTCACTAGATCTGCTTGTAGAAAACATGGTGATATTTTTTGTTCACAAGGTACAAGGGTGAGTCTAGAAAAAATGTGTATCAATACTTACTCTTCAACATCATCCTATCAAAGTCTAAGGTCCCAGGGGTTGTCTAATCAATGATTTGGTTCTCCTCTAATGGTTTTTCTACAAAATGCATAAATCCTTGATAGTGAATTAGCTCATAAAACCATCAATGAAAATCTAGAAAACATTATTGTATATATAGTCATATAATGAAATCTGAGTTTTTCCTTAAGAAATCATGTCAATCGAAGTTAAGCTCAAAATAAATGTGAAAACCAAGTCACAAACTCCAACATCTTCACATTATACTTCATTAACCTCATCACATAATTCACTCTAAAGTCATATCTTATAGCCTCACAAGGGATACATGGGCACCTCTTTAATTCTAGGAGAAAGTACATGGTGTCATATATCATTGGGGTGAACTTACTCAACATACCATATTGACACCTTCATACTCTATGTATGTTTTCCATCATAATATGAACTATTAGGTTGTTTGTATGGTAGATATATCACTTACAGGGTTTTTTTAAAAAAAAATTGGCGATACATTCATCCCGTCGCCTGGGTTCGAACTCATGACCTCTCGGTCTTACATCATCACTTACAGAGTTTTCATAACATGTAAGGGTCCTATAACTAAATTATTGAAGAGGTTAAAAACCTAGAAGGAGATAAGATTGGAGTAGTCAGATTTACCGCCTACCTTGGATCTGATACCATACTTGTAAGGAGTGGTACCCAATAGGGGAGACACTCACTTACTCAAACAAACAAAAGGATATATACCCAATGACAAACACCATCAAAAATAATTTCAAGGGTAAAGATCTAACTTATTCAATATGTTCTAAGCACAAAAAATTTAGCAGTGAATATAAAAATATCTGAATATCATATTTCTCAATCTAAATATAGCTCTTCACCATGTAGGATGTATACAAGGAAAAACTTAAACACCTAAGCTAATATCTTTGGATTAACAAGGGTAATTTGCCTACTTTAGTCTTCAAAACCCAGTTACTCTTAAGAAAGAAGTGAGGTAGATTTAGGTACACCAAAGTTTTCTCCACTAAGGGGGTTGGGAACACCCCCACAAGGGAAGAATGAATTCATGATTATCAGTAGAAAGTTGATATGCGCTTAAAATTAGGATTCAACAATATATATGAATAAAGTATGTCAGATAGAGTAAGTATGGCTCCCAACGAAGAGGGGTTAGAATATCCAACTACATGTCAAAAAGGTCTTCATATAGTAATATTCACAAGTTATATGAACAAACCATTAAGTAAAAAGATCAATTGTGCCTTAAAATATAGAGAAAAATAATAAATCCATCAAATCAATTCAATTTGATTTTAGCTGCCTATAGATTAAAAATAGACTACAATATTCTAAAATGAAGGCTAGAACACTTCCACATTAAGTGTCTAGGAAGGAATTCATAGAACTTACAATCCTCAAGTTAATGGTATATAATTAGGTGGTAGAACATTGATGTAGGTGGGATCACCAATCACCCCCATAATATACAACTACAACTAGATAAAAATAGTTGAACAAAATCTATCATACATATAATATGGAGGGGAGACAAGTTCACTCCAAATTAGATCATCAATTTAGGGTTTTCAATATAAAATAGATCAATGTATTGAAACACTGTAATTCAGTGCAAATTGAATAAATATAAGCATGCTAGATCAAATTAAGGATTTCATTTGTAGTTATTAATAATTTAGAGATGAATCAATATCAATTTAGATAGAGGATTCTCAATCAAGATAAAGATAATCAATCATGGGTACTTTCAAGGAGAAGTACATCCATCATATCAAAAGGGACAACGGATATAAATCAATGTCTGATATGACCCAAGATAGATGCAACATAGGTCCAACTAGGTCACATTTCACCTATTATTATATTCAAATATAGATATAATTTATAATATGCATAAGTAACCAATATTATCAAACCTTATTATTATTGTATAAAGGCTATCAGTTATAACTATTTAGGTAAGATTTTTTTGATCCCATTAAGTACTTATATTTAATTTTGTGACAACTAGACAATAAGATATGAACTATATGAGTTTATTGAATTTACTAATTGATCAAAATAAAAAAGGGTATAAGATCAAACTACCATTGCATCACACATCAAATATTGATGCATGATAGAGTAGTGTGTGTTCTTTGCCACATGTTTCAAACATGTGTGATAAAACTGTTGACTCAAGGTCAATTAGGTCAATGTTGACTCACGTCTAAATTGACTAAACCCGTATTTTGATGATGACTAACCATTCCACATATTGGTGTCTAATGTCTCTACTTGAGTAATTTTAGATTAGGTATAGACACACTCCAAATGCCCTAACTTGCACATCTCAAATTGGAAAAAAGACAAGTCAAAGTCATACAAGTGCACATTTTTGTAATATGATGTATATCCATTAGAATCATGTTGTAAATCACTTGTAATGATTGTAAGACTTGTAATTAAGCTTAGAAAAATATCAGGAGTACTTAGATCGAATATTAGAGCACTTTAGATGCAACTTTGAAAATTGATTACAGGCACTTTGTCGGTCGAGTTTCCCAACCGTAAAACTCGACCGATCATCCTTGATCAATTTTCTGGAGATTGCATTGGTCGAGTTGTGTTTACACAGAACTCGACCGATGGAGTAACTGACCAAATCGATTTTCATTGGTCGGTCGAGTTTCCTCAGGACAAACTCGACTGATGGTCTGAATATCGGCTTTGTCTTTTACTCTATCGGTCAGGTTACACTTATAGAAACTCGACCGATTGCACTGTACGGAAAAGTGCAGAGGAGTTGCAACAAGTGAAAATAGATCTGTTGCAAGCCACAAAACAGCTAGTTTTCGTTCTCAAGTGTTCTCAAAGGCTAACAGGCATCCCCAGCTATAAATAGGACCCCTTGGGTTTCATTCCAAGGTTGAGCATTCATTGCAAACTCTATGTGAGGTTCCTATTCTATAGTTGAGTGCTTCCTACAGCCTCCTCTCTCTCTCTCTCTCTCTGAGCTTAATCACTTTCTACATCCATTAGAGTGAGTAGGAAATATGTAAGAGAGCTAGTACTACATGTATATCTTGTGAGGCTCTCACTTCCACCACCTCCCCATCTCTCATTTCAAGCATGAAGATGAAGGTTCTCTCTCTTGTCTAAGAGAGGTGAAGAAGAACAAGGGAAATCATCCCTTGGTGAAGATCAAGGCTGAAGACTTGGAGCTAGAGTGGGTAAGCCCTTGGAGAAGACAGAAGACTCAAGCTCAAGTGGGTAAGACCTTGGTGGAAGCTTCTCCGAGTGAAGGTGAAGTCAAAATCTTAAGATCCAAGAAGAGTGGGTAATCACTACAAGGATGAAGACTTGTGCAAGAGTGGGTAAGTCCTTGGAGAAGGCCAAAGACTCTTGCAAAGTGGGTAAGTCCTTGGTAAGGTTGAAGACTCTTTGTATTGGATAGGTAAATCTTTTGTTTGGTCATGCATTGTATGTCTTATGAATGAATATAAGAGTGCAATAGCTTGGAAGTCCTAGAGGTTGACCTCTCTAGGCAAGTGGACTGACACACTTCTAGTTTGAAGTGTGGAACCACTCTAAATAGCTTGTCTATTTGGTGCATGTTCAATCTCTCTCTCCCTTACTATGTATGTTTTAGTTGCACAAAAATTTCCTATTTAGCAACCTTATCTTGTGATATATCTTGAAGGTCTAATGAATTTTGTTTAAGTGCATTCAACTCTATTCACCCCCCCCATAGAGCATCTAATAACCCATCTATGATCCAACAATTGGTATCAGAGCGGGTCTTCTCCAAGCATACTTCAACAAGTAGGAGAAGATGGATGACTACCTAGGAGAGAGATTCTCGACCAGCCTTCCAATCTTTGATGGGAGAAATTTCCTCTATTGGAGAAGAAGGCTTCAATTCTACATCCAAGGATCAAGTATTGAGATGTGGCAAATGGTGAACATCCCATACATGATACCAAAGACAAGGATTGAACAATGGGATGAAGCTACCTTGAAGAAAGCAACCTTGAATGCTAGAGCCATGCACATCCTCTATGCCTCCATGACCCCCACCGAGTTCAATCAGATTTCTTCATGTGAAACAGCCTATGAGGTATGGAGAAAGCTTTGCATCACTTATGAAGGGACAAATCAAGTGAAGGAAAGAAAAGTATACATGCTCAAAGGGTTGCTTGAGAACTTCAAGATGGGAAAGGAGGAGAGCATAGCCAACATGTACTCAAGGATCAACACCATTTTGAATGGTCTTGCTATTCTAGGACATCCTATGTCTAGTGGAGAGATCAACTCAAAGATCCTTAGAACTCTCCCCAAGAGGTGGGAACCCAAGGTGACTTCTATTGAAGAAGCAAGGTCTATTAAGGATATTCCTATTGAAGAGCTCATTAGAAATCTACAAACACATGAAGCCACACTTGACAAGAGGGAGGAAGTAGAAAGACAAGAGGAGAAGGAACTCAAGAGAATGAAGAAGGCTGAAATCAAAGCTCAAATCAAGGCTATTGTTGGTCAAGATTCTCCATCCTCTCAAGTTGAAGAAGATGCTATGTACTCCAAGGGTAGATTCTACAAAGGCAAGTCCTCCTCCATCCGGTGCTTCACATGTGGAAAGAAGGGTCACTACAAGGAAGATTGCCCACAAGGAAAAAAGACCCATCTTCACAAGAAGAAGGAGAAATGGCACTCAAGCTCAAGTGGCTCCTCCAACTCAAGCTCAAGTGAAGATTCAAGTGAAGGATCAAGATCAAGCTCTAGTGATGAAGGAGAATGCCATTTTGCTCTTATAGCATCAACAAGTGAGGACTCAAGTGAGGTAAATATAAACTCTTTAGATAAAGAATCTTTTATTGCTATTATTCATGATATTTGTGCCTCTCTTAAGTCTTTTAAAAGGAAAAAGAAAAAGCTTGCTAAAATTGTTGATAATTTGCATGTAGAACTAGATGATCTTGAACATGCTAATTCTTGCTTGCTTGATGATAAAAATGATTGTCTTAGCCAAGTAGACTCTCTTAAACTTAAAAATGCTAGTTTGCTTGATAAGATTAGATTTCTAGAAGCTCAACCTCTCATGCCTAGTTCTAATGAAGATCATACTTTAATTGTTGATTCTCTCATGCATGATATTGATGTTCTTAAATATGAAAACAAGGACAAAGATTTTGTTTTGCAAGAATTAGAAATAGAAAATGCCTCCTTGCTTGCTAAAATCAATGTGCATGAATATTGTTCTAGTTCCACTAGTAGAGAGAATGATGTTGCTGCTCTTCATATTGATAGAGATTCTTATTTAAGTAAAGCTCTTTGCTTAGAAAATGATCTTTTACATGATAGAGATAATATCAATCATTTGTCTTCTACTATTGCTTCTCTTAAGCATGATAATGACAGTTTGAGATCCTCTTTGTAAAGATTCTTAGTTGGTAAAAAGAGTCTTAATGACATCCTACACCATACTACTAAACAAATTGGTAGACATGGTCTAGGGTATGATAGTAGTTAGGGAACAACAAAGATAAAGGACCTCTAATATTCCATGGAGAATCATCTAGTTCCAAGACTATGGGCACATGCAACTATTGCAATGAAATTGGTCATTATTCTACTTGTTGTCCTTTTAGGAAAGCACCCAAGAGCAATAGGACTTGGGTTGCTAAACTAACCCCTCCGGACCCAAAAACATGATTGGGGACCATTTCATCTTTCCTCTTGTAGGTACTTGCAAATGGATTGCCTTGAGCTATTGAATTGCAAATTGACCTCTCAATCCACATGAAAAAAGAAAGGTGAGATGTGTAGAGGTGACAACAAGTGGAAAAAGGAATGGTAAGCACAAAGGTAATGTTTCTCTTGCTTATAACCTGTCCTAACTTGTTTTTGTCAAGTTAGTGTGCACTATACATATGGTTTTTGAGTCAAAAGTGGTATTTTGTGTTTCTCTTCACACTCTTACTCAAAAACTATTTCTAATGCTTCTATAGTGCATTACTAACTTGATTAGACATGTTTGGATATGGCTTGTATTTTTAGCATACCTTTAAATATGTTTTTATGAAATATATGTTCTTTTTGACAGCTCCTTTGTCGGTCGAGTTTGCCCTGCTTGAAACTCGACCGATAGGCACCAATGGGTGTTGCCAGTAGTTGTCATCGGTCGAGTTGTCAATGCACAGAACTCGACCGATAACACTGTGCACAAAATATACATTTGGCTTATTGAATGAGAATTTCCCTCTCAACTAGATTTTCTCAACCAATAGCCTTATTCTTTGGCACTCTCATTTGGTACCTTTATATATGCATATTGACATGTTCTAAATGCCTATCTTGCTTACAATTCTATCTCTCTAATTGCTCTAAATTGGTATATCTATATCGTGCAATTACTTGCTTTGAGTTGTTTTGCAGGTTTTGATGATGAACTCTTTGGATCTCTTGGTTGTGTCTTAAATTGCTTCCGTTGTGCTCTAACTTGCTACATCTATCTAGGTGTATATCTTGTTTTGATACAACCTTGAGGTTCTTAGTGGTAATGATCTTTTGGTAAGGATGCATATTTGTATGTGAGTTATATCCTTTCATGCTTCTAAAATTGCATATCTCTTTGTTTGGATATATCTCTACATCTACTCATAGCTTGCTTTATCTTGTGTATCTTTTGGTATCTCTTGCTATGATCTAGATCCTACTAGTAGTCCTAACTTGTGATATCATCTACTAGTAGTTCATATACATGTAGTTCTAACCTTGTTTATAATTGGCATCTTTGCTCATCTATATGCTATGCTTGTTCCTTGAATTGCATATCTACTATCTTGAGTTGCTTGCATAACATTGTGATGCAGGGTACATAGATATACATTATAAGTAGAAATTGGAGTATTTATGGATTTTTATGCAGATTTTTCTCTAGTTTCAGTTTTTGGTGCAAGACTAGTGTTTTTCATGCAGAAATGACCTTCTGAGCAAAACTCATTGCTTTGCAATGAGCTCTGATGGTTTTTGGTCAAATGCCATCATCTAGAGGGTCAAAATTGCAATTTATTGTTTTTCTACAACACTTTATCTTGCATTTTGGGTTGTTCAAGTATATGCCTTAACTTGGTTTTCTTTCTATGCTTGGACAAGCCCCTATCTGTGCTCTTCTACTCTCCTTATATATATATATTTGTATTATCTCCTTTCTCTTTAACAAGCGATGTTTCTTATTTCTTCATAACCCCACTTTTTGAAATGACAAGGGGGAGAAAGGTATGTCTTCTTTTAAAAAGAAGAAGAAGGCATGTCTTAATGAAGAAGAGAAGTATGTTCATGTAAAGGGAGAAGATAAATGGGAGAATACATATATGTGTAGAACATATATGAGTAGAAGACATAGTATTCTATAAATGTTATGAAAGCTAACCATGCAGGAGAAATAGCATCAATTGAGGGGGAGTATGAAAACTCCATGTGCATCAATTGAGGGGGAGCATATGAACTCCATTCTATTGAAACCCCTAGGTTTATTCGAAGGTATGATTTTACTTGAAAACTTTCAATACATTTATGGAATGGTTTGTCATCTTCAAAAAGGGGGAGAATGTTGACTCAAGATCAATTAGGTCAATGTTGACTCACATCTAAATTGACTAAACCCGTATTTTGATGATGACTAACCATTCCACATATTGGTGTCTAATGTCTCTACTTGAGTGATTTTAGATTAGGTATAGACACACTCCAAATTCCCTAACTTCTGCATCTCAAATTAGAGAAAAGATAAGTCAAAGTCATACAAGTGCACATTTTTGTAATATGATGTATATCCATTAGAATCATGTTGTAAATCACTTGTAATGATTGTATGACTTGTAATTAAGCTTAGAAAATATATCAGGAGCACTTAGATCGAATATTATAGCACTTTAGATGCAACTTTGAAAATTGATTACATACACTTTTTCGGTCGAGTTTCCCAGCCTGAAAACTCGACCGATCATCCTTGATCAATTTTCTAGAGATTGCATCGGTTGAGTTGTGTTTACACAGAACTCGACCGATGGAGTAACTGACCAAATCGATTTTCATTGGTTGGTCGAGTTTCCTCAGGACAAACTCGACCGATGGTCTGAATATCGGCTTTGTCTTTTACTCTATCAGTCGAGTTACACTTATAGAAATTTGAAGTGTGGAACCACTCTAAGTAGCTTGTCTATTTGGTGCATGTTCAATCTCTCTCTCCCTTGCTATGTATGTTTTAGTTGCACGCAAATTTCCTATTTAGCAACCTTATCTTGTGATATATCTTGAAGGTCTACTGAATTTTGTTTAAGTGCATTCATCTCTATTCACTCCCCTCTAGAGAATCTAATCACCCATCTAGGATCCAACAAAAACAAATTAGAATGGCACATAGACCATTCTACCCTAACCAATGTGACAAAAATTAAATAAAATTGAGGGCATAAACATGAAATTACTCATATCATTATTTTGATCGAAGGATATCTGTTCACAGAGAACAACAAAGGACAACGGTGCAAAAGGTCAATGATAAGAACCAAACTCATAGATCCCACATTTAGAATCATTGGAGGAGAGTTCCTCTGCCTTACCAATCACAAAAACCTTGACGCACATTTTGTGGAAGCCAGAGTTGGAGGAACAATCTCCACCAGTACTGAACCAGAGAGGGGGTTTCAAGGTGAAATTACGGTAAAGAGACGTAGCTCAAGGAATTCAAACATCTTATTAAATTCAAAACAAAGTTGGGGTAAAGGATTTAGGGTCCAAAATGATAACAAGTTACTGAACACCCAAATATTTTGTAGAACTAAAACACGACAGTAGAAAGAGAAAGTAGAAATATATCTCTATTTGGGTCGATCCAAAGCCATGAATGGATTCTCTCGAGTTAGGGGAAGTGTCTCTAAGGTTTTTAGGCTTCTTGGAGGTCTCAACAATGTCATTGAGATGCACACGACCCAAACTAGAAAATGGTGTAAGGGAGGTACATTATAGAGTTTTTGGGGCCAAACAAGTGAGGGTTTGTGATTCTCGTAGGATCTAGGGGGGTTGCAATAGAATTATATAGGTTTGAGGCTCGATAATAGTCAAGCATATCAACTAAGACCAAAACATAGGGGAATAGGAACCAATCGATTGTCAAAAGATTTGGTAAAAAGAACTCCAATCAGTTAGGGATCTCTAAGTGTCAAGGATAACAAGGAAGACAACTTCAAGGGAAATATGGAGGGAAATTGAGAAATTACAATGTCCTTTGCCTACCCGCATACAAGGTAATGAGATTGGGAATCAGAAATAATAACATGACAACTCAGATTAAGGTGCAAACATAGTAATTAAATGATAAGAGTTAGAGTCCCATTCAGATAGGGAATGCATATTTAAGGATTAGCCTCTCTTATAAAATTTACATAGTCAACATTATCAATGGAATTTTGTATCTTAATCAATTAGGACCCAATGAATACATTTATGAACTTAGATTTGTCCTTTAATGATTCTTTCTATGAGTTCTAATCACACTAGGGTTCAGTCTCATTATACTAATATATATAAATCTACTACACCATTGTCATCACCATCTACTATTAGAGTCCTATTATCCTCATTATTTATATCATATTACCTATTACTTAGTTATTTCATTAGTTCCATTAATATAATATTTACTTACAATAAGTGTCTTAATCATCTCCACTTTCATTAAATGTCTAGTCATTTATCCACTTTATACATTAGTCATAGTTCATCCCATATTCATATTTCATTCATATTCATTCACATATGATTACTAATGAAGCCTTTTAATTCATTATGTGTGTACTAGTGAAAAATATAGCATGAACAATATATTTAAAGATCTCACTTACATATTAAGCCATGTTTTAGGTTATCAGGTCAATTTCATGTGTATTAAGATATGTTATGTGATTATAAAACCAAAGTCACCAAGGCATTATATGTGGTAGAAATCATGTATATGTCAAGGTTGGTCGACTACAACCTAGGGTTTAGGACAATGTGACTAGTAATCATCTAATACACATCATCTCCATGTTCAAAGCCTATGGTTAGGTTCTATACATACAACTTTTCACCACATAATGTTTAATTTATAATTTATACATATCATGGTTAGGGTTGCATGTATCCATAATTAGGATTTATGTTTGAGTTATTCATGTTATGTGCATTAAATGTTCATTAGGGTAGACACATGTGCATTAGGGAATAACTCTAAACTTGTTTGGTCAAATCTAAAGATCCAAGAACACTAATTTCCTATTCATAGAACTAGGGTTTCTAGAGTCAAGATGGGTAGATTTGGGTATGTTACATCATTGATAAATATCAGAGTTCTAGGCATAAAAAAGTTGTATTCTATCTAGGCATTTTATATAGATAATAGAAAAAATACATACATGAGAGAAAATGATTGCATGCAAGAATATGGAAGTGGGTTCAACAAAAAGAAACTACTAATTGGATAAAAGAAGTCATTAAGAGACAATAAAGTCAAAACTTCATTGTGTGTCCCCTAGTGAAGTCACCATCAAAATCTGAACTGATGTGCCAAGAATTTTCTATCACATTATTAATTATCTTATGAATGTTACCTTTATATAATAAACGAAATGAATAGTTTTATCATCATCATCTTAATTACATGAAATACTTAAAAGCTAAGACTAATTACAAAATTAGTTATGGGTAATGGAAACAATAATAAAAATGCAACTAAAAGCTTAAGTTAGTCATCCTATTATGAGGTAGGAAGGTCCCTTATGAGGAAAAATTAGATACTGAGATGATTCTTTGATAACAGTGGTGATATATTCCTAATAGTGCTTCCAGTAGAGAAAGATTGACAACTGTTGAGGAGGAGGAACAAAAAGGATAAGAGAATCTACATCATTGTGGATGGTGCCATTCTTTGTTCTTTAAGAGAAGAAAATACACGCTAATCCCTAAAAATATGGATAATAAAAATTCATGGTGGGACATGATTGAATTTTGGAGTTCAAGGCCATTGTGGATGGCAAGAAACTCCAATTTATTAAAATTGCACAATATTAATAGTAATAAGGTCCAATCTCTAAATTAAGCTCTTGTTTACATGCTTGGGTTGAGTGGGTGTTCATTTTATAGTTTGTTGTCTTTCCTTAGTCTTGGTTAGAGGCCATATGATGCTTACTCAATGGAACCAAAAATGAGACAGTGGTGATTGGGAAGCATAAAGACTTCGTTTGAAGGTGACCAATTTAATTTTTGAGAGTCTAATGACTAAATGGGAAGTGGATTCTTAAGGCTCAATCATTGCTATCTAAGATGGTTGAGAGTATAGTGGAATTATGGTGGAAGATTGTATAAAAAAAAATCCATCATAGTGAGATACAATTACTTATGATTGGATTTCTTAGGCTTTCCTTCCAAATCATATGTTAGTTGGACAAAGCCCCAAAATGGCATGTTGAGAATTGAATTCTTGTCAGAATCATTGTGACTCCTTTATATTTCTAACTATGTTAGATAAATTTTGTACTGTAACAATATGTTAGTCATTCAACAGGTGGATTGCTTAGTTATGTGGCATTAATTTATTATCTTTTGTAAGTTATGGCATCCTTGGAGATCATGTGTAAGTTACACTCTTTTATAATTAAAGTGGGGGATTTCCATTCATCATGTTCCCCAATGGGCAAGGATCAAAGGGAGGTACATGAATAATCTTTCATGCTCTTCCAATATCAAAAACCTAGATGCAATTCAAGATAAACCCACACCCTAAGATCTAAAAGAAAACCCCAACACTAAAAAAATAAATATGCATTAGATTTTCATAGTATGTCGGTGAGTAGTCAAGTGTGCTAACTACAAAAAAGGGTTACGGGAGGCACTTAGCATCCTTAACAGATAGTGTATTTCTAGCCTATCCATCGTATAGTCCCCTCTAACATAGGGTGGCATTCTATATATAGAAACAAACTATAGGGTTGAGCTAGCGTAGCACCATATTCCGCAAACATGTGTGCTAGCCTATTGGGTTGTTTGTGGACCATAAGGAAACTCCACCCATGCTAAAAAATAGTGTATCTACATGTGTCTAGATGATACTCATGTTGCCATGCTAGTCTGATATACCCACCCAAGCACCCGTATAAATGTCTGGTTGTCACACTCCATCTGACACAGAGTTAGTTCTGCAACCTATGGAGGTAGAGTTAAATGATAATATATCATATGTTGAAGGACCTGTGATGATCCTTGATAAAAGAATTAAAAAGCTGAAAAAGAAAGACATGTGTCTTTTAAAAGTTCTCTGGAATCACTGTGGCATTGAAGAATCTACGTGGGAACTTGAGGAAGAAATGAGGAGGAAGTACCCTTCTCTTTTCTCTTGATGATTTCGGGGATGAAATCCCTGTTAGGGGTGGATAATTTGTAACATCCCTGACCTGGGTTATGCTTTATCCCTAGATGTTTTGCTTAATAAAGTTGATTATATGCTTGCTATTATCTTTTGAAAAGTATTAAGGCTCAAGAGGAACTTATGTTTCAATTTTAGTCATGTGTGAATAATGTTGAAACAATGTTTTGTTTGTTTTGGACTAAAGTGTAAATTACCCAAGTTGAGGGGTTAACTTGAAAATTGTACATGATAAAATGTTCCTTCAGGTGTTGAAGCATCATAAGAATGAATGGCTTGTAGAAGACTGAGTACCAAGAAAGAGCCTATTAAGCAATATTTGTGCATTAAAACCTAGTTTTGGTGTAATATGCAATTTACCCAGAATCTAGGGTTCAATATGTAAAATGTCACTTCTAGAGATTCCCTCATGTTTCTTGGCATCATGTAGAGAAAATAAAATGAGAGGGGCATCTCATTTGAATCATTTTTTAGGAGAGAGAATCTTGATATTAAAATAATCAAGATTTAAGCATATTGGAAACATAATTCAATTTAATGCAAAAATAAATATATATTAATGGGAGTGCCCTTCAACCAGATATGAGATGGTTAAATTTGCATAAGTGTGAACGTCATTTTGCCTTTCAAAGGCCACGAAAATATCCTAAGTGAGTGGAGAGCCCACTCACATTAGTTAACTAAAAAGTAATATCCACTAAAAATGGGATATTAGTATTATATGAATTAAGGTGCTTAATTGGTTTTCCTTTAATTCATGGATAATGAAGAGGAATTCGAAGGTGGGGAAGATGGATTTTCATGCAAGGATTTTAGGGGGAGATGTGGCACCAATTTTGGGAGTTAAAGGATTTTTATATCACTTTCTCTCTCATTGAAATTCCCTTATAAACACTTCATTTTCCACCCACTTGAAGACTCTTTTTTGGATTTTGTTTCTCTCCTTGATTTGGCCAAGCAAAAGGGATCTTAGGAGCAATAGGAGGACTAACTCCAACATGTAGGTAAGCTCCTTAATCATCTTCAACCTTGATTTCATGGTGGAAATCGAAAATCAATGCTTGATTTCTTCTTTTCTCCATTCAATCTCCAATCTTAGCCAATTCTTTTCACTCAAAAGATTGAGGACGGGCCTTGGGAGGTTGAGAAAGCTTCATTCACCATTGAAGGCATGAAGCTTGTGTTTGGTTTCAACTTTGAAGGTGGGTTATATAACTTGAAACCTTGAATGTTATTATTGATTTCATTTCTTCATCATATGTTGATTCTTTCTTCATTCTTGAAATTCCATTTGATTAGTTGTTGAAATTACCACAAGAATCATAGAAAATTTCAAAGGTCTGGAGCTTGAATATGATGATGTCATCTTAAGCACACACTGCAACAAAGGACATGAGCAAACCGTTTCAACATTGGAACCAATCGGTTTCAAGATCGATTGAAACCAAACGGTCTCAAGACCGTTTGGGAGTAAACAGTCTCAAGGCCGTTTGAGATAAAATGGTATCAAACCATTTGGAGGATCAATGCTGTTGTGGATGGATGATGATTCAATGATACCAATTGATTTGATTTTAACGGTTCCATGTATGGATGATCCACTAATTTCAAACCCCAATTGATTGAATTGATTGAAGCCTTAATTGATGGAATTGATCAAGACCGAATGGGTAAAACCAATCAAGACCGAATGGGTGAAATTGATTAAGACCGAATGGGTAAAATTGATTAAAACCGAATGGGTAAAATTGATTAAGACCGAATGGGTAAAATCAATCAAGACCGAATGGGGAAAAGTGATCAAGACTGAATGTGTAAAATCAATCAAGATCAAATGGGTAAAGTTGATCAAGATCGAATGGGTAATTTGATCTTCAAAACAGTTTGGTCATGTTGACCATTTGGGAGAGTTGACCAAATGGAGGTCAAGCACCTCAAGACCGAATGGAGGTCAAGCAACTCAAGACCGTATGGAGGTCAAGAACCTCAAAACCAAATGGAGGTCAAGCACCTCAAGACCGAATGGAGGTCAAACACCTTAAGACCGTATGGAGGTCAAGCAACTCAAAACCGAATGGAGGTCAAGCACCTCAAGACTATTTGAAGGTTCAAAAGTAACAAAACCGTTTGGAAATTTAATAGTTTCAAAGTTATGAAAAACAATTAATCCCTTGATTGTTAAATAGCATATATCCAAGTTAAATCTAGTGGTTGTACCTCTAAAGTACTTAGATGATTAGTACCTTTAGAGTGGTTAACCTTTGATGCTTATGGAAGCAATGACTTAATACACTATGATAACCCTTCATTCAAATTGATTCAACCTAATCAAGATTGAAATAATTAACATCCTAGAAATTATGAGAGAGAGTAACTCATACATGAGTGATAATCATGTAGTGATTAATCTTCAACACTTTCAAAATGAAATATGTAATTAGGGTATGATCGAGGATGATGAGATCATAAAACCCTAATCGAGAAGGTTGATGAACTCTAACCTTAATTTAAGGTAAATCTAGGTGAAACCTTAATCAAGGGTGATGGTGTAATCCTAATTTAGGATAATGATATGAGAAACCCTAATTTAGGGTATTTTATTGGTAAACCCTAATTTAAAAGAGGATGTTTCATGAAACCCTAAATTCGGGTAAAGCTTCATGAAATCCTCATTTGGGGAAATGTTGTAAGAAACCCTAATTCAGGGTATTGATGTGTGAAACCCTAATACATGGTGATGTAATGTGATATGAAACCCTAATCCAGGGTGATGCTATGTGTTATTATATGAAACCCTAATTTGAAGCCCTAACCCTAATACAGGGTAAAGGTATGAGAAACCCTAATTTTGGGTTATAGTACATGAAACCCTAATTTTGGGTAATGAAATGATTAACCATAGCCCTAATGATGGATAATGGGATGAGTATCCCTAATTGATATGAAATGGGAAACCCTAACCCCTAATAAGGGAATAGTGGTGTTATCCTTGTATTGCATAGTGCAAACAAGTAATTGATATAATTGTTGTCATGATTACTAACCATGCAGGTATCATGAGATGATGAGCATAGACAGGTATGAGCTATGATGTTTCAATTATTGAAATTGTTAATGGGCCTTGTGAGCCATAATATGCTTTGTTGCCTAGTGATAGGTAATAAGAGATGAAATGGGTTTTGTGAGCCATATGAGATGCTTGTGTAGCAAGTATCATGTTACCTTGGTCAGATGACCTGAAGGTGTTCTAGTTACCTGATAAGTGGTAACAAGTGTTCTTTGATGAACTGAGGGTTTGAATACCCATTTTATTATAATAATAATGATGAGTTTGTGAAAGGATGAGAATGCTCCTGATGAAATGAGGGATTGAGATCCCAATGCTTTATTAAAGATTTGAACAGTACTTGATGAAAATATTACACATTCTTTGTAGCAATTGTTAAAATAATTGATGTTTGAGAACTTGTTTGATGCTAAAAGAATATGGTAATACACTTAATTAATCAAGTGATATCATATAATGTAGTTGCCCTGACCACAAAGCCATCAACATCAAAATTTGCTGAATGGTGAAACGAGTTAGACTCGGAGCACATATTTTTGAATATGTGGGGGTAATTGGGAAATTATATCCTTATGCCCCATAGGAATGGTTGCGAGATATATCCTATGCACGGGATTGGTTACGGACCATACCCCAGTATGAGTATGGCTATGGGCCATGACTCCATGATATGATACCAGACATTGGCTACGGGCCATAACCCTGAAGAGAGTATATGATGCGAGCTATAACTCTCTAGCAAAGATTCCACTATACCCTGGAAAGCTAATTGCATTTTGACACATGATGTCTCCGCCATGTAATCTCATACTGACTGAGAAGGTTGAGGTCTTTGAGTCCGGCTCTTCCATTGACCTTGTGTGGTACCGATGCTTTATGTAATCATGGTCGGTTGGAGCATGAACAATATACTTCATCTCTTCAGGGCATTAAGTATGATTGTAAAATGTAATCAGCCGTGCATCATATTTGCGTAAGGTTAAAATACGAGAATCACTAGTTGATGTTATCTTGCTTAGTATATCAGATAAAAGTTATACATGTTCTTCATATTCCTTATTGGATAAAGTGATATGCTTCTTTATCAAGTTATAGCTGAATTGCTTTGAATAAGAATATTTCTTTAACCTATTTAGACACTAATTTAACTATTCTTGAATATATATGATTCCTCTGCTCAATTTTACTCTAATAAACTGCAATAATGATGTTTTTTGATGGAGAGTTATATCTCTCACTGGGGCAATTTCAATTATCTCACTCTGTTGGTCCCCAACACTTTTTAGGTAGACGCGAAGGAAGAGGCAGAAACCCTACAGCAGGGGAAGAGAAGCAGCAGCAACATGGATAGCAATGAATTCTCAGGTGGAGACACTAGCTGTCATGTCTTGTATATAGTCCTATGTGTCGTCTCTGTACTCTCAGGTCCTCGGAGTCAGTAGTTAGTTTAATGAATCGATATGAGATTTTGGCTTGATGCCTCGAGGTTATTATACTACCTATGTAGAGTTTTAACAGGGTAGTTGATTCTTGTAATCCTCAAGAAGAAATGATACAAGATATGTACTTGTGAACCAAAATGTAATTGAATTACTTGGGTTCTTTTTGAAAGAGTTTTCTAGTGTATAGATCTCTTTGTAAATCGTTTTAATTTTTAGTAATTTTTTGTAATCCGCTGCTAACGAATGCTTCCGCTTAAGTAAATCATGTTCTTGTGATTAGTGCATCACATAAAGATTCACTTCCATGCGGTGGAAGCAGACGAACTCGACGTTAGTACAGATTATCACCCCTAACTAATGATTAATATGATCTAGGTTAGAGGATCTGATGAGAGCATGTGTGCTCGTTCAGGGTGATAAGATAGTTCTTATCCTCTGTAAGATGTGATGATAACCACCATAGCCAGTATCGGGATGTAAAGAAGCTCTGTAAGGGAGGTTGTGTCGGTCACCACTTCATTGAGATGATGTTGGTGAAGGGGCCTCGCAAAGGTCAGAAAGGAACCACAGTGTGTTCAGATGAAGTCACTTTGATCGTACAATGGTTGAAAGAAAGCCCAGGGGCGACATGAGTCGTGAACTGATGCAAAGCAAGACTGACATACAGTTCATTGTGGGAGAGTATGTGATGTGAAAATCTGACCCCTCTAAGCTACAATTGAGAAAGTTGAGTCCCCGATATACGGGTCCATTTGAGATGGATTGGTGGAGATGGTTGTATTTAGCCTTACCCCTCAGGATAACATGATGTATAATGTGTTACATGAGTCCGATCTAGAGCACTATGTGAGGTACCCAAGCCCTGTGATGAGCCCTGAACCTATTCAGCTTTTGAGAGGTT
Source organism: Alisma plantago-aquatica (assembly GCA_963693085.1). Classification (NCBI taxonomy): domain Eukaryota; kingdom Viridiplantae; phylum Streptophyta; class Magnoliopsida; order Alismatales; family Alismataceae; genus Alisma; species Alisma plantago-aquatica. Next base: position 995,839,714 of record OY856413.1, on the reverse strand, counting down.
GAAATGTCCTGAGTCACCTATGAGGGTACGATATACCAAGGTAAGAAAGAACTCAGATGGAAGAATATGAGATGATGAAGGTTCTTGGGAAGCACCATGGAAAGGGTGAAGCCACATTGGAGCCCTGATGGACATAAGAAAGACTTATCCTGATTTGTTTATTTGCTTGATGGAATTTGGGGGGGGGGAATTCCTATAAGGGGGGAAGGATGTTACAACCCCAACTTTTGGGTTCATTTGGTGAGAAATGTAATTTCTCATATTAGAGATATTGGAACAAGTAATGATATAAATTGTATTGAATAAATGAGTTTCGTTTACAATAGCCTTGTTGGCTGTTTTGTGGGATTCATTGACTATTGGGCCCAATAACAAGGAAAAGACAAAAGGAATTCCATTATTAATAAGAAATGGAGAAAAGAAAAATGTAGAAACCTCTAGAAGGCAAAAGAATTTAATAAAAAGGTGGATTTCATGCCTCTTGGGTTCCTTGGGTTCCAAGGAGTCCAAAGTTGCAAAGAGAATGAAATAAGAAAAGAAGAAGATCAATTAAATATTTCTTTATTAAGAAGGAAATTGAAAACAATGATAAAATGTGGAAAATAAGTGGAAAGAGGTATAATTGAGTTATCCTTGGTGGATTTTCGTATCCAAAGGATTCCTAATGTTAGAAGGAATGACAATGAGGAAAATAAAAAGAGAAATCCTCAAAAAGAGATATTTTGATAAGAAATAAATAAGATAATGAGACATAATGGATAAAAGATAAGTAAAAGGCTAAGGTATATCCCCAAGAAGGTATTTCGAGCCATTAAGGTTCCTTGAGGTTCAAGGAACTCAGAATTATAACTTAATAGCAAGGGAAGAGAAAATATGTGAGAAATATACATAATTAAGAGATAACTTGCATATAAATAAAAGTATCTCATACTTTTGATTTTGAGTCCCAAATTTGGTATACACGTGGATTAAGTCTTTATAGACTTTCCCTTAAAATTTGGTATTAATTGGATAATCGGTCTGAGAGTTATGATTTATACAAAATCTAATAAAGTGGAAAGGCTAAAGGAAATAAATTAAATGACACAACATCTGGTTTATGAGGGAGTGACACAGATCATTGGATCTTGATCCAACGATAGTTGTGTGTCGCCTAGTTCCAACCGAACTAGGAAACAGGCTGCCGGATGATGATTTTTCCAACCCAATTTTTGCTTGACCTGATGCATGTGCATCCAAGGAAATTGCTCCTTCATGTTTGGGAGAAGTTTCCACTCAAAACTGACCTAGGTTTTGTTAGGTTTCCTGCTATTTCTAGAAAATGCCCAAATCCCATTGGGCAAGGGTTCAATGGTGAAGTAGGGAGAAAACCCTAGCCACCCATGCCTATATATAGCCATCCTCGGCTTCGGGTGTCCCTCACGAACCAAAACGGCTGCTCTAAGAGCCCTAGTACCCTGTCCCTCTCATGATTGTTCTCTCTCCGGTGAGCCTCCATCGCGGCACCGCCGCATGTTCTGCGAATAGAAGAGAGGAAGAAGAAGAGAAGATGACCGTTTGATCGGGGTCCACGATAGACTCGCAAAGGATATCCACAACCCAGGATCGTGTGCACCTTCAGTTCAGAGAAAGTGGATGTGAGTGACCTCAGCCACAAGATCGGGTCAACTGTTGACCGCGACAGTGATCTGACGTCCCTCGTTTTTCCCAAAAGAAAGGTAATTAGCCTCTCTAACTAGAAAATCTAGAAAATGCCTTTTTCTTGCAAAAAGCGTAGTAATTAGTAGGAAGGTCAGATGAAGGAACTTGATACATGAAGTTTGATCAGAAGAAAATGAGGAATGCAATAAAAATGTATTTGAAGCCTAATTCTAGTTTCAATTCAAAAAAGTATGTAAAGATGCTATCTTTAATGGTTTATCTATTGAAAGAACCCTAATCTATATTGATTAATGATTTGGAAGGGTTCTATGGATGTTTAAAGTTGATATTAACCTACTGTTAATAAAAAGGACACAGTAAATCTAAAAGGATGGTATTTGCATATAATTGGTTTAATTTAGGGTTCCATGTGCATAAATGAGCATTAATGGGCCTTGAAACCCTCATATTAGTAATTATGATTCATAATGGCTTTAATTGTTAAAATTCATGAATAAAGCTGAGATATGATGGTTCTAAGCTATCTTGAGTATAAAAGTTCTTAATTGTGGATAGATACCCTTAATATGGTAATTAGGGTTTCCTGATAGATAAATGTGGAATTAGTAATAAATGGAATCCATAGATGAATTAGATCATAATGAAATATGAGTGGTCAATTCGAAAGACACTAAAGGTTATAATTGAGTCTACTGATCTTGAGACAACTTAAAAGGATAAAGATGGTAGTTTTGGTATAAAAGAGAAATAATAGACTTTAATTGAGCTTATGATGTTGAAATTAGGGTTTGTGAACTAAGGGATCATTAAATGTAATAAAAGTGAAAGAAAAACCCTAATTGCAATGGAAAACCCTAAAAGTGGATCAGAAATCCTAAGAAGAAAGCTAGGCTTAATAGATCTTGATGGCATAATCAATGATAGGAAATTGTATGCATATTTCAGGATCTTGTTGTATGTGCTTGCTTGCTTGGATTTCTTACTTGCATGGAATATTTCTATCTCAAACCAGCTGAACAAGTATGTGGTTAGTTATGGTTAATCACATTAGTTTCCCAAAGAGTTTCTCAGATGATTGTCACATTGAATGCAACTTACCAGTTGGATGTTCATACTTGCAAATTATAAAGTCACTATGATTATCACAATCATAAAATAAGTCTGTATTCTCGCACCTACATGCCACCCTGATGGATGATGCAAATAGGTCAAGCCCAGGAGGAAAGACCAATGGGAACCATGAGAGGTGATCCCAGGCACCAAGCTTGGGATTGAGAAGGTTGCCTATGATATTGCATGACTAAAGGGAACCATGAAGGGTGACCCTAGGCACCAAGCTCGGGATTGAGAAGGTGGCCTTAAGTCAATGGCAAAAGAGAAACCCTAAGGTGGGTATGCCAGGGTTAGGGCAAAAGCGGTGGAGAATGTCACATTGAAAGCGTAAATTGACTTGTTAATTAACTTGTTTGTGATATTTAGATTGTTATCCATATTTCTGAAATTTTGGTTGTCCCCACATACCGACATATTTCAATATGCTGACCGACGTTTTGTTTGTCGGCGTTTTAGGTACAAAGTTGAAAAGAACAAATAGTAAAATGACACATTGTGGTAATAAGAAATAAAGTACAAGGAGGATTAGATAGAACAGATCCAAGTTACGGATAGAAGTAGATTACCAAAGTTTTTAAAAGGTATGAAAAGTTTTATTATATACCAGAATTCAGTTTAGTTGGTAGCATTTCATAATTATTATTGATTATTTGTCGAAACTTTGATCCTGTTAATTCGAATAATGGATCTGACCTCTTGGTCTCCCTTAATTGGGGGTTACCAGGAGGCGGGGTTGTTACATTTGGTATCAGAGCATAGGTTCCTCATTTAATCATCAATAATTATTAAAATGTACAAATTCCATAGAACCCAAGGGAGTTATTAGAGGATTTTCCAAAAGATAGAGGTGTCTAGAAGAGGATCATGTCTGGGGGATGGCAAGATTTTTCTCCGCACCACTAGTCGGAATACGAGGACTTCCAGATTAGTGTGACTGCCTGGCCAAAGTCTCAGGATTTGACTCGAAATAAGATACCTTTAGGACTCTCTCATCTTTTTCATCCTTCCTCAACTCAAATGATGTTAAGGACCTTAAGGATTAGGGTTTTCTCTCTTTTCCTCACCCTCTTAAGGTATGGGTAAGGTTAATAAGGTCTAAGGAATCCTCCACCAAATTAATGAAAAGCATGTAATAAGATGTCATGGACATAAGCTTAATAGATTAAGTGTAAACTAAAGAATAGATGCATGATTAGGTCGTATGACATGAGTTGTCATTGCCCTCAGAAGAGACCTGAGGCTAGACCTTCTCGTCAGGAGGATGAGTAGAGAGAGTTGGTTGTGGAGGCAAGATCTCCATTAAAAGTAGAGACCTGGGACATCCTCTGAGGATGATGCTAACCCTAACCCTAAGTGGTGGTTAGAGAGAAGGATGGCATGATGACATGATGCCATGATAGACTAGGTGTGTGGATATGCTTATGGATGCCCATGACATTATGAGCCATGTGAGGTTGGATGACCTAGTGCCTTTGGCGACCCAACCCTGGGAAGGGTCGTGCATAATAGAGTGAAGGATAACTCCTTCATTGATGAGGTTAGAGAAGGACCTATAGAAACCATATGGGCTTATGCAAGTAGAGCATAGCGTTCACCCAGAGTACGTCAGTAGTGCTGACAGTAGGCTAAAACCCTGGCCAGGAGAGTATGAGGGATATCTTGTGAGTTAAGTAAGAAGGTTGGAAGCTTAGACTCTGACATATGAGGAACAGTGGGGAGTCGAGGATGATGCGACCTAAGTGGATGGTTGCGGTTGCCTCATGCTTGATTCCTAGAAGTTGATGATATCTTGGTTGCCATTAGAGGAACCAATTACCCTAGAATGAAGATGATGCTTCTGGCACCTATGTGCCTATGGTATAGGTGTTTACCTTCTAAGATGAGAAGAAGAGTACCTTAGACCCTGAGGAGGTTTAAGTAACCAGGTTGTGAGGCCTTACACCTAGTTGGTTGTCTTTGAGGAGGACTCCACTCTAAAGTGTTGCTCGAGTAGAAGGATGATAGGAAGTGCATGTCATACCTTGTACATGCCTGATTCGTGGTTAGCATGTAGTTGGACACCCAAAAAGGTGAACCTAGGGTTCCTAGGACTAAGAGGAGAAGTGGTGTACCTGATGCTCCTGATGAGATTTGAGTTTCTATAGATTCAAGCATGTCACTCCGCATGTATAGAGGAAAGGGAAACCCCTTTAAGTCGAAGGTATGGTTGATGAATCCCTCACAGCCATGGTGGTGGCATGAGAAGGTTTGTTCTTGGTCCAACATTGAGGAATGAGAACCAGTATGACCTAGCATTGTTTAGTAGGTGGTCTTCTTGTGTCTTAGTATCTTGCTAGGGTTAAGCATGCTCATGTGGATGTAAACCCTAGACATATGGGCGTTGTGACCTTTGTTATCAAGGTGTAGTTTCCTCCCATCCTGGGAGAGAGACCCTTTTATAGGGTGGATACCAATTTTTGTGGGTTTTAAGGAAACCTAAAGAGGTCTCATAGGATCTTGAGAAGTTAAGTGAAAATTACATGGTATGAGAATGAACTTGTAGACCCATAGATAACCATCTCTAAGTGCTTGTGGATGTGTTACGATGGAGGTAATCGGTATGGGGCCTGAACAACTTAGGCAGGTTGCCATGACCCCTATGAAAGGATGAAAGTAAACCTATGAATGCAGAGGGAGATGATGAAGGCTTGAGTAAGGTTCTAAGTTGGACATGTACTATAATAGAATCCTAAGTCTATCCTAGGGTCAGGTAGGGATAAGGCCGAAGGAAGTAGGAGTTGCCTAATTCCCTAGTTGCACATGACCATAGGGTCTCGAGGTAACAATTATCATTATTTGAGGGCCATGGGTTAGGAGATTGATCACCTTCATGAACTCATGGGACCCAAAGGGCAGATGAGTAGGGCACTCTCTGGATGCATAAGGGAAGAGGGATGACCCCAAAAGATCCGGCACCCTATAGACCTAGAGGAGATGACCAAGGAATGTGTGTGGACCCAAGTAAGTTCGAGACTAGTTTTCCATGGAAATAACTTTGATAACGAGATGATTGTAATGTAGAGACATATATGGCACGTTTTAACTTAGATTTAAAGGTGTAATGGCAAGGTGGGATGTACCATCTCTGCTCTTGGAACAGGAAGAACTCTGTATTTGGACTGCAACCAAATGCTTATTTCCTCTTGTTATGGGAGTGAGAGATAGGAGGGTACGCATGCCATACACCAAGGGTAAAGATAATTTGAGTTGGAACATTGCTATGAGGTATGAGGATAGAGATGATAACATACCCTTGTGGAGTGAACGATACATGGATGGTTTACCAACACTAAGCGAAATAAGGTAGTCATCTTATGAGGATGTTTTTATCATGAGCTATGATTCATACAGGGTTGAGTTCGAAAACTAAGAGAATGAGCTCAGAGTTTCTTGATGAATATAGATTTAGAGATGAGATGAAGTAATGGGTGGAATATAGGGAGGTGTTTGTCTTCAACATTACCTAACACCTAAGGATGTGAAGTGGTAATGGATGCTCTAGATGAGATGCAGCTGCCTAGTTTATCCAGAGGCTAGTAGAGGTTGTTAGGTTAACCCTAAGTTTGAAAAAGAGATAAGTTTGGCAAACACTCAGATGCAACGATATCGGTTGATCAAGTTAGTAGTTGTTTGGTTAGCCAGCCTAGGCCTTGATGCAATGAAAGGATGGTGGTAGAACCTCAGATGCACTTCTTTGGAAAAGAAGGTGATGAAACCCCGACTAGAATGGTTTAGGGTTTCTGAGGAATCAATCTTGAGGAATCATGACATACCAGAAATCATGATTTTAAGATCACCATACACCGTACTATGAAGATAGTAAGTGGCAGTAGTACTTTGGATGCCTAAGATAATGTTGCATGTGGCATGTTGCCATGCATGACATGAGGTGAAGGACGAACACCAGTAACCCAATAAGTTGATATAGAGGATAAAGAGTCCCCAAGAGGGAATGGGAGTTCACCACTAGGGATGTTGTGGTAAGTCTCCCCTAGACCAAGGAAGGTCAAGATGCAATATGGGTTATGGTAGATCTCCTTACCTAGATGATGAGAAAGAAAGAATGTTGTCAAGGGACGGATCTAATTGAACTACATATGAGAGAAAGATAGTTCAACTACACCATGATGCGAGTTCAAAAGTTCTTTATAACCTAAAGATTCACTTCCATGAGGTGGAAGCAGACGAACTCGACATTAGTATAGATTATCACCCCTAACTAATGATTAATATGATCCAGGCTAGAGGATCTGATGAGAGCATGTGTGCTCGTTTAGGGTGATACCTAGAGATAGTTCTTGTCCTCTATAAGATGTGATGATAACCACCATAGACAGTATCGGGATGTAAAGAAGCTCTGTAAGGGAGGTTGTGCCGGTCACCACTTCATTGAGATGATGTTGGTGAAGGGGCCTCACGAAGGTCAGAAAAGAACCACAGTGTGTGCAGATGAAGTCGCTTTGATCGTACAATGGCTGAAAGAGAGCCTAGGGGCGACATGAGTCATGAGATGATGCAAAGCAAGACTGACATGCAGTTCACAGTGGGGGAGTATGTGATGTGAAAATCCGACCCCTCTAAGCTACAGCTGAGAAAGTTGAGTCCCCGATATACGGGTCCATTTGAGATGGATTGGTGGAGACGATTGTGTTTAGCCTTACCCCTCAGGATAACATGATGTATAATGTGTTAAATGAGTATGATCTAGAGCACTATGTGAGGTACCCAAGCCCTGTGTTGAGCCCTGAACCTATTCAGCTTTTGAGAGGCTGAAATGTCCTGAATCACCTATGAGGGTACGATATACCAAGGTAAGAAAGAACTCAGATGGAAGAATATGAGATGATGAAGGTTCTTGGGAAGCACCATGGAAAAGGTGAAGCCACGTGGGATCCCTGATGGACATAAGAAAGGATTGTCCTGATTTGTTTGTTTGCTTGATGGAATTTTAAGGGCAAAATTCCTATAAGGGGGAAGGATGTTACAACCCCAACTTTTGGGTTCATTTGGTGAGAAATGTAATTTCTCATATTAGAGATATTGGAACAAGTAATGATATAAACTGTATTGAATAAATGAGTTTTGTTTACAATAACCTTGTTGGTTGTTTTGTGGGCTTTATTGGCTATTGGGCCCAATAACAATGAAAAGACAAAAGGAATTCCATTATTAATAAGAAATGGAGAAAAGAAAAATGTAGAAACCTCTAGAAGGCAAAAGAATTTAATCCAAAGGTGGAATTCATGCCTCTTGGGTTCATTGGGTTCCAAGGAGTCCAAAGTTGCAAAGAGAATGCAATAAGAAAAGAAGAAGATCAATTAAATATTTCTTTATTAAGAAGGAAATTGAAAACAATGATAAAATGTGGAAAATAAGTGGAAAGAGGTATAATTGAGTTATCCTTGGTGAATTTTCATATCCAAAGGATTCCTAATGTTAAAAGGAATGACAATGAGGAAAATAAAAAGAGAAATCCTCACAAAGAGATATTTTGATAAGAAATAAATAAGATAATGAGAAATAATGGATAAAAGATAAGTAAAAGGCTAAGGTATATCCCCAAGAAGGTATTTTGAGCCATTAAGGTTCCTTGAGGTTCAAGGAACTCAGAATAATAATTTAATAGCAAGGGAAGAGAAAATATGTGAGAAATATATATAATTAAGAGATAACTTACATATAAATAAAAGTATATCATACTTTCGATTTTGAGTCCCAAATTTGGTATACACGTGGATTAAGTCTTTATAGACTTTCCCTTAAAAATTGGTATTAATTGGATAATTGGTCTGAGAGTTATGATTTATACAAAATCTAATAAAGTGGAACGGGTAAAGGAAATAAGTTAAATGTCACAACATCTGGTTTATGAGGGAGTGACACAGATCATTGGATCTTGATCCAACGATAGTTGTGTGTCGCCCAGTTCCAGTCAAACTAGGAAACAGGCTGCCAGATGATGATTTTTCCAACCCAATTTTCTCTTGACCTGATGCATGTCCATCCATGGAAATTTCTCCTTCATGTTTGGGAGAAGTTTCCACTCAAAACCGACCTAGGTTTTGTTAGGTTTCCTGCTATTTCTAGAAAACGCCCAAATCCCGTTGGGCAAGGGTTCGACGGTGAAGCAGGGAGCAAACCCTAGCCACCCATGCCTAGATATATAGCCATCATCGACTTCAGGCATCCCTCACGAACCAGAACAGCTACTCTAAGAGCCCTAGTACCCTGTCCCTCTCACGATTTTTCTCTCTCTGCTAAGCCTCTGCCGCGACACCGCCGCATGTTCTGCAGATAGAAGAGAGGAAGAAGAAGAGAAGATGACTGTTTGATCGGGGTCCACGCTAGACTCGCAAAGGATATCCACAGCCCAGGATCACGTGCGCCTTCAGTTCAGAGAAAGTGGATGTGAGTGACCTCAGCCGTAAGATCGGGTCAACTGTTGACCGCGACATTGATCTGATGTCCCTCATTTTTTAAAAAAGAAAGGTAATTAGCCTCTCTAACTAGAAAATCCAGAAAATGCCTTTTTCTTGCAAAAAGTGTAGTAATTAGTAGGAAGGTCAGATGAAGGAACTTAATACATGAAAATTGATCAGAAGAAAATGAGGAATGCAATAAAAATGTAATTGAAGCCTAGTTCTGCTTTTAATTAAAAAAAGTTTGTAAAGATGCTATCTTTAATGGTTTATCTATTGAAAGAACCCTAATCTTTATTGATTAATGATTTGGAAGGGTTATATGGATGTTTAAAGTTGATCTTAACATGTTGTTAATAAAAAGGACATAGTAAATCTAAAAGGATGGTCTTTGCATATAATTGGTTTAATTTAGGGTTTCATGTGCATAAATGAGCATTAATGGGCCTTGAAACCCTAGTATTAGTAATTATGATTCATAATGACTTTAATTATTTAAATTCATAAATAAAGCTGAGATATGATGGTTCTAATCTATCTCGAGTATAAAAGTTCTTAATTGTGGATAAATACCCTTAATATGGTAATTAGGGTTTCCTAATGGATAAATGTGAAATTAGTAATAAATGGAATCCATAGATGAATTAGATCATAATGAAATATGAGTGGTCAATTCGAAAGAAACTAAAGGTGATAATTGATTCTAATGATACGGAGATAACTTAAAAGGATAAAGATGGTAGTTTGGGTATAAAAGAGAAATAATAAACTTTAATTGAGCTTATGATGCTGAAATTAGGGTTTGTGAACTAAGGGATCATTAAATGTAATAAAAGTGAAAGAAAAACCCTAATTGCAATGGAAAACCCTAAAAGTGGATTAGAAATCCTAAGAAGCAAGATTGGTTTAATAGATCTTGATGGCATAATCAATGATAGGAAATTGTATGCATATTTTAGGATCTTGTTGTATATGCTTGCTTGCTTGGATTTCTTACTTGCATGGAATATTTCTATCTCAAATCAGCTGAATAGGTATGTGGTTATTTATGGTTAATCACATTAGTTTCCCAAAGAGTTTCTCAGATGATTGTCGCATTGAATGCAACTTACCAGTTGGATGTTCATACTTGCAAATTATAAAGTCACTATGATTATCACAATCGTAAAATAAGTGTGTATTCTTGCACCTACATGCCACCCTGATGGATGATGCATATAGGTCAAGCCCAGGAGGGATGACCAATGGGTACCATGAGAGGTGACCCTAGGCACCAAGCTCAGGATTGAGAAGGTGGCCTATGATATTGCATGACTAAAGGGCACCATGAAGGGTGACCCTAGGCACCAAGATCGGGATTGCGAAGGTGCCTTAAGTCAATGGCAAAAGAGAAACCCTAAGGTGGGTATGCTGGGGTTAGGGAAAAAGCGGTGGAGAATGTCACATTGAAATCATAAATTGACTTGTTAATTAACTTGTTTGTGATATTTAGATTGTTATCCATATTTGTGAAATTTTGGTTGTCCCCACATACCGACATATTTTGATATGCTGACCGATGTTTTATTTGTCGGTGTTTTAGGTACAAAGTTCAAAAGAACAAACAGTAAAATGACACATTGTGGAAATAAGAAATAAAGTGCAAGGAGGTTTAGATAGAACAGATCCAAGTTGCGGATAGAAGTAGATTACCAAAGTTTTTAAAAGATATGCAAAGTTTTATTATATATCAGAATTCAGTTTAGTTGGTAGAATTTCATAATTATTATTGATTATTTGTCGAACCTTTGATCCTTTTAATTGGGATAATGGCTCTGACCTCTTGGTCTCCCTTAATTGGGGGTTACCGGGAGGCGGGGTTGTTACAATAGTCCTATCATTTGTTATCCCTCTAGTTTTCCATGTAATGAATGTATCCATTGTATGTGGGGCTCTAAAACTACTAACTGGCCTCTCAAGGAGCACCTAGGTACTCCCTACGTAATCCCCACCTTTGAACTCTCCAGGAATATCACCCCTCCTCGTAACTTTTTTCGACATGCTAGTGTCTTAAAACCTCACGTGCATTGCCAGAAAATTTCATCTAACCTCTATGTAGATTAGGAAGATCCTATGTATATATTATCTCTAGACAAACCTAACAAGGCCACCCACCCTTGAACGAATCGTTGTCCTTCTCTTAGAATCCCTCACAAAAAATGATCTTGCTCACCCCTTGAATAATTACTGCCGAAGGTGGTCCAGAGGGAGATCTGTGTGGTAAAAAACTTTGAGCGAGCCACAAAATTGATGAGATTACATGCATGCCATTATTTGGTTTACATGATACCTCCATTGACATCCTTGCTTCATCATCCCTATATCCTCTGGTAGACTCTAGCATGTCTTAAAACCTCCTTCTCTTGCATCATAACATCTTCAACTGCTCTAGGTGCCAAATGTGGAGATGGAAAGCTAGCATTTGGTGTTGATAATGCACCTATCCACTTGCCCATACTAATTGGTCTAACCTCATCCCTATAATGACATATATTCCTCTAGTACGGGCTTCCTCCCAAGACAGGCCAAAGATGCTTCTCCCCCTTATGCTCATCCACAACATGCCCCGTATCCTCAAAAGGGAGGGACTTCTAGACAATGATTGACACTCCCTACTCACATGTGTAGGCCAATGTAGTTTTCCCGTGTGAGGTAGATAAGGATGTGGGAAGCATTAGTGATGATGTTCCATGATAAGAAGAAGAGAAGTCAACTATGGAAGATCCCATAATTAATGGTATGGGCACAAGGCAGGCATGTGTGACCTTGATCGGTGGCACTTTGATTGTCCTGCCTACCGTATCCTGCCCGAGGTAACCCTTAGAGGGTCCATGCATGGGGGGAATGAGGGAACTTCTCCTCATCATAAAACTAGAAACTTGGTATTCGAAGGTTGTGTTGTCTTCCAACTCAACTCCTAGCATTTCCACCTCCACAACCATTCATGTATCTATCTTCGTAACTTGTAACACCTCTAGTGGGATGCCACATTCTTTGTCACATTTGAAAGTTGAGTATTCTCCAAGCTTGAGAACCTAGCAATCTGGTAGATTTTTATTTAAATCTCTTCCATATCATCTACCAAGATGATCTCCCTTTGTGTTTTTTTTCACAATGATCTTGACCAATATCCATATACTACATATGTCTATTTTCCCTAGTCTCAAAGATGAACAACCAACTAACTCTTCCCATGTGTCTGCCAACATGCCTATGGAGTCCTTAGATTGAAGGTGAATAGGGAGGTCTTCAATAAAGAGCCCATACCAATTTGTTATCTCCTCATTTTGAATCAGAGATCAAGGTTTACTGACTACATCTATGCCCCTAGTTCTGAATGAAGAAAAGACATGGTTGTAATCTGGTGGATGAATAAATATGGAGTCTCTGGGTTTTGTTTTGAGGATGAAAAAGTATGACAGATATGCTCCACAGAGAGTCTCTTATATCGTGCCATAGTCCAGGTCTAGGTTCCATGATAGACATATGTTAAAGTGGGGAAGGGGGGCATAGGCTCACTGTAAGGACCCTGACCTTCGTTTTGGGCTTACCCTATTTGTTTTGCCTAAACCTTGTGCTTGGTTGCTTGCTAATAACCTTTAGTGGTGATTAGAGTTTGCTTGTACTTTGTTGAGAGATGGAGGTGATACTTGCAAAATAACCTAAGTTAGGGTTGAAGAGCAAGTTTGTCACCTTGAGAGATGTATTTCTCTCTCTTTGCTTCCTCTAGAGTTGAGAGGAAGGTTTGGGCTCGTGCCTTGAGTTGTTTTGGGCTTTGTTGAAGCTCTGTTGGGTTTGGTTGAGCCTTGTTGGGCCTTTCCTTGCTTTGAGGAGCCCTGTATTGGGCAAGGATTCTTTGTGTCGACCATGGGGTATCGCCCATGGGGGTGTCGGCCAAGGTGGTGGTGGTGTGTCAGTCTTTGACCGTGTTTGACCTCCTTGCCTTAGTTGTGTCACCCTAGCTTGGACATGTGGCCGAACCTTGGTTGAGTGGTGGCATGGCATGTGCATGTGTTTTTCAAGGTGGTAAAATGTGTGGACAAGTGTCCCTTGGTAAGGTGACACCTTGCCTTGGTTTAACCTTGACTCTCATCTATATATGCCTTGCCTTTCTCTTCCTTAGAATCCCTTTTATCTCTTTGTTGCTCCTCTCTTCCTTGGTGCATGATACATCTTCCCTTTGGTGTGTTTGGTGGCTGATACAACTTGGTGGAGCAAGTTGGTGGCCAATCCTCTTCTATAAGTCTTCTTCTTCTTCCTCTAGCTTGGTGGCCGAACCCTAGGTGGGTCTTGTTCTTTGGTAAGCATCTTCCCTCTCTCCTTAGCATCTTCTTCTCCATCTTGCCTACCCTTTGGCCATGGGGGTTATGGTTCTTGTTCCTTTTCTTGAGGTGGCCAAAAGTGGTGTGCTTGGATCTAGGAGCTTGAAGCTTGGAGCTTTAGAGCTTGAGGAGTTTGCTTAAGGTAGGTTACATAACTTCTAACCCTAGCTATACTACCTTCTTTATGTGGCATGATTCCTATATGTTGATGATCGGCCATTGCATGTTATGTTTTCTTTCTTTAGTACATGTTGTTGATCTTATGGATATAGTGAGCATGATGTGGTTGATGTTGTTAATGGTTTATATGCCTTTACACCTAGTTGGCTGAACCATAGTTTGGGGTTTCCTTGTTGAGCAATACTCCTTTCTCTCCTTGGTCTAGAGAAGTGAGTTTGAGCTCTAGTGATGTAGGCAATACCCCTCTCTCGTTTTAGTTGAGAGGTGAGTCTACATTCTAGTTGCTTGGGCAACACCCTCCTCTCACCATGGATTTGAGAGGTGAGCTTTTGGATAGATGATGACCTATGTTGAGGTTGATCCTTGTGGTTACCTGATTTGTGATAGAGGTTGTGCAAAACCCCGCTCTCTTGGTTGTTGAGAGGTGAGCAGATCTTCTTGATCAATTAGGGTTTGGTGCCCTTGTGCTTGAGGTTGAAGATGACCGTGTTGGGTTGTGCCTTGCACGATATGACCTTGGAGTAGTGTTTCCCGATAGCCTTGTCTTGGGTTGTACCCTTGACTGATACACCTAGTTGAGATGGTTGGTTTGATGCCCAAAATGGTTCTCTTGGCTTGATATAGAGCTTGGATGACACACCTTATATCTTGTGCTCTAAACGATACATCTTGAAGTAAGGTTGCCAGATACCCCTACCTTGTGTTGATCTTTGGCCGATCTAATATGGAGTTGAGATAGTTGGCTTGGTGCCCGTTATGCTTTAACTGATATGGAGCCTTGTAGGCCATTCTTGTGTTGGGCGATATGGTTTAGTTGTGGTGATGTCTGATATGGGTTAAGTGGAAACCCTAGTTGTTGCTTTGATAGAGGCTGATATGGAGTGCTACCCTGTTGACATATAGGCTTCCTTGAGGTGCATTTGTGTCTCCTATGTCATGAACATGTTGGGAGACACAGTGTTGGCTTGGGGCGCCATGATCTCAGCTGATACAGTGGTGAGAATGGGTGCCTAATTCAACCCTAACCCTAGCTGGCTGGTACGGTTCTAGCTGACACACCTCTTGAGCTAGCTGCATGATACACCTTGTGCACCTGGTATGTACGACCAGGTTGCATGTTAACACCATGTTCTCTAGTTGCATGATACACCTTGGGCGTTGGTTTGATATCTTCTAGGGTTGGCCGATATGTGGCTAAATGCCTAGGCCGGTAAACCTTTGGTGAAGGTTGTTATCCTGCCCGATACCACCTGTGGTGAGGGATGCACTACCTGCCACACTTTTAGTGAGGATAGTAGGAGATTTTAGTAAGGGTTCTTGATAACCCAGGAACCCAACATATAGTTCTCGATCATGTAACTACATCTTTGATGAGAATGATAATATGGTTTAACTATCTTGAGCCCGCATCTATGTTGGTAATGAGACATGAGGATAGGTTGTGAACCAGGTATGTTTGGAAGGTCATGATGTTGTTACATGTGATGTTTCTTCACATGATAATGTGACACATGTATATGATCACAAGTATGGCACATGATAAATGTTTATGATTAATGATAAAACTATGATTTCTACAGCTTATGTGTAATATACTCATAGATGTTGCTTCATACTTGGTAGCATGATAATCTTATTAATCCATGATAGCTTCAATTATCTCTATGGATGTGTATACTAACCATGCAGGTATACTATGTGGATTCATAGCCTGGTAAGAGATATGAGATATATGTGCTTTGACTAGCACAATGTGATGATAATCCTTATTAATGAGATAACAGGTTGATAGGTCTGAGGACCTGATAAAGGCTGAGTGCCTAGTTGAGGTGTCATCCTCGATGATAAGTTAAGGGATGCATTCCCAGAATGCTGATGCATGACTATGATGCCTTGAGGGGCAGTGGTTGTTATTATGAGGGATTGAGATCCCAGGAAAGTATGATGATGGCATTGATGATGTAATTATATAAGGCTATGTTATACTTTGGTTGCCTCAACAATTGGCTTAAAAATACTAATTAATTATAGATGAACATATCATGTAGTTTGCCCTGGCCATAGATCCATCATCGTCAGTATTTGGTGATGGTGAAATAGGTTTATCGTGCGGGATTACCTGGAGCGCATATTGTTGAATATGTGAGGTTTCCCCTAGCCTAAATTAGGAGGGTTTGAGTGCAACTGTGGTTGCAGACTCATGATATATGGAGCATGGTGAATAGACCCATGGCTCAAGATATGTGATGATGAGCATGATGCGTTCATGGCTCATATGTATGTACTAGCATCTATGATGAGGTGAGCTAGAGATATGCGTAGCTGGAAGATCTGACCCAGAGGTGGAAGCCCTATAAGCATAAGACTGCAGTCTTGCTTGATGATTCGTGTACTGTCCAGGAGAAGATGAGGTCCTGGAGTCCGGATCTCTTTAGACCTTGTATGGCACCGGATTGGGCTTCGCAGCCAATGGTTGGATTTGAGTAGGGAAGGCTCACTTCCTCATGGCATAATAAAATGTAATCCAGCCGAATAGTATATCTTGCTTAGAGCAAAATACGGAACATTGATTGAGACCTTGCTTATATAGCTGATCTAGTTATACTATGCAGTTGTGTGTATGATCCTTATATCTTGTGATAAGTTCTTATAAAGCTTATCTTGTCAATCATGTTCCATAAATAAATACTTGCTTATATGCCTCTCGGATATCTTGGTTAGCTTGATGGTAATAATAGTCTTGCTCAGTATGCTGCTCTTGTTATACGCTTTGTCAGTTATCTGCTATTGTTTCCTGAACCTTCTGAGGTTTTATAGTTTTGGAGGGGAGTTATGTTTATCGTTGGGATTGTGTGTCTCACCCCGCTGGTTTACACCCTTTTTAGGTGATCACTCTAGACGCGGTGGTGGTCGTGAGGTTGCGGCCGAACAGTAAGAAGAGCAGTAGAAGGCAAGAGATGGACACACTGCTATTTTGGTGGTTCTGTAGTGGAGTCCTAGAGTCATCCATGTACCCTCACGTCCTCAGAGGTGTTTGACGAAGTTTCACGATGTCTAGTTGTTGTAATCTTATATATCCTACTGCTGGCCGTACGTGGCCGTTATGTATGTATAAACAGGTGATGAACTTTGGTGCTGACAGTACAGCTGGCTCCGATAAGTGGTGAACATATATCCAAGCCTGTAAATATTTTTATAACGTGTTTCTCTATAGGATCTGGATGCAAAAGTTATCTCATGTATGCTTTCTGCAATCGGTTGTAATTAACCTGTGTTTTCGGTAATATGAGGTTCTGCACATTTTCGCATGTCATCTTGTTGTCTGTGTGATGGTGGGGTGTCACAGTTGGTTTGATATCAGAGCTCTAGGTTCGTTGAGACTATAGGGATCTAGGACTAGGTTTGCATCTGTACTTGTGAGTTTCGCATATTTTTTTACAATAACCTTCTACTCTCAGCGGAAGATAAAGCTTAAAATGTCTGGAAACCATGAAGAATATGTTGTCGAGAGTAGTGATGTTGCATCAGTTGATGGAGTAGGAGGGAAGGCACATGAAGATTGGGTGCCTGAGGTTCCCCAACTTGACCCATCCATTCTCAAAAATCCTGCCTACCAACAGCTTATGGGGTAGTTGATAGCTATGATGAATCACATGGTGGAAAGGTTGCTAGTGCCTCATCCCAGAGTACAGGCTCCCCATGGTGAAACATCGGGTATTGGTAAGACTTTTGAGCGGCTTCGCCGAGTCGGAGCTTCAGATTATGCTGGAATGGGTGATCCAACGGATGCAGATCTGTGGCTGACAGGCCTCAAGAAGGCCTTCCATATCCTCGACATCCCTGAAGCAGACAAAGTCAAGCACGTTTTCTACCTTCTGAAGGGTAGTGTTGGCCACTGGTGGGCCATTGAGGAGGAGAAGCGACCCGGTGAGGAGATCGGTTGGGAGGTTTTCCGGTAAGAGTTCATCAGCAAATACTTTCCGAAGACGTATTTGGATGAGAAGATCAACCAGTTTGAGCGTCTACGCCAAGGATCAATGAGCATCACTGAGTATGAAGCCAATTTTATGGACTTGTTGAGGTTTTGTCCTCACATGGCAGTGACACATGATGAGCGGATTAGGCGGTTTGAGAAAGGTATGAGTGCTGAGCTATCAACACCTACTACTGCTTTGGAAAATCGAGAGCAGTTTGCCATGTTCGTGGAGTCCGTCCGTAGGATTGAACAATCTGTTAGGGAGAAAAGGGAGTCCATGACCAGGAAAAGGCATGTCCTGTTCTAGGGACAGAGATCTGGTGGCTTCAAGAAGCCAAGGTTTTCAACACCTTCCATGATGCAGAGTTCTCGTGTACCATCATAATGGTCTCTGAGTAAGGGAAGAGGTTATGTTTCTTCACCGTCGAAGGTGCATAGTACATCTTCTGTGGCAGTGACAGGGCCATCTAGGCCACAGATAGAAGGCAAGTCATGTTATCACTGTGGACAGACTAGACATCTAAGGTCAAATTGTCCAAAGAAAGATGTTGAAGTAACACAATAGCTGAGACAGAGTCAATAAGGGTCAGATAGATAGCAGCCCAGTGGTAGTAGAGGGCGAGGACGCGGTCAAGCGTCGCAAGTAGGATTGTCTGCTCAAGGAAGCGGAGGATGTGGACAATAAGCAACAGCTCAATTCTATGCTATGAGTCAGCCGGAGGTGATAGTCAACTCGTGAGTAATGATAGGTCAGATGGAGTTATTTCATTCTAATTTGTCTTCTTCTTGCTTTATATCTATTTTGGTTGACCCGGGTGCTACGCACTCTTTTATCGCACATAGTCTGCTTGCTAGCTGTCCTTTACCTGTTAGTTGTAAGAAAGATAACCTGTAGTTAGAAACCCCTCTCGATGGTTCCTCGATGCTTCGAGAGGAGTGCCCATCTTGTGTTCTATCCTTCTCGAGACACAGTATACAAGTGGATCTTATGCCACTTGATATGCATGGATTCGATGTGATCCTTGGGATGGATACCTTAGAGAAGTATAAGGTCGTGTTGGATTGTGGTTCCAAGCAGGCAGTGTTTGATGATGGTGGAGAGAAGTGGAGCTTCCAAGGAGATAGGAAGATTCTTCCGACATGTCTAGTGTCAGCAATGGTGGCAGAAAAGTTGTTGCGGCAAGGTTGCAAAGCATTCTTAGCTCACATTGTGGACACCAAGGAGAAAGTTCCTAGCCTTGAGGAGGTGACAGTTGTCCGAGAGTTTGCAGATATGTTTCCTGATGAGTTCCCTGGTGTTCCCCCACCTCGAGAGATTGATTTTGATATCAATCTAGTACCAGGAACGCAATCAGTTGCACAGACACAGTATAGGATGGCTCCAGCAGAGATGGTAGAGTTGAAGAAGCAGTTACATGAGTTGTTGGAGAAAGGTTTCATCCGACCGAGCACGTTTCCTTGGGGTGCTCCAGTGCTATTCGTTAAGAAGAAGGACGGGTCGCTGCGGTTATGTATAGATTACTGGAAATTGAACAAAGTCACGATCAAGAATAAATACCCATTGCCGAGGATAGACGATCTATTTGATCAGTTGTGTGGCGCTAAAGTGTTCTCAAAGATCGATCTACGGTCTAGATATCATCATTTGAAGATTAAGGAGGATGACATACCTAAGTCAACATTTAGGATGAGGTATGGTCACTTTGAGTTTGTGGTTATGCCGTTTGGGCTAACCAATGCACCTACTGCTTTCATGGATCTGATGAACCGAGTGTTCCGTCTATTTCTAGATCAGTTTGTTGTAGTCTTTATAGATAAAATCTTAATCTATAGTCGTGACAGTCAAGAGCATGAACGACATCTTCGGCAGGCGTTGACTCTTCTTCACAAACATCGGTTATCTCCCAAGTTCAGTAAGTGTGAGTTTTGGTTGAAAGAAGTGACTTTCTTGGGTCATGTGATATCGGCAGAAGAAGTCGGAGTGGACCCTAAGAAGGTGGAATCAGTGGTAGATTGGGAACAACCAAATACGTCGATGGAATTTCATAGTTTTTCGGGTTTGGCAGGATACTACCAGAGGTTTATCAAGGACTTCAGTGCAATTGTGTTTCCGATGACAAAGTTGACCAGGAAGGATATATCTTTTATCTGGGATGATCGTTGTCAGCAAGCTTTCCAAAGTTTGAAGGAGAAGCTGACTAGTGCTCCAGTGCTAGTGCTGTCAGAGCTTGGGAAGGGCTATGTTGTTTTCTACGATGCTTACAAGAAAGGCTTAGGTTGCGTGTTGATGCAGGAGGATCATGTGGTTTCTTTTGATTCACGACAACTTAAGAAACATGAGGAGAACTATACAACACATGATTTAGAGTTGGCAGCAGTGGTGCATGCGTTAAAGATTTGGAGACACTATCTTTATGAGGAAGTGTGTCAAATATTTACAGATCATAAAAACGTGAAGTACATCTTTTCACAGAGTGAGCTGAACATGCGACAGTGTAGTTGGATGGAGCTAATCAATGATTATGATTGCACCATTGAATATCATCCTGGTAATGCAAACGTGGTAGCTGATGCGCTTATCCAAAAGTCTTCTTCTCTCCCCACGAAGAAAGCACATTGAGTTCCTTGGTATGCCATAGGCGAGATATGTTTGTCTCCTTACGACAATTGAATGTGCAGTTGGAAGTTTCCTTGTTGGCAGGACTGTTGGCACAGATACAGATCAAGCCTATGCTGAGACAACAGATCAAAGACGCACAGTAGGAAGATGATACAGTACAGTTGATCAGGTCAAAGCTTGGCAGATGTAGCATCCAACTCACAAAAACATGATTAACTAATGTGGAATCATTCACTAAGCAGTGGATTACTAAAAATCACTAAAAAGTAAAACCTTTTTACGAAGAGATCCATCAAAGGAAAACTTTCTCACATAGAACCAAAGTAACACATTTACATTTTGGTTTAAAGATACATGTCATGTATCATCTCTTTCTGAAGATTACAAGCATCAACTGCTCCGATAAACTAAACACAGGCAGTATAGAATCTCGAGGCACTCAACCAAAATCTTGAAAACACTAACTACTACTCCGAGGACCTGAGAGTACAGAGACGACACATAGGACTCTATGTATATCTATACAAGGCATATCAGCCAGTGTCTCCACTTGAGACTTCAGTACTGTCCCTGCTACTGCTGCTGTTGTCCTTCTCCTACTGAAGGATTCCTGCCTCCTCGTCCGCATCCACCTAAAAATGTGGTTCCCATGGGGGTGAGACAATTGTAAATTGCCCCAGTGAGAGTTATAACATTATTATTGCAGTTTAATAAGAATAAACTGAACAGAGGAATCATAATTGTTTGACAGTAGTTACTTCATTGTCTAACAAATTAGAACATTATTCCTATCTAAAGCATTACAGCTATAACTTGATAGAGCAACATGTTACTTATTCATTAAAGAATATGAAGAACATGTATAACATTTATTCACTATAGAATTATAACTGCAACACATACTCTCTCCAGGCTTAGAACACATAGCTAAAGCCCAACATTGTCTTTGTGGAATCATGACCTATAGCCATATTCTTTTATTTAAAGTATTGGGATCTTAATCCCTCATCTCATCAAGTACATTTCCATTTCTTAACAAGTTCATCATCATGATTATAGCATATGGGTATTCAAATTCTTAACTCACCATAGAATACTTGTTACCACTTATTAGGTAACTTAATACCTTCAGGTCAACTGACCTATGACATTATGATTCTTACTACACAAAGTATTTCACATAATTCACAAGGCTCATATCACCTCTTATTACCCCTTAATAGGAAATAAGGCATATTATGGCTTATAAAGCCCATAAACAGTTTCAATATATAGAGCATCAAAGTCCATACCTGGCTATGCTCATCATCTCAATATTCATGCATCATTAATACTCATGATAGCAATCATATATCAGTACCATACAATACAATGGTTTTTCTTATTAGATTTATAACTCATCAATATGTATTTGAACTTCACATAGGATTACTCTGTGTTAAGACTTCACATAGCATCATCCTGTATTAGGGTTTCACATAGCATTACCCGATTTTAGGGTTTCACATAGCATTAACCTGTATTAGGGTTTCACATAACATTATCCTATTTTAGGGTTTCACATAGCATTAACCTATATTAGGGTTTCACATAGCATTACCCTATTTTAGGGTTTCACATAGCATTATCCTGTATTATGGTTTCATGCACCTTTACCCCATTTAGGGATTAAGGTTTACCATTCACATCCAAGTAGGGTTTCTCATACCTTATTACCCAAATTAGGGTTAGGATGTACAATTCCCATTAAATTAGGGTTTCTTACATTGTTACACTGAGTTAGGGTTACATCATCACCCTAGATTATGGTTTCACTTAGATTTTCCCTCAATTAGGGTTTCACATAGCCTTGTCCTAAATTAGGTTCAAGGTACATCAATCTTTTCAATGAGAATTTCATGATCTCATATTATGGATCAAACCCTGATTACACATTTATTCATAATGAGAGGATCAGGGATTATTAAGTAAGAAATCATCTATCTCATTCTCTCTTCTTCTCATCCTCTCTAGGATGTTAAATACTTCAAGATTGATCTAGGTTAACTCTTCACTTAAGTACACATAGATAGGGTTAACCTTCATAATCACCATTGGTCTACATCATTAATAATCAAGTAGTTAATTGACCTTTGATCATATTAGGTGTCCAAATGGTTTAATCAATTTGAACCTCAAAAGGTATTGGTCACTTAGACCTCAATCGGTCTTGGTCACTTAGACCTCAAACAGTCTTGACCAATTAAGTTTAAATGGTTTGAAACCGTTTAGCAAAGTTGGTGCTTGAAACCGTTTAGACCAATCATATAGAAACCGAATGAAATTGGGTCTCCAAATGGTTTGAGACCGTTTGGTCTCAAATGGTCTTGAGACCGTTTGAACTCAAATGGTCTTAAGACCGTTTGGTCCAAACCCTCTCAAAACTGAATGGACCAAAAAGGGTCTTCAACACTTAATCGATTCAGGGTTCCAATCCATGAACCAACTATCAATTGGACCACTAATTTATTCTTCAATTGAACCACTCAATCACCCTTTAATTGGACCTTCAATTAGGGTTTTGAACCCAATTTAACTAGGGTTGGTAATCAAGAAACCATCACTTAGGGTTTTGAAACTGAGGAACCATCAATGGTTGACATTGTGGAACCTATTCAATTAAAATCAGTGAACCATCATCATTACATGCTATGACCTGATCCCAAACGGTCTTGAATGACCCACAAATGGTCTTGAGGTCGTTTGGATGATCTCCAGACGGTCTTGAGACCGTTTTCCTCAAACCACCATTGAAATCTATGCCATTCACTTAGGGTTTGCATCATTGAATCAATCATCACTTAAGTTATTGATTGTAATGCAATTTGATATCTTTGGGTCTTCAAATACTTAACCATACTCAACCCTAGACATCCAAACAGTCTTGGTTGACCTCCAAACGGTCTTGAGACCGTTTGGGTGATTCCCAAACGGTTTTGAAACTGTTTGGGTCAATCAACCCAAAACATCAACTTAATCAATTGCAAACTCAGCACTTAGCCGATTAGGGATTCTATTTGAAAGTTTATCCATAAGTTGAATTAATCAATTGGAGCCATTGGATCATCATCCAACACATACTAGGGTTCAGACCTCAAATGGTCAACCCATCCAAATGGTCAACTCCTCTAAACGGTTTGGAGTCCAAACCTCCAAACGGTTTGGAAACCGTTTGGTGAAACCGTTTGGACCATTTTGTTGAAACCGTTTGCAAGAGATATTTGGGGAGGTGTGTGCTTATGATTATGTCATCATAATCAAGCTCCAAACCCACGAATTTTTCTGTGATTTCCATGGTGGTTTCATCAATCAACCAAATTAAATTCCGAAAATGAAGGAAACATCAACAATTGATAAGAAATTGAATGCAATAACAATATTAAGGGTTCAAGTTATAAAACCCGCCTTCAATTGAGCTTCAAAGCTTCAAACTCCACGTCTTTAATGGTGAAAGCAACACCTTCCATTATCCCAAGCTCGTCCTTAAGCTTTGAGTGAAAAGGAACGGCTAGAATTGAAGATGGAGTGGAGATAAGAAGAAATCATGCATTGTTTTGTGATTTCCACCATGCATTTAAGGTGAAAGAAGGTCAAGACGCTTACCAACAGGTTGGGGGTCGTCCTCCTGTTTCTCCCAGCTCCCTTGGTCGTTTTTTCAAGCAAGAAGTGAAAGGGGTTTCAAAATTATCCCTTCACCTCAAAGATAAAGGAGATTATATATGAATTTTATTGAAAATTCATTTAAGAGAGAGAAAGTGGGAATTATCTCCTCAAATTTCTTGCCATATGCCCCATTTTCTTTCTTAGGGACGAGGATATCTTCTTTTCCTCTTATTCCTCTCAATTATACACGTTATAAAGAAAAAACAAACTAAGCACCTTAAATCATATAATAATAATATCCATAAGTGAGTGGATATTACTTTTTCTTATAATAATGTGAGTGAGTTATCCACTTACTTTGGATATTTTCGTGCTTTTGCAAGGCACATGATCGTACACATACATGGATTTTAACCCACAAAATTTTGGTTGAAGAGCACTTCAATTAATATATTTATTTTTGCATTAAATTGAAGTAAAATTCCAATTATGCTTAAATCTTGATTATTTTAATATCAAGATTCTCTCTCCTCCAAAGTGATTCAAATGAGGCACCCCTCTTGTTTTCTTTGGTCTACATGATGCCAAGAAACATTAGGGACCCTCTAGAAGTGGTGATTTGTATATTGAACCCTAGATTTTGGGTAAATTGCACATTATACCAAAACTAGGTTTTAATGCACATACATTACTTTATCAACTCTTTCTTGGTACTCAGGCTACCACAAGCCATAACTCTGCATTAACTTCATTCTCATGATGCTTCAACACATGAGGAATATATTATCATGCACAATTTGCAATTTAACCCCTCAACTTGGGTAATTTTCACTTTAGTCCAAAATAATCAAAACATTATTTCAATGTTATTCAAAAAGGACTAAAATTGAAATATAAGTTCCTCTTGAGCCTTAATTACTTTTCAAGAGATAAGAGCAAGCATATCATCAACTTTATTAAGCAAATCATCTAGGATTAAGCATAACCCAGGTCAGGGGTGTTACAAATTATAAACCCCTAACAAGGATTTCGTCCCCGAAATCCCAGGAAAAAGGAGAGATAATTTTTAATCATTTATCATACCATCAAGTCCTTACATAACATCTTAATGTCATGGAGATACCATAGATCTATAATCCACACAAAGTTCCTTTCACTAATTCAACCTTATCGATGTTTTATGTTTATGCAGAGCATAAACCCCTAACATATGATGTCCATATTATTTGAAAGGAAGAAGTATAAAAGAACATACTCATGTCATCACCCAAGATTGTTTATCAAAGGAGAAACATATGCATTTAACAGAAGTATTCCACTCAGCAATCTTTTATTTGTTTGGGAAAGTTCACTTAGCAAACCTTATGTGGTTGGAAAAATTCACTTAGTAATTCCTAAGTAATTGGGGAAACTCACTCAGTAGCTCCTATGTAATTGGGAAAGTTCACTGAGCAATTTAATTGGGAAGGTTCACTTGAGAAAGTTCACTGAGCAATTTATTTGGGAAAATTCACTGAGTAATTTATTTGGGAAAATTCACTAAGAAAGTTCACTTAGTAATTTATTTGGGAAAATTCATTAAGAAAGTTCACTGAGTAATTTATTTGGGAAAATTCACTAAGAAAGTTCACTGAGCAATTTATTTGGGAAAATTCACTAAGAAAGTTCACTGAGTAATTTATTTGGGAAATTCACTAAGAAAGTTCACTGAGTAATTCATTTGGGAAAATTCACTAAGAAAGTTCACTGAGTAATTTATTTGGGAAAATTCACTG
This sequence comes from Alisma plantago-aquatica, assembly GCA_963693085.1. Taxonomy (NCBI): domain Eukaryota; kingdom Viridiplantae; phylum Streptophyta; class Magnoliopsida; order Alismatales; family Alismataceae; genus Alisma; species Alisma plantago-aquatica. Next base: position 995,813,927 of record OY856413.1, on the reverse strand, counting down.
AGAAAGTTCACTGAGCAATTTATTTGGGAAAATTCACTGAGAAAGTTCACTGAGCAATTTATTTGGGAAAATTAACTAAGAAAGTTCACTGAGTAATTTATTTGGGAAAATTCACTAAGAAGGTTCACTGAGTAATTTATTTGGGAAAATTCACTGAGAAAGTTCACTGAGCAATTTATTTGGGAAAATTCACTTAGCACTTCCTATTTAATTTCATTATACTCTATAGATTGTTTCAAAATGACTACTTGATCAGAGTAATCAGAAAGATAACAATCTAAGAGTTCCGTACTTGCCTTATCTCCAATAATCATATACCTGGCCAGGGTATACAAGTATTGAGATTAGGTAGTATGCACTTCATTTACTACCATATTCCTCATTCTTCGTATCATTATACACACATATTTTTTTTTCATTCCTGGATTTTTCTTCTGACATCACTTCTATATCTCATCTTTTATCACATAGATAAGTTAGATTATAAATCATTTTAAAGAGCACTTGAGAAAATTGTGAATTCTCATCTTCCTTGTGTCCTTATAAGACTAGTCAGGGGAAGTTCAAAAATAACTACTTTCTTTTATTACATAGAATCATGAAATGAAATATTAGAATGAATCTATTTCATCTGACTATTACCCCTCGCGGTCATCTACCACTTTAGGTTGACTCAACATATAGAGTCTAGCTGTTTCATGTTGTTGCTTTTGCCTTTACTTAATGGTTATTGCCCTGGTGCACTAGGCATTTATTGCACTAGTGGCACCAAAAACTTTGGCTTTTCAGAACAACTAGGCAAATGTCTCTAAAATTATAGAGACCTTACCTTAAAACTCATCTTATTGCCCCTCTTTGGGCACTACCATCACAGATGTACTACCTGTCTAAACTTATGGCAGAGTCTACTTTCTCGCCTTAAGTTAATCTTTCCCACATTTCCACTGTTCCAACATGACTATGTCATTCAGGAACCCTTTCTAAATCCAAAGTTTCCACATTAAGGACTGGTAACCTAGGTTGTAATTAGACATGCCAATAAAACCCGGTTTCCCAATCCCCGAAGCGAACCACACCGAACCACCCCACATTTGTGGGTATTCGGTGTGCAAAATGGTTATCGGATCGGGTGGAAAATTACCTGAGAGGGGTTGGTATCTGGCAACCCAGAATACTCACGCAGACACACTCTCCCTCAGATCGCACTCACAATGCCCTACCCTCAGCCGCTCAGCGGCGAGCGAGAACCCTAGCTGCCGCAACCGCAACAGTTTGTTGGCCTCACCTCTCTCTGTGACAGATTCACCATCCAAATCATATTAGGCCAGTGTGCGATCGACACCTCGCCAAGCCTAGCAGATCACACTCGTGCTGCCCTCACCTCTCGACAAATATCGTAGCCGACTCTCGCTTCCAGCCTCTCCGGCACTCGCTTCCAGCCTCGTCGGACGCTCGCTTCCAGCCTCACCATCCACTCGCTCTCAGTGTCACCACCGCCTTCTTACGGACTCGTCGCTGCCTGACCCAGGTAATCACATGATCTGTTTTGGATTCCTCCCTCCACGGTTCACATGATTGGATTCCCCCTACTCTGCTTCAGGGATCCTCAGCTACCTCATCTACCTAGATGCATCCAGGGATTCATGATTTACCTTGGCACATCTCGCAAATCTCTTTCCTCTCCGCCAGCACCAGATCACAAGCAACATGAGAAGAGGCAGTAGCAGCCAGGTCTAGCCGAGCAATGGGAGAAGAGGGACTAGAAGCCAGGTGAAGCTGAGAATGTAACATCCCTGACCTGGGTTATGAGTCAACCCTAGGTGTTTTGCCTAAATATGTAATTAAATCTTTGTGATTAACTCTGAGTATGTAATTAAGCTTCTCAGAAACGTATATTTCAGTATTTGCCCCTTTTTATTTAAAGTTATAGCATTGTTTTGATATACAGGGACTTATGTGCAATTTACCCAGTTGAAAGGGTTAGCTTGCAATTTGCACATGATGAGATGTTACTCTGATGTTGAGACATCATGAGAATCTCTTTGGCAAAAGTTTGAGGGATTTCCCAAGCTAGAGCACCAAGGTGCAGCTGTGGAAGCAATCCCAGGGCTTGAAACCCTAATTTGGGGTAAAATGCAATTTACCCAAATGATGGGATGCAATTTGTAAAGAATGTCATCTAATGTATCTTTTTAGACTTTTGCCATCATTTATAGAAGAAATGATGAGGAATTCACCTCAATTGAGTTATCAAGTTAAGAAATAGGCTTTGTGATCGAATAATCAGGGTATATGTGCAATATCCCTTTAAGTATGAACTTTATTATTAGATTGTTCTTCCTTGCCTTCTTTTCTATAAAATTAAGATAAGGTTTGTCCTTAGAATAAAGAGGAAGGGACGAGCAAGTAATAAAGGAAGGACTTAGTTGGAATTAAGGGAAACTTATGAACTAATGTTGAAAATCCTACCCCATGTATATAAGCCCTCCTTCCCTTAGTTGCAAGGGAACTTAACCTTCGTTCCCTTACTGTTTCATTTCACCAAAGACGACCAAGGGCTGCCTTGGAGCTAAGGAGGACGAACAAGGGGTGCAAGGTAGGTTTAAACCCCTCTTCTTGCCTAATTCCATGGTTAGAATTCGAATTCAAGGTCAGCTTCATGGCTAATTCTCGAAACCCTATCTTTCTAGCCGTCTCTTTTCATCCTTCCTTGGAGTTTTCACCTTGGCCAACCTGTGGGAACTCAAGGACGCCATTAGAGCTTGGAGCTTGAAAGCTTGGAGCTCAAGAAGCAAGCTTTAGGCGGGTTTTATAACTCTAAACCTATGCTTTATTATGTGCATCTTTATATGCGATTTGATGATAGCTCTTAGTATTTCCCTACTTTTCCCTGCTATTTTGCAAGCAAACCCGTGGGATATCTGTACTGTTCTTGAGCTAGAAGATGAAGGCGTGATTTCCAAGAAAAACCCACCGCTTTTCTTTTCCTTAAACGGTCCTAACAGTTTGCTCTCTCGGACTCAAGACCGCGAGGTGAGCAAACGGTCTCGAGACCGTGAGAGGGCTCGCGGTCTCAAGACCGTTTGGCCCCGTTGACCGAGCGTGGACCGTATAAGAAATCTGTTCCTAATTATATAGGCTAATTACCCTCAAAATTTGAGAGACTAACTCCAACGGAATCGGGAGATATGACCTTTTTAAGTCACAACTTTAAATGAATTAATTGCTGATTCTCAAACGGTCTGAAATTGCCTTTTTGGGCAAACGGTCTCAAGACCGTGTAAGGTCGTTGACTAAGCGTTGACCGTATGAGATTACTGTTCAAAATTATGTTAATTAACAACTCACCAAGTTTGATGGTCTAATTCCAAACGGGCTAAGAGTTGAAGGGTGAATACTAGGGCTAACCCTAGATAAAATCAGTACTGAAATTATGGTGACCTAATTAGGGTTTTTAGGGTTGATTGACCTAAACGGTCTCAAGACCGTTTGGGGGTCACCAAACGGTCTCAAGACCGTGAGGACAATCAACCAAGACCGTTTGGAGGTCTGGGGTCAAGGATAGTTGACCAATTAAAGGTACAATTACACCAAATTACATTGCAATTAAATATTGACATGATCATCAACTCAATGGGTCAGACCTTGATGAATCTGTATTAGAATCCAAAATTTGGATGGGCAAACGGTCTCAAGACCGTTTGGAACTCATCCAAACGGTCTCAAGACCGTGAGGGCAATCAACCAAGACCGTTTGAAGGTCTAGGGTTGAGTAATTTGACCAATTGAGCACCCAATTGCAAATAAGTTAGTAATTTAATCAAAAATTCTGTTTGTGGTTCAATCATGGTTCAACCCCTATCAAATCACCTTAGACTTTGATAAAATCTTGGTCAAACGGTCTTAAGACCATGTGGGGTCTACCCACATGACCTCAAGACCATTTGGGCCAAGTTTGGGCCCAATTGGAGCTCAATTGAAGGGTTCAACCTTGTGTTGATGCACACTGTTGAGTGTTGATGGGTGAACATTGATAGACCCTAATTGAATCGATTTCAACCATAATTGGTTAAGTATTATGGGTCAATTGAATGACCAAGTGATCAAGCATAACCTTAATTGACTAAAATCCATGAGTGGTCAACATAGCTTTGACCATTTGAGGGCTTCAACATGGGTTGACATTATCGGTTGCACCTTTGAGCCTTGTTGAAGGACCAAGCGGCTGAGACCATGAGAGCCTCGCGGTCTCAAGACCGTGAGAGGGCTCGCGGTCTCAAGACCGTGAGAGGGCTCACGGCCTCAAGACCGTGAGGGGGCTCACGGTCTCAAGACCGAGAGGAGGCTCACGGTCTCAAGACCGTGAAGGGCCTCGCGGTCCTGAGGTCAAAGAAGGGCAAACGGTCTTCATGACCCTCGCGGTCTCAACTTTAATTTGGACCAATGGGAGGCTTCGCGGTCTTGAACCCTTGAAGAGGCTCACGGTCTTGAAGCCTAAGGGGGCTCGCGGTCTTGGAGCTAGAAAGAGGCTCGCGGTCTTGAAGGGTCAAAGTGGGCAAACGGTCAACACTTTCAACCAATCTCAACCCAATTGATGATTAATGATTGAAATCAATCAATGTGACTCAAGGTTGACCACATTCAATCATTTGATGATGTAAATGGTTCAATGTTACCCAAATCAAACCCTAATGATAATCTAGGATAGTAAGGGGTTATTTGACCAAGGTTTTTGACTATGATAATGATCAATGGGGTGAATTACCAATATACCCCTGAAGGGTCAATTGAGTTATACCTTGCTCATTTCAAACCCTAATTACATGAGAATGATGTTTTTAGTCATAATGACTCTATCTAACCTGATCTAGTCTAATGTTATCATCAACCATTAGTATGATGAAAGAGAGAGTACTCTAGAGAGAGAAAGTACCCTAGAGAGAGAAAGTAACTCTAATCACTTAATGGTGATGTTTTTGACTATGTAAGCCTATGATGACTCAACCCAACCTGTTTTAGAGTGATGTTGACATCACCTAACCTTATGATGAGAGAAAATGTACTTCTAGAGAGAGAAAGTACTTCTAGAGAGAGAAAGTACTTCTAGAGAGAGAAAGTACCATTTTTAAATGGAAACTCAATTGAAGCATCCCCAATACACAGAAATGAGCATAATTAGGGCATGATCCACCTGTGTGAGATCATAGAAACCCTAATTATGATAAATGATGAACCTTTAACTAATCCAAGAGCATCAATGAAGATGTTACTCATACATGATGATGTTATGAGTTTAATTCACCTTGATGTGAATAGTAAACCCTAATTCAAGGGTGATGACATGTAATGTGAATAGTAAACCCTAATTCAAGGGTAATGGCATGCTTTTGAGCAATAAACTCTTTTTGATTTAAATTAAAGATTTAAATCTTATGACAAGAGTGGGAAGTACATTTCTTATTGTCGCATTATCTTTATCAAATGTATTAACCATGCAGGTTCTGATATGAAGGTAATCATATCCAGGTATGGATGTTGATGTTATATTCATTGAAGGCATGTTGTTAGCCTTATGAATAAGTAAAGTAATCTGATGCCTTGCCAGTGGCATCCTATGCTGATATTGGGCTATGAGAGCCATGAATACCATCAAGGTCATGCCTTAGAGATGACTTGTGATGAGGATAATGAGAAATGATGATTGATATAAGTTAGGCATGTTACATTTAGTATTCTTCTTTTATAGCTGCTATGCTACTGTTATTGTTTGAAGAACAATGTATGCTGTTAAAGAATACTGAATGTACCTAACTAATCAAGTATAATGTAGAGCCCTGATCATAGATCCATCATTGTCAGAAATTAAGTGATGGTGAAACAGGTTTTCCTTAGGGAACTCCTGGAGCACATACTCTTGAGTATGTGGGGTACATGGATGTGTAGAACCTTACATCCTAGTGTAGGAAAGTGATGTAGATGTGCAATCCATCCATCCTTCACTATAGTTTCATACCGTATCAGTGGTAGGTAAACATGAAACCTCCTGATGACAAAGAAAGCACAGATATCCGTATCAGTGGTAGGTAAATATGAAACCTCCTGATGACGAAGAGAGTACAGAACGCCACTGTGACTCTAGAATAGCGAAGGACCAGTTTACCCTGGTGAGCTATAATAGTAGAGACACGAGATGTCCTACAAGTAATCCTCTTACTGACTGAGGAAGGTGAAGGTCATGAGAATCCGGCTCTCTTAATGACCTATGTATGATACTGATGCGGCTTCTCAGCGATCAGTTGGAGTTTGAGTGGTAAGCCTCATCTCCACAGGGCATAATGTTGTTTGTAAAACATAATCAACCATGTAGTATAACTTGTTAGAGATGACTCCAAGTTAGTTGGTTGATGTTACATTGCAATAATGTTGATATTCTCCATATCTCCTAAATTGTAGAGATTTTGTTATAACTGCAACTGCTATAGAATGCTTTAAAGGCTTTACTGTTTAAGATATTCTTTGATGTTATAATAAAGCTTCTGGCGAAGAGTTATAACTCTCGCTGGGACAATTATGTATAATTGTCTCACCCCGTAAGCTTCAAATTTTTAGGTGGACGTCGGAGACGAAGAAACCAGCCTACAGGTGATCAGTCTCAGCAGCAGCAGCACCAGGGGCAGTAGTAATCTCAGGTGGAGATTTGTCCTGCCATGTGGTGTAGTTAGAGTCAGTCCTATGTGTCCTCTGTACTCTCAGGTCTTGGAGTCTTGTGTTATGTGATCTTGAGATTTTGTATCTTGATGTATATAATTACTCAAGAAGTAATTATCCTGAGATGTGAACAGTTACCTCTCTTTATGAAAGGAGTTTTTATGGATACAAGTTCTTATCTCGAAAAGTTTTAAATTCCCATGATTTTTGTCTTCCGCTGATTACCGATTTGCTTCCGCTAAGTTTTAATCGTGTTTATGTCATGGTTTGGAGATCAGAGCCCACAATTAGTGGTATCAGAGCTCCAGGTTCAGTTGAGTCTACAGAGGCATAGGACTTAGGATGTCGAGTCTACCTTTAGTACTCCTTCCTTATCTAATAGAATCTTCTGCTCCTCAGGAGAAGAAGATACATAAGAATGTCAGAACATCGCGATGAGCACGTGGCAGAGAGTAGTGCTAGTGCACCTCGAGGCGGTGCAAGAGTTCCGAGAATAGAACAACCTGCACCTGAGTCGCCAAGAGAGCCACCCCAGTTCGACCCAGCTGACATGAGTGATCCAGCTGTACAGACGATGTTTGGGCAGTTCATGACTGCCATGACACATATAACCGATAGGATGCCCATTCCTGCACCTAGGGCACCTGCCCAGCCTGAAGTACAAGGTATTGGTAAGACATTCGAACGACTTCGTCGTGTCGGAGCTACCGAGTACTTCGGAACTGCCGACCCTGCAGATGCTGACTTATGGTTGACAGAGTTGGAGAAGGCTTTCAGGATTCTTATGATTCCGGAAGCTGAGAAGGTTAGACATGCTGTTTATCTTCTCAAAGGCAGTGCTGGCCACTGGTGGAACATGGAAGAGCAGAAGAGACCTGGAGTAGAGTTCTCATGGGAAGAGTTTCGTCGAGAATTCATCAATAGATATTTTCCAAAGACCTTCCTAGATGAGAAGATCTCTCAGTTTGAGAAACTAAGGCAGGGTATGATGAACATTAGTGAGTATGAAGCTAAGTTTATGGAGTTGTTGCGGTTCTGTCCGCACATGGCTGCTACGGATGAGGAAAGAATCAGAAGATTCGAGAAGGGTTTGAATTCTGACATGTCAACCCCTGTGTCTGCCTTAGAAAATAGAGAAAGATTCTCTACCTTCGTTGAGTCAGTCCGAAGGATAGAGAGATCTGTGGTTGAGAAAAGACAAACCCATAAAAGATATCCACAGTTCCAGGGTTCTTCATCTAGGGATTCCAAGAAACCTAGATTCTCTGCACCTAACCCTCCACCACCCAGATCGAGTTTTCAAACTCAATGGACACCAAGCAGAGGTAGAGGGCGGAGTCAACCGCTTCAAGGGACGCACAGTTCTGCATCAGTGTCAGTTACTGGACCACCCAGACCACAGCAACAGGAGAAGAGTTGCTACAACTGTGGTAAGATGGGACACTTGATGAAGGATTGCCGTTCTAGGGTTATCGGTGTGACACAACAAACCCCGAGACAGAATCAACAGGGATCTCAGAATAGACAACACCAAGGAGCAGCTCGAGGACGTGGACAAGCGTCTCAAGCTGGATCATCAGCACCACCTCAACACCAGGCGACTGCGAGGTTCTATGCTATGAACCCACCTGAGGCAGTGGTCAATCCACAGGTAGTGGCAGGTCAGATGAAACTTTTATATTCTGATATGTCTATATCCTGTGATGTATCTGTTCTGATTGATCCGGGTGCTACGCACTCTTTCATCACTCGTGAAATGATTCGTAACTGCAATGTGACTGTTAGTCATAGAGCAGATAGTTTGTTGTTAGAGACTCCGTTAAGTGGGTCTGCCGTTTTGCAGGAGGTATGTTCTCCCTGCATCCTTTTCTTTTCTGACCATCGCATTCAAGTGGACCTTATACCACTTGATATGCAGGGGTTTGATATAATCCTTGGGATGGATACCTTAGAAAGATATAGAGTTGTCTTGGATTGTGAGTCCAAGTTAGCCGTGTTTGCTGATGAAAGCAACACATGGATCTTTCAAGGTGAAAGAAAGATTCTGCCCACCTGTCTTGTATCAGCTATGGTTGCTGATAAGCTGTTGAGGCAAGGATGTTATGCATTCTTAGCCCATGTGGTAGATGTTACCAAGGAAAGGACCAATCCTGCCGAAGTTCCCATAGTCAGGGAATTCGAAGATATGTTTCCTGAAGAACTTCCTGGTATACCACCACCTCGGGAGATTGATTTTGAAATCAATCTGATCCCAGATACGAAACCCATAGCTCAAACTCCGTATAGGATGGCGCCTGCCGAGATGGCAGAACTCAAGAAACAGCTTCAAGAGCTACTTGAGAGAGGTTTTATCCGACCGAGTACTTCACCTTGGGGTGCTCCGGTCTTGTTTGTTAAAAAGAAAGATGGGTCAATGCGGTTATGCATCGACTACAAACAACTCAATAAAGTAACAATAAAGAATAAGTATCCTCTGCTGAGGATTGATGATCTCTTTGACCAGTTGCGTGGTGCAACAGTCTTTTCAAAAATAGACTTGAGGTCTGGATATCATCAACTTCGTATTAAGGATAGTGACATATCCAAGTCTGCCTTTAGGACAAGATATGGTCACTATGAGTTCACGGTTATGTCGTTTGGACTAACCAATGCACCAGCTGCATTTATGGAACTCATGAATAGAGTTTTTCGACCTTTCCTGGATCAGTGTGTTGTCGTCTTCATAGATGACATACTGATTTATAGTAAAGATGCTCAGCAGCATGAGCAGCATCTTCGCCAAGCTTTGACCTTGCTAAGAGAACATAAGTTGTATGCTAAGTTTAGCAAGTGTGAGTTCTGGCTGCCGGAGGTATCTTTTCTTGGACATGTAATATCCGCCTCGGGAATTCGTGTTGACCCTACAAAGGTAGAATCTGTTCTACAATGGGAACAACCGAAGACACCGACGGAGATTCGAAGTTTCTTGGGGTTAGCTGGCTATTATCGAAGGTTCATAAAGAACTTTAGTTATATAGCTTTACCTTTGACCAAGTTAACCCGGAAAGATGTTCCTTTTTCTTGGAGTGATAAGTGTCAACAATCTTTCCAATTGCTGAAGGAGAGGTTGACAAGTGCACCTGTATTAGTGCTACCTGAACAAGGAAAAGGATATGTAGTTTTCTGTGATGCTTCCAAAAATGGACTAGGATGTGTGTTGATGCAGGATAAACAAGTGATTTCTTTTGCTTCCCGACAGCTTAAGAAACACGAGGAGAATTATCCAACACACGATCTGGAGTTAGCAGCTGTGGTTCATGCTTTGAAGATCTGGAGACATTATCTCTACGGAGAGACATTCCAGATTTTCACAGACCACAAAAACCTTAAGTATATCTTCTCTCAGCATGAGCTCAACATGAGGCAACGTCGCTGGATGGAGTTAATCAAGGACTACGACTGTACAATTGATTACCATCCAGGTAAGGCCAATGTTGTTGCAGATGCCTTGAGTAGGAAATCAGCAACATCAACCATGAATAGAGCACAACTAAACTCTTTAGTATGCTCTAGAAGAGATATGCTTATCTCTTTAAGGCAAGACAATGTACAGTTGAAGGTGTCATTGCTAGCCGGTTTGTTAGCTGAGATGCATATTAAACCTACCCTAAGAGAGCAGATTAAAGAAGCACAGCTAGGTGATGCTGCAGTTCAACATATAAGATCTGAGTATGGAAATGAGAAGCAAGATGGGTTTCATGACTCAAAAGATCAAGTAGCTTGTTATAATGGAAGAATGATAGTGCCGGATGTGGACAACTTAAGGAAGTTAGTCCTGGAAGAAGCCCATTCTTCCATGTATGCTATGCATCCAGGGAGCACCAAGATGTATCGGAATTTGAAGGATCTGTATTGGTGGCCTGGGATGAAGAAGGACGTTGCAGAGTTTGTTCTGAGGTGTCCTGTGTGTCAGCAAGTTAAAGCTGAACACCAGAAGCCTGCAGGGACAATGCAACCTTTACCCATATCACAGTGGAAGTGGGACCATGTGACCATGGACTTTGTTGTTGGCCTACCCAGGACAAGCAAAGGACATGATTCCATTTGGGTAATTGTTGATAAGTTGACTAAGACAGCACATTTCTTACCTGTCAAAACAACCTATTCTGCTGAAAAGTTATCAGAGTTATATGTTCAAGAGATAGTGCGGTTGCACGGAGTTCCTGTCACAATAGTTTCTGACAGAGGTCCTCAGTTTACCAGTCATTTTTGGGAACAGTTGCACAGAGCCTTAGGCACTAAGCTGAGGTTTAGTACGGCCTTTCATCCATAGACTGATGGACAGTCGGAAAGGACCATACAAACCTTAGAAGACCTGTTGCGAGCATGTGTTCTCCAGTTCACCGGAAGTTGGGATCTACACTTAAGCCTGATAGAGTTTGCCTATAACAATAGCTACCAGCATAGTATTGATATGGCACCTTATGAAGCCTTATATGGTAGACGTTGTAGATCACCCTTGTGTTGGTTTGAGACTGGTGAGCACCAGTTGTTAGGTCCTGACCTGGTGCAGCAAACCACAGAAAAGATTAAAGTTATACAACATAAGATTAAGACTGCTCAGGATAGGCAGAAATCTTATGCTGACAAACGTTGTAGACCCTTAGAGTTCCAGGTTGGAGACAGAGTGTATCTTAAGGTCTCACCTTGGAAAGGGGTCCTTCGTTTTGGAAGGAAGGGGAAATTAGCTCCTAGATATATGGGGCCTTATCCAATCATTGAACGGATTGGAAAGGTAGCATATAAACTAGAGCTGCCCCCAGAGTTACAAAGATTACATCCTGTGTTTCACATTTCTATGTTGAAGAAATGTCACCCAGACACCGAGTCAGTTCTACAACCTATGGAAGTAGAATTAAATGATGACATATCCTATGAGGAGGGACCAATGTCAATCCTTGATAAACGAATTAAAAAGTTAAAGAAGAAAGATATAAGTCTTGTGAAAGTCCTCTGGAACCATCGTGGTATTGAAGAAGCCACTTGGGAGTTAGAGGATGAGATTAGAAGGAAGTATCCTGCCCTTTTCTCGTAATATGTTTTATCGATTTCGGGGATGAAATCCTTGTAAGGGGTGGATAATTTGTAACATCCCTGACCTGGGTTATGAGTCAACCCTAGGTGTTTTGCCTAAATATGTAATTAAATCTTTGTGATTAACTCTGAGTATGTAATTAAGCTTCTCAGAAATGTATATTTCAGTATTTGCCCCTTTTTATTTAAAGTTGTAGCATTGTTTTGATATACAGGGACCTATGTGCAATTTACCCATTTGAAAGGGTTAGCTTGCAATTTGCACATGATGAGATGTTCCTCTGATGTTGAGACATCATGAGAATCTCTTTGGCAAAAGTTTGAGGGATTTCCCAAGCTAGAGCACCAAGGTGCAGCTGTGGAAGCAATCCCAGGGCTTGAAACCCTAATTTGGGGTAAAATGCAATTTACCCAAATGATGGGATGCAATTTGTAAAGAATGTCATCTAATGTATCTTTTTAGACTTTTGCCATCATTTATAGAAGAAATGATGAGGAATTCACCTCAATTGAGTTATCAAGTTAAGAAATAGGCTTTGTGATCGAATAATCAGGGTATATGTGCAATATCCCTTTAAGTATGAACTTTATTATTAGATTGTTCTTCCTTGCCTTCTTTTCTATAACATTAAGATAAGGTTTGTCCTTAGAATAAAGAGGAAGGGACGAGCAAGTAATAAAGGAAGGACTTAGTTGGAATTAAGGGAAACTTATGAACTAATGTTGAAAATCCTACCCCATGTATATAAGCCCTCCTTCCCTTAGTTGCAAGGGAACTTAACCTTCGTTCCCTTACTGTTTCATTTCACCAAAGACGACCAAGGGCTACCTTGGAGCTAAGGAGGACGAACAAGGGGTGCAAGGTAGGTTTAAACCCCTCTTCTTGCCTAATTCCATGGTTAGAATTCGAATTCAAGGTCAGCTTCATGGCTAATTCTCGAAACCCTATCTTTCTAGCCGTCTCTTTTCATCCTTCCTTGGAGTTTTCACCTTGGCCAACCTGTGGGAACTCAAGGACGCCATTAGAACTTGGAGCTTGAAAGCTTGGAGCTCAAGAAGCAAGCTTTAGGCGGGTTTTATAACTCTAAACCTATGCTTTATTATGTGCATCTTTATATGCGATTTGATGATAGCTCTTAGTATTTCCCTACTTTTCCCTGCTATTTTGCAAGCAAACCCGTGGGATATCTGTACTGTTCTTGAGCTAGAAGATGAAGGCGTGATTTCCAAGAAAAACCCACCGCTTTTCTTTTCCTTAAACGGTCCTAACAGTTTGCTCTCTCGGACTCAAGACCGCGAGGTGAGCAAACGGTCTCGAGACCGTGAGAGGGCTCGCGGTCTCAAGACCGTTTGTCCCCGTTGACCGAGCGTGGACCGTATAAGAAATCTGTTCCTAATTATATAGGCTAATTACCCTCAAAATTTGAGAGACTAACTCAAAAGGAATCGGGAGATATGACCTTTTTAAGTCACAACTTTAAATGAATTAATTGCTGATTCTCAAACGGTCTGAAATTGCCTTTTTGGGCAAACGGTCTCAAGACCGTGTAAGGTCGTTGACTAAGCGTTGACCGTATGAGATTACTGTTCAAAATTATGTTAATTAACAACTCACCAAGTTTGATGGTCTAATTCCAAACGGGCTAAGAGTTGAAGGGTGAATACTAGGGCTAACCCTAGATAAAATCAGTACTGAAATTATGGTGACCTAATTAGGGTTTTTAGGGTTGATTGACCTAAACGGTCTCAAGACCGTTTGGGGGTCACCAAACGGTCTCAAGACCGTGAGTAAAATCAACCAAGACCGTTTGGAGGTCTGGGGTCAAGGATAGTTGACCAATTAAAGGTACAATTACACCAAATTACATTGCAATTAAATATTGACATGATCATCAACTCAATGGGTCAGACCTTGATGAATCTGCATTAGAATCCAAAATTTGGATGGGCAAACGGTCTCAAGACCGTTTGGAACTCATCCAAACGGTCTCAAGACCGTGAGGGCAATCAACCAAGACCGTTTGAAGGTCTAGGGTTGAGTAATTTGACCAATTGAGCACCCAATTGCAAATAAGTTAGTAATTTAATCAAAAATTCTGTTTGTGGTTCAATCATGGTTCAACCCCTATCAAATCACCTTAGACTTTGATAAAATCTTGGTCAAACGGTCTTAAGACCATGTGGGGTCTACCCACATGACCTCAAGACCATTTGGGCCAAGTTTGGGCCCAATTGGAGCTCAATTGAAGGGTTCAACCTTGTGTTGATGCACACTGTTGAGTGTTGATGGGTGAACATTGATAGACCCTAATTGAATCGATTTCAACCATAATTGGTTAAGTATTATGGGTCAATTGAATGACCAAGTGATCAAGCATAACCTTAATTGACTAAAATCCATGAGTGGTCAACATAGCTTTGACCATTTGAGGGCTTCAACATGGGTTGACATTATCGGTTGCACCTTTGAGCCTTGTTGAAGGACCAAGCGGCTGAGACCATGAGAGCCTCGCGGTCTCAAGACCGTGAGAGGGCTCGCGGTCTCAAGACCGTGAGAGGGCTCACGGCCTCAAGACCGTGAGGGGGCTCACGGTCTCAAGACCGAGAGGAGGCTCACGGTCTCAAGACCGTGAAGGGCCTCGCGGTCCTGAGGTCAAAGAAGGGCAAACGGTCTTCATGACCCTCGCGGTCTCAACTTTAATTTGGACCAATGGGAGGCTTCGCGGTCTTGAACCCTTGAAGAGGCTCACGGTCTTGAAGCCTAAGGGGGCTCGCGGTCTTGGAGCTAGAAAGAGGCTCGCGGTCTTGAAGGGTCAAAGTGGGCAAACGGTCAACACTTTCAACCAATCTCAACCCAATTGATGATTAATGATTGAAATCAATCAATGTGACTCAAGGTTGACCACATTCAATCATTTGATGATGTAAATGGTTCAATGTTACCCAAATCAAACCCTAATGATAATCTAGGATAGTAAGGGGTTATTTGACCAAGGTTTTTGACTATGATAATGATCAATGGGGTGAATTACCAATATACCCCTGAAGGGTCAATTGAGTTATACCTTGCTCATTTCAAACCCTAATTACATGAGAATGATGTTTTTAGTCATAATGACTCTATCTAACCTGATCTAGTCTAATGTTATCATCAACCATTAGTATGATGAAAGAGAGAGTACTCTAGAGAGAGAAAGTACCCTAGAGAGAGAAAGTAACTCTAATCACTTAATGGTGATGTTTTTGACTATGTAAGCCTATGATGACTCAACCCAACCTGTTTTAGAGTGATGTTGACATCACCTAACCTTATGATGAGAGAAAATATACTTCTAGAGAGAGAAAGTACTTCTAGAGAGAGAAAGTACCCTTTTTAAATGGAAACTCAATTGAAGCATCCCCAATACACAGAAATGAGCATAATTAGGGTATGATCCACCTGTGTGAGATAATAGAAACCCTAATTATGATAAATGATGAACCTTTAACTAATCCAAGAGCATCAATGAAGATGTTACTCATACATGATGATGTTATGAGTTTAATTCACCTTGATGTGAATAGTAAACCCTAATTCAAGGGTGATGACATGTAATGTGAATAGTAAACCCTAATTCAAGGGTAATGGCATGCTTTTGAGCAATAAACTCTTTTTGATTTAAATTAAAGATTTAAATCTTATGACAAGAGTGGGAAGTACATTTCTTATTGTCGCATTATCTTTATCAAATGTATTAACCATGCAGGTTCTGATATGAAGGTAATCATATCCAGGTATGGATGTTGATGTTATATTCATTGAAGGCATGTTGTTAGCCTTATGAATAAGTAAAGTAATCTGATGCCTTGCCAGTGGCATCCTATGCTGATATTGGGCTATGAGAGCCATGAATACCATCAAGGTCATGCCTTAGAGATGACTTGTGATGAGGATAATGAGAAATGATGATTGATATAAGTTAGGCATGTTACATTTAGTATTCTTCTTTTATAGCTGCTATGCTACTGTTATTGTTTGAAGAACAATGTATGCTGTTAAAGAATACTGAATGTACCTAACTAATCAAGTATAATGTAGAGCCCTGATCATAGATCCATCATTGTCAGAAATTAAGTGATGGTGAAACAGGTTTTCCTTAGGGAACTCCTGGAGCACATACTCTTGAGTATGTGGGGTACATGGATGTGTAGAACCTTACATCCTAGTGTAGGAAAGTGATGTAGATGTGCAATCCATCCATCCTTCACTATAGTTTCATACCGTATCAGTGGTAGGTAAACATGAAACCTCCTGATGACAAAGAAAGCACAGATATCCGTATCAGTGGTAGGTAAATATGAAACCTCCTGATGACGAAGAGAGTACAGAACGCCACTGTGACTCTAGAATAGCGAAGGACCAGTTTACCCTGGTGAGCTATAATAGTAGAGACACGAGATGTCCTACAAGTAATCCTCTTACTGACTGAGGAAGGTGAAGGTCATGAGAATCCGGCTCTCTTAATGACCTATGTATGATACTGATGCGGCTTCTCAGCGATCAGTTGGAGTTTGAGTGGTAAGCCTCATCTCCACAGGGCATAATGTTGTTTGTAAAACATAATCAACCATGTAGTATAACTTGTTAGAGATGACTCCAAGTTAGTTGGTTGATGTTACATTGCAATAATGTTGATATTCTCCATATCTCCTAAATTGTAGAGATTTTGTTATAACTGCAACTGCTATAGAATGCTTTGAAGGCTTTACTGTTTAAGATATTCTTTGATGTTATAATAAAGCTTCTGGCGAAGAGTTATAACTCTCGCTGGGACAATTATGTATAATTGTCTCACCCCGTAAGCTTCAACTTTTTAGGTGGACGTCGGAGACGAAGAAACCAGCCTACAGGTGATCAGTCTCAGCAGTAGCAGCACCAGGGGCAGTAGTAATCTCAGGTGGAGATTTGTCCTGCCATGTGGTGTAGTTAGAGTCAGTCCTATGTGTCCTCTGTACTCTCAGGTCTTGGAGTCTTGTGTTATGTGATCTTGAGATTTTGTATCTTGATGTATATAATTACTCAAGAAGTAATTATCCTGAGATGTGAACAGTTACCTCTCTTTATGAAAGGAGTTTTTATGGATACAAGTTCTTATCTCGAAAAGTTTTAAATTCCCGTGATTTTTGTCTTCCGCTGATTACCGATTTGCTTCCGCTAAGTTTTAATCGTGTTTATGTCATGGTTTGGAGATCAGAGCCCACAGAGAAGAACACCATCCAGTCTTATTCACATCAGCCGTGGTCAGGTAATGATCCCTTTTCCTCTTTCCCTCACTCTGATATGTACAATCCCAGTTCTGAGTCAGATAACACCACATCCTTTACCTCCAAAAAATCTCTTAGCCTAGCTCTGCTTGTGTCTCTCTCTAGCCCCCTGCTCTGTATTTGCAGTTGTAGCAGCAGCAGGAGTTGGGTTCTTGGAATCCATCTGTTGTTCTACTGTGCTCTCCTCCTCCACTTCCACTATTTTCGGGCACTGACGGACTTGAGTGGGACCACCACTGATGGAGCTCTACCAATGCCATCGAGTGCTGGATTTTGTGGCTACGCCTCCATCTCCAAGACCGCAAGGCACCTGCTAGGCAAGACGATGGTGTGTTATTACTATTATTTTATATTTTCTTCTACTTCTCACATTCCTGATTATTTCTATTATTTTATATTTTTTTATTCTTCCCCATCATCATCGTCGGTACAATTATAATCTTGATTGATGCCTCTATAGGAAGTTAGATGATACTGTGTTATACAATTATCAATTTGTAGTCTATATATATATATATATATATATATATATATATATATATATATATATATTACAGTCCCCTACGTCAACTCATGGATAAAAAAGATGGAATAGGGGAGCAAGCTGGCAGTTCCCAGTAATTCCTATTTTGGCATGATTAGAAACATTTTATGTTTTTGTCAAGCCAATTACAGTATGTGCTTGCTATTCATTGATATACTAATTACTAAGATTTTGATATAATTCATCCAAACATAACACAAGTGTTTTTGTGAGAGTCCAAATTAAAAAAACATATCTCTATCCCTCACATGTATTCATTCCTTCTTCTCAGGCAGGGTCTGAGCTCCTTTGGCTAGGGATTTCATTGGAGCTTTGATAACTGAGGTGAAGAAGGATTTCTGACCCTTTAAAGGAGAACAATAGCAAGTTCTTGACCCTGTAAGAGTTTTTGCTTCTACTTTTCCTTTAATTTGCATCCTCCAGTAATGTGAATGATAATAAAGATTAACCACTTTTTATGTAATATATTTGATTGGTATTGTTGATGATAATGTTGACTAACCACTTCACATGTAATACATTTGATTGGTATTGTTGAGATATACGATATGTCTAATTTCTATGTTAGATTCGTTGTACTGCTAATTGTTAAGATATATTGCTTGCTAGTTAATGATGCTTTAACAAGGCATGACACTATTTTATTTTTCTAATTTATAGACATGGATACTCTCTCGCAAGTATATCGGTCACCTGAAAGTAGTCCACACCAAACCATTCCCATTTCTGTACCTTTTGAAAATACAGTAGTGTCATCACTATAGAGGGGTGGTCGTAGGGCTGAGATATGGAATCACTTTGAGGTGAAAGTAGTTGGCGGTGTTCAGAAGGAGGAATGCATATATTGTAAAAAGTTGTTAGGAGCAAAGGCCAAGAATGGAACAACTCATTTGCATGATCACAAAAACAGAAGATGGCGTGTATTGAAGGGTAAAGGGGGGAGGAGAACTCCTAAGACAGAGACACATGTTCAATTTAACCAAGAGAGTGGGAGAAAAGCCATATCGGATATGGTCTTAATTCATGATTACCCATTAAGTATGGTAGACCACTCTGGATTTAGGAACTTGCTTCATGTTATTCAACCCCTCTTTATTTGTCCTTCAAGAAATACAATTAAATCGGATATAATGAAAGTCTATGAGGATGAGAAGAAAAAGGCGATTGCGTGTTTGGAGGGTTGTGGTTCTAGGGTCAGTGTGACCACTGACATGTGGACTGCAAGCCATCAAATGAGAGGCTACATGGTAATCACAACACATTATATTGACCTCTTTTGGTCCTTGCAAAATCAGATCTTGAGGTTTGTGTATGTCCCTTGTCCACATACAAGTGAGGTCTTATGTGAAGAGTTAATGACTTGTTTGATCCAGTGGAACATAGACACAAAAATCACGTGCATTACGGTTGACAATTGTACGACAAATGATGCCATGATTAAACTGGTGAAGGATAAGTTGCACCCAAGTTCTAAAATATTGTCTGGTCGATTACTCCACATGAGATGTGTAGCTCACATTCTGAATCTCATAGTTAAAGATGGTTTGATCGTTATTAAGGATGGAGTTGAGAAGGTCTGAGATAGTGTGGCATATTGGACTGCCACTCCAAAAAGGGTGGAGAGGTTTGAGGAAACTGCAAGACAATTAAGGATGAGTGCTTGTAAAAAAGTATCCCTTGACTGTCCAACGAGGTGGAATTCCACTTATGTGATGCTTCAAACTGCGATGATGTATAAAGACATATTCAATGTATTGAAGCAACGAGACTGGAATTACAAAGATTTGCCAAGTGAAGCGGAGTGGAAATTTTGTTTTGATGTATGTGAAAAGCTAAAGGTGTTTTATAGAGTTACTGAACTATTTTCTGGGACAAATTACCCAATTGCCAACCTGTGTTTTCCCAAAATGTGTCAAATTAGAGCAACTTTGGTCAATTGGGTTAATAGTCCAAATGAAGTAATTAAAAAGATGGCTGATGGAATGGCAAAGAAATTTAAGAAGTATTGGTATGACATACATATCACAATAGGAGTTGTTGTTGTATTATACCCAAGATATAAGATGCATATTGTAAAGTTCTATTTTGATACTATATATCAAGATAAATCTAAAGAGAAATAGAAAGAAGTCTGTGATGCATGTGCTGATCTGCTCAATGAGTATAAGGCAAGAAATAATGCACCTGATGATGTGGATGATACATCTGATTTGTTCGCTAGTCCTCTTGTACCCTCTCAAGATGGTGGTGATGATGACATGCCTATATTTGATGTTTTTATGAAGGAATTGAAGAGACAATCAGGTCACTCTAAAATAGAACTAGACAAATATTTAGACAGTGATACTGCCCCGCGAACTTCAGATTTTGATGTTTTATTGTGGTGGAAAATGAATGGTGGCTCTTACCCTAATTTAAAAGCAATTGCTAAAGATTTTCTAGCAATTCCAGTGTCAATTGTGGCTTCAGAATTGGCCTTTAGCATATCAGGAAGGCTGATTGATCCACACCGTAGCAGACTCCACCATTTAACAATTGAAGATTTGATGTGTGCACAAAGTTGGCTAAAAAATGGTGGCATGAAAGGAGGTATAGGGTGATTTTGTTTATCTTATCTATTAATTTATACATATATATATTCATTAAAAGGCTTAATGTCTCATTATTTAGATGAAGCAACTGGATCAAACTCTTTCATTAGTATGCTGGAAGATGAAAATATTGTTGGTCAATGTAAGACTCAAGTTCCACTTTCATTTTATTTATCTTTTTATGTTTCATTATCTTAATTTATGGTTTTTAATTCGGGACAGATTTCGAAAGGATCGATTGAACAATGTTGAAAATGTTTGGTGAGGTAAGTAATCCATCTCATATATATAATTATTTTTGTAGATAGTGCCTTTAAATACCCGTTGTTGGATACTTAATTAAATAAAAACGATTGGTGAGATTTAAATAAATACTAGTATTATATATCCAAATTGTCATAATGCCAATTATGATGTTCAGTAGTGGTGGGCTCTGCCCTTCTTCATTTGTTTCAAAGATTAACCAAATTGGCAAAAATGGCAGGCAATTGAAATGTGTTTGGCATCCTATCCTATCATCTTTTGTGCAACCTATGTTAAAGATAAACCAACTAGCCTAAGGACTAAGGTTGTACACTCTTCAAATAATTAGTAGTGGTGTTCAGTAGTGGTGGGCTCTGTCCTTTTAATTCCATATGATCTTATTTAAACTGCTAATGTTAAGTAGTGGTGTTCAATAGTGGAGCGTCCCATGAACACATGATACATGTTTTTCAGGCAACAATTGATATGAATATGTATCTTTGAATGAATATGTATCTTAGAATCCATTTTCATTTGATACTGATTTGATACCTTTAAACAGTTGCTGACATATATCCATTTGATTTCTTTTTCCCTTCTTCAACTTTTCTGAAAACTTGGAGTTGTGTTGTCAATCAAGGAACTCATGTGATGTGCTAAAAGACTTGGGAGTTGTGCTTTCAGTCAGAATTCATGTGCTAAAAGACTTAGGAGTTGTGCTCTCAATCAGAATTCATGCACTTCAGACAACTGATTCCAAGATGGCATTGCCAACGTTTATTAGTTTTTAGGATCATGTGTTAAACTGTATGGAAAGTATTCCAAGAAGTTATTGATTTTGGAGATGAATATTCTATTCTTATTAGTGTAATTTGGCATTGGAATTGCCCCTGAAGTATTACTTGTAATTTGGCGTTGGCTAGAATTCAAATGTAAAAGGATATTAGTATGTTCTTATTGATATGTAACGGAGATGAATGTTATAATGGAGATGACCAATATGTTCTTTTTAGTATGTTCATATTGAAAATTTTGAAGCCGAATAGATTCTTGTCAAATATTAGTATGTTCTTATTAATCTGTAACGAAGATGAACATTGGAATGATTTGTACATTTACGTAAAATTTTGTATAAAAAAATTGCATCCACCAGGTGTTGGCACGAATCTGAGATGATTAGAAAATTTATTTGCTAAAATATTAGCACGTGAGGTTAAATGAATTGAAGAACGAGGTATAATGTGTAAAAAGTAGCGCTTCTGCGCTATCCGGGAGTAACTGGGTTCCCATTTCAAACCGTGGGCTCCCACGTCAAATAAACCACGTCCGGGCATTGCATGGGAATTGGACTCTCCCATTTGCCACGGAATATGGCTGGAGCGGTTGCGGTGTTTGGTACTGCGAACCCGCTACCATTGCCATGTCTAGTTGTAATGCTAGTATCCGGTCTTCTATATGCATTACTATTGTCTTAGACTATCCTTCAAGAGCATAATCATAGGATTCTCTATCCTGATCAGGTCAAGATGGGAGTTCTCAGGCACTTGTTCTTCTCTTGCCTAGTCCCTTGCACCTTCTGTTGGTGCAACATTGCTGCTCTCAGCAGCATGCCCTTTGTGTGATCCAGACCTCTTTAAGTTCTTCCTCTCCTTAATGAGTAGAAGATACTATCAGATAGACTGGAAAATACTAGGATAGACTCAACAACCTTAGTCCTATGTCTCTGTAGACTCAACAAACCTAGAGCTCTGATACCACTAAATTGTAGCATCCAACTCACAAAAACATGATTAACCAATGCGGAAGCATTCACTAAGCAGCGGATTACCGAAAATCACTAAAAATTAAAACCTTTTTTACTAAGAGATCCATCAAAGGAAAACTTTCTCACATAGAACCAAAGTAACACATTTACATTCTGGTTTAAAGGTACATGTCCTGTATCATCTCTTTCTGAAGATTACAAGCATCAACTGCTCTGATAAACTAAACACAGGCAGTATAGAATCTTGAGGCACTGAGCCAAAATCTCGAAAGCACTAAATACTACTCCGAGGACCTGAGAGTACAGAGACGACACATAGGACTCTATGTATATCTACACAAGGCATATCAGCCAGTGTCTCCACCTGAGATTTTACTGTTGTCCCTACTACTGCTGTTGTCCTTCTTCTACTGAAGGATTCCTGCCTCCTCGTCCGCGTCTACCTAAAAATGTGGTTCCCATGGGGGTGAGACAATTGTAAATTTCCCCAGTGAGAGTAACTCTCTGCCAGAAACATTATTATTGCAGTTTAATAAGATAAACTGAATAGAGGAATCATAATTTTTGAAAATAATTACTTCATTGTCTAACAGATTAGAACATTATTCTTATCTAAAGCATTGCATCTATAACTTGATAGAGCACCATGTTACTTATTCATTAAAGAATATGAAGAACATGTATAACATTTATTCACTATAGAGTTATAACTACATCACATACTCTCTCCAGGCTTAGAACACATAGCTAAAGCCCAGCATTGTCTTTGTAGAATCATGGCTTGTAGCCATATTCTTTTATTTAAAGTATTGGGATCTTAATCCCTCATCTCATCAAGTACATTTCCATTTCTTAACAAGTTCATCATCATGATTATAGCATATGGGTATTCAAACCCTTAACTCACCATAGAATACTTGTTACCACTTATTAGGTAACTTAATACCTTCATGTCAACTGACCTATGACATTATGATTCTTACTGCACAAAGTATTCCACATAGTTCACAAGGCTCATATCACCTCTTATTACCCCTTAATAGGCAATAAGGCATATTATGGCTTATAAAGCCCATAAACAGTTTCAATATACAGAGCATCATAGTCCATACCTGGCTATGCTCATCATCTCAATATTCCTGCATGATTAATACTCATGATAATAATCATATATCAGTACCATGCTATACAAGGGTTTTTCTTATTAGATTTATAACTCATCAATATGTATTTGAACTTCACATAGGATTACTCTGTGTTAATACTTCACATAGCATCATCTTGTATTAGTGTTTCACATAGAATTACCCTATTTTAGGGTTTCACATAGCATTAACTTGTATTAGGGTTTCACATAACATTACCCTATTTTAGGGTTTCACATAGCATTAACCTATATTAGGGTTTCACATAGAATTACCCTATTTTAGGGTTTCACATAGCATTACCCTGTATTAGGGTTTCATGAACCTCTACCCCATTTTAGGGATTAAGGTTTACCATTCACATCCAAGTAGGGTTTCTCATACCTCATTACCCAAATTAGGGTTAGGATGTACAATTCCCATTAAATTAGGGTTTCTTATATTGTTACACTAAGTTAGGGTTACATAATCACCCTAGATTATGGTTTCACTCAGCTTTGCCCTCAATTAGGGTTTCACATAGCCTTGTCCTAAATTAGGTTCAAGGTACATCAATCTTTTCAATGAGAATTTCATGATCTCATATTATGGATCAAACCCTGATTACACATTTATTCATAATGAGAAGATTAGGGCTTATTAAGTAAGCAATCATCTCTCTCATTCTCTCTTCTTCTCATCCTCTCTAGGATGTTTAATACTCTAAGATTGATCTAGGTTAACTCTTCACTTAAGTACACATAGATAGGGTTAACCTTCATAATCACCATTGGTCTACATCATTAATAATCAAGTAGTTAATTGACCATTGATCATATTAGGTGTCCAAATGGTTTAACCAATTTGAACCTCAAAAGGTCTTGGTCACTTAGACCTCAATCGGTCTTGACCAATTAAGTTCAAACGGTTTGAAATCATTTAGCAAAGTTGGTTCTTGAAATCGTTTAGACAAATCATATAGAAACCGAATGAACTTGGGTCTCCAAATGGTTTGAGACTGTTTGGTCCAAACCCTCTCAAAACCGAATGGACCAAAAAGGGTCTTCAACACTTAATCGATTCAGGGTCCAATCCATGAACCAACTATCAATTGGACCACTAATTTATTCTTCAATTGAACCACTGAATCAGCCTTCAATTGGACCTTAAATTAGGGTTTTTAACCCAATTGAACTAGGGTTGGTAATCAAGAAACCATCACTTAGGGTTTTGAAACTGAGGAACCATCAATGGTTGACATTGTGGAACCTATTCAATTAAAATCAGTGAACCATCATCATTACATGATATGACCTGACCCCAAATGGTCTTGAATGACCCCTAAATGATCTTGAGGTCGTTTGGATGATCTCCAAACGGTCTTGAGACCGTTTGCCTCAAACCACCATTGATATCTATGCCATTCACTTAGGGTTTGCATCATTGAATCAATCATCACTTAAGCTATTAATTGTAATACAATTTGATATCTTTGGGTCTTCAAATACTTAACCATACTCAACCCTAGACCTACAAACGGTCTTGGTTGACCTCCAAATGGTCTTGAGACCGTTTGAGTGATTCCCAAATGGTTTTCAAACCGTTTGGGTCAATCAACCCAAAACATCAACTTAATCAATTGCAAAATCAGCACTTAGCCGATTAGGGTTTCTAATTGAAAGTTTGTCCATAAAGTGAATTAATCAATTGGAGCCATTGGATAATCATCCAACACATACTAGGTTTCAGACCTCAAACGATCAACCCATCCAAACGGTCAACTCCTCTAAACGGTTTGGAGTCCAAACCTCCAAACGGTTTGGAAACTGTTTGGTCTCCAAATGGTTTGGTGAAACCATTTGAACCATTTTGTTGAAACCGTTTGAAAGAGATATTTGGAGAGGTGTGTGTTTATGATGATGTCATCATCATCAAGCTCCAAACCCACAAAGTTTGTTGTGATTTCCATGGTGGTTGCATCCAGTGTTCAGAAAAGCGTTATTCGGTGTACGGGCTGACGGGGCACTGAATAGAGTATATGCGGTATGCGGGAGTATATGCGGTTTTGGATTTTTTTTAATAAATTAATATATCTATGTATATTTATATATCAGTCATATAGAATTATATATCACATTGAACAATTACATACAAGGACAACATAGAATGATTAATTAGAAGAAAGGGAGCAGCAATATCATATAAATATTTAATTAGAAACAACAAAAATATCATATAAATTTCATTTCTTCAATTCGATGTATGTGTGTTTGGAAAAGCGGTGATTAAGCGGCCGCATAAGCGGGTAATCGACCGCATAATCGGGTCTGGACCAATTATTGGTCCGCTTTGACATATGCGGTGCGGTCCCCTGTCCGAACTGCTTAAGCGGCCGCATATGCGGCCGCATAGACCGATTTCCTGAACACTGGTTGCTTCAATCAACCAAATTAAATTCCGAAAATGAAGGAAACATCAACATTTGATAAGGAATTGAATGCAATAACAATATTAAGGGTTCAAGTTATAAAACCCACCTTCAATTGAGATTCAAAGATTCAACCTCCACATATTTAATGGTGAAAGCAACACCTTCCATTATCCCAATCTCATCCTTAATCTTTGAGTGAAAAGGAACGGCTAGAATTGAAGATGGAGTGGAGATAAGAAGAAATCATGCATTGTTTTGTGATTTCCACCATGAATTCAAGGTGAAAGAAGGTCAAGAAGCTTACCATCAGGTTGGTGGTCTTCCTCCTATTGCTCCCAGATCCCTTGGTCATTTTTGCAAGCAAGAAGTGAAAGGGGTTTCGAAATTATCCCTTCACCTCAAAGATAAAGGAGCTTATATATGAATTTTATAGAAAATTCATTTAAGAGAGAGAAAGTGGAAATTATCTCCTCAACTTTCTTGCCATATGCCCCCTTTTCTTCCTTAGGGACGAGGCTATCTTATTTGCCTCTTATTCCTCTCAATTATCCACATTTTAAAGGAAAACAAACTAAGCACCTTAAATCATATAATAATAATATCCATAAGTGAGTGGATATTACTTTTTCTTATGATAATGTGAGTGAGTTATCCACTTCCTTTGGATATTTTCGTGCCTTTGCAAGGAACATGATCGTCCACATACACGGATTTCAACCCACAAAATTTTGGTTGAAGAGTACTTCAATTAATATATTTATTTTTGCATTAAATTGAAGTAAAGTTCCAATTATGCTTAAATCTTGATTATTTTAATATCAAGATTCTCTCTCCTACAAAGTGATTCAAATGAGGCACCCCTCTTATTTTATTTAGTCTACATGATGCCAAGAAACATTAGGGACCCTCTAGAAGTAGTGATTTGCATATTTAACCCTAGATTTTGAGTAAATTGCACATTATACCAAAACTAGGTTTTAATGCACAAACATTGCTTTATCAGCTCTTTCTTGGTACTCAGGCTACTACAAGCCATACCTCTGCATTATCTTCATTCTCATTATGCTTCAACACATGAGGAACATATTATCATGAACAATTTGCAATTTAACCCCTCAACTTGGGTAATTAACACTTTAGTCCAAAACAAATAAAACATTATTTCAATATTATTCAAAAAGGACTAAAATCGAAATATAAGTTCCTCTTGAGCCTTAATTACTTTTCAAGAGATAAGAGCAAGCATATAATCAACTTTATTAAGAAAATCATCTAGGGTTAAGCATAACCCAGGTCAAGGGTGTTACAAATTATAAACCCCTAACAAGGATTTCGTCCCCAAAATCCCAGGAAATAGGAGAGATAATTTTTAATCATTTATCATATCATCAAGTCCTTACATAACATCTTAATGTCATGGAGATACCATATATCTATAATCCACACAAAGTTCCTTTCACTAATTCAACCTTATCAATGTTTTATGTTTATGCAGAGCTTAAACCCCTAACATATGATGTCCAAAATATTTGAAAGGAAGAAGTATAAAAGAGCATACTCCTGTCATCACCCAAGATTGTTTATCAAAGGAGAAACATATACATTTAACATAAGTATTCCACTCAACAATCTTTTATTTGTTTGGGAAAGTTCACTTAGCAAACCTTATGTGGTTGGAAAAATTCACTTAGTAATCCCTAAGTAATTGGGGAAACTTACTCAACATCTCCTATGTAATTGGGAAAGTTCACTGAGAAATTTAATTGGGAAGGTTCACTTGAGAAAGTTCACTGAGCAATTTATTTGGGAAAATTCACTAAGAAAGTTCACTTAGTAATTTATTTGGGAAAATTCACTAAGAAAGTTCACTGAGTAATTTATTTGGGAAAATTCTCTAAGAAAGTTCACTGAGTAATTTATTTGGGAAAATTCACTTAGAAAGTTCACTGAGAAATTTATTTGGGAAAATTCACTAAGAAATTTCACTGAGTAATTTATTTGGGAAAATTCACTAAGAAAGTTCACTTAGTAATTTATTTGGGAAAATTCACTAAGAAAGTTCACTGAGTAATTTATTTGGGAAAATTCACTGAGAAAGTTCACTGAGCAATTTATTTGGGAAAATTCACTGAGAAAGTTCACTAAGCAATTTATTTAGGAAAATTCACTGAGCAATTTATTTGGGAAAATTCACTAAGAAAGTTCACTGAGTAATTTATTTGGGAAAATTCACTAAGAAAGTTCACTGAGTAATTTATTTGGGAAAATTCACTTAGCTCTTCCTATTTAATTTCATTATACTCTCTAGATTGTTTCAAAATGACTACTTAATCACAGTAATAAGAAAGATAACAATCTAAGAGTTCCATACTTGCCTTATCTCTAATAATCATATACATGTCCATGGTATACAAGTATTGAGATTAGGTAGTATGCACTTCATTTACTACCATATTCCTCACTCTTCGTATCATTATACACACATAATTTTTTTCATTCCTGGATTTTTCTTCTGACATCACTTCTATATCTCATCTTTTATCACATAGATAAGTGAGATTATAAAGCATTTTAAAGAGCACTTGAGAAAATTGTAAATTCTCATCTTCCTTTTGTCCTTATAGGACTAATCAGGGGAAGTTCAAAAATAACTACTTTCTTTTATCACATAGAATCATGAAATGAAATATTAGAATGAGACTATTTCATCTGACTATTACCCCTCGCGGTCATCTACCTCTTTAGGTTGACTCAACATATAGAGTCTAGATGTTTCATGTTGTTGCTTTTACCTTTACTTTATGGTTACTGCCCTGGTGCACTAGGCATTTATTGCACTAGTGGCACCAAAAACTTTGGCTTTTCAGAACAACTACCCAAATGTCTCTAAAATTATAGAGACCTTACCTTAAAACTTAGTTTATTGTCCCTCCCTGGGCACTACCTTCACAGATGTACTACCTGTCTAAACTTATGGCAGAGTCTACTTTCTCGCCATAAGTTAATCTTTCCAACACTTCTACTGTTCCAACATGACTATGTCATTCAGGAACCCTTTCTAAGTCCAAAGTTTCCACATTAAGGACTAGTAACCTAGGTTGTAATGCTAGTATCCAATCTTCTATATGCATTACTGTTGTCTTAGCCTGCCCTTCAAGAGCATAATCATAGGATTCTCTATCCTGATTAGGTCAAGATGGGAGTTCTCAGACACTTGTTCTTATCTTGTATGATCCCTTGCACCTTCTGTTGGTGCAACATTGCTTCTCTCAGCAGCATGCCCTTTGTGTGATCTAGACCTCTTTAAGTTCTTCCTCTCCTTAATGAGTAGAAGACACTATCAGATAGACTGGAAAACACTAGGACAGACTCAACAACCTTAGTCCTATGTCTCTGTAGACTCAACGAACCTAGAGCTCTGATACCACTAAATTGTAGCATCCAACTCACAAAAACATGATTAACTAATGCAGAAGTGTTCACTAAAGTAACACATATACATTCTGGTTTAAAGGTACATGTCCTGTATCATCTCTTTTTGAAGATTACAAGCATCAACTACTCCGATAAACTAAACACAGGCAGTATAGAATCTCGAGGCACTGAGCCAAAATCTCGGAAGCACTAACTACTACTTCGAGAACTTGAGAGTACAGAAACGACACATAGGACTCTATGTATATCTACACAAGGCATATCAGCTAGTGTCTCCACTTGAGACTTCACTGTTGTCCCTGTTGTTGCTGCTGCTGTCCTTCTCCTAATGAAGGATTCCTACCTCCTCATCCACGTCCACCTAAAAATATGGTTCCCACGGGGGAGATACAATGGTAAATTGCCCCAGCGAGAGTTATAACTCTCTGCCAAAAACATTATTATTGCAGTTTAATAAGAATAAACTGAACAGAGGAATCATAATTGTTTGACAGCAGTTACTTCATTGTCTAACAGATTAGAACATTATTCCTATCTAAAGCATTGCAGTTATAACTTGATAGAGCAACATGTTACTTATTCATTAAAGAATATGAAGAACATGTATAACATTTATTCACTATAGAGTTATAACTACAACACATACTCTCTCCAGGCTTAGAACACATAGCTAAAGCCCAGCATTGTCTTTTTGGAATCATGGCTTGTAGCCATATTCTTTTATTTAAAGTATTGGGATCTTAATCCCTCATCTCATCAAGTACATTTCCATTTCTTAACAAGTTCATCATCATGATTATAGCATATGGGTATTCAAACCCTTAACTCACCATAGAATACTTGTTACCACTTATTAGGTAACTTAATATCTTCAAGTCAACTGGCCTGTGACATTATGATTCTTACTACACAAAGTATTCCACATAGTTCACAAGGCTCATATCACCTCTTATTACCCTTTAATAGGCAATAAGGCATATTATGTCTTATAAAGCCCATAATCAGTTTCAATATACAGAGCATCATAGTCCATACCTGGCTATACTCATCATCTCAATATTCCTGCATGATTAATACTCATGATAACAATCATATATCCGTACCATGCAATACAAGGGTTTTTCTTATTAGATTTATAACTCATCAATATGTATTTGAACTTCACATAGGATTACTCTGTGTTAAGACTTCACATAGCATCATCCTGTATTAGGGTTTCACATAACATTACCCTATTTTAGGGTTTCACATAGCATTAACCTATATTAGGGTTTCACATAGCATTACCCTATTTTAGGGTTTCACATAGCATTAACCTGTATTAGGGTTTCACATAGCATTACCCTATTTTCAGGTTTCACATAGCATTACCATGTTTTAGGGTTTCATGCACCTTTACCCCATTTTAGGGATTAAGGTTTACCATTCACATCCAAGTAGGGTTTCTTATACCTCATTACCCAAATTGGGTTTAGGATGTAAAATTCCCATTAAATTAGGGTTTCTTACATTGTTACACTAAGTTAGGATTACATCATCACCCTAGATTATGGTTTCACTCAACTTTGCCCTCAAATAGGGTTTCACATAGCCTTGTCCTAAATTAGGTTCAAGGTACATCAATCTTTTCAATGAGAATTTCATGATCTCATATTATGGATCAAACCCTGATTACACATTTATTCATAATGAGAGGATTAGGGCTTATTAAGTAAGCAATCATATCTCCCATTCTCTCTTCTTCTCATCCTCTCTAGGATGTTAAATACTCTAAGATTGATCTAGGTTAACTCTTCACTTAAGTACACATAGATAGGGTTAACCTTCATAATCACCATTGGTCTACATCATTAATAATCAAGTAGTTAATTGACCTTTGATCATATTAGGTGTCAAAATGGTTTAACCAATTTGAACCTCAAAAGGTCTTGGTCACTTAGACCTCAAATGGTCTTGACCAATTAAGTTCAAACAGTTTGAAACCATTCAACAAAGTTGGTGCTTGAAACCGTTTAGACCAATCATATAGAAACTGAATGAACTTGGGTCTCCAAACAGTTTGAGACCGTTTGGACCAAACCCTCTCAAAATCGAATGGACCAAAAAGGGTCTTCAACACTTAGTCGATTCAGGGTTCCAATCCATGAACCAACTATCAATTGGACCACTAATTTATTCTTCAATTGAACCACTAAATCACCCTTAAATTGGACCTTCAATTAGGGTTTTGAACCCAATTGAACTAGGGTTGGTAATCAATAAACCATCACTTAGGGTTTTGAAACTGAGGAACCATTAATGGTTGACATTGTGGAACCTATTCAATTAAAATCAGTGAACCATCATCATTACATGATATGACCTGACCCCAAACGGTCTTGAATGACCCCCAAACGGTCTTGAGGTCATTTGGATGATCTCCAAATGGTCTTGAGACCGTTTTCCTCAAACCACCATGAAATCTATGCCATTCACTTAGGGTTTGCATCATTGAATCAATCATCACATAAGTTATTGATTGTAATGCAATTTGATATCTTTGGGTCTTCAAATACTTAACCATACTCAATCCTAGACCTCCAAATGGTCTTGGTTGACCTCCAAACGGTATTGAGACCGTTTGGGTGATTCCCAAATGGTTTTATAACCGTTTGGGTCAATCAACCCAAAACATCAACTTAATCAATTGCAAAATCAACACTTAGCCGATTAGGGTTTCTATTTGAAAGTTTATCCATAAGTTGAATTAATCAATTGGAGTCATTGAATCATCATCCAACACATACTAGGGTTCAGACCTCAAATGGTCAACCCATCCAAATGGTCAACTCCTCTAAATGGTTTGGAGTCCAAACCTTCAAACGGTTTGGAAACCGTTTGGTCTCCAAATGATTTGGTGAAATCGTTTGGACCATTTTGTTGAAACCGTTTGCAAGAGATATTTGGGGAGGTGTGTTCTTATGATGATGTCATCATCATAAAGATCCAAACCCATGAATTTTTCTATGATTTCCATGGTGGTTGCATCAATCAACCAAATTAAATTCTGAAAATGAAGGAAACATCAACAATTGATAAGGAATTGAATGCAATAATAATATTAAGGGTTCAATTTATCTAACCCACCTTCAATTGAGATTCAAAGATTAAACCTCCATGTCTTTAATGGTGAAAGAAACACCTTCCATTATCCCAAGCTCATCCTTAAGCTTTGAGTGAAAAGGAACGACTAGAATTGAAGATGGAGTGGAGATAAGAAGAAATCATGCATTGTTTTGTGATTTCCACCATGAATTCAAGGTGAAAGAAGGTCAAGAAGCTTACCAACAGGTTGGGGGTCGTCCTCCTATTTCTCCCAGATCCCGTGGTCGTTTTGGCAAGAAAGAAGTGAAGGGGGTTTCGAAATTATCCCTTCACCTCAAAGATAAAGGAGCTTATATATGAATTTTATTGAAAATTCATTTAAGAGAGAGAAAATGGGAATTATCTCCTCAACTTTCTTGCCATATGCCCCCTTTTCTTCCTTAGGGACGAGGCTATATTATTTTCCTCTTATTCCTCTCAATTATCCACATTTTGAAGGAAAACAAACTAAGCACCTTAAATCATATAATAATAATATCCATAAGTGAGTGGATATTACTTTTTCTTATAATAATGTGAGTGAGTTATCCACTTCCTTTGGATATTTTCGTTCCATTTCAAGGCACATGATCGTCCACATACATGGATTTCAACCCACAAAATTTTGGTTGTAGAGCACTTCAATTAATATATTTATATTTGCATTAAATTGAAGTAAAGTTCCAATTATGCTTAAATCTTGATTATTTTAATATCAAGATTCTCTCTCCTCCAAAGTGATTCAAATGAGGCACCCCTCTTATTTTATTTGGTCTACATGATTCCAAGAAACATTATGGACCCTCTAGAAGTGGTTATTTGCATATTGAACCCTAGATTTTGGATAAATTGCACATTATACCAAAACTAGGTTTTAATGCACAAACATTGCTTTATCAGCTCTTTCTTGGTACTCAGGCTAGCACAAGCCATACATCTGCATTATATTCATTCTCATGATGCTTCAACACATGAGGAACATATTATCATGCACAATTTGCAATTTAATCCCTCAACTTGGGTAATTTGCACTTTAGTCCAAAACAAATAAAACATTATTTCAATGTTATTCAAAAAGGACTAAAATTGAAATATAAGTTCCTCTTGAGACTTAATTACTTTTCAAGAGATAATAGAAAGCATATAATCAACTTTATTAAGCAAATCATCTAGGGTTAAGCATAACCCAGGTCAGGGGTGTTACAACAGCGAAAAGCGTGATGGGTTCCATGAGTTCGAGGATGGACTAGTTTGCTATCATGGTAGGATGGTGGTCCCCGATGGTGATAATATAAGAAATCTAGTGCTCGAGGAAGCACACACGTCGTATTCTATGCATACAGGAGTCACCAAGATGTATCATAATCTGAAGGACATGTATCGGTGATCTGGCTTGAAGAAGGATGTAGCCGAGTTTGTGGCTAAATGCACAGTATGTCAGCAAGTTAAAGCTAAGCATCAGAAGCCAGCAGGTATGTTGCAACCCATGCCGATACCACAATGGAAATGGGATCATATAACCATGGATTTCATAGTTGTTCTACCAAGGACATCTAGTAATCATGATTCCATTTGGGTAATAGTGGATAGGCTGACAAAATATGCTCATTCCATACCAGTAAAGACGATGTATACAACATAGAAGCTTGCTCAGGTGTATGTAGACAAGATAGTGCATCACGGTGTACCAACAATGATAGTTTCCGACAGGGGTCCCTAATTCACAAGTCATTTCTGGGAACAGTTGCACAAAGCGTCGGGAACACAGTTGAGGTTCACTACTGCCTTCCACCCACAGACGGATGGACAGTTTGAAAGGACTATTCAGACTTTGGAAGATCTTCTCTGAGCTTGTGTTTTGCAATTCCTAGGCAGTTGGGACGTGCATCTCAGTATGATAGAGTTCGCTTACAATAATAGCTATCAGTAGAGCATTGGCATGGCTCCTTATGAGGCTCTATATGGAAGGAAGTGCAGATCCCCTTTATGCTGGTATGAGTATGGTGAGTATTAGCTTTTGGGTCCTGAGTTAGTGTAGCAGAAAACAGAAAAGATCAAAGTGATACAAAAATAGCTGAAGGCGGCACATGATAGACAAAAGTCTTATGCAGACAATCGCCGACGACCTTTAGAATTCCAGGTGGGAGACAAAGTGTATCTCAAGGTCTCACCTTAGAAAGGCGTGCTAAGGTTTGGCCGAAAAGGCAAGCTGGCACCTAGGTATATGGGGCCATACCCGGTAATAGCACATGTTGGCAAGGTAGCTTACAAGTTAGAACTGCCACCAGAGTTACACAAGTTACACCCGGTGTTCCATGTCAGCTTGTTGAAGAAAAGTCATCCAGACACAGGGACAGTGATATAGCCATTTGAGGTTGAGCTTGATGAAGACGTGACCTATGAGGAGGGTCCAGTGGTGATCCTTGACAGAAGAGTAAAGAAGTTGAAGAGGAAGGATCTGGTTCTTGTGAAGGTCCTTTGGCATCATCATGGTGTTGAGGAAGCCATGTGGGAGTTTGAAGAAGAGATGAGGTGGAAGTATCCCTCGCTTTTCTCTTCGGATTTCGGGGACGAAATCCCTTTGTAGAGGTTTATGGCTTGTAAGGACCCTGACCTTCGTTTAGGGCTTACCCTATTTGTTTTGCCTAAACCTTGTGCTTGGTTGCTTGCTAATCACCTTTAGTGGTGATTAGGGTTTGCTTGTGCTTTGTTGAGAGATGGAGGTGCTACTTGCAAAATAACCTAAATTAGGGTTGAAGAGCAAGTTTGTCACCTTGAGAGATGTCTTTATCTCTCTTTGCTTCCTCTCGAGTTGAGAGGAAGGTTTGGGCTCGTGCCTTGAGTTGTTTTGAGCTTTGTTGAAGCTCTACTGGGTTTGGTTGAGCCTTATTGGGCCTTGCCTTGCTTTGAGGAGCCTTGTATCGGGCAAGGATGCTTTGTGTCGACCATGGGGTATCACCCATGGGGGTGTCGGCCAAGGTGGTGGTGGTGTGTCGGCCTTTGACCTTGTTTGACCTCCTTGCCTTGGTTGTGTCACCCTAGCTTGGACATGTGGCCGAACCTTGGTTGAGTGGTGGCATGGCATGTGCATGTGTTTTGCAAGGTGGTAAAACTTGTGGACAAGTGTCCCTTGGTAAGGTGACACCTTACCTTGGTTTAACCTTGACCCTCATCTATATATGCCTTACCTTTCTCTTCCTTAGAATCCCTTTTAGCTCTTTGTTGCTCCTCTCTTCCTTGGTGCATGATACATCTTCCCTTTGGTGTGTTTGGTGGCTGATACAACTTGGTGGAGCAAGTTGGTGGTCGATCCTCTTCTTGAAGTCTTCTTCTTCTTCCTCTAGCTTGCTGGCCGAACCCTAGGTGGGTCTTACTCTTTGGTAAGCATCTTCCCTCTCTCCTTAGCATATTCTTCTCCATCTTGCCTACCCTTTGGCCATGGTGGTTATGGTTCTTGTTCCTTTTCTTGAAGTGGTCGAAAGTGGTGTGCTTGGAGCTAGGAGCTTGAAGCTTGGAGCTTTGGAGCTTGAGGAGTTTGCTTAAGGTGGGTTACATAACTTCTAAATGTAGCTATACTACCTTATTTATGTGGCATGATTCCTATATGTTGATGATCGACCATTGCATGTTATGTTTTCTTGCTCTAGTACATGTTGTTGATCTTATGGATATAGTGAGCATGATGTGGTTGATGTTGTTGATGGTTTATATGCCTTTACACCTAGTTGGCCGAACCATAGTTTGGGGTTTCCTTGTTGAGAAATACTCCTTTCTCTCCTTGGTCTAGAGAAGTGAGTTTGAGCTCTAGTGATGTTGGCAATACCCCTCTCTCATTTTAGTTGAGAGGTGAGTCTACATTCTAGTTGCTTGGGCAACACCCTCCTCTCACCATGGATTTGAGAGGTGATATTTTGGATAGATGATGACCTATGTTGAGGTTGATCCTTGTGGTTGCCCGATTTGTGATAGAGGTTGTGCAAAACCCCTCTCTCTTGGTTGTTGAGAGGTGAGCCGATCTTCTTGATCAATTAAGGTTTGGTGCCCTTGTGCTTGAGGTTGAAGATGACCATGTTGGGTTGTGTGTTGTACGATATGACCTTGGAGTAGTGCTGCCCGACAGCCTTGTCTTGGGTTGTACCCTTGATCGATACACCTAGTTGAGATGGTTGGTTTGATGCCCAAAATGGTTCTCTTGGCTTGAGATAGAGCTTGGGCAACACACCTTGTATCTTGTGCTCTGAACGATACATCTTGAAGTAAGATTGCTCGATACCCCTACCTTGTGTTGATCTTTGGCCGATCTAATATGGAGTTGAGATAGTTGGCTTGGTGCTCGTTATGCTTTAACTGATATAGAGCCTTGTAGGCTATCCTTGTGTTGGGCGATATGGTTTAGTTGTGGTGATGCCCGATATGGGTTAAGTGGAAACCCTAGTTGTTGCTTTGATAGAGGCCGATATGGAGTGTTGCCCTGTTGACGGATAGGCTTCCTTAAGGTGCCTTTGTGTCGCCTGTGTCATGAACATGTTGGGCGACACAGTGTTGGATTGGGGCGCCATGATCTCAGCCGATACAGTGGTGAGAATGGGTGCCCAATTCAACCCTAACACTAGCTGGCCAGTAGGGTTCTAGCCGACACACCTCTTGAGCTAGCTGCACGATACACCTTTTGTACCTGGTATGCACGACAAGGTTGCATGTTAACGCCATGTTCTCTAGTTGCATGATACACCTTGGGCGTTGGTTTGATATCTTCTAGGGTTGGCCGATATGTGGCTAAATGCCTAGGCCGGTAAGCCTTTGGTGAAGGTTGTTATCCTTCCCAATACCACCTGTGGTGAGGGACGCGCTACCCGCCACACTTTTAGTGAGGATAGCAGGAGATTTTAGTGAGGGTTCTTGATAACCCAGGAACCCAACAAATAGTTCTTGATCATGTAACTACATCTTTGATGAGAATGATAATATAGTTTAACTACCTTGAGCCCGCATCTATGTTGGTAATGAGACATGAGGATAGGTTGTGAACCAGGTATGTTTGGAAGGTCATGATGTTGTTACATGTGATGTTGCTTCGCATGATAATGTGACACATGTATATGATCACAAGTATGGGGCATGATAAATGTTTATGATTAATGATAAAACTATGATTTCTACAGCTTATGTGTAATATACTCATGGATGTTGCTTCATACTTGGTAGCATGATAATCCTATTAATCCATGACAGCTTCAGTTATCTCTATGGATGTGTATACTAACCATGCATGTATACTATGGCCATGTTTGGTTGGCAGGAAAGGATTTCAATTGGATATGTAAAAGGTTAGGATAGGACTGAATTGGTACAGGATAAGTTGTAAATTGTCCTTTCTCATGTTTGGATGTACACATGATAGTATTGCTTTTAACCTTGTCTTCTCCGTTGTCCTCTTTCCATTCATAGACAACAGCCTCCTCGGCTTCAGCTTCAGCCGAAACAATAATAGATATAATTCATTACTTGACTAAGGAAGTAGAACAATCACCACCATTGACTCAGCAGCAGAAGAATTAACAAATGAATACCAAAATATTATCAGATTCTCTCAATTTATCAACAGAAAGCAACGAACATGGCTTTAGGGAGGCGGTAGTTGCGTTCTTTGCGGCTTATATATGGATCCTCCACACAAGTTTGAAGAAATGATTTGGAAACGGGGAGGCGAGACCTTGATGGTGGCTGTACGGTGGGGGTACTCAGATACCGAACATGACGGAGCGAGAGCCTCTTTTCAAAGGAGTGGCCAACAGATCTCTTTGGAAGGGAGGCAGATGCTTGGGGCTATATGGAGCAGCAGCAATTTCTGTATGGAAGGGAGGCGGCTGCTATGGGCACTATGGAGCTGCTGCAGTTTCAAGGGAGGCGAGAACTAGAGGTGACGCCAATGCAGAGTTTTGAGAAGACATCATTGATGGAGAACATCCGGAGGACAGCCATACAAAACAGAGTTCCCGACCAAAGGGTATCGGGGGCTTGGGCTGGGAGTCGTGAACTTTTTATCGGGAGCGGTGGAGAGATATCCCAGCGAATACCTGGGTAGGGTCTGGAACTCCAAAGTCCCGGTTGTTTAGGACTTCAATGATGTAGGTTACCCATCCCAACACAATTTATATTAAAACCAAACGTAGGATTAGGTTTCTAACGGGATTGAGTGTCCCATCCTTCTTTTTGTCCAGCAAACCAAACACGCCGTATGTGGATTCATAGCTTGGTAAGAGCTATGAGATATATGTGCTTTGACTAGCACAATGTGATGATAATCCTTGTTAATGAGATAACATGTTGATAGGTCTGAGGACCTGATAAAGGCTGAGTGCCTAGTTGAGGTGTTATCCTCTGATGATAAGTTAAGGGATGCGTTCCCAGAATGTTGATGCATGATTATGCTGCCTTGAGGGGCAGTGGTTGTTATTATGAGGGATTGAGATCCCAGGACAATATGATGATGACATTGATGATGTAATTCTATAAGGCTATGTTATACTTTGGTTGCCTCAACAATTGGCTTAAAAAATACTAATTAATTATAGATGAACATATCATGTAGTTTGCCCTGGCCATAGATCCATCATCGTCAGTATTTGGTGATGGTGAAACATGTTTATCATGCGGGATTATCTGGAGCGCATATTGTTGAATATGCGAGGTTTCCCCTAGCCTAAAATAGGAGGGTTTGAGTACAACTGTGGTTGCAGACTCAGGATATATAAAGAATGGTGAACATACCCATGGCTCAGGATATGTGATGATGAACATGATGCGTTCATGGCTCGAATGTATGTACTAGCACCTATGATGAGGTGAGCTAGAGATATGGGTAGCTTACGGAGATGACCCAGAGGCTGAGGCCCTATAAGCATAAGACGGTGGTCTTGCTTGATGATTCGTGTACTGACCACGAGAAGATGAGGTCCTGGAGTCTAGATCTCTTTAGACCTTGTCTGGCACCAGATTGGGCTTCACAACCGATGGTTGGATTTGAGCAGGGAATGCTCACTTCCTCAGGGCATAATAAAACGTAATCCAGCCGAATAGTATATCTTGTTTAGAGCAAAATATGGAACATTGATTGAGGCCTTGCTTATATAGCTGATCTAGTTGTACTATGCAGTTGTGTGTACGATCCTTATATCTTGTGATAAGTTCTTATAAAGCTTATCTTGTCAATCATGTTCCATAAAGAAATACTTGGTTATATGCCTCCCGGATATCTTGGTTAGCTTGATGGTAATAATAGTCTTGCTCAGTATGCTACTCTTGTTATACACTTTGTCAGTTATCTGCTGTTGTTGCCTTAACCTTCTGAGGTTTTATAGTTTCGGCAGGGAGTTATGTTTCTCGCTGGGACTGTGCGTCTCACCCCGTTGGTTTACACCCTTTTTAGATGATCGCTCTAGACGTGGTGGTGGTCGTGAGGTTGCAGCCGAACAACAAGAAGAGCAGTAGAAGGCAAGAGATGGACACACTGTTGTTTTGGTGGTTCTGTAGTAGAGTCATAGAGTCATCCATATACCCTCAGGTCCTCGGAGGTGTTTGACGACGTTTCACGATGTCTAGCTGTTGTAATCTTGTATATCCTGTTGTTGGCCGTACGTGGCCGTTATGTATATATAAACAGGTGATGAACTCTGGTGCTGACAGTACAACTGGCTCCGATAAGCGGTGAACATATATCCAAGCCTGTAAATATTTTTATAACGTGTTTCTCTACAGGATCTGGATGCAAAAGTTCTCTCATGTATGCTTTCCGCAATCGGTTTTAATTAACCTGTGTTTTCGGTAATATGAGGTTCCACACGTTTTCGCGTGTCATCTCGTTGTCTGTGTGATGGCGAGGTGTCGCACTCACCTCATTTTTTTATGACTTATTTACTTTTGATGTTTGTGATATCCGAGAATAATTTCATGTTTTTTCCGCTAGTGGTGCATTGCGAGTATTGGATTGTCTAGATTTTTTTTATCTTTACATCATTTCTAGAGCTAAGATAGGTAGATTTTAGCACGTTACATCATTAATAAATATTAGAGTTCTAGGCATGAAAATGGTGTATTCTCTCTAGGCATGTTACCTAGAAAATAGAAGAAGAAAAAAATACATACATGAGATAAAAAGATCGCACATGAGAATATGAAAGTCTGTCCAACAAAAACAAACCACTAATTGGATATGTAGAATCAGAGATAAAAGAAGTAATTAAGAGTCAGTAGAATCACAACTTCGCTGCGTATCATCTAGTGAAGTCACCATGAAAATGTGAATTGGTGTGCCAAGAACATGTCACGTTATTAAATCTCTTATGAATATTACTTATGTATAATAAAAGAAATGAATAATTTGACCCATCATCAACTTAGTCGCATGAAACACGTAAAGACTAATTACAAAGTTAGTTATGAGTAATGGAAATATTAGTGACAAAAATGCAACTGAAAGGTCAAGTTAGTCATCATGTTATGAGGTAGGAAAGTCTCTTCTGAGGAAAAATTGTATACCCAGATGATACTCTTGACAACAATGCTGCTATTTTCCTAATGGTGTTTCAAATAGAGAAAGATTGAGAAATATGGAAAAGGAGGAGAAAAAAGGATAAGGGGATCTACATCACCGTGGATGATGCAATTCTTTGTTCTTTAAGAGAAGAAACATGTGCTAATCAATCCCCGGAAAGATGGATTCCAACAATTCATGGTGGGACATGACTGAAGTTTGGAGTTCAAGGTCATTGTGGATGGCAAGAAACTCAAATTTCTTAAAATTGCATGATATCTATAGCAACAAGGTCCGATATCTAAATTAAATGGTCTCTTGTTTACATGCATTTTTTAGTGGGTTGAGTGGGTAGGCGTTCATTTTACAACGGCTACGTGGGAATTGGATTGTTAAGGCCCCGATCATTGCGCCCTAAGATGGCCGAGTGTACAGTGAAATTCTGGTGGAAGATTACATAAAAAACTCCATCTTAGTGAGAAGCAACTACTTCTGATTGGATTTCTGGGTTTTCCTTCCAGTTCTGATGTTAGTTGGACATAGCCCCCAATGGCCTGTTGAGAAATGAATTCTTGTCGAAATCATTG
This sequence comes from Alisma plantago-aquatica, assembly GCA_963693085.1. Classification (NCBI taxonomy): domain Eukaryota; kingdom Viridiplantae; phylum Streptophyta; class Magnoliopsida; order Alismatales; family Alismataceae; genus Alisma; species Alisma plantago-aquatica. The sequence continues at coordinate 995,772,466 of OY856413.1, read as the reverse complement.
TGGCTCCTTTATATTTCTGACTATATTAGATAACTTCCATACTGAAAAGATCTGGTAGTAATTCGGCAGGTGGAGTGCTTAGTTATGCGGCATCAATTTCTTATCATATGTAAGTTTTGGCAGATCATGTGTAAGTTACACTCGTCCCTCCCTTCTTGAAATACTAGTTAAAAGCACGTACTAAGCACATGAATGGCGGTTGAATTAACATAATAAAATACTTAATATATATTATTGCACGATAAAAATGTGGATGACTATTCATATTTAATTTGAAAAGTGATCTTTTCTCTGGATTTAGAATTATAATAACAATAATAATGACATACAATTTGCTAAAAGAGAATAACTTGATTAATACTCAATGATTACTCAATTGACTCTCTTTGGTATGCACAATCAAAATTATAATTTTTAATCTACAAATATATATTTAAAAAAAATCATCGATTAGTACACAAACATATTAAATTGATTGGCATACAAACATGTTTGATTGATTGACACACATACATGTTGTTAGAATAAAAATAATGAATAGACCATTGAACACATAGTCAAGTTATTGGAGTAAATGTAAATGCATTCGGTCAATTGACCAGTTGACTCCTTCTAACTTGTAACGTGTAAGAATCAAAATCAAAATCAAAGTTATTTTTTCTGTTGAATTCATGTTGACCACAGTATTAACCTGCATTAGTCTATGTAAAACACCTATATTAAATACCAACTAATTCTGTCGAACTTATAAGTAAAAACAAATTCTGGACCAATCAATACTCAGACAAAATGTTTGAACAAAGAGAGAAACTGAAGGCAGTGTGTTCCCGCAAACAAGCAAGTAGCTAGATTGCCAGACAATTGAATACGAAAAAAAGCTAGATTGCCAGACAATTGAATGCGAAAAAAAAAGAACCTACAATAGGAAAGCATTAAAGAAAAGTAATATATACAGTACTACTTTCAATTTTTATGGCTTAATGTGAATGGGATATTGGGTCTGGCAGCTAGTGCATCAAGCCACCTTTGTTGTGTAAGGCCATGCGGAATCTGTTTGTAACACATAGCCGGAGACACGTGTGATCTATATTACCTAATAATCTGAAAAAGGTGAGTAGAATAAATAACTGAATCGAGAAAAATAGGAAGCAAATAAACAGGTGAAGTAGCAAGACCGACAGACAGGAGACTCGAGATATAGGTAACATAGACACACACACAAATAGACATGCTCGAGTGGAGGAGATGAAGGGGGGCATAGACTCCCCTCAAATTTTTTTTTTGTGTGACTTGTTTTCTTTTAATGTTTGTGATATCGAGGAATGATCTCATGTTTTTATTCCGCTAGTAGTGCATAGCGAGGTACTAGGTTGTCTTGACTTTGTACCATAATTGGGGCAAACAGGGTTAATTAATATAAATAATTGATGTGATGTACGCTTTGGAATTTGGATGATATCGTAGTTGATGCATGCCCGAACAAGGCATGCTTTGCCGTCTTCCAATAAAATAATTTTAGTACCCGACATCTGTTCACACGTTTTAGTTGGAAAAAAAAACCCAAGTACACAAACGTTATGTTAGCGGATTTGATGGCACAGTTTGAATTTTCTGTATTATTAACTTTGGAAAAAAGAAATGTGAAAAAATATGGTTTAATGGGAGAATGGAAATACGGTTTCTGGATTGTGTTTAACATATTATTATTGGTTAAAGGGCATCATAAATTCATGTCGTTAGAAGCTTTAATTGAGGCAACAACGGATAAAAGGCGTTATTAATTCATATCATTGAAAGGCTTAATTGATGTATAACCGGAAACACGCAGTTGCTCCGTCTAGAAATTCCAGAGCGTACAATATGGTTTAATTGATGTATAACCGGAAACAATATGGTCAGTGGTTACAAATTAATGGGTCTCAGTACATATCATTTGGAAAGCGATGAAAGAAAGTCAGGGAGGCAATTGCGTGCATCTCCATCCAAGCATCCAACACAGAGTAGTAGTGAAGAAAGGTGTAGAGAGTGATTAAAAGGTAAAGATCTCTGAGAGGAGGATACTCTCTGATCGTTACGTACGAGCATGATACAGACGTGTCTGAAAACCCTCCCTGTCCCTGAGCTTTGCAGCAGCTCTCCATTACATAGATGGAGATACAAGGGCACAGTGGTAGAGCGGCGGTGCAGCATAGCAGTGAGGGGCTGGCTTGGCTTAACATATCAAATCAAAACGGACGATTCAGCAGTATAGCCAAACGGCAATCGGCCAGTGTAGGGTATATGGTCTCTTTTAATTTAATCAAAGTGGTGGTAGTAGGGAAGAGTAATGAGGGTGTCTGTCATCCACCCATCCATCCATTCTATCTCCTCTTCTCTCACTGTCTCAGCCTCATAATTGATGCAAAACTAGTATATGTATAGGCTGGCATTGGTGTTCACACTCCCCAAGTAGTAGTACTGTTCCATAGGCAGCGGCAGCAGAAGCACCAGCATTACACAAGTGTGCAAGTGTAAGCACGCATGAGCTGAGGGGAGGCCCGGTAATGATAACCCTCCTACCTTTCCTGCTGCTGATGGCAATGGCAGCTCAAAAGTATGCAACTTACCATATAAGAGAAAAATTACTAAGGCGATCTCTGCATTAGGGGTAAAAATAATCTATTATTATTATTACTCTCCTGCTGCTGATGGCAATGGCAGCTCAAAAGTATGCAACTTACCATATAAGAGAAATTACTAAGGCGATCTCTGCACTAGGGGTAAAAAAATATATATTATTATTATTATTATTACACCAGAGTAAAGATGGTAAGAGATTGGGCGGTTTGGGCGGCAGCGTAATAGAGAAAAGTATAACAACGGTTAGCCTCCACGCGTCTGCCAACCGTCGTGTTTATCAAGGCGCGAGAACGGAGTGGGGGTAGTGGGGTTAATATCCATCTTCCCTAGATGATCCATACCTTCGTTATTAAGAAGAAGAAGGGGCGTGGTGGTAGTGGTGGAGGGAAGATAGGAGAAGAAGGGAGTTACCCCCAACATTAAGACGCCTTCCTTCCTTGGTCTCCATCTCAAGACAACGGGTTTGGTTGGCTGGCTATTAATTTCCCGTCTCCTCAGATAGTAGTGAAGAAAGGCGTACCTTGGTTTTATCCTCCGGCTGTTATTAATCACACACACGCTGCACACGGCACCGCAGCATTTAACTCATTTGGCCAAGCATTATTTTTGGCAGTTTCCTTTCGTAAGCTTTTCTTTCTCTCTGCCTTGTACATTTGGCATCTGGTTGGTTGGTTGCCAATTTAACATTCATTTCGAAATCTCCCACCCAACGATATCTTCCATTCATTTAACCACTATCTTCTTCCTCCATTGAATCCTCAATCTCATCAACACCCTCTCTTATTTTTCCTGACCTTTCATTGTTAGTGTTTTGCTAATGTTAGCATTACTGGTGGTGCTGTCTTGTTTGTGGTTTTAACAGTGTCACGCTCTGGTTTTGCCATGGGGGACCAAGGCCCTGTAACGGTGGAGGTCGAGCACGGGAGGGAGGACAACATTGGTAATGGTGGTTGCACTGTGGTGGGAGTGAGTGATGGGAACGGCTTCACCACCAGGGTGGTGGTTGGGGAGACCGGCGATCGGGTCCTGTGGGAAGATGATGGCAAGGTGGAAACGCTGGCGGTTGGGAGAGCGGTGACGCAACCTCCACATCCTGCTGTTGTCCCCGTCATGGAGGAGTCAAAGGTGGAGACGCCGGTTCATAGAAAGGTGGCGCCCCCTCCTACTCCCGACGCAGCCACGGTGGTGGTGGAGGAGGAGGCGAACTTAGAGACGCCGGTTGAGACAACGGCGACGCCTCCTCCCGCTGCTGCCTCGGGGACAAACTTGGTGGAGACGGCGGTTCAGATACCAGCGCATCCTCCTCCTCCTCCTCTCGTGACAAAAGCTGTGGTCGCGGAACCCAAATCGGACATGGAGTTTGAGAGAACCACCACGACGCCCGTCGTCACCATCACCCAGGCGGCGAAACCCTGCGACAATGTGGCCGCGGCGGCGGCAGTTCCGGTACATGGAACTGTTCATCATCGGATTCCAGTTCCAATGTCGGTCGACGACGGCATCATCAGGGCTTCTGCAGCGCCTGGTCCGGGGGAGAAATCCTACCCTGCCCCACTCATGACCAACGAAGAGGTGATCAGAAACCCTGGGGTTTTCATCGACGCCCTCAGGAGATTCCACGCAGCAATGGGCACAAAGTTCATGTAAGATCGCCTTCTTCTTCTTATGCCTGCATTTGCACGAAACAGCGAGTATGTCGACCGTGTTTCTTTAAAAAAATACCTTTTTTACATGTTTTTTTAGGACCCTCTTAACCTACCATTTAAGCTTTCCTGTTTAATCACCTGTACTTGCATTGTTCCTTTCCTCGAATCGCATCCTAGGCAACAGTTTGCTTGATACATACTGTCTCTTGCTTCCCTTCGCAAACAAGTGTTGGCCCTACACTTTGTCTTAAAGGGATAGCAAAGCAAACTGCTTTTCTCTTTTTTTTTTCTTTCTTCCTTTCATCTCTGCCGATAATGTTATTTCGTTTCTCTTATTACGGTTCCCTTTTTCATGAAGCCGCGAAACTGAAAGGGAAAAACGGTAACTGATGATTAGCATTAATTTTATTTAACTAACCTATTGTCTCTCTATATGGTTTAGGATTCCTGTTATTGGAGGCAGGGAACTAGATTTGCACCTCCTGTATGTGCAAGTCACCCAAAGGGGCGGTCTTGAGAAGGTATGCGTTAGCGTCCTTTCTTTTTCTCCCTAACGAAATTTACTATCTATATGCACCAAATTTCTCACATCAGAACTTTCAATTTTTAGGCAGGGACCTAGATTTGCACCTACACATCAGTCCCCCCCTAATCTGTAGTCAGATAGCTACATCGATTGCTCTTTATAAACTAAAAATTAAACCTCCCTTTCTACAAATTTTCTTCTTCTTAGGACAGGACATCACTTTCATGGGGTTTTCTCTAATATATGCACAACTCATGGACGCAGGTAGTTACCCAGAGGAGATGGAGGGAGGTCATCGCGGCATTCAACTTCCCACCCACCACAACAAGCGCCTCTTTCGTCCTCAGGAAGTACTACATCAGCCTCCTACACCACTTCGAGCAGGTCTACTACTTCAGACTGCAAGGTCCACTTGTCGCACCTGCAGGTACTACTTGCTGCTCATGTTCCTTTTTCTTCTTATTGATTAAAAAGTATAATTACTGATACAGCTTCGTGCTTCTGTTGTATAATAATGTGTCTTCCCTGATCGATTGTTCTCTATATCCTGAGAATAAATAAAACCTTAAACCACGTTCACCAATAACTAACCAAGTACAAATTACTGTTAGCAAAGTACAGAGAAACAATCTTTTTTGTCATTCTTTTTCTTCTCAGTGATAACAAAGTACAATCACTGTAATAGATTCGTCCTCCTGTCTCTTCTGTTGCATCATGTGTCTGCCTGATCGATTATTGTGTAACCTTGAGAATGATAAACCTTAAACCACTCGCAGCAATAACCAACCAAGTACAGATTACTGATAGCAGAGTACAGATAAACAAAATCCAGTATCATTCTTTTCTTTCTTAATTGACAACCAAGTACAATTGCTTTGTACAGATTAGTCCTTTTATTTCTTACTTTATTAACAGGTTGATTTGTCCTTGTGTTTCTTAGTTTACTAACGTGTTCATCATCCCTTCCTTTTTGCAGCTATATTGCAGACCAGAAGCCCGTCGTCCTCCAAGCCCACACCCCACCACCACCCCAACCTGCCGGTCCACCACCAATACTACCAGGACCTGCCAGTCGCTGGAACCAGGAAAAGCGGCTTGACGGATTTGGAGAGTCACAAAGGTAAAATCTCATCCTTTATGATGCCACTTGTCAAATATACTATGGGCCTGTTTTGCTCTTGTTTAATACTAGACGGAGCAGGATTGTGTTTTTTTTTATGGTAAAAGCTGGTGGTCGCATCATGGAATCTGTGTAGTACTTGGGGCTTCTCTTTCTTTCTAGTGAGATTCTAACCTGCAGGTGTAGTGTACTTGAGCGGTATGATTAGTGCTCCTTCTAGAATTTGGGGCTCCAACACAGAGCCAAGTTGCCACACTACAAAGTTGTATGTATGTAGAGTCCTATATACTCTGCATCCATAACTATAAAAAGACGGACCATGTGGACCACTGTAATAATGCTTCTGAATATGCATGTGGGAGACTGTTGCATTGGTCTTCAACTCTGCCTTTTCTATTTTTTTCATTTCTAAACTATTGGCCTTACCGATGATGAGTTAGATTCCTTACATTTCTTTCGTTTTTACCTTGGCTACAGCAGCATGCACCAATGCCGCCCCCTGCTCCACATATTACCTCTCCCCAGCACCCCCACCACGACCACCACCTCTGAGCTTCACGGTCAGCGGCACAATCGACGGCAAGTTCGAGCATGGATACCTGGTATCCGTCAAGATGGGAACAGACACGCTCCGCGGGGTGCTGTTCCACGCCCGCCCAGCGCCAGTATATCATGGAGAACCAGTAGCACCACAACCACCTGCTGCTCCTTTTGCTACTTCCACTCCAATGACAGCAGGGGCGTACCCAGCCTACAGCAATGCCATCGTTCCCTTTGGTCCTCTCCCTACCGGACCAGGCAGAAGGAGGAGGAAAGGTTGGAAGAGGCTTCGCGACCCAGATCACCCCAAACCCAACCGGAGTGCATACAACTTCTTCTTCGCCGACAAACACTCAAAGCTCAAGGAGGAGTTCCCGCAGAGGGAGAGGGGGGAGTTCAGCAAGATGATTGGGGAGTCGTGGGGCAAGCTCACGGAAGAGGAGAGGACGGTGAGAAAGTTTTTTTTTTAATTCCTCTTTTCACGCTTGATAAAATTTACACAGCAACTCAATCTCATACGTGAGTGCTTGGGTTTCTCGCAGGTTTACCAGGAAATTGGGGTCAAGGACAAGGAGCGATACATGCGAGAATTGCAGGAGTATAAAGAGAAATTGAAGTTTGTGCAGCCCATGGCAGGGGCTACTCTTGCTGGTGTAAAAAGGCCAGCTGCTTCTCAATGAACAGCAGACACTGGGCTGGGCTGAGCTGTGTTTTTGTTGTTTCTCAGCAGTGTGATGCCACAGAAGGAAAGGTGTGTTTGTTATATATAGCAGTTAGGTAAACAAAACTAGAAGTTTTAGGAGGTTAGGAAACTAGAACAGTTTAGAAGAAGGTTTTCTGTTGTTGTACATGGGCCCGTTCTCCTCATAGCAATCCACACAATTGTTGTGTATTGTGTGTTGTGATTCATCAGAAATAGAGGGTGCTTAGCTGATTTGTAGGATAGTGCTGGGTGTGTGTGTGTGTGTGGGGGGGGGGGTGTTAGTGTGGTTAGGACTGATGATGATATTCAGCTGACTGGCCATCTTTACTTTTCTTCCTTCAAACCGGATGACGTGATGTTGACTATTGCCTGTATTATGTGTGATTAGTATCCAAACAAAATGAACAATTTCACTGCAACATATAGGATAGAAAAGTCTCAGTTCAGTTCTGGGACGCCGGTGCATCGTTTTATGTTTTTAAACTTGGTTCTCGTGTTCTTTCACCCATTGTTCTTTGACTTGGGTATTTGGTTGTTTTTCTTTCTCAAAAATGCGGCTTCATTCATCAACTTATGAATCAACACCAACCCCACAAGTGTACTGGTTGGTGCATGTGATGTGGTACAATTGAGGTTGCACCATTGGCAAGTATACGGGTGCATGTCCAAGGATCACACAGCTGTTAGACACGATTTCAAGGATCACACAGCTGTTGGACACGATTTCAAAAGGTTGGAAAAATGTAATAATTTTAAAAAAGCACAAGAGCCAAACCTCGATTAAAACCAAGCTTTAACAGACAAGCCAAGGGTTTCACTCCCAACTTAGGACAACTTAAAATTCGAATTCTCCAGCCTCCCTGTTTGTCCCTCTCAGTGATCAAGTGAGGGGATTCCACCAGTTAAATCCTACTCGCTCTCACCAAGTAGATGTGTGTAGTACAGAAATGCACCACCGACACCAGGCAAACACCACTAGATAACCCCTGACTACTTACTCTCACCCCAACAGCTAGAATCTGGGCAAATTGATGATTATGTACTACACACCAACAGCTAGAAATGTCCATGTTGGTTTCAAAACCCTAAATCTATATGCATGAGATTATTAATCATCATTATCAACGATTCCTTCAGTTTACATGTCTAGATCAGATATTAGCTTAACATGAACAAGCATATTCAATTAAGCATCAGATTAAGGCAAATCTAGGCTTTCCTTTCCATTAAACACATCTAAACATCTATTGCACATAATTTTAGAATAAGAAGCATAGTCAGGTTCTGATAATATTTTATTTCGATTCCTCTCATTTTTCTGAGAAAGTTTTATATATTACTTGTCCACATTCGATCATCCTAGCATTTTCTGTAATTTCCATAAGATATATCATTAATCAGCCAATAGGGAAGCACCAAGTCAGCAATTATTACCTTTTATTAGTTGACTGAGAGAAAGAACGAAAATACTGATGTTCCCCCATGTGTCGCGCATACACGGAGGGCCATTTTGGTCATTTGGTTGTATTTCTCCCCTCACCTCGCGTCAGGGCCTCTTCCTGCCCTACGTGGCTGGGTGATCCCACCTCCGCTGATGCTGCAGGCAAGGTCATCTCTGGCGCCCTCACCCCCTTCTCAATCTCTAAGTGTCGGCTATTGGGACTCTTCCCATGTCACTACCGCCCCAAATCTCCCTTCTTCATTGCAGGATGCTCTCCTCAGCGGTTGCCGCAGGTGCTGCAACAAGTCCTGCCATCTGGTGGCGTCGCCCTGTAGAGAAAGCCAAGACACCCTCACCTCGGTCTACTCCGATGGGGGTTCGGCTACACCTCGACCACCCTTCCTGCCCCTTCCTCCCTTCTCCTTCACGCGAGCCCATGTCGTGGTCTGTCGCTCCCACAGACTGGACATGCGATGTTGCTGTCGAAGCTAATAGCGATTGAATTCAACCGTGGTCCTCATACAACCCCATCTACTGCTTCCTCTACCCCTAGGTCCTCCTAGCACGAGGTGCTCTTCCTTTCCACACGACTTCAGACATGAATGCTCCATCTCCGGTGCCAACCTACTCATGGCACATACTTCTCACGCACCAGGCTTGGGCTCTACTGGTCTCTTCAACAGAAAAGGCGATCAACCCGTAGATATCTGCTCCCTGTCTTCTTCAGATCAGAGTCAATAGGCATCTTGCCATTGGAAAACTTAGTCTATCATGGTTGAAGGAGTTACAAGGAGAAAACCCTTCTTACTGGAATACGATATTAGAGACATACTCAGACTCGACAGGTTTGTGGTAGTCTCCCCCTCCTATATTTATATACCCCCACACCGCTCCTTTTTGTGTCTCCTTCTCTTGATGCACAAGAAAAATGCCAAAATGCAAGGCATCGTGCTTAGGAAACTTTCCTTTTCTTTTCTTTCCAAATTCATCACTTACTGCCATGTCCACGATGGTTTAATCCAAAGACTCTTTTTTTTAATTATCTCCTTAATAATCCATTTTCCTTAGTCATTAGGAAATCTGAATTTTATCTCTTTTATCTTCTTTGAGTTTGGCTTTTAATCCATTGGCCATGCAAAATTTCTTCTTTATAATTAATTATATCTCACATTATCCTCATATTAAGACTTTGTATTATTTGTATTTTCTCTTCCTTCTATTCTTACCTTCTCCATTGGGACTCCTTGGACCCCAAGAATTCCTAGGAATTAGAAATTCCTTTTTAACGATACTTATTATCCTTCTAGATGCATCTACATCCTTCATTTCCCATTATCTTACTTATTTTTTATTAAGATATTCTTTTGCAAGGATTTCTCATTATCTTTCATTTCCTTTCCTCTTTTCCTATTTCTTTTATTAGAAATCACATATAAACAAAATTTATTCAATTGTGGCCATTAATGCCACTTTCTGGAGATTTCCATGTATTTCTCATAATTATTTTGCTTAATATTCATTATCTTGTATCCTTTTCTATTATTTGGACTTTTCCTCCTTTCTTCTCTTTTATATCCATTAATGGATTAATCTAATACTAAGAATCACGAAATTCCTATCAAAAGGGATATTTGCAAAGTAATCCATTATTTGAAGCAAAGCATACAACCTTTTTAATTAAGTCCAATTCATAAAATATTTACATTTCAATTATGATAACATATGCAAAATTGGGGTTGTAATATCCTTCCCCTCATATAAGAATTTTGTCCTCAAAATTCCATCAAGCAAACAAACAATTCAGGATGAGAGTTTTCTATGTCCATCATTGGCCCCTAAGTGACTTTACCTTATCCATAGTGCTTCCGAAGAACTTTTATCATCACATATTCTTTTCTCTGAGTTCTTTCACCTTGGCATCTATAATCCTCATAGGTGACTCAGGATGTTTCAGCCTCCCTTGGGGCTCACTAGGTTCATTGCTCAGCACATGGCTCGGGTACCTCACATAGTACTCTAAATTGGACACATGGAACTCATCACACATCACATTATCCTGAGGGGTAAGGTCAACCATAATCTTCTCCACCAATCCATCTCAAATGGACCCATATATCGGGGACTCAGCTTTCTCAGCTGTAGCTTAGAGGGGTCGGATTTTTACATCACATACTCTCTCATAGTGAACTGCATGTCAGTCTGCTTTGTATCAACTCACAACTCATGTCGCCCTTGGGCTCTCTTTCGGCCATTGCACAATCAAAGTGACTTCATCTGCACACATTGTGATCCTGACCTTCGCGAGGCCCCTTCACCAATATCATCTTAATGAAGTGGTGACCAACACAACCTCCCTTGCAGAGCTTCTTTACATCTCGATACTGGCTATGGTGGTTATCATCACATCTCTCATAGGGAAAGAACTGCCCCCCATGTATCACCCTGAATGAGCACACATGCTCTCATCAGACCCTCTTGTCTGGATCATACTAACCATTAGTTAGGGGTGATAAGTTGTACTCACATAGAGTCCTTCATGTATCTACTTCCACCTTATGGAAGTGAACCTTTAGGTTATACTCAAGAACTTTTGAACTCGCATCATGGTGTAGTTGAACCATCTCTATGCAGTTCAACTGGATTTGTCCCTTGACAACATTCTTTCTTTCTCATGTCATCTAGGTAAGGCGATCTACCATAACCCATATTGCGTCTTGACCTTCCTTGGTCCAGGGGAGATTTACCACAACATCCATAGTGATGAACTCCCATTCCCTCTCAGGGACTCTTAATCCTCTATATCAATACATTGGGTTACTGGTGTTCATCCTTCACCTCCTGGCTTACATAGCGACAAGCCACGTGCAACTTCATCTTAAGCATCCCATGTACTACTGTCACTTATTATCTTCGTAGTACCACGGTGTATGGTGATCTTAAATCATGATCTCCTGTATGTCATGATTCCTCAAAATCGATTCCTCAGAACCCTAAACCACTCTAATCGAGGTTTCATCACCTTCTTTTCCAGAGAAGTTCATCTGAGGTTCTTCAACCATCCTTTTATTATGGTAAGCCCTAGACTGGCTAACTAAGCAACCACTAACTCGATCAACGACCTCGTTACATCTGAGTGATAGCCAAACATATCTCCTTTTTCAAACTTAGGGCTAACCTAACAACCCCTTCTAGCCTCTAGCTAAACTAGGCAGCTACATCTCATCCAGAGCATCCATTGCCACTTCACATCCTTAGGTATAAGGTAATGTTGAATACATACACATCCATGTACTTCAATTATCATCTCATCTCAGACTCTAAGTTTATCTTCATCAATAAAACTCTGAGCTCATCCTCTTGATTATCAAACTCAACCTTGTATAACTTGCAACTCCCACATAGCTCATGATAAGACATCCTCACAAGATGACTACCTTAATACTCTTAGTGTTTGTAAACCATCCATGTATCATTCACTCCACAAGGGTATGTTATCATCTCTGTCCTCATACCTCATAGCAACGTTCCAACTCACGTCATCTTTATCTTTGGTGTATGGCATGCGTACTGTCCTATCTCTCACTCCCATAATAAGAGGAAATAAGCATTTGGATGCAGTCTAAATACAAAGTTCTTCCCATTCCAAGAGTAGAGATGGCACATCCCACCTTGCTAGTACACCTTCAAATCTAAGTTGAAACGTGCCACATATGTCTCCACATCACAAACATCATGATATCAAAGTTATTTCCATGGAAAACTAGTCTCGAACCTACTTGGTCACCACACAATCCTTGGTCATCTCCTCTAGGTATGTAGGGTGCCAGCACTTTTGGGGTCATCCCTCTTCCCTTATGCATCCAGAAAGTGCCCTACTCATCTGCCCTTTGGGTCCCATTAGTTCATGAAGGTGATCAATCTTCTAACTCATGGCCCTCAGACAATGATAGTTGTTACCTCCCGACCCTATTGTCATGTGCAACTAGGGAATTAGGAAACTCTTACTTCCATTAGTCTTATCCCTACTTGACCCTAGGATAGACTTAGGATTCTAACATAGTACATGTCCAACTTAGAACCTTACCCAAGTCTCCATCATCTCTCTTTGTATTCATGGGCTGACTTTCATCCTTTCACAGGGGTCATGGTGGCCTACCTTGGTTAGGCCCCATACCCATTACCTCCATGGTAACACATCCACATGCACTTAGAGATGGTTATCTATGGGTCTACATGTTCATTCTCTTACCATGTACTCTTCACTTAGCTTCTCAATATCCTATGAGACCTTTTTAGGTTTCCTCAAAACCCACAACATTGGTATACACCCTACAAAAGGGTCCCTCTCCCAGGATGGGAGGAAACTACACATTGATAACAAAGGTCACAAACGTGCTTATGTCTAGGGTTTACATCCACATGAGCATGCTTAACCCTAGAAAGCTACTAAGGCACAAGCAGACCACCTATTAACCATGCTAGGTCATACTGGTTCTCATTTCTCAACATTGGACCAAGAATAAACCTTTCTCATGCCACCACCTTGGTTGTGAGGGATTCATCAACCATACCTTAAACTTAAAGGGGTTTTCCCTTTCCTCTAATCATGAGGAGTGCCATGCTCGAAACTATAGAAACTCAAACCTCATCGGGAGTATCAGGTATACCACTTCCCCTCTTAGGCCTAGGAACCCTATGTTCACTTTTTGGGTGTCCAATTGCATGCTCAACCTCTTAACCATGAGCATGTACAAGGTATGACATGCACTTCCTTCCATCCTTCTACTCAAACAACACTTCAGAGTGGAGTCCTCCTCAAGGACAACCAACAAGGTATAAGGCCTCACAACCTGTTACTAAACCTCTTCAGGGTCTAAGGAACCCTTCTTCCGAACCCTAGAAGGTGAACATCTATACCATAGGCTCATAGGTACCAACAACTTCACCTTCTCTTTAGGTTTTGGTTTCTCCCAAGGCAACCAAGATATCCTCAGCCTCCAGGGATCATGCATGAGACAACCACTATCATCTACTTAGGTCGCATCATCCTCAACTCCCCACGGTTCCTCATATCTCAGAGTCTAAGCTTCCAGCCTTCTTGCTTGGATCCTGCTCTCTCTCTCTCTATCTAGAGCTAATTTCTATAACTAGCCTCACTATTAGAGGTCCTCTATCCATGAATATGGATCAAGCTCACAAGCATACCCCTACCTGGGTGAATCCTATGTTCAACTTATGTTTGCTCAAGATTATCCATAGTTCTTTATGCTTATCTCATAAGCTATCCATCATACTCTCCTGGCCAGGGTTTTAGACTACTACTCGCACCACTGACGTACTCTGGGTGCATGCTATGCCCTACTTGCATAAGCCCATAGGATTTCTATAGGTTCTTCTCTAACCTCATCATTGAAGGAGCTATCCTTCTCTCTAACATGCACAACCCTTCCCAGGGTTGGGTCGCCAAAGGCACTAGGTCATCCAAACTCACATGGCTCATAACATCATGGACATCCAAAAGCATGTCCACACACCTGGTCTATCATGACATCATGTCATCATGCCATCTCTCTCTCTATCCATCACTTAGGGTTAGGGTTAGCATCATCCTTGGAGGATGTGATAGGTCTCTACTTTTAATGGAGATCTCTGCCTCCATGACCAACTCTCTCTACTCATCCTCCTGACAAGAAGGTCTAGCCTTAGGTCTCTCCTAAGGGCAATGACAATTCATGTCATATGACCTAAGCATGTATCTATTCTTTAGTTTACGCTTAAACTATTAAGCTTATGTCCATGACATCTTATTTACATACTTTTCATTAATTTGGTGGGGGATTCCTTAAACCTTATCAACCTTACCCATACCTCAAGAGGGTGAGGAAAAGAGAAAAAACCCTAATCCTTAAGGTCCTTAACAACATTTGAGTTGAGAAGGGATGAACAAGATGAGAGAGTCCTAAAGGTATATTATTTCGAGTCAAATCATGAGACATTGGCTAGAAAGTCACACAAATCTGGGAGTCCTTATATTCTGACTAGTGGTGTGGAGGAAAATATTGCCAGCCCCTAGACATGATCCTTTTCTAGACACCTCTATCTTTTGGAAAAATCATCTAATAACTCCCTCGGGTTCTATAGAGTTTGTAAAATTCAATAATTATTAAAGATTAAATGAGGAACCTAGGATCTGATACCAAATGTAACGACCCTGCCTCCCAGTAACCCCCAATTAAGGGAGACCAAGAGGTCAGAGCTGTTATCCCAATTTCCGGTTCAAAGGTTCGAAAAATAATCAATAATAATTATCAAATTCTACCAACTAAACTGAAAGGCTGTAATAAAATCAAACTTTGCATACCTTTTTCAAAAACTTCGATATCTACTTCTATCCACATCTGGATTCTATTTTAACTAATCCTCCTTTGTACTTTAATTCTTATTTGATTCCACATGTGCCACTTTACTATTTGTCCTTTTCACTTGTACCTAAAACGCCGACAAATAAAACGTCGGTCAGCATAAACAAATATGTCGATATGTGGGGGAAATAATAATCGTGCAATTAACTGTAACCACATATTACAGTCAGTTATAGTTTAACAAACAACTTTACATTTTAAACATGACTGCTCAATCCATACATACCCTAGCCTCTGCGCTGTCCTTGCAGTGGACCTGGATGCTATCTTCCTTATGGTAGATCCCCATTAAACCCTGCATGATCCTACCTAACAGGTAGATCAATATCTAGGGTTGAGTCACATGGCACTACCCATAGGTAGCCCAATCCCTAACTCTTGATAACGTGATGGTCTCACTTAACATGTAGACCCTTTACCATATTACCCTTTTCATCATTAGCAAAGCCACATAGGAGGACCAGGATCTGAACCAATCATGTATACATATTTATTGTGATAATCATAGTCATTTTATAGTTGCATTAAATAAAAGTCATCCAAGCAGTTATTTTTAGGCAATTGATAAAGCATCCGAGAATCACCGTGAAACTAAAGCAATTAACCATAAGCGTAACCACATACCTTATGCCATTGCAGAAACCATGCATAACATCATATACTTTATGAGTGTATCCAAACATCCAAGCAACCAAGTATCTGAAACATGCATACTACATATGTGTCACCATGTATTCACATTACATTACTCGGATCTAGCTGCACTCCTAAACTAGGGATTAGGGTTATCTCTCATTTGGACTAAGGATTAGGGCTAAAAACCCTAATTCCATCATATTATGGTTTCTAAGATTACACATTCAGTTATGCATATTAGGCAAAACCTTAATTATCAATTTAAGCACATTAGATTACCCGTGAGACCTAAATCACATTACTAACATTAAGATCATAACAAGATGTCCATGTTGGTTTCAAAACCCTAAATCTATATGCATGAGATTATTAATCATCATTATCAACGATTCCTTCATTTTACATGTCTAGATCAGATATTAGATTAACATGAACACACATATTTAATTAAGCATCAGATTAAGGAAAATCTAGGTTTTCCTTTACATTAAACACATCTAAACATTTATTGCACATACTTTTAGAACAGGAAGCATAGTCAGGTTTTGATAATATTTTATTTAGATTCCTCTCATTTTTCTAAGCAAGTTTTATATATTACTTGTCTACATACGATCATCCTAGAATTTTCTATAATTTTCATAAGATATATCATTAATCAGCCAATAGGGAAGTGCCAAGTCAGTAGTTATTACCTTTTATCAGTTGACTGAGAGAAATACCGAAAATACTGATGTGCCCCCGTGTGTCATGCATACACAGAGGGCCATTTTGGTCATTTGGTTGTATTTCTCCCCTCACCTCGCGTCGGGGCCTCTTCCTACCCTACACGGCTGGGTGATCCCGCCTCCGTTGATGTTGTGGGCAAGGTCATCTCTGGCACCCTCAACCCCTTCTCAATCTCCAAGTGTCAGCTGTTGGGACTCTTCCCACTTCACTGCCACCCTAAAGCTCCCTTCTTCCTTGCGGGATGCTCTCCTCCTCAGCGGTTGCTACATGCGCTGCAACCAGTCATGCCATCTGGTGGCATCACCCTATAGAGAAAGCCAAGACATCCTCACCTTAGTCTACTCCGATGGGGGTTCAGCTACACCTCGACCACCCTTCCTGCCCCTTCCTCCCTTCTCCTTCATGCAAGCCCATGCCGTGGTCTATCTCTCACACAGATTGGACCTGTGATGTTGTCTGCAAAGCTAAGAGTGGTTGACTTCAACCGTGGTCCACATACAACCCCATCTACTGCTTCCTATACCCCCAGGTCCTCCTAGCACGAGGTGCTCTTCCTTTCCACACAGCTTCAGACATGAATGCTCCATCTCCGGTGCCAACCTACTCATGGCACAGACTTCTCACGCACCAGGCCCGGGCTCTACTGGTCTCTTCAATAGAAAAGGCGATCAACCCGTAGATATCTGCTCCCTGTCTACTTCAGATCTGAGTCAATAGGCATCTTACCACTGGAAAACTTAGTCTATGATGGTTGAAGAAGTTGCGAGGAGAAAACCCTTCTTATTGGAATACGATATTAGAGACATACTCAGGCTCGACATGTTTGTGGTAGTCTCCCCCTCCTGTATTTATATACCCCTACACGACTCCTTTTTGTGTCTCCTTATCTTGGCGCACAAGAAAGATGCAAAAAGGCAAGGCGTCGTGCTTAGGAAACTTTCCTTTTCTTTTCTTTCCAAATTCATCACTTACTTCCATGTCCACGATGGTTTAATCCAAAGACTCTTTTTTTAATTATCTCCTTAATAATCCATATTCCTTATCATTAGGAAATCTGAATTTTATCTCCTTTATCTTCTTTGAGTTTGGCTTTTAATCCATTGGCCATGAAAAATTTCTTCTTTATAATTAATTATATTTCACATTATCCTCATATTAAGACTTTTGTATTATTTGTATTTTCTCTTCCTTCTATTCTTACCTTCTCCATTGGGACTCCTTGGACCCCAAGAATTCCTAGGAATTAGAAATTCCTTTTTAAGGATACTTATTATCCTTCTAGATGCATCTACATCCTTCATTTCACATTATCTTACTTATTTCTTCATTAAGATATTCTTTTGCAAGGATTTCTCATTATCTTTCATTTCCTTTCCTCTTTTCCTATTTATTTTATTAGAAATCACATATAAATGAAATTTATTCAATTGTGGCCATTAATGCCACTTTCTAGAGATTTCCATGTATTTCTCATAATTATTTTGCTTAATATTCATTATCTTGTATCCTTTTCTATTATTTGGACTTTTCCTCCTTTCTTCTCTTTTATATCCATTAATGGATTAATCTAATACTAAGAATCACGAAATTCCTATCAAAAGGGATATTTGCAAAGTAATCCATTGTTTGAAGCAAAGCATACAACCTTTTTAATTAAGTCCAATTCATAAAATCTTTACATTTCAATTATGAAAACATATGCAAAATTGGGGTTGTAACAAAAAGTCTGTTGATTGTAGATGCATGCTGGTGTAAATCTTGGATCAAGCTTCCCTAGGACTTATCTAAGCCTTCTAGCCTAGTTTTTTGCTCCCTACATGTAAGATCTTCTCTCCTAATCCTTTTTATTATTGTTTTCCCCTTCTATCCTCTATGATAGATGCAGATACATGGTGCTACAAGCTATAAACTGGTGCATATGGTTGAAGAACCATCTTTTCTTTTCTCTTTGCTCTAGATCAACCTTGTTCTTGAGGAAATGAGCTTTCTTTGAGTTTTTAGAGGATAAATCTAGGGTATTTGCTTATCTATTTTACGGATCATTATTTTTTGGACATTTTTCTTCAACCTTGAGGCAAGTGATATAACTTTTAATGCTTTTCTTGCCTACTTGTTACATGCATAACACAAATCTTTCTCTAAAAGCCCCAATTTTGCTAAAAGTTGTCTTTATGAACTGTTTGATATGATTAAGATGGTTATGTGAATTTTCACATCTTCTTTAGCTCCAAAATTATTTTCTATAGTGAACTAAATATCCTATTTGAGCATGTATGGATTAAAATTTGCAACACATGTGTATATGCTAATAAAAGTATCATTTTTATGATGTCCGTATATTATAAGATGGAAAGAAGACTTACATACCTTTTCTTATTATTTGGAGAATATTATATAATGCCTTTAATACTTTTCATAACCGTTGTGTATTGAACTTGTCGTTGGAAAAAATTCTAACAGTAAAGGTAGCTCATCTATGTTGGGTTTTATCCTTTCAATACCTAAATCATGAAAATAGCACAACTTTCTAAAATTTAGGGTGCTATTTTTTCTCTCACACATTATGAAGCTACGTGCAAAATTTCAGGTGCTATTGAGATTCCTATAGGGAGATATTATTGTTATGGTCTTAATGATAAGTTGGGCTTTATGTGCCAAAAATAACGGTTCGGTCCTCTTTATAGCCAAGGACGGTAAGATTAGATGTACCATTATTGAGTAACTTGAAACTCTTTATAATTGTTATACCTTTATAAGTTGTAATACATGATTTATTTGACAAATACTTCTATGTTCCTTGTATGTAACTCAATTTGTGATGTCGAAAAATATGTAACTGGTCTAACCAATCAAAACTAATCCTAATCATGTAGTGTCATGTGACTATAGAACTATCATTGTAATGCCCCTCCAAGCACATACATGACAACGTAAGCAAACCCTATGTTGTCCATAATATGGGTCACTTGGCTCAGAACAGGGAGGGGATGGTGATGGTGAGGTCAATTTTCTTAGGGGTTTAGTGGAGATCGTAGATGAGGTCGGTGAAAAGAATGCATACTGTGAGTCCCACCGGGATAGGAATTCGGGCGGGAGAGATGTGTGTGAAATGTCTAATGAGTCTGCCTGAATTAGGACTCATTCACAGCCGTACAATCCGGACGAGAGACAAGCGTGACAAAATCATATGCGAGAAATCCAAACATTATGTGTGACATCAAATTATGAAGGAACCATATGAAATTGAGTTGATTTATTCAAATTATTGCTTATTTAGGGTTCAAAATTATTGAGACTACCTAGTTTCATTAGAGGAGTCAAACATAGTCCTAATGAATTTAGATTTTTACCATAGGTGGATTAAGGAGTCTAGAATCTAACTATCCAATTAGATCTAGGTTTTGATAAACTTTTGTCCATGAATTTTATATAAGTCATTATCTTATTGTACATGTATTAAAATATGAAATAAAGTGTTTTGAGTTCACTTTTGAGATCGAGAGTTTCATCCTTTTCAAAGACATCATATTATCTTTTATGCACACAAAAAAGGATCACTTTAAGAGAGAGAAAATAATGTTATTTAAACTTTTATATATTGAATTCTTTTAATCATAAATAAAAGAGGAATCATATTTTCTGTTCTTTTTATATCAAATATCACATAAAGTATTTAATATTCATGATATCTTGCATTAAAGTCTAACTTATGAAATTTATAGTTGCAAATTTGCACTTAAGACGCTAAACTTATTTTATTTAAAATTTGGGATATTACAATTCTACCCACCTTAAATAAATTTTGTCCTCGAAATTTTTCTCATACTACCAACCTTAGGGTTTTCTATAATTTCATAACATCATAACATATTATTCAAAATCTCATGTCTATACACATATATGATATAAGGATAAAGTCATAATCTAAAGATGACAATCTTAAACCATACATTGATCATTATCCTCCTCCATGTTCATAAAAAAGACTCTTGCCTGTCTCTTAGGGGCTGGGTTCTAGTTTCTGGCTTCCTTCCTCTATATCTTAGGGCAGTATGGCTTTATATGTCCAAGCTCTCCACAATAATAACATAATCCCGTGCCAAACCTGTACAACCCTCTATGGACCCTCTTACAAGTCGGGCACTATGTTTTCTCTTGGGCAATAGGGGATTCAACCTCAGGAGACTTCCTCTTGTTGTTGGGAGGTTGATGTTGATGTTGGTTGTTCTTCTAATAACCTTCCTACTTGTAAGACCTTCCAGGATGGTCTTCTAGCTCTAGGGCAGAATCTAACGCAACCTGAAGGGTTTTGTGGCATCTTCCTGATAGGGTAAAGCTTAGGTCGGGCTTGAGTCCTCAGATGAACTTCTTTATCCTACGTCGCTCATCATAGTCATAACCATACTTCTATAGGACCCTAAACTTCATGGCATACTAGGTCACCATCATGTCACCGACCTGAGCTAGATTGGCAAACTCTAACTCCTTCTTCTCTATCATAGCTTCATACACATAGTTCTCCTGGAAGGCTTCAACAAATTCTTCCCATGTGAGTATAGGTGCATTAATGGCTCTTGAGTTGAGGAAGTTCTCCCACCATGTACAGGCTGCTCCCTTCATCATGTAGGTGGCATAGTGAACCCTAGACTGTTGAGGGTAGTCTAGGTCATGAAAACAATGCTCCATGCTCATAATCCATTCTTCTCCTTTGGTGATGACATCATCCTCTCCTTCTCCAGCAAAGGAGTCGGGTCTGATCTTAAAGAAATCCACCAAGGTCATCTCGTGGGGTCTGGGTTGACGTTGTCCTTGTCCTAGGGCATTAGTGAGTAGTTGGAATAAGTCCTCCAAAGTTGCTTTAGGGTTCCTTCTTGGTACACTTCTCTCACTAGAAGAGCTAGCACCATCTTTCCTATCCTTTCCCTTATTGGACTTCTTAGAAGCCATCTAAAAAAACAAGGTATACCTAGGGTTAGAACATGTGAATCTTTAGCTTAGTGGCCATCTAATCATTGCTCTGATACCATATTGTAACGCCCCTCCAAGCACATACATGACAACAGAAGCAAAACCTATGTTATCCATAACATGGTCACTTGGCTCAGAACAAGGAGGGGATGACGATGGAGAGGCCAGTTTTCTTAGGGGTTTACTGGAGATCATAGACGAGGTCACTGAAAAGAATGCATATGTGGCAACACATCCCATTATCACACATATAACGAGGTGTTACGTGAAAACGTGCAGAAATCACCATAACCACATATTATCGAAAAATACGGGTTAATTAAAACCGATTACGGAAAACTGATAAACTGTGAAACTATTACTTTCCAGTCCTCATCCTGCACAAAAACATGTCATATATATATGCATACACAAGATCTGATATGTGTCCACAAGTCAGAAACAACTGTTCATCCATCACATGAGTTCACCACCTGTTCATATACAGAAAAGGCCCGCATCCGGCCAACCGTAGGATATACAAACATCATCGATCGGTCATCGTGAAACAATGTCAAAACACTGCCAAGGACCTGAGAGTACAGGGATGACTCTATACGCTACTACAAAACATCCAAAATAGCAGCATATCCATCGCTTTCCTTCTACTGCTCCTCAAGCTTCTCGGCCGCAACACCATGACCACGACCACGTCTACCTCGACCACCTAAAAAGGGGTTAAACCAGCGGGGTGAGACAATTGAACAATTGTCCCAGTGGGAAACATAACTCCCCACCGCAACTACAGAACCTCAGCAAGATAAAAAATAACAACAGATAACTAATAACAAGTATAGCAAGAGTAGTCTATATATAACAGATTATTCTTACCGACAAGCTTACCCGCTATACAAAAGCATATAACCAGATATATATCAAGGAATATGATTAGCAAGATACTATGTATCCCTATCTAACATGATTATCAGAACAATATATAATGTCACATAACCTGCTTATCAAGATAAGACATATTTTCACATAACCTGCAAGATATAACAAGGATATTACACAAACAAAGCCTCAACCAATGTTACGTATTTATCTTAAGCAGTAAATACTAAACGACTGCTTATTATGCCCTGAGGATTTGAACCGTACCGTTCAAATCCAACCTTCGGTTACGAAACCCAAGCCGGTGCCATACAAGGTCAATGGAAGAGCCGGACTCCACGACCTCCCACCTCGTGGTCAGTACACGAGTACAACACAAGTAGGACCATAGTCACATGCTGAAGTGGTCTAAGACACAGGGTCAGCTCCATAGGCTACCCTCACTCTAGCTCGCCTTGGTACAGGTCTCGACGCTAGTAAAACTGAGCCACGGGCCTGTTCACCGTGTTCTGAGCCATGAACGCATTCATGCTCCACACATCACATATCCTGAGCCATGGGCCTATTCACCATGCTCTACATACAAATCTGAGTCTGTAACCGAAGTTACACTCTTACTTCCTCATTTTTAGGCTAGGAGCAACCTACACATATTCAACAATATGCGCTTCCAGGTTAACCCGTAGGAGAACCTGTTTCACCATCACCAAATCCTGACGATGATGGATCTATGGCCAGGGCAAACTACATGATATATTTCACTGTGATTAATTAGTATCTTTTAGATGAATTGCAGGATTCATCCAAGTTGTATAACATGCAAGATATAACGGAAAGTAAACGACATTATATCATTATTTAATCACATCAACCTGATCCATCACAAGGATCCAACATCACATGTTACCACTTGGCCTCTTGCCAACCATCCAGATCCATCTCGAGGATCATCACATACCATGGGATCTCAATCCCTCATCAGGTACTGTCAATGCCTCTCAAGGCTCACATCATCATCATGGAACTTAACACATTATACATATCATAATATTAACCAGAGTAATTACCAAGTGATGTTACTCATCACATGTGTCTCATAGCCCTTTTCAAGGCTAATCATCACCTGCATGGTTAGAGTACACAATAATCGTAGATTCAATCGTAAGGAATATGCTACCATAATGAAATGCTATTCAAGATACTTCTACTTATCATTCTTACACTATTTGCTGATCAAGTGTATAAAGTACATTATCAACAAGCCATATCTATGCTTACCCTTATCTCAGAACTATATGAATAATCAAGATGTTCAAACATACAGAACAAGTACTATTGTTACCACTACCATTATGTCACCATTCACTATAATCATTATTATCATTATGCAAGCTACTAGTGTAACTATCACCATTCTCATTTAACGATTAAGTACAAGGATTACTTCATGCATATCATTACTACCATTATTGTCATCATTATTATGATCAACATTACTATCATCTTCTTTATTATTAATAAATAAGCATAAGGATCACATCACACATCTTATTACCATTACCTTTCTCATTATCATCACTACTACCATTATCGTCATTAATATTACCAGCATTATCATCCACTATTATCTTTATTGCCATGTCATTAAGCCAACTATTAATGTAACTGTCACTTAGCAACATTATTACCATCATTAATCCACATTATTACTTTCATTACTAGCAAAGCATTACCATCATCACACGACTATTAATATCATTGCTATCAACAACATTATCATTGGCATTATTATTGTTTGCAAGGCATCATATTCATTGTTGTTATCACTAACAAGACACCACCATCATTAAGCATAAACATCCATTTTCATAACATATGGAACTGTTACTCTAGGATCACAACACTCTCACCATAACCCATCACCACCCAAGGCTGTCGCCCAACATGTCAACACACACTCAACCCTATCGGCCATCACCACCCAAGGCTATCGCCCAACATGGCTATCGGCCATTAGGGCTATCGGCCACCATGGGTGTCGGCCAGCATAGATATCGACCAGCATACCATGCATGTCTATCGGCCAACAAACCTCCAAGAACTTAGGTCTATCGCCCACCATGAGGAGGAGGATGTCTCTCAACACAAGAAGGACCATCTCGCCCATCATGATCACCATGCCGCCCATCAAGGTACAAAGGTCTATCATCCAAGAGAAGAACAAGAGCATTGCTCTTCTATCGTTCACCAAGGTCACCAACATATCAGCCAACATGACCCTAGCTCACCCTATCGCCCCACACATGGGCAAGGGTATCGGCTAACCTCAAGAACACATCATGTCGTCCACCAAGGGCATACATATCGTCCATCAAAGGGGATACCATATCGCCCAACTCAAGGACAAAGGTGCCATGTTGCCCAACATGGTCACCATGTCGACCAACACAAAGAACACCACTAAGCCACCCATCACAAGAATAAGGGTGTCGCCCAACACACCCAACCCAAGAGAGGATGTCGCCCATCATCAAGGCAAGAGAGGATGTCTCCTAACCAAGGGTCATCACCTACCTCCAACTCAAGGAAACTCAAACCCTAGAAAGCAAGGGACACAAAGGAACCCTAAACCCTAGAGGGGGATCGACCACCAAAGGAAACTCAAGCAAGGTACAAGTCTAAGCTACTAATCTATGAACAAGAATAAGAACAAGAGGTAAAGAAGTTAGGGTTAGAAGTTATGCAACCCGCCTTAAGCTCCAAGCTCTAAGGAAGAAGATGCACTTCAAGCTCCAAAGGATGTCGTCCACCAAAGATGATCCAAGAGAGGGTATCGGTCACCACTGCAACTCTAGGAGAGTGTCTCGGCCGACACAGGCAAGAGAGGGAGGAGTGTCATGCACTCAAGGTGGAGGGGAGACCAAAAGAGCAAAGGAAGCTAAGGCAAGGGAAAGAGCTACATATATAGAAGGAGAGGGAGGAGAAAACAAGGTAGATCAATGCTATGTGTCATCCACCCAAGGGACACTTGTCCTAGGGTTCAAGCCAACACACTAGAAAAGCAAGAGACACTTGTCAAAGATACATACCAAGTGTCCACCAAACATGGTCAAGGCTGGACCAAGCAACATGGGTGACACAACTAGCAGCTCTGCTGGGTGACACACCACCTCTAGGTCGACACAAACCAACCTAGGGCGACACAAGCTTCACTTGGCCGACACAAGGCTCAAGCAAGCCCAAACAAAGCACCTCAAGGCCCAAACAAGCTCAAGCAAGGCCCAAGAGACTCAAACAACAAGCCCAAGCCTTCCTCTCAACCCTAGAGGAAGCAAAGAGAGGGAAACATCCCACAAGATGGCAAACTTGCACACAAAACCCCAGACTTGGGTTATTTGCAAGTAGCCCCTCGAACTCTCAACAAGGCACAACAAAAATCCTAATCACCACTCAAAGGTGATTAGCAAGCATCAAACCACTAAGGTTAAGCAAAACAAATAGGGTAAACCCTAAACGCAGGCCAGGGTCATTACAATCTAACCCCCTTTAAGGGATTTCGTCCCCGAAATCCGAAGAGAAAAGCGAGGGATACTTCCTCCTCATCTCTTCCTCAAGCTCCCACGTGGCTTCCTCAACGCCACGACGCTGCCAAAGAACCTTCACAAGAACCAGGTCCTTCCTCTTCAGCTTCTTGATCCTTCTGTCAAGGATTGTCACAGGACCTTCCTCGTAGGTCACATCTGCATCAAGCTCAACCTCAACTGGCTGTATCACTGTACCTGAATCGAGATGACTTTTCTTCAACATACTGACATGAAACACTGGATGCAACCTGTGCAACACAGGAGGCAACTCTAACTCATAAGCTACCTTGCCAACACGTGCTCTGACTGAGTAAGGCCCCATATACCTGGGTGCCAACTTACCCTTCTGTCCAAACCTTAGCACACCTTTCCACGGCAAGACTTTGAGATACACTTTGTCTCCTACCTGGAATTCCAAAGGTCGTCGGTGATTGTCTGCATACGACTTCTGCCTGTCCTGTGCCGCTTTCAACTGATGTTGTATCACTTTGATCTTATCTGTCATCTGCTGTACTAACTTAGGACCCAAAAGCTGATATGCACCTGATTCATACCAACACAAAGGAGATCTGCACTTCCTTCCATACAAAGCCTCATAAGGAGCCATGTTGATGCTACGCTGATAACTGTTGTTGTAAGCAAACTCTATCAAACTCAGATGTACATCCCAGTTGCCTAGAAACTACAGAACACAAGCTCGAAGAAGATCTTCCAAAATATGAATAGTCCTCTCAGACTGTCCATCTATCTGTGGGTGAAAAGTTGTACTGAACCTTAACTGTGTTCCCAACGCCTTGTGCAACTGTTCCCAAAAACGACTCGTAAACTGAGGACCTCTGTCAGAAACTATCTTCGCTGGCATACCATGCAAACGTACTATCTCATCCACATATACTCGAGCTAGTTTCTCAGTTGTATACGTCGTCTTCACCGGTAGAAAATGGGCAGACTTAGTCAATCTGTCCACTACCACCCAAATGGAATCATGATTCCTAGTTGTCCGGGGTAGATCAACTACGAAATCCATGGTTATATGATCCCATTTCCACTGCGGTATCGGTAAAGGTTGCAATGTACCTGCCAACTTCTGATGTTCACCCTTCACTTGCTGACACACCGCACATCTCGCCACGAACTCAGCTACATCTCTTTTCAAACCGGGCCACCAATACAAGTCCTTCAGACTATGATACATCTTGGTGACACCTGGATGCATAGCATACATCGACGTATGTGCTTCCTCAAGCACCAACTTTCTCAGATCATCAATATATGGAACCACCATCCTATCACGATAGCAAACTAGCCCATCCTCGGACTCATGAAACCCATCACGCTTGTCACTTCCGAACTCTGATCTGATCAACTGTACGACATCATCTGTTTGTTGTGCATCCTTGATCTATTGTCTCAGCGTAGGTTTAACTTGCATCTGTGTGAAAAGACCAGACAACACAGAAACTTCTATCTGCACATTCATCTGTCGCAGAGAAACAAACATATCTCGCCTATGGCATCCCAGAGAACTCAACTGTGCCTTTTTTGAAGAAAGAGAAGAAGACTTTCTGCTAAGTGCATCAGCTACCACGTTCGCCTTACCAGGATGATACTCGATAGTGCAGTCGTAATCATTGATAAACTCCATCCATCGTCGCTGTCGCATGTTCAACTCTTGCTGCGTAAAGATGTACTTTAGATTCTTATGGTCCGTGAAGATCTGACACACTTCCCCATACAGATAGTGTCTCCAAATCTTTAACGCATGAACCACAGCCGCTAACTCCAGGTCATGAGTTGGATAGTTCTCCTCATGCTTCTTGAGCTGTCGCGTGGCAAAAGAAACCACATGATCTTCCTGCATCAACACGCAACCTAAACCCTTCTTGGAAGCATCACAGAAAACAACATAACCTTTCTCAGGCTCTGGCAAGATCAACACTGGAGCACTGGTCAACTTCTCCTTCAGTGTTACACCCCAATCTCACAATTTCCTCAAATCATGAGATTAGGGCATAAGATAGGATTTATATGTAACACAAAGAACACCCTTAACTTTTATTTTTTTTTATTTTAAACTCTTGTTTCTTCGCATTGAACCACATAAAACATTTTACAAGGGAATCTGAACATTTCTTTTACTAATCAGACTTCAATAGTAAAGATACATGTATAAGCATTCATAATGTCTCTCACTCATAATGCACATGAAACTAGCTAATTAGCATACATATCAAAGAGGAACAGTATTACACATTGTAATTACAACTCTCTCTCTAAACTCTTACTGAGGACCTAGAGTGACAAGGACCGACTGACTCAACTAGTCTTGTACTCAACTCTTGTGGCAGGTCTACACTGATGTTCTGACCATCTTCAAGTCCACGCGGTTAACCCTAAAATGTTTGAGTAGAGGGGTGAGCCTACTCGCTCAGTGAATGAGTACTTCATGGAAACAGACTAATGCACTAATGTGATTACAGATATAATTTGAATAAACGATATGAAATTTAACAACAATAAATACTACACTGAGCAGTTCTAAAACAATATAATTGAAATAACAAAGAATGTAAATATTGCATCCAAAGAATAACTACAGGAATACTATGCTTCCAGTCTTCTTTAACTCTTTCATTTATAAAGAACTCTGTGAACCTATATGATCATATTTTAACTTATGCCCTAATCATATGCAGTGTACTCTGCATATAAAGATCCGTAACAAGTCCATGCTACGACCCCACCGTACAAGACTTAGCGACACACCCGAGAAATGCTAAGTCTGACGCCAGCCCTGCTCTGCTACAGGACCCCTGGCTCTCCGGCCAGAAACATAGGCTCTACGGCCTCAATGCACAACCACGTGTGCTCCCGACTCCTCCTTTAACCTGAGTACACCGGCGGAGGGTCACAGGGTTACCTTCGTGACACAAGCACGAATGGTGTTAGATAACCGTGTTTTCTTTTTCCCATTGCCATCGTGACACAAGCACGATTGTTGTTAGACACTGCCTTTCTTTCTATCCTCGTGCCACCAGAATTACTCAACCGGTTGATGTTGGACACGAGTTTCACCCCTAAGTAACAGACCTTCTTTTAGGGGTTCTACGGTGTTAGGGCACCTATGTCTATTAACTAATTAACATATAAATATCATAGCTCATGTATTCAACATATACCAGGTCTCAGTAACATCCCTTTCTAGGGCATGTCATATCTCATCACCTGCAATTTACGAGATATGTATTGAAATATAAGAAGTCCTGCAGTATGTAAATATCCTTTCAGAGAGAACAAGCATATAAAGTTAAATGCATTAGAAACATACAATTCAACAATTAAGCATCACCACATCTCATATCGAGACCTTTCATATTACCATAGCATGATTCATTGAACACCCTATCCTTAGGGTTTCATTTGCCTTATTCATTCATCACATGCCAACACCCTGCTCTTAGGGTTTCATTCGCCTCATTCACCTTTTCACATGGCTCTCATAATGATTTCATAGGATATAAGCATTCACTAAATAAAGATTGTTTCCAACAAATCATATGCAATCAATATAGACATGAAACCATGGAAATTTAACTAAATTTAGGTTTTCCATATCATTCACTGCGATATCATGTATCCAGAATAAGATTCAATTAAGATAACCCACGAGGTACATCCTAACCACTTATAGGATTACTAGTCCTTTTCAATAAGGTTGAAACACTAGTGATGTCTCAATTAGGTTAAACCCTAATTACATCATTTGATATAAATCTGAAAAGCATTCTCACTAAGAAGTGTTGTATACATTTCTGATATGAATCTTCCATCAAAAACTCATTCAAATAGAGAAGGAATCCGTATCATATCAATTTACAATAACTTAAATCAAACGGACATTTCAGGATTTAGAATTCACATGCTAAGCATTTAGGGATTTGGATGTTATAATCAAATTCGTGCATTAGAATGTTTGAAGGAAGAACCCACTCACCCTAAGGTGTGAAAATGCCTCACAACTGCAGCTCAACTCAGGGAATCTCGAATTCCTATCAAATCCCTAGCAATTCTCCCAATTCTTCTTCCATTCAACTCGGAAACCTTGAAAATGAGGGATTATGAAGAAAGGGTAAGAAAAGAGGGAATTTCGACATCATCTTGGATCAAATCAGAGCATGGATGGAATCTTGACATGAGAGAGAAGATCCACCATAAAAGTCTATGTAAAGGATCCAAACTTACTTGATTTCACCATTATTGGGACCGCAGAACCCTAATTCAGCAATTCCTCCTCTTTCTCCACTCAAGCCCTAACTCTCCCTCTCTCTCTAGATTTTCGTTTCTCTGGAGTGAATGACGAAGAATGAGAGCTGTGTGTGTGTGTGGTTGCTCATATAAGTCAATTGAGCTGCTTGGGTCAATTGCATATTGACCCAACACTTAACTTTAATTATATTGGCTGAATATTCAGTTATACAAAAGTTACTGTAATTCGTTTATTTCAGAGATCAAACATTCTCCAACAATTATGGGAATTTATCACGTTGTTTATAATTGATCTATAAAGCTTCAGTTAAAATTTGAGATCATTTGAAGTTACCAATAAATAATAAAAAATAGAACAGTGCACTGCTATATTGCAGTCTGCAAAATATTCGGCCGAGTTTGTCCTGCACAAACTCGACCGACACCCTTACTGTAGGGATTCAAAAGTCATCCAAAAATTATGCCAATTTAACAGAGTATCTAAAACTGTGTTTTTCAAGCACAGTTAAAATTTGAGATCAATTGGATATACCAATAAAAAGATAAAATTCAATTACCACACTGCTGTATAATTCTGGAAATGTGATCGGTCGAGTTTGAAACTCGGCCGATAAACAGGTCAGAGCATTCTTCAAAAATTCTGATATTTTCCAATGTTGTTCACATTTTATATATACAAATCATATCCAAATTTGAAGTAAATCAGAGTTACACATAAAATATTAAAAATCATTTAGTGAGACATTCTACTTATCAAATTCTGTATTCATATGTCATTAAAACCCTATTTTGGGCCGATTAGGGTTTATGCTTCTCAAACCCTAATTCTCAAGACAAAAGAACATTTAGACTTCTTATCATAGTTAAAACATCCTAATTGTGTTATTGTCATTAATTAGATTTCAAGAATGATTATTCTAATTAATCTTTGCGATTGTCTAGGTAAACCCTAGTTTACCAATTAAGCTCAGATGGGGTCGTAACAACTCTTCCCCCCTTAGAATGTTTCGTCCTCAAAACATAAACCCACAAGAAAGATACATTCAAGGTTATTCTAAGCTTCTAAAGCCTTCAATGTCATTATACTCTTGTATTTCATACCTGAATGTAGTTTTCAACATTAGATCTTTTAATTCTTTACTAACTCACAACATATCTCAAATAGTTCTCAATGATATCAAGCAAATTCTTTATGCCACAATCAAACATAGAATGCAAAGATAAACCACCACGCTTTCGCTGCGCAACTCTGATACTCTGATACAACTATCTCAACTTATGTTGCTCAGAGAGTTCTATTGTTCTGTATCATCTTTAAGTGACAAAAGCAAGTTCACCATACTGTTTTAAACTTTAATCAAGTGCTATTCAAATAGCAAAACAGTATTGAATTAAAAGACTAGATTCAACAATCAATTGCACAATACTACGCTTGGCATCCCCATTGAGTCATGGATGCATGAGGTGAAGCATTACCACCTCATTTCATACTATCATGTTTCGATCCTGGGACCTGTGGGTTATGGGCCCACACACAATTCAAAGTGTAACCATCGTATTATATCATTTTAGGGTTTCAACAACAGTAATAAGGTAATCCACGATTGTATCAGTCATTCAAGCATTAATCATATTCAATTACCATCACTCAGTTATATTAGAGCTAGGTATAACAAGCTACACCTCATTAGGGTTACTTGTTCAAACAATCTGATTATCACCCCTTTCTATTAATATGAGTGAATATGTATGACTACCTTGTTCAGGGTATCTCTCCATGTGTTCTAACATCATCCAAACCGTATCACCATATTACAAATACACAATACTAGGATGCATATCAGGTATGAATTACTACAACTATCATACGCCTTTAATTTAACATATAGCTTGCACAAATATACTGAAATCATATATAGAACCAACTTTCATACCTTAATATGCCTTCAACAAATCATACATGTAAAAACAAATTCACCTATTACACAAAGCTAGTGTTTTCCCATATCTCTCTGCTCATTCATTACTTCTATACTTTTTTCTACCTATCCTTTTCATATGATTATATACAGTAAACATCATTAACATTGAAGCATTTAAGATAAAAATAGATTATTCATCATTCTTGCTATCACACAAGAATTTATTTCTTATCGCACTTCATCATATTGTATGTCACTATTACATTCACTAGATGACCCCACCAAGGTAGTTATGCACCATATATGATTCATTTTCTCTTATCATTTCATTCCCATCTTGCTCTCATTAAGGAATATATGAAAGAGAAGATGACTTTAAGACTTGGAATTCTTGTATTCAAACATTCCCTTAATACATTCTCGTATGCAGATTTACTTAGTTATCAACAGAGATATTTGATTAATTAGCACTTGCTTGAATCTCACCACCTCTTTATTTTATAACTTCTCCATCATATTTCAAACCCTTTCTTACGTTTCATAGTCCTCTTACCATATACTACTCTTTAACCCGTCATCTTTAATTCTAAATTTTTCTCTTATGACCATGTTGCTTATTCATATGTATGGTCATGTATACCATGTTACACATATTTCCTCCTTTATTTTTATACTATTGTGAAGTTAACGTTCTAAATTAATAGTCCTTCTATTAGTTTTTCCTCATGTTGAATACATTACATATTCTTCATTTTTAAATCAAGTGGATCATGCATGGGTCAAACATAGTTTCTCTTTCAATCAAGTTTTTCTCTCCTGAATACAGTCTACCTTTGTATGACTTATTCATTCGTTAAACTATACCTATGTTCTTTGCTTAGAAACTAGTTTGTTGTCCTAGTCTTATGAATTACATGTTCATACGATCCTCTTCACTTTTACTCTTTTAAAGACTCTTTACTTCTATGGACCTATTGAATGCTCAACCCTATTCTCTACTTAGCCTTTGCTTTAGGGTTCATAAAAGCATTATACTCTATTCTATGATTCATTATTCATGATTGATTCTTGCTATCTTGAACCATACATACATACATTTCACATATCTTTTCTATATTTCATATGTATAACTCACATAACATTAATCAATAAACTAATTATGAACTTCATATCATGTTCTATTATTCCCAATTAAGGGTTTCACATTTGAGACCCCAAAGTTAAACCTCAGATATCAGTTTCAATTAATTCTTAGTTGTTCTGATCTTGCCCATATGTTTCAACATCTTACTGTATGTACATTCTTACTCTGATGTGGGTCTAATTATTCAAATTCTATTCTTATTATACTATTGATAGGATTCATTAGATCCTAGTAACGCATCCTGCCAACCGAACCAGGCCAAACCTGAAATCCTAAAGCCAAGAACTACAAAGGATTACATTCTTCCTGAACTGCCACTCACAGCTCAGAAACTCGGCCGATTGGTCAGAAACTCGGCCGATTGCTTCACAAGTCGACCGATCCGCTTGAAACTCGGCCGATCAACTAGCTGTTTGATTTCCTGAAAAATGAAACTCGGCCGAATTACATACAACTCGGCCGATCAGTTTGCTGTTCGATTGCCTATTAAGGAAACTCGGCCGAATCACATACAACTCGACCGAATCGCGTACAGACTGAAAACCTAAACATACCTGCTGATGTCAATTTCACTCGAATCAGCGGGCAAAACCATAGAAACAAAAGCTCATTCAAAGGTCAATTCTAGTCTACTTGTTACAAAGAATGAAATCAATAAATGCTACAACTGCATAGTGTGCAACAAATATTAAAGACCCATATTTCAAGGTATTGAATATTTCAATTCAAACATATAAGAGCATTTCTATACATTTCCAAAAAAACAACAACATTATGAAATGCAAGTTCTATCTCCTTTTACATTTATGCTCTTAATTCTTGTTTCTTTTCTCGTTTTCTAACCCTAACATTTCTAGGGTTCAACTCTAGCCCATTCTTCCACTGTATACCTGGCCAGGGCATACGTGAGAGAATAGACAGAGTAGCTTGTACTGGTTGATCCAAGTACTCAGATATCGGGCCAGGATATCCAAATACTCAAATCCCCAAAGCTAACATCAAACATCTCCTATCTGCCACACATAGGACTCTAACTTACTAACTTAATGGTCCTTGACAACTCACCCTAAGCTCTGATACCAAGCTGTTACACCCCAATCTCACAATTTCCTCAAATCATGAGATCAGGGCATAAGATAGGATTTATATGTAACACAAAGAACACCCTTAACTTTTATTTTTTTTCTTTTAAACTCTTGTTTCTTCGCATTGAACCACATAAACCATTTTACAAGGGAATCTGAACATTTCTTTTACTAATCAGACTTCAATAGTAAAGATACATGTATAAGCATTCATAATGTCTCTCACTCATAATGCACATGAAACTAGCTAATTAGCATACATATCAAAGAGGAACAATATTACACATTGTAATTACAACTCTCTCTCTAAACTCTTACTGAGGACCTAGAGTGACAAGGACCGACTGACTCAACTAGTCTTGTACTCAACTCTTGTGGCAGGTCTACACTGATGTTCTGACCATCTTCAAGTCCACGTGGTTAACCCTAAAATGTTTGAGTAGAGGGGTGAGCCTACTCGCTCAGTGAATGAGTACTTCATGGAAACAGACTAATGCACTAATGTGATTACAGATATAATTTGAATAAACGATATGAAAATTTAACAACAATAAATACTACACTGAGCAGTTCTAAAACAATATAATTGAAATAACAAAGAATGTAAATATTGCATCCAAAGAATAACTACAAGAATACTATGCTTCCAGTCTTCTTTAACTCTTTCATTTATAAAGAACTCTGTGAACCTATATGATCATATTTTAACTTATGCCCTAATCATATGCAGTGTACTCTGCATATAAAGATCCGTAACAAGTCCATGCTACGACCCCACCGTACAAGACTTAGCGACACACCCGGGAAATGCTAAGTCTGACGCCAGCCCTGCTCTGCTACAGGACCCCTGGCTCTCCGGCCAGAAACATAGGCTCTACGGCCTCAATGCACAACCACGTGTGCTCCCGACTCCTCCTTTAACCTGAGTACACCGGCGGAGGGTCACAGGGTTACCTTCGTGACACAAGCACGAATGGTGTTAGATAACCGTGTTTTCTTTTTCCCAGTGCCATTGTGACACAAGCACGATTGTTGTTAGACACTGCCTTTCTTTCTATCCTCGTGCCACCAGAATTACTCAACCGGTTGATGTTGGACACGAGTTTCACCCCTAAGTAACAGACCTTCTTTTAGGGGTTCTACGGTGTTAGGGCACCTATGTCTATTAACTAATTAACATATAAATATCATAGCTCATGTATTCAACATATACCAAGTCTCAGTAACATCCCTTTCTAGGGCATGTCATATCTCATCACCTGCAATTTACGAGATATGTATTGAAATATAAGAAGTCCTGCAGTATGTAAATATCCTTTCAGAGAGAACAAGCATATAAAGTTAAATGCACTAGAAACATACAATTCAACAATTAAGCATCACCACATCTCATATCGAGACCTTTCATATTACCATAGCATGATTCATTGAACACCCTATCTTTAGGGTTTCATTTGCCTTATTCATTCATCACATGCCAACACCCTGCTCTTAGGGTTTCATTCGCCTCATTCACCTTTTCACATGGCTCTCATAATGATTTCATAGGATATAAGCATTCACTAAATAAAGATTGTTTCCAACAAATCATATGCAATCAATATAGACACGAAACCATGGAAATTTAACTAAATTTAGGTTTTCCATATCATTCACTGCGATATCATGTATCCATAATAAGATTCAATTAAGATAACCCACGAGGTACATCCTAACCACTTATAGGATTACTAGTCCTTTTCAATAAGGTTGAAACACTAGTGATGTCTCAATTAGGTTAAACCCTAATTACATCATTTGATATAAATCTGAAAAGCATTCTCACTAAGAAGTGTTGTATACATTTCTGATATGAATCTTCTATCAAAAAGTCATTCAAACAGAGAAGGAATCCGTATCATATCAATTTACAATAACTTAAATCAAACGGACATTTCAGGATTTAGAATTCACATGCTAAGCATTTAGGGATTTGGATGTTATAATCAAATTCGTGCATTAGAATGTTTGAAGGAAGAACCCACTCACCCTAAGGTGTGAAAACACCTCACAACTGCAGCTCAACTCAGGGAATCTCGAATTCCTATCAAATCCCTAGTAATTCTCCCAATTCTTCTTCCATTCAACTCGGAAACCTTGAAAATGAGGGATTATGAAGAAAGGGTGAGAAAAGAGGGAATTTCGACATCATCTTGGATAAAATCAGAGCATGGACGGAATCTTGACATGAGAGAGAAGATCCACCATAAAAGTCTATGTAAAGGATCCAAACTTACTTGATTTCACCATTATTGGGACCGCAGAACCCTAATTCAGCAATTCCTCCTCTTTCTCCACTCAAGCCCTAACTCTCCCTCTCTCTCTAGATTTTCATTTCTCTGGAGTGAATGACGAAGAATGAGAGCTGTGTGTGTGTGTGGTTGCTCATATAAGTCAATTGAGCTGCTTGGGTCAATTGCATATTGACCCAACACTTAACTTTAATTATATTGGCTGAATATTCAGTTATACAAAAGTTACTGTAATTCGTTTATTTCAGAGATCAAACATTCTCCAACAATTATGGGAATTTATCACGTTGTTTATAATTGATCTATAAAGCTTCAGTTAAAATTTGAGATAATTTGAAGTTACCAATAAATAATTAAAAATAGAACAGTGCACTGCTATATTGCAGTCTGCAAAATATTCGGCCGAGTTTGTCCTGCACAAACTCGACCGACACCCTTACTGTAGGGATTCAAAAGTCATCCAAAAATTATGCCAATTTAACAGAGTGTCTAAAACTGTGTTTTTCAAGTACAGTTAAAATTTGAGATCAATTGGATATACCAATAAAAAGATGAAATTCAATTACCACACTG
Organism: Alisma plantago-aquatica; assembly: GCA_963693085.1. Taxonomy (NCBI): domain Eukaryota; kingdom Viridiplantae; phylum Streptophyta; class Magnoliopsida; order Alismatales; family Alismataceae; genus Alisma; species Alisma plantago-aquatica. The sequence continues at coordinate 995,735,378 of OY856413.1, read as the reverse complement.
CTATATAATTTTGGAAATGTGATCGATCGAGTTTGAAACTCGGCCGATAATCAGGTCAGAGCATTCTTCAAACATTCTGATATTTTCTAATGTTGTTCACATTTTATATATCCAAATCATATCCAAATTTGAAGTAAATCAGAGTTACACATAAAATACTAAAAATCATTTAGTGAGACATTCTACTTATCAAATTCTGTATTCATATGTCATTAAAACCCTATTTTGGGCCGATTAGGGTTTATGCTTCTCAAACCCTAATTCTCAAGACAAAAGAACATTTAGACTTCTTATCATAGTTAAAACATCCTAATTGTGTTATTGTCATTAATTAGATTTCAAGAATGATTATTCTAATTAATCTTTGTGATTGTCTAGGTAAACCCTAGTTTACCAATTAAGCTCAGATGGGGTCGTAACATTCAGACTCTGGAAAGCTTGCTTACATCAATCATCCCAAACAAAAGGTACATCCTTCCTGGTCAACTTCATCATCGGCAAAGCGATCACACTGAAGTCCTTGATAAACCTCCGGTAGTATCCAGCCAAACCAAGGAAACTACGAACTTCGGTCGGCGTCTTCGGTTGTTCCCAATCCGCAACGGATTCCACCTTCTTCGGATCTACTTTGACGCCTTCAGCAGATATCACATGACCCAAGAAGGTCACTTTTGCCAACCAGAACTCACACTTACTGAACTTGGCATACAACTGATGTTGACGAAGAAGAGTCAACACTCGACGAAGATGTTGCTTATGCTCATGCCTGTCCCGACTATAGATCAAAATGTCGTCTATAAAGACTACAACAAACTGATCTAAGAATGGACGGAACACTCTGTTCATCAGATCCATGAAAGCAGCAGGTGTATTGGTTAACCCAAACGACATAACCACGAACTCGAAATGATCATACCTCATCCTGAAAGCTGACTTTGGTATGTCATCCGCCTTTATCCTCAACTGATGATATCCAGACCGTAGATCGATCTTCAAAAACACTGTAGCACCACGCAACTGATCGAACAAATCATCTATCCTCGGCAATGGGTACTTATTCTTGATCGCGACTTTGTTCAACTGCCAGTAATCTATACACAACCGCATCGAACCATCCTTTTTCTTAACGAACAACATGGGAGCACCCCACGATGACGTACTCGGTCGGATAAAACCTTTCTCCAATAACTCTTGCAACTGCTTCTTCAACTCTGCCATCTCTGCTGGAGCCATCCTATACGCTGATTGTGCAACTGGCTGTGTCCCTGGAACCAGATTGATCTCGAAATCAACCTCTTGGGGTGGAGGAACACCAGGAAACTCCTCAGGAAACACGTCTGCAAACTCTCGAACCACGGACACCTCCTCAAGACTAGGACCTTTCGCCTTGGTAACCACAACGGTATCCACCACGTGAGCTAGGAACGCCCCACATCCTTGTCGTAACAACTTATCTGCCACCATAGCTGATACCAAACACATTGGAAGAATCTTCCTATCTCCCTGGAAGATCCACTTCTCTCCAGCAACATCAAACACTGCCTTCTTGGAACCACAGTCCAAAACAACCTTATACTTCTCTAAGGTATCCATCCCAAGGATAACATCGAAACCATGCATATCAAGTGGTATAAGATCCACTTGAATACGATGTCCTGAGAAAGACAAAACACAAGATGGACACTCTTCTCGAAGCAAAGAGGAACCATCAAGAGGGGTTTCTAACAACAAGCTATCCTTCTTACAGCTAAGAGGTAAACGACAGTCCTCAAGCATACTATAGGCGATAAAAGAGTGTGTAGCACCCGGGTCAACCAGAACAGATATAAAGCAAGAAGAAGACATATCAGAATGAAATAACTCCATCTGACCTGTCACCACTCGCGGGTTGACTATCGCCTCCGGCTGATTCATGGCATAGAATCGAGCCATTGCTTGCTGTCCACGACCTCTGCTTCCTTGAGCAGACGATCCGGCTTGAGATGCTTGACCACGTCCTCGTCCTCTGCTACCACTGTCCTGCGGTCTCACAGACTTCTAGAAACTCTGCCTCGGCTGCTGCGTCACTTCGACATCTCTATTCGGGCAATTAAACCTGAAATGCTCGACTTGTCCACAAAGATGACATGACTTGTCCTCAAATCGTGGCCTAGCTGGCCCTGTCACTGCCACAGAAGCTGAACTGTGCACCTTAGATGGCGAAGAAACATAACCTCTTCCCTTACTCGGAGACCACTGAGATGGTACACCAGCGCTTCTCATTGCTGATGGTGCTGAAAACCTATGCTTCTTAAAGCCACCAAACTTCCGTCCTTGAAACTGAGCAGGTCTTTTAAGAGACATAGACTCTCTTTTCTCCCGTACTTTCCTCTCGATCCGTCAAACTGATTCCACAAATGTAGAAAACCACTCTCGGTTCTCCAGCGCAGACACCGGGGTTGTCAACTCAACACTTAAACCCTTCTCGAAACGTCTGATCCGTTCCTCTTCTATTGCCGCCATGTGAGGACAGAACCTCAACAGATCCATAAACTTGACTTCATACTCAGTGATGTTCATCGTTCGTTGCCTCATATTCTCGAAGTGACTCACCTTTTCATCCAGGTACGTCTTTGGAAAGTATCTGGTGACGAACTCACGTCGGAACACTTCCCAACAGATCACCTCACCAGGTCGCTTCTCTTCCTCGATGGTCCACCAGTGACCAGCACTACCTTTCAGAAGGTAGACAACATGCTTTACCTTGTCTGCTTCGGGGATGTCAAGGATCCGGAAAGCCTTCTCGATACTTGTCAGCCACAGATCTGCATCCGCTGGATCAACCGTCCCATCATAATCCGAAGCTCCAACTCGGCGAAGCCGCTCGAAGGTCTTCCCAGTACCTGATGCTTCTCCATGGGGAACCTGTGCTTGCGGAGGAGGCACTGGTAATCGCTCAACCATGAGATTCATCATAGCCATTAACTGCCCCATAAGCTGTTGGTAAGCAAGATGTTCAAATATGGCTTGGTTAGATTGGGGAACCTCAGGCACCCGATCTTCATGTGCCTGTCCATCTGCTCCATCAACTGATGCAGCATCACTATACTCAGCATAGTGTTCTTCATGGTTTCCATGCATCTTGGCTTATCTTCCGCTGAGGGCAGAAGATTTTGTAAGAAAACCTGGAAAACTCATAAGAACAGACTCAACCTAGTCCTAAATCCCTGTAGACTCAGCGAACCTAAATCTCTGATACCAAAACTTGTGGAAACACATCCCATTATCACACAGATAACGAGGTGTTACGCGAAAACGTATGGAAATCACCATAACCACAGATTATCGAAAAACACGGGTTAATTAAATCTGATTGCGGAAAACTGATAAACTGTGAAACTATTACTTTCCAGTCCTCATCCTGCACAGAAACGTGTCATATATATATATGCATACACAAGATCTGATACGTGTCCACAAGTCAGAAACAGCTGTTCATCCATCACATGAGTTCACCACCTGTTCATATACAGAAAAGGCCCGCATCCGGCCAACCGCAGGATATACAAACATCATCGATCGATCATCGTGAAAGAATGTCAAAACACTGCCAAGGACCTGAGAGTACAGGGAAGACTCTAGACGCTACTACAAAACATCCAAAACAGCAACATATCCATCGCTTGCCTTCTACTGCTCCTCAAGCTGCTCGGCCGCAACACCACGACCACGACCACGTCTACCTCGACCACCTAAAAAGGGGTTAAACCAGCGGGGTGAGACAATTGAACAATTGTCCCAGCGGGAAACATAACTCCCCACCGCAACTACAGAACCTCAGTAAGATAAACTATAATAGTAGATAACTAATAACAGGTATAGCAAGAGTAGTCTATATATAACATATTATTCTTACCGACAAGCTTACCCGCTATACAAAAGCATATAACCAGATATATCTCAAGGAATATGATTAGCAAGATACTATGTATCCCTATGTAACATGATTATCAGAACAAGATATAATGTCACATAACCTGCTTATCAACAAAAGATATATTGTCACATAACCTGCAAGATATAACAAGGATATTACACAAACAAAGCCTCAATCAATGTTACATATTTATCTTAAGCAGTAAATACTAAACGGCTGTGTTACATATTATTATGCCCTGAGGATTTGAACCGTACCGTTCAAATCCAACCTTCGGTTACGAAACCCAAGCCGGTGCCATACAAGGTCAATGGAAGAGCTGGACTCCACGACCTCCCACCTCGTGGTCAGTACATGAGTACAACACAAGCAAGACCATAGTCACATGCTGAAGTGGTCTAAGCCACAGGGTCAGCTCCATAGGCTACCCTCACTCTAGCCCGCCTTGGTACAGGTCTCAGCGCTAGTAAAACTAAGCCACGAGCCTGTTCACCATGTTCTGAGCCATGAACGCATTCATGCTCCACACATCACATATCCTGAGCCATGGGCTTGTTCACCATGCTCTACATACAAATCTGAGTCTGTAACCGAAGTTACACTCTTACCTCCTCATTTTCATGCTAGGAGCAACCTACACATATTCATCAATATGCGCTTCCAGGTAAACCCGTAGGAGAACCTGTTTCACCATCACCAAATCCTGACGATGATGGATCTATGCCCAGGGCAAACTACATGATATATTTCACTGTGATTAATTAGTATCTTTTAGATGAATTGCAGGATTCATCCAAGTTGTATAACATGCAAGATATAACAGAAAGTAAACAACATTATATCATTATTTAATCACATCAACCTGATCCATCACAAGGATCCAACATCACATGTTACCACTTGGCCTCTTGCCAACCATCCAGATCCATCTCGAGGATCATCACATACCATGGGATCTCAATCCCTCATCAGGTACTGTCAATGCCTCTCAAGGCTCACATCATCATCATGGAACTTAACACATTATACATATCATAATATTAACCAGAGTAATTACCAAGTGATGTTACTCATCACATGTGTCTCATAGCCCTTTTCAAGGCTAATCATCACCTGCATGGTTAGAGTACACAATAATCGTAGATTCAATCATAAGGAATATGCTCCCATCATGAAATGCTATTCAAGATACTTCTACTTATCATTCTTACACTATTTGCTGATCAAGTGTATAAAGTACATTATCAACAAGCCATATCTATGCTTACCCTTATCTCAGAACTATATGAATAATCAAGATGTTCAAACATACAGAACAAGTACTATTGTTACCACTACCATTATGTCACCATTCACTATAATCATTATTATCATTATGCAAGCTACTAGTGTAACTATCACCATTCTCATTTAACGATTAAGTACAAGGATTACTTCATGCATATCATTACTACCATTATTGTCATCATTATTATGATCAACATTACTATCATCTTCTTTATTATTAACAAATAAGCATAAGGATCACATCATGCATCTTATTACCATTACCTTTCTCATTATCATCACTACTACCATTATCGTCATTAATATTACCAGCATTATCATCCACTATTATCTTTATTGCCATGTCATTAAGCCAACTATTAATGTAACTATCACTTAGCAACATTATTACCATCATTAATCCACATTATTACTTTCATTACTAGCAAAGCATTACCATCATCACACGATTATTAATATCATTTCTATCAACAACATTATCATTGGCATTATTATTGTTTGCAAGGCATCATATTCATTGTTGTTATCACTAACAAGACACCACCATCATTAAGCATAAACATCCATTTTCATAACATATGGAACAGTTACTCTAGGATCACAAGACTCTTACCATAACCCATCACCACCCAAGGCTGTCGCCCAACATGTCAACACACACTCAACCCTATCGGCCATCACCACCCAAGGCTGTCGCCCAACATGGCTATCAGCCATTAGGGCTATCGGCCACCATGGGTGTCGGCCAGCATAGATATCGACCAGCATACCATGCATGGCTATCGGCCAACAAACCTCCAAGAACTTAGGTCTATCACCCACCATGAGGAAGATGATGTCTCTCAACACAAGAAGGACCATCTCACCCATCATGATCACCATGTCGCCCATCAAGGTACAAAGATCTATCATCCAAGAGAAGAACAAGAGCATTGCTCTTCTATCGTTCACCAAGGTCACCAACATATCGGCCAACATGACCCTAGCTCACCCTATCACCCCACACATGGGCAAGGGTATCGGCCAACCTCAAGAACACATCATGTCGTCCACCAAGGGCATACATATCATCCATCAAAGGGGATACCATATCGCCCAACTCAAGGACAAAGGTGCCATGTTGCCCAACATGGTCACCATGTCGACCAACACAAAGAACACCACTAAGCCACCCATCACAAGAACAAGGGTGTCGCCCAACACACCCAACCCAAGGGAGGATGTCGCCCATCATCAAGGCAAGAGAGGATGTCGCCCAACCAAGGGTCATCACCTACCTCCAACTCAAGGAAACTCAAAACCTAGAAAGCAAGGGACACAAAGGAACCCTAAACCCTAGAGGGGGATCAGCCACCAAAGGAAACTCAAGCAAGGTACAAGTCTAAGCTACTAATCTATGAACAAGAATAAGAACAAGAGGTAAATAATTTAGGGTTAGAAGTTATGCAACCCGCCTTAAGCTCCAAGCTCTAAGGAAGAAGATGCACTTCAAGCTCCAAAGGATGTCGTCCACCAAAGCTGATCGAAGAGAGGGTATCGGTCACCACCGCAACTCCAGGAGAGTGTCTCGGCCGACACAAGCAAGAGAGGGAGGAGTTTCGTGCACTCAAGGTGGAGGGGAGACCAAAAGAGCAAAGGAAGCTAAGGTAAGGGAAAGAGCTACATATATAGAAGGAGAGGGAGGAGAAAACAAGGTAGATCAATGCTATGTGTCGTCCACCCAAGGGACACTTGTCCTAGGGTTTAAGCCAACACACTAGCAAAGCAAGAGACACTTGTCAAAGATACATACCAAGTGTCCACCAAACATGGTCAAGGCTGGACCAAGCAACATGGGCGACACAACTAGCAGCTCTGCTGGGCGACACACCACCTCTAGGTCGACACAAACCAACCTAGGGCGACACACACAACACCGTGGGCGACACAAGCTTCACTTGGCCGACACAAGGCTCAAGCAAGCCCAAACAAAGCACCTCAAGGCCCAAACAAGCTCAAGCAAGGCCCAAGAGACTCAAACAACAAGCCCAAGCCTTCCTCTCAACCCTAGAGGAAGCAAAGAGAGGGAAACATCCCACAAGATGGCAAACTTGCACACAAAACCCCAGACTTGGGTTATTTGCAAGTAGCCCCTCGAACTCTCAACAAGGCACAACAAAAACCCTAATCACCACTCAAAGGTGATTAGCAAGCATCAAACCACTAAGGTTAAGCAAAACAAACAGGGTAAACCCTAAACGTAGGTTAGTGTCCTTACAACATATTGTGAATTCCACCGGATAGGAATTCGGGTGGGAGAGACGTGTGTGAAGCGTGTGGTGAGTCTTCCTGAATCAGGACTCATTCACAACTGTGTAATCCAACTGAGAGACAACCATGAAAAAACCATATGTGAGAAATCCAAACATTGTGTGTGACATCAAATTACGAAGGAACCATATGAAATTGAGTTGATCTATTCAAATTATTGCTTATTTAGGGTTCAAACTATATTGATACTTCCTAAATTCATTAGAGGAGTCAACATAGTCCTAAAGACTTCAAATTTCAACCATAGGTGGATTATGGAGTCTAGAATCTATTTATCCAATTATATCTAGGTTTTAATAAACTTTTGTCCATGAATTTTGTATAAGTCATTATATTAGTGTACATGTATTAAAATATGATATACAGTGAATCGTCCTTTCTTTAAGGAAATTGTTGAGTTAAATTTTGAGATTGAGAGTTTCATCCTTTTCAAGGACTTCATATTATCTTTTATGCACAAAAAAGGATCACTTTAAGAGAGAGAAAATAATGTTATTTAGCCTTTTTGTATATTGAATTCTTTTAATCATAAATAAAAGAGGAATCATATTTTATTTTCTTTTTGTATCAAATATCACATAAAGTATTTAATATTCATGATATCTTGCATTAAAGTCTAACTTTTGAAATTTATGGTTGCAAATTTTGCACTTAAGACCCTAAACTTATTTTATTTGAAATTTAGGATGTTATAAATCTACCCACCTTAAATAAATTTCATCCTGGAAATTTTTCTCATACTACCCACCTTAGGGTTTTCCATATTTTCATAACATCATAACATATTATTCAAAAGCTCATGTCTATACACATATATGATCTAAGGATAAAGTCATAATCTAAAGGTGACAATCTTAAACCAAACCTTGATCATTATCCTCCTCCAAATTCATAGCAAAGACTCTTGCATGTCTCTTAGGGGTTGGGTTCTAGTTTCTGGCTTCCTTCCTATGTATCTTAGGGCAATCTGGCTTTATATGTCCAGGCTCTCCACAATAAAAACATAATCCAGTTCCAAACTTGTACGACCCTCCATGGACCCTCTTACAAGTTAGGCATTGTGTTTTCTCTTGGGCAATAGGGGTTTCACCCTTAGGAGCCTTCCTCTTGTTGTGGGAGGTTGATGTTGATGATGGTTGTTCTTCTAAGGATCTTCATTCTTGTAAGACCTTCTGGGGTGGTCTTATAGCTCTAGGGTGGCATCTAATGTAGCCTGAAGGGTTCTGTGGCCTCTTCCTAATAGGGAAAACCTTAGGTCAGGCTTGAGTCTTCAGATGAACTTCTTTGTCCTGCGTCGCTCATCATAGTCATAACTATACTTCTGTAGGACCCTGAACTTCATGGCATACTGGGTCACTATTATGTCATTGACCTGAACTAGATTGGAAAACTCTAACTCCTTCTCTATCATAGCTTTAGACACATAGTGCTCCTGGAAGGCATCAACAAATTCTTCACATGTGAGTGCAAGTGCATCAGTGGCTCTTCAGTTGAGGAAGTTCTCCCACCATGTACGAGCTGCTCCCTTCAGCATGTGGGTGGCAAAGCAAACCCTAGACTGTTGAGGGAAGTCCAGGTCATGAAAACAATGCTCCTTGCTTAATCTAATCTTCTCCTTTGGTGATGAGATCATCCTTTCCTTCTCCAACAAAGGATTCGAGCATGATCTTCAAGAAATCCACCAAGGTCAGTTCGTGGGGTCAGAGTTGACATTGTCTGTGTCCTAGGCCATTGGTGAGAAGTTGGACGAAGTCCTCCAAAGTTTCTTTAGGATTCCTTCTTGGTCCACTTCCCTCACTAGAAGAGCTAGCACCATCTTCCCTATACTTTCCCTTATCGGACTTCTTAGGAGTCATCTAGAAAAATAAGTTATACCTAGGGTTAGAACATGTGAATCTTTAGCTTAGTGGACATCTACTCATTTCTCTGATACCATATTGTAACGCCCCTCCAAGCACATACATGATAGCAGAAGCAAACCCTATGTTGTCCATAACATGGGTCACTTGGCTCAAAATGGGGAGGGGATGGCGATGAAGAGGCTAGTTTTCGTAGGGGTTTACTGAAGATCGTAGATGAGGTCAGAATAAAGAATACATATTGTGAGTCCCATTGGGATAGGAATTCAGGTGGGAGAGACGCGTGTGAAGTGTCCGATGAGTCTGCCTGAATCAGGACTCATTCACAGCCGTGCGATCTTGTAACATCCTCACTTTGAGCACTTTATTATAATTTCTTAAGTATATATTATTCACGGTCATCATTATATATATGGGTCATTATACATAATTAGATGATTAGAATGCACTAATAATTTTTTTCTTTTAGAGATAACGTTGAAAAATAATTACACACAAATTTCCAAGGCTTAACTATATCTAGATAATTAGTTACTTAATACTAAAGATATAACTTGTTTTAATTATAGTCACCTTTTTGGTCACCTTTATGCAAAACAAACTCCATTAAAATACTCTACGCCTAAAATAGGACAAGTGATTAAAATTTGAGATTAATTAGAGTATGTTTAATTAGGCTACAAAAATATACAAGATAATGACTCTTATTAGACAAGATATTTGTTTTTCCGAAATTTGTTCTTATGGGCCTCGTTTGGGCCGTCTGATGTGGAAACATGACGTCATCCACTCGATCCCAGCCATCAACCTCCTTCATCAACCTATGACTTTTTCAGCCACATTACACATCCCGCTCAATCACAAATTTCTTGCAGTCAACTAATCCATTTTGGAAACAATTTCCACCATCATCATTAGGATACTTACCCTCTCCTTTTAAGCCTCCACTTAAACCGTAAATCTCACACACAGAGAAATGCCCAATAGAGCCATCAGCCTTCTCCAGTGCGCTGGTTGCAGACCATCAAGAGAGACTCTTGTTGCCTATCTAGGTACTCAGAAAGCTCTACCTAGTTCATATCGTTACCTTTAGTCCATCAATTTGACCTCCTACACCCCAAGGACACCCAATGGCATCACCTTCAACCTCTAGAAATCCACAACTTTTCTCCATCTCTATACTATGTCTAACGAATCCCACACGTCCTCACCATCTACATACCCTAGAAAACCCAATCTCAATCTCCTCTCAACATGTGGTATGCCAAATCGTTGGGTCGACAAAGGTGCCCAACATTGACCTTTGAAGCTTCACCGCATGAGATCTCCAGGAAGGTGCATCACATGGGAAATGGACGGGAAAAGTCTAGAGATGCTATTGAATCCCCTCTTGATCCGACTGAGTCATCCTGAGTGGTACAACACCAATCCCTAATCTCCCCTATAGCTACTCCGTTCCTTAGATATTTTGACGACACTGCCGTTTTGCCCTTGGGTTTGCCTACACACTCTGTTTGTCAATTTCTTGCTATCCTTGCAAATCTTTGAGGATGTTTCTAGCTATTTTGATGACACGAGCTCCTCTCTTTCTCCTCCATCTTTTGATTATCTTCCTCTATTTGTCGGCGCATAGACATGGTAGGGTTCTACCTGCTTCCTGTTGATCCTGAACCATGTCCAAGTCATCGAAGGTTTGTCCAGGCACACCAGGCCAACCTACTGGCATTGTAGCCTTGGTTTCTCTCTGCTTGGGATATAAGCCTAGAAGATCTGATATTCATGGACTTTTGCTCAAATTAGATGCACGTAGTGTTTAGCTATGATGTTTTCGATTCAGAGTTACCCGATTGTGCATGTATCTTATTTTTACCCCATGATTAGAGCCTCTTATAAATGCCCCTTAATTAGATATGAGAATTACAATTTGAGACTAGTATTAAGTAACAATACATATTTGATTGAGAGTTAGTGACCCTACTAAAATAATCATTCCATAAGGTGCTTTACCTAATATCCCTAGACTATGAAACTATTATCACTTAGTCATACATTAGATTTAGAAGCTAAAAATTTGATCTAATAGATAAACCATAAAACCCAATCACCTAGATTGAAGATAAGTCATTACTAATTGTGATGATAAGATACAATGATCCCATCTTATGAGTAATCCTAAATATGTCATATTTATGTAGCAAGAACATATAAATAACATGTATATATACGAGAGTCAATGAGATTTGAATCAGAACCCTTCCATTTCTTTTGAGAACCCAAACATGAATCCTTATATCTCTATGGCTACATACAAGGGTTAGTATAAGTAAACCCTAAAACAAAGTTGAATGGTTAGTTTTAATGAAGTAAGATAAAGAGACATGAATATCACCTAAACCCTAACCCTAACAACTCATCTATCATAAAGGGTAAGATAATACACCCCTAATAATCACTAGAACATTAGATCATAAGTATGATCCTATATTTCACTCAAGAGTCAAGTACATGCACTAAGAAACCCTAGTCGAGAATCCTAATGATCCTAGATGACTGGACTTTAAGAAGAGACATGACAACTGATAGACCCTTTGGTTTTCAAGAAACAGTTTGAAGAAGGACTTGATGCAATATTTTCTTGATAGGCTGGTCTTACAGGAGGTTAGTGGTTCATTCCCATGAGTAGTCATATTTATTAAGCTCTGTATCTTTACATGCTCTCATATAAGGCATTATGATTTATGTGTTCTAATATTCTAAGATCTTAGGTAAGATGTGCAATTAAAGTTTTCATACCTCCATGATGCCCAACATTCAAGTAAATATATGTAATACTTACATTGTTATGTGATATAACCACATACTTAAGATTTCAAGTAGAAACATACTATTAAGATTTTTCATATAGAAATCTAAGATTTTCTATAATGATTAAGATCTAAGAGTTAAGTAAGATATCAGAATATAAGTTTTGAAAATATTAAGACATGATCAAGTTCTCAAGATGAAGATTCTATTAAGATCATAGTGTATTAAGAATTGAGTTCATGATAACATTATAAGATTAGGATGTATTAAGTCATGACTAAGTTTTCAATATAAGATTTTATAATATACATGTTTTAAGATTCAAAAATCAAGCTCACATGAATATATTCATATTCATGTTAAGATCAAGTTTTATGATACTGTAAAGAGATTTGGTTATATTGTCATAAATCATACTTTAGATATTTGATAGTTAAGTTACTTTCATATAATTAGTATCTTTATATTCAATTTAGAGTATTTTATTAAGCCTTTAGATTTAGGTGCCATACACAATATACTAGGATATAATTAAGTTATTTGATCAAATAAAACTTCAGATTAAGATTTATCTAGATGATAAGAGTATCAAATTTAGATTCAGACTTAGGCTCATTGTGTGAGTAGCCATATATTGAATAAAGATACGGGATAAGGGTTTTAAACCCAATCTCAATTATGTAGTAATTTAGATTCATATTCAGATGTAGATCCAGTTTAGAATTTAAGAGTAGAGATTCAAATTCAGAATTTAGTAAGCTTAGACTTAAGATGATTAATCCAGAACCTTCACATAATACATTATATGATAAGTCCTCATTCAAAGAGTCCAGGGATGATTCAGAGGCATCTGCTGCCAATTCGGAGGAGTGTTTACACCATTTCGTAGGGCACGTTGCGCCAACAAAGGGTGTGTTCCGCCATAGAGGAAAGTTCGGTGTCAACAGAGGGCATGTTGTTCCAACAGAGGGTGTGTTGCACCATATAGGACACTTTAGGCATGTTGTGCCAACAGAGGGTGTGTTGCACCATAGAGGACATTTTGGTGTCAACAGAGGAGGACTTATCATATAATGGTGGCCACAAATCAGATAAAAGTTGTAAATGAAAGATACATTAGTTCAAAGCATGCACACAATCTCATTTATAACTATAATGAAAGAGATTAAGATAAGAGAGACATGACTCAACCCTTTTATGCAAGTCAGGTGGCCCAGGCACCAGAGTGCAGGCCGATTCAGAGACATAATCCAGGCCCAGAGTTCAGGTTATGTGAACCAGACACCTTAGTGCAGGTCATGAGACCCATGTACCAGAGTACATGTCTCTAGAGAAAGATAAAGTAAAATGATAAGAATTAAGTTAAAGAAAAAAGAGAAATTTATGTTTAAAATTTTGTAAAGAGTTTAAGGTTAGTTTCATGTTTATAATGTTCAAGAATATTTTGTAGTATCTTATTTCTTTAGTAATGTATATACTAGAATACTCATGCCACTTACGCTAACAATGGTTTTTCCAATGCATGGCTGGGGACGACATGTCCGCAGGTGAGAGCAGGAGCATAATAGATCCCATAGGCTCAGAGCACAAGGATAGAGAATGTTAAGATCTGGTGGGGTGCCAACTATAAAATGATCCTCAGGTTTATAGATTCAACTATATGTTTCCATATTTAGAACTTTAGAATAGAGACTTTGTCTCAAGATGTTATATAAGTTTTCCATGTGATAGTATCTATGTTCTATTTGTAAGAAAATAATGAGAATGTTTCTATACTTCATAATCTATGATTGATTATATTGTTGTTATGTATGCCAGTATGTAATGTCCCCTTGGGTGCACGAGTTATGGATAACTCAATGTTGCTTCCACTACATGCATGTGTGTGCTTAGGGAGGGTGTTATAGATCCAGCCGAGAGACAAGCGTGATTGAAGCATATGTGAGAAATCCAAACATTGTGTGTGACATCAAATTATAAAGGAACCATATGAAATTGAGTTGATTTATTCAAATTATTGCTTATTTAGGGTTCAAAATATATTCAGAGTACCTAAATTCATTAGAGGAGTCAAACATAGTCCTAATGACTTCAAATTTCGACCATATTTGGATTAAAGAGTCTAGAATCTATCTATCCAATTAGATCTAGGTTTTGATAAAATTTTGTCCATGAATTTTGTATAAGTCATTATCTTAGTGTACATGTATTAAAATATGAAATAAAGTGAATCATCCTTTCTTTAAGGAACTTATTGAGTTAAATTTTTAGATTGAGAGTTTCATCCTTCTCAATGACTTCATATTATCTTTTATGCACACACAAAAAGGATCACTTTAAGAGAGAGAAAATAATGTTATTTAACCTTTTTGTATATTGAATTCTTTTAATCATAAATAAAAGAGGAATCATATTTTTTTATTTTTATATCAAATATTACAAAAAGTATTTAATATTCATGATATCTTGCATTAAAGTCTAACTTTTTAAATTTATGGTTGCAAACTTTTTACTTAAGACCCTAAACTTATTTTATTTGGAATTTGGGATGTTACAATCACAAGTTCAGAATTTGTTATATATTGAAACAAGTAATCCTTGTAGCAATCATAATTGTGAGAAGGATCTTGGAGTCATATACTATTGAGTATATGCAGATGCAAGGAGGTTTAACTCTATTATCCAGATTACAAGATTAGAGAATGGTTGAGGTCATGTCTCAAATTTTATGAGATTGAGAGTGAATGTGGTTGTGACTCAGATTTGAGGGATGCATACTCTCATTTTTGGTGTGGTCTCTTATGTACCTAAGACAAACTAGGTTTTTAGTGGGATGGCTGGTGTGCCCCTACTGGTAGGCTGGGCCATTGTGTCGCTATAAATTGTCACTTATACTGACCGAGGGGAAGAGATCTTTAGGGCTCTAGTCAGATCTTATACATGGTTTATTGCAACTTTGTAATTGTCAACTAGTAGTTTGAGTAGTATGCCTCAAACTACCTAGGACTAATAAAATGTGTAATTTAGCAATGTAGTATAATTATTTGGCAAGTCACATTGTATGACTATTACTACTTTTCTCTTTCTTCTAATATCATATGTGATTCTTATCTTCACATTTTCAGCTATATATATGTATGTATGTATGTATATATATGTATGTATGTATATATATATACACCTTTATTTCTACATGTTCAATATATAGACTCTTATTAGTCTTTTAACATGTTATATTATATGCTTTAACTGACTTAATTACATAACCTACTTGTAAGAAATAAATGCTATCAGTTGTAATATCATATTGTTGGGACTATGGGTCTTACCCCATAATTTTCCACATCTTTTAGGTGTTCAACAACACAGTCATACCTTTGGTAGTAAGGATCCTCAATTCAGATACCAATGAGACGAGAGGTTGTTGTGGTCTTGGTTAGAGTCCTAAAGCCATCCATGTACCCTTAGGTTTGGCAACGGGTGTGTGTATATGATATCTATCGACTCATTTTTTTGGTTGTATGCTATGAACAATGTATATGTTGTAACCATATGGCAAGATATCTTTTGGAGGCCACCAAACTCTTCTTGATATATATATATACATGTGAAGTTTGGACCTTTGTGTAAGTATTTATAACAAATGTTTGGATATTTTTTATTCAGTTTTAATTTTGAGCCTTTTTTGTAATGTGATTAATTAGTGTTTAATCAACATTTTGGTTTTGAGTAATCTCATTTTGTGTGGCAGGTTGTCGCATTTGTTAGTATCATAGCGTTAGGTTAGTTGAGTCTATAAGGACATAGGACTTAGGTTGTTGTGTCTGTTCTAATGTATCCAATATATTTAACCATGATTTATAGTTATGTCGATATGTCTAGAGGACATGCAGAACATGTTGAGAACAATTTAATGGTGCTTGGAGGTGGTAGTAGGTGGTGGGTACCTATGGAAGGTGCACCTAAGATGTGGCAAGAATAGTCTATCTTGCATCATTTGGATCATGAAACGTTAGCTGGCCTACCTTTTCAATATGTGTTTGGGTAGCTAATGACGAAGATAACACATTTGACTGATAAGGTGCCTGTACCTCCACTTAGAGCACATGCCCCAAATAATGAGTTGTAAGGTCATGGGAAGACCTTTGAGAGGTTGAAGCACTTCAAAGACATAATAAACCATGCAAGAACCTCCATAAGTTCACTTGACAATAAACCATTTATTGGAAGAAGTAATATGCATTCTAACATGTTTATTAATATGATAAAAGGGAAAACTGACACAAGATTAAGCCCTAAATTAGGGATGCATCTATTTCATATGGAGGAGCACATCATGTTGGGGTGCTCTAGTGTTGTTTTTTGAAGAAGAAGGAAAGTTCTATGAGGCTTCAAATAGACTATTGTCAATTTAACAAGGTCACAATGAAGCAAAAGTATCCATTATTGAGGATAGATGAGTTGTTTGATCAGTTGAGAGGTGCTAAAATGTTTTCCAAGATTGATCTGAGGTCAGGATATCACCAATTGAGGATCAGGATAGATGGTGTTGGTATGTATGCCCAAGGAGACAATCATAAGATGATTGTAATGGAATATCTTATAAATGATTTGATTAATAATAAAGGCAATCTTCCAATGTATTCTATTTTCTTAATTTATGATATAATGATGAAACATAATAAATGTCCAAAGAATAATATTACTCAATGATGTATGTTTTTGGGTTGAGCACTTAAATGATAAGATCATAAAAATTTCAAGAGTTTATGCATTCTTGGTATATCCCTAGTCAGATGTTATTGTGGAAGGTTAATAGACAACAATAACACTTAAGACTAGAGTGTGTGTTGGTTGATGATAGAATCTCATTAGTCATGATATGTGATATCAAACCAAGAACATAGATGCTTGTTAGAGAATAGTGTATCAGACAGACCCACCTTGAGAGTGACATATGGAAATCATAATTGGTAGTTAGTGTAAGGACCCTGACATGCGTTTAGGGTTTACCCTGTTTGTTTTGCTTAACCTTAGTGGTTTGATGTTTGCTAATCACCTTTGAGTGGTGATTAGGGTTTTTGTTGTGCCTTGTTGAGAGTTCGAGGGGCTAATTGCAAATAACCCAAGTCTGGGGTTTTGTGTGCAAGTTTTCCATCTTGTGGGATGTTTCCCTCTCTTTGCTTCCTCTAGGGTTGAGAGGAAGGCTTGGGCTTGTTGTTTGAGTCTCTTGGGCCTTGCTTGAGCTTGTTTGGGCCTTGAGGTGCTTTGTTTGGGCTTGCTTGAGCCTTGTGTCGGTCAAGTGAAGCTTGTGTCGCCCACGGTGTTGTGTGTGTCGCCCTAGGTTGGTTTGTGTCGACCTAGAGGTGGTGTGTCGCCCAGCAGAGCTGCTAGTTGTGTCGCCCATGTTGCTTGGTCCATCCTTGACCATGTTTGATGGACACTTGGTATGTATCTTTGACAAGTGTCTCTTGCTTTGCTAGTGTGTTGGCTTGAACCCTAGGACAAGTGTCCCTTGGGTGGACGACACATAGCATTGATCTACCTTGTTTTCTCCTCCCTCTCCTTCTATATATGTAGCTCTTTCCCTTACCTTAGCTTCCTTTGCTCTTTTGGTCTCCCCTCCACCTTGAGTGCACGACACTCCTCCCTCTCTTGCTTGTGTCGGCCGAGACACTCTCCTGGAGTTGCAGTGGTGACCGATACCCTCTCTTGGATCAGCTTTGGTGGACGACATCCTTTGGAGCTTGAAGTGCATCTTCTTCCTTGGAGCTTGGAGCTTAAGGCGGGTTGCATAACTTCTAACCCTAACTTCTTTACCTCTTGTTCTTATTCTTGTTCATAGATTAGTAGCTTAGACTTGTACCTTGCTTGAGTTTCCTTTGGTGGCCGATCCCCCTCTAGGGTTTAGGGTTCCTTTGTGTCCCTTGCTTTCTAGGGTTTGAGTTTCCTTGAGTTGGAGGTAGGTGATGACCCTTGGTTGGGCGACATCCTCTCTTGCCTTGATGATGGGCGACATCCTCCCTTGGGTTGGGCGTGTTGGGCGACACCCTTGATCTTGTGATGGGTGGCTTAGTGGTGTTCTTTGTGTTGGTCGACATGGTGACCATGTTGGGCAACATGGCACCTTTGTCCTTGAGTTGGGAGATATGGTATCCCCTTTGATGGACGATATGTATGCCCTTGGTGGACGACATGATGTGTTCTTGAGGTTGGCCGATACCCTTGCCCATGTGAGGGGCGATAGGGTGAGCTAGGGTCATGTTGGCCGATATGTTGGTGACCTTGGTGAACGATAGAAGAGCAATGCTCCTGTTCTTCTCTTGGATGATAGACCTTTGTACCTTGATGGGCGACATGGTGATCATGATGGGCGAGATGGTCCTTCTTGTATTGAGAGACATCCTCTTCCTCATGGTGGGTGATAGACCTAAGTTCTTGGAGGTTTGTTGGCCAATAGCCATGCATGGTATGCGGGTCGATATCTATGCTGGCCGACACCCATGGTGGCCGATAGCCCTAATGGCTGATAGCCATGTTGGGTGACAACCTTGGGTGGTGATGGCCGATAGGGTTGAGTGTGTGTTGGCATGTTGGGCGACAGCCTTGGGTGGTGATGGGTTATGGTGAGAGTCTTGTGATCCTAGAGTAACGGTTCCATATGTTATGAAAATGGATATTTATGCTTAATGATGGTGGTGTCTTGTTAGTGATAACAACAATGAATATGATGCCTTGCCAACAATAATAATGCCAATGATAATGTTGTTGATAGCAATGATATTAATAGTCGTGTGATGATGGTAATTCTTTGCTAGTAATGAACGTAATAATGTGGATTAATGATGGTAATAATGTTGCTAAGTGATAGTTACATTAATAGTTGGCTTAATGACATGGCAATAAAGATAATAGTGGATGATAATGCTGGTAATATTAATGACGATAATGGTAGTAGTGATGATAATGAGAAAGGTAATGGTAATAAGATGCATGATGTGATCCTTATGCTTATTTGTTAATAATAAAGAAGATGATAGTAATGTTGATCATAATAATGATGACAATAATGGTAGTAATGATATGCATGAAGTAATCCTTGTACTTAATCGTTAAATGAGAATGGTGATAGTTACACTAGTGGCTTGCATAATGATAGTAATGATTATAGTGAATGGTGACATAATGGTAGTGGTAACAATAGTACTTGTTCTGTATGTTTGAACATCTTGATTATTCATATAGTTCTGAGATAAGGGTAAGCATAGATATGGCTTGTTGATAATGTACTTTATACACTTGATCAGCAAATAGTGTAAGAATGATAAGTAGAAGTATCTTGAATAGCATTTCATGATGGTAGAATATTCCTTACGATTGAATCTACGATTATTGTGTACTCTAACCATGCAGGTGATGATTAGCCTTGAAAAGGGCTATGAGACACATGTGATGAGTAACATGACTTGGTAATTAATCTGGTTAATATTATGATATGTATAATGTGTTAAGTTCCATGATGATGATGTGAGCCTTGAGAGGCATTGATAGTACCTAATGAGGGATTGAGATCCCATGGTATGTGATGATCCTCGAGATGGATCTGGATGGTTGGCAAGAGGCCAAGTGGTAACATGTGATGTTGGATCCTTGTAATGGATCAGGTTGATGTGATTAAATAATGATATAATGTTGTTTACTTTCTGTTATATCTTGCATGTTATACAACTTGGATGAATCCTGCAATTCATCTAAAAGATACTAATTAATCACAGTGAAATATATCATGTAGTTTGCCCTCGCCATAGATCCATCATCGTCAGGATTTGGTGATGGTGAAACAGGTTCTCCTACGGGTTAACCTGGAAGCGCATATTGTTGAATATGTGTAGGTTGCTCCTAGCCTGAAAATGAGGAGGTAAGAGTGTAACTTCAGTTATAGACTCAGATTTGTATGTAGAGCATGGTGAACAGGCCCATGGCTCAGGATATGTGATGTGTGGAGCATGAATGCGTTCATGGCTCAGAACACGGTGAACAGGCCCGTGGCTTAGTTTTACTAGCGTCGAGACCTGTACCAAGGCGGGCTAGAGTGAGGGTAGCCTATGGAGCTGACCCTGTGGCTTAGACCACTTCAACATGTGACTATGGTCCTGCTTGTGTTGTACTCATGTACTGACCACGAGGTGGGAGGTCGTGGAGTCTGGCTCTTCCATTGACCTTGTATGGCACCGGCTTGGGTTTCGTAACCGAAGGTTGGATTTGAACGGTACGGTTCAAATCCTCAGGGCATAATAATATGTAACACAGCCGTTTAGTATTTACAACTTAAGATAAATATGTAACATTGGTTGAGGCTTTGTTTGTGTAATATCCTTGTTATATCTTGCAGGTTATGTGACAATATGTCTTATCTTGATAAGCAGGTTATGTGACATTATATCTTGTTCTGATAATCATGTTACATAGGGATACATAGTATCTTGCTAATCATATTCCTTGAGATATGTCTGGTTATATGCTTTTGTATAGCGGGTAAGCTTGTCGGTAAGAATAATCTGTTATATATAGACTACTCTTGCTATACCTATTATTAGTTATCTATTGTTATAGTTTATCTTGTTGAGGTTCTGTAGTTGCGGTGGGGAGTTATGTTTCCCGCTGGGACAATTGTTCAATTGTCTCACCCCACTGGTTTAACCCCTTTTTAGGTGGTCGAGGTAGACGTGGTCGTGGTCGTGGTGTTGCGGCCGAGCAGCTTGAGGAGCAGTAGAAGGCAAGTGATGGATATGCTGCTGTTTTGGATGTTTTGTAGTAGCGTCTAGAGTCATCCCTGTACTCTCAGGTCCTTGGCAGTGTTTTGATGTTGTTTCACGCTGATCGATCGATGATGTTTGTATATCCTGCGGTTGGCCGGATGTGGGCCTTTTCTGTATATGAACAGGTGGTGAACTCATGTGATGGATGAACAGTTGTTTCTGACTTGTGGACACGTATCGGATCTTGTGTATGCATATATATATATGACATGTTTCTGTGCACGATGAGGACTGGAAAGTAATAGTTTCACAGTTTATCAGTTTTCCGCAATCGGTTTTAATTAACCCGTGTTTTTCAATAAGCTGTGGTTATGGTGATTTCCGCACATTTTCGCGTAACACCTCGTTATCTGTGTGATAATGGGATGTGTTGCCACAAGTTTTGGTATCAGAGCTTTAGGTTCGCTGAGTCTACAGGGATTTAGGACTAGGTTGAGTCTGTTCTTATGAGTTTTCCAGGTTTTCTTACAAAATCTTCTGCCCTCAGCGGAAGATAAGCCAAGATGTCTGGAAACCATGAAGAACACTCTGCTGAGTATAGTGATGCTGCATCAGTTGATGGAGCAGATGGACAGTCACATGAAGATTGGGTGTCTGAGGTTCCCCAATCTAACCCAGCCATATTTGAACATCCTGCTTACCAACAACTTATGGGGCAATTAATGGCTACGATGAATCTCATGGTTGAGCGATTACTAGTGCCTCCTCCGCGAGCACAGGTTCCCCATGGAGAAGCATCGGGTACTGGGAAGACCTTCGAGCGGCTTCTCCGAGTTGGAGCTTCAGATTATGCTGGGACGGCTGATCCAGCGGATCCAGATCTGTGGCTGACAAGTCTCGAGAAGGATTTCCAGATCCTTGACATCCCCGAAGTAGACAAGGTAAAGCATGCTGTCTACCTTCTGAAAGGTAGTGCTGGTCACTGGTGGACCATCGAGGAAGAGAAGTGACCTGGTGAGGTGATCTGTTGGGAAGTGTTCCGACGTGAGTTCGTCACCAGATACTTTCCGAAGACGTACCTGGATGAGAAGGTGAGTCAGTTCGAGAATCTGAGGCAAGGAACGATGAACATCACCGAGTATGAAGCCAAGTTTATGGATCTATTGAGGTTCCATCCTCACATGGTGGCAACAGACGAGGAACGGATCAGATGTTTCGAGAAGGGTTTAAGTGCTGAGTTGACAACCCCGGTGTCTGCGCTGGAGAACCGAGAGCAGTTTGCTACGTTCGTGGAATCAGTTCGACGGATCGAGAGGACAGTATGGGAGAAAAGAGAGTCTATGTCTCTTAAAATACCTGCTCAGTTTCAAGGACGGAAGTTTGGTGGCTTTAATAAGCCTAGGTTTTCAGCACCATCAGCAATGAGAAGCGCTGGTGTACCATCTCAGTGGTCTCCGAGTAAGGGAAGAGGTTATGTTTCTTCGCCGTCTAAGGCACACAATTCCGCTTCTGTGGCAGTGACAGGGCCAGCTAGGCCACGGTTTGAGGACAAGTCATGTCATCTTTGTGGACAAGTCGGGCATTTCAGGTTTAATTGCCCGAATAGAGATGTCGAAGTGACGCAGCAGCCGAGGCAGAGTTTCCAGAAGTCTGAGAGACCGCAGGCCAGTGGTAGCAGAGGAAGAGGACGCGGTCAAGCGTCTCAAGCTGGATCATCTGCTCAAGGAAGCAGAGGTCGTGGATAGCAAGCAACAGCTCGATTCTATGCCATGAATCAGCCTGAGGCGATAGTCAACCCGCAAGTGGTGACAGGTCAGATGGAGTTATTTCATTCTGATATGTCTTCTTCTTGCTTTATATCTGTTCTGGTTGACCCGGGTGCTACACACTCTTTTATCGCCTATAGTATGCTTGAGGACTGTCATTTACCTATTAGCTGTAAGAAGGATAGCTTGTTGTTAGAAACCCCTCTTGATGGTTCCTCTTTGCTTTGAGAAGAGTGTCCATATTGTGTTTTATCTTTCTTAGGACATAATATTCAAGTGGATCTTATACCACTTGATATGCATGGTTTCGATGTTATCCTTGGGATGGATACCTTAGAGAAGTATAAGGTTGTTTTGGACTGTGGTTCCAAGCAGGCAGTGTTTGATGTTGCTGGAGAGAAGTGGATCTTCCAGGGAGATAGGAAGATTCTTCCAACGTGTTTGGTATCAGCTATGGTGGCAGATAAGTTGTTACGATAAGGATGTGGGGCGTTCCTAGCTCACGTGGTGGATACTGTTGTGGTTACCAAGGCGAAAGGTCCTAGTCTTGAGGAGGTGTCCATGGTTCGAGAGTTTGCAGACGTGTTTCCTGAGGAGTTTCCTGGTGTTCCTCCACCCCGAGAGGTTGATTTCGAGATCAATCTGGTTCCAGGGACACAGCCAGTTGCATAGTCAGCGTATAGGATGGCTCCAGCAGAGATGGCAGAGTTGAAGAAGCAGTTGCAAGAGTTATTGGAGAAAGGTTTGATCCGACCGAGTACGTCTCCGTGGGGTGCTCCCGTGTTGTTCGTTAAGAAGAAGGATGGTTCAATGCGGTTGTGTATAGATTACCGACAGTTGAACAAAGTCACGATCAAGAATAAGTACCCGTTGTCGAGGATAGATGATCTATTTGATCAGTTGTGTGGTGCTACAGTGTTTTCGAAGATCGATCTACGGTCTGGATATCATCAGTTGAGGATAAAGGCGGATGACATACCAAAGTCAGCTTTCAAGACGAGGTATGGTCATTTCGAGTTCATGGTTATGCTGTTTGGTTTAACCAATGCACCTGCTGCTTTCATGGATCTGATGAACAGAGTGTTCTGTCCGTTCTTAGATCAGTTTGTTGTAGTCTTTATAGATGACATTTTGATCTATAGTCAGGACAGGCAAGAGCATAAACAACATCTTCGTTGAGCATTGACTCTTCTTCGTCAACATCAGTTGTATGCCAAGTTCAGTAAGTGTGAGTTCTGGTTGGCAGAAGTGACCTTCTTGGGTCATGTGATATCTGCTGAAGGCGTCAAAGTAGATCCGAAGAAGGTGGAATCCGTTGCGGATTGGGAACAACCAAAGACGCCGACCGAAGTTCGTAGTTTCCTTGGTTTGGCTGGATACTACCAGAGGTTTATCAAGGACTTCAGTTAGATCGCTTTGCCGATGAAGAAGTTGACCAGGAAGGATGTACCTTTTGTTTGGGATGATCGATGTCAGCAAGCTTTCCAGAGTCTGAAGGAGAAGCTGACCAGTGCTCCAGTGTTGATCTTGCCAGAACCTGGGAAAGGTTATGTTGTTTTCTATGATGCTTCCAAGAAGGGTTTAGGTTGCGTGTTGATGCAGGAAGATCATGTGGTTTCTTTTGCCTCGCGACAGCTCAAGAAGCATGAGGAGAACTATCCGACTCATGACCTGGAGTTAGCGGCTGTGGTTCATGCGTTAAAGATTTGGAGACACTATCTGTATGGGGAAGTGTGTCAGATCTTCACAGACCATAAGAATCTGAAGTACATCTTTACGCAGCAAGAGTTGAACATGCGACAGCGACGATGGATGGAGTTGATCAATGATTACGACTGAACTATCAAGTATCATCCTGGTAAGGCGAACGTGGTAGCTTATGCGCTTAGCAAAAAGTCTTCTTCTCTTTCTTCAAAAAAGGCACAGTTGAGTTCTCTGGGATGCCATAGGCGAGATATGTTTGTTTCTCTGCAACAGATGAATGTGCAGATAGAAGTTTATGTGTTGTCTGGTCTTTTTGCACAGATGCAAGTTAAACCTATGCTGAGACAGCAGATCAAGGATGCACAACAGATAGATGATGTGGTACAATTGATCAGATCAGAGTTCGGCAGTGACAAGCGTGATGGGTTTCATGAGTCTGAGGATGGGCTAGTTTGCTATCGTGATAGGATGGTGGTTCTAGATACTGATGATCTGAGGAAGTTGGTGCTTGAGGAAGCACATACGTCGATGTATGCTATGCATCCAGGTGTCACCAAGATGTATCATAGTCTGAAGGACTTGTATTGGTGGCCCGGTTTGAAAAGAGATGTAGCTGAGTTCGTGGCGAGATGTGCGGTGTGTCAGCAAGTGAAGGCTGAAAATCAGAAGCCGGCAGGTACGTTACAACCTTTACCGATACTGCAGTGGAAATGGGATCATATAACCATGGATTTCGTAGTTGGTCTACCCCGGACAACTAGGAATCATGATTCCATTTGGGTGGTAGTGGACAGATTGACTAAGTCTTCCCATTTTCTACCGGTGAAGACGACGTATACAGCTGAGAAACTAGCTCGAGTATATGTGGATGAGATAGTACGTTTGCATGGTGTGCCAGCGACGATAGTTTCTGACAGAGGTCCTCAGTTTACGAGTCGTTTTTGGGAACAGTTGCACAAGGCATTGGGAACACAGTTAAGGTTCAGTACAGCTTTTCACCTGCAGACAGATGGACAGTCTGAGAGGACTATTCAGATTTTGGAAGATCTTCTTCGAGCTTGTGTTCTGTAGTTTCTAGGCAACTGGGATGTACATCTGAGTTTGATAGAGTTTGCTTACAACAACAGTTATCAGCGTAGCATCAACATGGCTCCTTATGAGGCTTTGTATGGAAGGAAGTGCAGATCTCCTTTGTGTTGGTATGAATCAGGTGAGTATCAGCTTTTGGGTCCTAAGTTAGTACAGCAGACGACAGATAAGATCAAAGTGATACAACATCAGTTGAAAGCGGCACAGGACAGGCAGAAGTCGTATGCAGACAATCGCTGAAGACCTTTGGAATTCCAGGTAGGAGACAAAGTGTATCTCAAAGTCTCGCCGAGGAAAGGTGTGCTAAGGTGCGGACGGAAGGGTAAGTTGGCACCCAGGTATATGGGGCCTTACTCAGTCAGAGCACGTGTTGGCAAGGTAGCTTATGAGTTAGAGTTGCCTCCATAGTTGCACATGTTGCATCCAGTGTTTCATGTCAGTATGTTGAAGAAAAGTTATCCGGATTCAGGTACAATGATACAGCCAATTGAGGTTGAGCTTGATGCAGATGTGACCTACGAGGAAGGTCCTGTGGTGATCCTTGACAGAAGGATCAAGAAGCTGAAGAGGAAGGACCTGGTTCTTGTGAAGGTTCTTTGGCAGCGTCGTGGCATTGAGGAAGCCACGTGGGAGCTTGAGGAAGAGATGAGGAGGAAGTATCCCTTGCTTTTCTCTTCGGATTTCGGGGATGAAATCCCTTAAAGGGGGTTAGATTGTAAGGACCCTGACCTGCGTTTAGGGTTTACCCTGTTTGTTTTGCTTAACCTTAGTGGTTTGATGCTTGCTAATCACCTTTGAGTGGTGATTAGGGTTTTTGTTGTGCCTTGTTGAGAGTTCGAGGGGCTACTTGCAAATAACCCAAGTCTGGGGTTTTGTGTGCAAGTTTGCCATCTTGTGGGATGTTTCCCTCTCTTTGCTTCCTCTAGGGTTGAGAGGAAGGCTAAGGCTTGTTGTTTGAGTCTCTTGGGCCTTGCTTGAGCTTGTTTGGGCCTTGAGGTGCTTTGTTTGGGCTTGTTTGAGCCTTGTGTCGACCAAGTGAAGCTTGTGTCACCCACGGTGTTGTGTGTGTCGCCCTATGTTGGTTTGTGTCGACCTAGAGGTGGTGTGTCGCCCAACAGAGCTGCTAGTTGTGTCGCCCATGTTGCTTGGTCCAGCCTTGACCATGTTTGGTGGCACTTGGTATGTATCTTTGACAAGTGTCTCTTACTTTTCTAGTGTGTTGGCTTGAACCCTAGGACAAGTGTCCCTTGGTTGGATGACACACAACATTGATCTACCTTGTTTTCTCCTCCCTCTCCTTCTATATATGTATCTCTTTCCCTTGCCTTAGCTTCCTTTGCTCTTTTGGTCTCCCCTCCACCTTGAGTGCACGACACTCCTCCCTCTCTTGCTTATGTCGGCTGAGACACTCTCCTGGAGTTGCAGTGGTGACCAATACCCTCTCTTGGATCAGCTTTGGTGGACGACATCCTTTGGAGCTTGAAGTGAATCTTCTTCCTTGGAGCTTGGAGCTTAAGGTGGGTTGCATAACTTCTAACCCTAACTTCTTTACCTCTTGTTCTTATTCTTATTCATAGATTAGTAGCTTAGACTTGTACCTTGCTTGAGTTTCCTTTGGTGGCCGATCCCCCTCTAGGGTTTAGGGTTCCTTTGTGTCCCTTACTTTCTAGGGTTTGAGTTTCCTTGAGTTGGAGGTAGGTGATGACCCTTGGTTGGGCGACATCCTCTCTTGCCTTGATGATGGGCGACATCCTCCCTTGGGTTGGGCGTGTTGGGTGACACCCTTGTTCTTGTGATGGGTGGCTTAGTGGTGTTCTTTGTGTTGGTCGACATGGTGACCATGTTGGGCAACATGGCACCTTTGTCCTTGAGTTGGGCGATATGGTATCCCCTTTGATGGACGATATGTATGCCCTTGGTGGACGACATGATGTGTTCTTGAGGTTGGCCGATACCCTTGCCCATGTGTGGGGCGATAGGGTGAGCTAGGGTCATGTTGCCCGATATGTTGGTGACCTTGGTGAACGATAGAAGAGCAATGCTCTTGTTCTTCTCTTGGATGATAGACCTTTGTACCTTGATGGGCGACATGGTGATCATGATGGGTGAGATGGTCCTTCTTGTGTTGAGAGACATCCTCTTCCTCATGGTGGGCGATAGACCTAAGTTCTTGGAGGTTTGTTGGCCGATAGCCATGCATGGTATGCTGGTCGATATCTATGATGGCCGACACCCATGGTGGCCGATAGCCCTAATGGATGATAACCATGTTGGGCGACAGCCTTGGGTGGTGATGGCCGATAGGGTTGAGTGTGTGTTGACATGTTGGGTGACAGCCTTGGGTGGTGATGGGTTATGGTGAGAGTCTTGTGATCTAGAGTAACGGTTCCATATGTTATGAAGATGGATGTTTATGCTTAATCATGGTGGTGTCTTGTTAGTGATAACAACAATGAATATGATGCCTTGCAAACAATAATAATGCCAATGATAATGTTGTTGATAGCAATGATATTAATAGTCGTGTGATGATGGTAATGCTTTGCTAGTAATGAAAGTAATAATGTGGATTAATGATGGTAATAATGTTGCTAAGTGACAGTTACATTAATAGTTGGCTTAATGACATGGCAATAAAGATAATAGTGGATGATAATGCTGGTAATATTAATGACGATAATGGTAGTAGTGATGATAATGAGAAAGGTAATGGTAATAAGATGCATGATGTGATCCTTATGCTTATTTGTTAATAATAAAGAAGATGATAGTAATGTTGATCATAATAATGATGATAATAATGGTAGTAATGATATGCATGAAGTAATCCTTGTACTTAATCGTTAAATGAGAATGGTGATAGTTACACTAGTAGCTTGCATAATGATAATAATGATTATAGTGAATGGTGACATAATGGTAGTGGTAACAATAGTACTTGTTCTGTATGTTTGAACATCTTGATTATTCATATAGTTCTGAGATAAGGGTAAGCATAGATATGGCTTGTTGATAATGTACTTTATACACTTGATCAGCAAATAGTGTAAGAATGATAAGTAGAAGTATCTTGAATAGCATTTCATGATGGTAGCATATTCCTTACGATTGAATCTACGATTATTGTGTACTCTAACCATGCAGGTGATGATTAGCCTTGAAAAGGGCTATGAGACACATGTGATGAGTAACATCACTTGGTAATTACTCTGGTTAATATTATGATATGTATAATGTGTTAAGTTCCATGATGATGATGTGAGCCTTTAGAGGCATTGATAGTACCTGATGAGGGATTGAGATCCCATGGTATGTGATGATCCTCGAGATGGATCTGGATGGTTGGCAAGAGGTCAAGTGGTAACATGTGATGTTGGATCCTTGTAATGGATCAGGTTGATGTGATTAAATAATGATATAATGTTGTTTACTTTCCGTTATATCTTGCATGTTATACAACTTGGATGAATCCTGCAATTCATCTAAAAGATACTAATTAATCACAGTGAAATATATCATGTAGTTTACCCTGGCCATAGATCCATCATCGTCAGGATTTGGTGATGGTGAAACAGGTTCTCCTATGGGTTAACCTGGAAGCGCATATTGTTGAATATGTGTAGGTTGCTCCTAGCCTGAAAATGAGGAGGTAAGAGTGTAACTTCGGTTATAGACTCAGATTTGTATGTAGAGCATGGTGAACAGGCCCATGGCTCAGGATATGTGATGTGTGGAGCACGAATGCGTTCATGGCTCAGAACACGGTGAACAGGCCCGTGGCTCAGTTTTACTAGCGCCGAGACATGTACCAAGGCGGGCTAGAGTGAGGGTAGCCTATGGAGCTGACCCTGTGGCTTAGACCACTTCATCATGTGACTATGGTCCTGCTTGTGTTGTACTCGTGTACTGACCACGAGGTGGGAGGTCATGGAGTCTGGCTCTTCCATTGACCTTGTATGGCACTGGCTTGGGTTTCGTAACCGAAGGTTGGATTTGAATGGTACGGTTCAAATCCTCAGGGCATAATAATACGTAACACAACCGTTTAGTATTTACTGCTTAAGATAAATACATAACATTGGTTGAGGCTTTGTTTGTGTAATATCCTTGTTATATCTTGCAGGTTATGTGACAATATGTCTTATCTTGATAAGCAGGTTATGTGACATTATATCTTGTTCTGATAATCATGTTACATATGGATACATAGTATCTTGCTAATCATATTCCTTGAGATATATCTGGTTATATGCTTTTGTATAGCGGGTAAGCTTGTCGGTAAGAATAATCTGTTATATACAGACTACTCTTGCTATACATGTTATTAGTTATCTGCTGTTATAGTTTATCTTGCTGAGGTTCTGTAGTTGCGGTGGGGAGTTATGTTTCCCGCTGGGACAATTGTTCAATTGTCTCACCCAGATGGTTTAACCCTTTTTTAGGTGGTCGAGGTAGACATGGTCATGGTTGTGGTGTTGCGGCCGAGCAGCTTGAGGAGCAGTAGAAGGCAAGCGATGGATATGCTGCTGTTTTGGATGTTTTGTAGTAGAGTCTAGAGTCATCCATGTACTCTCAGGTCCTTGGCAGTGTTTTGACATTGTTTCATGATGACCGATCGATGATGTTTGTATATCCTACGGTTGGCCGGATGCGGGCCTTTTCTGTATATGAACAGGTGGTGAACTCATGTGATGGACACGTATCAGATCTTGTGTATGCATATATATATGACATGTTTCTATGCAGGATGAGGACTGGAAAGTAATAGTTTCACAATTTATCAGTTTTCCGCAATCAGTTTTAATTAACCCGTGTTTTTTGATAATCTGTGGTTATGGTGATTTCCGCACGTTTTTGCGTAACACCTCATTATCTGTGTGATAATGGGATGTGTTGCCACAGTTAGAGTCATATATCATAGTGATGGTGGTGATTGTGGTTCTTAGACCTAAAATCACTACACTCATCACATGTCATTCGGTGTGCTTTGACATCATCCACGACGATCATGAATAAGGGTTGCCATAAAGGTGGTGCTCGGGTGCACTGTGACACATGGGGATGACTATGAGTGATATAGATGTGATTTGTCTCTCCTATAGGAGTTTGATATCATGGCCACTTGATAAGAAAGACTAAGAAATGCATGGCCATGTTGGTGTGAATCAATATGTGATATTGGGCTTACAATATCTCAAACGGTCTGCTCTAGTTCAAGGAACATGGATTGAATGTAGAAAAGGAAGATATTTCCATGCCTTGAGTTCAATCTAGATATCAATGACAAAGGAACTATATAGTCGTTGTAACACCAATCACAAATTGTAGGTTAAGTTGTTCTTCAACTTCTCCAATTACTTGGGTAGAAATGAAGTCTAGATAGATACCAATCATTTCTTGTGAAATCATAATGCGATTATGAATATCACTGCCAATGTAATTTGGAGCCCACTAGGTCACACGCATAGGATGTGATTGGTATAGGAGTATAATTATGGACGTGATTGGAAATGTTATGAATCAAATTGATTACTAAAATGTTTAGGTAAGCTACCATAATAATATAATTAATTGTTTAATTAATTGATTCCATAATATTCTTTTAATAGTTCACAAACAACTCATTTTAAATGAACCCACAACATTTTGTTTCCTGAGGGTTTTGGGAAACCATGATTCCTTTCCTCTGCTATTTATAGGGGCATGACAGCCAGATTTTGAGATACGCTCACGCCCAAGGAGACACACTCTTGTATGTAAATCCTAGTCATCATCATCCCCAAGTAAGAGAGAAGAGAGCAACCAATGCTAGCATGCCACCAAGCAGAAGGCTACTCCCCCCCCCCCACTTGAGAAGCATGATGTGGAGTTCCAGTCCATCCTCCCAGATGAAGTAGAGACACAAACATTGTTGTGCCTATGTTTGGAGGATGTCAACGACGACCGTCTGTACACGCGAGGGGTGAGGCACATCACCACGTGAAGAGATGTCGCTAGACTTGGTCTGCGACAAGGTATATCACATTAACACTCTTTCCAATACATTGTTATCGACGAGATTTGCTAGTAAGGTTTGTGTGGAGATTTTTTTTGTTTCCACTGCGTCTATTGCCTCCACAAAATCCAACATATGGCATACCTAAGACTGCTTTTAGGACTAGGTATGGTCAATAATAAGTTTGTAGTTATGTTTTTTGGGCTAACCAATACAACACAATAATTTATGGACCTGATGAAAAAAAAATTTAGAATGTACCTTGACTAGTTTGTGGTGGTTTTCATAGATGAACATGATAAGTATCTTCATCAAGTGTTGGAGTTGTTGATGCACCATAGTTTATATGCTAAGTTTAGCAAGTGTGAGTTTTGTTTGACCGAGGCTTCTTTTCTTGGTCATGCCATTTTAGAGAAGGGTATATGTGTAGATCCTAAGAAGATGGAGTCAATGTTGGAGTTGGAGCAGCCCAAGACACTGATA
Source organism: Alisma plantago-aquatica (assembly GCA_963693085.1). NCBI lineage: Eukaryota > Viridiplantae > Streptophyta > Magnoliopsida > Alismatales > Alismataceae > Alisma > Alisma plantago-aquatica. The sequence continues at coordinate 995,703,405 of OY856413.1, read as the reverse complement.
GAAGTTTGAAGCTTCCTAAGTTTAGTTGATTTATTTAGGAAGTTCATCAAGAACTTCAGTTTAGTAGCTTTATTTTCAATCAACATGACTATGAAGGGTGTGCCTTTTGTTTGGGATGAGAAGTGTCAGTATTGATTTCAATTGTTGAAGGAGAAGTTGAAAACTACCCTAGTGTTGGTCTTGCCAGAGCCTGGAAAAGGCTACATAATTTTCTATTATGCTTGGAAGAATGGTTTGGGATGTGTGCTTATACAAGACAAGAACATGATTTCTTTTGCTTCTCAACAACTTAAGAAATACGAGAAGAGATGCCAAACTAATGATCTTGAGTTAGAAATTGTGGTACTCGCTTTCAAGATTTAGTGGTACTACATGTATGAAGAGAAGTGCCAAATCTTCACTAATCACAAGAATATTCAGTACATCTTTTCTAAATAGGAGTTGAACATGAGGCAGAGGAGATGGATGGATTTGATGAATGACTACAATTTTACAACAAACTATCATTTGAGAAAAGATAATGTAGTGGCCAATGTGTTTAAGTAAAAAGTCATCTTCATCTTTTTCTATACATAAAGCACATTTTTTCTCTATGGCTTGTTACAGGAGGGACATGTTGGTGTTTCTATATCATATTATTGTACTGTTGGAGGTCCATTGTTGGTAGTTTGTCAGCACAACTACATGTGAGGTCGACTTTGATACAAATTGATCAAAATTTGCACATAAGTATGATATTTTGATACAAAACATTGTGTCAGAGTTTGGTAGTAGAAAACATGATGGATGTCATGAGACAGATGATGGGACAATGTGCTTTCACAACTAGGTGGTGGTTCCTGATGTTGGTAGTTTCAGGTACATGGTACTTGAGGAGGCTCATTTGTCAATGTACATTATGCATTCTAGAAGTACAAACATATATCATTATCTCAAAGACTTTTACTGGTGTCTAGGTTTGAAATGTGATGTGTCTAAGTTTGTGACCAAGTGTCCAATTTGTTAGCAAGTGAAGGTAGAGAACCATAAGCTTGCAAGGACATTGTAGCCTTTTCCAATTCGATAATGGAAATGGGATCGTATAATCATGGGCTTTATGGTTGGTCTTCCTAGGATATCCAAGGGTTATGAGTCCATTTGGGTAACCGTTGACAAAGTTAGCTCACTTTTCTCCAATCAAGACTACCTACATCACATAGAAGTTTGCATAAATCTATGTTGTTGAGATAGTCAAACTGCACGACATACCTTGTACAACAATTTCATACATATGTCCCTAATTTACGAGTAAGTCATGGGAGGTCTACATGTAGCTTGGGGACGGAGTTGATATTCAGTACAACCTTTTATGCATAGACAACTGGCCAGTCAAAAAGGATGATACAGACATCAAAAGATCTACTAAGAACATGTTGACTTTAGTTTCTTGGAAGTTGAGATGTTCATCTTAGTTGGATTGAATTTTCCTACAACAATACCAGAGGAGCAAGATATGGCACCATACAAGGTTTTGTACATAAGTCAATATATATCACCTATTTGTTGATATGAGGTAGGTGAATATCAATTGTTAGGTCTTAGGTCCTGATATGGTTCAACTGTTGGTATGGGGAGGAAGATATGGAACCATACAAGGTTTTGTACATAAGTCGATGTAGATATCCTATTTGTTGGTATAAGGTATGTGAATATCAATTGTTAGGTCCTGATATGGTTCAACATACTATAGAGAATATCAAGTTGATCAAGTAATAGTTGAAAGTAGCATAGGATCGAAAGAAGGCATATGTAGACAATTGTCGCCAACCTTTGGATTTCCAAGTTGAATACCATGTCTATGTCAAAGTTTCCCATTGGAAAGGTATTTTGAGGTTTGGGAAAAAGAGTATATTGATTTATAGGTTTGTGAGACCTTATCATATCACAAATTTAGTTGGAAAGGTGGCATACATGCCAGATTTACCTCCATAGTTGCATATGTTGCATAACGTGTTCCATGTTTTGATGCTAAAGAAGAGGCAGCATGATATGTAACATATGATATATCTACTAGACTTCTAGTTATCAGATGATGTATCTTATGGTAAGGTCCCAATTTTGATCTTAGATAGGCGTGTGTAAAAGTTGAGGAAGAAGGACACAACTTTAGTGAATGTGTTATGGCAACCTCATGAATTCGAGGAAGCCACATGATAGTTAGAGGATGATATGTGAGGAATAGACCTATCACACAGGTGGGTGGGTTGGGTTTGGTTGGGTCATTGTGGGGTTGGGTCTTGCGGGTGCGGTTTAAGAAGATGCAATATCAAATGGGTGGAGCAAAATCACACCCAAACCCGACCCAGGGGGTTGTGGGTCCACCCTAATTTCAAATCTTGCTATTTTCTATAATGTATAATTAATATGTGTATAAATAGTCCAAGTTAAATTGGCAAATACTTTTGGAAAGTTTCATATCTAAGTTCACTCTTCACCTCTAGAGGCTCCTAGACTATTCGTTTAATGAATGAAAATGCAGTAGGGTAAGGATTAATCATACCATGTTGCGGAGATGGACTTGTTTCCTACATTCAAACCAAAGTTCATCCCAAGTTTATGGATCAAGGAAGGAGAATTTTGCATACCACCTTTGTTTGCAAATTAGGAGGAGGAAGAGTCTCGATTTGAAGGCCATAGAGGCTTGTCATAGGAGGTGATATTTAGAGAGTATTTCTCAGGACGACCATTGGGTGCCCACTATATCTGCTAGTCATTATTAGGTTCAGGCAGCGGAAGTCATGGAGTTGTCAGCGTGGTTGGGGAAAGGAAGATCTGCTTCTATAGCTAGGTGGAGAGTAAAGGAGACCTTGGTGTGGATTCATGGTGGGGTTGAAAGGAGTGGCAAGGAGATGAGGAGGAAGGGTCGTGGACACTAGATCTGACAGTGGTCACAGCTGGGTGCAAGTGATGCCCTACGACTGCCATCACATATGGTGTAGATTCCCTATGACAATGGTAGCTAGGCATAAGGCGAGAAGGGAGATGGGGAGAGGAAGGAACATTGGAAGAGATAGAAGAAGCTTAAGAAACCTTGTCATACTTTCCCAGGCATAGACAGTGGCTTGTGCAATGTGGCAGACTAATAAAGGAGGGGTGTAATGTTGTTGATAGCATTGAGGGAGATTGCGACACCACAAGGCTGAAATAGGTGGTGGTCCATATGCCAACCATAGAATTAGTGATGAAGAAGAGTGGGTGTCACCATTGTGGGTTCTGTCAAGCCTTTTTTGGCCACTACATAAGGCAACGATGGTTTCTTGCCATGCCTGCTTGCCACAGAGAGAGGAAGAAGAGGTGAAGATGAGAAGGAAGAGGGAATGCCAGGAGGATAGGGTAAGGATCATGGATAAGGAGTGAAAAGGGAAGAAAGAAGAGGATGAAAATAGTAGTTGGGTGTGGTCCTAGAGGGGTGGTGGTGGACTCGAGCAATGTTGGATCCACATGGGAGATGAATAAGAAGTGAGGAAGAGAAGCAGGGTGGAAGAGGAAGGAAGAAGGCATTGGGGTGAGAGGAAGGTTCGACGAAAGACTCGCTAGTGGGAGGTGAATCTGACGGGAGGAGGAATGGGCAAAAATGTCAAATAGAGAGAGACAGAGAGAAAATTGGACCGAACATTGTTTCCCTAATCAGCATCGTGTATGGAGAGCTTTTCAGGGGAGGATGACAATACTTATATTGCTTGATCCAATGGACCAATTTAGAAGTGAACCTCAACCAGTCAACTATGTGGTTGTAGGCCAGAGGGGAGAAAATAAATGCTAACTAGAAAAACCAAGATTGAATTTATGGAACTATAGTGATTGGCTAATAAATTTGTATTTTTCTTTCTTAGTTAAATTCAGTGGGTATTTAATATCCAATTCAATTGAAAATTGGTGTGTTAGCTAATTGAAGGGTGAGGAATCCAATTTTGGGATCATTTTTTCCTTGTGAATATGTTTTACATTTGATTTCAATGCTAGTGTATTAAGCCTACACTTAATGTATTTGCACCTCCAAATTACCCAATTGTGATAGTATCATACATATTAACTCAATTTTGTATGTTATGGTCCTAGTTGTATTGTAAACCCGTCAAATTGGAATTATACCCTAATTTGTATTTGCACCTCGAATCTTATTGTTGTATGTATCTAGCATAGTTATTGAAGTAGTTGCCTGGGTGCCTCCTAGTCGACTGGTCGTCCAAGGGGGGTCTAACCAGCTTCACACTTAGACACAGAGGCTTTTTGGGCATCTGCTTGGGCTGGCTGGGCGGCTAGGAGACCGCCTAGTCTTCCTGGGTGACCCACAAGCATGTTGAGCGATTGCTTAATTGGTTGTCGGGCTGCACTAAATTGTTTTTAAATTTTTATTTTATAATATTTGTATTGTGTGACATGTTTTTTCCTAATTCACTATTCAATATTCCAGCCCTGGTTATGATAGTGAATTTAAAATATTACCAAACAATTAGATTGGATACGTCTTGCAACATTTTATTGATTCTAGTGTACTATACTTCTTGTTGTCTCTTTTTGATATTGAATTTGTCTCATTTACTAACTATTATGGTGTCATTTCAATAAATTTGAGAAGGTTGAATAATTAATACATACATATATCATATATGATATATATATAACATCAGTACATAAATAATATATATAAGTATATATACATATGTATAATATTGTGTGTAAAAAAACACTACCTGGTCGCCCACCTAGTCGACCTGGGCAGGCTGGGCGGCCTGGGCAGACATCTAGGGATAGCCACCGCCTGGGCACCTAAAAACTATGGTATCTAGGTTATTTCATTTTATATATAAATTATTTAGGGTATCTGTATATCCATGATACTAATTGATTCCAAGGATTTCTAATCAACTTTTTATTAGGGAAAAATATCGTATATATCAAATAATTGAATAGGGGTCTAAAAGAAGGGAGATTCCATAAACATGTCTGGATTTGAGAATGTTACACTCATGCCTTACAAAAAAATCTCCTCTTGAGATACACTAGTTGGAGTAGACTCTCCATAATACGTGATTCGAGTGTGAACCATGCACTAGTACCTGAAAATAAATGGCCTAGAGTGTTTGGGTCAAAAACATGACATGCTAAAACTGTGTGTAAAGTGCAAGTGCATGAGTCGTGTAATACGGCCTATGAGGCCCGAGTGTCAAACTAAGGGATATATGTTCACCAAAGACTACTATAATTGAGACCATAATAGGTAGGCCTAGGAAAATGGTTGATTGGTAATTTTATAACTAAGAGCAATGCATTAAACCTAAACCAAATAGTTGAGATTAAGAATGGATGGATTCCGCAGGACTATAGTTTCACCATCGCATGTATTGCATTCAACTTCTATCTCATTATTAATTATCAACCCTTAGCTCTAGAGTAAAGCCTATAGTGAGTATTACCCACTTCTACAACATAATACACTACCTAACTATAAAAAATCTCAGTCATGTAGTAATTTAGGAATTAGTTTGGTGCATTATTGAAATGTATAGGTTGTTCTTTCACAGCCGTGAGCCCTCTCTAGAGGCACAATATAGGCTGTGTGGATCTAACCCGTAATACCTCTCCCAAAGAAACTATCATTCTATTACTTTGATTATGTTGATCAAGTATAAACAAATTGATAGGAAGTCATAAATTCACATCTAGAATGAAGGAAATAGATTAATAATTCTTAGAATTCAAATACAAAGCAATATCAAACTACCCTCAGGTCCTAAGGAATATGGGGTTTAGCCATATATGATTGCTACCATCATACAAAGAGAGGAATAGGGGAAAATAGGCTAAACATTAGAAAACCAATGTAAGAACCCCTATAGAATTCATCTCAGAGATCCCCTCTGGTGAACACCTTGATCTAGAACATTCTAGCTGCAAATTTGCCCTTCAGATGTGCCCAGAGTGTCCAATCTATGTCTATCTCCTTCGTCTCCTCCTCTTCTAGATTTGTGCTCTTCTGTAATGTGACAAAATGTGATGTGATCTTTTGGCCGCACTCCCCTTAGGTCATAAGTGGGGCTTTGTCTGACAGTAAGTCACAGTTGTTGGATCTAACTTAATCTCAGATCTATCAGGAAGAGTTAGTACCACTAATAGGGTGTCGGCGGCACTAAGTTGTCAGCTGACTCGTAACCCTCGAATGTGTTGGTACCATTGACATGTGTGTCAATAGCATCGAGTTGCTTTTTATTGCATTCTAGATGTACTTGAATGATGAAGTCGGTACCATTGACAAGCCAGTCAATGGCACCAAGACAATTAAGCTCAACTTCTGATGCTACCTGGATGATGAGCCAGTAACACCGACTCCATGATTTGATATCATAGAATCCTTTCTTAGTAGCACTGAGTGTGGTCTCGTTAGCATCAAGATTTCTTGATTTCCCTATTGAAACTTCATGATCTGGTCGATACCACTGATAGATAGGTCGATAACACTAAGTTGTCATATAAGTGCTAAATTTACCTGATATAAGGGGAAAATAATATAAGTCTAAATTACAAATGATAATTTGGCATGATTCAGTATTAATACTTAATAATTGATGCAATAATGATTCATAGACTGATAATGAGAAACAATGCATAAAAATATTTGAAAACAAACATATTTACAATAAAATGTGTAGAAAATAGCCTGTGAAAAATGACAAAAAAATCAATGCATCACCATAAGATTGGGAATTTTGGCAAAGGGATGTGTATTCCTCATGGGATAATGAGACATGAGAAGTTTAAGAAGATGCATGTGGTGAAGAAGGTTACAACCAATTGTTGGGAAAGATGCCTGACCAATTGTTGGAACGTATGTTTTACCATTATGGGTAGGTACTTGAGCAACATGGGTAGATCCCCTACCAAGTCCTATCCCATAGTGTGTTGGATAACCATGCTCTGAGTAACCATGCTTTGAGTGGTAGACCTCAGCCTTTGGCCGCCACATCCATTGCTAATGGTAAGTTCAAATTTAGTAGTAGGAGAGATGTAGGGAGTAAGCATTTCAGACCCCACCTGGCATATGCCTGGTCCATGGATGGAAGGGTTGCACCAACTAGGAGTAGCAGTCAAACAGTAGAAAAATGAGGATGAAGACCATTGAGGAAGTACCCAATTAGGAGAGTTACACTCTCTTTGGTGACCTCAACAGGGGTCATCTGGGAGAAAAATAAATAGTTACTTGGATAGGGGCTTCATTGCATCATAATACTTCGACAAAGGTCGATCCACTTGCTGCTAATAGAAGATTTTGTCCATGGAATTGTATATGGACAAGCAGTTGTCCTCCTGAGTGAATAACTGCTTCATTGTGTCTCACATTGTTTTGGCACACTCGTGTCACATGTACTTTACTACAATGTATGGCTCCATACACCCCCAGAGACTGGAGAGAACTTAGTTGTTGCTTGTAGTCAAGGTAGTATCAAGTACAATAGGGGCATCCTTAGTGATAAACTTGAGTTAACTTGTGATTATACAAATGAGTGAACAACATTCATCCAAAGTAGAAAGTTGCCATGTGACAAATATGTGTGGCATATCATTGTAAATGATAGTTGTCTTAGTAGCATCATCCATGATGAGGTGAATAAGATATCAAATAATAGTACAGTAAAAATAGAAAGAAAACTAACTGAATTTAGTATAGTACAAATAGAAAGCAAAGGTATCAGAATGTAGCACAGTACAAAGAATAGACAAAAATACTACAGGAATGGGAATTTGGTAGAAGGAGAAGTAGCACTACATGAATGGAACTTGGTAGGAAGATAATGGTACTGTCATATTGAAATTTAGTAGAAAGAGGAGTGACATTACTATAATAGATCTCAATAGAAAAAATAGAAAGTTCTACCAAATTAATGGAATGGTAGGATAAAGAATATAAAATCCTAAACTGTTAAGAGAAGCACTCAACCATGTGGATTTGGGGAACTACATGCAGAGGGGGAAAAGTAAAGCTTTGTCCCTTTTTTATTTTGGTGCTTTATAAATCAACACGGGGTCTTATGAATATACAGTTATATGTATGTATGTCTATATATACTTTTCAAAGTTACAACCTAAGAAAGGAAATTGGGGAGAGAGGAGAAATCCTTATGGATATTTTGGTGAGAGATGATTTTAGCATGCGGTGGATTGGATTGGCATCAGTGTTACCCGAAGACTAGCCCCTATTGGATGCACCTATGGTATATTAGTATCCATGTTGCGGCTAGCCTTCGGTGGGCTAGGTGGTAAGAAGAGGGAGAGGGTTGGAGGGTGGTGGTGGGTGTAGGAGGATGTGGTGGCACAGTTGGTGGTGGTGGTGGTGGTGGTGAGGGGAGAAAGTCACTAGGTGGGAGAGGGAGGGGAGAGGAAAAGAAAAGGAAAGGAGAGGAAAGAGTAGGGTTAGAATCCTACTTCTGATACCATATAGAATAGTTTTCTTTTAGTAATTCAAATAAGAATATTGGATCTCCTATATATAAGATCCAGGGATTACATGGGCTAAAAAGAAACAAGTGAAAATACAAAGGATCTAAGCCCAACTAATAAGATATACCAACAACATGTAAATAGGATTTATATGGTTCAAATATGGAGACTAAGATCTTAATGTCATGTACTAGTTTAGATTCTTTTGGTATGTAATGTTGTTTCATAACTTAGTTCTGCTATGTTGATTGTAATTTTATTCATGTGTAAGTTATGTGATGTGTTTCATTCTTGGGACAGACACTCATGCCATCTCACCTTTGGATGTCTACCACCACTAGTCATGAGTTAGGTAATAAATGGTTATGTGACAAATGGTATCAAAGCTAATCACATATATTGTATGTGTATTTAATAACCCAATTACTCATGTGAACATGGGGAAATCCTAAGTCCACAACTCTAAATATAAGATGTCTAGGTTGGTCAATGCAAGGGGGATGATACACCTCCTATCAGCCTAGTTGCGGCGGTTGATGTCTCCTTTCTATACCTACCTGGTCATAGTGAATCTAGACTAGATTAAGGATTCTTCCCTACAAACATTAGAGAGTCTTCTAGAAGCTCATCTATTCTTTAAGGACTACCCAAATCTACCTAATTAGATGTTGATTAGTTAGCTTCCAAATGTGAGCCTACTCTACTGACAAATTTCTCACCTAATGTCACAAATTTGGGAAACTATTTACATGGAAAATAAAATTTGAATGGTTTGTTAATAGTTGATTGTGATGGAAATGATGCTATGATCGGATCTTAATTTGAAAACTAAATTACGATTGATTGAAGTACTCTAGAAGTTAAGTACTGATCAGCCAGCCCTGAGACAACACTCCCAAAAGAGGAGGCATGGTCCCAATGTTGGTATGTATGCCCATAGAGCAAGTCATATGATGATTGTAATGGGATAATTTGTAAATGATTTGAATAATAATAAAGGCAATTTCCGATCTATATGTTTAAACTATTTCTGAGATGATGGTGTAACATGATAGATGTCTAAAGAATGGTTTTACTCAATGACGTATGCTTTTGGGTTCAGGACCTAAACGATGAGATCATACGGATGTTAAGAGTATACATTCTTGTTTAGTCCCTAGTCAGTTGTTATTGTGGAAATAACCATAGACATCAATAACACTGAAGACTAGATTGTGTGTTGGTTGATGATAGAATCTCATTAGTCATGATATAGTGATATCAAACCAAGAACATAGGTACTTGTTAGAGAACAAGGTACCTGACAGACCCACCGTGAGAGTGACACATGGAACCATGACTTGGTAGTCACAGTCAGCTCTCACAGTGATGGTGGTGAGTGTGATTCTTAGACCTAAAATCACTACACTCAACACATGTCGTTGGGTACACTTTGACATCATCAAACGCAGTCCTGAAACATGGGTTATTATAAAGGTGATGATTGGGTGGCTTTGACACATGGGGATTTTGAGGGGTGAGTGATAGATATGGGTTTTTTCCCTCCTGAGGGAGTTTGATATCCTTGGCCACTTGATGAGTAGGATTGAGAAAGGCATGTGCATGCACGTGTGAATCAATATGTGATATTGATGTCACACACATCTCACCCAGTCTGCTCTGAGATCAAGGAAATGAATGAATGTTGACAGGATGACTGTTCCATGCCTCGAGTTCATTCTGGATATCAGTGACAAAGGAATTATACATTCACTATAACACCATTCACGGATTGTAGGATTGAAAGTTGTTCTCCAACTTTCTATTTCACTTGGGTAGCATTGATGTGTGACTAGGCACCGCTCTTTGCTTGTGAAGTCATAAGTGTTATGGACTTTCACTGCCAACGTGAAATGGACCTGTAGGGTCACACACATAGGATTTAACCTGGAAAAGGAGTTTTGTCCACAAACAATGTTTATATTGATTACTAAAGGAGTTTAGTAGTTCAATTAAACACTCAATTAATTGATAGCTCAATATCATAGTGTTCAAGGTGTTGGACTGATTGATTAGAGTATCGGATTGATAGAAACTGCAATTGACTGATTCTGCACAATCTGTACTCCCAACCGATCGGCTCATGTGATGAACCGATCGGCTCAGCTTGGTGAACCGATCGACTCAGGTGGTCAGTCGATCGGCTCATGGATAGGGTGAACGATTGCTTCAAGTGTTGAAACGATCGGTTCAATTGTTGCAACTGGGCAAGTTGGGAAAGTAAGATTGGTGAGAATTTTCCTTTCGTTTCACTTTCCCAATTTGATTGGAACAAGGATTGGTATTCGATACCAATTAGAAACAAAAGAAGGAAAGTCAATCGGGAACTGATCAGGACCACGAATCGACCGGTTCAGTTGTGAACCGACCAGTTCATGGGTCCCAACTGATCAGTTGAGGTCTCAACTGACCGGTTCAGATCCCCAACCGACCGTTTCAATTATGAAACGATCGGTTCAGGTTGCGAGTTGGTTGTTTTTGTGGAAAATCTCGAACCCTTCTACTCCTGCTTTAGTCCCATATTTCCCGGGATGGAGAACCATGTCCCATGACCCTCCTATATATAGGGGTATTGGGGGCTTCTCAAACAGAAACTCAGTGCAACCAGTTGCTCTGTGAAGTTGTCGTTTTCTCTGGTTTTGGTAACCGAGAGAGAGCCCGAGCAAGTGCTACCCGATTAGGGAGGCACAGCAAGGGAAAGACAACTGCAGTTGCAACTGGCAGCAGGAGAGTGTGTTGGCGACTAGTACGCTGACAGGAGGGTGTGACTCTTTCTGATTCCTTGTGGGACAAGGAGATCGGAGTTCCAGGTGGTCAGTGTGGACTACTTTAGAGGTGGGAGGTTTTTGCCGCTCGGAGGAAAGCTATCAATCCCGATAGTCCCGGTGAGACCACGAGTCGTCAGTCCCAATCCGACCAAGAGCTGCACAGACACCGTCCAAGACCAGAGGTGAAGACCGTGCAAGGCACGAAGTACTGTCGCCGAGTAAGCCTTGGGACAAGGTATGCATCCACAAACCATCTTTCCTATTGTATAGACGTTGACGCGGTTCCTTTTGTTGTGGGTTTTGAGGAGAAAATTTTTGTTTACGCTGCTTCTCTGCCTCCTCTAAAATCCAACAGTGGTATCAGAGCCACATCAACTGCTCTATATTTTAAGATTATCGATATGATCGATTTTGGTTTGTCGCCTTTATTTATTGCATACGATGCGAATAAAATTGGATTTATGCATGTCCAATCCACAAATCCCAAATATACATATATGATATGTAATATTAATGCACTCGATATGTGTCACCCTTAAATGAGTTTTGTGGTGGATGTGTATCATGGTTATGGCCTATGAACCCCTATATTTGTGTGTGGTTGTATGTGGTTTCTTGCATCTCGGTCTGCGCACTGATTCCCTTTCTCCTATTCCTGATGTAACTCGAAATAATTTGAGATTTCTATTTCTACCTTTGTTCCCCCCAAATATAACTTGGGGTTTCACAATTAAATTGTAAATAGGATAGATTTTATTTCCTGTTATGTCAAAGAACGACGATCGACCTGAAAACAACCTGAGATGATCGGTTCAAGGTGTGAACCGATCGATTGGCGATCCAGACGACCGGTTCGAGGAGCGAGACGAGCGGGTGGTGACTTGAGGAGATGCACGAAGACCGGTGAACTGATCGGTTGGAGGCACCAGTCGATCGGTTGGTGGCACCCGAACGACCAACTTGATGGCGAGCTGATCAGTCATGGAGATGAGCTGATCAAACCCAGAAAGGCAGGCACATATTTCATCTTGTACAAGTTTCATGTGATGTAGACCTAGATGACCGTGATTCCTCTTGGCTCGAGGAATCACAATAGGATGGCCATAATCATTGCTTTTATCATTTCACATGTTTTCTATGGGATATAGCATGTATATGATATGTACTATATATTGTGGTGATTGGATATGTATATGTATATAAAAACCAAATCCCTTGTTAAATATTAAGTTTTAGATGTCTTCCAAATGTGACACACGTGAAAAGCTTGATCGACCAAGTGTAGGCACACCCTAGCGTGGTGCACCGTCTATCTCGTGGAAGCGTGAAGGATGAATGTGTGGGTCTGCCCTAGCAGGGTGCATATTCATCGTGTTGGCTTTGGGTCTGACTTAACAAGGTGACCTAGATAGGATCTAGCACCTTGAGGCATGGAGATGATCATGGCAAGGAGTTGCATATGACATCTTTTAAGAGTTGCATATGATTCAATTGGTAAGAGTTGTCTACCTGGGAGATCTAAGTTGTGGGTGACAGCCCTAGCTGGTACATGGCTCAGAGGATTTCAGGATCTTGACCCACTAGAAGATTGTACGTTGCAATCTTCTGAATTGATGGTGAGGGCTGTCAATTTGATTCAAAATAGTGGGAGCGGTAATTAATTAAAGGCCTAATTAACTATCACCAAATTTTATTCAAATCAAATCAAAAGGAGTTTTGACAAATGCAATTTTCTCTTATAGAATGGCAAAAGAATCATCTTTTAAAATGGGCAAATTAATTGAGAATAAATTCCATAACTGGTTGAGGAATGTGAGAAGTGTTCTGCACAATCCAGATATACCAAAAGCCTTTGAATCCACTCTATGTACGCTTAACGCGTTGGTGAAGAAGAAAGAAAGTTCATTGATAGAGATCAATGGAACGAAAGGTGAGGGAGAGAAGGGTTCTCTCGCCAAACCAATTTCTTCTACATGGAGATGATGGAAGGAACGATGGAAGAAGAAGTCGGAGATAGAGATCTCTACTTCTGGTGTATACGTGATAGAGATTAACTTTACTACTTCTTCGTCATGGGTACTTGATACCGTATGCGGATCTCACATTTGTTCAAATGTGAAGGATATTAAGAGAAGTAGGCTTTTGGGGAAAGGCGAGGTTGAACTACGTGTTGCCAATGGGGCAAGAGTTTCCGCCAGTGCTGTAGGAACCTATGAGTTAACTCTACCAAGTGGGCTAATAATAGAGTTCAAGAACTACTATTATGTACCTGCCATAAATAGGAATATCATTTCCGTCTCTTGTTTGGACAAAGATGAATTTGAATTTCTTATTAAGAATGGAAAGTATTCCATTTCTAAAGATGGGATCTTTTATGGCAATGCCCCAATGTCTTATGGTCTATAATTGATAGATTTGGAGACAAGTGTATACAACGTAAACACCAAAAGGCAAAAACTCAATGACTCAAACAAAACATATCTCTAGCATTGTCATCTAGGGCACATAAATGAGAAGTACATTTCTAGATTCCATAAAGATGGTTATCTAGACTCTTTTGATTATGAATCAATAGAGACATGTGAATCTTGTTTGTTGGGAAAGATGACCAAGACTCCCTTTTCAGGTAAAGGTGATAGAGATAGTGATCTATTAGGACTCATACATACCGATGTATGTGGACCTTTTAGAACTAATGCTAGAAATGGGTGTCAGTACTTCATTACCTTCACTGATGATTTCAGTAGGTATGGCTATGTGTACCTGATGAAGCATAAGTCAGAAGCCCTTGAAAGGTTCAAGGATTTCATGAATGAAGTACAGAACCAACTTGGTAAAAGTATTAAGGCACTTTGATCCGATCGAGGTGGAGAATACTTAAGCTAGGAGTTTGAGGACCTTCTGTAAGCCTGTGGTATTGTATCACAATGGACTCTGCCTGGAACACCACAGCATAATGGTGTGTCTAAAAGAAGGAATCACACATTGTTGGATATGGTGCGATCAATGATGAGTTTTGTTGATCTTCCAATTTCTTTCTGGGGTCATGCTCTTGAAACCGCCGCGTTTACACTTAACTGTGTACCATCTAAATCGGTTCAAAAGACACCATATGAGATATGGCACGGGAAGCATCCCGATTTGTCTTTTCTGAAGATTTGGGGTTGTGAGGCTTACATCAAGAAAATGTTTCCTGATAAGCTTGGACCCAAATCCGATAAATGTTATTTTGTTGGATATCCCAAGGAAACAAGGGGATATTACTTATACCACCCTACTGACAACAAAGTGTTTGTTGCCAGGACAGTTGTGTTCCTAGAGAAGGAATTTATTTCCAAAGGAAGCAGTGGGAGGAATATAGAGCTTGAAGAGGTTCAAGCCCAACAAGAAAACATAGAACTGGTAGATGTACAAGAGGAAAATGCAGATTCACAAGGTGTTGTGGAATCTCAGTCTCCTCAGGTAACACAAGGACCTCATAGATCTAGTAGGACCCGCCTTGAACCTGAGAGGTTTGGATACCTTGTGACTCAGGAAGGTGGTCAGTTGATCATAGATGATGATCCAACTACCTACGTAGAGGCTATGGAGGGACCAGATTCTGAGAAATGGCTTGAAGCCATGAGATCCGAGATGGAATCCATGTACTCCAACAAAGTATGGACTTTGGTGGAACCACTCGAAGGGGTAAAACCCATAGGGTGCAAGTGGGTCTTTAAGAAAAAGACCGACATGGATGGCAATGTGCAAACTTATAAAGGCAGATTGGTTGCGAAGGGATTTTGACAAGTTCAAGGTGTTGACTATGACGAAACCTTTTCTCCAGTTGCCATGATTAAGTCCATCAGGATCATGCTTGCTATTGCAGCTTATTATGACTATGAGATTTGGCAGATGAATGTTAAAACTGCATTCCTTAACGGGAATATAAATGAGGATGTGTACATGACACAGCCTGAAGGTTTTGTAGATCCAAAGAATGCCAGTAAAGTTTGTAAGCTACAAAGGTCAATCTATGGATTGAAGCAAGCATCTCGGAGTTGGAATCTTTGATTTGATGAGGAAGTCAAAGTGTTTGGCTTTAGTCAAAATGAAGATGAACCTTGTGTGTACAAGAAGGTTAGTGGGAGCTCGACCACATTTCTCATATTGTATGTGGATGACATACTTTTGATGGGGAATGATGTCTTAGCCTTAGAGAAGGTAAAGACTTGGCTTGGGAATACTTTCTCAATGAAGGACTTAGGAGAAGCATCCTATATTCTAGGAATTAAGATCTATAGAGATAGATCTAGAAGGCTTCTCAGACTAAGTCAGAGCACGTACATTGACAAAGTGTTGAAGCGGTTCAGCATGGAGAACTCAAAGAGAGGCAACATCCCCATGCTACATGGAGTCACCGTCTCTAGAGCTCAATGTCCCCAATCTTGTGAAGAGAGGGAGTGTATGAGTGGGATCCCATATGCATCAGCCATCAGATCCATCATGTATGTTATGTTGTGCACACGCCCAGATGTCTCATATGCTCTCAGCATGACGAGCAGGTACCAGTCATATCTCGGGGATGCTCACTGGACAGCTGTAAAGAACATCCTCAAGTACTTGCGAAGGACTAAGGATCAGTTTCTTGTTTACGACGGCGAGGAAGAGCTGGTTGTAAAGGGTTACACCGATGCAAGCTTCCAAACTGATAAAGATGATTACAGATCGCAGTCAGGATTTATATTTTGCCTTAATAATGGAGATGTGAGCTGGAAGAGTTACAAGCAAGAAACAGTTGCTGATTCTACTACAGAGGCCGAGTATATTTCTGCTTCACATGCAGCAAAGGAGGCTGTGTGGATCAGGAAGTTCATCTCTGAACTTGGTGTAGTTCCCAGTAGCTGTGATGCAATCGAGCTTTATTGTGACAATAATGGAGCTATTGCACAAGATAAGGAACCCAGATCACATCAGCGGTCTAAGCACATACTGTGGTGCTTCCATCTCATACGAGAGATCGTACAATGAGGAGATGTGAAGATTTGCAAAGTACCAACTGAAGACAACATAGTTGATCCACTGACTAAGGCCCTTTCTTAGCAGAAGCATGATGGTCATGCTAGGTCAAAAGGATTAAGGTTCCTTAATGACTGTCTCTAAGTGCAAGTGGGAATCTGTGGGTATGTATGCCCATAGAGAAAGTCATATGATGATTGTAATGGGATACTTTGTAAATGATTTGAATAATAATAAAGGCAATTTCCGATCTATATGTTTAAATTGTTTCTGAGATGATGGTGTAACATGATAGATGTCTAAAGAATGGTTTTACTCAATGACGTATGCTTTTGGGTTCAGGACCTAAATGATGAGATCATACGGATGTTAAGAGTATACATTCTTGTTTAGTCCCTAGTCAGTTGTTATTGTGGAAATAACCATAGACATCAATAACACTGAAGACTAGATTGTGTGTTGGTTGATGACAGAATCTCATTAGTCATGATATAGTGATATCAAACCAAGCACATAGGTACTTGTTAGAGAACAAGGTACCAGACAGACCCACCGTGAGAGTGGCACATGGAACCATGACTTGGTAGTCACAGTAAGCTCTCACAGTGATGGTGATGAGTGTGATTCTTAGACCTGAAATCACTACACTCAACAAACTCGTTGGGTACACTTTGACATCATATAACGCAGTCCTGAAACATGGGTTGTTATAAAGGTGATGATTGGGTGGCTTTGACACATGGGGCTTTTGAGGGGTGAGTGATAGATATGGGATTTGTCCCTCCTGAGGGAATTTGATATCCTTGGCCACTTGATGAGTAGGATTGAGAAAGGCATGCGCATGCACGTGTGAATCAATATGTGATATTGATGTCACACACATCTCACCCAGTCTGCTCTAAGATCAAGGAAATGAATGAATGTTGACATGATGACTGTTCCATGCCTCGAGTTCATTCTGGATATCAGTGACAAAGGAATTATACATTCACTATAACACCATTCACGGATTGTAGGATTGAAAGTTGATCTCCAACTTTCTATTTCACTTGGGTAGCATTGATGTGTGACTAGGCACCGCTCTTTGCTTGTGAATTCATAAGTGTTATGGACTTTCACTGCCAATGTAAAATGGACCTGTAGGGTCACACACATAGGATTTAACCTGGAAAAGGAGTTTTGTCCACAAACAATGTTTATATTGATTACTAAAGGAGTTTAGTAGTTCAACTAAACACTCAATTAATTGATAGCTCAATATCATAGTGTTCAAGGTGTTGGACTCATTGATTAGAGTATTGGATTGATTGAAATCACAATTGACTGATTCTGCACAATCTGTACTCCCAACCGATCGGCTCATGTGATGAACCGATCGGATCAGCTTGATGAACCGATCGGCTCAGGTGGTCAGTCGATCGGCTCATGGACAGGGTGAACGATTGCTTCAAGTGTTGAAATGATCGGTTCAACTGTTGCAACTGGGCAAGTTGGGAAAGTAAGATTGGTGAGAATTTTCCTTTCGTTTCACTTGCCCAATTTGATTGGAACAAGGATTGGTATTCGATACCAAATAGAAACAAAAGAAGGAAAGTCAATCGGGAACTGATCAGGACCACGAACCGACCGGTTCAGTTGTGAACCGACCGGTTCATGGGTCCCAACCGATCGGTTGAGGTGTCAACTGACCGATTCAGATCCCCAATCGACCGTTTCAGTTATGAAATGATCGGTTCAGGTTGCGAGTTGGTTGTTTTTGTGGAAAATCTCGAACCCTTCTAATCCTGCTTTAGTCCCATATTGCCCGGGATGGAAAACCCTGTCCCATGACCCTCCTATATATAGGGGTATTGGGGGCTTCTCAAACAGTAACTCGGTGCAACCAGTTGCTCTGTGAAGTTGTCGTTTTCTCTGGTTTTGGTAACCGAGAGAGAGCCCGAGCAAGTGCTACCCGATTAGGGAGGCACAGCAAGGGAAAGACAACTGCAGTTGTAACTGGCAGCAGGAGTGCGTGTTGGCAACTAGTACGCTGATAGGAGGGTGCGACTCCTTCCGATTCCTTGTGGGACAAGGAGATCGCAGTTCCAGGTGGTCCGTGTGAACTACTTCAGAGGCGGGAGGTTTCTGCCACTCGGAGGACAGATGTCAATCCCGACAGTCCCGGTGAGACCAGGAGTCATCAGTCCCGGTGTGACCAGGAGTTGCACAGACACCGTCCAAGACCAGAGGTGAAGACCGTGCAAGGCGTGAGGTACTATAGCCGAGCAAGCCTCGGGACAAGGTATGCATCTACAAACCATCTTTCCTATTGTATAGATGTTGACACGATTCCTTTTGTTCTGGGTTTTGGGGAGAAAATTTCTGTTTTCGCTGCTTCTTTGCCTCCTCTAAAACCCAACACCCAAAGGTGATCAGACTTTTAAATTTATAACTTGATACCTTCAAGGATCCCCACAACTCAAATGGGGTTGAAGTAGATATACGGGGTCGAACACATGGACTTGGGGATGTTTAGGATTCTTAAGATTCCACTCTTATGATAGTTAAGCAAAATTGGTAGTTGATATATGCAAAAAACTAGAATGAGTCTAGTGATGAAAATAGATTCCGTCTAATCCTACTAATCTGGAGAAGGAGTTTCCAGCTATATAACCATAGATTGGGTAGTTTATGAAACATGTTCTTATACATAGACAACCATCAAACACCCTAGTAAGCATCTAACCTCTCATCATAGCATGTATCGTGGTAATTGCTCATGTGGGGGTCATCCTACTCTCTCTTGCACAGCATGACTAAAACCCCATCAATGATCCAAAACCTCTCTTAAGGATAATGGACCAACACCCCTTAATATCTCGGATACCCTCTCAAGTCCAAAATATTCAAGGACGTTGGTAACAATAGAGAAGCTATACAAAATACAAACTATGGACCCGGTCGGTAGAGTTGAACATGGCCAAGTTCTTTTGAACCCGACCACTTTTAGTTGAGCCCCAGCAGATCCAAGGCTCTTCTAGGATCTTTTCTACATGTGTTACAGACAGATCCTCCCTTGTATGTAATCCTTTCAAATTTGGATCCAAACTACCTTCTCTTATCCATTTCTACAATTAATCTCTTGATCTAGGTAGAAATAAAAGTTCTAGCAAGAAAGAGATCAACCAAACAAGCAGTCATAATTGAAAAGAGAAGATAGAACAAAAAACATACTACATCTGGAATAAAACTACTTGCTTAAGGTAATAGTACATAAACATACCAAAAATGGGCTACATAGACAAGAAGGAGCTCAACTAGCCATGGACTAGCATAGTTGGCACCAAACAAAGATGGAAGAATATCATTTGTATAGAAACTGAGGAGAAAAATATAAGAAAGAGGTAGAAGGAGATATATATCCTATAGGGGAGAGGTGTCTCTCACTCCTTATCCTCTAAAAGGGTCAAATCTCGTCCTTGAGGCATCCTATTTAATCTTCTGGACTCCTTGGCCTCCTTTCTACTTGATTCCATCCCAAACAACAACTTTGTTGGATGTATGGAGGTGGAAGGTTGTTGGGAAAGGCTGGAAGTGAGTGAATGATGGTGGAGATGGTGGTGGATGGAAGAGAACTGGAGAGATGGATGTAGGATGTTCTCTTCATCCTTTATGGACCTTGGAGCTCTCCCACATGGCTCTAGGAACATATGGTCATCGAAAGTAGGATCAAAATGGGTATTTATAGAGATAGGTGGAGTGTATGCAGAGGGTGGTCGTTGGCTTCTCAACGGTCACTGATGATCTAGATCTCCAATGATCCCTAGACTTGCGTCGATGAACCCAAGTGGGTTCAGATGAACCAGACTAGTTTCATGCCTAGCGGTCGCTGATGTTGTTGGGTGGCAACAATCTTTGTTATTTTAGTCTTCGGCAGTTGTTGAGTGTGGATCTTTGGAGATCACTACATTTTCTCCAGTCATTGATGGTGTATGAGGCTCAGAGGTCACTGAGATGTAGATTCAGCAGTCACTGACAATGAAGAGGTTCTGTAGTCGATGATGTTTACTACTGCAAAATTCAAGGGTTGAACCCGAGCGGGTTCATGGGGGCAAAAACCTAGATATTTGATGTCTTCTTGAGTTTGGTGCATGCAATTCCCAAAATTGGCTAGTTGAGCAACTCTATCTTTGAAAAAATATAAATACAAAAAGATAAGAATCTGGAGTTATTTTGGATATATTAAGACTATAACAGTACAAAACTATAGATAAATACTTGGCATAAACGTCTAAATTTGAGTGTTATCAACCATCCCAACATTAAATGTTGTTTTTCCTCAAGCAAGATTGTGCTCAAAGAACAAAAAGATAATATCCAAATTAAGCTTGGTGATAAATTCTAAGGTTAAGAAAAATAGTTTAAAACTTCAATTCTCCTTATCAATGTATATCAGAACAAACCCCATTAGTCGAGTAAAACCATCCTATAGTAAGATCAAAGAGCATCCTGGAAAGATTAAGAAAATTCAATGCAACTCATCAATACTCATGAGGGTTTGAATCATAATAATTCAGCATTAAAGCATTGCCACATAGATGATCATGCAAGTAATGGAGGTGAGTAATGAGATAGTGTCATGTATTCATGTAGACCGGTTAGGAACAATGCAACTCCCACTTATTTGGGTCCTAAGAAGCAACAAAAAGGAAAAGACTCTAATTAATTTTTAGGATCATGGTCTATGTTAAGTTAATCCATGTAACGAGCAACAATTTCCACAATCTGTGTCAGTTGGCCCAAAGTAGTGAGATGAACTCCTCGTACTATTATCGAACCAACCCTACTACTGGGATGATCTCATAGATCTCTTAATTGTTCCTAGCAACTCTCTAATGAGCTTTTGGAGTGGCACTACTAGGCATGACATACTTACGTTCATGAGCACGGTCATACACCCGTAGGGCACCATCATCAACTCTCCTAAAAGAGAAAACAAACAATCATATTTTTATTCACACTCAAGCTTTGTTCTTTATGTTCTAATTTATAGGCCTGGGTGAGAACTATTTTGAATATTTTTGGATTTATGGGAGGCCAACTCTCATTTGCAATTTTTTTATATTCATCTTTTTGACTCAATCTAAGGTGAGAGGGTGTGTATACTGTCAAATGAACACACTGCATCTTAGCTATATCTCAATAACTCATCATTGTCTGCTTGATACCTGTGAAAAATAGTAACTATGATTCAAGGATCCTTTGAATTGAGATGAGTTTGTGAATAACACAACTTGGAGTTTTTGATCAAACTTCAGCTCTCCACAATGGTCTCAAATCCTGGGGTTGTCATTCATACAAGATCAAGGAAATGGCATTTGCCCAAAACCTTAGATTGATTGTCGAACTTAAGGAAAAAGTCAATGATCTTATCCAAGCAAGAGGTTAGGTAGTTTAAGATGAAAATTTGACACCTAGGCACATAGATAAGCATTTAACTAATAATATTCACACCACATAGCCTTAACTACAAAGTTGCAAATTACAAAACAAAGTCCCACAACATAATAAAGCTTAAAATGTTTAAACAAATATGTGGGAAATATGGCATTAGATATGAAGCGGAAACAAAAATTTTACTGATATATTTCCCATTAACTAGAAAATCGCGTCAATAACTATGTAATGAAAAGGATAGTTTCACGAAGATATACCTGGTCATGGAGCAAGTCCAGTGATAATCCTTATCGATGTAGATGTACACTCTATCTTGGACGGTGTCTATGCAGCTCCTGGATACACTGGGTCTCATGTAACTGCTCCTCCACAGACAGAAGACTCGATCATTATCGTCTGTAGCAACTCATCTCATAACATACTGTTGGCTGACGTCATCCTCCTTAGCGATGGGCAAAGGCCACCTCACCTCTGTACAATTCCACACGGACCAAATAGAACTCCTATCGTCCTGCTAGAATGGACATGAAGGAGTTGTCCCCCCTATTGGCTTACTAGTCGCCATCCTGCTCTCCCACAACATTGATCCTTAGTTGTTTCTCTCCCTTGGCTATCCTTCCCTAGTCAGGTAGGACTTTCCTAGGCTCTCATGGTTATCACAACTAGAGAGGACAACAATTGTCAGAACAATTGATTATCAATTGTATGTGTTGTACTCTGGGAAGCCCCCAATGCCCCTCTATTTATAGTCAGTGTTAGGGCCAGGGTTCCCAGTTTGTGCAGGAGTGGAAGGGACCGAAACATCTCAAATTTTAGCAACAATTCTGGAAACTTCACAACCTACGACAGACGAAATAGCCATTTGGAAAACCCAGATGATCTTCTAGCATGTGATATGTTCATCTCGCACTGTGAGATAATCATTTTGTAGTTTTCCAGTTTTGTACATATATCGACAATTCAATTCCAATTTGTGCACTCCATGACGTCAGCATCAATCCTAGATGCAATAGAATTGCACCCCCGATCCAATTTTCTAGTGCATGTGATACGGGCATCTCACACCACCTGAGATGGTCATCTCACATAGGTGATACGGGAAACTCGCATCCCTGGTCAGGTTGAATTCCAACCAATGCACAACATAATCAGCTTGACACTCCAAATCACTATCTCAACACTTAAATCGATCGTTTGGCAGTCCAGTCAGCTAACATGTTGCACAAAGTGAATTACCTAAACACTTTAGTAATCAATTCAATCATTATTCAAGATCAAACTCCTTTTCTATATGAGTTCCTATGTGTGTGACCCTATAGGTCCCATATTATGTTGACAGTGAATGTCCATTACAGCTTATGACATCAGAAGCAATGAGCGGTGTCTAGTCACACATCATTGCTACCAAAGTAAATGGATAAGTTGGAGAACAACTTCAACCCACAATCTATGTATGGTGTTACATTGTTTGTATAGTTCCTTTGTTACTGATATCCAGATTAAACTCGTGGCATGGATCTGTCATCCTATTCAACATTCAATCTATGTTTCTTGCTATAGTAGATTGTATGAGATATATGTAAGCTCAATATCATATATTGACTCACATATACATGGCCATGTATTTCTCAGTCTCACTAACTCAAGTGGACTTGGATATCATAACCCCATAGATGGGACAAATCCCATATATATCACTCACAGACAGTCCCATTTGTCACAGTCACCCAATATCACCTTTATAACAATCCATGTTTTAGGATTGTGTTTGATGATGTCAAAGCATACCAAACAACATGTGATGAGTGCAGTGATTTCGGGTCTAAGAACCACAAACACCACCATCACTGTAAGACGTGATTCTGACTTACCTAGTTAAGGTTTCCATGTATCACTCTTATGGTGGTTCTGTCTGATACATTGTTCTCTAACATGTGTCTTTGTGTTTGGTTTGACATCGCCATATCATGACTAATGAGATTTTTTCATCAACCAAATCACACTATAATATTATGTGTTATTGTTGTCTATTTACCTTCCACAATAACAACCAATCAAGGACATTGAAAGAATGCATATACTCTTAACATATGTATGATATCATTATTCGGGTCCTCTACCTGAAGACATACGTCCTTGAGTAATAGCATTTTGTAGACATTCATTATGTTATTCTATTATCTCAAAAGTGAATAGACATAATAAATTGGAAGCTTGCCTTTATTAATAATCAAATCATTTATGAGTTATGCCATTAAAATCATCATATGATTGGCTCTCTAGGCATACATACCAACAATTTATGCCTAAATGCAGGAAGTAGACATGAATGCATGAAAAAATTAAGAGATATAGGGTGAATAGCCCTACCACCCCAAGCTTAAAAATTTTCTCGTCCTTGAGCAAAACCAAAACTTGAGATAGTAGGGAAGGAATGCATGGACGTAGGAAAAAGAAATTTATCAAAGTCTTAGTATGATGCATGTATGTATGTTAGTATATATTTAGGCAATTAGAGGAAAGAAACTATCTAAGCAAGAATATGAAAAACAAAATTTATTTTAACAAAAATAGAAAAGAAAGGAGTAAGAGAAAAGGGGTTTTTTCCCCCACAATATCAACATCGGGATCCCAAGTCCTAAGTTTTGGGACCAATGTCTTACCGATCGAGTCTGTCATGTAGTAGAAGAGGTGGAGATCTGGGCCCTTTTGAGTCTGAAGTAGTAGAATAGAATATGATGACTTAGTGAATTCATCCTTAGCTAGAATTGTTTTAAACTGCACTGAAATGGATTCTTCGGAAAATCATCCTCAAGGTACCTTCCAAGATATGAATTTGAATAGGAAGGCCCTAGGATGACGACACAATATGAGATGGAGGTAAGAGGTTCCAAGTTTTCAAGAGGATCCCTCTCTTCTCTCTCCATCTCTAAACTTGAGGTTAGATGCTCAAATATTTTATGTACAGTCTGAGTCATCCATTCATCTTCTGAGCAAGAAGTACCCCTAGTTGAATATGTTTGCGGTTCTACCACCCCAAGCTTGTCATGTGGTATAGGGTCTGGGGTATTTTCATGCTCAGTAGCCAAGTTGTGATGGAGTGTCCATCCTGCTCCTTCAATGCCAACCACCCCTTGAAAAGGGATGGTGGCAAATGTCGGGTCATGTTGCTCCAATTTGTCATCTTCAGTATACCCCCTCTACCAAACTGAATAGTCATCATCATCATCATCCTCAAACAATTTATTCCAAACCATAGTAGGTGTGTTGGTTGAAAAAGAGTGACAAGTCTAAATGTGAGAGGAATCACCTTGGTTTGGAATAATTGTTGATTCAGGTTGTCAAAACTGATCCTCAAGTTGTGAGGTTGCCTGAATGCCCTAAGGATGACATGAGTGATCATCATCAAACCATTAATGTAGATGATGTGTATCCTCCATTGTTTGATCAGTTGAATCATCCAGATAGAATGAAGGGCTTCCCCAGATTGGTGGGTATTCATAGAAAAATCTCAGTGAATCTAGTTGGTTGCCCAAATAGGAAGGTGAGATTTGTTTCTCATTGGGTTAAATGGAGTGGTTTTTATGATCATAATCTTCATGGTCATGTGATAGCGCTTGCAATTTCATAGTAACCAAATTGATGATCTTCTAAAGTCTTCTTCCTTGTTCATCATCCTTATCATGGAATTGTTGAACTTGGGAGGAAATGCTTTCAAGTCTTGCCAATTCCTCCATGCACTCATATTGGAAATCTATTGTTTCAAATTGTTGCACTTGGATGGGTCCTTGTTCAACAGCTTGAAGCACACTTCTATTGCAATTCACGACCTCGGTGGCTACATGGAGTTGACAATCTTGTATTTCAAGTATCCCTTGAAATGAATAAACTTGGACTTGGAGATGAGATGCCAAGGAGGATACGGGTGCATCAACACTTTCTCCAACTAGCGCCACTGCTTTGATCAATCCTTGATCCCGTAGAAATGTTGAGGTCAAAGGTTGATCAACAATCCCCATTGTTGTAGCATCTACAAATGACAACAGTGGGGGTGAATATAGTTTGACTAGATGAAGTGCACGACTTTCAATTATTCACCAATAGTTGGGATTGTGGAAAATTTGATAGGATAGGTGGACAAGATAACTTGTTTTGTGTAAGCGATGTCCATGGCTGAAAAAGTATAAGAAATGGGAAAACTATTCAGTATTTATGAATAAACATGTACAAAATAAAATTAGAACTGTGCATGTATATATACATGCTGATGGAAGACAAAACATAATCTTTGGGTGTGTAAACATGGAAAACCACATCCCCAGAGACGGTGCCAGAAAGTTGATTTGCCCTGAGACAATGCTCCTAAAAGAGGAGGTGTGGTCCCAAAGGTGAATTGGACTTTTAAATTTATAACCTGAGACCTTCAAGGACCTCTGCAACTCAATGTGAGGTCAAAATAGATATACAAGGTCGAACACAGGGATTTGGGGATGTTTAGGATGCTTAAGATCTCGCTCTTATGTCAGTTAAGCAAAACTAGTAGTTGATATATGCAAATGACTAGAATGAGTCTAGCAAAACAATAGGAAACAAAATAAAACAAAGTATAGAAAGTAGAGTCTGTCAAATCTAGGCCTATAAATAGATATCTAGAATTCACACATTCGATGTGGGTTTGAGTCTGAAATTTTGAAAAAAAATCTAACATCCGCATAATCCGCATTGGATTTAGGATATTAAATTTTCTATCAAAAAAATTTGAATAGGATATTGGATATGGCTATATCCACTGTGAAAACATATAGATCTGACAAATATATACATATATTATTAAATATATGTTATCCATATATAAAAATATGAAAGTATAGATATTTTATCATATATATTCATATTAATATCAATATTCTCTATATATAATATATTTATTAACAATAAATTTATATTTTAGGTTTGGATAAACTATTTATCCAAATTTGGGAATTATTCATTTGGATTGAATTTAGATATTATTACATGATATTCGTCAGATCAAATATATATTTTTGGATTCAAATATTGGATGTAGCAGTATCCACTCTATATTTGATCCTTTTAGAGGTCTAGTCGAATCCTACTAACCAGGAGAAGGAGTTCCTATCTATGTAACCACAGGTTGGACAATTTATGCACCCATTCTCTGGCATAGACAACCCTTGAACACCCTAGTAAGCATCTAACTTCCAATTATAGCATGTACAGTGGTAGTTGCTCCTGTGGAGGTCATCCCACTCGCTCTCGTACAACATGATTAAAACCCCATCAATGATCCAAAACCTCTCTCAAGGATAACGAACCAACACCCCTGAATATCCCAGATACCCTCTCAGGTCCAAAATATTCAAGGACATTAGGAACAACACATAATTGATATAGAACACAGACTGTGGACCCTGGTGGGTAGAGTTGAAACCGACTGGATTCTTTCAAGCTAGACCGCTTCTAGCTAAGCCCCACCAGATCTAAGGTTTAGTAGGATCTCTCTTACTTGTGTTCCAAATAGATACTCCCTTGGATGTCTTCCTTTCATATTTGGATCCAAACTACCTTCTCTTATCCATTTCTACAACTAATCTCTCGTTCTTGGTAGAACTGGAAGTTCATGTAAGAAAGAGATCAACCAAATCAGCAATCATAACTGAAAAGAAAAGATAGAACACAAAATATACTAGATCTGGAATAAAACTACTTGCTTAAGGTAAAATTACATAAGCATGCCCAAAATTCCCTACATAGCCAAGAAAGAGTTGATCTAGCCATGGACAAGCATAGTTGGCACCAAACAAAGATGAAAGAACATCATTTGTACATATACTAAAGAGAAAAGTAGAAGAGAGAGGTAGAAGAAGGGATCTATCCCATATGGGAGAGGTGGCTCTCACTCCTTCGCCTCTGAAAGGGTCGGATCTCATCCTTGAGTCATCTTCTTTAATCTTCAGGACTCCTTGGTTTCCTTTCTCCTTGATTCCACCCCAAACAACAGCTTTGTTGGATGTATGGAGGTGGAAGGTGGTTGGGAATGGTTGGAAGGGGGAGAATGATTGTGGAGATGGTGGTGGATGGAATAAAACTGGAGAGATGGATGTAGGGTGTGCTCTTCAGCCCTTTCGGACCTTGAATCTCTCCCACGGGGCTTTGGGAACATATGGTCGCCAAAACTAGGAATAGGAACCAACTAAACCCTTTTCTATGTAACAAGGGATGGGTATTTATAGATATAGGTGGAGTGTAAGTTGTTTTATGGTTTCTCAATGGTCATTGATGATCTAGAGTTCCAGCGATCACTGTCCTTTCGTTAGTAAATCTGACCAAGTTCAGATGAACCTGACTGTGTTCATGCCCAATGGTCGTTGTTGTTTTAGTCTTCAATGGTCATTGATGTTTTATTAGTCCCCAAGTGTGGATCTTTGGTGATAGATGGATTTTTGGTGGTCGATGATGACATGCGAGGATCAGCAGTTGATGAGATGCAGATTCGGCGATTACTGATTGTGAAGAGGTTCAACAGTCACTAAAATATAGATTCGGCAGTCATTGATGGTGAAAGGTTCAACAGTCGTTGATGTTGACTGTCACAAAAATTGAGGGTTGAACCCGACCCGGTTCGTGGGGGCAAAAACCTAGAGTATGGTGCCTAAAATTCCCAAAACTGGCTATTTGAGCAACTCTATCTTTGAAAAGATATAAATTACAAAATATAAGAATCTGGAGTGGTTTTGGGCATATTAGGCTATGAAGGTACGAAATCATAGATAAATACTTAGCATAAACATCTAAATTTGGGTGTTATCAAGTACTCATGAATAATGCCTCAGACCATGTAAACTCAAATTTACCAAGTCAAGGCTATATGCTTCCTATATCTAGGATCAATGATAATTATCTTTACATGATGAAATAAGTAAAAACCATGTTGTATACCTCATGGTTGATGAGGTCCCTATTGACTAAGTCTATGCTTCCTATTGCTAACTAAACCACTAACATAATTAAGCAAACCTTCCCTTATTTGATATGTACCATGTCCATGCCTTGAAATGACTATGTTTTTGGACTCTGAAAATCATCATGGAAGACATTGATACAAGAGGCTTTTTTCTCTATTGATTTTAATCCCTTTTGTGAACTCTAATTTAACTAACATGATGAATATGGATATAATTATGGCCCTAATATGCTTTAACTCTTGGAGTGCCTAATTTTACTTCTTGATTTCCAAATGCATCCTTATCTTGATCGTAAAAGGAAGAGAATGCACTCATGAGTTGATATTGCAAGTCTTGAGATTCAGATGCCCTATGATGACATCGATCTTTGATATCATGACCTTGTGAAATATGATTTGATAATTGATGCTCTCCCTATTTTAATATACTTGACAATTCATTTCTATGAGAACTATTGTGTTAGATTAGGGCGGTAGTTTGACTTATGAATCCCCTAACCTAGGTCACACCCTTATTAGAATTGTGTCTAAATGTTCCCCTTTTTTGTTGTTTATAGTTTTGGAAAGGCAACCCCTACATGCAATTTTGAATTCTTGATCTAAGTATCTAATATGTCATATCTATGATGATATTGATACACGATCTTGAATACTGATATGATAATGATCTTGAATATGGTGATGTTATTTGTAGCTTGTGGTTAAGTTCCTAGAATTACCTATGTCTAGATCATTCATCAACCTCAAATACCATGATAACGAAATATATATTGATATCTCGAAATGTTGCTTGAATATTACTTTATTATTGTTTGATTGTTGTATATGGATGAATGATCATACCTATGGTATAAGTAGGATTCCTATACCCCTAGCTTCGAAGTGTTTGGACCTATGACCTTGATGTCCAAACTTTGGCTCTTGATATTTATTTACAAAATATTGACTTGTGATTTTTGATGTTGATATTTATTCAACTCCTTTGATCACCTGATTTAGAACTTGAGATCACCATTAATATATGATTAATGACTTTCATGTTCTCAAATCTCAGATTTTTTTTGAAATGATGACTATGTTGATTCTCATAGTTTATGACTTATGGATAATCTCTCAAGTGGATAAGGGTGGGGCCTTCCATTGATTTTGATAAGAAACCAAGATTTTAAAATATGATGTTTGCCTTGAATTGTTGAAATATGAAACCTGAGTCATGGATATATAATCCCACATGGGCCAATGTACAAGCTAGAACCAAGGGAAGGAATTGAGATTCATGCTTTACTCTTGAATCAAAAATCTCTATTTGTTTGGCCTAAAAAGGTGTCCTGCTGCATTTTGATATGTGCAATGATCTTCCTAATTCAGTGATCTATGTGACTATGTGCTGACTTTGATGCTCGATTGCAGGATTTTTGAAATATTGTTGATGTTGAAGTAATTATGGTACCTTATTATAATGCCAAGATGATTATTATATGGAATATGAAGTCCCAATATTAATTGAATAATTGTGTTAATTGTGGGGATAAAATTCCTTTTGAGGTGGGGAGGATGTAACAACTTCAATGTTTCTAACTCTTTCAATCAATGTGTGTCTAGACTCATAATATGCTCTACTGTATTCAATTACCACACTTGTCCTCTTTTGGATGACTTTGAGTCACATTAGGCTCAATTGATGTTTTGAATGTGATTAAATGTTACATTGGGAGTTTTAAACTAAAGTTGAGTGTGTAATTAGACTTTTGAACATGACTTTCAGATATTGAGTGCCGCCAACAACATCATCTTGGATTCAAACTTTTTATTTTATAAGTATAGGAAATTCATGACACCATAAAAAATTCCACACAAATCGGAGTTATAGTTTTGAGAGATATGGATTTTTTAATATTACCAAAGTAACACAAAATCGTGTTGGATTTAACCAAATCAGTAATCTGTCTCAAAATGCTCAACCAATAGGATCGCAGGATCCTTGGCCACTGTGATACATCAGGATTCAGCTATCGTGACTCTAGATACCTTATCCCAAGTATTAGGAGGTTAGTATGCCTGATCTTTAGATTCAACCAAACAAGGTTAATAATATATACACTTGTTTGTAGCCTTAATAAATATTTAATACAAATAACATGAATAAATCAAATGTAAATCCTAACTACTATTACATGTGACCCTGATTAGTACATTAATGAGATAATGACTTGAATCCATGTTGTGATAATCTAACCCTAATCTATTTATGACACACTAGTAATATTAGGTTTTGTATTTGTATCACATACCTTGATAAACTCTAAAGGAACCTAATAACCTGAGTATGGACTAACATGCAAGTGAACCCATCCAAATTCCCAATACATGTCACTTTGTTCATTAATACACACATAATGACTTAAGTATGATGATTAAATAAATGGTTGTATATAAATGTGAATAGAATATCATATGGTCTACAATGTGCTTAAAATATGTAAAGGAGAAATATTTGGGTGTTCAATATAAGAGGGGTTGATTCATATGGTGATATAAAAGTTAATGATGACATAAGTGTATTTAAAGAATTAAGTAAGACATCCCATTTTGTGTAACATATAGAGAAACAATTATGTTGGTGAGAAGATAATGCAATTAGGGATCTATACATTTCTCATAACCTCTCGAGGAAGATATAGAGGTAAAGTCAAAACTTGAGAGTAATTTGGACAAAATAATAAGTAAATGCAATAAAATATGTCTTCCTCCTCAAGTCATGGATTTCTTACATCAAAAGTTGTTAAAAGTTGAATTAAACTTCAAAATCAGAGTCCTCATCCCTCAACTAGATCACCTACCAAATTGGGGCTTAGTTGGATAACAAAACAACTTCAACACAAGGAAACAATTTAACGCATCTAGATTAAAGTTTTCTAGTTGTTTAAAGATTTCACGTTGACTTTCTTTCTTTTTTCTGTGTTGTGGAATATTGAACGTTAGATCTAGATCTAGTGACTTGTATATCATCCCCTACATCGTGTAGGAGGCATATGCTATCGTGAATACTGCGGTAGATGGGCTAATTTTTCCTTCAAAGTTTTCTCCCTCTCCAATTCACACTATTTCATGATTTTTAATCCATTGATTCCATTGTATGGTTCTGCATCTATCCATATAACTCAAACCCTAGTTTTCCAAAACTTGAATATGCCCAATTTTGGGTTCAACCTCTCCTCACGCGATATACAGATCTTTGTACTCCCACCCCTACATAAATCTAACCACCCAATACTACTGCCAACACTAGAAAAACCATTCTCCACCATCAATTGGGTATGAAGATGCAAATGTTGCTGCCACAAATACCATCTATACCATGACACACCTCATCACATCTCTGACCATAAAAGGCAAATTGTATTGGACATGAGTTTCATCTGACCCTCCACTTTTGTTCACCCATTCCTAAGCATGGTCAGATTTAGTCTAGCTAACAATCTCAACTCTAACTTTGTCACCCTTGTTTTGGCAAAAATTGGATTGACATTTGTGAGATTCTATCATCCTTTCAACTTGATTTTTTATCCCCTATCTTCTTTGGGGACTTGTGATATCATCTCATGCATTTTACTAATAGTAATGTGTTTCTTCTCTAGTTCATTTGGCATTTTCAAGCTCTGTCTACTTCTCCTTCTTACTGGTCATGGCGGAAGAGCATATGAGAGATATGGGCATCTCATGGCCTTCTACTTGAGCTCTTTGAGATTGGTTAGATCCTCTGACCTATTGGTAGGTGTCCCTGGTGTTTTGGTTAAATGATTTGCAAATTTGATCCTTGACTCCAATCTACTTCATCATTGATCATCATTTATTCTTCACACAATGTTTTAATCAGAATATTGAATTTAATTGTTTTGCTTCTATGTCCTTGATTTCATTTGGTTATTATCACACCCTCATGGATGGATCTATTTTTTAGCCTTTTGTTAATTATTTATATCTCTCAGACTTTGGCTTGGGCACAATGTACATATATACCATGTCACGCATATGACCCTAAATTCATATGAGGGTGTATATTTGTGATTGGAGTTTCTTATTTTGATATTTCATTAAATTGACATAAGTTTCTAAAATCATGACTTATTTCTTGTTCATCAAAAAAATTCAAATAAATATTCATTGGAACCAAAAAAATATTCTCTATCTAACTATATCTAATTAAGAGACTAAATCCAATCATAAAATGACTCGGTAATTTAAGGTTTTGAGTATACACATTGATTGATTGCATGTATATATTCTATTGATTATAGTTGAAGGACACCTTGATGTGATTTTTGGTTTAGATCATGATAACACATGCATTTGAGGTATGTTGCATCCCTTATTAATGATATTGGGCAATAACCCATGTTTTCTCTCTCTTGAATCATATGAGACATATCACCCTATAAACATTCTCTCTCTTCTGAGACATTGAATCTTGCACATGGTTATATTCTAAAATGGATCTTTTGATCTTCTTAAACTATTGAATATGCATGTTTGATCTAAATTCTATCTTGCATATAGTATTTCATGATGTAACCCTAATTTATGGTTTGAATTTGATTGTTCTTTTTGTAAAAATGGAACCCTATTTTGCTCACTTTTCTGAGGATATCTCATATGTTCCAATTTGGTGATGAAAACTCTTTTTATGACTAAACCTTCACTTTGCTCTACATTGATTGCATGCTTACTGATTTAGTACTACTAGGGTTATATAAATAATTTGTATTGTTGGGTTGTGTTCCCTATTATATTTTATATATGGAGGTCAGGTGCCCCATATGCGGGTTATCTGCCCACCTTTATAAATTTGGGAGTTTGGTTATGTGGCATTCTCTATCAGGTTTTAGGTTATGTGAGCAACCACAATTGTTTATTGTATTTCAATAGTATCGTGTTTATCTCACTTGCATGCTACATTGTTGATTATTATGATGGGTTGTGTGACTTGATATATTGGTTGTGCATAAGCATCGTGTTTATCTCACTGACAACTACTTTGTCTTCTTTTGTGGGGGTATGCTTACAGCCCCTTAGGTAAAGAGCAAGGAGGAGTTTATCAAGGTTGAACATGACTTGTACAAGAGTAGCTAATCTTTCTCGAGAGGTAGATTTAAAGTGGTTATATTACCCTTTGTGGTCTTTTTCTATATATTAGCTTCCTATTGTTATCACCTTGCATGGTGAAGGACTATGCTAGAATTGAATATTGTAGTAGTTGGATCTTTTATCTTCCACTACTATATATAGCTATCTCAAACATACTAATTGAATAAATTGGATTTTCATCCCTTCACAAAACATATGGGATGCTTTCTTTTATTTGACATAGTAAGAAAGTGATCCCCTATCAGGTTCAACTCTTTATAACCAAAGATTGCCCCCTAGCCAATCCAATAGTAGAGGAGTCATCCTTACCTTGTGTCATGCAGGTACAAGTGCGTTGATACCCCTTTTTCTAGATTAATCATGTGATTCAACCCCCTTGGAACAAATTGAAGTCACCTTTCATTTTGTTTCTTCTTGTCTGTCTCTTTCTCTCCACTTTTGTAGATTTCCATGCCCTAGAGACCCTCATATTTCTTCATCCCCTTCTCCCTATCGGATAGTGCCACCACACCTTCTCTTTGGGGGAATCATCCATGGATTCCCATGGGCCCAACCAAGCCTCTCACCGACCCCACGAGGCTTGGGTGAGGTTGAGTGACCAGTTTCCATGCTTCGGTGCCCCCTCTAGGAGCAAAGCCCCTTGCACTGGTGAAGGCTCACCGCCATGGCTGGCAAGTAGTAGAATCATGGCTAGTGGCTGGAGATGGGCGGTGGATCCCTATCATCAAATATGGATCTAATGGCTCACACACACACTCACCCTCACTCTCTCATCCAAGGAAGGTGGGGCCAGGCACAATATCAGTTGCCACTTGTCCCTCTGGTACCCACTCACCTTCCCCCATCTAGTGGGTGTGGGGTGTGTCTGCCCTTGGATCCCTGGCCCGATCAACAGATGACCAAGCATCTAATGGCTCTTGATTTTTCAATAAAAAGGTAATCTTGCTCACTCTCACAAAAATTCAAAGAAATGCTCCATTCTTTCATAAATCATAATAAATTGATCTTTTAGCCAAAAGTGGCATATAATATATGGATTTTGACTAAGTAAATGAGATCTTCCCATTAAAAATGTTTCTAGAACTTATATCTGCTCGTACTTCCACTAATATCACAAAATGCATGATTTTTATGTCTTTTGTGAAGTGATTTACTCAATTTATGCCTAAAACATTATCTTATCCTAAGATCAATAACTTGAACAAGTTGATGCATCAATATTCCAGTTTTTCCTCTCTTAAATGCTAAATGATACTCTTTGAAATGAATATGACATCTTTTACTCTATATTACATGATTAATGGTATGTAATGTCCAACCTTGATCATTAACAACCCAATTCACATATGGAATCCTAAATCAATAAATTTTGATGTATAATGTAACAAGATTCAGACTTAGCTCATTATGATGTACCATTTTGACAACCATGAAACATGATTTAAATGGATAGCTTGATGTTAAATCTCAATCCTTTTGCAGATGTTGATCTTTGATGTCCAAAATGAGTATGTGTCCTTGAAATTAATAACCCTACATGCCGCATACCCCTAAATGCCTTGTGGAACATTCTTGTTCCCTAATGTAACTAATTTACCTAATCTTGACAAGAAATATTATCTATGTTGCATGTTGATATTTGGAGTTGTAATATTATGCAATTCTCCCCTAATTATCACCTATATTTTATAATGATTTCAAATTAGTAATTTTTTATCCTTATGACACTAAATTTAACTTCATCTAATTTATATACTAAGGATCTCTACCTTGCATGGAAATAACTAAATTCCTTGAAATGACAACATTTATACTTACATTGACTACCTTGTCCAAATCTTAGGTTTGCTCCTTTTAAGAGCTTTAAAACCTAAAGTTAGATCTCTAATTGGGTAGTGATATGTCAACCTAAGATCTAAATTAATCCATGTTGTATGATGTAACATGATAATGAACGTGCATGACCTAGTATGAGATATTTAAAATAGTATTGAAGGAATTGGAACCTAGACTTATGTGACATATCAAACCCCATGAGAATGCTTAATGAGACATAATCTTGTTGGTGTTAATCTTGTTACACTTATTTGAAATCTCAAGATTACTATGATGACTCAATATCCATGATCTAGTCAATATTGCTAGATAAGGTCTTTTAAATCAAGTGGTTAATCTTATACTCTAATCAAGGTATTTTTATCCTCCTATTGGCCAGACTCACAATATTGAGCTTGTTTGTATGTATGTATTTTGAGATGCTTGTATTTATATACTTGTTTGAGCTACTTGTTCCCTATGATTGGTACTTTCGTTTTGCTTGAAATATGTTGAACAAACTTTAAAACATGATCATAGATGTCCATTATAAAAACCTTGTGCACATGATTGTATTCTCTTGGTAAGGACATGATGTGTATGATTTATGTAGTCTTTTTGCCTACTTTTACCTACACTTTTAATCCATTGTATGCCCCAATTCACCTCTAATCAATCGTTCTAGATTATCTACTTTATTGTTATCTTTACTTGCTCCATTGTTTTGGATTGTAGGTATAAAACTTTGACATCAAAATGGGGAGAGAAAGACCACTATTTCATCCATAAACT
This sequence comes from Alisma plantago-aquatica, assembly GCA_963693085.1. NCBI lineage: Eukaryota > Viridiplantae > Streptophyta > Magnoliopsida > Alismatales > Alismataceae > Alisma > Alisma plantago-aquatica. The sequence continues at coordinate 995,666,952 of OY856413.1, read as the reverse complement.
CATCCCCAAAAATCCACATATTAAGAAAATCAAAGTTGTTGCAGTTGTCAGTGACACGTCATGTTTGGATATCAACACATAATGTTTTTTGGAAACACACCATGTTGAGATATCACATGTTGTGTTTCAATGCAGAACTTGGACTTAGAATTTCCTGACATCAAGCAACACATTATGTTGAGATTTCAACACGTTGTGTTTCTTCACTCCACATTTTTTGGGAGTTCCCTAACTTGCATTCCATGCTATGTTGTCTAACCAACATGTCGTGTCATCATCTATCGAGGTAGTTCCACTTTTGAAACCATAAGTAACACATTGTGTTGACTTACTAACACAGTGTTACCTGTAGTTTCTTTTTAAATTAGAAGATAAAGTGTCCCACACTTTTAAAACAAATGGGACCAACTTAGGACAGTTACCACGGACTATTTCAGACAGTTTAGAGAGAGACTCAAGCAAGGCAAAGCCATCAGGAGTTATATGGGTCCTAAGGGAGAAAAGGTCATTTCTCTAGAGAGAAAATTCTTCTTCTTCCTTCTTCTCCAACAATTGCAGTAGGGATCTCCTCCGTTCTCTTCTCTCCACTCTGGAGTGAAGCTTTCTAGAGAGTTTATAACAGCAAGTATGGAGTTTTTACTCCTTGACTAGAGTTCCAACTCTTCCTTCTTCAATGAACATCCAAGTTCATTTCATTCTATTATAATGTCGATCACTACTTTCCACTACTTGTATCTACTTTCTATAGTCATTGATGAGTAATCTCCTTTTCTTAGGAATGAGGGAGTAATTCTCGTGTCGTAACTCTATTGGAAATGAATTTTATATATAATTCTAGTTGTTTCACTGTTCTAAGGTTCATTGCTTTCTTCTTACATGCTTTGTTGGACACTTTGTAGGTATAATTTATGCTCTTTGTATAATCTAGGAAGATATGCATAAGAGTAAGGAGATGTATCATAGTTGCACTACCTTGACTATGAAAATAGTTGAGATGTGTTGGGGAACAATGGTTTGTAGTCTGAATCTGAGTATATCCACGAGAGTGGTATATAAAGTTAAGACTATTCTACACTTTCAAGAGGTGAGTGTAGGATACAAACCTCCCTTGTGTTATTTCTAGTATTATTGATCTTTTTTTATCTTCATGTTATGATGTATATGTGGAATCTTTTTCTCAAGAATTGCTAATCCATTTTAATCCTTAAAACAAGTGATTTCTCTTTTAATTCATTTTCTTTTAAATCATTTACTTAACATAACAAACCTCTCTTGATAAAATGATCTAGATGGTTGAAGTTCACCACTCTTTTATTTAACAATTATTTTCTCCTTGGATAATATTTAATATACTACACATACCTGTATACGTGTGGGGTAGTGCTTGAGTTATAAATTTAAGACTTGTGCACACAGCTAACAGGACACAAGATTGGGCATCCTACCTGAGTTGTTAAGAAAGTGAGGACCAAGTTGATAATAGGATTAACTTTTAACATTTATTCTTTTAGTCCCTCACGTTGAAACATGTGTCATTAGTAGCATTGGATTTAATAACGTCACAACCCCTTGCTCTGGGAAGTTGGTCAATGGCCATGATATTGTTGGTATTATAGAAATGAACTTAAAGCACACTTGCATGTTAATAAGAAAGTCTTTATTGTTGTTGATTTCAGTCTTAAACCTACTATGTTATGTCTTTTATACCGTACTCAAAAATGAACTTAAGTTTTTTCAAGCATATATTTTCTCTTAAACCTACTATGTTATGTCTTTATACCGTACTCAGACACTTGTTTTGATGTGTACCCATTTAGTGATTTTTGGCACCAAGTACATGATGAACATTACAATGATTATTGTTCTGCTCAATTATAATAATTTGTTGCTCTTACTTTATAAGAATCTAATTACATGCAAAATGGGATTCATATTGGTTTGAAATATGGAGACTAGGATCTTAATGCCAGGTACTAGTTTAGATTCTTTTGATATGGCATGTTGCTATTATGTTGTTAAGTGTGGTTTTATTCATGCAGATGTTATGTGATGTGTTTCATTCTAGGGATAGATGTTTGGGTCCTCACCTTTGGATATCTAGCCATTAGGAGTGAAGATTCAGGTAATAAATGGTTTCCTAAAAAAATTGATACTAGAAAAAATATACATTTATAAAACAAAGTGAAAGGGGCGAGACTTGAGAGGGGATACGCTGCTTAAACAAATAAAATGAATAATCCCAATGAAAACAACAACATTATTTTCTAACATTGGAATACAATCCAATATATTCAATTTAGTATGCTCAAAATACAAACATGGCAGTTGAACAAAACATTTATGACTATACAATTTTATAAGATTACAAGGTTGAAACCCATATGGGTGAATACATGGATTGGAATCTATATCATTATTCCTAGATGCGTAGGATTATCTGGATACTTCAATCTATTTCCCAAGGAAAAACAACTACACATATGTAGGTCCAGGTTAAATTAGTCATTTTCCAAGTGCTCTTTACCTACGAGGCTGGAAGCATAACCCACAAAATAAGAAAGGTGGAAAATTTCAGCAAAAGATAGTATGTGCAGGAAGTGAGCAATAATAAAAATGAGAATAATAAATTTATCAATCCTCTAAATCAAGGATAGATATGCGATCATCAAAATGGTTGTTAATAGCATAATGAAGCTGAGGATTCTTGCCTCTCAAACAATTAGACAATGATGAGAAAATAAAATAATCAACAAAGACTATCATAATCTAAAAGAGGTAGGGTAGGAACCAATATATAAAATATCAAGATAAGGATGAACTAAACCTTAGTACCCAAAATAATTTAGTATTTTTAGGATGACTAAAAACCTCAGTGCATGGTAGGAGGATTAAAACCTCAATGTTTGATAGGAGGACTAAAATCTCAGTTCCTAAAAATATCATATCTGGAATGGGAATAAACATTGTGCCTAAAGATATAGTGTATCTACATCTAGGTATGACTAGTCAAAAATATACATGCATAATAGAGCGGTCAAGTTCAAAAGTTCAATGCAAATAACATTCATGTATCAAACATGGATGTCAACATCCATGACATGACAATTGTTTTCAAAGGACCCATTCATAATGATCCAACAATATAAGTGCTTCATGACAGGGAACCAAATAAAAAAATAGATCTTTCAACCAGATTTTCCAAAAAAATAAAAATATAAGTCAATCTAGGGTATCATGTCTTATTATAGGACTGTAATTTGGGTTTCAAGTCTTCAAATAGAAAAGGAGAGATAATATAGGTAATTACCCAACTATGGATGAAAGAATACAACATACCTCATAAACCATCCTAAAAGCATCAATGGACAAACCTTAGTTGCACAATATGGTCTTGCTTCACCTATTAAACAATTATATATATTTAGTGTAAATTCTCATTAAACACGTAAACCCTAAAAAATAACTTTTATTACTTTGTAATTGGGTAAGGAAACCTACTCCATTAGATGGTTAATAATTTTCAAATTTTGGATCATATTTTACTTCAATTTTCTGATCTTTGGATATTGATTTATGATCTATTTTAGTTGATTTAATTTATAATTTATTAACATAATTATAAGAAAAAAAGACCACCATGTCCCTACATCAAGCATCAATACCTTGATGTGTGATAGGGCAAGCATGTCAAATTACCAATCAAAGACAACCTGCAACACAATACCATATAAACCCTGAAAAGACCAAATAACCACATTGTGTGCGACGCTAATAAAATCAACGTATGGGCTCAGGTGTAACTATGGTGGTGGTCATCTTCCTTGCTCTTCACTCTACAACTTTTGAAAATCACAAAGCTAGAAGCTTGATTGTGAGGGATCAAAGTAACAAACTTGTAGGAACTAGTGCAACTTAATGCTTCCAACAAGTTCCTCATTCCTTTCCCATCTCAGACATCCTAGAGAAGGATCACAATCTACTAAGAACGACTGGAGAACCCCCGCCATGGCTGGCCAAAAGAAGAAATTCGAGGAGAATAAACGATGACAACTCTCTAGAAAACAAAACCCCTAGAAGATATAGGATGACAAAAAGACGTTGGGAATGAAATCTTTAGGAAAAATCAGATTAGAAATCCTTAATTTCATCAACAACTATAATACATACTAAAGAAATAGTAAAAAGGGGATACACATATATACTAGTCCAGAAAGACACAACTTTTGGGTGAATCACTTCCATACTATCTACATGAGAGATAGTAGGTTGTCTCTAAATCTCTCCTTGGTAGAATCTAGCCTACAAACCCCAAGGAGGTATTGAACAATAGGTGAAGTTTGCGCATAGGTTGGAGGATGAACTACATATAAGGAAATTATAAAGTTGAAAATAGGGAGTGAGGCATAGGTGAAGGCATAGTTTTATAGGAGTTTGGTGGCTAGGGGAGAAGTGGAGATGAGCTGGAGAAGGAAATACAGGGCAAAACACATCTAGGATTTGATATAGAGATAGGAATCATGAAACTCTAGAAATGTTAGGGTCATCTGGTGAAGAAAGGTCTAAGAAAGGTGAGATAGAGGAAAATGAGGCAAAAGAAGGGAAGGGATGGAGGATAGAGGAGCGGGATTGTCAAAAGTTATTTTGTGATCTGCTCACAGATCCTTGTTGAAGATTGAAGATAATTATGCAACCATCGAATAAGATGGGCACAATGAGGGAAAGAAACAAACAAATCTAGGTTGTCCAACTAAAGCCTCAGATGTGAAAAAATAGAAAGCATATGAAAAGACTTAAATACATAGTATAACCACCATATCACTCATATAAACAATATTTTAGGGTATTTATTTGATGTTTGCTTTCCTAGTTACATTAAGGTAGCTAGAATTATCCAATAATTATGAAATTTGGTAACTAGACTAGTATTAACATGTACAATCTGATTTTGTTGTCAGTTTCTTATTTTGGTGTCAGCCATCAATTTATTTAATAGCTTATGGTTTAAATCTATTACTCCAATATATTATTACAATTAATAGATTGCTTGAATAATCTGGGATTTGGTAGTTTTAGGTAACTTTATCCATTAAATGAATTCCTTAAAACCTACTTCCAATTATAATATTTTAATCATTCAAATTTACAGCTAAAGTGATATCGGTCATTATCATCCAATTAAGCACAAACGAATCTCCAATAATATATATATTTTCTCTTTATATGCTTATAAGGGTGGTCCAACCATAATTATTGATATGAAGACATTCCAAATTATTTAAGCATTATTAAATTTTATTTTTTTTTAATTATATATATTATTGAGGGGAATATGTCCAGGAACTATTCTAATCAAGTTCTTTTGATTGTATTTCAGAGAGTTATATATTTTATCATTAGCTTCTCAAGACATACTTCCCTCTATCTCTATTTACATCTATTACTAATTACTCAAATTTCTTTTTTGAGTTAGTAAATACTATTAATATACATTGTTGTCATCTATGTTTATGTATTTTGCATCAAGCCCCCTAGTAGGGCTAAGTTTAGCCTCATAATTATTAAACTTATATGTTATAATTTTATAATAGAGGGGATTATGAGACATAATACATTGATATACCTGTATTAAGTAGTGGTTACATACTATGACATTTCTTAATATGTTGGTCTTCATATTATATTCTACATTGTATTAGTGTCTTCATCAATTTAGGCGTAATAAAATTTTACATCAAGCAAGTTAGGTTTTATTATGTAAAATATCTAATTATTATGTATTCACTTATATTAGTCTTCTAATACTGTTAAGGTCATTCAAGATATAAATTAAACCAAGTTTCAGGTTTCTCCTAAGTTGAGCCCAAATATGATAAATGTGTGACATTAGGGTTTCTTGAGTTATGAGGTCAATTTTTGGTATGTCACAACATTCCACCCCTTAAAGAAGATTTGTCCTTAAAATATAGCCATCCTTACACTATCAACCAACTACTCTCCACCCCTTAAAAAGTTTCAACCTAATAAGTCAAACTAAACGACTCTAAAGGTATTACAGTTACATGTATAAATCTTCAACTCTTGATTAATAATTTTTTATGATGTACATAGGTGATGCCTTCAAATGGATGACCTCAACTAACTAGGGATAAGTTAGTAAGTCTATCAGCAGTCGTAGAGTTCACCTTGGTGTCTAGTAAGTCATTGGGTACAACTCTTTCATAACACAATGGAGTAAAGTGGGTAGGTCTACTAAACCTTTAGTACAAGACACATCTTCCTATTCATTACTTCATTGTAAAATAAAGGGTTTGAGATTTTTGTGCTAACTATTCATTGGTTTCTCTCCCATTTCTATATAATTTCCTCCATTGTGACTAGTTCATGAAAATCTTGATAAAATCTAGCTTTTCTTACATATAGTAGTATAATTGAAAATAAATGTTGGCAACGACTATACGATACAAAACAAAAATGGATCCAAAATCAATAGCAATAATCCAGCCACAAATTTTCCATGTTAATATCTCCTTATACTTCTACTTTATCATCCCAATTACCTAATTCCACCCTACGGTCAAATCTCACAACATCATAAGGGCTATATCGGCACCCAAACTATATATGAGTACATAGGATCCCATCAAAATAGGGTTAACTACATACAATAGTTCTATGTCTTCTACCATCATCACATAGGTAGATCTAAGGGAAATATTTCATCTAGAGTTTTCACTTAGGGTAAAGGTCATATGTTTATAACAAAGTTATGGGAGAGGAAACTGAATAGGCAGAGAAAGAAGCACCTTGGCTCTGATACCATACTTCAATTGCAATATGGATTAGTGTTTTTCTTGAAAGTTAGACATGTAAGATGGAAGAGTTCCAAGCAAGAGGCATCAGCCTATTCTACCATAAAGTTGAGTATATTATTGCATCAAATGAGGGAAAGGAAGAGATATGGATCAATAAGTTCATGAGTGAGCTTTGGGTGGTTAAACCATTGAGGAAATAATAGACATTTACTATAATAATAGTGGATCCATTGTACATGATAAGGAACCCAGTCACATCAGTGTTGCATGATAATATGACAAAACCATCTCATTTGATAGACTGTGTAATGAGGAGATGTAAAAAAATTGATTATCGAGAGAACTGCCCCCGTAGAAGTGCCACTTTTGTGACCCCCCCCCCCCAGATAGCATAAAACTCTCGAGCCCCAAGTGCCCCACCCACCCAAGAACTGGTTAAAGTGCATAGTTGGCCGGCCTGCACGAAGGGTACCATTTTGGAGGTGGCCGCTGGGTTTTGAACTCGGGTCCCTTCATGAGGAGACACCGTGCCAAACCACCTGAACCACTCCTCCCCGGTGAGGAGATGTAAATATTGGTATAGTATCAATTGAAAGCAGTGTTTTTTATTCCTTAATAAAATCACTTTCATGGTATAAGCATGATGCTCATGTTAGGTCACTTAGAATTGGACTCATGAGTGACTGGAACTACTGAAAGTGGGAGACTTTCAGTTTTTTACCCCCAGATACATCATGTGATGATTGTAATAGGGATACATTGAATTTTTTCAATTACTGGTGACTTTGACCCTTAGATCTAAAGGCACGACAATGATCACATGTTAACATGTGTACTTTAACAATACCCAAAGTGGCTCTAAATAAGGTTTTCCATACATGTAGTGCTTGGGTGCACTATGAAACATATGGATTATTATGAGTGATGCAAATGGAATTTTATCCCTCCATTAGAGTGATATCATGGCCACTTGATAAGTGAGACTATGAAATGCATGGACATACTCATGTGAATCAATATATCATATGAAGCTCACACAATCTCAACAGTCATCTCTAGTTCAAGAGAAGTATATTGAATTTTAATAGAATGATAACTCCATGCTTTAGTTTCAATATGAAAAATATATGAAAAAAGGATTATATCGTGATGGTAACTTACTTTACATGTTGAAATTGTTCTCCAACTTATTACTATTGCTTGGTTAGCAATTATGTGTTTCTAGTAAGGGCTCTTTGTTTGTGAGGCATCAAACACCACTTCCAACGTAATAAGGAACCTAAGGGGTCAAAAGGTTAGCTATGCCCAAAGTAACGATAGTTGACAATCACACATATGATTGGAATGGTTTTGAATCATGAAGAAGTTGATTTCTTCTCAAGTGAGTGATTGGGCAAGCCAGTTGGCTGACTATATGGTTTGGATTAGCTAACTGGATTAAGTGTCAATCAAATGGTTTATCATTGATTAGGAAAGTGGCCAATAGGATGACTAGATAGTCCAGTCAGGAAATAGGGTGAAATTTGTGTTGAATTAAAATTGGAAAGACTCCACTTATTTGGAATCAAAATTGAGAAATTTTAGGAAAAAGGGGACCTACTGACTTAACAAATTGGGTGACTAGATAGTCCAATCAGGTGGTTGGGTTAGTGATTCTACCAATTCATTGATGAACCTCCCAACTGGGAAGTCTGTCTGAGTTTTCTAGTTTGACTCTATTATAAGTTGATATTAGGATATGGATTGGATTTTTGAAATTCTAGCCCCATGACTCTCCTATATATGTTAGTACGTTCAAAGGGTGAGATACACCTTGAGAATCAATAGACACAATTTTACTAAGAGATCTCTCTCTTAAAGAGAGACAAAAACACCCCCAAGGATAACAACATGTGAATGTGATAGGAGGAGAATAGGAGTTTGACAACACTAACATGTCCAACAACTGTGGTTCCTCTTCCTATTGGCCACCACAATGGTGAACCAAGAATTCATGCATCCATGTGTATTACATAGATGTCATGGCACTTATGTGAAGGCTTGTAGGATGAGTTCCACGAGACAAAAAGGTGGTGCTGCAAAGGCGACAACCTGATATCAAAATCAATTTAAGTTTGGATCTTGATCTAGTAGTTCAATATTTTCACTGACATAAGACGTGTCTAGTTGTTGGACAACTAATGTGTGCTAAGGTATATTTGATATTACTTCTATGTCTTCAATATACTAACATTTTATATATATTTGTGATCCATTGGCTTAAAGTTATGTTGGAAAATTGTTAATATCTCTACTCCACCACCACCAAAGCCTACACCAACGGCCTAAGTGTGCATTTTATAAGTATAAATATACATATACATTTAAAAGCATCTTTATATGTGCATCTTATGTGGGTTGGTACGAACTTGACACAAAAGGTAATATTTACTCAGGTCATGTGTGAGATGAGATTTTCAAACATGATCTAGCCTAAAATTGACCCACAACCCTCTTAAGAATATGAATTTGGATGGACTTATGTAAACCTTGTATGACCTGAACTGATGATCTCCCTAATTGTTACTAGAAAAAAAAAACTTTCTATTTAGCATACTCTAGACATAATCATCAATTTTTCTTATTTCTTAAATATTTGTATATTTATTCATGACATATAATTAATTTTGGTGCTCGTATCACTACATGCTCGAATTGCGTGTGATTGTTAGTTGGTTCAACTGGCAAGTCTGGTCTATTTGTTTTCCAAAGGTTGCTAGTGCAATATTTAGGTCAAGCAATCACATAAAAGTGATAGATTTGTAGCAAGCATCTAAAGTCTCTAGTTCATTAGGTTGGACCTCTCCTTCAGGATCCTAATAATAATTATTATGTAAATGTTCTATATTTGATTGATTGGAAGATGTTCCATAGAGTTGATGGCTCTTGAGTTTAAAGGTAGTGGGTTGGTGTAAATATTGGGACCCAAAATAGAATCTACTCAAATGGTATATACAAATGAGTCATGCAATAATAAAGCAGCGGAAAGAAAATGATTACAAAGTTACATGATGATTCATTTACAAAGTTCAAAAGAATTATAACAATAGAAATGAGGCATATTAAAGTTTAGACTACAAACATGAGAATAAAAGTGCCTTTCCATAATAGTTAACCGAAATTCCATCATAAAGGTTTGCATGCATAATAATTTAGATTAAATATACTTAAAACATGTCCACAACACCATCGGATCATGGCCTAAAATAATTAAGGGTGGAAACACACACCTTGGGAAGAATACACATGTCCAGTATAAGTATGGTTGTACATAACTACCACTATTGTTGATATTCTAGTAAAACACACAACATGCATAAATAGAGTGGCAAGACTATCATTTTAGTCAATTTCACATAGAAATGCATTCATATCAGGTGGGGTCTAAGATCCATATAAACAGAGTTGTTCAACATCCACATAAATATAATGAATTAAGATCAAGAAATATGAATGTCCAAGCAAATGGATTTCCAATGGAATTAACGGTTCAAGAGATGCCCCTTTAAAAAGATATAGGTTCAATCAAATAATTCTGAAAATAAAGTAGAGAATGTATATACCTGATCTTCACAAAAAAAATATAGGTTCAATCAAATAATTCCTAAAATAAAGTAGAGCATGTACATACCTGATCTTCACAACTAACCCTATCTTTGATGGTGAAAAATAGAGTCATCCCTTCTCGACCTAAAAGAATTTTATACACCCATAAGTACATAAATCCTAATTCATAAACCAAGGTATATCTAAACCTAAAATTGGTTGCCTGATGTTTGATTAGGGTTTTTAAATCTTAGAAATACACATATATAGGTGAGGGACAAAATTATCTTTATTTATCAAAATACTCATACTAGGAATACCAAGGGTTTAATAAGACATGCCTTTATATATATTGGTCATATATTCATACTTAGGTCTTGATATGTATATGAATACAAGTATTTTGTATATGTATATAATAAAATATAGTAGATTCATATAAAGCCCAAAAATATGTCATATAGTATCAGTCTTGTCAATATATATAGTTATCTACATATATGTTTATTAAAGTACATTCTTATATATGTTCTTTCTCTATTTTACCGTTTAATTCATAACCATACAACATAATTAGATGTAGTCCCTAGATTTATTTGTACTTCTAAGTACCATCAACCACATAAATTCTTGTATGTGTATATAGGGTTCCTAGTGCCTACCAATCATTACACTGATATCTAGGATATTTTTAATAGAATTATATTATTTACTTATACTTAATATTAACTAACATGCATACACAACAATCAATGCCAAGTTAATTGATCAAATAGTTTAGACTATCATATTTAAACATGCATTGTATACATAATATAATATGATTAGAATCCCATCCATGTTTAAATATATTTCCATTAGGATCATATTCATATAATATTTGTAAACTTCATGCCATATTTATAGGTGTAAATGTCTTTATATATACCTGAGCGGCCTAAATCACACATCCAACAAGCAGAGGATCTAGAGTAGTCGGACTCTTAAATTTATAACCTAACACTCATGCCCCCACAACTATTGTATGTGGTCCTATGTAGTAAATTGGGGTCGATCCACAGGGACAGGGTTGATATGTGTTAAGAATAGGGTCTTAGCTTAGTTACACTAAACCTTAGGGAACAACGATACTTCAACAAATCAGTAAATTAAAACAAGTAAAAAAACAATAAATAAAACAAGATAACAAGTAAAATCCAAGAGTAATATATCAAGTATGCATGGAACTTGGATTGGGTTTCACCATCTAAGGTCTCTAACCAACAAGCAATACTCACACCCATTGTATACCCTTAGCAATATTACAAGCAATCATCATAGATGTCTATTCCCTCCTCTCTCGAACTTAGGACAGATCTAGATTATAAGGCTATCTCTCTTTCTCGAGATGGTAAACACATAATCACAATATAACCATATGATCATTAGATCAAGCATTCCAACATTCTCATACATTCATGCAGCTCCATAACACTTAGATAAGGTTAATACTACTCTTTTAGGGTACTAACAATTGAACATCATAGGATGGTAGCTAATCATACAAGTGAAGCATTAAGACTAAGAGTATGGATATAATCATTGCTAAGAGAATATATTCAATGGATATAAGTATATACATGTTGGGAGAGCCTTAGTGGCTACTCCCAACCCAAGCTATGTGTTTATCCACTCATGGTGGTGAGAAAAATTACATATTTATAGTTATAATGTAACATGGAGAGGGGATGACAAAATGGACAAAGGATATGAATGATGATGAATAGATTTAGAGAAGAAGGGGGATACACTAATAGTAACCACAAACGGTCAATGTAGATGGATGTTTTCCTCAAATATGAATTGGGTGTTGATGTTTTCTCACACTTCCATGTACATATGACATGATAATCAGATACATTCTCTCTCATTAAGGAAACAAAGATATAAAACATCATTTACAACTCTCTCACATCTATACAAGGACCTAGAGTGACATGGACTGACTGAACTTAACTAATCTCATACTTAACTCATATCGTAGATCTACTGATCAGATGATTTGACCTTCTTCAAGTCCACATGGTTTCCCTAAAAATTGTGAGTAGAGGGGTGAGCCTACTCGCTCAGTGAATGAGTACTTCAAAGAAACAGTTTAAAGCACTTATATAATTACAGATATATTGTCGAGCAACTGATATTAATTATAACAACAGTAAGCTTTAAGGAGTCTAATCATTCACAATCATAAATATGGCAGGATACTCTAGATATCTACAAGAGTGAATCAATATATGAACATGCTTTATTGATCATAAAGAAAACTAATAACTCAGAAACATACAAAGAATAATTCAATAACTGCGCACACTTGTTTAACCTCTCATTTATCTTATTGTGCCCGGAACCCACATGAGGTGTACCACAACATGTGAAAGAATCACAGCAAGCTACGATCTCACCGTACAAGGCTTAGAAGCATGCCTGGATTCCTAAGACTATCTCTCGAGCAAGACCCCGTCTACAGTGGGCCTCATCACGTCTGCCTCTCGACGGCTAATGGGAGTGGTCGGATATCTCAGACTCCACCTCTCAACCTGGGTACTCAGGCGGTGAGTCAAAGCCCTCAGGCTTATTGTGCATCAGTGGACCTACTGACCACTAATCACTACAACATGCAACACATGTACCACCGACATCCCCGGTTGGTGTTGGGTACCATACAACTATAAGGAGTCTGCCCTACTAGTCAAGACCCCCGAACCCTACTGGTGCGCTCTGACTTACCTCGATCTGGACTACCTCCAGTCGGGAAACCATTTCCTTCCCACAGCACAGGCCTCATCCTGTGAGGATTCTATAGTGTTCAGAGCATCTCACTCTTTAAATTCACAAATTCAATCATCACATCAACATATCTTAGTTTAGCTTTGTAAACTATTCATTTCATAAACCATCTGATAACATTTATCACAATTGAACTATTAAGCATAATACACCCTATCCTTAGGGTTTCATTTATATTATCCACTTATCACATGACTCACATAAGGATTTAATGTGTCATGAACATCCACTGAATAAAGATTGCTTAAAACAAGTCATATACAATCAACATATGTATGAAATCCTCAAATTGAGTTAAATTAGGGTTTTCCATGCCATTCACTGATATATTATGAATCAAGAATAACATTGAATAAATAAAGTCCATGATGTCAAGAAAAACACTTCAAATGGATTTCACCATATTTATTCATAAATTTTCAACTTTCCACTCATTTAGGGCTTCACCCTCTTTACGAAGATATCAAGCAAACACTATTCATATCACATGAAATCCAAGATAGTATCTAACATATATGTATGACACATTCAAATAAATGATCATTCATAATCAATGAGATTCAGATAGACAAGTTTCTCTATCTAATTATACAACAATTTTAGTTATAGCCGAAAATCCTAAAATTCAGTTTACTCTTATAACTTCTGCAAATACTTAGGGAATTCTCATTGAGATGGATTTTATCCATTTATAATATACTTTTATCATATGAAATTCATCAAAATAAAGGAATAATCCATTTCATATCATTTTGCAAAAGCTAGATCAAAAAGGCAATTTAGAGTTTGTACTCGCATACTAAGCAATTGATGATCATTGATGATTTAACTCATTTTTTGTGCAATATACTATTTAAAGGAAGTTCCCACTCACCATAAGGTGTGAAAACACCTTAAAAACGTAGCTCATCCCTGAAAATCTTGATCTCATATCAAATCCCTAGCAATTCACCCGATTCTTCTTCCTTTCAACTCAGAAACCCTAGAAATGAGGGATTATGAAGAAAGAGTTAGAAATGGGGAAGTTTTGATACCATTTCAGATCAAATCAGAGGAGGGGAGGAATCTTGACATGTGAGAGAAGATTCACCATGAAAGGCTATGCAAAGAAGGTAAACTTACTTGATTTTATCACATCTCAGACAGAGAAACCCTAGATCAGCAATTCCACCACTTTCTCCTCTCAAACCCTAACTCTCCCTCTCTCTCTAGGATTTCGTTTCTCTAGAATGAATCACGAATTATGACAGCTCCTAGTGTGTTAAGTTGACCATATAGAGCAATTGAGCTGCTTGAGTGAATTTCACATTGACCCCTCACTACTTTGAGAAGCCCCCAATACCCCTATATATATAGGAGGGTCATGGGATAGGGTTCTCCATCCCGGGCAATGCGGGACTAAAAGCAGGAGTAGAAGGGTTCGAGATTTTCCACAAAAGCAACCAACTCGCAACTTGAAACGATCGGTTCACAAGTGAACCAGTCAGTTGGGGACCACAAGTGAACCGATCGGTTGGTGGTCCAGGTCGGTTCCCGATTGACTTTCCTTTTTTTGTTTCTAATTGGTATCGAATACCAATCCTATTCCCAATCAAATTGGGAAATTGAAACGAAAGGAAAATTCTCACCAATCCTACTTTCCCAACTTGCTCGGTTGCACCAGTTAAATCGATTGTTTCAACACTTGAAGCAATCGGTTCACCCTGGACTTGAGCCGATCGGCTCAACACTTGAGCCGACCGGCTCAACACTTGAGCCGACCGGTTCAGCAACCTCAACCGACCGGTTCAACACTTGAACCGATTGGTTGGGAGTGACTTTTTCTTATTTCAATAGATTTTTCTGTCATAAAAAAGTTATTGTAATTCATGTATTTTAGATATCAAACCTTCTCCAAAAATTATGAAAATTTATCAATTTATTTGTAATTGAGTTAAAAATCTTCAGTTAAATTTGAGATCATTAAGAGCTATTATTAAATAATTAAAAATATAACAGTGCAATGCTATCAGCAATCTACATAACATTCGGTTGAAGAGAAAATACCCCAAAATGGTCATGCTAGCTGCCACACCCATGCTAAGATGGACCCAGAAAGGCCATGCTACCTACCACAATCATGGTGCATTGGTTTCATCAAATGTGAGTAAAAAAGTTGGTCAACATTTCAATTCTTTCAAAATGGCTGTGTGGACTAGCATGCTCGTGCCACCAACAACCTAACACGGTCGTGCTACCCACCATGGTTGTTCTATCCAAGCCTCCAACTACCATTTCCATTGTCCTATGCCTAAATCTCTCATTCCTTCCCGACATAAGCCTGTTTTGTGAAAACCCTAATTTCAATTGACTAGCGTTTATATTTTCTCAAACCCTAATTATACAAAGAGATAGCATACTTGGAGTTCTCATTAAGTTTAACACGTCATAATTGAACTACCATCCTTAATCATGTTTAATCAATGACCAATATAACTAAGCATGTAGTCATCCACATAAACCCTAACTTACCAATTAAGCTCAGATACGGTCATAACAATTCTTCCCTCCTTAAAAAGGTTTTGCCCGCAAAATATAAATATGCAGGCAAAGTACATTCAAGGTTTATTTTAAGCTTTTGAAATCTTACATGTCATTATATTCTTATATTTCATACTTGAATGCAGTTTTCAACATTAAATCCTTTATTTATTTTCTAATCACAACATGTTTGAAATAGTTCCCAATGATATCAAATGAATTCTCTATGTCATAATCAATCATAAGATAGAGAGAGAAACAACCATTTCAAAATTTTCATACTCTTGAGGTGTTACCTCAACATTGATAATTTGATCCAACTACCTCGATGCATACGGCTTAACATGTACTATTGTTATGTATTACCTCTAAGTCACAAAAGAGAGTTCACCATGTTGTTTTGAATTTTACTATTGTGCTACTCAAATAGCAAAACAGTCTTGAGTTGGAAGACTAGATTCAACAACAATTGTACAATACTACTCACGACATCCCCATTGGATCATGGATGCATAAGGTGAAGCATTACCATCACATTCCATACTATTCTCAAGTATGAACCCACACATAATTCAAGGTGTAACCATCAGGTTATAGCATTCTAGGGTTTCAACAACAGTAACAGAGTACTCCATGATTGTATTAGTCATTCAAGGACTATTCATACCCAATTACCATCACTTAGTTATATTAAAGCTAGGTATAACAAGTTGTACCTCATTAGGGTTACATATCAATACAATATGGTTATCATCCATTCTATTCATATGAGTGAATGGGTAAGACTACCTTATTCAGGATAGCCCTCCATTTGTTCCATCATCATTCAACCCATATCACCATACCACAATTGTATAATACAAAGTTGGATTATTGGTATGAATGACTACAATTATCAGACACCTTTAATTAACATATTGCTTGCACATGTACACTGAAATCATACGTAGAACCAATTTACAACCCTTAATATACTTTCAACAAATTATACTTCTAAAAACAAATTCACATATTACTAAAAGTCATTGTTTTCACTTATCTCTCTCCTCATTCATTACTACTTACTTTTTGCTACTTATCCTTCACATTTTAATCATTTAGATTAAACATCCCTAAAATTGAAACATACAAGGTACAAGTAGATTATTCATCATTCTTGCTATATGTAACATACTCAATTCCATACACATAGGCTAGTCCTCTATTCTTCTAGGCCCCTATTTGATTATGTGGATATCCAATCTCCTTTCCCATTTTTTTCAGTTGACTACCTTTGAATATCTATATTTCGCTGTGTTAGAATAAACAAAACCATATTTTGATCTTCAAACCCTAGATTGACTCATTTAAGGGTCCATAGAAATGAAGTCATATGATATTTCTACCTTAATACCTCAATTGGGAAACTTATTAGCAATAATGATAATCTAGATTCCCTGACCCTAGACTTGTGAACTAGGATACTCTTGGATCCAATTAGGATGTGAATCGAGCCTAGGTGGAAGATTTCACCATACTTGACCATTAGACTTAGTTCATTTCATTAATTGAATGATTAATGTACAATGGTAAAATTTCAACTTGGCCAACCTCAAAACCCAAATCTAAGCATATAATCAGGTTCCTCGCATCCTATTTCTCTAACCCTTAAAATTTTGGGTCATTTGGATATCAAATGTATTGTTGTTTAGACCCTAACAGATTATGTGTGCATTACCCTAAAGTTTGGTCGATTTTATTAATTTCATTGTCACGGTCTGGACTTTGGTCCAAGGACCAGTTCTGCTCTTGCGAGCGGCTCAGACCGGGTAGTGGGACTCAATCGTCCTCTACCTCCATCTTCCATATGAGTCAGGCTCCACAGATCGCATCGAGAGCACGATCCAACCAGTCAACAAATCGTCGCGTTTTCTTCACCAATGTACTCCACGCGTCCTCATGAACAAATCGATCCCTTACTCAGCCCCTATCAAACCCTAAGGAAAAAATGCCTATTTCTACACCCAAGTATCTGTCACTGTCACTTTCTGAACTCGTCAAAATCCCAACTCTGGTGCCTCCACTTCACCTATCCCATTCCAGAATCGACCGTCGGTGACCCCTCTTGCGTTCTCCTTAGCCAATTGGTCGTGTTGGCACCTTGGGGATGATGCCAGAGATGGTCTCCTTCTCCAACAAAGACGGTGAATAGTTGTTGGTATCATTCACCTCGGTTCAATTACTCATGAGGTAACCATCTAGGACACTTCCCTGTTCTTTTTGTGTACTCGCCTTGCCCCAAGGTTGCTTCGTTTGCTTAGTCGACAAGGTGCCCCTACCTTCCCCTGTTTCAGCCGCCGTCTGTTGTTCGCTGGTGTTCCTTTGCTTGTTCCTACAACACACCCAACACGTGAACAGCTATGTCTTATCAACTACACCTAGACCACGAGACACCCCCGATTTCGATCGAATGTGCCTGCCAGATCTCGCGGCATGTGTTTGGTTTAGCTCAGCTTGTCAGGTCGGTGATGGTTTACTATGGCCCCGTCATGACCGGCCCTCCTCTTGCTTGTTTCTTTGAGGACCACCCTGTGAGGTGTATTCATGGCTAACTCCTAGCATCGCAGACTAATCTCATGAGTTTGCTCCCTCACTTCATCTTTTCCATGGCTACCTGTGGTCGTCCCCTCCATGGGACTCGCCCTCCACTCCAACCACCAAAGGACATGAGCAGGAGCTCTATAGGACCAAGTCGAAGGGGCAAAGCTAGTTTGCCTTCTTCCACTCACCTGGAGTCCCAGATCATTGGGATCGTGCCTTGTCTGATCTCTCTATCGGGCAGCCATGGCGTAGGGTGTTGGGATTTCAATCCCTGGGGCAAAAAGTTGTCCTCACCCATGGTGGCCGCAGGTTCATGTCACGCCCACAAGGGCAAAACAGGAATGTTGAGTCATGTTGACCCTATTGACCCCCAATTCAGCATATTTCTGACTTAGTCAGGTTCGCGTGACATATTGTTTAATTCCCTTTTTATTTTGGGGGCAAAGTCGTCATTTCACAATTGATTTTCATATTCTCAAGAAATTTCTTAGTCTTGAAAATTCATAAGTAATTATTGGGTTATCCAAATAATACATATAAATATGTTTTCAAGATCAGAAAAATATGACTGATTTATTGGGATAGGTTCCCTGACCATATTTGCAACCTACAGTAGGGTTGATTTCTAAGCAAAAGATTTAATGCATATTATATTAATCAAATGCACATATATTGTGACTAGGTTGAGACAACCCTGACCCTGAACTTAGGAGGTGTTATTGAATATCTAGGACTGATCATAAGGTATGTACATCCTCTATTTTATTTTGGGCATTTAATGATTGAAATCCATATATCTTTTAATGAGGCGTCTCTTGAATGGCTAATCCTTTTGAAAATCTAAATTCATGGACAATTGTAGTTCCTGATATGACTCCTTTTATTCCTATGATTATTGAACTGATATATTCTTATGGGTCCTTGGGCCCCTCCTACCATGTGTCTTTTATTCGAAGTTGACTAAAATGATAAGTCTTGCCACTCTATTATAGCATGCTACGTGTTTGACTAGAATATCTAGAATAGTGGTATTATGTACAACCATACATATATAAGGGCATGTGTTTCTGCCTGGGTGTGCGTTTCCACCCTTATTTATTTTTAGGCCATGATCCTATGGTGTTATGGCCCTGTTTTAGGTATATTTAGTCTACATTATTATGCATGCAAATGTTTGTTGTTTTAATATGAATATGTGGATGATTGTTATGGCAAGACACACTTATATTATCATGCTTGTAATATGAATTTAATATGCCTCATTTCTTTTGCTTCATTCCTTTTGTTATATTCCTTTTGAACTTACCTAATTTGCAAATAGCCCCCTTATTGTGGGAGCATCTCTTTTTTTCACTTTTACCCCCAATATAATGCCCAAAGTTTATTATGTGTACATACTCAGCCTTTGCTGACTTCTATGGTGTTTCCTATGTTTTGGGTGATGTTCCCTTCCACCCAGGTTTAGGTACATTAGAAGACAAGAGCTCAAAAAGATCACCAACATGACATGAACTTAAGGATAGCTTGGAATGGCTGGGTTTCCCTCTGCTACTAGCTTTAGTTGTACTTAGTTTAAGTTTTTATAAAATCACCTATTATGGTGAGGAACAATTGTATAAATGAATCATAAAGTAACTTTGTAATAGTTTTGTTTCCACTGCTTATTCATTATCATGCTATGTAATGTATCATTTGAGAAATGAATGAAATCCCTCCTTTCCTTCTTACCCTTCTGGTATGTTTGGGATTGGATGGACTTATTCTTGAATTTTAGTGAAGAGTGGATCCCCTATCGGGTCTCACTCTTTACAAAATGGTATTAGAGCCAAAATTAGTCGGTAACTTAACTATTTTAAGTTATCCTACATTGTTCCTTAATTAGGTGCTTAGGTGACCTTTTAGAGGTTATTGTCAAACCTTTTTCTTTGTAGTGGTTTACCAATTAGTATTTCAATCCCTTCTAAAACTGGTCAATACATCTTCTTACAACACATCAGTTGTGGAAGCATAGTACGTGATAAACCAAGACAACCCTACCCTCTCTATGGGGGTGTAGTGAAACTACACTAGAATTGGCTTTTCTAGTTATATATCTCCTGATTTATGGGAAGCTATCTAGACTACATTATGTGTAGGTTGACTTGGACATTCATAGCAGGTGTAACCCTAGTTATCACATGTGGCCCCTTTTATTTGATGTTGATCTAGCATGCCTAGCATACATTCACTTGGTTACTAAGCATGCATGAATGTAAAATACAAAATCCTAAATTAAGAATAGGGTTAAGATTCCTTTGATGTTAAGTGTTATCCTAGACTAGATCAACTTTGTTTATAGCATGCCTTATCCTCAATGTGAGTATATTAGGATAGCTATGCCCTGATGCCATCCCCTCAAGGGATAAATTCCACCCTCATTGGGATTGTTATTCTTATGTATTGGAATTGATTGATGGAGCTAAATGTTTTAGTAGGCATACTTAAATTATCACCTCTCTCAGAGTACTTGGTTTACCTAGTGATTGAGATGGGTATCTGGACTATATAGGTTACCTTATCATGTAAAGGAACTACGGTGGAGAAAACCCTAAATCACTACCTATCATGTTGGGTAAACTCATGTTTTGATTAGGACTCGGGATGAGGTAGTAGGGATTATGATTAAGAATGATATGGGAAATGGTGGATATCATGCTTGTGTAGGTTTTGACTGATTATTGGCTATGAGCAATATACACCCTTCACTCTCTCATTGCTTGCATATTAGAGAATACTCACATGACCTTCTAAGTGATAGGAGGATCAGACTTCTTTTGTAGAAGGAAGTAGATATAGGATAGTAATGTATGTGTCAGGTTGTGGAAGGTGTCTGACTTGGTTCTCAGATCGATTTTGGTGCCAATTTTGCATCTTCATCGCCAGTCCTTTATAGCTAAAACGTATTTTCATTATTAAATTATATGTAAAAAAGATTTATTTTTCTTTTTATGATCTCATCGATGATTTTCAGAACCAAGTCACCACCACAAGTAAGTTGAGTAGTAGAGAAGCTCTTTAATGAATTACCCTTAGTTGACATGTTCAACCCTAATACCCTAGGCCTAAGATTAACATATCTAGTTTTAAATATATATATATATATAAGACCTAGAGGATCCACCCTTTTCCCCTCTAAGCTATGCTATAAGTTATAGTTTAAGCCTTTTAAGGGGTGGAGTTCCCGTACGATCTAGTTAATAGGCATAATCGAGATTAATAATAGCTACAATAAGTAAAACTTAGATAACTCCTAGTAATAATGTCAAACATATGTAGAGTCTACCAAACTGGGAATTTTAGAGGAGCATTGCTAATCATACCATCCTACATGTTATTTTGATGATTAAAATAGATCTTAAAATTTTATCTTGAGTTATCCTTAAAGGGTGTATTTAAGCCAGATAGGGGAAAAAGTAAAATTTCACTTAAAGCTCGAATTAATATCCTATACCCCAGATCGCTAATAATTGAGTGGTGAGAAGGACTATACGGTATAGGCTAGGGTGAACATACTAAGTATGATGGAATTTTTGAACATTTCCATTTGACCATGATAAATAGAAGTGATAGGGGATTGACTACACAGTAATCAAAACATGTCTAATGTAATGCGTAAAGTTAACTCATGAATGAGAAATTCAATAAGTTGCATACAACACACTATAGTTCTCAATTATGAACAAAAAAGTCTATTGAAAACAAAACCCTAAACTTACACGCCAACCCTAATGCACCTATTAAAGTATATGTGTTGTCTTTGTTATGTGACACATCATAATTCACCCCTTTGATAAATCTATAAATATTTCAATTTAAAATAATAGTTGGTGATGATGTTGTTGTTGATAATGATGATGAGCATGATGATGATGACGATGATGATAATAATGTTGATGACGATGAGGAGGAGGAGTAGGTGATGATGCCAGTGATATTAATAATGAGGATGGTGAGTAGATGCTAATGATGATGTTGTTATTTTGATGATGATGATGATGATGATGATGATAACAAGAGAAATTATGTGGATCATGATCAAAGAATGGCAAAACTATGATAACATTGTAGGTAGCCCTAATGTATACAAATTGGTTTACATAATCCTAGGTATTGTTGTAACTTTTCTAGCCCAACATCTACCATAATCAGATTATTGGATGCATGACACATGGAGACATATAGCTTCACCTTGAGAACATACCATAAGTGTGACACAAATGGTATGTTTTAACCCCCTACATTAGGTACACTAGAAATTTATGACTTGGTTAAACGTATAACTTAGTATACCATACCACAACTGGATAGATTTCGAGGACGAAATCCTATTTAAGGGGTGGAGCGTTGTAACATACTTGATTCCAGACACATAGGCTACTCCTCTGTTCTTCTAGGCCCCTATTTGATTATGTGTATATCCAATCTCCTTTCCCATTTTTTTCAATTGACTACCTTTGAATATCTATATTTCACTGTGTTAGAATAAACGAAACCATATTTTGATCTCCAAACCCTAGATTGACTCATTTAAGGATCCATAGAAATGAAGTCATATGATATTTCTACCTTAATACCACAATTGGGAAACTTATTATCAATAATGATAATCTAGATACTCTGACCCTAGACTTGTGAACTAGGAGACTCTTGGATCCAATTAGGACATGAATTGAGCCTAGGTGGAAGATTTCACCATAATTGACCATTAGACTTAGTTCATTTCAATAATTGAATGATTAATGCGCAATGGTAAAATTTCAGCTTGGTCAACCTCAAAACCCAAATCTAAGCATATAATCGGGTTCCACACATCCTATTTCTCTAACCCTCAAAATTTGGGGTCATTTGGACATCAAATGTACCCTTGTTTAGACCCTAATAGATTATGTGTGCATTACCCTAAAGTTTGGTCGGTTTTATTAATTTCATTATCACGGTCTGTACTTTGCTCCAAGGACCAATTCTTCTCTTGTGAGTGGCTCGGACTGGGTAGCAGTACTCAGTCATCCCCTACCTCTATCTTCTGCATGAGTTAGGCTCCACAGCTCGCGTCGAGAGCCCGGTCACCCCGTGATCCAACCAGCCAATGAATCGCCACATTTTCTTTGCCAACGTATTCCACACGTCCTCACAAACAAATTGATCCCTTACTCGGCCCCTATTGAACCTTAAGGTGAAAATGCCTATTTCTACACCCGAGCAGCCATCGCTGCCACTTTCCAAATTCATAGAAACCCCAACTTCAGTGTCTCCATTTCGCCTATCCCATTCCAGAATCGATCATCGACGCCCCCTTTTGCGTTCTCTTTAGCCAATTGGTCGTGTTGGCACCTTGGAGCTGCTGCCGGTTCTGGTCTCCTTCTCCGGCGAACATGGCGAATAGTTGTTGGGATCGTTCACCTCAGTTCAATTACTCATGAGGTAACCATCTACGACACTTCCCTGTTCTGTTTGTGTACTGACCTTGCCCCGACGTTGCTTCATTTTCTTGGTCTACAAGGCGCCCCAGCCTTCCCCTATTTCAGTCATCGTCTATTGTTCGTTGGTGTTCCTTTGCTCGGTCCTGCAACACACCCAAGATGTGAACAGCTCCATCTTATCGTCTACACCTGGACCATGAGTGCCCCCAATTTTGATTGAATGCGCCTATCGGATCTCGCGACCTGTGTTTGGTTTAGCTCAGTTTTTCAGGTCGGTGATGGTTTTTTATGGCCTCTTCATGACCGACCCTCCTCTTGCTTGTTTCTTTGAGAACCACCCTACAAGGTGTATTCCCGGCTGACTCCTAGCATCACAGGCTAAGATCACGAGGTTTCTCCCTCACTTCATCTTCTCCATGGCTACCTGTGGACGTCCCCTCCATGGGACTCGCCCTCCACTCTGACCACCAAAGGACATGAGAAGGAGCTCTGCAAGACCAAGTCGAAGGGGCAAAGCTAGTTTGCCTTCTTCCACTTTCTTGGAGTCCCAGATCATTGGGATTGTGCCTTGGCCGATCTCTCTGTGGGGCAGCCATGGCGCAGGGTGCTGGGATTTCAATCCCTGGGGCAAAAAGTTGTCCTCGCCCATGGTGTCCAGCAGGTTCATGTCACGCCCACAAGGGCAAAATAGGAATGTCGAGTCATGTTGACCATGTTGACCCCCAATTTAGCGTATTTCTGGCTTAGTCAGGTTCGTGTGACATATTGTTTAATTCCCTTTATCGGGGGCAAAGTCGTCATTTCACAATTGATTTTCATATTCTCAGGAATTTGCTTAGTCTTGTAAAATTCATAAGTAATTATTGGGTTATCCAAATAATACATATAAATATGTTCTCAAGATAAAAAAAAATACGATTGATTTATTGGAACAAGTTTCATAGTCATATTTTCAACCTACAGTAGGGTTGATTTCTAAGCAAAAGATTTAATGCATATTATATTAATTGAATGCACATATATTGTGACTAGGTTGAGACAACCCTGACCCTGAACTTAGGAGGTGTTATTGAATATCCAGGACTGATCATAAGGTATGTACATCCTTTATTTTATTTTGGGCATTTAATGACTGAAATCGATATATCTTTTAATGAGGCATCTCGTGAATGGCTAATCCTTTTAAAAATCTAAATTCATGGACAGTTGTAGTTCCTGATATGAATCCTTTTATTCATGTGATTATTGAACTGATATATTCTTATGGGTCCTTGGGTCCCTCCTACCATGTGTCTTTTATTCGAAATTGACTAAAATGATAAGTCTTGCCACTCTATTATAGCATGTTGTGTGTTTGACTAGAATATCTAGAATAGTGATACTTATGTACAACCATACATATATAAGGGCATGCATTTCTGCCCGGGGTGTGCGTTTCCACCCTTATTTATTTTTAGGCCATGATCCTATGGTGTTATGGCCCTGTTTTAGGTATATTTAGTCTACATTGTTATGCATGCAAATGTTTGTTTTTTTAATATGAATCTGTGGTGATTGTTATGGCAAGACCCACTTTTATTATCATGCTTGTAATATGAATTTAATATGCCTCATTTCTTTTGCTTCATTCCTTTTGTTATACTCCTTTTGAACTTACCTAATTTGAAAATAGCCCCCTTCTTGTGGGAACATCTCTTTTTGCACTTTTATCCCAATATAATGCCCAAAGTTTATTATGTGTACATACTCAGCCTTTGTTGACCTCTATGTTGTTTCCTATGTTCTGGGTGATGTTCCCTTCCACCCAATTTTAGGTACATTAGAAGACAATAGATCGAAAAGATCACCAACATGACATGAACTTAAGGATATCTTAGAATGGTTGGGTTTCCCTCTGCTACTAGCTTTAGTTGTACTTAGTTTAAGTTTTTATAAAATCACCTATTATGGTGAGGAACAATTGTATAAATGAATCATAAAGTAACTTTGTAATAGTTTTGTTTTCTCTACTTATTCATTATCATGCTCTGTAATGTATCATTTGAGAAATGAATGAAAACCCTCCTTTCCTTCTTACCCTTCTGGTATGTTTGGGATTGGATGGACTTATTCTTCAATTTTAGTGAAGAGTGGATCCCCTATCAGGTCTCACTCTTTACACTATCACTGCAAGAATTTATTTCATATCGCACTTCACTCATATTGTATTTCTCCTTTTATTCAAAATAGACTTATTACATTTCAAATTTATATCTTACTCTTTTCTTCGAATCATTTCCATATTGTTTATCTACCTTTCAGATTAGCTACCTTTAAACCATGGATTACTATCAGTGCTAGTTTACTTTTCATAGTGCAAATCTCATAATCTTGTTTTATAGAGATGCTAGTATTCAAGGTCAAATCACTAGTGACATCCCTTGAACTACTACAACTCTAAATATTCTAGGGTTTGGTCCTTATCAGTAACATGATGTTATTGTGATGTGACTTTACACCTTGAATTTGAAATTCAAACTTTGGATCTCACAAGTTTTACTAAAGTCTTCTTTATCTTATCACTTGAATTTCCTTTCTCTTACTTGGCCATTCAGATAGATTACATTCTCAATTTACCCTGCTAGAGTTTCATCATCATAATGTGTGTCATTATTACATTCACTAGATGTCTCTAACATGGTGGTTATGCATCATATATGATTCATTTTCTTATCACTTCATCCCACATTGCTCTCATTAAGGAAGATATGAAAGAGAAGATGATTATGAGACTTAGAATTCTTATCTTCAAATATTCCCTTATTACATTTCTCGTATGTAGGTTTAATTAGTTATCAACAAGGATACTTGACTAATTAGCACTTTCTTGAATGTCACAATCTCTTTCTTTTATAATCTATATTACTCCATCATGCTTCAAACCCTTCCTTATTTTCCATAATCCTCTTACCATGTACTACTCTTCCACCTATCATCTTTAACTTCTAATTTTTTTCTTATGATCATGTTTCTTATTCATGTGTATGATCATGTATACCATGTTGCACATATTTCTTTTTATCCTTCTACTAATGTGAAGTTGAAATTCTAAATCAATAATCTCTCTACTAGTTTCAACTCATGTTTAATACATTACATATCCTTCATTTTAAATCAAATGGCTCATGCATGGGTCAAACTTAGTTTCTCTTTCAATCAAGTTTTTTTCCTTCCTGAATATAGTCTACCTTTGTATGGCTTATTCATTTGCTAAGCTACACTTTTGTTCTTATTTTAGAAACTAGTTTGTTGTTCTATAGAGACATAGAATCCAAAGGTAGTAAGGATGAATGTATTAAACTTCATAATAAAGGTATACATTCCATGCTCTCAATTATGTCATGTAATCCTCATTCCTTAATCAAACTCATCATTTCCAACCAGTGTTTAGGAAACCGGTCCGTGCGGCCGCATATGCGGCCGCTTAAGCGGTTCAGACATAGAATCCAAAGGTAGTAAGGATGAATGTATTAAACTTCATAATAAAGGTATACATTCCATGCTCTCAATTATGTCATGTAATCCTCATTCCTTAATCAAACTCATCATTTCCAACCAGTGTTCAGGAAATCAGTCCGTGCGGCCGCATATGCGGCCGCTTAAGCGGTTCAGACAGGGGACCGCACCGCATATGTCAAAGCGGACCAATAATCGGTCCATGCCCGATTATGCGGCCGCTTAATCACTGCTTTTCCAAACACACATACATGGAATTGAAGAAATGAAATTTATATGATATTTTTGTTGTTTCTAATTAAATATTTATATGATATTGCTGCTCCCTTTCTTCTAATTAAGCATTCTATGTTGTCCTTGTATGTAATTGTTTAATGTGATATATAATTATATATGGCTGATATATAAATATACATAGATATATTAATTTATTTAAAAATCCAAAACCGCATATACTCCCGCATACCGCATATACTCTATTCAGTGCCCCGTCCGCCCGTACACCGAATAGTGCTTTTCTGAACACTGTTTCCAACATTTCTCTTTGTTTCAACTAAGTTTCTTATCCTAGTCTTATGATTTACATGTTCATCTAATTCTCTTTACTTTAACTCTTCTAAAGACTCTTCATTTATATGTACTTATTGTATACTTATCTCTTTTATTCTATTTTCCCTTTGCTTTCGAGTACATAAAAGTATTTTACTCGATTATATGATCCATTCCTCATGATTGATTCTTACTATCTTGGCCCTTACATACTTTTCTCATATCTTTTCCATATTTCATATTTAGAGTTCATATAATACTAATCATTAAACTTAATCTGAACATTATGTCGTGTTCCTTTATTTCCAATTAAGGGTTTCTCATATGAGGCCCCAAAGTTGGATCTCAGATATCAGTTCCAACTGATTCTTAGCTAATCAAATCTATCCCATATGTTTCAACATCTTAGTGTATGTACATTCTCACTATGATGTGGGTCTAATTTATCCATAGTCTACTCTTATTATATTGTTAATAGGAGTCATTAGATCCCAGTAATGCATCTTGCCAGCCGGACCAAGCCGAACCTACAGTCCTGAAGCCAAGAGATACTCAAGATTAACCAACTCCTACTTATTTCAAACATGTGGAAAGAATATCCACTTAGGGAAAACTCATTTAAACATAACTTCTGGTCTACTTGATACAAAGAATAATTGAATCAACTTCATGATACACAACAATCTAAAAGAACCATATATATTCTACAAACTGATAATATGAATTCATACATATAAGAGTATTTCTATTTATCTACAATAAAAGAAGCAATTTAAAGCAAGAGTTGTATCACATTCTATGTTTAATCTCTTACTCCTTCATTACTTTTTGGCCTCCTAACCCTAATATTTATAGGGTTTCTCTCTATCCCATCCTTCCTCTGCATACCTAGCCAGGGTATCCAAAGAACAATAGACAGAGTAGCTTGATACCAGTCAATCTAAGTATTCAGATATCGGGCCAGGGTATCTAAATACTCAGACATCCCAGATCTAAAGACACATCACCACCTATCTGCTACACTTATAACTCTAACTTTCTATCCTAATGGTCCCTGACGACTCAGCCTAAGCTCTGATACCAAAAACTATCACACCCTCATCCCATGATTACCACTAATCATGAGATTAGGGCATAACTTTGAGTATTATACTTAATACAAAGTTCACACCCAACTTTTTTTTTCTTCTTTTTCAAACTCTTTGTTTTCTCGCATCCAATCACATAAACAAACTTTACAAGAGAATTAAACTTTAATTACTCTAATGTGATCTCAACCTTAATGATACACATCCATACATTCATTTTGTTTCTCACACTTCCATGTACATATGACATGATAATTAGATACATTCTCTCTTATTAAGGAAACAAAGATACAAAACATCATTTACAACTCTCTCACATCTATACAAGGACCTAGAGTGAAAGGGACTGACTGAACTTAACTAATCTCATACTTAACTCATATGGTAGATCTACTCTGATTCTTTGACCTTCTTCAAGTCCACGTGGTTTCCCTAAAAATTGTGAGTAGAGGGGTGAGCCTACTTGCTCAGTGAATGAGTACTTCAAAGAAACAGTTTAAAGAACTTATATAATTACAGATATATTATCAAGCAACTGATATCAATTATAACAACATTAAGCTTTAAGGAGTCTAATCATTCACAATCATAAATATGGCATGATACTCTATATATCTACAAGAGTGAATCAATATATGAACATGCTTGATTGATCATAAAGAAAACTAATAACTCAAAAACATACAAAGAATAATTCAATAACTATGCACACTTGTTTAACCTCTCATTTATCTTATTATACCCTGAACCCACATGAGGTGTACCATAATATGTGAAAGAATCACAGAAAGCTACGATCTCACTGTAAAAGGTTTAGAAGCATGCTCGGGTTCCTAAGCCTATCTCTTAAGTAAGACCCCGTCTGCAGTGGGCCTCAGCACGTCTGCCTCTTAGTGACTAATGGGAGCAGCCAGATATCTCAGACTCCACCTCTCAACCTGGGTACTCAGGCGTTGTGTCAAAGCCCTCAGGATTATTGGACATCAGTGGACCTACTGACCACTGATCACTACAACATGTAACACAGGTACCGATTGGTGTTGGGTACCAAACAACTGAAAGGAGTCTGTCCTACTAGTCAAGACCTCCGCACCCTACTGGTGAGCTCCGGCTTACCTCGATATGGACTACCTCCAGACGGGAAACCATTTCCTCCCCACAGCACATGCCTCATCCTCTGAGGATTCTACGATGTTCATGGCATCTAAATGTCTAATTCACTCTTTAAATTCACAAATGCAATCATCACATCAACATATCTTAGTTTAGCTTTGTAAACTATTCATTTCGTAAACCATCTGATAACATTTATCACAACTAAACTATTAATCATAATCACATCTCATATTGAGGAACATTGATATCACAATTCTTGATTCACTGAACACCCTATCCTTAGGGTTTCATTTACCTCATCCACTTATCACATGACTCGCATAAGGATTTAATGTGCATAAACATCAACTGAATAAAGATTGCTTAAAACAAGTCATATACAATCAACATATGTATGAAATCCTCGAATTGATTTAAATTAGGGTTTTCCATGCCATTCACTGAGATATTATGAATCAAGAATAACATTGAATAAATAAAGTCTATGATGTCAAGAAAAGTACTTCAAATGGATTTCACCATATTTATTCATAAATTTTCAACTTTCCACTCATCTAGGACTTCACCCTCTTTACGGAGATATCAAGAAAACACTATACACATCACATGAAATACAAGATAGCATCTGACATATATGTATGGCACATTCATAATCAATGAGATTTAGATAGACAAATTTCTCTATCTAATTATACAACAATTTCAGTTATAGCCGAAAACCCTAAAATTCAGTTTACTCTTATAACCTCTACAAATACTTAGGGAATTCTCATTAATATGGATTGTATCCATTTATAATATACTTTTATCATATGAAATTCATCAAAATAGAGGAATAAGCCATTTCATATCATTTTGCAAAAGCTAGATCAAAAAGGCAATTTAGAGTTTGTACTCGCATACTAAGCAATTGATGATCATTGATGATTTAACTCATTTTTTTGTGCAATATACAGTTTAAAGGAAGTTCCCACTCACCCTAACGTGTGAAAACACCTTTAAAATTCAGCTCATCCCTGAAAATCTCGATCTCATATCAAATCCCTAACAATTCACCTGATTCTTCTTCCTTTCAACTCGGAAACCCTAGAAATGAGGAATTATGAAGAAAGAGTGAGAAAAGGGGAAGTTTTGATACCATTTCAGATCAAATCAGAGGAGTGACGGAATATTGACATGTGAGAGAAGATTCACCATGAAAGGCTATGCAAAGAAGCTTAACTTACTTGATTTCATCACATCTCAGATAGAGAAACCCTAGATCAGCAATTCCACCACTTTCTCCTCTCAAACCCTAACTCTCCCTCTCTCTCTAGGATTTCATTTCTATGGAATGAATCACAAATTATGAGAGCTCCTAGTGTTTTAGGTTGAGCATATAGAGAAATTGAGCTGCTTGGGTGAATTGCACATTGACCCCTCACTAAACTTTTTCTTATTTCAGTAGATTTTTCTGTCGTAAAAAAAGTTACTATAATTTGTGTATTTCTGAGATTAAACATTCTCCAAAAATTATGAAAACTTAGAATATTATTTGTAATTAAGTTATAAATCTTTAGTTAAAATTTAAGATCATTAGTAGCTATCATTAAATAATTAAAAATATAATAGTGTACTGCTATCTAGAAATCTGATGAACAGTCGGTTGAAGAGAAAATGCCCCAGAACGACCATGCTAAGATGGACCCAGAATGACCATTCTGCCTACCACATCTGTGGTGCTTTGGTTTCATCATATTTGAGTAAAAAAGTTGGTCAACAGTTCAATTATTTCAATATGGTCGTGTGGACTAGCATGCCCGTGCCACCAATGACCTAACACGGCCGTTCTACTCACCACGGCTACGCTATCCAAGCCTCCAACTACCATTTCCATTTTCCTATGCCTAAATCTCTCATTCCTTCCCAACATAAGCCTATTTGGTGAAAACTCTAATTTCAATCGACTAGGGTTTATATTTTCTCAAACCCTAATTATACAAAGTGATAGCATACTTGGAGTTCTCATTGAGTTTAACACATCATAATTGAACTACCATCCTTAATCATGTTTAATCAATGACCAATATAACTAAGCATGTAGTCATCCACATAAACCCTAACTTACCAATTAAGCTCAGATACGGTCATAACAATTATCCTTCATGATGTATGCAAGATCCCATTTCCTAGTTGTACTTCTACAAGGCTCTTGTTAGGAGTAGCTTTCACATCCAACTTTTATTCTAAAGAGATCCTAGATATTGTGTTGGGTAAGGTCAAGGTTTCTTGTGTTTCCTATCTTTCTAGGTGTGCTCAACTAAGAGTATTGTTATAAGGCAGTGCTACCCAATGATGTAGTTTTAGGTGGTCATTTTAGATAGCCATCAAAAGACAGGTGTGTGATTATTTGGATTCTAGACCCCACTACCAGACATGACGTATCTGTTGGTAAGTATGCCCAGAGATCCAATAATATGATGATTGTGATGGCATATCTTGTGAATGATTTGATTAATTATAAAGGCAATCTTCCAATTTTTTTCTATTATAATCAGTTATGAGATAATGATGAAACATAATAAGTGTCTAAAAATGGCATTACTCAATGAAATATGTCTTTGGTATGATGACCTGAACAATGACATCATATGATGTCAATAGTATATACATTCTTATTATGTCCTTAGTCAGATAATGTTGTGGAAGGCTGATAGACAACAATGACACATAAGACTAGAGTGTGTGTTGGTTGATGATAGAACCTCATCCGTCATGATATGTGATATCAAACCAAACACATAGACACTTGTTAGAGAACAGTGTATCAGATAGACCCACCTTGAGAGTGACACATGGAGGCCATAATTGGTGGTCATAATCATCTCTCATAGTAAAGGTGGTGATTGTGGTTCTTAGACTTGAAATCACTATACCCATCACATGTTGTTGAATGTAATTTAACATCATCCACCATGATTTTGAATAAGGGTTACCATAAAGGTGGTTCTCGAGTACATCGTGACACATGGGGATGAATGTGAGTGATGTAGATAGGATTCGTCCCCCCTACATGAGTTTGACATCCTAGCCACTTGATAAGTGAGACTGAGAAAAGCATGTGCATGCACATGTGAATTAATATATGGTATTGAGGTCAAATATATCTTAGACAGACTACTCTAGTTCAAGGAACATGGATTGAATATTGAGAGGATGATGATTTTATGCCTCGAGTTCAATATGGATATCAATGATAAAGGAATTATACAATCATTATAACACCAATTGCATATTGTAGGTTGAAGTTGTTCTCCAACTTTCTAGATTACTTGGGTAGCAATGATGTGTTGCTAGATATCACTCATTGCTTGTGATGTCATAAGTTAGTTACGAACATTCACTATCAATGTAACTTGGAACCTATAGGGTCACACACATAGGATACACTTGGAATAAGAGTTCATTCATGAGTATGGTTTAAACTTGATTACTAAAGAGTTAGGTATTCAATTTAAACAACATTGGTTGGATGTTGACTGATTGTACTATGAACCGACAGGTTCAAGTGTTGAACCTATCATTTCAGAGTTTCAAGTCGATTCAACCAACTTTGGAAGTCTGGACCATGAACCAACTACTTCAGGAAGTGAACTGGTTGGCTCAGGTTCAGGAACCAACCATCTCAGGTTGTGAAGCAAGCAGTTAGTGAATTAATTCGATTGATTTAGGGATTAGTGTAGATGTCATGTTTGCATTAAGTCGGATATTAATTGCCAATACAATTGTGATTGGGAAACATGATGAAATGACCGGTTCAAGGGTTGAACCGATCTGTTCACATGCCAATCGATCAGTTCACCTGTGAAATGATCATTCTGTTGCTCATAGGATGCAAATATTTGTGAAATTCTGGTCCCTTCCTCTCCCTCTCAGACTGGGAACCCTTACCCTAACCATCCTATAAATAGAGGGATATTAAGGGCTTCTCAAACACAACTCAATTGTTTCTAACAATTATTTGTCTTCTTTGGTTGTGGTAACTGAGAGAACTTGAGAAAGTCCTACCCGATAAAGGGAGGCATAGAAAGGGAGAACAATTATAGGAGAGCAAGTTGGTTCTAGTACACCAATGAGAAAGGACAACTCTTTCTTGTTAGTTCTACACACAGACCATCGGTCAAGACATTGCCTGTGGTGGTCAACCAGGAGATGCTACTGGTTTCGACTAAATTGCAAAAATCTCTTGTGGAATCAAATGGCAACACACAATAAATTTTCTCTACAATCAGTCCTTGAGAAGGGCAAGCTAATTGGGAATAATCTCTATGACCGGTTCATGACCCTGAGAATTGTTATCACATAGGAGTGCAAGCTCTATGTCCTAGAGACACCAGATCTAGATAAACCTCTTCCCCATACACCTAAGGTTGATAGGGATGCTTACAAGAAGTACATTGAAGATGTCATTTATGTCAAGTGCCTAATGTTGTGCTCCATGAACTATGAGTTGCAGAGATAACATGAAAACATGGATGTTACCGAGATGGTCACACATCTTAAGAACATGTTCTAAGATCAGACAAGATAGGAGAGATATGATGTCTCCAAGACATTGTTCAAATGTAGCATGGTAGAAGGAGATCCAGTAGGTCCCCACATGCTCAAGCTCATTGGGTATGTGGATAACCTTTCTAGACGGAGATTCCCTTTGGGTCAAGAGTTGGCCATTGATGTGATTCTGCAGTCTCTACTAGAGTCATACAGTCACTTTATCATGAACTATAATATGAATGACTTTGACAAGACGTTGACAGAATTACTTGGCATGTTGAGAATAGCTAAGGCACAAATGAAGAAATACAAACCCAAATCTGTGATGATAATCAGCAAACCAAAGGGGAAGTCTAAAGCCAAAGGCAAAGCTAAGAAGAGTTCTAAAGCTGGCCAGAAGCCCAAGTCTTCAGCACTCAAAGCAAAGGGAGGAGTGAATAAGGGAGGCATTTGTCACGATTATCACTAGCATGGACACTGGAAGAGGAATTGTCTTCTCTACCTAGAGGAACTAATTAAGGAGGGGATAGAGATCTCCACTTTAGGTATAAATATGTTATGAGATAATTTTGACTACTTCTTCATCCTTCGGTTTATGATACCATATGTAGATCTCACATATGTTTGAATGTGTGAGATATGAAAAGAAGTAAGACCCTTACGAAAGGATGAACTCAAACTGTTCAAGCAATATTTTCTACTACTTCGGTCAGGATTTATATTTTATCTCAACCCACATGACATGTAATAGAGTTAATGAATTTATATTTCATTTATGTCAATAATAGAAACATTTTAGTTTCTACATCTTGTATGGATAAGGATGATTATGAATAAAATAGTTAATATTCTATTTTTAAAAATGTGATCTTGTATGGCAAAGCCCCAAATGTCTTATGATATTCTTTTGAAGGATCCAAAGATGAATGTTTATAATGTAAATACCAAAAGGATTAAAACTTGATATCTCAAACAACAAATACCAATAGCATGGTCATTTAGAGCACCTAAAGGAAAAATGCAAATATAGGAAACTTAATGATTTTATATAGACTCTTTTGGTCATTAAACCAATAAGAGACATGCAAGTCTTATTGATGCACAACATGACATCTCTCACTAGATATAGTGGGAAAATAAGTACTCTATTAGGACTTGTACATAATGATGTATAAAGACCTTTGGAATAAATGATTGAGGTAGTTATTTGTACCTCATAATATTTACTTATGATCTCAATATATATGGTGATTTATATTTAGTGAAATATGAACATGAATCTCTTGAAGTGTTCAAGAAGGTTATGAGTGAAGTACAATAATAACCTTGATAAAAGTATTGAGACACTCCGATATGATCAATGTTGAAATACTTTACATCAATAGTTTGATGACCTTCTGGATAGACTATGATAGTGTATCACAATGAACTCCATCTGAAACATGATGATGTATCATAAAGAAGGAATTGCATCCTGATGAGTCATTATGTGATTATCATTTAATCTAATTTTCTAATTTCCTTTAGGGACATGATTTACACTAAAACAACGTACCATCGAAAATGGTTTAAAAGACGCCATATGAGATATGACATGGGAAATGTCTCAATATGTCTTTCATAAAAGATGATGATTGAAAATTGTACAAGAAAAGAGTTTCTTGAAAAGATTTATCCTTGAATTACAATGTTAGTTTGTTGAACACTATTTACCTCAATCCAATAACAAAAGTGTTTGTTACCTGGATAGCTGAACTCCTTGAGAGGAATTTAATTCCAATGGAATCAGTGGGAGTAAAGTAGAACTCAAAAAGTTTGAGATCAACAAGAAAACATTAAACCTAAGGAGGTACAAAGGGAATTGGGAGAATTAAAAATTGTTTTGGAATCTCAATTTCATTCTGTAACACAAAACTCGTAGTTCTAGTAGAACAAGACATGATTTTCAAATATTATGATATCTTATAACTTAGAAAGGTGGTGATTTGGTCATAAGATGATGAGCCAACAACTTATATATAAATTACAAAGGGACCAGAGTCTGAGAAATAGCTTGAGGCATTATATCCAATTCATGTACATCAACAAGGTATGATCTTAGTAGTACCACCTAAAGGGGTAAAACCCAGAGGGTGTAGTTGGTTTTTCAAGAGGAAGACCAACATGGATAACCTAAAAGGATATATTGGTTGCAAAGGTTTTCAAACAAGTTCAAAGTGTTGAACATGGTAAAATCGCTTTACCAATTGTCATGTTTATATCCATTATGATCATTCTTGCTATTACAGGTTATCTAGACTATGAGATTTGGCATGTGAAGACTAGAACTACATTCCTTAATAGGAATACTTGAGAGGATGTATACTTGACACAGCGTGAAGGTTTTATAACTTCATTAATGCAAATATAGTCTATAAGCTACAAAGATCAATCTAGAGGTTGAAATAAGCATCTCAGAGCTAGAATCTTTGATTTGACAAAATAGTCAAAGACTTTGACTTTATTCAATATAAAGATGAAATATGTGATTATAAAAGATTTACTGGGAGAATGCATACATATATATATATATATATATATAGAGAGAGAGAGAGAGAGAGAGTCAGGCTAGTGTACACTCGAGTGTACCGGAGGCACCATACACCTCAGTCATTTTTGAAGATGCAGTAAATTTTTGAAAAATCTAAACCGTTGATCTTCTTAATTATCATAAGAACATACTCTATAATAAATTTTAACTCATTTGGACACTTATTGGTCGTGCATCTAAAGGAGGCAAAAATCATGTATTTCAAATTAGTTTTGTGCATTGATTTTGTTGTCCTTGGATGAGTGGCTTACACTCCTCCAAATGAGTTCAAATTTTGTATGTGACCTATTACTATTGTAACCATGAAGATCAATGGATTAGATTTTAGAAAAACATGGTCTAGATAGGCAAACACAATTGGGGTGTACAACGTGATTTGTACACTCGAGTGTATTCTAGCCTAACTATATATATATATATATATATATATATATATATATATATATATATATATATATATATATATATATATATATATATATATATATATATATATATGGGGAATAACATTTGAATGTTACAAGTATTGCAACCTGGCATGGAAATCATCTTCTTAAGAAGGATTAGGTGAAATGTCCTACTTGATAAGAATTGAGATCAACAAAGATAGTTCTGGAAGGTTTCTGGACCTAAGTACGATCACATATATTGGCAAGATGTTGAAAGGGTTCAACATGAAGGATCCAATAAGAGAACTTGTCCATGGTACATGGAATTAGTCTCTCAAGAACCTTGTACTAATTCTTGTAAAAGAATGGAAAAACATGTGTCATATGCCACATGCACTAGCAAATGGATCTATCATCTATGCAATATGATGTACTCATCTCATTATCTTATATGTATTGGACATGACAAAATGATATTGGTCAGATTCCAATGAAGGTCATTGGAATGCCATAAAAGAGCATCCATTGGTACTAGAGAAGCACTAAGGATCAGTCATTGGAGTATGGAAATAAGGAAGAATTTGATATAAAGAGTTACATCGATGTAAGCTTCCAAATTGACAAAGAGTGGTCGCAATGTAAAATTATGTTTGACCGCATAACTAAAAACTTGGAAGAGTTCCAAACTACAGACCATTATTCTACAATAGAAGTCGAGTATCCTGGTGTTATGAACACATGAGTGGATATTGTATGGATCTAAAAGTCCATATAGATGAACTTATGAGAGGTTCCAACCATTTATGACACAGTAGAAATACTATGACCACAATGGAGATATTGTTTATGAAAGGAATATCAAATAGAATACCACAACAATTCCATCTCATATGAGATGTCATACGACGAAGAGATGTGAAACATGTAATATGCCACTAAAGGCAAATGTTACTAACCCACTGGACTAGCACTTGCGCAACAAAAACGTGATAGACATGTTAATTATCACTAAGAATAAGGTTCGTGGGAAATTGGCTCTTAGTGTAAGTGGGGGTATGTTGGTAAGTATGTCCATAGAGCCAATCATATGATGATTGTGATAGCATATCTTGTAAATGATTTGATTGATTATAAAGGCAATCTTCCAATGTGTTCTATTTTAATAAGTTATGAGATAATAATGAAACATAATAAATGTCTAAAGAATTACACTACTCAATGATGTATGTCTTCAGGTTGATGACCTGAGTAATGATATCATAAGGATGTCAAGAGTGTGTACATTCTTGTTATGTCCCTAGTCATATGATATTGTGTAAGGATGATAGATATCAAGGACACGTAAGACTAGAGTGTGTGTTGGTTGATGATAGAATCTCATCAGTCATGATATGTGATATCAAACCAAACACATAAATATTTGTTAGAGAACAATATATCAGACAGACCCACCTTGAGAGTGACACATGTAAACCATAATTGGTGGTCATAATCATCTCTTACATTGAAGGTGGTGATTGTTGTTCTTAGACCTGAAATCACTACACTCATCACATGTTGTTCAATGTACTTTAGCATCATCCAATGTGACTTTGAATAAGGGTTACCATAAAGGTGGTGCTCGGGTGAACTATGACACATGGGATGACCATGAGTGATGTAGATGGAAATTTTCCCTCCTATATCAGTTTGATATCCTAGCCACTTGATAAATGAGACTGAGAAAAGCATGTGCATGCACATGTGAATCAATATATGATATTGAGGTCACATGTAACTCATACTGTCTGCTCTAGTTCAAGGAACATGGATTGAAGATTAAGAGGATGATTATTACATGCCTCGAGTTCAATTCAAATATCAATGACAAAGGAATTATACAATCACTATAATACCAATCACATATTGTAGGTTGAAGTTGTTCTCCAACTTTCCAAATTACTTGGGTAGAAATGATGTGTTGCTAGATACTGGTCATTGCTCGTGATGTCATAAGTTATATATGGACATTCACTGCCAACGTAACTTGGAACCTACATGGTCACGCACATAGGATACACTTGGGATAGGAGTTCATTCATGAATACGACTTAAACTTAATTATTAAAGATTTATGTATTCAATTTAAACAACATTTGTTTGATGTTGACTGAATGGTCTATGAGTTGACCAGTTCAAGTGTTGAACCAATCGTTTCAGAGTGTCAGGTTAATTGAACCAACCTTTGCAGTTTGGACCATGAACCAACTCATTCAGGAAGTGAAGTGATTGGCTCAGGTTCATGAACTAACCAGCTCAGGTTGTGAACTAAGTGGTTGGTGAATCAGTTCGATTGACTCAAGATTAGTGTCGACGTCATGTTGTGCATTAAATTAGATTTTCATTTCCAATACAAATATGATTGGGAAACATGATGAAAAAAATAGTTCAAGGTTTGAACCCATCAGCTCACATGCCAACCAATTAATTCACCTATGAACTGATCATTTTGCCACTTGTAGGATGTGAAAATTCATGAAATTTCGGTCCCTTTTGCTCCCACTCAGACGGGGAACCCTGACCCTAACCCTTCTATAAATAGAGGAGTATTGGGGGCTTCTCAGACATAACTCAATTGCTTCTGACAATTGTTTGTCTTCTCTGGTTGTGGTAACCAAGAGAACCCGAGCAAGTCCCAACGAATAAATAGAGGGATAGTAAGGGAGAACAATTGTAGGAGAGAAATTCGGTGCTAGTACACCAACGAGAAGGGACTACTAGGAACTCCTATCATTCTAGTAGAATTGACAAGAAGGAGTTGTCCCTTCTCGTTGGTGTACAAGCACCAACTTGCTCTCCTACAATTATTCTCCCTTACTATCCCTCTATTTATTCGGTGGGACTTGCTCAGGTTCTCTTGGTTACCACAACCCGAAAAGACAAACAATTGTCAAAAGCAATTGAGTTGTGGCGTCTTTCCATCTAGGGGAGAAGGTCGAGCTGTTGTCCATGGTGGTCAACCAAGAGTTGTTGCTGACATTGTATGAGTGCGACTTGAAAAAGGGTGCATACTACAATGAGGGAATTGTCGCTAGACTTTCTCTAGGACCATGTATGACCACATAAACCATCCTTCCCATTACATAGTTGTTTTAGCAATCGTCTGTTACATGGGAATATGGTAGATAAAACATGTTTCCACTGCCTATCTTGATGCTATATTTCCCAACAATATCTACATTCTTGAGTGCAGCAATACACCGGCAGGGTGGAGTCTTTCAACATTTATTATATGCACAAATCTTATGATTTTACTCTACAAATATTTTATTCTTGCTCATAGGTTTGGTGATAATAGGATTTTTAAGGATGGTTTTGGGCCGCAAAGCCTCTTTTGATCCCAAATTGGAGATTTTTGTACTAGAAGGGGTAGTTGTTTCTTCTGCCAGCAA
Source organism: Alisma plantago-aquatica (assembly GCA_963693085.1). Lineage (NCBI taxonomy): Eukaryota > Viridiplantae > Streptophyta > Magnoliopsida > Alismatales > Alismataceae > Alisma > Alisma plantago-aquatica. Next base: position 995,625,979 of record OY856413.1, on the reverse strand, counting down.
GAACCTTGCATTTTCCAACCTATACTAAGAGGTTATTGTAATCAATATGGACTACAGTCATTTAAGTCCTCCTTAGTTTAGGAAAATCCTAAGGGTAGTAGAATTATTTAGTTGTCTTATTTTCTTGAGATAAGAATGGTATAAAGACAAAACTTAAGAAACAGTTGTTAATTAGGTGAATTAGAAGCCAAAAACATTACTCTTGAAATAATTACATTAAATTGTAGCATGAATACAAGAAGTTCTAAGGTAAGGGTGGTGACCTTTCCCAAGAAAATTGGATAAAAATTTTACATGTAACATCAATTCTTTTCTAAATAAGCATAAGGTTCTAGTTTTTATTCTCTTATGTACAAAAGGCAAAATTTTAAAGAAAAAATTTAGAAGATCATTTTAAAAGATAAGACAACAAGGAGGTTGATGTTCATAGAAGTTGATGAGTAAAGGGTTATGAGAGTAGTACCTCCTCTCCCATTTATACCCCCTCAAATTATCACACACTTTGTCCTAGAGTGTCAAAGATAGAGGTTGGATATAGATGGGTGGGGTTTACTCTTCAGTTGGAAGTCTTTTTATTGCCCAACGGGAGCGCAATACTATCAACATAGATTCCTAAGAGTGTAAGGTAGAGATCGGGTTGCAAACTTTTGACTTTGATGTCCCACACAGCTAAAGTCATCATCCAATATAAGTAGTGAAAGCCACAGTCGTTGGACTGTCATAGTTGTTGAATGCTTCTCTAGTAAAACGATGGCTTTTTGAAGTATTTGTTAGGGATGAACTGCTATCCCTTGCCATGATCTTGTATCATCATGATGATTTCTTCTACACAAGTTCAATATTTTTTTCTATGACACTTTTTGGTGTTGTCATATGTGTATTTGTTCAAAGAGAAGGTTGCATCTGAGCTATTGTGCAGGACTAAGGTTTTTGCCTTGACGCTGATCGCCAAGAGTGTCCTGTGGTTATCGTGCAGGATTGGCAAGAAGATGAAGTCTGGAAGTGTGATTTTTATGCATTGTATCAGTCTCTCTTTTTCTCTAGAGCTCTTCTTATGGATGATGTCCTCCACTAACTGGTAATATGTCATGTGTGTATTGGGCATACCATCCCCGAGTATGGACTGGTGAGCTGACATTACACTCACAGTCATGTATCTGTTTGGTTTTAGAGTTTCACAGAGGTCGTCTTTTAAGACACCTATCCCTTCCCTTTCAAAACAACTTCTACAAGGTCATCATCTCCTTTTAGCATATTCATGATTATGATTGTTGGTTATTTACACTAACGAGTTTCAATCATAAGAATGATCTTTTACTCAACTAGCTATATCCCGCAAGTATACGAGAGTAGTTGTAGTCGAGGTTGAACACAAGGAGCGTTGGTTAGTTAGGCGCAAGAGTTATGATTTTCAATAATCTAGATCGTTGTACATAAGATGATTGGATTAGAACAACTAAATTATAGATTTAAAACAAAACAGTACATTATCACTTAAGAAATGTTAAGATTTAGATTTGGAAGGATCTTAGACTTAGGATTTCACTATCACATCATAGCTTATATTAAAATATGATTTTAAACACGTTAATTAACTTGCAAAGGAGGTTTGTAGTCATCACTCACCTCCCGGTGAAGTGATGATGATTTTAACTCCATACATCACTCTTGTGTATGTATTTCATTTCAAATCACAAACCTTACTCCTCAACATAATCCCAACCACTCTCGCGGTCAAGGACAAGTTTCCAAAAGAGTAACTCCATACTCTCAAACACATCTTCTCAGATTATGAAAGAAAGCATAAAACATGCAAGTATGATGGCCAATCACACAAACAAGCATTTCAGATCTGAAACAACTCTTGGAACATGCAAGAAACTAACATTTAGTACGAAATTCATATGTTCATACAAGCTATGACATGGGAGTGACTCTCCCATGCCCAAGAAAAAGGGTCTACTCGTCCATGATAGTGTACAACAGAAAATGTGCAGAAATTTCAGAGTTTAGCATGGTTTAGAGAAGGAAAAGCTAAGCAATCCCAAGGTGTAACCAAAGAAAGGTAGAATTCCGACTTGAGGATGAAATCCCACTTCTACAGCTTCTCCAAATCGGACAAACTTTCCTCCCAAGAAGCTTGGTGGAGTGAAGAAGCTCTATTGTACCTTAGAGAAGAAGCTTGGAGAAGAAGAGAAGAAGAATGGAGGTTCTTTGGCAAGGAACCACCTCTTCTCTCCTCCAAATCACCCTCCTCTTCTCTAGGCTTTCTCTGGTATGAGGGAACTGACATAAATGATCAAGCATAACTGCCCATTAAGTTCCCACTTCGTTTTAAATAAAAACTCGTATTTTTTAAAATGTTGAAATTGCCAGGTGCACGTCGTGCACCCAAAGTGCACATCGTGCAACATTCCAAAAACTTTCAATTTGCTCCAGAATGCACTGTGCACGGCGTGCACTGAAGAAATGCATGTCATGCAACTTTCCAGGAACCTTTAGATCCTAGGTGCACGACGTGTGCTGAAGAAATGCATGTCGTGCAACTTTCTAGAAACTTTCAGCTCCCAGGTGCACGCCGTGCAACTTTCCAGAAACTTTGGTCTGCTTGACACTCCCAGGTGCACGGCGTGCACTTTTGGTGCACGGTGTGCATTTTTGGTGCACGGCGTGCACTTGGCTGTTCTTGGCTGTTGTGTATTATGTTCATAACTTTCAGCGTGTAGGTCCGAATTGCATGCCGTAAAAAGTGGTATTTGCATAGTTTCGAACCCCAAAACATGTAGATACTTTAGGAGTGATCCAATAAGAGATAATATGATATATTCCTCATCATTTCATTACAAAATATAGTACCTACAATCCAAACCATGAGACAAGTAAGAATAGCTAAAATATAGAATCTAGCATGAATGAGAGTGATAATTGAGTCAAAACAACATGGATATGAAACCAAACATGATCCAAAAGATGATATGATTTGTGCACATCAATGATCAAGGAATCCAGGGGCGGATCCTCACATGACCATCTATCAAAGTTTGGGAAGCTAGATTCCATGGTCCCAGCTGGCCCTTCAGGCCTTGCTTCTGATATCTCATCTTCATCTATCTCCCCCTCTTCTGGCATCTATCTTGTCATTTATGTAGTTTATTCTGGAATGGTTGTAGCAGGTGATGTCTCTGGGTGCTTTTCTAGAGGGGGTATATGTTGTTGACCTGTTGTCTATGCTGGAGGTTGGTTCTTGTTGTTGTGTTGTTCCTTCGTCAGCCATTTTGCCTTCCATACTGATTTGCATTCTAATTTTGTGGGATCTACCCATAAGGTTTTTAGCTTCTCTCACCATGGTAGTTTGTTGGGAAGTGGCACTCCAATATAGAGTATGTGTGGTAATGCATCTAGAGGCATTGGCAAGTCATTGAAGAAGCAGTGGTCATATATGACATCCATTGTGTAGACTCATCATAGCTCGTGCAGGTCTTCAAGGAAGATGTACCTGAATGGGATGCTTTTGTTTACAACCTCCATCATACACATGGCAATGAATGAACAATCCCCATATCTTGGCTCTTCTTAGGGAACTTAATGTTAATAATGAAATTCTTCTAGTTGTTGATGTGGCAGCTACGTGCCCGCTAGATGGTGTGCTGAAGTCGGATAGGGAATTTTTGGATATCACACGCTTCTTTATTTTTAAATACTAGAGAAGTGCAGGGTAGCTTGGCACTGCACCAATTGTAGAATGTCATGTGTTGTTTATACATGTCAACTATTTTCAGCACCCAATGTTCGACTATTCAAATGGGTAAAATGATGAATCTTGTTTCTCATCTTTCCATAGCCTCCTAAAGCTCTTTTATAGGTTCAAAATCAAATTTTCTCTCATACAACCTCTTTGCTAATATGGTTGTACCATTAAATATAGGTTTTACTTTTTCAACATGCAAGAACTCCTCCAGAACGGTTATGTAGAGTACTTTGAATAATCGTTTATGGACTCTTGCTCTCTTCAATAAGATCCCTATGAAGTGTTCTCTAGTTAAGGTCCTACCATGGTTATTGTAAATTATATTTGTACTGGGTAGACTTTTGTCTAGGGCATCCATGAGGACGTGGATGCATCTGCATGAGATCTAGGACACAGACATCGTGTACATTCCTACCGATTTACAAGGGAGTGGTGGGGGCATCGGGCCTTGTGATGTCTCTTCTAGGGGTGGAGTTTCCTAGGTTGGTGCACCCAAAAAAAGGAGGTGAGACTGCATCCATCCTCATTGGATGTTCCTTCTCCAACTATTCTCACTTGTGTTGTCAGTATTGGTTCATGTACTTGTTTGTTTACTCTAGGAACATTTACTGTCACAGTGTTAGATGAGAGTTCAGTTGGGATATCAATTGTAGGGGCTTCCGGTGGTGTCTATTTTGCTAGCATTGGTTCTAAAATTGTTACATCTAGTTCAAATAGCATGGCACCATCTTCCCATCATAGACATCCTCATTCTACTCATTGAACTGTAAGTATATGTCAAAGATGTCCATGCCTATCTTCATTTTATCAAGGTATCGTGTGACTATCTCTTCATCCACAGAGTTCAAGGATTTTTTTGTTGTTGTTCTCCTATTGCTTAGACAGGTCCTATTCTCCTGGTTGATCCTCGTTAGGAGGGTTTTCATTTGTCGGTGAAGAGTTTAAATAAAAATCTTGTATTGTAGAGTGGGGTTTAGCTGCCATTATGGTATCCTTGTCATCTTGATGCTCTTATATACTGAGGGGATGTTCTCAGCTTCTTCTTCATTGTGTGTAACCTGGATAGATGGGCTCAAAGATGCCTCTGAGGATGAGTTGTTAGCAATGCATTTTGACCTCTTTCATGCTCTTCTTTCCTCTTGATGTTGTTTTTCTTCTTCCATGGCTTATAGGAACTCCTTGTGATCCTTACACATTTTTTCCATGTCTTTGTGCATTTAGTCCCTCTTCTTTCTTAATTCTATCATCTCCACCACCACTATTTGCATTGCCTACATCATTGTTATTTTGTTGGAAAGGACGTCCTACATGAATTATGGGAGGGTTGTGGCTCTCTCGTCCCATCTTTATACCTACATAGTTAGTGCTTGTAGGCTAGATGAAATATTTAATGAATTAGAAGATGAGTGTTGGATTTTCTCACACATGCCATCAAATTGACAGCCTAGTTCTTCCCCAAGGCTCGTCATTCACCGTTGTCCATGCGTTGGGGTTGTAGTTGTTTCTACTGCTTGTCTTGTTTATGACGAAGTTGTTTCCTCCATCCACTGTGAAGATGGTGTTGGGTGCTTGGGTCTCGTCATCTTGATCACATCGAAGTTCACTAGTGTCGTTGGCGTCTGTATCTATTCATCTCATGATACTTCCTCTACTATGCCTTCTTATGGGGCCTCATGTTGTTCTTACAACTTGCTACCACATACTTCTGGACATTCAACATCCATGGAAGGGTTAGTTGTGAAGGTTGTCATTACTTCAATATTCTGCTTCAATTTCATAGCATGTTGGTCTTTTGCTTTTGTCCTAGTTATCTCATCTTCTTCATCTTGTGGTCAGGTTGGTTTCAATGCTGACATTGGTGTTTTTGAAACCGCCTTGTGGATCTTGACAAGTAATTTCTTTCTTATTGTAGGTTTTGTCACCTTCTCTTGTTCCTATGTTGGGACCTTTACGAGAGTTGTGGGTGCATTGCTCGGTCTTGTAATCGTACTCAACAACATCTTGTCTAAATCTTCTCTGGAGACGGTTAACTTGTGAGCATCATAGTGGCTCATTTCTGGGAGAGAAAGTAGGATGTTTGACTTTACAAACCTATAGAAGTACTTGTTCCCCTTTTGTGCAATCACCCTTGTTACAATTAGATACTTGATTTCTATAAATATACTTTTGTAACTTCCCTCAAAATTCTTAAATATTGTTGGGTAGAGGTAATAAAAAGTGATTAAAGTGATATGGCCTCCCATGCAGAATTCTTTTGGACCATCAAGGCTGACAGTTGTAGATAGTTTATCGATGAGAAGCCTTCTGATATTGACTGACCTTTTCTCAATGATAGACCAGATGAGAAAGAGGTCTCCTCTCGTAATGTTTCTAGTTTCATATCCCGTGATCTCAGTGTTGGCAATGATCTTCTGGATTAACCTAATGAAGCAAGAGGGCACCAGTGATGCCTTCAAGGACCCCAATATGTGTTTTAATTCCCCTATCAATCACTCCCACATTTTGTGGATGTTGAATCTTATGGAAACTTTAATGTGCATTGCTGCCATGATGGCCTTAGATTGGTCCTCTATTTCATAGAATATCACATTAAATGTCCTCTATGTCAGGAAGTACTCCTTGCCTAACATTCGGACATGCAGCTTGAATTCTCCTCATACCTCCTCTTTTTCTTTGCCCTCAAGAGGCACCTTCATCAAAGATGACATAAACTTAGTATTAAGGTTGGTGTACGAACATTAAGTGTCTATGCATATGATATGAAGGTTGGATCTCCTTAAGAATTCCATCAATGATTGCCAATTCCCAACTCTTAAAGGTCATATTTATCCATGTACCAAGTTGGCTTGTAGGTTTTGATCTTTAGAAAGAGTGTGTACTTGATATGATGTTCCTAATGTCTAGGATGAAAGATATCCTCTGGTTGTTTGTGACTGTCATCATATGATACATGTGTCTCACTGGATGCGATGGTTGATGGTGTGGTTGACGACGTGGCTCCTCTAGCTTCTAGATTAGCCTTCTTCCCTCCCCTTGTCTTTTTGTGCCTTGGGCCACAACAGTTTCTGTCATTTTCCTTTTCTCCTTTTTCATGGTCTCTTATTTTCGAGGCAGATACTCTGAAATCTCGGTGATAGAGGTTTTCTCGTCCTCCGTAGACTCCTCAGACTCATGCCCTAATAGGATGAGTAGATGTTCTTTTTTAGTTCTAAGTTTAGATGTTTGTCTTCGGGCATGCCAAGATTTTTGTCCATGATATCTGTTATGGCTTTGATTGTCTCCTTGATCCCTTTTAGAGAAGTGGCTTGCACATTTAATGGGTCAGAGGTTGATTAGTATGACATCCTATTGACTTAGAAAATTGTTTTATCAGTAGAGGGAGGTCAGTTACAATCAACTGACTAAAACATAGTTGTGAGGGGGTCTGTAACAGTACTAAAAAGGTTCAGGTAGGAGGGAGGTGATCAGTGAGATTTTCATCAAAATGAAAGGATCAATTGAGTTTATGGTCGATGGGAAAATATCTCTATGCTCACTAGGATTGCTCTCACTACTGGGAAAAGGTTTTGGTGGTCATTGAAAATAAGGAACTTTCAGCAGTTGTTGAAAATCAAGAATTTTCAATGGTCGTTGGGAAGGTTCAATCTAAAAAATGGTTGAAAAATAGAAGGCTACAGCGATCACTGAGAATCAAAAGATTTTGGCAGTCGCTGGGAAACAAAAAGCTTCGGTGGTCACTGGGAAGCTCGAATGTCATATGGAACGATCGTTCACCTCAACCACGATGAAGAGGGTGTTCAGTAGAGAAACCAAAAATTGTAGAAATGAGGAATATAGGTTTCAAAAACCTAATCCCTAATGACTAAGGGGTTTTACCGTCCATTGAAAATCAGAGAGGGTGTTAGAATGGGGGGGAGAATTTTAGGGATACCATATATCGATAAACACCTTGTTGGTAAAGTAGAAACACCCTAGTCTTTTCCCTTCACTTCCATTAAGTTTTCTTGTTCATGAAGTATATCTTTTTCAAGGTTGCGTCGTTTGTGGCTAGGCTACCTTGGCGACGAACCGCTGATGATGGAAATGGACTATTGTTGGCATAGGGGAAACGTTGGAGGAGTCTTTTTCTGTCGTTTGAAGGCATCACTATTGTTAATGATGATTGCCATCTCAATTTCCAGAGCGGTGGCAAGAGTCTTGAGCAAGATTGTAGCCATGTGGCTTACGAATGGTATTTTTTACCCTGCAAAGGGATTTAGTGAAATGTAAGCGGTCATTGAGATTTCAGAGTCTTGGCGGTCGTCGATGTTTTCTATATCTCAGTGGTCATTGAGACTTCTGAATCTCGACAGTTGCTGAGGTTTCTGAATCTCAATGGTTGTTGGTGTTTTGTATATCTTGACGGTTGTTGAGACTTCTGAATCTCGACAGTCATTGAAGTTTCTGAATCTTTACAGTCACTGATGTTTTTGCTTGAATTAGTGATCCCTCAAATCAATGTGCATATTTAAATTTAATTTCTAACATTATTCTATATACTAGAAATTTAAATAAAGGTGCCCTAAAGTAGCTACTAAATTGACTTAATATAGGTAATTACAAATTTAGCCAAAAGTAAAAGAAAGTAAAATCAATATCAAGAAAACATGTCAAGAAATCCTTGGATTGCTTCCCAAGAATCACTAATTTATAGACTTTAGCTTGATTTTATTTGGTAGGCTTTGTTAAACTTCCTTTGGTGATGGAGGTGGTGGTTCCTCTAATTGGACCTCTACTCTTCTTATGAATGATTCATATTCATAATATCACTTGACACTATGTCCATTCACCCTAAAGGTTGTAGTCTTATCACTACAAACCTCCATCATTCCTGATAGGTATATCTTTGTGATGGTGAAAGGTCCAGTGCATCTTAACCTAAGCTTACCTGGGGAAAGCCTGATACTTGAATTAAACAAAAGGACTATGTCCCCTTCTGACACATCCTTTTTCTTTAAATGGCCATCATGCCACACTTTTGTTTGTTGATTATAAAGTCTGGCATTTTCATAGGCATGCAGCCTCAGCTCTTCCAATTCTTGTAGTTATAGAAATTTCTTCTTATCGGATAGGTTTGGGTCCATATTCAGGAATTTGATTACCCAAAAGACTTTGTGTCCATTTCTACTTGTAGATGGTAGTACTTCCCATAAATCAAATAGTAGAGAGTAGTCCCTATCAAATCTTTATATGCAATGTGATATGCCCACAATGCATCATCTAACTTCATTGACCAGTCTTTCCGAGTGTGACTAACTATTTTCTCTAAAATATGTTTTATGTGTCAGTTCAAAACTTCTACTTGCCCATACATTTGTTGGTGATAAGGTGTATCTACCTTGTGCCTAACTTCATATTTCTTCAGCAAGGCTTCAAATTGTCTTTCCCTAAAGTGGGATCCCTGTCACTAATGAAGGTGCATGAGACACCAAACCTAGGAAAGATTATCTTTTCAAATAATCTGATCATGGCTTTTGAGTCACAAGTGGGGGTAGCTACTGCTTCCACCCACTTGGATACATATTCTACTGCCACCAAAATGTATTGGTTTCCTTTTGATGATGGGAAAGGTCCCATGTAGTCAATTTCCCAAACATCAAAAAAATTCACTTCTATCCATTTAGACATTGTCATTTCATTTCTCTTCAAAACATTTCTAGTCCTCTGGGATTTGTTGCATGTTTTTACATATGCATGTGCATTCTTGAATAGCGTAGGCCAGTAAAACCCGAATTTTAGAACCTTTGTCGTTGTTCATTCTCCGCCAAGGTGATTTCCATATGATGAAGAATGGAAGTCACGGAGTATTTTGGGTAATTCTTCCTCTTGAATACATCTACAATATAGGTTCTCAGCACATCTCCTAAAGAGGAGAGGATCATCCCAATAGTAATTCTTCAAATAATAAGATAGCTTCTTCTTTTGACTATAGGTGATTCTGGGAGGTAGTTGTTGGCATGCTAAATAATTGCAAATGTTGGTAAACCATGGTAAAATGGGTTCAACGGATCTCAACATCACCAGGGCTTCATCGATATAATTGTCATTAATAAGCAATGAGTCTTTTTTAGTAATCATGATTCTTGACAAATGGTCGGCAACAACATTCTGTGTCCCTTTCTTGTCTATCATTTCATGATCAAATTCTTGCAACAACAGAGCCAACCACAGGAGTCTAGGCATAGTGTCCTTTTTATGCATTAAGTACTTGATGGCACCATGGTCTGTCTGTAGGGAAATATGGCGATAGAACAAGCAACAGAAACAAAAATTTAAGTACCATATTCCCTTTAATATAGAAGATTATGTCAATAACTATGTAATGGGAATGATGGTTAGTGAGGTTATACCTGGTCAGAGCAAGTCCAGTGACAATTCCCTCGTAGTAGTGTGTTTCTTTCTTCAAATCACACCCGAACAGTGTCAGCAGCACATGGTTGTTCACTATAGACAGCAGTTGACCTTGTCCTCTGAGCGACAGGGAACAACCTCCTTGCCTCTATAGTAGTCCACACAGACCAACGGGAAATCATGTCGTTCTAGATGAACGGAGAGGAAGTTATTGTCTCTTCTAGTTGATATATTAGCACCAGCTTTCTCTCCTAGAATTGTTCTCCCTTGTTATCCCTCTTTTATTCAGTAGGACTTTCTTCACTTCTCTCACTTACCAAAACGAGAGAAGAAAACAATTATCAGAGCTAATTGATGTGTTTGAGAATCCCCCAATACCCCTCTATTTATAGGAGGGTTAGGGTCAGGGTTCCTAGTCTGGAGTCGAAGGGGATGGAATTTTACAATTTTTTTCATCCTGGGAGCGAAAAAACTGTCAGTTCATAGATGAACTGATTGGTTGGCATGTAAGTCGATCGGTTCAACCCTTGAATCGGTCATTTCATCATGTTTCCCAATAGCAATTGCATTAGAAATTAATATTCAATTAATGCACAACATGACGTCAACACTAATCCTCAGTTTATAAAATGATCAATGAATTGGGTGGTTCATCATATGAACCGGTCATTTGAGACCTTGATCCTATCAGTTCACTATGTGAACCGGTCAGTTCATGCCCTAGTTCAAACATTGTGCAACCAATGCAATTTCAATCAACCTGACACTCCAAACATTATCAGTTCAATACTTGAACCGGTTGGTTTAGAGTCCAGTTAGTCAATTATTGTTTAGATAAAATACCTAAACACTTTAATAATCAATTTAAACATCATACATGAATAAACTCCTATTGCAAGTGTATCCTATGTGTGTGACCCTACAACTTCCAAGAAACATTGGCAGTGAATGTCCATAACTAATTTATGACCTCTCAAACAATGAGTTGTATCTAGCAACACATCATTGCTACCCAAGTAATTCAGAAAGTTGGAGAACAACTTCAACCTACAATATGTGATATAGTGTTTGTATAGTTCCTTTGTCACTGATATCTATATTGAACTTGAGGGATGGAATTTCCATCCACTTCAATGTTCAATCGATTCTCCTTGAACTAGAGCAAACTGTCTAAGATATATGCAAGCTCAATATCACATATTGACTCACATGAGCATGGACATCCATTTCCTAGTCTTGCTTATCAAGTGGATAGGACTTCATACTCTTGTAGGAGGGACAAATTCCATCTACATCACTCATAGTCATACCCATGTGTCACAATGCACTCAATCATCACCTTTATGGCAACCCTTATTCAAGGTCACAGTGGATGATGTCAAAGTACACCAAACTGGGGAAATATGGTGATAGAGCAGGAAATAGAAACAAAATTAAACTAGCGATGTTCCCTTTATAATAGTAAATCGTGTCAACAACTATATAATAGGAAGGATTGTTTTGTGGATATATGTGGTCCTGGAGCAAGTCCAACAACAATCCCCTTATTGTAGTGTGTTCCTTTCTTCAAGTCTCACTTGAACAACATCTGCAGCAGCTCCTGGATGATCACCATAGACAGTAGCTTGATGTTGTCTTCCTAGTAGCGGGCAACAACCTCCTCATCTCTATAGTAGTCCACATGGACCACCAGGAACTCATGTCATTCTAGATGAACATACAAGAAGGAGTTGTCCTCTTCTAGTTGGTGTACTAGCATCAACTTGCTCTCCCACAATTGTTCTCCCTTGATATCCCTCCCTTTATAGGGTAGGCGTTGCTCGGGTTCTCTCAGTTATCACAACTAGAGAAGACAACAATTGTCAAAGCAACTGATGTTGTGTCTAAGAAGACCCCAATACTCCTCTATTTATAGGAGAATCAGGGTCATGGTTCCTAGTCTGTGTGGGATTCAAAGGGTATAGGATTTCAAAAAAAATCCCATCCTACATATGATAAAACAATTGGTTCATAGGTGAACCGATAAGTTGACATGCAAGCTGATCAATTCAACCTTTGAACCGGTTGTTTCGCCATGTTTCCCAATCACAATTGTAATGACAATTAATATCTAATTAATGCTAACATGATGTTAGCACTAATCCTTGATGCAATCAAATTGATCCATGAACCAGGCGGTTCATCACTTGAACTGGGTGTTTGAGTGACCTTGAGCCAATTGTTTCACTCAGTGCATTGGTTGGTTCATGCCCTGGTTCATCCAATATTCAGCCAATGCAATTTCCAATCAAGCTGACACTCCAACTTATCAGTTCAACACTTGAGCTGGTTGGTTTAGTGTTTAATGGGTCAATTGTTGTTTAAATTGACTACCTAAACACTTTAGCAATAAAGTTAAACATCATTCAGGAACAAACTTTTATTCCAAGTGCATCATATTTATGTGACCCTATAAGTTCAAAGTAACGTTGGCAGTGAATGTCCATAACTAGTTAATGACATCACAAGCAATGAACGGTATCCAGCAACACATCCTTGCTATCCAAGTAAATGGAAAGTTGGTGAACAACTTCAACCTACAATATGTAATTGGTGTTACAATGTTTGTATAGTTCCTTTGTCATTGATATCCAGATTGAACTTGAGGCATGGAATCGCCATTGTCTTCAACATTCAATATATGTTCCTTGAACTAGAACAGACTGTCTGAGATATATGTAAGCTCAATATCATATATTGACTCACATGTGCATGGCCATGCATTGCTCAGTCTCGCTTATCAAGTAGCTAGGATATCATACTCCCATAGGAGGGACAAATCTCATCTACATCACTCACAATCATCCCCATGTGTCACAATGCTCCCAATCATCACCTTTATGGCAATCGTTATTCAAGGTCATGGTGGATGATGTCAAAGAACACCGAACAACATGTGATGAGTGTAGTGACTTCAGGTCTAAGAACCACAATTACCACAAACACTGTAAGAGATGATCCTGACTTCCAATCATGGTTTCCATGTATCACTCTTATGGTGGGTTTGTCTGATACATTGTTCTCTAACAAGTATCTATGTGTTTGGTTTGATATCACATATCATGACTGATGAGATTCTATCATAAACCAACACACACCCTAATCTTATGTGTTATTGTTGTCTATCAGCCTTCCATAATAAAATCTGACTAGGTACATAACAAGAATGTATATACTCTTGGCATCCATGTGATCTCATTATTCAGGTCATCAACCCGAAGGCATACATCATTAAGTAATGTCATTCTTTAGACATTTATTATGTTACACCATTATCTCATAACTGCATAATATAGAATAAATTGGAAGATTGACTTTATTAATCAAATTATTTACAAAATATGCCATTACAATCATCATATGATTGGTTCTCTAGGCATACATACCAACATATTCACACTTGCACTTAGAGCCAATCACCCATGAACTTAATCCAAAGTGATCTAACATGACCTTCATGCTTCTACTGTGAAAGTGTTGTTGTCAAGGGGTCAGACACATTGTTCTCAGTTGGTACTCTATAAATCTTCACATTTCCTTATTGTACAATCTCTCCTATGAGATGGAACCACCTTTGTATATGCTTGGAACACTGATGCGATTTGGTTTTCTTAGGTTCTTTAATAGCTCCATTGTTTTCACAATATAGCTCAATTGCATCGTTGATGCTAGGAACTACCCCAAGTTCTTAAATGAACTTCTTTATCCAAACAACCCCCTTTGATGCTTCTGATGCAGTAATATACTCGACCTCTATTGTAGGATTTGCAACTGTTTCTTGCTTGGAACTCTTCCAGCTGACAACTTTTTTGTTGAGGCAAAACAACAATTTAGATTGTGATATGTAATCATCTTTGTCACTCTGTAAGCTTGCATTTGTGTAACCTTTTACCACCACCTCTTCCTCTTTGACATAGACTAGGAACTGATCCTTAGTTCTTCTTAAGTACTTAAGGATGTTCTTCATGGTTGACCAGTGAGCATCACCTGGATCTGACTGATATATGGTCATCATGCTCAAGGCATATGAGACATTGTATGAGTACACAACATTGCATACATAATGGATCCAATTGCAGATGCATATGGAATCCTACTCGTGTTCCCTTTCTTCACAAGAACTGAGACATTGGGCTCTAGAGATAGTAACTCCATGAGTCATGGGCATGTTTCTTCTCTTTGAGTCCTCCATGTTGAACCTCTTCAACACTTTTTTAATGTATTGCTTTGACTTAGTCCAAGAATCCTTCTAGATCTAACTCTATAGATCTTGATTCCCAAGATATAGGATGCTTTTCTTAAGTCCTTCATATGAAATATAAATCCCATCCAGGTCTTTACCATCTGTAAAGTAAGGATGTCATTCCCCATCAAATAGTATGTCATCTACATACAATATGAGGACTACAATTATGCTCCCACGAACCTTCTTGTACACATAAGGTTCATCTTCATTTTGACTCACGCCAAACTCTTTGACTGTTTCGTCAAATCAAAGATTCCTGCTCCAAGATGCTTGCTTCAATCCATAGATTGACCTTGGTAGGTTACAGACTTTATTTGCATCCTTTGCTTTAATAAAACCCTCAAGGTGTGTCATGTACACATCCTCAAGAAGACTCCTATTAAGAAATGTGGTTTTAACATCCATCAGCCAAATCTCATAGTCGTGATAAGTTGCAATGGCAAGTATGATCCTGATGGATTTAACCATGGCAACTGGAGAAAAGGTTTCATCATAATCAACACCTTGAACTTGTTTGAAACCCTTTGCAACCAATCTACACTTATAGGTTTGTACTTTACCATCCATGTCAGTCTTCTTCTTAAATACCCATTTGCACATTATTAATTTTACCCCTTCAGGTGGATCCACCAAGGTTCATACCTTGTTGGTGTACATGGATTCCATCTCAGATCTCATGGCCTCAAGCCATTTCTTAGACTACGGTCCCTTAGTAGCTTCTAGATAGGTCATTGGCTCATCATCTATGACCAACTCACCACCTTCTTGAGTCACAAGATAACCAAAAAAATTAGACTCAAGGTGTGTCCTACTAGATCTACAAGGTTCCTATGTTACTTGAGGAATTTGAGATTCTACAACAACTTGTGATTCTCCTTGTTCCTCTTGTACACGTACTAGTTCAATGTTTTCTTGTTGGCTCAAACCTCCTCAAGCTCTACTTTCCTCCCACTGACTCATTTGGAAATAAAATCTCCTTTTCTAGGAATGTAGCACCTCTAGAAACAAACACTTTATTGTCAGATAGGGAATAAAAGTAATATCCTTTGGTTTCCTTAGGATATCCAACAAAATAACATTTATTATATTTGGGTCTAAGCATTTTGGGAAACTTCTTTCTCACATAAGCTTCACAACCCTAAATCTTCATAAAAGACACATTGGGACGCTTCCCATACCATATCTCATATGGTGTCTTTTGAACCGATTTAGACGGTTTAGTGTAAACATGACAGTTTCAAGAGCAAAATCCTAGAAGGAAGTCAGAAATTTAGCTAAACTCATCATTGATTGCACCATATCAAGCAATGTATTATACATTCTTTTTGATACATTGTTATGCTTTGGTGTTCTAGGTGGAGTCCATTGTGATATGATGCCACGGGCTCTCAGAAGGTCCTCGAAATCTTGGCTTAAGTATTCTCCACCTCGAACAGAATGAAGTGCCTTAATACTTTTGCTAAGTTGGTTCTATACTTCATTCATGAAATCCTTGAACTTTATAAGGGTTTCTGAGTTATGTTTCATCAGGTAAACATAACCATACCTACTGACATCATCCGTAAAGGTAATGAAGTATTGATACCCACCTCCAGCAGTTGTTCTAAAAGGGTTGCATACATCAGTATGTATGAGTCCTAATAGATTGCTACCCCTCTCATTGTTACCATTGAAAGGATTCTTGGTCATCTTGCCCAACAAACAAGATTCACATGTCTATATTGATTCAAAATCAAAAGAGTCCATATAACCATCTTTATGGAGTCTTGATATGTGATTCTCATTTATGTGTCCTAGACAACAATGCCAAAGATATGTTTTGTTTGAGTTGTTGAGTTTTACTCTTTTGGTATTCACGCTATAAATATCTTTAGATCTAGCAAATAAAGATCATAAGACATTGGGGCACCGCCATAAAAGATCTCATCTTTTAAAATAGAACATCAACCATTGTTAATATGAAATTCATATCCATCCTTATCCATACAATATACAGAAATGATGTTTCTATTTATGGCAGGTATATAATAGTAGTTCATTAACTCTATTACAAGCTCCATGGGTAGATATAAATTATAGATTCTAATTGTAGCGGTAGCAACTCTTGCTCCATTTGCAACTCATAGTTCAACCTCGCCCTTTCTTAAAGGCCTGCTTCTTTTCAGACCATGCATATTTGAGTATATGTGAGATCCACATTCGGTATCTAGTACCCAAGATGAAGAAGTATATAATTTTATCTCAATAATGTATATAAATGAATTGGATATCTCTATCCCCAACTTCTTCTTCCTAAATACCTTAAAGTACAAATGACAGAATCCTTTTTTAATTTTCTTTCTCCTTATCTTGAGTGTTGAAGATTTGGATTTATGCTTAGCCTCAGAACTCTTCATGGCATTGCTTTCATCCTTGGACTCCATTTTGCTGATCATCATCATAGATTTTTCCTTCTTCATTCTTGCTTCGGCATTAATGAGCATGCCAAGAAAATCTGACAACGATCTAGCCATATTATTCAAGTGGTAACACTCAATAAAATGGCTATATGATTTAGGCAATGATCATATTGGTGTCCAACTGTTAGCTCAAGGAGAATCCCAATTCATCTATATGTTCCGTATGTCCAATCATATTGAGCACGTGGGTCTCTAATGGATCTCCTTATGTCATCTTACACTCAAGGAGCGCCTTTGAGACATTATACCTTTCTTTCTTTGTATGATTGGTTCACATTATTAAAATGTGTTACCATCTCAAGGATCCCCATGTCTCCACATTGCTCATGCAACTCATAGTTCATGCAGCTTAGCATAAGGTGCTTTATGTCCAAGGCATCGTTGGCATGCTTCCAGTAAGCATCCACCTCAGCCCTGAGTGCATCAGAAGCAGGTATTTCTCATGTTGGTTTATCTAGGACATAGAGCTTATGCTCATCATTGAGAACCCTTCTCAAAGTCCAACACCAGTCATGGAAATTTTTCTCATTAAGTTTGTCCTTCCTAAGGACTGGTCGCGAAGATAATTTGATTGTCATTTGATTCTACAACATAAAGTTTTCACTTTGTCAAAACACTTTTGATTTGATTTGACTTGGATAATATTTGATGATATTTAATTAGGCCTTTAATTAATCATCGCTCCCACTATTTTATTAAAATTGATTGCCCTCATATATCAATTTGGAAGATTACAACATACAACCTTCTAGTAAGCCAGATCCAAAATAATTGAATTATTACCTGACAACGCCAATGTCCATAATCAATCATTTGGTAGGCAACATTTTCCAATTGCATCTTATGTAATTCTTCGATAGATGATATGTGCAACTCTTTGCCATAGTCAACTGCATGCTTCTAGGTGATTAATATCATTAAGGACACCTAGTTAAACTTGGCCCAAAATCCAACATGATAGTAATGTACTCGCTTGGCATACCAACATAACTACCATCACACTTCCACGAGTTGGACATCACACCATGCTTGGTGTGCCCACACATTGTTGATCAAGATTTTTATGTGTGTTACTAATGGAAAGCATCTTAGACTTAATATGTTATTGAGGGAGTTGTATTTATAAATGGATATACATATCCAATCACCACATACTTATAGTATGTATCGTATACATGCTATATTCCAAAAATGAAAACATTCAATCAAAGCATAAGTGATGGTTATGACCATTCTATTGTAATTCCTTGAAGCCACAAGGAATTACCGCCACCTCAGGTCGACATCACATGCAGAAACCTACTATTAATGAATATTTGTGCTTGAACCAGTCTGGGTTAATCGGTTCAACCCTTAAACTAATCGTCTCACCTCCTGGTCGGTCAGTTGGTCATCTCCTCAGTCGTCTAGCCTCCTGATCCACCATCTTTTGGATCCTCCAGATGATCGGTTGGGACTCCAGTCGATTGGTTTGGCTCCACATGTCATTTATCCTCCTTGGTCCTCTAGTCAGTCGGCTCATGTTCTAAAATAGGCGGCTTGCCTCCTAAAATGGGTGATTCATCTTCTTCATTGTAACAAGAATTAAACTATCCTAATGCTATTACATAATAATAGAAACCTCAAGTTACATTTAAGGGGAGCATAAGTAGAAAATAATAACACTTTTACAATTGGAAGAGAAGGTAGAGGCTCAATATGCAAATCGAGATAAAACATGAATAAACAAATACAACCACCATGCACAAATATCTAGGGTTATTGGCCATAACCATGCTACACATACACCATAAAAATCATATTTTAGGGTGATGCATGTAAACTATATATATATATATTAGTTTGAGATCACACATGGTATTTAATCAGATATGCACATTAATGAGTTTAAGTATTTGCATCGTATGTAATAAACAAATGAAAATCCAAAAACTTGATCATATTGATTATCCCAAAATATAGTAAATTGAAGTGGTTCTGATACCACTATAGAGAAATATGACAAAAGAACATGCAGTGAAAATAAAAATTAGCTGCCATATTCCCTTTATAGCAGTAGATCGCGTCAAGAACTATATAATGGGAAGGATGAGCAAGTCTAGCAACAATCCCCTGGTCGTAGTGTGCACCTTTCTTCAAGTCTCTCTTGAACAATGTTTGCAGTAGCTCATGGTTTATCATCATAGAGAATAGCTTGATTTTGTCCTCCTAGTGGCAAGAAACAACCTCCTTGCCTCTATAGTAGTCCACACTGACCATCAGGAACTCTTATCGTTCTAGAAGAATAGATAGGAAGGAGTTGTTGCCTTCTAGTTGGTGTACTAGCACCAACTTGCTCTCCCACAATTGTTCTCCCTTGTTATTCCTCCCTTTATCGGGTAGGACTTGATCCAGTTCTCTCAATTACCACAACCTGAGAAGATTATAATTGTCAGAGCAACATATGTTGTGTCCAGGAAGCCCCAGTACCCCTCTATTTATAGGAGGGTTAGGGTCAGGGTTCCCAGTCTATGCAGAAGTCAAAGGGTATATGATTTCATGAATTTTCACATCTTGTAACAGAAAAATGATCAGTTCATAGGTGAATCAATTGGTTGGCATGCGAGCCGATCTATTCAACCTTTGAACTTACCATTTCATCATTTTTCCCAATCACAATTGTATTGGTAGTTAATATCCAATTATGCATAACATGACGTCAATACCAATCCTTGATGCAACCGAATTGATTCATGAACTGAGTGGTCCATCACATGAACCAGGTGGTTCATCACATGATACCTTGAGACGATTGTTTCACGTAGTGAATTGGTCGGGTTCATGCCCTGGTTCATCCAATGCAATTTCCAATCAACCTGACACTTCGACTGATTGGTTTAACACTTGAACCAATCAGTTCAGTGTTCAGTCAATCAATTGTTGTTTACATTGACTACCTAAACACTATAGTAATAAATTTAAACATCATTCATGAACAAACTCCTATTCCAAGTGCATCCTATGTGTGTTACCCTATAGGTTCCAAGTTACATTGGCAGTTAATGTCCATAACTAGTTTATGACATCACAAACAATGACAATATCTAGAAATACATCGTTGCTACCCAAATAAATGGAAAGTTGGAGAACAACTTCAACCTACAATTTGTGATTGATGTTATAGTGTTTGTATAGTTCCATTGTCATTGATATCCAGATTGGACTCGAGGCATGGAATCATCATCCTCTTCAACATTCAATCTCTGTTCCTTGAACTAGAGTAGACTATCTGAGATATATGTAAGCTCAATACCATACATTGACTCAGATGTACATGGCCATGCATTTCTCAATCTCACTTATCAAGTGGACACGATATCATACTCCTATAGGAGGGAAAAATCCCATCTACATCACTCATAGTCATCCCTATGTGTCATAGTGCTCCCAATCATCACCTTTATGGCAACCCTTATTCAAGGTCAAGGTGGATGATGTCAAAGAACACTAAACGACATGTAATGAGTGTAGTGATATTAGGTCTAAGAAGTAAAATCACCACCAACACTATAAGAGATGATCCTGACTTCAAATCGTGCTTTCCATGTATCACTCTTATAGTGGGTATGTCTGATACACTCTTCTCTAACAAGTATCTATGTGTTTGGTTTGATATCACATATCACGACTGATGAGATTTTGTCATCAACCAACACACACTCTAGTCTTATGTATGTGTTTTTGTTGTCTATTATCCTTCCACAATAACATCTGATAGGGACATAACAAGAATGTATATACTCTTGGCATCTATATGATCTCATTGTTCAGGTCATCAACCCAAAGACATATGTCCTTGAGTAATATCATTCTTTAGACATTTATTATGTTACATTATCATCTCATAACTGAATAAAATAGAATAAATTGGAAATTTACCTTTATTATTAATCAAATCATTTACAAAATATGCTATTACAATCATCATATGATTGGCTCTCTGAGCATACATACCAACATGAATGACATGTGATGAGTGTAGTGATTTCATGTCTAAGAACCACAATAACCACCATCACTATGAGATATGATTCTAACTACCATGCAATAGTTTCCATGCATCACTCTCATGGTGGGTCTGTATGATACACTATTCTCTAACAAGTATATATGTATTTGGTTTGGTATCACATATCATGACTGATGATATTCTGTCATCAACCAACATACACTCTAGTCTTATGTGTTATTTCTGTGTATTAACCTTCCACAATAATAACTGGCTAGGGACATAACAAGAAAGTATATATTCTTGGCATCCATGTGATCTCATTGTTCAGGTCATCGACCTGAAGACATATGTCATTGAGTAATATCATTCTCTGGACATTTATTATGTCACATCATTATCTCATAAGTGAATAAAATAGAATAAATAGGAAGACTGCCTTTATTATTAATCAAATTATTGTACAATTTATGCCATTACAATCATCATATGATTGGCTCTCTAGGCATACTTACCAACACTGTGTACACCTTGACTTTTGATCCTATCAGGCAGGACTTGAGTTTGTCAAAAGTGAATACTATTGCTAGCATCTCCTTTTTTGTAGTGGTCTAGTAAACATGGGCATCATCTGGAGTCTTGCTAACATAATAGATCACATGGTGTTTCTTATCCTTTCTTTGTTCGAGTATGAATCCAATAATATAACCGCTTGCATTGAACATTATCTCGAAATGTAGTTCCCAATATGGAGCTTGCAAGATCGGAGTTGTTGTTAAGGCATTTTTCAAAGTCTGAAAGCTTCAAGAAATTCACTCGTAAAGTTGAATACAACATCTTTAACAAGCAGACTGGATAAGGGTTTTGCAATCTTAGAGAAGTCTTTGATGAATCTTTTATAGTATCATGTGTGTACCAAAAAACTTCTCATTCCAGTTACTAATTTAGGAGGTGGGATCTTAGACACGATATCTACCTTGCTCAAATCGACCTCGATCCCTTTTCAGAAATCTTGTGTCTAAGAACAATACCTTATTGCACCATGAATTGACATTGCACCGGATTCAACACTAATTGTTTCTCTTCACATCTCTTCATAACTTGGGATAAGTTCCTTAAACAATTGTCAAAATAGGTCCCATAGATGGAGAAGTTGTCCATGAAAACTTCCATGATATCTTCTAAGAAATAAGCAAAGACCGAAATCATGCACCTTTGGAATGTTGCTAGTGCGTTGCATAAGTTGAAAGACATTTGTCGAAAGGCATAATTACCATAAATGTAGGTGAAGGTAGTCTTCTCCTGATCATTAGGGTGGATATGAACTTGATAGAATCTTGAGTATCCCTATAGAAAGCAGAAATACGAGTGATGAGATAAATGTTTCAGGACTTGGTCTATGAACGATAGTGGGAAATGGTCCTTCTTGGTGGCGGCATTGAGCTTTCTATAATATATGCATATTAGCCACCTAGTAACAGTTCATGTAGGTACTTCATATCCCTTTTCACCTTTCACAATTGTCATTCCTCTTTTTTAGGCACTACGTGCATGAATTGGTCTCACCCAATTGTTGTAGCTAATCGGGTATATAATACCTGCATCGTGTAGTTCTATCACCCCCTTCTTAACCACCTCCATCAACATCTGATTTAACTCCCTTTGCGGTTTGGGTAGAGGCTTAGTAGTTTCTTCCAAATTTATTATATGCGTACAAACAGTTGGGCTCAAGACTTTGATATCTTCTACAGAGTACCCTATTGGTTAGATATTTTAGTTTCAATTTCAGACTAGGTCCTTCTTTTTCCTCTAGATTCTATTCCAAAGAGGTGTACTTTACAGTCTCATAGCTTTCTTCTTCTTCATCCGTAGCATCCTCCTTTGGTTGATTTAGGTAGTCAAGAATCTCGACAACTTCTGGATCTTTGACATTTGGGTCATGATTGTTTAAGACTCTCATAGTGGATCAACTATAGTGTTTTTCTCTTATACCTCTACACAAAATTGATAGTAGTTATCTATGAAATAGGCTGACTCGAAAAGAGAAGGTTCTCTCACGGAATCCTGAACATGAAAATTTGTGTGATCATTTACTATCCTGATGGTAATGATCTCAGCTTCTACTTCCATCAACGCTCTCCCAGTAGAGAGGAATGGTCTACCAAAAATCATTAGGCATGTCAGATCTTCCACAATATCAATCACGACTATGTCACATGGTACAAAAGATCGTCCCACTCGAATGGGGACGTCTTCTACTACCCCTGCTAGTTTCGTGAAAGAATGATCTACTAACTGGATACACATCCCTACCTTTACCATGTTTGTTAGTCCTAGCCTATGATCCAACATAAGAGGCATCAAGCTAATGCTTTCTCCAAGGTCTGCTAGCCCTTGACTTACCTCATTGTCTCCCAAATTGAATGGGGTCGTGAAGGCTCCCAGATCTTTCTTCGTAGCGGGTATCTTCACCTAAACGAAGGAGTTGGACATCTTTGTGAGACTCACTATTTTGACATGGTCTTCATGCCTTCTCTTAGTGATTAGGTCTTTAAATAACTCTACATACATGGGCATCTCTTAATGACATCTAGAATTAGAATATCAATATGCAATTTCTTCACGACCTCCATAAATTTCTCGTATCTTTTCTTTAAAGTGAGCCTTAATCAACTTATATGGGAAGGGAACTCTTGGTGAATAGGAATCTCCATTTGTGAAAGCTTATTTGGTTGCTTTAGATTTCTTTTCATTTACTTTTTTCTTCCCTTTACCTTTCTCTTTAGCCTTAACCTTCTTGGTTGGTACCTCCACCTTAGGTCCTTCTTCCTCTATAGTAGGTTCAGGTTGTGATTCAGTAGTGGGATTGCTTTCCTAGGCGGTCTTTCTTACTGGTTCTTCTAGTACTTTTCCAGAGCATAGGGTTTCCATATTTACTCTCTCAAAAAATAGAAAGTATCTTTCCTTATGGGTTCTTCACCAGCTCGGACAATTGTGCTAGATGTTGGTCAATTTGTTTCTAGTGGATATGCATGTCAGCCATCTGAGCTGTCACACCCCCAAACTGGGTCTGCATAGAGTTTAATATGCCACTGTCGGTAATGGCACTCTGAGTTAGTTTCTCATTCACCAATACTTGTCTCTTTGTAAACTCAAAAAGTTCAGACATCATATCTAGTTGATTGGTGTTTTTACTCTGACCTTGGTCTTGACTTGGTCCACTGAAATTTCTATTTTGATTCTGGCCTTGACCTTGACCTTGGTAGATGTTTCTATTTTTCTAGAAAGTTGTGTTGAGGGTGAACATAGATGGTCCTCCACCTCTCCCAAAACCTAGAGGTCTTTTAGGTGGGTTGTTAAGATGATGAGCATTTTTAGTGACATCTTTGTTTCAATATGAGAAACCAGGATAATCTAGTCTCTTAAAGTTAACATAAGAGACATTTCTAGTTTCTTCTTCATCATCATCCTCTTTGGGTTATGTGTATATGCAGTTGACAATACCATGAGGTAACACATTTCATGACTTTTTTAGCTTTGCCTTTTCCCTTGCTTCCAGTGTCCTTTAGTTGTTTCACATCTAAAGTGATCTTCTGCATTTGTGAAGTAATTTTCTCTAGAGCTTTAGAATTGATAGTAATACCTTTAGATGATACCTTTTGTGGCGTTCCCCTACCATAATCCAAATCGACTTGCAAGTCAGCCATGTTATCAATAATCTTCATGGTCTTCTTCAAATTCTTACGAGGGAAGTCGCTTCCAATAGCAGCATTTAGCGATGTCCTTTCAGTCGAAGTAAGCTTGTTGTAGAAGGTGGTGACTAAAATTCCTTTATCGTAGTTATGGAGGGGACAATCCTTCTGACACTCTTGGAATCTTTCCAAGGCCTCATATAGGTTCTCTCATGGCTTTTACATGAATCCAATAATCTTGTGCCTATTCCTGAGGATTTTCTCAACTGGAGAAAACTTAGTGACAAAAGTGTCAGCTAAGGGTCCCCAACCATTGATGGTTTTGTTAGGTGGAGCAAGATACCATGACAAATCTTTATCCTTCAAAGAGAAGTTAAATACCTTGAAGTATATCACCTCTTGTGTCAGCCTATACATCTTGATGGTGTCATAAATGTTTTTAAAGACATCAAGATGATTGTAAGGGTTCTCGTCATGAGAATTGCCCCAAAAGTTTTGTTCTAGATCATGGCAATGATTGTTGTTTTGAGTTCAAGGTTTGGAGCATTGAACCTAGAGATAATGATAGTGCATCTAGATTCATTAGCCATGGTGGCGGCCAATTCACAAAGAGAAGGGCATCTATCATCATTGCCATCATCATTGTTGTGATTCATCCTGTCCCTTATGCATTTGTCATGACATCCTTCATCACGGTGCTCTTCCTCTCACTCCTCCTCATGGGGTTCTTCCTCACTTTCTCCATCTTGATGCTCTTTGTTATCATGTTCTTTGTCATGTTATTCTTCTTCTCGTTCTTTTTCATCTTTCTCATAATCATCGTGAAGGTCTTCAACTCTCGTGTTGTAGTTGAATCTGTGGTGTGCTCCCCTATGAGGAGGCATGTTGTCTGCAGTTGGTAGTTGTAGTAATGACACACTTTTCTTCATGGTACCAAAAATAGTTCGCACATTTGAGTTAGAAACTACACATGTGAAATGAATTATTTGAGGTAACAAGAGTTATCAGACTTAAAAATGTGCAGTTAAGTCTATTGCTAGACTTGAGGCACAAGTGTATGCTAAGTAGACTAGGATTCTTAATAGTATTGGTTGCCTCATCCCCAGTAACAACACCAAAAAGTTGATCGACCTAAATCACACGTCCACAAAGGAACAAATCCAGAGTAGTTAGACTCTTTAATTTATAGCCAGACACTAAGACCCCGCAACTATTGTATGAGGTCTGATGTAATAAACGGGGGTCGATCCACAAGGACAAGGGTGGTATGTGTTAAGAATGTAGGGTCTTAGCTTAGTTACACTAACTAGCCTTAGGAAATGATGGTACTTCAACAAATGAGTAAAGTAAGACAAGTAAAACAAAAAAAAGAAGTAAAATAAGAGAACAAGTAAAATCAAAGAGTAATATATCAAGTATGGATGGAACTTGGATTATATTTCTCCACCTAAGGTCTATCACCAGCATGTAATACTCACCTCCATTGTATACCCTTAGAAAGATCACAAGCAATCATCATATATGTCTATTCCCTCCTCTCTCAAGATTATGATAGATCTAGATTATAAGGATGACTCTCTCTCTCTAGAAGCCAAACAAAGAATAACAATATAACCATATGATCATTAGCTAATTATTCTAACATTTTCATGCAACTCCACAACACCTAGATAAGGCTAATAGTACTCTCTCTCTCTCAGTACTAACAATCAAATATCACAAGATGGTAGCTAAGCATACAAGCAAAGCCTTAAGACTAAGAGTACAGAGATAATCATTGGTGAGAGCATATATTCAATGGATATAAGTATATACATGTTGGGAGAGCCCTAGTGGCTACTCCCAACACAAGCTATGTGTTTAGACACTCATGGTGGTGAGTAGCATTACAGATTTATAAGCATAATTAGACATGGAGAGGAGATGACAAAATTGACGAAGGAGATGAAGGAGGATGAACAACTTTAGAGAAGAATAAGGGGGATACACCAACGGTAACCACAAACGATCAATGTTGATGGACTTCTTCCTCCAATATGATGATGGAACACTTGGATGGGGGAATTGTCGAATTTTTTTTCTTTCTCAAATGGCTCCAACCATTGTATATTAGGGAGTTTAGGATGAATGTGATATCCCTGCTTTTGCATGTTGACCACAATCTACCAAGGGAGTGGGTGTCTTAGAGGCTGGGTTTTTGTAACATTACATTTTGAGATGAACTATTGTTACAACCCATACTAGGGTTAGTTAATAAATATCTTGATTAGCGTGAGACACCTTGAGTAGTGCTAAGCACTCTGTTAAACATCATGGATAATCATGATAAGTTAAGATGTGATTCAATGGTTGAGATTTAATCACCTGAAGCAATTAATGATAATAACAATGATGATCGTTAGGTTAATTAAGTTGGATCAAGTACTCACTGATGCATTTAGTGCTTTGATCAGGTGAGACAGTCCAATTAGTATGTTTTCCTGCTTCAAGGTTGTAGAGAATCCCGTTCTTGAAACATTGCATGAGAAATCACCTTAATCGGACAATCGAGTCAAAAATTATGATGCTCTTAAGTTCTTTGGACCTATAGTGCAATTGTTACAAAATATTGGATTAATACCCTTTTTACTTTCCCTTTCTTTCTTATCCGTATCTTCTCCACCGAACAAGCAGAGCAACCGCAGAAGCGGCGCTCGATTGAGAGCAGTAGAAAGGGGGAGGGCGCGCCCATGCGATTTTGGGCGATTTGAAGAGTAAAAAGCTAGCCATCGACTTCCGTCCACCCTTCTCGTACCCTTCTTCTTCCTCCATCCTTCCTCTATCTCGCCCGCCTACAACTTGACCTAGCTGCGTTGCCAACGGCCAGCAGCAGGCCGACCAGCAGAACGAGGCGAACGGTTGGGCGATTTTTCTCTTGAGATTCAGATGGAATCGACGGCGCCACCTCCGCCCATCCTTCTTCTCCTTCCTCCCCTACCTCGCCCAGCTCGCGCCACCCCTATAGCTGACCAGCTTGAGCCAGCCAGTAGTTGCAGCGCCGCACAGCGGCCTTGAGGTGGCCGGCCAGGAGCTCGTGTGGGTGTGAAAGGCATCACCCAATCGCTCGTCTCGAGCTCGGCTTCATGTAAGGCTCTAGAATCCAAAGCTTTCTACCTTGTTGCGCTCAACTGTGCCCCAAGCAGTAGGGACGGCGCCCCATTTAATTGCAGCAGCAGTTGCTGCAAGAAGCAATGGCCAATGGCATCTAGGGTGTGAGCAAGAACCAAGCAGTGCTTTGACTTCAACCATGAGCCTAGAGCTCGAATCTGCAGCCAATAACCAAGTATTAGCACCCAACCGAGCCTCCTCTCTACCTGTATGTGAGATAAACGGCTGCCTGTTTGCAGCAATAGCTAGGAACATCTAGGCGTGAGCCAGCACTCTAAAATACTGCCTCTGAGTCCGGCCTTGAGGCTCGAACATGATTCCGCCGCCAATAAGCCACGAGCAGTGATACCTATGAGCGTGAGGAAGCTGCTTGCTTGCAGCAGGTTGTTCCTGAGTAATCCAGAGGTAGAAGTCAATCCAACAAACGTCAGAACTGGGACTCTAGACGCAATTCCAGACGAACCCGGACAGTTCAAAATGCAGTGAGTAGGATTTCATTCATTTATCATTAAATAACTCAGGCGTTTGAATATTTTCTGTTTTGTGCGCGAATTACGCTGATAACAGGCGTTATCAGGCGTAGGGCGGCGTTTAGCGTCGCCCGACTTTTTATTTCATAAATTGCTTCTAGACACTGTGATATGATTAAATTTAGCAATTGATCAGTGTGGATTGAATCGGTAGATTTATATGGTTCATTGGAACCTAAATTGCTTATTTGAATGTTGAAATTAGAAATTCATGTCTAAAAATGGTATGGATTGGGTATGAACCCAGACAATAAGGATTTCTGATAAATTATCAGATGTACGATTTTAAAGTTGATATGAATAAATAAAATATGCAATAAAACCCTAAATTGCATATATCTTTTGACGTTAATATGTGTAAATTGATATTTACATGAAATGGCACATTTCTCTGAAATATTACCAGAAATTCTCAAGTATTGTTATTAAATTGTGTTGTGATAGGTAATTAACTCTTAATTGAGTTAAGTGATGCACAAACCAGGATTAGGGTTAATGTGCACATTTTTCGAGAATTTTATAGAATTGACAAATGTTGAGTATGGTTCTCATATGTGAAGTAAATTTCTTTAATTTGTGCAATAAGATGTTCAATTGCGTAAATTCGCTATGTATGTGACAAATTGAAATAAGTTGGGTTATTTATACATTTCTAATTTTCCTGAATGCATGGTATGAGAATTTCTCAGAAATTACAATGATTTGAAATATATTGCTCAGACAGTTTTAAAATGACAGTGTATTGTGATCTGATATGAAATCAGTAAATGTGATATTCCTGTTTAAATGGTTATATGTTAAATCAATTAATAGACTCAGGTGCCCTAACACCGTAGAACCCCTTTGACAGATCTGCTTCTTAGGGGTGAAACTCGTGTTGCAACATCATCCGTGCTTGTGTCATGGACACACGAGGAAAGAGAGGCAGTGTCCAACAACAACCTGTGCTTGTGTCACGGTGGCACTGGAGGAAAAATGGGGGTTATTCAACATTATCCGTGCTTGTGTCATGGAGATAACCCCGTGAGACTCTCTGCCTGTGTGCTCAGGTTTGTCAGGAGGAGTCTGGAGCACACGTGGTTGTGCAGCACACATGGTTGTGCATTGAGGCCGTGGAGCCTGGGGTCCTGTAGCAGAGCAGGGCTGGCGTCAGACTTAGCATTTCCCGGGTGTGTCGCTAAGTCTTGTATGGTGGGATCGTATCATGAACTTGCTACGGATCTTTATATGCAGAGTACACTGCATATGATTAGGGCATAATAAAATAAGTATGTAATCATATAGGATCACAGTAAATTAAAATATTCGAACTCGTGTGCTATTTCTTTATATCTGATTATCTGTTCAAATTATGTGCTATTGCGTGGAAATGTGATTATATTCTGCAAATCTGTTATGTTATTAGAACTGCCTTTCTTAGTTCTGCATTTATGTTTAATTTCAATTTATAAACCTGATGAGTTGTTTAGTGATAGCTAAGTGAAATGCTATTCACTGAGCGAGTAGGCTCATACCTCTACTCAAAACATTTTCAGGTTATCATCAACAGCAGGAAATTTGAAGGATCGTTTCATCCTATCGCTTAGTCTGTAGAAGGTATACGTAGTTAGTAGTTAGAGGTCTCTTAGTCCTTTCCCCTCGATCTTTGGGACAAGGTGTGAGTGAGAGAGTGAATGTGTATAAAGATGTAAATTATCTGTTATGCTTTATTTTATGTCGAACAATGTAATATGCTGTAGACTCTGTTTATATTGCTAGTTAGTTTAATAAAGATGCTTCCGCAGTTTGTTTAGTTTCATTTTACAGCATAAATCGAATTACCCTATTAATCTCTATAAAATGTTTTAAAAAGTGATGAGTGGTTGGCTTATGTGTTAATCCCACCCTGTCGCGCCCTAATCTTGTGGTTTGTGATTAATGCGAGATTGGGGCGTGACAACTATTGTACTAGTTGTTGATCACCTTCTTTCATTCTATTAACTCAATATCATTCGACCAACTAACTAGCATTTAGTGTCAATCAACCAACATTCAATCTTCAAATCACCAGCTTTTCAAGGAAAAAATAATCAACTTTCATTAAATCACTGACCATCATCTAGATACACTAGTAACTATGATTTGGGCTTTGTTCTAAACTAGGTTTCTGAATAATGTTTTTGGCAAATATTGCTAAAAATATTGTCCATTGGCCGAGCAACAACTTTCCAAATTTTAAAAATGGGAAAATAGGTTTTACTTGAATAGGACATCATTACATTTGTAATTCCTAAGATATTTGACAGTATATAGTGCAAGCCATATATTTGGTAAGATATTTTCCTTATACAATGAATCACGTAATCATTATACTACAAGATATGGCAAGGGGAAAAACAAATTTCTATCATTCAATAAATGAATGAACTAGCTTTTGGTCTCACTCATATTAACAAATAATCATCATTCATAAGAACAAAGTTCTACCATTCACATGAACTGGTAACCAACATACACATGTGTTTAGTTGAACTAATAATCATCATTCACTTGTACTCAACCTTAAACATAACCAACATTGTAAATGCATTTAAGCAAGAAGTTGATGGAAGGTTCTACTAAAGCAATATGGGTGTGGTGGAGATCATGACTATCAACTGAAGGGTAAATGTAGTAGTAGTGGGCCATAATCATCACCTTCATTTGTAGTGTCAACACTTGGAATAGTGTTTGTTGAGATTGGATCAACTACAGTTGGAAAGGTGGGGTCCAGGACTATGGAGGGTCTTACGTAGTGGGAGCATAATAAATACGAGTTGGAGTAGAGTGTACTGATCATTGAAGCTGAGCTTGTAGCCTTCTCCCTACCTCACTACTATCTTCATCATCCTCCAATTTAGTCGGGACAATCATTAGTTTGTGATCCACACAGGAGATGGATAATTACATAGTATAAGGAGGAATGCAAAGAGAGTTCCAAAGGTTGTCAATGGTCGCATAAGCAAATGCACATGATATTTGGAGAGACCAAGTGGACCTTAATAATGTCAACATCAACAACTCCCACTTTATAGATGAAGCATTCCCACCCACTAGTGAAGGCCAAGCCATCAATGTCAAAATGGAGTAAGAGATCAAAATACCTATCATGGTGAAGGTACCATATTCAACCAACATGTTGTTCATGGATTCCAAGAAGCCAGTCTTATGAAAAATGAATCCAAGTGTTGTTCTTCTTCGGGTGGAATGCATTGAAAAAGGATCGGTCACCGACGAACATATTGATATGAATGTGTAGATTCCTAATTCTAGTTAGAGATCACCACACTTGAAGACCCAAAGTTGTTGAGGTAATACTCGAGCTTTTACAAAGAGTGTGATGGGGCTAAATGTCTAATAATGAGGGAGGATGGACTTATAGTTACATAGGCTTGACAATGTTCTATGTCCCTTCTATATATCTCCACTAATAACTATACATCATTAGCTCTCTACACCAAGCATCACCTTAGATCATGAACAACATTTTTTGGGTTAATAAATAGGATTCAACTATACTAGCAACCAATATTTTGAAGAACTAAAACTAGGTTTCGACAACATGTTACACACATAGAAAAACCATTAGTGGAAATACATGCCACACTTCTAAGTTTGGTACATTATGTATTCCTCCTCGTTGTCTGCACTACTTGAGTACCTACCAATATTTATGATTGATTTACATATAGCCTCTATCTGTGGATGCAAATAACTCCAGTATTATACCTCTCATTGATAAAATAAAGAAGGATTACCACCATTGTTTCTCTCTATTTGGTGTACATCTCATTTTCAGAGTTGCGGACTAGTAGCTCACTAGAGTTTACACTTATGTGTTGGAGCTTCTGCTAGATTTGTTATAGGCAAACATAATTTCCTTTTATAACTCATGTCTCATTATTTTCAGTCATCAATTATCATGCATCTCATCATCCATCCTTTATCCTAATTATTTTGATGCACTTCATGTTTTGGATTCTAGATGCAAGATTAGTTAGTAGGGATATAAATGTTTTCTATTGAAGGTTACTTATGATTCTGAAATAGGGCACACAGTTAGGGGTGAAATAATTTAAATGTATATTGGAAGAATGTTATGTAAATTATGGCCATTATGCTTTAAATTTGTTTGTACATTTTAACCAAATTTTTTTGTCAATAACATTTGAAAAACCCATAAAGAAAGATTCAAATATAATGAAAATTGTGTTTCTGTTATCATGTCTACTAGGATTTAGAAGTGGTGAAACCAGTATTGGGTCACAACTACTAGTTAATAGCACTACTTAGTACCCGTATATATGTGTGCCACTATTAAGAAATGATATTATAATCTCACCTCCATGTTTACCATATTTGTTACAACCACAATTTTTGGGTTCAATTGGTGAGAGATGTAATTTCTCATATTAAAGATAATTGAACAAATAATGATATAATTTGTTTTTTATTTACAATAGCCTTGATGTTTGTGTTGTGGGCTTTATTGGCTATTGGGCCCAAATAACAAGAAAATTCAATTAGTAAATGAATAATTGAATATTTGAGGAAAAGAAAGAGGTAGAAACCTCTAGAAGGCAAAGAGATGTAATCCAAGGATGGATTTCGTGCCTCTTGGGTTCCTTGGGTTCCAAGGAGTCCAAGGTTGCAAAAAGAAACCAATAAGAAAAGAAAATGTTAATTAAGTATTTCTTTAGTAAGAAAGAAATTGAAAATAATGCTAAAATGTTGGAAATAAGTGGAAAAAGGTATAATGGAGTGATCCTTTGTGGATTTTCGTATCCCAGGGATTCCTAATGATAAAATGAATACCAATGAGGAAAATAAAAGAGAAATAAAGAGAAATCCTCAAAAAGAACTATTTTAATAAGAAATAAACAAGATAATGAGAAATAATAAAGAATAATGCATTTAGATGCATCTAGAAGGATAATGAATATCCCATAAAAAGGATTTCGAAATAATAAAGTTTCTTGGGATCCAAGGAGACCCAATAAAGAGGAAGAAGAGAGAAAATACCAAAATTGCCAAAATAAAAGGATAATGGGGATACATAATTAATGGATTATGTGGTTTTGCTAAAAGGAAAGTATTTTCTAATAAATGAAAATAGAATTTCGTGACAATGGTTTAAAAAGCAATAAGAAGGATGATTTTTGAAAATCCTAATATATAAAGAAGAAGGAATATTTAAAAAGATATATAGGAGAGAGAGAAACTTACTTCACATTGAAGGAAAAGAGTTTCTTTTGGAAAAGTGCTTGGTAACTCATAGATAACTTACCTAGGGCTTCGTACCCTCTATAAAAGGTTATGACCTCTGGGTCGAGCCCAAGGAGATCCCTACATCCCTCCCTCTCTCATCTCTCTCTTCTTTTCTATAAACCCTAGATTGAGGAGCAACGTGGCCATGGCACCACAAGGAGCTTGTAACTGATTTTGATGAATGAAGAATACACCCACGATGACTCTGGGGAGATTGTCCATCATCCCCTTGCCCGCGCCTTCACGCAGAACCAGCAGGAAGTCTGCAGCACGACTGCAAGGTCGAGAGCTAAAGGCCACACGCCCGGCCATCCTGGCCGTGGAGCAGAGCCTGGAGAGTTGCGTCGGGGGCTGCCGGAGAGGAAGACTTAGTTCTTGGTCACCGTCGGGGTCTAGGGATGGAGCTGGAGTCGCGCCCTTGGCAGCTAGGGTGGCTGGTTCGCGCAAGTTGGAGGTTGAAGTAGGTCCAACCAATTTGACGGTTCTACCCCTCCGCGCTGTGCATAGCGGATTGCTTAAGTGGGGGTAAAAATGTAACTCGGTTATGTTTTCCTTGGCAAGCAACGTCGCATGAACTGGAGGACGTGGCAGCATGCCATTGGTCCAAAAAGGTAACTTTTTCTAAAATTGTAATTAATTCTAGAAAACTCGGATTTAAACAAGTCTTATAAGAAAATTGATCCTCAGAATGAGAGGAACACAGAGAAATTATGTTTGAAGCCTAATTATGCTTGAAACTCAAAAAGTATAGGGTTTTACATCTTTTGATGCATTAAGTGATAGAAAAACCCTAGAATGATATAAAAATGAACATGATGAATCTTTTATATGTTTTTGATCAATCTTAACCTGATAAGAGTAAAAGGAATGGTAAAATCATAAAAGGATGATTAGTATGTTGGTTTTAGGGTTTTATGATCATGAACATGGTTTAATAGACTAAAAACCCTGATTTGAGTAAATATGAGTTTTAGTGGTCATAACATGATATTGCAAGAATAAAACTATAATATAATGATTCTTGAACATAGTTTGGATTAGATAATTCTTAATGAAGATAATTGAGATGGTTAGGCTTTTGTAGGAAACCTTAGAAACCCTAAATTGAATATAAAGGATACATCTTTGAAGACTAATAGGTTAATTTGAAAGATATTAACCTGTTGATTAATAATATAAAGTTTTCATCCGTTTTGTATACAAAATTGGTAGTTTTAGGGTTTTAATCCATAAATGAGGAATAATTCATATGGGAACCCTAATTGGGGTAAAAGAAGAGGAAAACCATGATATTTTGGATTAAGGAAGTAAATTACTAAATGATGATCCTAAGACTGTTAAGAATATTAAAAGGAGAGAATTTAAAGGTTTTAAGTAGATTTGATGAATTAGGGTTCTTAATAACTAAGAATGGAGGCAAAACCCTAATTTCCAAGGAAACCCTAAAATTGGAATAGAAATCCTAAGGATGATGATGATATTGGATAAATATTAATAAAAGGAAATTGGTATATTTATTTCAGGATTATGTGCATGATTGGTTGGTTGAGTGGGATTTCTATGTTCTGGTTAATTCTGTCTCAAATCTGCAATCAAAGGTATGTGGTTACGCTTATGATTATCCCGACTAGTTTTTCGAAGATTTTATCGATGTTTCTCTCATGGCTTGAAATAACTGTTGGATGCTTTTATTTCATGCAACTATAGAGTGACTATGACTATCACTATGAATATACATGTATAACTGGCTACATCCGGGTCCACCTATGGGGCTTGTAAAGGCTAAAAAGGGGTAACCTAGAGTAAGGTCTAGGTTATCGTGGGTTAGAAATTGGGCTACCAAGTGTAGTGCCATGAGACCCATTAGCCTGCCATGAGTTAAGGAGTGGGCTACTTGCGAGTAGTGCCATGTGACTCAACCCTAGAAACTGGTTCACCTATAGGTGAGACCATGAGGGGTTTAATGGGGATCTACCATAAGGAAGGTAGTATCCAGGTCCACTGCAGGGATAGCACAGAGGATAGGGTACTCAGGGATCGTGGAGTTATATTTAAAATGTAATCTTGGTTGTTAAATGATTAATTGGATGATTACGTTGTTATGAATAATTGCACGATTATTGTTTCCCCCACATACCAGCTTCGGCTGATCGACGTTTTGTTTGTCGGCGTTTTAGGTACAAGCCAAAAGGACAAACAGTAAATCGTCATATTTCAAAATACATGAAGTAAAATGCAAGGAGGATTAGTTAGAGTAGAATACATACATGGATATAAGTTTAGAAATCCACAATTTACAAAAGGTAAGCAAAAATTTTATTACAGCTTTTCAGTTAGATTGTTGAAATTTAATAATTGTTCTTGGTTAAGTGTCGAACCTTTGATCCGGAAGTGATGGGTGCGACTTCGACCTCTCGGTCTCCCTTAATTAGGGGTTATCGGGAAGTGGGGTCATAAAATTTGGTATCCGAGCGTAGGTTCCTCACTTAACCATTAATAATTATTAAATTTTACAAACTCCATAGAACCCAAGGGAGTTATTAGAGGATTATCCGAAAGACAGAGGTGTCTAGAAAAGGATCATGACCGGGGGCTGGCAATATTTTCCTCCGCACCGCTAGTCGGAATACGAGGACTCCCATATCTGTGTGACTGCCTGGCCAAAGTCTTAGGGTATGAATCGAAATAAGATACCTTTAGGACTTTCTCATCTCATTCATCCCTTCTCATCACAAAATTCTAATAAGGACCTAAGGGATTAGGGTTTTCTTTCTTCTCCTCACCCTCTTGAGGTATGGGTAAGATTAATAAGGTCTAAGGAATCCTCCACCAAATTAAATGAAAAGCATGTAAATAAGATGTCATGCACATAAGCTTAATAGATTAAGCGCAAACTAAAGAATAGATACATGTTTAGGTCGTATGACATAAGTTGTCATGTACTCAAGATAGACCTGAGGCTAGACCTTCTTATTAGGAGGATAGATAAAGAGAGTTAGTCTTAGAGATAAAAATCTCCATTGCAAGTAGAGGCCTGGCACATCCTTTGAGGATGATGTTAACCCTAACCCTAAGTGAAGGTTAGAGAGAGATGGCATGATGAGTTAGACCAGGTGTTGGGATGGACATGCTTTAGATGACGTATGAGCCATGAGAGATTGGATGACCTAGTACCACTGGCGACCCAAATCCTAGGACGGGTCATGCATGTTTGAGTGAAGGACAACTCCTTCATTGATGAGGTTAGAGAAGAACCTATGGAAACCCCATGAGCTCATATGGGCATAATAGGCACCCAGAATGTATCAGTAGTGCGAGCAATAGGTTGAAACCATGACTGGGAGAGTTTGATGGATAGCTTATGTGATAAGCATAAAGAGCTATGGATAACCTTGAGTGAACATAAGTTTCATCTAGGTAGGGGCATGCTTTTGAGGTTGATCCTTCATGAAGAGAGGACCTCTAATGGTGAGGTTGGATGTAGGGTTAGCTCTAGAGAGGCAGGAAACCCAGCAAGAAGGTTGGAATCCTAGACTCCGAGATATGAGGAGAAGTGAGGAGTTGAGAATGATGTGACCTAAGTGGATGATAGTGGTCACCACATGCTTGATCCCTAGAGGTTGATGATGTCTTGGTTTCCATGGGAGGGACCAAATCCTAGAGAGAGTATGAGGCTTCTGGCACCTATGTGCCTATGGTATAAGTGTTTACCTTCTGAGAAAGGAAGAAGAAGTTTTGTATACCCTGGAGAGGTTTAGTAACAGGTTATGAGGCCTTGTACCTTGTTGATTGTCCTTGAGGAGGACTCAACTTTAAAGTGTTGATCAAGGAAAAAGGATGACAGGAAGTGTATGTCATACCCGTTACATGTTTGGTTTGTGGTTAAAGGGTTGAGCAGATAGCTTGACATCAAGAACATGAACCTATGGTTCCTAGGCCTAAGAGGGGAAGTGATGTACTTAATGCTCATGATGAGAGTTAAGTTTCTATAGATGTGGACATGGAACTCCTCATGTATAAAGGAAAGGGAAACCCCCTTAAGTTTAAAGGTATGTTTGATGAATCCCTCACGATAAAGTTGATGACACGGGAAGGTATGACCTTGATCTAATGTTGAAGAATGAGAACCCAGATGACCTAGCCTGGTTTAGTGGCCTGCTTGTGCCTTAATAACTTACTAGGGTTAAGCATATGGATGTAAACCCTAGACCTAAGGATGTTTGAGACCTTGTGGTCAAGAGTGTAGTTTCCTCCCATCTTGGGAGAGGGACCCTTTTGAAGGGTGTATGCCAGTTTTATTGGTTTAAGGTAACCTAAAGAGGTCTCATAGGATCTTGAAAAGCTAAGTGAAAAGTACATCGTATGAGAACGAAACTATAGACCCATAGATAGCCATCTCTATGTGCATATGGATGTGTTACCATGGAGGTAACCGTTGTGGGCTTGACCAAAGTAGGCAGGTTGCCATGATCCCTATGAAAGGATGAAAGTTAGCCCATGAATGCAGAGAGAGAGATGATGAAGGATTGGGTAAGGTTCTAAGTTGGACATTTACTATAATGAAATCCTAAAGTCTATCCTAGGGTCAGGAAGGGATAAGACCGATGGAAGTAGGATTTGCCTAACTCCCTAGTTGCACATGACTGTAGGGTCGGGAGGTAACAACTATCATTGTCTGAGGGCCATAGGTTAGGAGATTGATCACCTTCATGAACTCATGGGACCCAAAGGGCAGATGAGTAGGGCACTCTCTGGATGCATAAGGGAAGAGGGATGACCCCTAAAATGCCGGTACCCTATAGACCTAGAGGAGATGACCAAGGAATGTGTGTAAACCCCAGTAGGTTCGAAACCAGTTTTCCATGGAGGTAACTTTGATATCAAGATGATCGTGATATAGTGACATATGTGGCACGTTGCAACTTAGATGTAAAGGTGTATTGGAAAGGTGGGATGTACCATCTCTACTCTTGGAATAGGAATAACTCTGTATTTGGACTACAGCCAAATGCTTATTTCCTCTTGTTATGGGGGCGAGAGATAGGACATTATGCACGCCATACACCAAGGATAAGAGATGATGTAGGTTGGAATGTTTCCATGAGAAATGGGGACATAGAAGATAACATACCCTAGTAAAATGAATGATACATGGATGGTTTGCAAATGCTAAAGAGAAATAAGGTAGTCATCTTATAAGGATGTTTTTGAAC
Organism: Alisma plantago-aquatica; assembly: GCA_963693085.1. Classification (NCBI taxonomy): domain Eukaryota; kingdom Viridiplantae; phylum Streptophyta; class Magnoliopsida; order Alismatales; family Alismataceae; genus Alisma; species Alisma plantago-aquatica. The sequence goes on along the minus strand of OY856413.1, from coordinate 995,587,241 downwards.
ATGAGCTATGAGTTATACCCGGTCGAGTTTGAAAACCGAAGGAACAAGCTCGGAATATTCTTGATGAATATAGACTTAGAGTTGAGATGAGATGATAAGTGGAATGCATGAAGGTGTATGTCATCAACTTTACCTAATACATAAGAAGGTGAAGTGGTAATGGATGCTCTGGTTGAGATATATCTACCTAGTTCAGTTGTTAGACTAACCCTAAAGGGAGGTATGTTTGGATAACACTAATGTAATGAGATTAGTTAATAGTTGTTTGGTTAGCCAGTCTAGTCCTTGATGCAATGAAAGGATGGTGGTAGAACCTCAGAAGCACTTCTTTGGAAAAGAAGGTGATGAAAACCCCGATAGAATGGTATAGGGTTTTTGAGGTATTGATCTTGAAGAATAATGACATACAGGAGATCATGATTTTAAGATCACCATACACCATGGATAATAAGTGATAGTAGTACTTTGGATGCCTAAGATAAAGTTGCATGTAGTATATGGTCATGCAAACCGAGGGTGAAGGACGAACACCAGTAACCCAGTGCATTGATATAAAGGATAAAGAGTCCCCGAAAGAGAAAGGAAGTTCATCACTATGGATGTAGTAAGTCTCCCCTAGATCAAGGAAGGTCGAGATGTAGTATTGGTTATGGTAGACTGCCTTACCTAGATGATACAAAAAAGAAAGATTTCTGTCAAGGGACATTTTTGGTTGAACTACCCATGAGAGAGATGGATCAGTTACACCATAATGTGAGCTCAAAGGTTCTTGAGTTTGACCTAAAGGTTCCCTTCCAAAAGGTGGAAGTAGGTACATGGAGAACTCAATGTTAGTACAATTTATCACCCCTAACTAATGGTTAGTATGATCCAGACTAAAGGGTCTGATGAGGGCATATGTGCTCGTTCAGGGTGATGACTAGGGACAGTTCTTGTCCTATGAAAGATGTGAAGATAACCACCATAGCCAGTATTGGGATTTAAAGAAGCTCTGTAAGAGAGGTTGTGTCGGTCACCACTTCAGTAAGGTGATGTTGGTGAAAGGACCACGTGATGGTTAGAAAAGGGCCACCGTGTGTGTAGATGAAGTCGCTATGATCGTGCAATGGCTGAAAGGAGCCTAGAGACGACAAAAGTCGTGAGTAGATACAAAGTAGACCGACATGCAGCTCACTATGGAAGAATAGGTGACATGAAAATCCGACCCCTCTAAGTTATAGCTAAGAGAGTTGAGTCCCCAATGCATGGGTTCTTTTGGTATGGTTTGGTGGAGAAGGTTAAGTTTGATCTTACCCCTCAGGATGAAGTAATGTGTGATAAGTTCCAAGATTTCCAATTTAGAGCACTATGTGAGGTACACCGACCATGTGCTGAGCAAAGAACCTAGTGAGCCCCAAGGGAGGCTGAAATGGCCTGAGTCACCTGTGTAGTTTATAGACGCCAGGATGAAAGAACTCATAGAAAAGAATATGTGATGATAAAGGTTCTTTGAAAGCGCCGTGGGTAAGGTAAAGCCACATAGGGGCTAATGGTGGATATGGAAAAGTCTTATCCTGAATTGTTTGTTCGCTTGATGAGAATTTTGAGGACAAAATTCCTATAAGAGGGGAAGGATGTTACAACCCCAATTTTTGGGTTCAAGTGGTGAGAAATGTAATTTCTCATATTAAAGATAATTGAACAAATAATGATATATTTTGTTTTTTATTTACAATAGCCTTGATGTTTGTGTTGTGGGCTTTATTGGCTATTGGGCCCAAATAACAAGAAAATTCAATAAGTAAATGAATAATTGAATATTTGATGAAAAGAAAGAGGTAGAAACCTCTAGAAGGCAAAGAGATGTAATCCAAGGATGGATTTCATGCCTCTTGGGTTCCTTGGGTTCCAAGGAGTCCAAAGTTGCAAAAAGAAAGCAATAAGAAAAGAAAAGATTAATTAAGTATTTCTTAAGTAAGAAAGAAATTGAAAATAATGCTAAAATGTTGGAAATAAGTGGAAAAAGGTATAATGGAGTGATCCTTTGTGGATTTTCGTATCCCAAGGATTCATAATGATAAAATGAATACCAATGAGGAAAATAAAAGAGAAATAAAGAGAAATCCTCAAAAAGAACTATTTTAATAAGAAATAAACAAGATAATGAGAAATAATAAAGAATAATGCATTTAGGTGCATCTAGAAGGATAATGAATATCCCATAAAAAGGATTTCGAAATAATAAAGTTTCTTGGGATCCAAGGAGACCCAATAAAGAGGAAGAAGAGAGAAAATACCAAAATTGCCAAAATAAAAGGATAATGGGGATACATAATTAATGGATTATGTGGTTTTGCTAAAAGGAAAGTATTTTCTAATAAATGAAAATAGAATTTCGTGACAATGGTTTAAAAAGCAATAAGAAGGATGATTTTAGAAAATCCTAATATCTAAAGAAGAAGGAATATCTAAAAAGATATATAGGAGAGAGAGAAACTTACTTCACATTGAAGGAAAAGAGTTTCTTTTGGGAAAGTGCTTGGTAACTCATAGATAACCCACCTAGGGCTTCGTACCCTCCTCTATAAAAGGTTATGACCTCTGGGTCGAGCCTAAGGAGATCCCTGCATCTCTCCCTCTCTCATCTCTCTCTTATTTGCTATAAACCCTAGATAGAGGAGCAACGTGGCCGTGGCACCACAAGGAGCTTGTAGCCGATTCTGATGAATGAAGAATACACCCACGATGACTCTGGGGAGATTGTCCATCATCCCCTTGCCCGCACCTTCATGCAGAACCAGTAGGAAGTCTGCAGCACGGCTACAAGGTCGAGAGCTAAAGGTCGCACGCCCGGCCATCCTGGCCATGGAACAGAGCCTAGAGAGTTGTGTCGGGGGATGCCGGAGAGGAAGACCTAGTTCCTGGTCACCGTCGGGGTCCAAGGATGGAGCTGGAGTCGCGCCCTTGGCAGCTAGGGTGGCTGGTTCGCGCAAGCTGGAGGTTGAAGTAGGTCCAATCAATTTGACGGTTCTACCCCTCTGTGCTGTGCATAGCGGATTGCTTAAGTGGGGGTAAAAACGTAACTCGGTTATGTTTTCCTTGGCAAGCAACGTCGCATGAACTAGAGGACGTGGCAGCATGCCATTAGTCCAAAAAGGTAACTTTTGCTAAAATTGTAATTAATTCTAGGAAACTCGGATTAAAACAAGTCTTATATGAAAATTGATCCTCAGAATGAGAGGAACACAAAAAAATTATGTTTGAAGCCCAATTCTGCTTGAAACTAAAAAAGTATAGGCTTTTACATCTTTGATGCATTAAGTGATAGAAAAACCCTAGAATGATATAAAAACGAACATGATGAATCTTTTATATGTTTTTGATCAATCTTAACCTGATAAGAGTAAAAGGAATGCTAAAATCATAAAAGGATGATTAGTATGTTGATTTTAGGGTTTTATGATCATGAACATGGTTTAATAGACTAAAAACCCTGATTTGAGTAAATATGAGTTTTAGTGGTCATAACATGATATTGCAAGAATAAAACTGTAATATAATGATTCTTGAACATAGTTTGGATTAGATAATTCTTAATGAAGATAATTGAGATGGTTAGGCTTTTGTAGGAAACCTTAGAAACCCTAAATTGAATATAAAGGATACATCTTTGAAGACTAATATGTTAATTAGAAATATATTAACCTGTTGATTAATAATATAGAGTTTTCATCTGTTTTGTATACAAAATTGGTAGTTTTAGGGTTTTAATCCATAAATGAAGAATAATTCATATGGGAACCCTAGTTGGGGTAAAAGAAGAGGAAAACCATGATATTTCGGATTAAGGAAGTAAATTACTAAATGATGATCCTAAGACTGTTAAGAATATTAAAAGGAGAGAATTTAAAGGTTTTAAGTATATTTGATGAATTAGAGTTCTTAATAACTAAGAGTGGAGGCAAAACCCTAATTTCCAAGAAAACCCTAAAATTGGAATAGAAATCCTAAGGATGATGATGATATTGGATAAATATTAATAAAAGGAAATTGGTATATTTATTTTAGGATTATGTGCATGATTGGTTGCTTGAGTGGGATTTCTATGTTCTGGTTAATTCTGTCTCGAATCTGCAATCAAAGGTATGTGGTTACGCTTATGATTATCCTGACTAGTTTTCCGAAGATTTTATCGATGTTTCTCTCATGGCTTGAAATAACTATTGGATGCTTTTATTTCATGCAACTATAGAGTGACTATGACTATCACTATGAATATACATGTATAACTGGCTACATCCGGGTCCACCTATGGGGCTTGTAAAGGCTAAAAGGGGTAACCTAGAGTAAGGTCTAGGTTATCGTGGGTTAGAAATTGGGCTACCAAGTGTAGTGCCATGAGACCCATTAGCCTACCATGAGTTAAGGAGTGGGCTACTTGTGAGTAGTGCCATGTGACGCAACCCTAGAAATTGGTTCACCTATAGGTGAGACCATGAGGGGTTTAATGGGGATCTACCATAAGGAAGGTAGTATCCAGGTCCACTGTAGGGATAGCACAGAGGATAGGGTACTCAGGGATCACAGAGTTATATTTAAAATGTAATCTTAGTTGTTAAATGATTAATTGGATGATTACGTTGTTATGAATAATGTCATGATTATTGTTTCCCCCACATACTAACATTTTGTTTGTCGGCGTTTTAGGTACAAGCCAAAAGGACAAATAGTAAATCGTCATATTGCGAAATACATGAAGTAAAATGCAAGGAGGATTAGTTAGAGTAGAATACATACATGGATAGAAGTTTAGAAATCCACAATTTACAAAAGGTATGCAAAAAATTTATTACAGCTTTTCAGTATAGATTGTTGAAATTTAATAATTGTTCTTGGTTAAGTGTCAAACCTTTGATCCGGAAGTGATGGGTGCAACTTTGACCTCTCAGTCTCCCTTAATTGGGGGTTATCGGGAAGTGGGGTCGTTACAATATTCGATTGTGGAAGAGTAAAATTAGAAAATATGAGTAACAATATGCTTGTACGTTGTGATGGATTTGTGTGAAAAAAACAACTAAGTTATACATGAATCACTAATAGCGCATGAACAATACCGATATGCAAATGTTAAAACAAGCATTATTAGATTAGAATATATAAAAAGAACCATCATTTAAATAATATATGCAAATCTAATGATAATTGTATACATACATATGTATGTATTCATAGGCTGCTATTGAGGGGCTTCTTATGTTTTGGATACAACAAGGGGAGATCCCCGATCTAGTCCTTGATAGAATGGAGATGAAGTTAGCAAATTTCTTATGGGCAAGCGAATACCATTCGATGAGATATGCTAAAATGGTCGGTCCCAAAGATAAAGGCAGGTTGAACTTGAAAACTCCAAGAGACATAGAAAAATGGGGAACAATGAGAAGAATAATCATCTACCAAGAAGGTTCATCAGCATGTAGGAGATGGATGAGGGGGAGATACCCAAGAGGATTGGACTTCAAACCAAAGACAAGAGAGGGTTATTCACACATCATTAATGTGATGACAGATGTATGGCTGCAAGTTAGATACTTGTTTGTTTCTCATGACTCATGGGAATGGAGACTTATGGATGCAAAGATCAACTTGTGGGAAGTGACAAGATCAACATCTGTAAAAGACAAGCATATGGAGTAGGTGTGGGTTGGTACACATGTACAAAAATGGAGTATGCGTGTCTTTCAAATTCTACACAACGCACTCGCTATCCTCAATAAGATACGTAGGTGAAATCATAAAGTGTTTGTGGTATGTATGTTATGCAAGGAGGAGGATGAGTCCCATAACCACCCGGTGTGTTGCTGCAAATTTAAAAAGATGTATAGGAGGCTACATGTAGAGAGTTTGGGATGCAACCAAAGTTAGAAGAAGAACCGAGAAGAATGTTGTCATCTCATGGGAAAGATAATAAAAAGTGGATCTTGTTTGCTTCTACCGTATACGAGTAGAGAGGAATGCTAGAAGACATGGTGGTACAGCTAAAAATGCAAGGAGTATAGTTGTAAAAATGTGTAAATGTGTTAAACGTAAGCTACACATTAGATAGAAGAGTGTGTTGTTTTTGTTTGGATGTATAGCGTTGGGCTATATGTAACTCTTAACCTCCTACAATTTTAGGAGGAAGTCAGAGTATATCTACCTGATTCTGATAAAGATGATGCTAGCAAATTATTGTGAAGGAATTAGTCTAATATGTAAAGGGAATGATAACACATAATCATGAAAGGGCACCAAATGTGACCTGGATGAAATACAAATGTATGTAGATGTGGGATCTCTAATTATACAACCGACATGCATGTCACCCATTAGGAGGAATGGAAAACGTTATACCTAGTCAAATACATCAAAATGGGGATGGGTTCCCTTAAAATACCCCACATGATCACAAACACAAAAGGAGCACAGATGCAATAGATACCTTTAGGAAATGGCGGGGCCACCCAAGGAAGCCATGTCTACATCTTCATGAGGTTTGAAGTTCACAAAATCCAAAGTGTGGAAGACTTTGCCATCAAGTATGGAGGTTGCCTTGATGTAGATAGCTAAGGAGGCATTGCCTAGTTTTGTTGATGTTTCCCTGACTACACAGACTTTGCCATTCACCTTTTGGACCAACATTAGTCTTTGTAGCTTCACTTTATAGAGCCCTTTGTGCTTCATCTGACTTGTCATCTTCTTCATCAAATACCACATGTAGAGTCTTGAGGCCCATACTCTAAAACTCTTGCAACAATATCCTTAGACCAGGACCTCTAAAGGCAGGAGGTGGAGTGATATCCATAGCATCACTATTGAGGTTGTGAGCGGGACATGACCATATCCAACTTCATCATAGAGTCCTAATATAACTTGTTATTATCGATGAGAGCTAGGGAGAATAGGTGTTCCTCATTCATCTTTAGGTATTTTATTAGATGTTTCCAACCCCGTGAAGATACTAGATGCTCATTGTATTAAATGAACAACACATACCTGCGACATTGTCCAATGGTGATCTGAATCCAACATGGACCTATCTCTGATCCTTTCCTCCACCAAAGGGGATGGAGAAAACAATCTACTTAATATACCTTTCATATTATAAGTAAAAGGGAAATCACCAAGAGACATTGCTTTGTCTGGGGACGAATATTGACTTTAAGATTTTCTCACCCCCTCTGGATTTTGTTATTATATAGCTCATTAGGGAATTATGTCGGCCAAATCTGTTAGGTGAGGATGTCCATGATCACACCTGTAATTGCCACATCAATATTTTAAGATTGAGATATCAAATCATCATAAATTGGAGTAGTATGAAAGGTAGAGCACTAAAGCATAAAAGGACATAGACATGAAACTACTCTATATCCCTTAAGAAGTCAACTTGCAAAACATGTACCTCAAAAGTTCTTAACAAGAGTCCAACCTCAATGCTAGAGGGAGAAAGTAGCCATTGGTGTCTTCTATTCATGATTGAGATCTTTTCATAAGAAAATTTGGTTATCTGAATATTGGTTAACCCAAATGCTATTGGCATATGAAAGTCTACACTGGTTCTTAAATCATAGCAATCTTGAATAGCAACTAATGTGAATCCAAGTTAATTAACGTGAACTTGCTAACTACAAATCTAAATACTAGTTTGCCAACCACACTATAATATAGTCAAATCATGGATAATTGTGCAAATGACATGTTATGTACTTAATAGTTCACTTTACAATCATTCAAACCCTTTTATCTAAATCCCGAGTATCAAATCATGATTTTGCAAATCTTGGTTAAAAATGTATGTTGTTATCCTAAGTAGGTCAGTACAATTTCACAAATAAACTATGCCAATCTTGAGTGGTGACAATGAGAATTTTGATTAGAAAGATCAACAAGTTGTTAACCCATGAAGGTCTGGTTCACAAAAGCATGCCAATCCTAAAAAATGATGAACAACATTAACTCTATGAAGGTCAACACCGCTTCATAAAAATATACTGATATTGAAAAATGACGAATGTTGTATCCATCAAAGAATTTAATTTGCCCTGTATGGAATGACAACTTTGTACAATATCTACAAACCCAAAATCATGTATCAACTTTTTCCATCCACTCATCGTTAGTCAACATAATTGACACCCATTCATTAGAATCACATAGTGTGCAAATTAATTCGAATGTTGGTTTCCTACGAAACAACTTTCATGGTTCAATAATCAATTCCCAACATGATTGACAAGCTACTCGAATCTTAAATAATAAAGAAAAATAGTTCTAAAAAATACTAAATTGACGATCATTCAAATAGCGATTATCCCAAATTTTGTTTACCTACAAGCCTCAACCCTAGTTACCTACAAGCCAAAATCCTAGTTCAATTGCAATCCCTACAATGGTTGATTGTTCATTCAAATCCTTGATAATCTTTTTTTTATCATTCAAATCCTAGATAATCATGTATACTATTTTCTTGATTATTGATTCTGGTTAAAAGCATATTCGTGGATCTATCATAAGTACAACCTTTCTCCAGGGTCTTGCATGATCAACTTAATTAGGTCACCATTCCTTCCCGATGATGGTCACATGGTCTACTCAAGTCGATCACCACTGGAAGAACAAAGCTTCAACACTTCTCATTACTGAGGGTTGGGCCCAGATGATCGCATATCTCAAAATCAAGCTGGAATGGACTATCAACATCAAACCAGTAGGTAATCAAACATTCCTGGCTTGGGTTAGGGACTTCAACGCCGACACACCACCTTAACTAGCACATCTGTAATGACCCCTCCTCTCGGTAACCCCCAATTAAGGGGGACCAAGAGGTCAGAGCCATTATCCCAATTAACAGGATCAAAGGTTCGACAAATAATCAATAACAATTATCAAATTCTACCAACTAAACTGAAAGGTTGTAATAAAATAAACTTTGCATACCTTTTTCAAAAACTTGGATATCTACTTCTATCTGGATTCTATTCTAACTAATCCTCCTTTGTACTTTAACTCTTATTTAATTCCACATATGCCATTTTACTGTTTGTCCTTTTCAATCTTGTACCTAAAATGCCGACAAACAAAACATCGATCAGCATATCGAAATATGTCGGTATGTGGGGACAACCAAAATTTCCCAAATATGGCTAACAATTTAATTATCACAATCAGGGTAATTTAGCAAATCAATTTACATTTTCAATGTGTCATTCTCCACCGCTTTTGCCCTAACCCTGGAATACCCCTCTAGGGTTTCTCTTTTTCCGTTGACTTAAGGCCACCTTCTCAATCCCGAGCTTGGTGCCTGGGGGTCACCTCTCATGGTGCCCTATAGTCATACAACATAGACCACCTTCTCATTCCTAAGCTTGGTGTCTGGGGTCACCTCTCATGGTGCCCATTGGTCTACCCTCTTGGGCCTGACCTTTATGGCATCTTCCACCAGGGTGGCATGTAGGTGCGAGAATACATATGTATTTATAATTGTGATAACCATAATGACTTTATAATTGTAGTATGAACATCCAAACAGTTAAGTTGCATTCAATGCGATTAACCATCCGGGAAACCTTCGAGAAAACTAATGTAATTAATCGTAATTAACCACATACATGTCAAGCTAACTTGATTGCAGAAATAATTCAACCAATTAAGAAACCAAACAAGCACACATCAAGTTGATCCTAAAATAGGCATCCAATTTCCCTATCATTAATCATGCCATCATGGTCTATTAAACCTAGCTCGTTTCCTAGGGTTTCTAATCCACTTTTAGGGTTTTCATTGCAATTAGGGTTTTTCTTTCACTTTTATTACTACAAACCCTAATTAGAAAAATAACTCACAACCCTAAGGATCATAACCTTTCTCATCTAACAGGCCTAGGATCATCATTTAACAACATATTTTCACATATTTCACATTAAATATGACATTCTCCTCTTTTACCCTAAATTAGGGTTCCTAAAAGCTTAAACATTCTTAATTGGTGTAAAACCCTAACTTTTCATGTAAAATAGTTTGAAACTCAACGTTAATATCCAAATTATGTTCAAGAATCGTTATATTACAGTTGTATACTGGAAACTTTCAAATTATAACCACTAAAACTCATGTTTTCTCAAGTTAGGGTTTTTAACCCATTAAATCATGTACATGATCACAAAAACCCTAAAAGCAACATATTAATCATGCTTTTATTATTTTACCCTTTCCTTTACTCTGAACAGGTTAACATTGATCAAAAACAAAATCAAGATTCATTATGATTGCTTTTATCTCTTTCTAGGGTTTTTAATGCATTAAAAGATGTTAAACCCCATACGTTTTTAATATCATTTCCAATTAGGCTCTAATATCATTTTTATCATGTTCTCCAAATTTTTTTGATCAAAAAGCACTACTTACTCGCATTTTTCAGCCAAAGTAATGATTTTTACCGATTTAAACAAGATTCCATGATTTCTTGTATTTTAACTAGAGAGGCAACTGACCTGGGATTTTTGAAAAAGCCTCAACCGTTGGATCGCGAGTTGTTGTTGACTATGCGTGATCGTGTGGCCCCTAGCGCCTGTGCCCACTCAAAGGCATCTTGCAGCGTGGAGCGCCCTGATCCGTTTATTACCATCGAGGATTAGCGTGGAACATGATCGAACGGTCCCACCCGATCCAGAGGATGGCCTCGCGGTGGCGCCACGACTGAGAGCTCATCGGAGCTATCCTAATATGCTAATCCAAAGCATGAGAGAAGCAGGGAATAAGTCGGTTGAGTCTGTGCAACATTGAGGAGTCGAGCGGTGGTGATATATATAGGGTTTGGAGGCAGGTACTAGGGTTCCCAAACCGCGTTGTCATTCCTTGTTTTGGAGAAATTAGGTGTTCTTTCTAGAACCCTCAAAATCCTCTAAAATCTAGGGTGGGTTTACTTGGAACCTTCTCCCAAAGCCATCTACACCCTTTTTAACTCTGCCCGTGGTCGGGTTTGCGAGGAAATTGGGATCAAAGATCCCACCTCACCGCTTCATGTTTCCTTGTCCGACTGAGGAAGGTGACAACACAGCCTCTGTTGGATCTCAATCCAATGGTTGTGGTGTCACACGTCTATACCAAATATAGATCTAATAGGAAATTAAAATCGTGACAATAATACTTTCCTCTACACTTTATCAATTTTTGTAAAATCCATATCTCCCAAACTGAGTGTCCATTTAATCCCAAATTTTGAGGGAAACTTAGTAACGATTTAATCTACCTCTGTGACAAATTTGGGATCATTATCTAAAAGAAAATGTGCCTTTTCTTTAGGTGCAAGATATTAATCAAATATGTATATTTCTCACCTATTTTATCTTTCTTATTTTCATAGTCTAACTCAAGGTTTTTATATAAAAAGTAAAAATATGGGTTTTCTCTACCTTAATGCATATATATCATTCGAATACATGTATACGAATTGAAAATAGGAAAAATTGATCATGGACTCAATCAAGTAATGAAAGTGGGTAATATGAATCATAATGAAAGGTATGTGCTATTTATGTACAATCCATATTTATGTATGTGCATTTACACCTTAAGTTGGGAATAAGTGTGCCTTAACCTATTTTTCTATAATGAGTCTTTATTAAACCCTATTTCATATACTCTTGAATCTTTTGCTATACTTGCCTCATAAATCAGTTTTAGAACATTATTCTTGGGTCTTGGAACCCCACCACCAAGTTGTAATTATATGATGATTTATCTTGCCACTTTACTATTTCTTGAGCATGATGATTTATTTGGCTATTTAACTATAGTAGTGGTACTTATGTACAACCACCCACAAAGGGCATGTAAATAATCACCCTGGGGAACGTCTTATTCTCCCCTGGGGAATGTGTTATTCCTCCCCTATAAAATTTGATAGGTGACTGGGAATGTATGAATTCTCCCCTCACCTATAGGTTGAGGTTCGGTAGGTGCCTCAACCCTACTTAGTTAATGTAGTCCAATTATCATGCATGCTACTTCTTATATGTTTTGTAATGGTAAGAATCTATTTTGTTATGTGCCTCATTCTCTTGGCCCTCTCATCTTATGATAATTCAATATATTTATGTTTCATATGATTTCCTTTTCTTTTGTACTTATTCATTATTTGACGTATACCTTGTTTTCCTCTCCCTTTTGCTGGGTGCTTTCCCAACCACCCAGGCGATGAGCAAGGTGATGAATAAGACAAGGAGTATATAGCTTTTGGCTTGGACTCAGTTGATGGAGATGTTGCTTGGAGACAAGATTTAAAGTAGTCTAGACTTCCCTCTATCTAGATCCTGATTGTGTGTCTTGATGTAAACCCTCATGGGAGAATTTGATGTATTTTTGTAAACCTTTTATGAAATTGAATATAGTTAGTTATTTTTTATTTTGTTGCTTTCTAATGGTCTTTTGTATACCAATGTTTAATAAGTTTGGAAAATTTATGCCCATTCCATCATACCTCTAAGAGTGTTTGGAATGGATGTCAATTCTTCAAATTTTTAGTAAAGGGGTGATTTCACTCTCTTACAGATAAACTTAGGATTCTAACATAGTACATGTCCAACTTAGAACCTTACCCAAGTCTCCATCATCTCTCTCTACATTCATGGGCTGAATTTCATCCTTTCATAGGGGTCATGGCGACCTGCCTACCTTGGTCAGGCCCCATACTGGTTACCTCCATGGTAACACATCCTCATGCACCTAGAGATGGTTATCTATGGGTCTATAGGTTCATTCTCATACTATGTACTTTTCACTTAGCTTTTCAAGATCCTATTGAGACCTCTTTAGGTTACCTCAAAACCAACAAAACTGGTAAACATCCTACCAAAGGGTCCCTCTCCCAGGATGGGAGGAAACTACACCTGATAAAAAAGGTCACAAACATCCTTGTATCTAGGGTTTACATCCACATGAGCATGCTTAGCCCTAGCAAGATACTAAGGCACAAGCAGACCGCCTACTAAACCATGCTAGGTCACACTTGTTCTCATCCTCAACATTGGACCAAGAACAAACCTTCCCATGTAAACAACTTAGTTGTGAAGGGTTCATCAAACATACCTTAAACTCAAGGGGTTTCCCCTTCTTCTAGAAATGAGGAGTACTATGCTCGAGTCTATAAAAACTCGAATCTCGTCATGAGCATCAGGTATACCACTTCCCCTCTTAGGCCTAGGAACCCTAGGTTCACTTAGGTGTCCAATTTCATGCCCAACCTTTAACCACGAACCAAGCATGTCCAAGGTATGCCATGTGCTTCCCATGATCCTCTTATTTGAACAACACTTCAGAGTTGAGTCCTCCTCAAGGGCAACCAACTAGGTATAAAGCCTCCTCAGGGTCTAAGGCACTCTTCTACTTAACTCTGAAGGTAAACACCTACACCATAGGCACATAGGTACCAGCAACCTCATCCTCTTTTCAGGGTTTGGTTCCTCTAAAGGTAACCAAGATACCATAAGCCTCCAGGGATCATGCATGAGGCAAGCACATCCATTCACTTAGGTCACATCATCCTCAACTCTCCACTGTTCCTCATATCTCAGAGTCTAAGCTTCCAACCTTCTTGCTTGGATCCTGCTCTTTCTCTCTTTCTAGAGTTAATCCTACAACCAGCCTCACTATTAGAGGTCCTTTCTCCATGAAGATGGATCCAGCTCACAAGCATACCCCTACATGGTGAAACCTATGTTTGTTCAAGGTTATTCATAGCTCTTTGTACTTATCTCATCAGCTTTCCAACATACTCCCTTGGCAAGGGTTTCAACCTACTGCTCGCACTACTGACATATTCTGGGTGCCTACTATGCCATGCTCATATAAGCTCATGAGGTTGCTATAGGTTCTTCTCTAACCTCATTAAAGAAGGTGCTATCCTTCACTCTAACATGCACAAACCTTCCCAGGGTTGGGTCGCCAAAGGTACTCAGTCATCCAACCTCTCATGGCTCATATGGCATCCAAGGCATGTCTATCCAAACACTGGTCTACCATGACATCTAACTCATCATGTCATCTCTCTCTAACCTTCACTTAGGGTTAGGGTTAACATCATCCTCAGAGGATGTGCTAGGTCTCTGCTTGTAATTGAGATCTCTACCTCCAAGACTAACTCTCTTTACTTATCCTCCTGATAAGAAGGTCTAGCCTCAGGTTTCTCCAGAGGTCATGACAACATATGTCATACGACCTAAGCATGTATCTATTATTTAATTTGCGCTTAACTATTAAGCTTATGTCCATGACATCTTGTTTACATGCTTTTCAATAATTTGACGGAGGATTCCTTAAACCTTATCAACCTTACTCATACCTCAAGAGGGTGAGGAAAAGAGAGAAAACACTAATCCTTATAATACTTAACAACATTTGAGTCGAGAGGGGATGAACAATATGAGAGATTCCTAAAGGTGTCTTATTTCGAGTCAAATCCTGAGACATTGGCCAGGCAATCACACTAATCCGGGAGTCCTCATATTCTGACTAGTGGTATGGAGGAAAATCTTGCCATCCCCCGAACGTGATCCTTTTCTAGACACCTCTGTCTTTCGGAAATTCCTCTAATAACTCCCTTGGGTTCTACAAAATTTGTAAAATTTAATATTTATTAAAGATTAAATGAGGAACCTATGCTCTGATACCAAATGTAACGACCCCTCCTCCCGGTAACCCCCAATTAAGGGGGACCAAGAGGTCAGAGCCATTATCCCAATTAACAGGATCAAAGGTTCGACAAATAATCAATAACAATTATCAAATTCTACCAACTAAACTGAAAGGTTGTAAAAAAATAAATTGTTCATACCTTTTTCAAAAACTTGGGTATCTACTTCTATCTGGAGTCTATTCTAACTAATCCTCCTTTGTACTTTAACTCTTATTTAATTCGACATATGCCATTTTACTATTTCTCCTTTTCAATCTTGTACCTAAAATGCCGACAAACAAAACGTCGATCAGCATATCGAAATATGTCGGTATGTGGGGACAACCAAAATTTCCCAAATATGGCTAACAATTTAATTATCACAATCAGGGTAATTTAGCAAACCAATTTACATTTTCAATGTGTCATTCTCCACCGCTTTTGCCCTAACCCTGGAATACCCCTCTAGGGTTTCTATTTTTCCATTGACTTAAGGCCACCTTCTCAATCCCGAGCTTGGCGCCTGGGGGTCACCTCTCATGGTGCCCCATAGTCATGCAACATAGACCACCTTCTCATTCCCGAGCTTGGTGTCTGGGGTCACCTCTCGTGGTGCCCATTGGTCTACCCTCTTGGGCCAAACCTTTATGACATCTTCCATCAGAGTGGCATGTAGGTGCAAGAATACACATGTATTTATAATTGTGATAACCATAGTGACTTTATAATTGCAGTATGAACATCCAAACAGTTAAGTTGCATTCAATGTGATTAACCATCCGGGAAACCTTCGGGAAAACTAATGCGATTAATCATAATTAACCACATACCTGTTAAGCTGACTTGATTGAATAAATAATTCAACCAATTAAGAAACTAAGCAAGCACACATCAAGTTGATCCTGAAATAGGCATCCATTTTCCCTATCATTAATCATGCCATCATGGTCTATTAAACCTAGCTCATTTCCTAGGGTTTCTAATCCACTTTTAGGGTTTTCATTGCAATTAGGGTTTTTCTTTCACTTTTATTACTACAAACCCTAATTAAGCAAAATAACTCACAACCCTAAGGATCATAACCTTTCTCATCTAACATGCCTAGGATCATCATTTAACAACATATTTTCACATTAAATATGGCATTCTCCTCTTTTACCCTAAATTAGGGTTCCTAAAAGCTTAAACATTCTTACTTGGTGTAAAATCCTAACTTTTCATGTAAAATAGTTTGAAACTCAACCTTAATATCCAAATTATGTTCAAGAATCGTTATATTACAGTTGTATAGTGGAAACTTTCGAATTATAACCACTAAAACTCATGTTTTCTCAAGTTAGGCTATTTAACCCATTAAACCATGTACTTGATCACAAAAACCCTAAAAGCAATATATTAATCATCCTTTTATGATTTTACCCTTTCCTTTACTCTGAACAGGTTAACATTGATCAAAAACAAAATCAAGATTCATTATGATTGCTTTTATCTCTTTCTAGGGTTTTTAATGCATTAAAAGACGTTAAACCCCATACTTTTTTAATATCATTTACAATTAGGCTCTAATATCATTTTTATCATGTTCTCCACATTTTTCTAATCAAAAAGCACTACTTACTCGCATTTTTTGGCCAAAGGAATGATTTTTACCGATTTAAACAAGATTCCATGATTTCTTGTATTTTGACTAGAGAGGCAACTGACCTGGGATTTTTGAAAAAGCCTTGACCGTTGGATCGCGAGTTGTTGTTGACTGCGCGTGATCGTGCGGCCCCTAGCGCTCGTGCCCACTCAAAGGCATCTTGCAGCGCGGAGCGCCCTGATCCGTTGATTACTATTGAGGATTAGCGTGGAACATGATCGAACGGTTCCTGCTATCCGCTCCCACCCAATCCAGGGGATGGCCTCACGGCGGCGCCGTGGCTAAGAGCTCATCGGAGCTATCCTAATATGCTAATCCAAAGCATGAGAGAAGCAGGGAATAAGTCGGTTGAGTCTGTGCAACCTTGAGGAGTCGAGCAGTGATGATATATATAGGGTTTGGAGGCAGGTACTAGGGTTCCCAAACCACGTCGTCACTCCCTATTTTGGAGAAATTAGGCATTCTTTCCAGAACCCTCGAAATCCCCTAAAATCTAGGGTGGGTTTGCTTGGAACCTTCTCCCGAAGCCATCTACACCCTTTTTAACTCTGCCCGTGGTCGGGTTTGCGAGGAAATTGGGATCAAAGATCCCACCTCACCGCTTCATGTTTCCTTATCCGACTGAGGAAGGTGACAACACAGGCTCTGTTGGATCCGAATCTAACAGTTGTGGTGTCATGCGTCTATACCAAATATAGATCTAATAGGAAATTAAAATTGTGACAATAATATTTTCCTCTACAGTTTATGAATTTTTGTAAAATCCATATCTCCCAAACCGAGTGTCCATTTAATCCCAAATTTTGAGGGAAACTTAGTAACGATTTAATCTACCTCTCCACCAAATTTGGGATCATTTTCTAAAAGAAAATGTGCCTTTTCTTTAGGTGCAAGATATTACTCAAATATGTATATTTCTCACCTATTTTCTCTTTCTTATTTTCTCATTTCCCATTATTTCTATTCCTTGTAATCCAATAAAGCAAGTGGGGTTCGAAATATTACTCATCATGACCAAATCCTCACTCCTCTCTTTATTTCTTGCATTATCTCACTTTATTTCAAATTATTCTTAATTAATTATTTATCTCCGATTTTTCTTTTGATCTTGATTTTTTTCCATTAGAAACTATGTGGACACGAAATCTCACCCAAGATGGGTCCAGTATCCAAATATCCACATATTTCTTATAATATCATTATCATCTCATATTTCCTTTAATAAAGCAATATTTAATTGATATTTTCTCTCTCTTGTTGCATTATCTTTGCAACTTTGGACTCCTTGGAACCTAAGGGACCCAAGAGGCACGAAATTCACCTTTGGATAATGTTCTCTTGCCTTCTAAAGGTTTCTGCATCTTTCTTTTCTCTATTTCTTAATTATTCATTTACTAATTGAATTTCCTTTTTCTTCTCCTTGTTATTGGGCCCAATAGCCAATAAAGCCCATTAAGCAACCATCAAGGCTATTATAAATGAAATTCATTGATTCAAATCAAATCACACCATTATTTGCTCATTTATCTTTATTACGAGAAATTGCATTTCTCATTAAAAGAACCCAAAACTTGGGGTTGTAACAACATCTCTATGGAAAACATGACTGAGAGAGCTCAGCTTCATCAAACTCGGCAGATCAACTCTTTGTTCGGGACATCCATCAACCCCCGATTAGTTCAAAGACATGGCCCATCTCTGTCTCCTCTAGCTTAGAGGAGGATGACATTGTAGGCACAGTGAAAACACCACACCAACAAGCTCCATCGCAACAAGGTATCATCTTTTTTCCCCACAAAATTAAAAAAAAGAGGCTACTAAACTTTCTCTCAACATGCTCCATAAAACCCTAAACCCTCGATCTTTCCATGTGGATGATATCATCCCAAAAGACACCTTTCTCCTAAACTGCACTTTTCATGTTCTAGGACAGGAAAAATCCACACACCTCATAAACAAACACCTAGAGGAAAACCCCACCGCCCAAATCTAGAAAAAAGCCCCTCCCAGATGACCTTTTTGGGCCCTCTTCTACTTTTTTTGCAGAAGCAAACATCATTCTGCTTTCAGATGCCCTTCTCGTTTAACCTGTTTCAGATGTCACCAAGTAGGACACACCAAAAGAAACTGTAAGACTCATCTCCCCCCAGTTAAATTTAGACCTTCTGCCATCTCTGAGCGATATTCCCCAAGACACTTTTCTGAAAAAGTTACGACTTTCAAAGAAAAACAACGAGTTCCCAAAAAAAGTGCTTCAGATCATAGATGCCCCAACTATCCCTCACCCCCACTCACAAGTAACGCTTTTGTATGTCTTTCTAATCTCCTGCCCAAGCATGCAGACACGCTCTAAACCTCCCACAAGCATATAAACACCAGATATGTATCACACACAAAACCCTACCACAAACCATCAAACCACAAATCGTCACCACCAAAACCTCACACATCCGACATACCTTCGAGTGCTTTCACACACAACACAAACCCTACACCATCAAACATGGAAGCACCACGACACCTTGAATACGCAATAGCTCTAGACTTACCTACAAACTCTATGAGGCTGCTCAAAGTCTTCACTCTGAGAAGCATCCTAATCTCCATCGAAAATAACATTGACAACAACTTGATTAATGTCCTGGATTTCACTCGTGCTCTAGCCCTCCTTATTCTAGGACATATGATCCTTAAGCCAAAGATCTTTTCTCCAACCCATCCGATTTACATGGTTCCTAAAGATACAAAAATAAACCATCTTTTCAACCAGATTCTCACTATTCCTTGTGGATCTAGCTTCATTCAAGCCAGATTGTCAAAATGGACGGCTGGTCTTGGGGCTTTCCCAACTCCTGCCGACGGATCTGATTGGGTTTCCATCTCCAACCTCCCACCACACCTCTGGGAAGCTGAGATATTCAGAGGTATAGCCCACTCCATCGGGGCTACTCATCAATACATCAACCCTAAAACCCTACATCCCACCCAATATATTAAAGCCTTTTGCCTTTTTGCCGTTAAAGTTGCTATATCCCTACCCCCAGCCATCAATATCAAGATTGGTGAATCTATCTACAACATCAAGTTGTCAATCGAACATCCTTCTGAAAACAAAACAACCTTCTTAGATCTATCCAGCCACCCACCATCATGGTTCTATCCAAATAAAGATAGAAAGACTCCAAACCCTGCCCGCAAAGTAGGTGACAGACATCTAGTATGGGAAAGAAAAAGCTCAAACACCACCTCTTCTGGCAACACAAACATTCCTTCAAACCGAAAAAGAACCAGATCCCCCACTCCTTCCAAACATGGATCTGCCTCTCTACCCTCTGGCACTATCTTTCCTTCCCCACCACCTACCCAGGAAAGTAGTCGAGATCTAATCTTTAGTCAAAACACCATGAAAAAACTCAAATCTATCTTGCTAAAGGAAGTCAGATCTTCATAGAGTCCTCAGCAGAAGAGCCCAGGGCAAAGAGAAGGAGGCAAAAAACTCCCAAAGTTTATGATGCATTGCCCTGAAGAGGCAAATAAGAAACACGTCGTCAACAGACTGGAACCAGGTACACCCACAAACACTTCATCCAGTACATATTGCATGAAATCTTCTATTTTGGATGCCTCTTCCCCACCATTTACAAAGCTTATAAATTGTGATATTGATAACATAGAAGACCTTGCATCTTGGTCAAACATTTCTAGTTTCACAAATTTTGCTAGAAAAATAGGCATACACTTTGAAGATGAGGACAAGGCAGATAAGGTTTTAGATGACATAGAACTTTTTATGGGATGGACCAACATGAGGGATTTGGAAACCACCAAAGCCAGTTTTGACCTACTTACTATTAAATAGACTACATCTGACCTCCCTTTCTCTATAAAACAAAAACACCAAGTATGAGAATCTCTTCCTAGAACGTCGGTGGGGCTGCAAACCTCAATAGACATAAGGAAATCCGTTCACACATCTACAAAAATAAAATAGACTTGATAACTATACAGGAGACAAAAACTAGTCTTTCCCCATTTTGCCCTCAAAACCATTGGAGGAAATAGAATTACAGACTGGATCCAAATATTCCCCTCTGGCTTCAAAGGAGGACTCGTTGTGGGATACAACAATCTTACCTTCTCCTCCATAAACTCCTCCATACTAGACTTCTCCATAAACATCGCTTTTAAAAATACATCAGATGGTTTTTGTTGGAATTTCATAGGGGTTTATGGAGAACTTGGACATAATAATATAACTTTCTTATCAGAACTAGAATCGATTATGACTTCCTTCTATAAGATGCCCTGGGTTATTGGTAGAGACTTCAATTTGATAACCCAAAACTCTGATAGATTCAACCCCACAAATTCAACACAACCCATGACAGCAGCAGACAAACTCTTTAGTCAACTCCTCACAATACATGCTTTAATTGAACTAAAGCCATCAAATGCTTCCTTTACATGGTCAAGAAATCAAACTTTCGCTAGGCTTGACCATTTCATCTGCTCCACCTCATGGGAGGACCAACACCCGCTCTCCACAGTTCACATTTCACACAGAGCCATCTCTGATCATTTTCCCCTTATTCTCGATACCTCCACTGAATCATGGAGTAAACGACCATTTCAATTTGACAATTACTGGCTCTCCATAAATAACTTTACTCTCAACTGTGTAGAGAGATGGAAATTGGCTGACTCTCAGACCACAAACCTCAGTCTCCACATCCTCCAAAACACAAAAATAATCAAAGCACACATCAAAAATTGGAAACTTACCAACCCAAACAAGCTCTCAGAAACCCTCAAAGACCTTGAGCAACAATTCCTCTTTGTGGACAAGGACCCTACAGCTGACCCAGCTCTTGTTCTTTCAATTAAAGATGACCTTGACTTCACAAAAATTGTATCGACTCAAGATGGAGACAAAGAGCAAAATCACATGTGTGGGGACACATCCCGCTATCACACAGACAACGAGGTGCCACGCGAAAACGTGCAGAAAACACCATAAACCACCTATTACCAAAAACACGGATTAAATAAAACTGATTTCGGAAGGCAGATAAACTAAGAAACTATAACATTCAGATCCTCATCCTGCAATAAGACATGTTATATAAACATATACAAGTCTTGATACGTGTCCATAGCTTATAAGATCAGTTGTCTTGTCATCACATGAGTTCATCACCTGTTTATACATACATAACGGGCCACATCCGGCTAGCAGCAGGATATACAAAGCTTTAGCAGCTACATATCGTAAAACAGTGTCAAAACACCCCCGAGGACCCAAGAGTACAGGGATGACTCTAGGACTCTACTACAAAACAACCAAAATAGCAGCGTATCCATCTCTTGCCTTCTATTGCTCTTCTTGCTGCTCGGCCGCAACCTCGCGATCACCACCATGTCTAGCGCGAACACCTAAAAAGGTTGTAAACCAACGGGGTGAGACACAAAGTCCCAGCGAGAAACATAACTCCCCGCCGAAACTATAAAACCTCAAAGAAAATGTTAAAGCAACAACAATAGACAATTGATAAAATGTACAATAAAAGCAATATATAGAGCAAGGTTATTGTTAGCATCAAACTTACCAAGATATCCGGGAGGCATATAACCAAGCATTACTTTATGGAATATGATTGACAAGATAAGCTTTATAAGAACTTACCACAAGATATAAGGATCGTACGCACAAGTGCATAGTTCAACTAGATCAGCTATATAAGCAAGGCCTCAAATAATGTTCTGTATTTTGCTCTAAGCACGATATACTATTCAGATGGATTACGATTTGTTATGCCCTGAGGAAGTGAGTCGTACCACTCAAATCCAACCTTCGGTTGTGAAACCCAATCTGGTGCCATAAAAGGTCGATGAAAGAGCCAGACTTCATTACCTCCCACCTCATGGTCAGTGTACGAGTACAACACAAGCAGGATTGCAGTCTCATGCTTAAGTGGCCTCAGCCACAGGGTCAGGCTACCCTCTACCTAGCCCACCTTGGTATAGGTATCAGTGCTAGTGAAACTGAGCCACGGGCATGATCACCATGCTCTGAGCCATGAACGCACTCATGTTCCCATATCACACATCCTGAGCCATGGGCCTGTTCACCATGCTCCAACATATCGAGCTACGGGCCTGAAACTGCACTCTGGAGTCTACAACTGAAGTTGCACTCTTACCTCCTCATTTTCTTCTAGGAGAAACCACACATATTCAAAAATATGTGCTTCCAGGTTAACCCGCAGGAGAACCTGTTTCACCATCATCAGCTACTGATGATGATGGATCTATGGCCAAGGCAAACTACATGATATGTTCCACTGTAATTAGTTAGTATATTTTAAGTGGATTGTTGAGGCAACCAGGTGGTAACACATACATAAAGTTAAGTTACATTACTATTACCACCATCACATTATCTCTGGATCTTAATCCCTCATCACAAGAAACCACTGCCTCTTAAGGCATCATAGTCATGCATCAACATCCTGGGAACGCATCCCTTATGTAACATACTGAATCTCAGGGTCTTCTCTGCAATTTACCCACTTTTGATCTTTTCTTGACCTTCGAGTCCATTTGGACCTTTTCCATAAATTTCCCATCCTTTTGGATCATTCTTGGACTCCTTGTGCAATTTGAGCACAATCTGAGGTTGAAATCACTATTTACTCTCTTTTATGTAAATTGAGGGGTGTTTGCACAAATAACCCACATTAGGAGATAAGTTAGGGTTAATTATGTAATTTGGTCTTTAATGGGATAATATAGTAGATTATATTTAGTTGGAGCTTTTTGGATAAATATATTAATAATAATATGTAATGTAATTGATTATGAGTGTAATTAACCTTTATTGTTTCTTTCTCCTCGAAATATGATTTTAATTCATAATAATATGTTATTTTGTTGAGTAATGAGTATTTGTACTCTAATGTGTTTTATATCTCGAGATTACTCACATGTTTCTCATTAATAAGCTTTTTCATATAATTCCTTGATTTTAATATATTATTATACTCTTTTATGAGCCATATATTTATTAATGGCCATATTATGCATTAAACGAGAATCTAATTATATAGCATTGTAGTTTTCGTCATGTTGAGCCTATGGTTCAAATTTGGTGTTGTTTGGAGTTGATTTGACCCCTCTAATGGATTTTATTAGCTTTTATTATAGTGTGATTAAAGTGTTTTAATCGATTTCATGTATTTAATTTGTAACGCCAAGGTTCCGTTATTTTTTGGCTGTCACGCGCCCCCTACACTTGCGAGCCATCCGACGGCCCGGATTACATCTCCACCTTGATCGGACGATGCGGAGATCGTCCCTTACCTCCCGCTCTCACGCGATCTACAACCGTTTCACAGTAGCCACCTTCCCCAAACTCGTTCTCCTCTATAGTTAATGGTTTCGCACAATTTCAAGCCCGTTGGCTTCGTCTTGACGATCCGGTTCAAGTGAA
The DNA here is from genome assembly GCA_963693085.1 of Alisma plantago-aquatica. Taxonomy (NCBI): domain Eukaryota; kingdom Viridiplantae; phylum Streptophyta; class Magnoliopsida; order Alismatales; family Alismataceae; genus Alisma; species Alisma plantago-aquatica. The sequence goes on along the minus strand of OY856413.1, from coordinate 995,563,421 downwards.
CCCTAGATCACCGCCTATCTCATTGAGTTGACGAAACGCCCAATCGGGGCCTCCTTCTCTTCCCTGCCGTGGAGTTGCAGTAGGGGCTAGTGCTCTCCTCACGCCTACATAAGGCAGTATAAACAACCCTCGGGCTGTTACCTTTCTTCCTCCTCTTCCAATTCGGTCCGAGGTACCCCCGATCTCCCCGCCCTACTCCATTTTTCTTTCCCGGCAACCTCGGCCACGCACCGACGCCTCCGGTCACCTTTGGTCCAATTGGGACCTCGGTAAGAACCTACGGAGCCTCGGCTTCCTTCCCCTACTCCCTATTTTCCTCGTGGTGCTTTGGAACACCAGGTCCAATAGACCGCCGGTGAGATCTGCCGCCGCCGACCGTGTTTGCGTTTCCTTGCTCCTCCGCCCTCATCGAAACCTGCATTCTCTACGGTTTGCCTCCATGATCCTGTAGGAGTCTTCATTCGAAGTTTTTCTTTGAGTTTTCGATGGTTTCGGCTTCGTGTCCTCTTCCCCTGTTCTCGTCAGTGGGAAGGTTCCTTCTTGGGGTTCCTGTGCCACAGAGAACCCAATAGCGGGATCAGACTGATCTGGAAAAGTTGGCGAACTCACCAGCGATTCCAGTTTTCAGCGATGCAGCCTCTAGCTCTCAAAGCTGATCGAGGATCTGATCCCTTGGTTCTACGACTCGCCATGGAAGCGGGCTGGAGCATACCTGGTTAGGATATGACCAGGGTGCCCACTCCCTTGCTAAAAGGAGGATTTGATTCCACAGGGGCAATCTCGTCCTTTCCCCCTCTCTTTTTGTTTCTCGTTGGCAAAGCAATGGAATTGTACAATGACTGATATGCCCTCGTATTTTTATTTGGTTTGATTTATTATGCAAGGGTAGTTTAGTCTTTTCCCCCTATTATTTACATCAAATTACATTTCGGTTTAAATACATGTCACACTATAGTTTTCCTAATTTCTGATTGGTCAGGTTTACTTAATTCATAGTAAATTGATCCTTTATCAGAAAAATATGAATAAATAGTCGATGGAAAGGATTTTTAACGTAGAATCTGATTTTATGGTTTTTGAGACCTGATTCTCAAGGGTTTTCCGAAGTTTGCTTTGATTGGCATTTTAGTATGTAAATGTTTTAAAATACATAATTAATTCATTTTAACTCTGTTTTATATAATAAAATATGTTTTGTTAATCAGGAGATTATGAGTAATCGTTTGGACTTGGTTTTGAACTCTAAATCGTAGTTTTGTAAAATTAGGGTTTTTCTATGCTTATGTATTTATATATATATTAATACATGTGTTATGATGTAACTAGGATATATGGATGGTTTGCTATCTGTTTGGTGGATATGATGGTAATGTATTTAATCTAAGGTATGTGAAAACCTATTTTTGTATGTGAGCCCTATTTTGTATGTGCCCCTATTTGAATATGTGAAGCCTATTTTATGTATGTGAAAACCTATTTTTGTATGTGAGACCTATTTCAGTATGGGATGCCTATTTTTGGTATGTGGAATCTATGTGGTTGATTATTGTGCAAACAATCCTAATCTCTCAGTTGGGTCTTTTCCAACCCCACAATAACTATTGTGCTAGCCTGATTATCCTTCTAATTGCATTTATTGGCTCTTTACTTATTTTATGCTTCTAATGCCATTGTGGCTCATTCATTTGAATAATGTGAAACTTGCTATATGTTGCCTCCTTTACTTGGAAATGCTTAATCTTGCTATTGCCTATGTTGGCTCATCTTTTTGAAATACTTGGATAATGTTGTTGCCTATGATGGCCATTTATTGAGATTATTTATTTGGGTTTTATTCCCAATGCTATGTTGCATCTTGTTATACTTTATACTATGCTGCCAAGTGAATGTTTATGCATGATATAGTTATTGACCAATTGACAATGTAGTGTACATGAGTACAAACCACCCACAGGGCACTGAGGTTTTAGTCCTCCTGCCGGGCACTGGGGTTTTAGTCCCCCTGCCATTTTATATATTAGGCACTGGGGTTTTAGTCCCCCTGCCACTTTTTAGGCACTGGGGTTTTAGTCCCCCTGCCATTGGTGAGGTCCGGTAGGTGCCTCACCCTACATTGAGAGGACGTTGAGTCATAATTTATATTCATACAAATGTGATAATTGTTGATATTTAAATGTGGCAGTTTCTCTCTCTCACATTCATATATTTGCCTCGTTTCTTTTGAAATCTCTTATTGTAGAGAATCCTTTATATTGCAAAGCTTTATATTATTATTTGTCCTATCCCTTTTTATTAACACATACCTTTTATCTTTCTCTTGCTGGATGACCCCAACCATCCAGGTTAGGATCAGAGTGCGCATGGAAGCTTGGTGAACCTAAGGCTAAGGATAGAAGATGAAGAACATATAGTATATGATCATAGTTGCTTATATGTTTTAAATAGTTTGTTTGGAGACAATGTTGTATTAGTCTAAGTCTTCCTCTACCTAGATCCTTGTAGTTGCTTGTATAAAGTTGTACTCCCATTTGGGAAAAATTTATAATGTACTCTTTATACATTTTGAATAAGTCAAGATTTAATTCTTCCACTGCCATACTTTTGGTGTTTTTGTTTATCATGTTTATAGTAGAGACTTTGGGTCTTTACACCTTATCTCATCATCAGAGAATAACACCTCAGCTAGGCATTCAGCCTTATATCAGGTCCTCAGACCTATCAACATGTTACTTTATTAACAAGGATTATCATCACATTGTACTAGTCAAAGCACATATATCTCATAGCTCTTACCATGCTATGAATCCACATGAAATACCTGCATGGTTAGTATCACATTCACAGAGATTACTGAAACCATCATGGATTAACAGAATGATCATGCTATCAAGTATAAAGAAGCATCCATGAATATATTACACAAGCTTTATCATTCATAGTATTATTATCAAACATGGGCATATGTTATGCCTTATACTTGTGACCATATGCATGTGTTATATCAACATGTGAAGTAAAATCATAAGCTTCCAAGCTTCCTGGTTCACAACCTATCATTATATCTCATCATCATATTTGCAGGATGCAAGGTGATTACATCATATCACTTGTGTTATCATTATTAAAAGAGAACCATCAACTATATACATTTCGGGTTATCAGAACCCTCACCAAAAATCCTACAACCCTCACTATAGGTATGGCGAGCAGCGCCAACCCTCACCAAAGCTCGTAATGAGTAGGGTGGCATCCCTTACCAAAAGCATACCGGCCTAACCATGTGTATAAAAACACATCGGCCAACCCTAGAGGGTATCGACCACCACCCCAGGGTGTCGTGCAACTAGAGATCAAGGCATATCGTGCACCCTGATGCACATACCAGATGCACAAGGCATAACGTGCAGCTAGGCTAAGAGAGGGTATCGTGTAAGAGGCTAAGCAGGTAACAAATATCTATCAGCATCGACTAAGCCCTATCCCCCACCTAGGGTGAAGGTACCTATTGGGCAGCCACACCACTCGAATGCCCCAGGCTTGCACTGTCAAAATGTAGCGCCCCAGCCCAGCTTGGTATCGCCCAACAAGGCGACACCAAAATGCCCCAAAGAAGCCTATCGGTCAGCACTCCATATCGGCCTCCATCAAAGCAGCATCTAGGGTTTCTATATGCCACCACATTGGGCATCACCACCACCAACTGTGACACCCAACACAAAGGTAGCTCCCTGAGCTCTATAACGTCCAAGGCACATCGGGCACTAAGCCAACTACCTTAGCTAGGTGTATCGTGCAGGGCACCCAACAAGGCATATCACCCAACACACAAGGGTATCGACCACCAACCAAAACATCAACTAGGCACAACGGCCAAGGGTACAACTCAAGACAAGAAGGTTATCGGGCAGCGCTATCCCCAAAGTCATATCATGCAAGACACAACCCAACAAGGTCGTCTTCAACCTCAAGCACAAGGGCACCAAACCCTAGTTGATCAAGAAGGTCGGATCACCTCTCAACATCCAAGAGAGAGGGGTTTTGCACAACCTCTTTCACAAGTCGGGAAACCACAAGGACCAACCTCAACATAGGTCATCAAAAGCTCACCTCTCAAATCCATGGTGAGAGTAGGGTATTGCCTAAGCAACTAGAATAAAAGCTCACCTCTCAACTTAAACGAGAGAGGGGTATTGCCCATATTACTAGAGCTCAAACTCACTTCTCTAGACCAAGGAGAGAAAGGAGTGTTGCTACCAAAGAAAACCCCAACTATGGTTCAGCCAACTAGGTGTAAAGGCATATAACCCATCAACAACAACAACAAAAGCATGCTCATAAACCATAAGATCAACAACATGTTCTAGAGCAAGAAACATACATGCATGGCCGATTGTCAACATATATGAAACATGCAACATAGAGAAAGTAGTATAGCTAGGGTTAGAAGTTATGTAACCCGCCTTAAGCAAGCTCCTAGCACCAAGCTTCCAAGCTCAAGAACCACCACAAGAAGAAGAACAAGGCACTCTAGGGTTCATCCACCACTAGAGGAAGAAGAAGTCTCCAAGGAGAAGGAGGAGGATCGGCCACTAGCTTGCAAAGGAGAGGTGTCGTGCACCAAGGGAGAGGGGAAACTAAGGAACTAAATGTATCCTTAGCAAGAGAAAGGGGATACATATATATAAGAGGATGGAGGAGAAACTAAGGTAAAACAAGGCAAAGTGTCGCCCACCTAGGGACACTTGTCCATGGGCAATGCCACCCTCGCATCTTGCCCCATACACATGTCTAGGGCAATTGCCACATGCAAGCATCATGCACCAAGTGTCCACTATAGTGGTGACACAAACGAGGCTAGGAGTCAAAGGTGGTCCAAGGTCGATACACACACACCTTCCCGATACAACTCCATGGGCGACACACCCATGGCCGCCACAACCATGGCTGGCACACCTATGGCCGACACAAGGTCCAACAAGGTTAAGCAAGGCTCAAGTAAGGCACAATAAGGTCCAACAAGGCTCATCCAATCCCAAAGCAACTCAAGCAACGAGCCCAACCCTTCCTCTCAACACTAGAGTAAGCAAGGAGAGAGAAGAACACTTCTCAAGGTGGCAAACTTGCCCATCAACCCTAGACTTGGGTAAATTGCAAGTAGCACCTTCAACACAAACAAACCATAATCACCATTAAAGGTGATTAGCAAGCAACTAAATGCCAGGGTTAGGCAAAGCAAACAGGATAAGCCCAAAATAGGGGTCAGGGTCCTTACAACCTATAAACCTCTACAAAGGGATTTCGTCCCTGAAATCCGAAGAGAAAAGTGAGGGATACTTCCTCCTCATCTCTTCCTCAAGCTCCCATGTGGCTTCCTCAACGCCATGATGATGGCAAAGAACCTTTACCAAAACCAGGTCTTTCCTCTTCAGGTTCTTCCCTCTTTTATCAAGGATCATCACATGACCTTCCTCATAGGTCACATCTTCATCAAGCTCAACCTCAACTTGTTGTATCACTGTCCCTGAATCCGGATGAATTTTCTTTAGCATGCTGACATGGAACACTGGATGTAACCTTTGCAGCTCTGGCGGCAGCTCTAGCTTGTAAGCTACCTTGCCCATACGTGTTATGACTGGGTATGGCCCCATATACCTGGGTGCTAGCTTACCTTTTCGGCCAAACCTTAGCACACCTTTCCATGGCGAGACTTTAAGATACACCTTGTGTCCCACCTGGAACTCTATTGGTCGTCAACGATTGTCTGCATAAGACTTATGTCTGTCCTGTGCCGCTTTCAACTATTGTTGTATTACTTTGATCTTTTCTGTTGTCTGCTGTACTAACTTAGGACCCAAAAGTTGATACTCACCAGACTCATACCAACATAAATGAGATATGCACTTCCTACCATATAAGGCTTCATAAGGAGCCATGTCAATGCTCTGCTGGTAACTATTGTTATAGGTGAACTCTATCAAACTGAGATGTATATCCCAACTGCCTAGGAATTGCAGAACACAAGCTCGGAGAAGATCCTCCAAGGTCTGAATAGTCCTTTCAGACTGTCCATCTGTCTGCGGGTGGAAAGCGGTGTTGAACCTTAACTGCGTTGCCAAAGCTTTGTGCAAATGTTCCCAGAAATGACTCGTGAACTAAGGACCTCTGTCGGAAACTATCGTTGCTGGTACGCTGTGCAAGCGTACTATCTCATCTACATATACCAGAGCGAGCTTTTCGGCTGTATACGTTGTCTTCACAACTATGAAATGGGCAGACTTCGTCAATCTGTCTACTATCACCCAAATGGAATCATGATTCTTAGCTGTCCTTGGCAGACCAACTACGAAATCCATAGTTATATGATCCCATTTCCACTATGGTATTGGTAGGGGTTGTAACGTATCTGCCGGCTTCTGATGCTCAGCCTTAACCTGCTGGCATACCGCACACCTAGCCACAAACTCAGCTACATCTTTCTTCAAGCCAGGCCACCAATACAGGTCCTTCAGATTGTGATACATCTTGGTGACTCCTGGATGCATAGCATACATTGATGTGTGTGCTTCCTCGAGCACTAACTTCCTTAGATTATCAACATCAGGGACCACCATCCTACCATGATAGCAAACTAATCCATCCTCGGACTCATGGAACCCATCACGCCTTTCACTGCCAAGCTCTGACATGATCAACTGCACTGTATCATATGTTTGTTGTGCGTCTTTGATTTGCTGACTCAGCATAGGCTTGACTTGCGTCTATGCCAAAAGTCCTTCTAATAAGAAAACTTCCATCTGCACATTCATCTACCGTAAGGAGACAAACATATCCCATCTATGGCATACCAAGGAACTCAAGTGTGCCTTCTTCTTAGAAAGAGAAGAAGACTTTCGGCTAAGCGCGTCAGCTACTACGTTCGCCTTACCAGAGTGATACTCAATAGTGCAGTCATAATCATTGATCAGCTCCATCCAGCGATGTTGTCGCATGTTCAGCTCATTCTGTGAGAAGATGTACTTCAGATTCTTATGATCTGTAAAGATTTGACACACTTCCCCATAAAAAGTGTCTCCAAATCTTTAACGAATGAACCACCGCTGCCAACTCCAAATCATGATTCGAATAGTTCTCCTCATGTTTCTTAAGCTGTCGCGAAGCAAAAGAAACTACATGGTCTTCCAGCATCAGCACACATCCTAAGCCCTTCTTGGAAGCATCGTAGAAAACAACATAGCCCTTCCCAGGCTCTGGCAGTACTAACACTGGAGCACTAGTTAGCTTCTCCTTCAAACTTTGGAAAGCTTGTTGGCAACGATCATCCCAGACAAAAGGTACATCCTTTCTAGTCAACTTTGTCATCGACAACATGATCACACTGAAGTCCTTTATAAATCTCTGGTAGTATCCTACTAATCCCAGGAAACTGTGAACTTCAGTCGGCGTCTTCGGCTGCTCCCATTCTGCAACTGACTCCACCTTCCTAGGGTCCACTTTGACTCCTTTTGCAGATATCACATGACCCAAGAAAGTTACTTCTTTCAACCAGAACTCACACTTACTAAACTTGGCATACAACCGGTGCTGGCGAAGGAGAGTCAACGCTTGTCGAAGATGTTGTTCATGCTTTTGACTGTCCCGACTTTAGATCAAGATGTCATCTATGAAGACTACAACAAACTGATCTAGAAAAGAACAAAACACCATGTTCATCAGATCCATGAAAGCAGCAGGCACATTGGTTAGCCCAAACGGCATAACCACAAACTCGAAGTGACCATACCTCCTCCTAAAAGCTGACTTTGGTATGTCATCTGCCTTAATCCTCAATTGATGATATCTTGATCGTAGATCGATCTTTGAGAACATTGTAGCACCACGCAACTGATCGAACAGATCATCTATCCTCGGCAATGGGTACTTGTTCTTGATCGTGACTTTTTTCAACTATCAGTAGTCTATGCATAGCCACATCAATCCATTCTTCTTCTTAACGAACAACACTGGAGCACCCCCAAGGTGACGTGCTCGGTCGGATGAAACCTTTCTCCAACAACTCATGTAACTTCTTCATCAACTCTGCCATCTCTGCTGGAGCCATCCTATATGGTGTTTGTATAACTGGTTGTGTTCCTGGAACTAGATTGATCTCAAAATCAATCTCCCGAGATGGGGGAACACCGGGGAACTCATCAGGAAACACATCTGCAAACTCTCGAACAACCGTCACCTCCTCAAGGATAGGACCCTTTGCCTTGTTATCCACAACGTGAGCTCAGAACACCTTACATCCTTGTCGTAACAACTTCTCTACCACCATTGCTGATACTAGACACGTCGGAAGAATCTTCTTATCTCCTTGGAAGATCCAATTCTCTCCATCTTCATCAAACACTGCCTGCTTGGAACCACAGTCCAACACAACCTTATACTTCTCTAAGGTATCCATCCCAAGGATCACATTGAATCCATGCATATCAAGTGGTATAAGATCCACTTGTATCTTGTGTCCCAAAAAAGATAGAACACATGATGGACACACTTCTCAAAGCATCGACGAACTATCAAGAGGGGTTTCTAACAACAAGCTATCTTTCTTACAACTAACATGTAAGAGACAGTTTTCAAGAAGACTATGGGTGATAAAAGAGTGTGTAGCACCCAGGTCAACCAGCACAGATATAAAGCAAGAAGAAGACAAATCAGAATGAAATAACTCCATCTGACCTGTCACCACTCGCGGGTTGACTATCACCTTCGGCTGACTCATGGCATAGAATCGAGCCGTTGCTTGCTGTCCACGTCCTCTGCTTCCTTGAGCAGACGATCCTGCTTGTGATGCTTGACCGCGTCCTCACCCTCTGCTACTACTGGGTTGCTGTCTGTCTGACCCTTGCTGATTCTGCCTCAGTTGCTGTGTTACTTCAACATCTTTTCTTAGGCAGTTTGACCTCCAATGCTCGATCTGACCACAAAGATAGCATGGTTGGTCGCGTTGTTGTGGCCTAGATGGTCCTGTCACTGCTACTGAAGTTGTACTATGTGCCTTAGATTGTGAAGAACCATATCTTCTTCCCTTACTCGGGGACCACTGCGACGGTGCACGGGAACCTCTTAACCCAGAAGGTGCTGAAAACCTTGGCTTCTTGAAGCCATTGAACCCCTGTCTCTGGAACTGAGCAAGCCTCTTCATATACATGGACTCTCTCTTCTCCCTGACTGGCCGTTCAATCCTCCGGACAGACTCCACAAACGTGGCAAACCGCTCTTGGTTCTCCAACGCAGCAGCATGTGTTGTCAGCTCAGCACTCAGGCCTTTCTCAAAACGTCTAATTCGCTCGTCATTTGTCGCTGCCATGTGAGGACAAAACTTTAATAGGTCCATGAACTTGGCTTCATAGTCGATGATGTTCATCGCTCCTTGACGCAGTCACTCAAACTGGCTGATCTTCTCATCCAGATAAGTTTTCAGAAAGTATATGCTGACGAACTCTCACCGGAAGATCTCCCAACCAACCTCCTCACCAGGTCACTTCTCCTCCTTGATGGCCCACCAGTGGCCAACACTACCCTTCAGAAGGTAGATAGCATGCTTGAATTTGTCTGCTTCGGGGATGTCGAGGATCCGGAAGGCCTTCTTAAGATCTGTCAGCCACATATCTGCATCCGCTGGATCAGCCGTTCCAACATAATCTGAAGCTCCGACTCGGAGAAGCCGCTCAAAGGTCTTCCCAATGTCTGATGTTTCACAATGGGGAGCTTGTGCTCTTGGCAGAGGCACTGGCAATCTCTCTACCATGAGATTCATTGTAGCCATCATCTGCCCCATAAGCTATTGGTAGGCAAGGTTTTCGAGAATGGCTGGGTCAAGTTGGGGGACCTCAGGCACCCGATCTCCATGTGCTTGCCCTCCTGCTGCATCCACTGATGCAGCATCACTGCTCTCGGCAGTATGTTCTTCATGGTTTCCAGACATCTTGGCTTTTTCTTCCACTGAGGGCAGAAGATAATTATAAGAAAATCTGGAAAACTCACAAGAACAGACACAACCTAGTCCTAAATCCATGTAGACTCAGCGAACCTAGGGCTCTGATACCAAGCTTGTGGGGACGCATCCTGCTATCAACAGATAATGAGGTGCCACGCGAAAATATACGGAAAACACCATGAACCACCTATTACCAAAAACACAGATTAAATAAAACTGATTTCGGAAGGCGGATAAACTAAGAAATTATTACATTCAGATCATCATCCTGCAAGAAGACATGTTATATAAACATTTACAAGTCTTGATATGTGTCCACAGCTTATAATATCAGCTATCTTGTCATCACATGAGTTCATTACCTGTTTATACATACATAACGGGCCACATCCGACCAGCAGCAGAATATACAAATCTTTAACAGCTACATATCGTAAAACAACGTCAAAACACCCCCGAGGACCCAAGAGTATAGGGATGACTCAAGGACTCTACTACAAAACAACCAAAATAGCAGTGTATCCATCTCTTGCCTTCTATTGCTTTTCTTGATGCTCGGCCATAACCCCGCGACCACCACCACGTCTAGCGCGAACACCTAAAAAGGTTGTAAACCAACTGAGTGAGACACATAGTCCCAGCGAGAAACATAACTCCCCGTCGAAACTATAAAACCTCAAAGAAAAGGTTAGCGCAACAACAGTAGATAACTGATAAAACGTGCGATAAAAGTAATATATAGAGTAAAGTTATTGTTACCATCAAACTTACCAAGATATCCGGGAGGCATATAACCAAGAATTACTTTATGAAACATGATTGACAAGATAAGCTTTATAAGAACTTACCACAAGATATAAGGATCGTATGCACAAGTGCATAGTTCAACTAGATCATCTATATAAGCAAGGCCTCAAACAATGTTCCGTATTTTGCTCTAAGCACGATATACTATTCGGCTGGATTACGATTTGTTATTGTTGGCTAAATGGACATCATTTAAATCCCTTTGTTTTGATAATGACAAACATTTCATTCTTGTGGATCTAACGTGCTACTTGAGTGTTGCAGGAACTAGGTGGATGACACAACTTTGGAAGATCTAAATGCTCACAATGTGTTAATTTCATGATTGTAATCAAATGAGAAAAAAATGTGTACAAGTATATAATGTACAAGTACTTAGACATCATGTAAATCAAGCATTAGATCTTCCCTAGCCAATCACAACATTTAGATAGGTCATTCCCTATAATAGTGTAACATCTGCACACTCATACACACACTTAGTATCTAGTTCAAAACATTAAAATAGGGTCATTCTCGGTCGACAAACTCCTCGACCGAGACACTCTCGGTCGACAAACTCTTCGACCAAGAATGACCCAGGTAGTCGTTAAACACAACAGACAAGGTAGTTGGGAGTTGGATCAAAACGTTATATACACTTGCTCCAGACAGTCCCTCGGTCGACAAAAACCTCGACTGACTGGGATCTCGGTCGACAATTCCTCGACCGAGAATGTCTTTGTCTGCAATTTTCAGGATTAGTTAACTAGCCGTTGTTAAAGAAACTAATGGATATCTAACGGCCAGTTGAGCACTTAGAACCCCCTAGAAAGTGTCTAGAATGTCCTTAAGCATTCATTGGCCATTCCTATAAATAGGACAAGTCTTAGGACACCCAAAATACACTTGTGCAATACTTGAGCTTACATACTTGAAATTGGCAATCTATTTTGAGAAATTGAGCAACTCTAGTACTTGCTACTCATTCCCTTTGCTCCAAATTCATGTCCTATAGGCTAGCCTCTCCTACCCACTAAACCTACACTTCCATACTCATTGGTTAGGAGATCAATACACTTGATATAGGGAATCAAGCCTTGTGCTTCAAATGGTAATTGTATTTTTTGTTTTCCTTCTTGTTCTTTTTTATTGCTTGTACTCTCCTTGCTACTCCTAGGGTTGGAGGCTGCATATTGGAGAGAGTTTTGGTCTTCTTGGTGGAGAAGGAGATCTTTGGACTACTTCTAGAAGGTTGTCTCAACGGGAAGCTACTTCAAGAGGAAGGCTACTTCAAGGGGAGCTTGAAGTTACTTCGAGGAAGGCTGCTTCAAGGTTGGTGAGACTACTTCAAGGTGAAGGCTGTCCAAAGGGTGTTGAAAGTGTTGTAATTTTATGTAATATCCTTGCGAGGTAATAAAATTAAATACTTTCAAAATCCCAGTTGGGTAAGAAACCGGGCAGTGGATTGACTGCCTTAGTATTTGCTAAGGTTGGAACCACTCTAAACACCTTGTCTCCTTCTTATTATCTCAATTGTGGTTGTTTGAGTTGAATTATTTTAAAATATCCATAAAACCCTATTCACCCCCTCTAGTGGTTTTTCAATTGGTATCAGAGCAGGGCTTCAAGGAACCTTAACAAAGTCTTGAAGAATGGATGACGGGGTACTCAACAACCTCAACTTGGAAGGAACACTCATGGCAAGACCTCCACCTTTTGATGGCACTAACTACACTTACTGGAAAAGGAGGATGCAGTTCTACTTCCAAGGAATCAGCTGGGACTTATGGAGGATGGTATCAACTCCATATGAATTTCCTCAAACGGAGTACGCAAATTGGGATGTTAATACGATAAAATCAGCCCAAATAAATGCAAAAGCTGTAAGTATACTCTATTGTTCAATTTCCGTTGGTGAGTTCAATAGAATATCAAATTGTGAAATGGCATATGAGATATGGCATAAACTTTCTATAACATATGAACGAACTGTTCAAGTTAAGAATTCTAAAATCGGAATGCTTAAGCAAAAATTTGAACAGTTTCATATGGATCAAAACGAATCTATTAGTGAAATGTATGCAAAATTTTCTTCTATTGTGAATGGTTTGAATGCTTTAGGCAAAGTGATCAGTGAGGAAGACCAAGTGTCAAAGATTCTTAGATCTCTCCCTCCCAAGTACAAGCCCAAGGTGACTGCAATTGAAGAAGCAAATGATCTCACCCGACTAAGGATGGAGCAACTCATTGGCAACTTAGAATCACATGAGGCAACCTTGGAGGAAGAGGAACAATGAGAATGTGAATTGCAACAAGGAAGAAAGAAAGATATGGCTCTAAAAGCTTCAAAGATCATCACGCAAGAAAGTGATGAAACAAGTGAAGGAGAAGGAGAAGAAGCCCTAATTGTTAATGGTAAGAAATATAGAAGATTTATATCTAACAAAATTGCTAGTTCTTCTTCTTCCCCTCCTAGGTGTTTTGAGTGTGGAAAGAAATGACATCTCAGAAATGAATGTCCTAAAGCAAAGAAAGGAAAGAAAATCTCATTCAAGAAGAAGGGAGAAAAAGCTTATAAGGCTGCGTGGGATGAGTCAAGTGATAATGAAAGTGAAGAAGAGAATGTGGAGTGTCTCATGGCAAAAGAAGATGATAATGATGATTCCCAAGAGGATTGGGTGGTCGACAGTGGATGTTCCAAACACATGACCGGAAACAAGGAGGCATTTCAAACTTTTGAGGAAAAGAAAAGTGGAACAGTCACTTTTGGAGACAATGGTAAAGGTAAAATTGTTAGAATAGGTAATATTGGTACAAACCTTGAAATAAAGAATGTTTTACTTGTCGATGGTTTGCACCATAATTTAATAAGTGTTAGTCAATTATGCGATAGTGGATATGATGTCTTATTCAACAAAAATTGCTGCAAGTTACTAATAGAAAATACTACAAATGTTGTTTATGAAGGAAAAAGAGTTGGAAATCTTTATATTCTTAGACCTAACTCTATGCAATCTGTAGTTGGAAAATGCTTACTTGCAAACGAAAATTCTTTACAACTATGGCATAAAAAATTAGGTCATGCTAGTTCACATGTTATCAAAAAGCTAGTTAAATATGATCTTGTTCGTGGTTTGCCTAAATTATCTTTTGATCAATCTGAAAATTGTGAACCATGTACTTTGGGTAAACAAACTAAAACCTCTTTAAAACCCAAAAATGTACTTAGCACTTGTAGATCACTAGAACTCATTCATATGGATTTATTCGGACCTATGCGGACACAATCTATTGGCGGGAAAAGATATTGTTTTGTTATTGTTGATGATTATAGTAGATATACATGGGTACACTTTCTTGCAAACAAAGATGATACTATTCAAATTTTTATACAATTTTGTTCCAAGATTGAAAATATACTACAAAACAAGATATGTACAATTAGGAGTGATCATGGTGGAGAATTTGAGAACCATTTATTTGAAGAATTTTGCACATATCAAGGCTACACTCACAAATTTTATGCTCCACACACTCCACAACAAAATGGCATAGTTGAAAGGAAAAATCGATCACTATAAGAAATGGCTAGGACTATGATGCTCGAACATAATACACCTAAAACATTTTGGGCTGAAGCGGTAAACACATCTTGCTATGTGCTAAATAGAGTAATTGTTCACTATTATTTGAAGAAAACACCATATGAAATCATATATGCTGAGAAACCCAGGGTTGACTATTTTCATACTTTCGGATCAACATGCTATATCTTGAACACAAAAGATGATAGAGACAAGTTTGACTCTAAATCACAAAAAGCCTTTTTCTTGGGATATTCCACCTCTAGCAAAGCATTTAGAGTTTACAACACTATTTCTAGAAAAGTTGAGGAATCCATTCACATTACTTTTCATGAAGAGCTACAATATGAAAATCTTGAAATAGTTAATCTCACTCATCAATTAGAAAATTTATACATACCAAATGATGATGACAAAAATACTACTAATGATCACCAAGTTGAGACACAGCAACATGTTCCTAGACTCATTAAGGATCATCCTCAAGAACTGATCATTGGAAATCCTAATGATAGAGTCAAAACCCGTTCATCTTATAGAGATGTTGCAAATATGGAATTTGTTTCTATAATTGAACCTAAGAAGGTGACTGAAGCTCTAAAAGATGACTATTGGATAATGGAAATGCAAGAAGAATTATACCAATTCACTAAAAATGATGTATGGGACTTAGTTCCTAAACCACAAGATAAAACCATTATTGGAACTAAATGGGTTTTTAGGAATAAGTTAAATGAAGCAGGGGAAGTAGTAAGAAATAAAGCTAGGTTAGTAGCACAAGGATATAATCAACAAGAAGGAATAGACTTTGATGAAACTTATGCACCAGTAGCAAGACTTGAATCCATTAGAATGTTACTAGCTATAGCTGCACACAAAAACATCAAACTCTTCCAAATGGATGTCAAAAGTGCATTTCTTAATGGAATAATCCAAGAAGAAGTATATGTTGCCCAACCACCTAGTTTTGAAATACCGGAAAAAGGTGACTATGTATACAAACTTAAGAAAGCACTTTATGGTTTAAAACAAGCACCTAGGAATTGATAACGAATTTTCTATTGGAAATTTAGATTCTACTTTATTTTTCAAAACATATGCATCTGATTTTCTAGTTGTTCAAATATATATTGATGATATTATCTTTGGTGCCTCAAATGAATCGCTGTGCAAACAATTTAGTGATATTATGCAACAAGAATTTGAAATGAGCCTCATGGGTGAACTGACTTTCTTTCTTGGTTTTCAAATCAAACAAACGCCCGTCAGGATTTTTATAAGCCAAGAAAAGTATACCAATGAACTTTTAAAACGCTTTGGGATGGACCAGTGCAAACATACTACCACTCAAATGGCTACCTCTACTAAAATTGATAATGATGAAAATGGGGAACCTATTGATGATTCCTTATATAGAGCCATGATTGGTAGTTTGCACTACTTAACCGCTTCTAGACCGGACATCATGTTTTCAGTTGGTCTTTTTGCTCGATTTCAATCACAACCTATGCAAACCCATTTTCAAGCTGTCAAACAGATTTTACAATATTTAGCCGACACTACATGTTATGGTCTATGATATCCTAAAGGACAATCTTTGGACTTTAAAGCTTATACCGATGTCGATTACGCTGGTTGTCGAATTGATCGCAAGATCACAAGTGGTAGTTGTTTCTTGTTAGGAAGAGCCTTAGTATCTTGGTTTAGCAAGAAACAAAATACGGTTGCCCTCTCTACACCTGAAGCTGAATATATGGCAACCAGATCTTGTTGTGCTCAATTGCTTTATATGCAACAAGTGTTAAATGATTATGGCTTTACTTTTTCATCCATGCCTATCTTGTGTGACAATACAAGTGCTATAAACTTAGCACATAATCCTATTTTACACAATCGTGCCAAACATATTGAAATCCGTCATCATTTTTTAAGGGATCATATCTCTAAAAATCATGTATCCCTTCATCATGTTGATACAGAAGATCAATTGGCTGATATTTTCACAAAACCGCTTCCACTAGACCAATTTAACAAAATACGGAAGCAACTACTCATCACTCCCTTAGAAGATGTTTTCTTTGATATTTGTGCTTCTTAAAACGATTTTAATCGTGTCATTCTTGGCTTCCAAATGGACATCTTTTTCAAAAGATTTGATGGTTATCTTTTTAAGGGGAAAACAAATTAAGGGGGAGTTTTTCTACATTCATTTTTAACGAATATCTTTTTGAAATGACAAAGGGGGAGAAATAAATGTAAATCTTAAATAATGGTAACTCTTAAAACTCAATCAATGAGTTTCATAATCTCTTGGCTTTACATTAAAAGTTGCTATATTCCCTAAGAATTAGATTTTATGTTCCATACTTCTTTGGGAATAATAAGCACACATTTCATAAACAAGAGAAGGAATTCACAAAGTAAATCTCAGGTATGAAACTCAACTCATTTTAAAGACTAGTTGATTTATATTTTGGACATGTTTGTCATCTTCAAAAAGGGGGAGATTGTTGGCTAAATGGGCATCATTTAAATCCCTTTGTTTTGATAATGACAAACATTTCATTCTGGTGGATCTAACGTGCTACTTGAGTGTTGCAGGAACTAGGTGGATGACACAACTTTGGAAGATCTAAATGCTCACAATGTGTTAATTTCATGATTGTAATCAAATGTAAAAAAAACTTGTACAAGTATATAATGTACAAGTACTTAGACATCATGTAAATCAAGTGTTAGATCTTCCCTAGACAATCAAAACATTTAGATAGGTCATTCCCTATAATAGTGTCACATCTGCACACTCATACAATGATAACCTCCAATTTTAGATGATTATCTTAGTCTTTTTCTTTAATTTTCCATACTCTTTCTAAAGTAAATATTTACATAATCCCTAAATTTTCCCTCTTATTGTAAATATACTATCAGACTAACTTTTCCCTTTTATATATGCAGAAAAACACACAAAAAAGGATCATAGAAGCCAAACGGTCCCGAGACCGCATGGAGTCAAACGGTCCTCAGACCGCACGAAGCCAAACGGTCCCGAGATCGCATGGAGTCAAACGGTCCCAAGACCGCATGAAGCCAACCGGTCCCAAGACCGCATGGAGTCAAACGGTCCCAAGACCGCATGGAGTCAAACGGTCCCAAGACCGCATGAAGCCAACCGGTCCCGAGACCGCATGGAGTCAAACGATCCCGAGACCGCATGAAGCCAAAACGATCTTAAGGTCCAAACGGTCTCAAAGCCAAAACGGTCTTGAGGTCCAAACGGTCTTGAGGTCCAAATGGTCTTGAGGTCCAAACGGTCTTGAGGTCCAAACGGTCTCAAGGTCCAAACGGTCTTGAGATCCAAACGGTCTTGAGGTCCAAACGGTCTCAAGGTCCAAACGGTCTCAAGGTCTAAACGGTCTTGAGGTCCAAACAGTCTCCAAACTGTTTGGACTTCACTTAAGGCCTATAAATAAGACCCCAAGGGCCCTCAATAAAATATGAAGGTCTCAGACGTCCAAAGGCTGCCTCAATCACTCCAGAGCTCTTACTACTTCCATCCTCCGCCCTGGGGCTGTCAGTCTGAGACCCATACTCCATCTCGAAGTTGCTTTCTCTCTCTCCGCCAAAGAAAGTGGGAAGAGGGAGATCTCGTCATCGCGCAACCTGTGAAGCTGATGGATCGTTTCTCTCTCTCCGAGGGGTTGACTTTCCTCTCTCCTTTATGAGGATGATGCATTCTCTCTCTCTCTTCTTGCCTCCTTCTTTGTCCTAGTCATGAGCGAGTAGTCTCTTTCACTAGGGTGCGGGGAGTAGCCCCGCTACCCATGTTTTCATATCATGTAAATGTAATCCATAATTTGTAATATAGAGTTCTTATCTTTTCAGTTCGACATCAAACGTTTAATGAATGCATGTTGCTTGATCTCCAACTTGTGTTATCCTTTATCTTTTAGTATGAATTGTCTACGTTTGTACTATTAGATTCGAAACTCGTTTGTATGTTGGTTCTTGGTGCATGTATCCACCATGCATCTGTTTCGGTATCTAGGAGTGTATCTCAAGAAGTGGAGTAAACTCACTATCATTCATTGCACTTTCATACTATGAAATGGAATCAGTTGACGTATGAAAGTGCAACCTTAGTAAGTCGAGGAACACACTTTGCAAAGGGAATGATGCAAAGTAGGTGACCATTTGTTCGGGAATGGTTGGCGTTGCAACATTCCCGCACTTCTCGTAGTTAGTTCTCCGAAAGGAAACTAAGTCTACAAAGATACTAACTGACGAAACTCTTTTTGCAGGTTATATTTTGCTTTGCATGTGTTGATCCATGTGTAGTGGCGGTGAAAAACCGATCACATCCTAGTGACTTTTATCATAGTTTAACTCCTTAGATTTACTTGCTTTCTTTACTTTATATGTTCTTAGTTTAAATCAACAAAACTCAACTTTCGATTTAAGTGCCTACTAGTAAGTGATTAAGTGAAATTCTAACATTTTCCATCTTGTTGCTTGCAACAAGACCGTTGTCCTGAGGATTCGACCCTTAACTATACTACGATAAGACTTCCATGTATCTTAGCATACGTGGGTGGAGTTCTTTATCTAGTATACGCAAGGCTAAACCTAGAGACTTACTATCTTTAGGATTTTTAGTTGGTGCACGCAATTCTACGTAAGTGGAAGCTCCATTATACACACACTTAGTATCTAGTTCAAAACATTAAAATAGGGTCATTCTCGGTCGACAAACTCCTCGACCGAGACACTCTCGGTCGACAAACTCTTCGACCAAGAATGACCCAGGTAGCCGTTAGACACAGCAGACAAGGTAGTTGGGAGTTGGATCAGAACGTTATATACACTTGCTCCAGACAGTCCCTCGATCGACAAAAACCTTGACTGACTGGGATCTCAGTCGACAATTCCTCGACCGAGAATGCCTCTGTCTGCAATTTTCAGGATTAGTTAACTAACCATTGTTAAAGCAACTAATGGATACCTAACGACT
This sequence comes from Alisma plantago-aquatica, assembly GCA_963693085.1. Lineage (NCBI taxonomy): Eukaryota > Viridiplantae > Streptophyta > Magnoliopsida > Alismatales > Alismataceae > Alisma > Alisma plantago-aquatica. Next base: position 995,544,052 of record OY856413.1, on the reverse strand, counting down.
AGTTGAGCACTTAGAACCCCTAGAAAGTTTCTAGAACATCCTTAAGCATTCATAGGCCATTCCTATAAATAGGACAAGTCTTAGGACACCCAAAATACACTTGTGCAATACTTGAGCTTACATACTTGAAATTGGCAATTTGTTTTGAGCAATTGAGAAACTCTAGTACTTGCTACTCATTCCCTTTGCTCCAAATTCATGTCCTATAGGCTAGCCTCTCCTACCCACTAAACCTACACTTCCATACTCATTGGTTAGGAGATCAATACACTTGATATAGGAAATCAAGCCTTGTGCTTCAAGTGGTAATTGTAATTTCTGTTTTCCTTCTTGTTCTTTTTTATTGCTTGTACTCTCCTTGCTACTCCTAGGGTTGGAGGTTGCGGATTGGAGAGAGTTTTGATCTTCTTGGTGGAGAAGGAGATCTTTGGACTACTTCTAGAAGGCTGTCTCAATGGGAAGCTACTTCAAGAGGAAGGCTACTTTAAGGGGGAGCTTGAAGTTACTTCAAGGAAGGCTGCTTCAAGGTTGGTGAGACTACTTCAAGGTGAAGGCTGTCCAAAGGGTGTTGAAAGTGTTGTAATTTTATATAATATCCTTGTGAGGTAATAAAATTAAATACTTTCAAAATCCTAGTTGGGTAAACAATCGGGTAGTGGATTGACTGCCTTAGTATTTGCTAAGGTTGGAACCACTCTAAACACCTTATCTCCTTCTTATTATCTCAATTGTGGTTGTTTGAGTTGAATTATTTTAAAATATCCATAAAACCCTATTCACCCCCCTCTAGTGGTTTTTCAGTTATGCCCTGAGAGAGTGAGCTGTACCGCTCAAATCCAACCTTCGGTTGTGAAACCCAAGCCAGTGCCATAAAAGGTCGATGAAAGAGCCGGACTTCATGACCTCCCACCTTGTGGTCAGTGCACGAGTACAACACAAGTAGGACCGCAGTCTCATGCTTAAGTGGCCTCAGCCACAGGGTCAGGCTACCCTCTTCCTAGCCCACCTTGGTACATGTATCGGTGCTAGTGAAACTGAGCCACGAGCATGATCACCGTGCTCTGAGCCATGAACGCATTCATGTTCCCATATCACACATCTTGAGCCATGGGCCTGTTCACCATGCTCCAACATATCAAGCTATGGGCCTAAAACCGCACTCTGGAGTCTACAACCGAAGTTGCACTCTTACCTCTTCATTTTCGGCTAGGAGAAACCACATATATTAAAAAATATGCGCTTCCAGGTTAACCCACATGAGAACCTATTTCACCATCAACAACTACTGACGATGATGGATCTATGGCCAGGGAAAACTACATGATATGTTCCACTGTAATTAGTTAGTATATTTTAAGTGGATTGTTGAGGCAACCATGTGGTAACACATACATAAAGTTAAGTTACATTACTATTACCACCATCACATTATCCCGGGATCTCAATCCCTCATCACAAGAAGCCACTGCCTCTTAAGGCATCATAGTCATGCATCAACATCCTGGGAACACATCCCTTATCTCATCATTAGAGGATAACACCTCAGCTAGGCACTCAGCCTTATATCAGGTCCTCAGACCTATCAACATGTTACTTTATTAACAAGGATTATCATCACATTGTACTAGTCAAAGCACGTATATCTCATAGCTCTTACCAGGCTATGAATCCACATGAAATACCTGCATGGTTAGTATCACATTCGCATAGATTACTTAAACCATCATGGATTAACAGAATGATCATGCATGCTATCAAGTATAAAGAAGCATCCATGAATATATTACACAAGCTTTATCATTCATAGTATTATTATCAAACATGGGCATATGTTATGCCTTATACTTGTGACCATATGCATGTTATATCAACATGTGAAGCAAAATCATAAGCTTCCAAGCTTCCTGGTTCACAACCTATCATTATATCTCATCATCATATTTGCAGGATGTAAGGTGATTACATCATATCACTTGTGTTATCATTATTAAAAGAGAACCATCAACTATATACATTTTGGGTTATTAGAACCCTCACCAAAACTCCTGCAACCCTCACTATAGGTATGTCGAGCAGCGCCAACCCTCACCAAAGCTCGTAACGAGTAGGGTGGCATCCCTTACCAAAAGCATGCCGGCCTAACCATGTGTATAAACACACATTGGCCAACCCTAGAGGGTATCGACCACCACCCTAGGGTGTCGTGCAACTAGAGATCAAGGCATAATGTGCACCCTGACACACATACCAGATGTACAAGGCATAACGTGCATCTAGGCTAAGAGAGGGTATCGTGTAAGAGGCTAAGCAGGTAACAACTATATATCAGCATCGACTAAGCCCTATCCCCCACCTAGGGTGAAGGTACCTATCAGGCAACCACACCACTTGAACGCCTCAGGCTTGCAGTGTCAAAATGTAGCTCCCCAACCCAGCCTGGTATCGCCCAACAAGGCGACACCAAAACGCCCCAAAGAAGCCTATCGGTCAACACTCCATATCGGCCTCCATCAAAGCAGCATCTAGGGTTTCTATATGCCACCACATCGGGCATCACCACCACCAACCGTGACGCCCAACACAAAGGTAGCTCCATGAGCTCTATAACGTCCAAGGCACATCGGGCACTAAGCCAACTACCTTAGCTAGGTGTATCGTGCAGGGCACCCAACAAGGCATATTGCCCAACACACAAGGGTATCAGCCACCAACCAAAACATCAACTAGGCACAACGGCCAAGGGTACAACTCAAGACAAGAAGGTTAACGGGCAGCACTATCCCCAAAGTCATATCGTGTAAGACACAACCCAACAAGGTCGTTTTCAACCTCAAGCACAAGGGCACCAAACCCTAGTTGATCAAGAAGGTCGGCTCACCTCTCAACATCCAAGAGAGAGGGGTTTTGCACAACCTCTTTCACAATTTAGGCAACCACAAGGACCAACCTCAACATAGGTCATCAAAAGCTTACCTCTCTAATCCATGGTGAGAGGAGGGTATTGCCCAAGCAACTAGAATAAAAGCTCACCTCTCAACTTAAATGAGAGAGGGGTATTTCCCATATTACTAGAGCTCAAACTCACTTCTCTAGACCAAGGAGAGAAAGGAGTGTTGCTACCAAAGAAAACCGCAACCATGGTTCGGCCAACTAGGTATAAAGGCATATAACCTATCAACAATAACAACAACATCATGCTCATAAACCATAAGATCAACAACATGTTCTAGAGCAAGAAACATACATGCATGGCCGATTGTCAACATATATGAAACATGCATCATAGAGAAAGTAGTATAGCTAGGGTTAGAAGTTATGTAACCTGCCTTAAGAAAGCTCCAAGCTCCTAGAACCAAGCTTCCAAGCTCAAGCACCACCACAAGAAGAAGAACAAGGCACTCTAGGGTTCGGCCACCACTAGAGGAAGAAGAAGACTCCAAGGAGAAGGAGGAGGATCGACCACTAGCTTGCAAAGGAGAGGTGTCGTGCACCAAGGGAGAGGGGAAACTAAGGAACTAAAGGGGTCCTTAGCAAGAGAAAGGGGATACATATATAGAAGAGGATGGAGGAGAAACTAAGGTAAAATAAGGCAAAGTGTCACCCACCTAGGGACACTTGTCCATGGGCAATGCCACCCTCGCATCTTTCCCCATACACATGTCCAAGGCAATTGCCACATGCAAGCATCATGCACCAAGTGTCCACTAGAGTGGTGACACAAATGAGGCTAGGAGTCAAAGGTGGTCCAAGGCCGATACACCCACACCTGCCCGATACAACTCCATGGGCGACACACCCATGGCTGCCACAACTATGGCCGGCACACCTATGACCGACACAAGGTCCAACAAGGTTAAGCAAGGCTCAAGCAAGGCCCAACAAGGCCCAACAAGGCTCATCCAAGCCCAAAGCAACTCAAGCAACGAGCCCAACCCTTCCTCTCAACACTAGAGGAAGTAAGGAGAGAGAAGAACACTTCTCAAGGTGGCAAACTTGCCCATCAACCCTAGACTTGGGTAAATTGCAAGTAACACCTCCAACACAAACAAACCCTAATCACCATTAAAGGTGATTAGTAAGCAACTAAACACTAGGGTTAGGCAAAGCAAACAGGATAAGCCCAAAATGGGGGTCAGGGTCCTTACAACATGGGCTAAAGAAGGGGACAAAAACACAAAGTTCTTTCACAAAATCTGCAACAAAAACTACCGAAAAAACTCCATCACATACCTTCAAATCAATGATAAGATCACAACCCATAAATCAACTATCACCAACCACATTAGAGACCACTTCAAAAATATTTTCAACAACAACCACAATCCCTCCTGCCTAAATGAATTGGATTGGCCTATGATTTGTCCTACAAAACTTGAAAATCCTCTCGACCTAATAAAGCCTTTCTCCCCGGAGGAATTGGACACGGCCATAAAAACTTTAGGATTAAATAAATCACCTAGACCTGATGGACTAAATGTGGAATTCTACCTTGCAAATTAGAACCACTACAAAATAGACTTCCTGCCTTTACTTAAGGCTTTCTACGAAAGTGAAAATACCCACAACATCATCAAACACCTTAACCAAACTTTCATCACTCTTATAAAAAACAAATCAACCTGACCTTATTTCCCAGTTCAAAACCATCAACCTAATCAACACATCATACAAAATCTTAGCCAAAACATTAGAAAATAGAATAAAACCTCACATTAACAAAATCATACCTCTCAATCAAAATGCCTTTCTCAAAGGTAGAAGCATTCAAGATGCTTACCTGATGGTTAATGAAACAATACATCTCTGTCATAAAAAGAGAACACCTTTGCTAGCCATTAAATTAGATTTTGAGAAAGCTTTTGACTTTGTAAATTGGAATTGTTTAACTAAAACTCTCATGGGCTTTGGTTTTCCAAACAAATGGGTCCGCTGGATCCATGCTTGCAAATCCACAAACCACTTCTCTACAATCATAAATGGTGTACCTTTGTGATATTTCAAAAATACAAATGGTCTCAGACAAGGGGACCCTCTCCCCCCTTACCTTTTTATCATAATCACAACCATTCTCTCCCGCATGATACAACTAGGAAAAATTAGCATACTTATTCAATCACCATAGGAGTGCAAAGAGAACAATATATAATTTGCTGATGATACCATCATCCTTTCCTCCCCAGAGGACGCCTCTATCCTCAACACCGTCATAATTATAAGCTTATTCTCCTACATTTCTGGACTTAAAATTAACCTTCAAAAGTCGTCCATTTTTGGGCTCTACCTCGATTACTCTATTTTGACAAGATTTAGGGATCTTCTTAGATGCAAGATTGAAGACTTCCCCATTTAATACCTAGGACTCCCCATTACCCCCCACAACATCACAAATGCAACCTGGACACCCATCCTTGACAAAAAAAAACTCTCAACTTGGACAAACAACTTTCTAAATCTCTCAGGACAACTCATTCTTCTAAACAATGTCATCACTCCAATTACCACTCACTACCTTAGTTGTATCCCCCTTCCAACCAAAACAAGAAAACTCATAGATAAAACTTGCAGGAAGTTCCTATGGAACAACATTCATCCCTCTACAAAATCTGGAAACCACTACCATCTAGTAAATTGGGACACTATTGCTGCTCCAATAGACCAAGGTGGTTGGGGTATTCTAAACATTGACACCCATACTTTTTGTCTTATAACCAAAATAATTAACAGTCTGGTTAAAAATAAGACAAAAATTTGGACTAGTCTCATCAACTGCAAATACTATCAAAAATCCCCTCCCTGGCACAAAGTACCCCATAAATCTGCCTCATCCCTTTGGAAATACATAAATAAGAACATCCAAAAAATAACCGAACTCATCAACACTCCACCACACTCTCATCTAAAAATATCCTTCTGGAACGACCCATGGCACGAAAATAACACTGTTCTAAACCTGCACACAAATTGGTCCATTCCAAACAACCTCATCAAGATCAAAATAGTCAAGGCCCTTGGCATTTTGACCAGCAATAGATCAAACACTCTCAAAAGATGCATTCTCATGCATCTCAAACCATATGACCTCTCTGCTATGAATCAAATACTTGAAAATAATGCCTCAAACAATATCACCTGGAGTGGGGAAACACTTACTCAGTGAAAAAAGAATACACTTACCTATCCTACACAGGACTCCACCCCCCTACCACAAAAATATGGAAACAAAAATGATAACACAAATATAAATTTTTTCTTTGGCTGCTCCTTCACAACAAGCTGCTTACTGAACAAAACCTCTCCAAGAGAGGTTTTATAGGCCCATCTAGATGCTCTCTCTGCCAAAATGACATAGACTCGGTGGACCATATTTTCTTTAAATGTATTTTTCACTAAGTATCTTCTCACACTTTACGCGACATTACCAACTTGATCTCTCATCAGTAACCTTTCCATTAAAGGTTTCACCAAATAGACGCTACAACTCCTACACATGAAACGATATCTTTATTATCATTAGCTGGAATCTCTGGCTTGAGAGAAACAACATATTCTTCAACAAAACTCTGAAACTGAGGTATATTATTATCTCACAAATCAGTGCAAAACTTCATATGATCACCATGTGCTGGTAAATATGAACATGAAGGGAAGGAGGACTCTGATGAAAGTGAATATGAAGCCCACTTTCTTTGTGACCTTAAGACAATGGTGGACGATGAAATGAGAGTTAGTTTGCTGCTTCAACGCCAGTGAATTTTGATTTACCAACTGCCCCTTACAAGCATTTAGATGATCCACATCTTCCATACTTTTCTTAGTGTTAAAGAGGCTTGTTAAGGAATGTCTTTCCCAAAAATATTTACATCTCATTTCCTTTCCAACTTAACTTACTTATGTTTACTTTGTACTACCCGGCAAAGCAAGTGTTTGCTTGCTTTTGCATTAATATATGCTATGATCATTATAAAAAAAAAAATCCATGAATCCCATCGTCATGTCAAATGAACAACATTTTTTTTTGACCTTCATTCCCTATCACCCTCTTAACAAAGGCAGCCTAAAAGTAAGAATCTTCATGACAAAACACCGGTCAGGACTGGAACTCCCGCGTGGCTGGACTACAAGGCAGGACCGTTGCAGATCGAAGGGCCCGTCCGGCGAGACAAGGCTGTCCGCTGCGTCGCTTCAAGCTGCAGAGCCAGATGGACGCTTTGCTGGCTTCCTACGGGTCTGACTCGGATACCGACGAATCGTCGCCTCCTATGGCAGCAGATAGCGCGGGCACGGCTGAAAATATAGGTGTCCATGGTCCAGTAGCACAGCCGCCGCGTCTTCAGCCTCTTCCACCACCGCCGCTGGACCTTCTCGGTGGTTCTTCTTGTGAAGGTATTGCTGCTGACTTTGTCTATGTTTCGTTCCCGTGTAGTAGGATCTTTAACCGTCCGCCTTAGAATCAATGAAGCAACCAAAGAACTAAAATAGTAGGGTTTAAAGTGATTGCAATTATTTATAAAGCATAAATAAGCGGCGTCCATGTATATATTTATTTTATCATTTAGTCCGTACAGTGGTTTGTGCTGATATGCAAATGTTAGATTCTCATGCCCTAACATATGCAACTCTGTTCACCAGATTATGAGTTGGCATTCTCTGGTTTTTTTAGTTAACCCAAGAATGGGTTATCAAAAGAAAAGATTCTCATGCCCTAAACCGTGTACACATGAGCAACATGGTTACAATTTTATTGAAAATACATCTATTCACCATTTTGGGGACACATGTTCACTCCATTCTGTGCTGTATGTCCCTCCTATCAGCCTACAAACTAGATTATTTTACATCCTCTGTAAAATTTTAGTTGTGCCCTCTATTTTTCTCCCGGTTTCAAGAAAAGATATAACCTTCTGCTTCTTTTTACAACCTGTTCACTAAAAGAGTTATGCCATTCTTCTGATTTTAACTTCTTTCCTGATCTTTAGAACCTGAGCATTCTCCAGCAACGCGCGTCAGAAGCTTCCCTCATGTTGAAGGCAATTATGCCCTTCATGTTTACATTCCAGGTACCTTTTAAGTTCCACTGCTATCATTTAAGAATTTTGCTTATAGAAGAATGTAGCCAGGTTATATATGCTGAAAATATGCTTATACTCCCACGTTATACTAGATCTCGTGTAAAGCCATTCAGACAGCATAAAGCCCTCTTGCACACTTTCTTGTTGTATCTGTTACTTCCTTACTGTTCTCTTGCAAGCCGAAGGCTCCAGGGTACCTTTTTTTCTGAAACCCTCCAGGGCACCTTATTTCATCTAATTTTTGTGGAAATAATTAATGGAAAGTTGAAAGTCTTTTCTGAATTGATCATCGTGTAACATAATTTCACATGTGACATGTCTCTAAATGATTCTCTCTCTGGGTTTCAAATCGACTTTATTTACTAGTGGCTTTCACACAACAAACTGTAACGGAACTGTAGTCACCAACTACCAGTCTACACTTGTTGTTCTTCATGCCGAACCACCTAACCAATCTTGATAGCTCTGGATCAACGAATTTGCTATAATTATAACTCTGAACCTGATAGTCAGCCCTTCTCTATTTTCCACAGGCTTGGATTCTTTATCAGGCCAAAGAATTTCAAAAGCTTTGGACCCACATTGTGTAAATAGACATTGAACACTTCATTTCTAATTTAGATAGAAATGAGTAGCTAGGATCAATGGCGTCGGGACTCAGAATACTTTTCCCTTAAGAACCCATGGCAGAATAGTGCATGAGGATGGAAGACCAACGTTCTTCATAGCACATACAATAGGTATCTCATTATCATTAATATTTGAACAAACTATGTTGGAAGCCTTACCACTTAGATTGAAATCTATGTCAACTTTACACTTCCTATGTGTTTCTGTTTAATGGTCCTCAACTCATTTGCACATGCTTTGCATACACATTGAACATTTCATAGTATCAGAGAATCCACCAATAATGATGTTGCTTAAAGCGGTTAATTACCCTTGTAAAGAATGCAATATATTGTATCATAATATCCATTAATAGCCGAAAATAGATTTGCGGTCAGTAAGACTGCCTGCATAATCAATGTCAGAATACCCAATGATATTAGTATGCCCCTGTTTGGAGAATAGACCTTTATCGGGATTAGCTTTCAAGTATCTCAGAATATGATACAACATCCCAGTGACATTGCCTAGGCTTGTCTAAGTATCGACTGACAAACCAAACTATAGCAACATTATTTGCATGGGTAACAGTGAGATAGATCAGCAAGCCGTCTATATCTTGAGTGATCAGGAAACACTGGTCCTTCTTCTCTAAGTTTTGCATTCAGATCAAGGGGAGTATCAACATGCCTTCTCCCCATAAGTAGATCTAGAACATGCTTCCTTTGTGAAAGACAATCAGAGGATCCTTGGTGGGCTACTTTAATACCTAGAAGGTAACACAATTTTCACAGATCTTTAGTGACAAAGTAGCTAGATAGGTATTTTTTTATAGTTTGTATGCCATTCACATTACTGCTAGAGAGAACAATATCATCAACGTATACGATAAGAATAACACTCTCCATATCTGTTTTTTTACACAAAGAATGATCGACGTTTCATCTGTAGAATCCAAAGTTCACAAGGATTTGACTGAGTTTATCAAACTAGGCTTTCAAGCTTTGATTCAGACCATAGACTGCACGTTTAAGCTTGCTAAATTTAAACTCCCCATGAGCAACAAATTTAGGAGGTTTCTCCATGTAGACTTCTTCATTAAAAGTCACCATATAGGAAGGCATTCTTGACATCAAGCTGGTAGAGAGGCTGTCCAAAGTTGTCAGAATCGAGAACACATACAAAGTTGAGTCAGCCACATGGGAGAATGTCTCAAAGTAATCAAGTCCGTCAAGATTGAGTTTAGCCTTTAGCCAGAAAGTGGGCCTTAAGTCGCTCAATAGTGCGATCATGATGGTATTTGATAACAAACATCCATCTACAACCTAGAATAATCAAAAGGAGGGTCAACAAGATCCCATGTGCGAAGTTCTTATAGTGTAGAGATTTCCGCGTCCTTGAGACGAACCGCGACCACGTCCAACTCCAGTAAGGAGCAGAGTCAGAAGAAGTCACAACATATGAGGAGGTTGTGGTAAGGACCATAAGGTGTCGTAGCCGTTTGAGAATTGCATCGATAGTCCAAAACACATCACTCCCCAAAATTTGATCAACCAAACCAAAGGAGTCCGAAAGACCGCATAGATACTGGAAAAGTAGAAGTCCGTGCCGTTGCTTTTGGATGGAGATCGATAGTCAAAGGATGATGCTCCTCGAGATTCCCACAAAGAGATTTGAAGGAGGCATGTGGTCTTCTAGGTCAACACCAAGGGATAGCTTGAGTTTGGTTAAGGTCGAATAAATCTCATACACCCGCTTAGGGTGTTCCTTGTGGGCATAAACAATAGCCAGATGCTCCCACTTAGCTTTGGCAGAGTCCAAATGGATGAGAGAACAATTAATGCGGGGTTCAACACTATTGACGATCCAAACTTTTTCCAGAGAATCATCCCTTTTTCATGTGGTGTAATAGTTATAATCTCAACCTCAACCTCATACTTAACATCTGGGATAGTGGGAGCAACCATCAAATGAGATGCCTTATCTTGAGAATAAGTATAGATCTCGAGTGGCTTATGCTAGGTAGCATCGTTTTTCCCAAACATCATCATCATCATCATCATCATCATCATCATCATCATCTAAGCCTCAGTCCCAACTATGTTGGGATCGGCTACATGGATCCTTCGTTTCCATTCAGCTCTATCAGGGGCCATATTCTGGTTGAGTTTTTCCCAAATAGACGAACATTTATTGCTTGATGGTGAGCAACCTCCATTGAAAAAGGCATCATAGTGGCAGCTAGGGGCAGAAGATAGGGAGCAATAGCAGATGCTCAATTATTAGAAGCCAAATAGGTATAACTTATACGTTAGATACACATAGTAGTAGTAGAGATAGAAGGCCCTCATGTCAAGGGCAGTGGCCTTAAGAAAAGAATAAGCAAATGTTAGAGTGTCATTTAGGTAGACATGTGACACCTCAGAAGGGGGGGGGGGTGTAACCCCCGATGGTAGAAGGAGACTCCTTGCTAGGGTTAGATGGATTAGAAGTTGGATATTATGTGTTTATGTAGCAACTTGGAGGAGTATTAGGCCACGGTGATGGACATTGCGTTAAAAATTGGTCTGACCGGCCAAGCATCTCAGCCGCTTAAATCAGCTCTTAAGTGCTAGTTAAGTGGTTTGAAGAAAATCTATCACTTTTTGCCCGCTTCACCTGCTTTTTTCTCGCCTTTTTCTTGCTTTTTGCCCGCTTTTTAAAAAGATACTACTGTAAGCATGTAACACTAATCAAATTATATGGTCCAAGTAGTATTGACTATAGTATATTAAGCTTATATACATTAAATGTTCTATGATATCCCTAGTTCAAATTTAGAATACATACTTTGTATGTAAACTGTAATGATAGGGTACTGCTGTAATGTATCCAAGTAGATTATATGTAACTATTATCTATTTAGAATGCATACATTGATTAAATGTACTGCTGTAATGTATGACTAATTGATGATATGCAAAAGTAACAATATGTTTGTAAGGTATCTATGATAAGTCTATTGTGTACTGTTTAGCTATGTAAACATGTGATACAAAATTGTTGCTGTATCATGTATATACACTTATTATTTTATAGTTATGTTATCTATGGCAAGTATAGTGTTTACTATATTATATAGCTATAATCATTGTTTTTTAGTTGTGTTCGAAACTATTTGGGTGTTTGATATTGTTGTGTACAATGTTTAGATATGTATAAAAGTTCCAAACATATAGTTTTTATATACATATGTATGTATTTTTTCATAAAAGTTTATAAGAAATTAAAACATGCCTTTTCAAAAACTATCCAGTCAAGCGCCCACCTGGCGCTTAAGTAGTTACAAGGTGTCGTCTGCACGCTTACCCTTTACACCTTTTAAAACATTGGTGATGGACGATATGGGATGAGATTTTTGGGAGAGGTATAGGACACAGTGGGAAGGAGAGGAAGACTAGGACTGGCTTGGAGAGGAAGGTGGACGGCTGGCTTTGAGAAGAAGGCGATGACTGGCTTGGAGAGGAAGGCGGTCTGTTGGCTTGGGGGGAAGGCAGGTCATTGGCTTGGGAGGAAGGGGGCGCTGGCTTGGAGAGGAAGGCAAACAACTACCTTGAATTGGAAGGCACGACTGGCTTGGAGAGGAAGGTAGGGGGTGGCGGGATGTAGAAGAGAGGTTGGAGGGGTGGCGATGGGCTAGCAAGAAAAGGTACCAGGGTTGGGGAGACTACGAAAGATCGAACTGCTCTGATACCATGTAAAAAATGGGATAAATTTAGATGATCTAAAGATACAAAATACATCTCCTTCTATAGGATGCAGATATATTAGATAATAGACATCCCAACAATATGGGATTAAAGAAAAGACATAACACAACAACATATAACAGATAAAACAATAGTAAATAAGTGAAGATATTAACAACCCCATTACTCATGGACCACACATGCACATTGAAGTTTCTTATGCGGAGAGTTTGGTTAGAAACTATGTTCCACCAAAGTTTTTGGAATTCACCTTTCCTATATTGTTGTTTACCAACTCCATACACCTAATGAGAACCTCCTCAACCAATCAAAGCATTGCCATCTCCTTCTATGTCATTTGAACACGATAAAGAGAAAATGAGATAAACAACCACCAATACTTAATTGAAGGTTAAAAAATAAATGACTATTGTAATAGTGACAACGTGCGTGGATGGGTAGCTCGGAGTAGCCGTCTGTTGTAAAAGTTGTCTTGACCGTAGAGGATGAAGCCTCTACTTGTGGTTAGATTGGCTTGTAGAGGCGACTCTTCCTGATAATTTGATGCTAATCACGGGGGATCATGGTTCTTTTGTGTTTGCTATTGTAGCTGCAGTGAAGGGGCATGATGGGTCACCAAGAAAAAGAGGAGAGGAGAACAATGTATTGATCTTTTGGACCTTTTTCTTCAACATGATTAAGTCCAAATACATATAAGCAAGTCTTTGTACGTTCATGCTTTGCTTTAAAGTTCACATAAGTCTATACATAAGGACTACAATTAAAAACATATATGAGCTCTATCTACTCTTCACTCAACAGAGGACATCTTCTGCACGTCTCTTCTATGTCTTCTCTATATCACCTGTCCATAAATTCCCGTATAGAATAAATCCTTGCATGGACCAAAAGGAAGGTTTGGATTCGTAAAGTTGGTACTAAATCTTTATTATTGAGCTATTTTAAAGGAATGCAAGAAGAGGAGATTCAATGCATTTATAAACTAGGTAAGGAATATTTGGTGGACTTAGCTAATCATGTTAAGAATTATAAGAATCAAGATGATCAAGATTCAAGTGTCAAGATAATGATTCACAAGGTTGATTGAAACATAAACTAAGCAAAATTGTTCAATATTCAAGATTTATTCACAAGATATAAGTATTCAAAATTGTTCAAAATATCCAAATGTTCATAATGATAAGATCCATTTTGAATATTAAAATTGAACACTGTAATATCATATCTTTATCAAGGGATAAAGGTCCATGCACTCAATCATCTGTGAGAGAACGACATAATAACCTAATTGTTATTTCAACCAGTGCACTAGGGACAACTAGTCATTGCAACCTGCATGCAGGGTGGTGGGATATCATCCAACCTCAACCGAGCCAAAGCTCTAAAGGGCCAAAGCCCAAAGGAGTCAAAACCAACGTTCTCATATGCTCCGCATGAAGCCGTTTATGTGGCCGCATATGCATTTTGGCCACCTCTCTGAACCCCATTTCTATGGCTATGCAACCCATTACGTTGTCATGGCCGCATATGCAGTGCACTGGGGACAACTGGTCATTGCAACCTGCATGCAGGGCGGTGGGATATTATCCAATCTCAACTGAGACAAAGCTCTAAAGGGCCAAAGACCAAAGAAGTCAAAACCAACGTTCTCATATGCCCCACATGAAGCCGTTTATGTGGCCGCATATGCATTTTGGCCACCTCTCCGAACCATATATGTCTATGGCTATGCTACCCATTACGCTGTCATGGCCGCATATGCAGTGCATATACACGACTGTATGCGGCTGCTTTTCATACAAAGACAATATTTGTATACTCTATTATTAGTTATCTTTAATTATTCATTTAATTACTTATACACACAAACACCCTACATATATATAAACTATATAACATACTACACATGTATAGTTATATGTTTATATTATAATATATTTAGGTGAAATATTTTGCAATTTAAATAAATAATTCTATGCTCATATAATTAATTTATTTAATTTTTTTTTGAAAATCGCTTATGCCCCGCATATGCCGTTCTGCATATACTCTACGCATCACCCAGAACTAACGCATACCATACACAATTTTTTAGGAACTTGAATGGATCAATTTTAGTGCTATCTTAATATCCAACAATATTCAATATTTGCAAAATATATTTTACTGACCTTCAAGAGGAAAGATAGTGCTAATAAACAATTTGGGTTTACCACTAACAAGATACCAGGCATGCAATTTTGAGAGAGAGTAAACAACTCAACAATGGAATAGAGAATTCAGATGCTCAATTCATCCAAGACTCCATAGATTGTACAATTACAAAATGGCTCCAAGAGAGAGAGGTCTACAATGTATAGCAAAATAGAGTCATCATATGGTTTTGGAATCAATTGTTCTTCAATCTTGTATATTTATGTTTTCTTTGTTTCCCATCTAGGGTTATTGATATTTCATAGTTCACCCTCATCTTTCTATATATATATATATATATATATACACACACACATTCAAACACACACGTGCATTACGCACACACGTGGTGCCATTCACTCATCCAATTGCCACTAAATTTATGATATTTATAAAATATCACATCATGATAGTAATATAGTAACATATTTACAATCTAGAGCTTCCAGATGGATTAAGTGAATGCAATAACCATTTAGTTCATTATAGGTTAGTTTATGTCAAAATATTTTGAGAGTCCATATCTTCTTTTCAAGTGTACTCCAACATGTATATTTATATGGTTTGAACTTATAATAAGGATATCGTCTACAATAATTATAGAATGTGGAATAGAAATATATTGGATAAGTAAAATGGTTTACAGTGCATTCTCTTATATAGGATAAGAGAGGAGATACAAAAATAGAGGTGAGCAATATGGGACTAAACCACACAAGTAAACACATAAGTGAAGCATATGCTAGGCACATGACACTAAGTGAAACATAAACATATCTCTATACTCCCCCTCAAGCTGGAGCGTAGATGTCGAACATGCCCAACTTGTCTACTAGAATCTGGAAGCGAGCCTTTGGAAGAATTTTGGTGAAGATGTTCGCTACTTGTTATTCAATGCTGAGATATGGAGTGCAAATACTACCAGAAAGAACAGTCTTGCGGACAAAATGGCAATCGACCTCTATATGTTTGGCCCTTCCATGAAATGTCAGGTTGCTCGCAATAAAAATAGAAGCTTTGTTGTCACAAAACATCGGTATAGGACTGGAGTAGGATATGTCAAACTCCTTTAGCAGACTTTGGACCCACAAAAGTTCACATGCAGTATGGGCCGTGGCTCTATATTCTGCCTCTGCACTGGATCAGGCTACTACAGTCTGCTTTTTGCTTCGCCAAGTAACTAGATTGCCACCCACAAATGTGCAATAGCCAGATGTAGATTTTTGATCGGATCGACTTCCTGCATAGTCAGAATCTGAAAAACCTGAGAGATTACAGTGGCCTTGCTTCTTATATAATAAACCTTTGCCTGGAGAGCTTTTGAGATAGCGCAAAATGTGCTATATAGCATCCCAATGACACTGTCGAGGTTTTGTTAAGATATCTGCTTATGAATCCTACAACAACAGTAAGGCCAACTCTCGTGACAGTGAGATAAATAAGCTTGCCAACAAGTCTTCTGAATTGTTGGTGATTAGCAATACGGTGGAGAAGTTTCATCGTCCCAATCCGTATTTGGATCAAGAGGGGTGTTGGCTGGTTTACAGCCAAGCATACCAGTTTCCTGCAAAAGATCAAGGACATATTTCCGCTGGGAAAGACACAATCATGCAGATAATCTGGATATCTCAATGCCTAAAAAATATCTCAACTTTCCAAGATCCTTGGTGACAAAGTGTTTTTCCAAGTAAGTTTTAGTAGCATGAATGCCCGAGGTATCACTGCCAGATAAGATAATATCATCAACACAGACAATAAGAATGACTAGTCCGGCCACAATTTTGCGAATAAACTCAGAATGATCTGAATGGGAACGACGAAATCCAAAATTTACTAAGACCTAACTAAGCTTGTCGAACCAGGCACATGGACTTTGTTTGAGGCCATAGATAGCCCTTTTCAGTTTACAAACTCGCGAGGAAGACTCCCCCTGAGCAACAAATCCCGGTGGTTGCTCCATGTAAACTTCTTCCTGCAAGTCTCCATACAAAATTGCATTTTTGACATCTAACTGAAATAATGGCCATTCTTTGTTGACAACAACAGAAATGAGAATTCTAACATAATTTAATCTGGCTATAGGAAAAACTGTTTCAAAATAGTCCACACCATAGGTTTGTGTGTAACCTTTTGCCACAAGACGAGCTTTCAGTCGCTCAGTCGTACCGTTTGGTTGATATTTAATGGTGAAGACCCAGCGACATCCAACAGTAGAGCGGGAATGAGGTCGATCCATAAGCTCCCATTTCTTGCGATCAGAGAGTGCCTGCCTTTCATGTTCCATAGCCTGTTTCCATGCAGGAATTAGAAGAGCTTCTGCAGCAGTCTTGGGAATGGAAACAACAGAAGTACGCAAAACTGTCACTTAGATTAGAAGATTAGCAGAAATGACTAATAGGATGTTTCATGCAAGAATGAACACATTTGCGCTGAGTGATAGACAGGTGTAAGTCAGAAGTTACCTCAGTGGTTGTATGATCATCCGCAGAAGGAGGAATTGATTGTGGAGGGGCCATGAAGGGAATACTTGTCTTGTTTCTTTGCTTGTACACTTGCATAGGTCGGGCTTTAGGTAGTTCAGAAGGTGGTACAATCTCAACAACATCAGGCAACGACGTGGGTGCCAACATATCAATGGAGAGTGATGCTCTGTCATCAGACTAATATGGCATATGCTAAAAAAATACTACATTAGCACTCACAAACCATTGCTTCAGAATAAGATCAAAACAACGATAACCTTTTTGGGTCCTAGAATATCCCAAAAAGATGCACTTGGTGGAGCGAGGATCAAGTTTTGTTGAATCCGAGCGTAAGTTTTTGACAAAGCAGGTACACCCAAAAATACAGGGAGGAATGAAAAAAAGTTGCGCATCACGAAAGAGAATGTTGTAAGGAATTTGATTGTGCAAAAGCAGCAAAACAGAAGATGGCATGCGATTGATAAGATAGCACGCCGTAGAAACAACCTCAGGCGATAAACGTTGAGGAACGTTATAATGAAGAAGTAAAGTGCGAGCAACTTCTAACAAGTGGCGGTTTTTTCTTTCAGCAACTCTATTTTTTTGTGGAGTGTAGGGGCAGGTAGTTTGGTGTAGAGTGTCACGGACATAACAAAAATATGTCACCGATTTTTGCATAAATTCAAGGGCATTATCGGTGTGAAAAACTTTAATGGGTTTGCTGAATTGTGTCTGAACTTCAGAGAAAAAAGCTAATATTATCCAAAACCGTGCTGCGATCTTTTAGTAAAAACAACAAAGTAGCACGAGAGTAATCATCAATGAAGGTCATAAAGTATTTAACTCCAGAATGGCTAGGAATAAAACATGGACCCCAAATATCCGCATGAATAATATCAAAAATTGCTTTAGAGCCAATATCTTTCTTAGTAGGAAACACAATACAAGTTTGTTTACCTAACTGACAAGATTCACAAGAAAATGTTTTCTCAGATAAAGCAGGAAATAAATGTTTCAGTTTTGCAACAGAGGGGTGACCAAGCCGGTAGTGCCATTGGAGTCCTGTTACTGATGTTGACAGAAGAGCAAACGCTGCTGGCGGTCCATCCAGATAGTAGAGTCCGTCTGGTCCCTCATGGCTCGAACCAATCCTCGTCTTCGTGCGGAGAACCTTCAAAACATAACCGGAAGGATCAAATTTAATGGAGCACTGAAGATTCTTTACAATCTTACTCACAGAAAGCAAGTTAACAGGAAATTTCGGGATATTTAAAACATATTTCAGATGCAGTTTACGAGACAAGGGAACAATGCCAATGCCGTGAACGGAAGTTTAACCATCAACAATAGTAGCAGGTGGAATCTGAGTAGTTTTAGTAAGAGCAGAAAATAAGTTGATATCACCGACCGTATGAATCGGTGCACCAGTGTCAATGTACCATTTGTTGTTAACAACAGAAGGAGAGACTAGCAAGGCAGAAGATCCAACAACATACGTAGAGGGAAGTTGAGTCATGCGTTCTTGAAAAAATTTCTCGAACTTGGAGCGAAGCCACTCAGTTGAAGGCGTAGCAGATGGCTGTTCAGGTATAGTATCAGTCGAACTGTCGAAGTCTCTGCAGATGCTTGGTTTGCCCAAGTAGGTTTACCGTGCTTGATTCAACATCGATCTTCATTGTGATTGTCGCGGCCACAAAAGTTGCAGAAGCGAGGACCAACAGGTTGTCCTCGACCAGTAGCAGTAGCAGTAGAAGATATGTGTCCACTGTTAGGAGGGAGACGTCCTCCACGGTTGTGGCCGCGACCACGACCGGACTCAGCGGTGCAAATAGCCAGAGCATGGTGTTCTATTGCAGGGGTGGAGGTCATCGATGGAAGTCTTTGAACCCGCTTGAGGACATCCCGAAGATTTGGTAGTGGGTCACTGGATAGAATCTGGTTGACCACCCCAGAGAAGGAAGCAGGAAGGGCGGCCAAAAATTGGACTAGTTGTTCATTGCGCTGCTTCTGGGCTTCTTTGACGTCAGCTGTCAGGGGTGGTAAATTTTGTATTCATTCTAGAGAGAAGAGCATTGGTTATAGAAATCCTCAACAGAAGGGGCAGAGGAAAATTCCTTCTTAGCCAGAGTTTTGAAAATTTCAAAAACTCTCTTGGGATTCTGCTGATGAGAATATACATGAGATACTTGATCCCACATTGCCTTAGCATCACTAAGGCAGGGTAACGACTGGCTCATCTGTGGCTCGGTGCTATTAAGGATCCAAGACATAACGCCAGAGTCATCTTTAGACCATTGTGCATAAGGTTGCTTGCTTTTCTCATCCGCCGTAACTGAGGGGTAGCTGGGGGTTCAGTAGTGATATGAGAATAGCGACCTTGTGCTTTGATATACAAGACAAAGGATGCCGACCAGAGATGATAGTTGGAGCCATCAAATTTATTTGTGGTAACACAGGGAACGAGGCGGCTCAACAGAGGCCATGGTGAACAGATCTGAAGCAGAACAAATAGAAAGACAACCAGTGCAACAACAACAGAACCCAACAATAGAGATCAGCAGATCCGAAGAAACCCGCTATGGGGCAGTAGAGCACAATTGTAGATCTGATACATCAGATCAGAAGCGACCCGCTATGGGCAGAGTAATTGATAAATGAACCTACGCCGTCATGAGGAGAATCAAGATCCCACCATGAGGTGTAGGCAGAAGAAGCCGAAGAACCGGGGGACTCTCAACGTGCAATGACGATGGCTGTTCGGAGACGTCAAGGACGTAGAGGAGTATAGGTAGGGAGGTAGGAGTTTAGATGAGAAGGATAATGGTTGATTGGATTGATGGGAGGAGGAGAGGTGGATCGGGCTAGGAAGGTGGTGGTGAGGACAACAGTAGGAGGGAGGAGAGGGCGGGTGGGGGAGGGGGCTGGAGGAGCCGACGGCGGCAGGAGGGTGGGGGGAACGACGACTGGTGGGAGGGGGGAAGGGGTGGTGGCGGAAGGAGAGGGGGGAGGGGACATGGAGCAGCAATGTGGGGAGGGAAAGAGGGGGGGGGGAGGCGGCGACGGCGTGGGGGGGTTAGGTCATGAGGGGAATAGGGTTAGGGTGGGAACTTGCACGTGGGATAAAACCTGCTCTCGATATCATATGGAATGTGGAATAGAAATACATTGGATAAGTAAAAAGGTTTACAATGCATTCTCTTATATAGGATAAGAGAGGAGATAAAAAATAGAGGTGAGGACTAAACCACACAAGTAAACACATAAGTGAAGCACATGCGAGGCACATGCCACTAAGTGAAACATAAACATATCTCTATAATAATTAATGAAATTACATATTCCCTTTATTAACCCTATTCCATGCATCTCATATGCGTTAGTAAAATATAAATGTGTACTTGACCATATAATATGATATATAATACGATATTTACGGCCCTAACGATTTCGACGACCAAATAAGCGATCTAAATCATGAAAATTTACCAGGACGATCTAATCGCCAAGATCTACTCAAATATGCAATAATATTTCATATTGGATATGTGGCGGTGGGGGTCTCCCACATTTGTAAGTGAAGGAAGCTGAACAATTTCGATGACAAAATGTAGGCATTAAGTTATGGAATTTTGCAAACACAATGTTTAAACATAGACACACTAGATTATATAATAAATTTATATGTTTAGAGGTTAGGGTGGGATCCATGTCTTGATGAGTGAGTGCACAAATGAACAGAAATGTCAAGTCTGTTAGTAATTAGACTGTTACTAACTTGCAAACCTCAAGTTAAAACAACTAGAGTACTAGACTTTATAACTTAGAGTTACAACTTACAAGTTACAATATTATAGGTTAGTATATTTATTGTATAAGTCTACTATTATAATATATTTAGAGTTACATACATGAATAATAAAAAAAATTAGGGTTACAAGTTACAACTTACACAACATTTTGTACAAGGCTACTTTTATTATATGTATAGGGTTACATAAGTGAAAATACAAAAATATAAGAACTTCCACTAAAAAAGCTTTTGTAGCCATTTTGTGTATAAATATGAAATATATTGATTAGATTTTCAAAATAAGTATAGATATACGTATTTCACACTATTGTTTCTTAGATTTACAAGTTCACTTCAAGACCTTGAGAATTTTAAGAGAAATGTCACTTAGAAATTTGGGATTTTCAGAGTATTTATTAAGATGTCGAAAAGGGAGTAGAAATAGGAGGAGTAGATGGGCTAGGGAGAGGGTTTTATATACATTAAAATCAAGTAAAGCAGCCTTTAAGAGCAAGATATCACAAAAAAATCGTTAAAAGGTCAAAGTCCAAGCAAATCCAGTCGATGGAACACAATTTCGCGAAATAGGTATTGCATTTCGCACTGATTTCGCAATATCAAGGCCCAAACTGGGCTTTTTTGCACTAAAATACCCCCTGTTTTGTGAAATTTCGACTGTAGCTGCGAAATTTTCACGAAATTGCGGACCAGTTCCTGCGTACTGACGTTTCGATGTCCGATTGAAAAAAAAAAACGAAATTTCGAACGAAATTTCGCAATTTCGAGCAAAATTTCGCAATTTCGATCGAAATTTTGTTCCATGCACACATCTATGTATATTATGGAGTTATATGACTGAGACCTACACTTATTGAACTACTTGAGATATTAACTAAATCGAAATCATGCTTAGCCTTATTAATCATATCTTTTGAAACAAGAATTACACGACGCATACCCACAACTAGTCAATAGTTATATGCGTTTACATGCTAGCGTGGTACACTGACATCTATACAGATATGTATTTATTGCGTGGATCTACTTAGTCAAATATATTGGTATGATTATGTTACATAACCTAAATCTACGTATAATCTTCTACTATTTTATCCAGTCTGTTGCTGTTAGTTAACTTTATAGCACCAAGTATATGGAAGGCAATCCTTCAGACTTCTCCAAACCCTATTTATCCATGTATAAGTATCTTAAACGAGATGCCATGAGTATAATTAAGATGGCCAATTGTGGTAATTATATACTGCTCGATAGATTTTTCAATACTTTGTTTTCTAGAAAACAGAAGATAGGAACTTACTGGACTTTAAACGATTAGTTGCAGGCTGTCTTGGTGTAGAACAGTGGTCGACATCTCTGTTGGCATCTCCTCTGTGGTTTGTTGGGACTTCGCCGGAGGTAGTTCCACGAGTACTAATGTTAGAGACAATTAAAGCCGAATATAACTATTGACTAGTTGTGGGGAGTTGGATCTTCAAACTCATGTTCGTCCTTGAGGAAGGAGATAAGTCTGTGGATTGTGTGTTGGCTTCAAAACTTTTGTGAGGGCTGAGGGGATGAAGGAAGGGTTAGGGGTTTTACTCCAGATTGTTGTCGACCTACTGAATCATACCTTCAGTTCGTCACCCTAGTTGCTGATGCACTAGGTTTGACGATCGAGTTGCAAGTCCTTCCATGTATTTGAAATTGGAAGATCAGATATGTCTGGCGATGAACGGTGAATTTCTCTCTATCGAACACTGACAACATTAGGGTTGATGATGTATAAGGTGGTGGATCCAGTAGGTGACTATGTGGCAAGCGGGAGCAGTTGACGAAGGGGCGCTGGGATCGAGGTAGATCTGGTAG
This sequence comes from Alisma plantago-aquatica, assembly GCA_963693085.1. Classification (NCBI taxonomy): domain Eukaryota; kingdom Viridiplantae; phylum Streptophyta; class Magnoliopsida; order Alismatales; family Alismataceae; genus Alisma; species Alisma plantago-aquatica. The sequence continues at coordinate 995,521,314 of OY856413.1, read as the reverse complement.
GTGGCTATGTGGCTGGCGCACTTGGTTTGCAGGTGGCGCTGAAGGCTTCCGCGAAGGCTGGGTGAAGATGCTCGTTGTTCTGAGTTGCAGGTCGACTGCCTTCCCCTGTCCATAGATCTCAACTAGTATTTGTATATCTGCTGCCGTTTCTAGGGCATGGAGTCGAGGGGTTACTGTAACCGAAGATCAGGGTCTTCAATAGCTGCACACAGACAAGTTATGGCGTTCTTCAGTGAATTAAAAAATGGCCCAGGCAGCCGCTTAAGCGGCCGCTTAATCGGCCATGACCCTCATCTGCCTAATTTAGCCCCTAAGTGCTTGCTTAATCGTTTTGAACATAACCGCCCGCTTTTTGCCCGCCTCACCCGCTTTTTTCCCGCTTTTTCCCCGCTTTTGTTTAAAAATCCTAATGTAAGCATCTAACATTAATTAATTACATAGTCCAAGTAGTGTTGACTATAATATATGAAACTTGTATACATTAAATGTTCTATGATATAGCTAGTCCTAATTTAAAATGCATACTTTGTAAGCTGTAATAATTGGGTACTGCTGTAATGCATTTAAGTAAATATCATATTGCTCTATTATACTTCTAATGCATGATTAGTTTTACTGATTTCCTTTCTGCATTCAGTGATTAATGATTGGTACTACTGGTTAGTATTACTTTAGTGATTACTTTAATTCAATAATTCATAGTTTGTTATTTACAATTACTGATCTGCTTGCTGATTTTAGTGATTAGAGATACTAATTAATAGTAAAGTATTGATGAATACTTAGTTAATTACTGATTTTCTGATTAGATATGTATAGAAGTTCCTTATAAATATATTTTTTATATACACATACATGTAATTTTGTATAAAAATATATAAAATTTAGACACCCGCTTTTTCAAAAATCGCCCGCTTAATCGCCCGCCTACCGCTTAATCGGTTACAGATTGCTGTCCGCACGCCTCCCGCTTCCCGCTTTCTGATACCTTGGCGTTCTTCTTCTATCTCCGGTTAAGGTAGATGATAGTAATAGCTAAGGAATTTATGGTAGTTTGAAATGCTGCTGTTGGTGTAGGAGGATTAATGATGAAGCCGATTAGCGATTTGCAGCGGCCGATGTTACTTGGAAAGGGGGAAAAGACATCCACTATCAAGTCTACATAAGGGCTGTTGTGGGTGTTACCGAAGGAGAACTATTAGTCATATTTGATATTTTGTCTAATAATGATTGTAACACTATATAATTGACGTGATTAAACTTTTTGTAACTCCCAAAACATATAATCTAATTGCTCTGAAAATTCCGACCATCAGTTTATATCCTATTATTCTAATTTCTAAAAATGCTAGTTCCCATTCCCTTAGCGTATTAAATCTTCTATGATAACTCACTTAATAATTTATATATAATATTCTAAATAATATTTCCATTTGATTCTAAAGTCATTAATATATGTAAATTTGAGGGTGCTATATGGATACAAGGTCTAATTAAGTATTAGGTCCAAATACATTGATGCCGAAATGACTCATTGAGGGACTTCTTTGCAAATATTATTCACAAGGAGAGCAAGAGCTTATTTAAGCATAAGAAACTCACCATGGGGACTAACTAGAGTCAAAATACATGATATTTGGGCAAAATGATCTAATGGGATTTGGAATAAAGGACAAACTTTAAAATAAACTCAAGTTAAAGAAAAAATCATGGGTTATAGCTCAAATGGATTTAGTTATCAGATTTTAGTATGTTACTAGCGAGGTCCCTCAGGGCTTGGGTACTGTGAGCGAGGTCCCTAAGGTGGAAGACAAGTAGGATGGGTGTTGGGTCGCATGGAAAAAGGGGGGGGGGTGGGTGGGTTGGGGTTTCACTTGGTGCATGGGACGAGAAAAAAGAATCAAATTTGAGTTAATTGGCCATCACACTAGTATTGGCACCCACCTAGCAGTGTTAGAGCCTCCAAAAGGTTGACTAGCTACTCTGGCTCCTGAGCAACTAGGTGGCGCGGTGCCTAGGCTTGCACACAACAATTTGCTCTCGTGCAAGCAAAGTACAAGACCTATGTGTCTGAATCATCAAAGAATTAAAGATACAAGGACAACCAATCCCGCTATTCTTCCATAGCCAACAGTGCACAAAAGACCGTTTGAATCACTGGAATATGTAACAGTAACCAGACCTGACATTACCTTTGTGGTAAATCTGCTATGCCAGAATATGCAATATCCAAGTTCAATACATTTTGTCCTGGTTAAATGTGTCGCTTGGTCTGTGATCTATAACAAAGGTGGATCTCCTCTTACTCAAGGCACATTTAGTTTGCTGGACTCTGCTGTATTGGATGACATTTTCAATCCATCCACACAAATTATGTTTAGTTTGCCAGATTCTGAAAAAAACATCCTGAGATTTTCAGACATTGGAATCCTGGATTATGGGTTTGATGTAGGACATTTTAGGCTTTATTCTATTTTTTTTTTTTTTGAGAATGGACGGGAAACCCTATGATGGGGGTTCCCCGCACTACTATTAACTTTCTAAAACGTGATTTACAAAGTTCCAACTGCTAGAAGAAAAAGGCTGAAATAAGCTAAAGCTATCTACTTGACTACGACGAACATAGTTGGCAACTTGATGAGCTGCCCTATTATCTAAACGGCTAATATAACTAATGCTGCAGAAAGAAAAAAGAAGCTTCAGCTCCAGAATGTCCTCCACTATAGAACCCAGGTAATCCCTCCGTAAAGCTTTAGAGTTGCATGCTTGGACGACCACCGTGGAGTCGGATTCCACTTCCACCTGTGTATGGCCTTCTTTATTCGCCCATTCCAACGCTGTACGCACAGCCAAAGCCTCTGTCATAGCAATATCCTTTCCCGTAGTGACCTTTTCCCCGAGCATCCCTTTGATAGTCCCCGCTGCGTCTTTCATTACTGCTCCCAAGCTGGACACTCCGTCTTCTCTACAGGACCCATCCACGTTCACCTTTACTCGGCCAGCACAAGGCTTGCGCCAGCCTGTTCTGCCCGTGCACTGTCCGCCCGCTTCCTCATTTCTCTGTGAACGTGCCTCCTTCCTTGGGCCTCTAGCCGTTGTCAACGCACATCCCAGCAGGTAGCTGCTGTTCACGTTGCTATCATTAAAAACGCGAGAGCATCTGCCGCGCCATATTGCCCACATGGCAGCAACTATGGATGTAGCTTGTTCTCTCGCCGGCCTGGACAAAGCTTCCTTCATGGTTGCAGCCACCTCCCCGTCCTTGACATCATCTACCCATTGCTGGACTTCTCTAGGTAGAATTTCCCACACCTCTACAGCACACGGGCATCGGAAAAGCATATGCGTTATTGTCTCCTTCTCACCTGAGCACAACATGCATGTACCATCCGGTATGCAATGTCTGTCGTAGAGCCTTCCCCTCGTAGCTAATCCCCCTGTACAGATCCTCCATAAAAAGTGGGCTGTCTTTGGACTCCATCCCTCCTGCCATATCTTTTTCCATAGCTCGTCGCCGTGTGTTGCCTTGTACCTTCGGGCCTCCTCTTTCCCCATCAGCCCCAACCAGTAAGCTGACCGGACTGTGAAATCCCCGTTGTTTGCTGGCCACCACATCAAAGAGTCCAACGGTCGGCGTATGCTAAGCTGGATAGCACACATCTTCCTAGCATAATTCTCTGGAAAGCACTCTTGTATTCGTAGCCGGTCCCATGCTGTCCCATCATCTGTCATAAGGTCACTAACTCGGCTAAGCTCTGCATTCCTTGCATTCTTGAGATGCGCAAGTGTCTCGTCCTCCCCCGGTAACCAGTGGTCCTCCCAAAGATTGATATCAGCCCCATTGCCCACTCTCCACTGTGTACCTTCTATAAGCAGTGCTTTGGCGCCCCACACGCTCCTCCACGTGTAGCTTGGATCGTAGCCCCTTCTGGCTTCCCATATAGATGACCTTGGGAAATATCTGGCTTTGAGAACTTTGGTCACCAATGCGTCCGGGCTGTTTGCTAACCGCCATAATTGTCTTACTAGGAGTGCTTGATTGAAGACATGTAGATCTCTGAATCCCATACCACCTTGACGTTTTGGCCTGCACAGATTGTTCCAACTCATCCACGACATTTTCCTCTCTTTGTCCTTTGCGCCCCACCAGAATCTAGCTATGATTCTTTGGATCTCCTCAATGGTTCCAGCTGGCAACTGGAAAATGCTCATTACGTATCTTGGTATTGCTTGTGCCACCGCTTTAATGAGCACTTCCCTCCCCGGTTTAGATAAGAGCTTTTCCGACCACCCTTGGAACTTCCTCCATATCCTTTCCTTTATGAAGCTGAAAACGTGCTTTTTAGATCTCCCTATGGCTGTCGGTAACCCAAGATACCTTGCATGACGGTCCACCTCTCTAACACCCAAAGAGTTCTTCAGATGCTCTCGTTTTCCTCTATGTACTCCCTTGCTGAAAACCACCTCTGTCTTAGAGAAATTAATTTTTTGTCCGGATGCCTGTTCATATTGGCTGATAATTTCAGCTATCTTCAGGCATTCTGCAGTGGTAGCTCTAGCAAAAAGAATACTGTCGTCTGTGAAAAAAAGATGTGAGATCCGGGGGGCTCCCCTACACGGTTGAATGCCGTGTAAGAGATTCTCTTGAGTAGCTACAGTAAGAGAGGTAGAAAAAGCTTCTGCGCATAAAAGAAAAAGATAAGGGGAAAGAGGGTCACCCTGGCGAAGTCCTCGTGCTGGGGCCGTGCTTTGGGTTCGGTCTCCATTGATGGCAAACAAATGTTGGACTGTAGTAATGCAGTCTCTGACTTTATCTATCCACTTCCCACCGAACCCCATCCTTTCCATCACAAAGAACATGAATTCCCACTCCACCCGGTCATACGCCTTTGACATATCTAGCTTCAAAGCAAGGCTGCCCTTCTTCTTACCCTTGTCCCTCTTCATAGTATGGAACAACTCATAAGCAATCAAAGCATTGTCCGTAATCAACCTTCCCGGAACAAAGGCACTTTGATTTTCAGAAATCACGCTGTTCATGAGAGGCTTCAGGCGGTTTGTCATCACTTTAGAGGCAATTTTATAAATCACATTACATAGGCTGATTGGGCGAAACTCTCCCACCGTCTTCGGCTTTTCAACCTTCGGTATAAGTACCACTAAGGTATCATTTACAGCCCTTATGCTATGTTCTCCTTTCCACCAGCCCTTTATATAACTAGCCACATCCTGCCCTACAGTATCCCAGTATTTTTGGTAGAACACCGCCTTCATCCCGTCCGGTCCTGGTGCTTTATTGGGGTGCATTTGATTTATAGCAGCCCGGACTTCATCATCCGTAATCTCGCTTTCCAGCCTCAACTTTTGCTCATCAGTAACAACCTTTCTAATGCCCTTAGTTGCCTGCTCAAACCCCGAAGTATTACTGGCTTGAAAAAGGTTGGAAAAGTGGTTCAGGAAGATTTGTATAATCTCACTCTCTTTTTTCTTCTCGGTGCCCCTTTCATCTTCTATGCTGTCAATCCAGTTCCTTCTTCTTCTATTGGAAGCTTTCTGATGAAAATACGCTGTGTTCCGGTCTCCCTCTTTCAGTTCCTTCACCCGTGCCCGCGCAACCCAATACTCCTCGTTCTTTTGCAGCCAATATTGTAATTCTTTGGAAGTATCCTCCGCCTTTTGTAGATTAATATTGTCCGGTGGGAGACCCTGGATTCTTTTCAGCTCCTTCTCCAACTCTTTAATCTTCCTACTCCTCGCATCAAATTTTTCTGCCGCCCATTCTTTCAACATATATTTGCAGCGCCCAATCTTACTGCTAATATCATTCCCATCCTCCCTCTCCCATGCCTCTTTGATAACTCTCCCGCATTCCTCCTCGCCTGCCCACATAGGTTCAATGGCAAAATAATTCTTTTTCTTTCTTTTACCGCTGTTCCTGTTATCTGCTTTAAGCACAATAGGAGCATGGTCCGATTCATAAATGGGGAGGTGAAACACTTTGCAATTTTTGAACAGGTTTCACCACTCAAGCTCGGGAAGAAATCTGTCAAGTCTCTCCATAACCAGCGTTCTTTCCGTCAAACCCCTCTTCCAAGTAAAGATATTACCTTCAAAGCCCATATCAATCAGCTCGCACTCATCAATGACGTCCCGGAAATCCTGCATGAATTTTTCTTCTTTTGGTGGTCCCCCTTGCTTTTCTGTGTTGGACACTATCTCATTAAAATTGCCAAAGAAAATAACCGGTTCTTCTGCCTCTTCCTTCAGTCTCCTCATCAGTTCCCAGGTCTTTCTTTTTTTACTTTGCTCAGCCCATCCGTATATGCCAATCGCTCGCCATTGCTGTCCGTTATCTTCTTTTATCAAGCCTGTTACATGTCTTAAAGAGAAACTAAGAATCTCCATCTTACACTCTTTCCACCAGAAACCGATGCCACATGATCTGCCTCTGCTCGAGATGCACATCCCATCCGTAAAACCACAACCTCTTTTGACCTCTTCCAACTTTGCTTCTGCTATCATAGTTTCCGCCACGAAAACTATGTTTGGGCGCTCTCTCCAGACCCAGGACCGGAGCGCTTTGCACGTGTCAGGGTCGCCCAATCCCTGACAGTTCCAGCTTAGGATTTTCATTGCCCTTCGCGGGATTGGTCACCGCCAATCACCGCTACTTGAGTCGTACCGACCCCATATCTTTCTCCTGCGTTCACAACAGCTTGTTTGGCTCGTTTTTCCTCCGGTTCTTTTTCAGTAGAAACATCGACCTCCATATCACAACAATCAGTCTCTCTGTTTCTTTTTCCAGTTAATTGATCCCACACCACTTGTTCTTCAGGGATGCCTAGCCGCTGTCCCCTGCTCATTTTGTATACCCAAGGGTGGTGTTTTTTCTTCCCCCGATTTAGTTTATGCCCTTGTTTTTGTTTTGAACCTGCTTGTTTACGCTGCGCCCGGGTAATTGCTCTTCGCTCCCCCCCATCCTCCGCGTTGCCTCCCGGTTGTTGCTGGTTACTCTCTTGGATGCTCTTGCCTTCACAGTTGTCCCTTTCCGGTGTGCGACTTGTCATCCTATAAGTTACTGACTCCCTGTGTCTTCCTTGTTCTTCACCACTTCTCTGCTCGTTATCTTGGATATCAGGGTTCACGCCGCATGCATCCGTCAGGTCCCCCTGCAGTTGCCATTGCTGCCGTGCGTCCAAGGTTGTAGTTTCCTCCTGATTAGGAGCTTCTTCGCTGACCCAGATTGACTCACGGATCTGCTGCAACACTTCCGCTGAATACTTCTTGAGCCGCCTTATACCCGCTTCCCCTCCGCCCGTAGAGACGTGCTGTTCATGCACTGCTTCCCCCGCTTCCGTCACGTCTGCCAACCTGATTCTCCCGACGTCACCCCCGCCGCCATCCATTCTGCCCCCGTTGCTCCGCCCCAGAGCATTGCCTTGCACCGTCCTTCCTTCCCCTCCCGAACCTGCAAGAGAGAAACCCTAGTTCAGGGTGGAAGAGCGTCCACCGCCGCGTGCCCTAGTCGCCAGAGCGCCAGGAGACGGGGAGACGGGTGTAAAACAAAGAGTTAGGCTTTATTCTACTTGTTTTTGCTTTGTTTTAATATTTAGGGATCTAAGTGCAAATTATCTAGTTAATGTACTCAGTCATAAATGTTTAATGCTTTTCTTTATTTAGGTTTATTTAATTCTGAATTTTGTTAAATAGGATTTTATTTTCATTACTTGAGGGTCAAGTCATGTAGTGTTATAAAAGCCAGCCTTGAGGCCTTTATCCAGGCAATTGAATATGAATTGAATTTGAGAATTGTCGTTTATCTTCTTCTTTCTTCTTCTTCTTCAAGATGTGTTCCACACCAAGTGGTATTAGAGCCAAACTCTAAATTATTAGGGCACAACCCCCTCCTCTTCCCCCTCTTTTCTTTTCTCTTTGACCCTCCGATTACTGTTCACCCGAGGAACAATAAATTTCCGTCCGTCTTCTTTACACTCTCGCTTCCGTCAACAACCACCTTCCTTTCCTTTCGTTCTACTATCCCTGATCTGTCCCTTCCGTTCCCAAAACCCAACATAACCTCATCCCTTCCATTCGGCCAAGTCCACAATAGGCCGCCTCCTGCAACAGGCCCAACCCGCCTCCCTCAAGGACAACCTCGCCTCCGTGCTTCCGTGTAGTACGACTTCCACCCCTGCAATCCACCACCAGCCAGCCACTCCCTGCCTCCGTCACACAACTCCCAAAGCCGCACATGTGCCGCCTTGCCTACCGCGCCTCACAACCTCTACCGCTTCCTCCTTTCCTACTCACCTTTCCAGCAGCAAACTCCGCCTAGTAAAACACCCGACTTCGACATCCCGAATCCCGTTCTGGCAAATTCAGCCGCCAACCCCTCTCATCCCGCTTCCTCAATATCTCGTCCATACATCATAGTTGTAAACCGCATAGCCACCCAACCTTCACCCCTGGGAGTACAAACCCCGCACAACCACCTACCCATCAATATTCTTCTACCCACCTTGTCAATCGGCGGCAAGGACAACAAGCATTGATCTACAAGCAGTCAGCGACCTTCCAAACTGCTAGTAAGTAGCCTCGAATTTTTTTTAGATCCGCGTAGGGTCAGGGCACACTGGATCAACCTTCGTTCTGAGGCACCTCCTTCTATATCGACTTTAAGGAAGCTTTCTTCTCCAGAATATCGTGGCGACTCTTCAAGACAATGACAACAAAATGGACGCAATTCGTTCAACTCCGACAGATATTCAACGTCGACTAGATGACTTGGCACAGAAGCGAGACAAATGTCTGCAACTTTTGAGCAAGCACAACAATCAGATTTATCCGTCCTACAACCATATTCAAGACACAACACATGAAGATACCAGAGTTCCATGGTGAATGTGACCCCAAGATTGTGCTTGATTGGTTGCACTGTGCTGACAAATATTTCCAGATATTTAAAACCATGGGTGATGCAACCAAACTTCTGATCACCACTGATAAGTTTTGAGGAGCTGCTTTAGCGTGGGGGAACAACCAACAGCTAGTCGATCCTGTCTACACATGGACTGAACTGCATCCTTTGTTCGTGCAATGATTCTTACCTTCAAGTGACTCGAGCTACAACAATGCATACAAGGTTGATGAAAAAGATGATGAGGATGCACTTCCCACTTGTGATCCAGCGACTGACAAGGACGAGTCAGCGACAATGCCTCCACCGCCCTCAGCAAAGGATGACGTCAACAATCCTATTTGTATTGATCTCGTGCCCATGTGTTCTTTGATGCCTCTAGCGGATGATATCAACCTTGCACCACGCCAAGTACCAAAGCCCTTAATCGACATGTATGCTCTTCTAGTTGATGATGGCTACACTGCCACCTTGGTATTGCCGATGCTCCAAAGATAAAGTCTCAAGGACTGCGTGAACATTATGGCATGCTTGAGGTCGACAATACCCCCACTCTGATTGCGCTGCGTTGTCCAATCCATTTATCCTACCACCGACCACTATTGCGAGAGCCTATGTAGGATATGTACTTGACTCACCGACATGGTTGTATAGGCGGTTAGACGACCAGGTGTTGCTTGGGGACGCCCAGTCCGCCTAGGCGCGCAGGCGGAGGCCCAGGCGTTTCCGGGCGTTTTCTTATATTTATATATTAATTTAATCGATACATGTAAAATTTATGATAAATAAAGTTAAATGAGTAGATGATTAAATAATATCAGAACCAGTACATAAATAGACACAAATCAGTAAACTAAATAAAAATCAGTAGATAAATAAATACAAATAAGTAAATGAATAAATACAATTAAATGGATAAATAAATACAAATCAGTTGATAAATAAAGTTACATCAGTAGATGATTATATAATTTCAAAAGCAGTACATAAATAAATTCAAATGAGTAGATAACTAAATAAAAAACAGTAGACGGATGAATTTAGTAGATGAATAAATACAAATAAGTACATGAATAAATACAAATCAGTTGATTAAATCAGTAGATGATTAAATAATTCCTAAATCAGTACATAAATAAATACAAATCGTAGATGAATAAATACAATAAATACAAATCAGTTGATAAATAAAATTAAATCAGTTGATAACTATAATTAAATCAGTTGATAAATAAAATTAAATCAGTTGATAAATAAAGTTAAATGAGTAGATGATTAAATAATATCAGAATCAGTACATAAATAAACACAAATCAGTAGATAACTAAATAAAAAACAGTAGATAAATAAATACAAATGAGTAGATGAATAAATACAATAAGTGGATAAATAATTACAAATCAGTTGATAAACAAAGTTACATCAGTAGATGATTATATAATTTCAAAAGCAGTACATAAATACATTCAAATGAGTAGATAAATAAATAAAAAACAGTAAATAAATAAATACAAATAAGTAGATGAATAAATACAAATCAGTTGATAAACTAATATAAATCAGTAGACGATTAATTAATTCCTGAATCGGTACATAAATAAATACAAATAGTAGATGGATAAATACAATAAATACAAATCAGTTGATAAATAAAGTTAAATCAGTAGATGATTAAATAATAACAAAATCAGTACTTAAATAAACACAAATCAGTAGATATCTTAATTAAAAATATAAAAAAAGCCCAGCAGCAGCCTAGGCGTCGCCCAAGCGTTCGCCCAGGCCCCCCAGAGGCGTAACTAGGCTGGGCGTCTGGGATTGGGACCCTAGGTGAACGCCTGGGCGAGCGCCCGTACAACACAGCTCACCGGTGGCTCGTCTTTTGAACCCCAAGGGAGTTGATGTAGGACATTTTAGGCTCTGATATCTCTTGATGTGGAACACATCTTGAAGAAGAAGAAAGAAGAAGATAAACGACAATTCTCAAAATTCAATTCATATTCAACTGCATGGACAAAGGCCCCAAGACTGACTTTTATAACACTGCATGACTTGATCCTCAAGTAATGGAAATAGAATCCTATTTAACAAAATTCGGAATTAAATAAAACTTAAAATAAAGAAAAACATAAAACATTTAGGACTAAGTACATTAACTAGATAATTTACACTTAGGTCCCTAAATATAAAAAAAAAGCAAAAACAAGTAGAATAAAGCCTAAAATGTCCTACACTAGGGTTTCTGCAAAATTCAGCCGGATACCTAAATTCAGTTTCAGCTCCTTGATTCAGCAATAACAAATATATCCAGAGATTATAACTCTATCAAACTAAGAAACTGCACCGGAGCACATTGCTACTTAGTTTGTCTGATCCTCTGATAAAATTAGTCCCAAGGCTTTACTCAAAGCTGATGTCATCAAGCTGAGATACAAAGTGGGCATCCAGCTCTTCATACCCAGTTTGAGGAGGGCTGTAAAGCAATAGAGTTGGCGACATACTATGACATAGCTATCTGTCCTGGTCATTCGCTGGTCTTCAATGTTTAGTTTTCATGCCGAGTCACCTGGTCAATTTCCATAGCTCACTGATAAATGAACCTGTTGTGATTGTAAAGGTATAGCTGTACAAGTGTGTATGGGCTTGAGCCTATGTTAGGCCCATTGGTTCCTAAAGCATTGAGTCATTGTTGTGTAAATAAACACTGTTGATCTCTGTTCTAATTAAGATAGAAACAAGCAGCAAGAACCATAACTTTTTCCTTCCCTCCCCAATTAAAATAAAAACACGTCAAGGCTGTAGGATATGAACTAGAAATGTGTGCACATGAACTGCGATCTTTGCCAGAAAGATTAGTTAACGAAATGAACTTTTATTGATATATGCTATCAACAGTAACAGTGACAGTAAAAACTATGACCACTATATAAGAGTAATAGTTACAGTGCAATTGCTATGACCATTATATAAGTAGTGAGATTTCATTTTTTTGCAGTTGTGATACCTCTTGCTACAAGGAAGATTTTGCTGCCTATTTTAAAAAGATTCACTTCTCTGGTACCTGGACTTCACGCTGTTGATGTTGATGTTCCACTGGATAATATATGCAAAGATGACCAAAAGCTAGAGCAGGTTGTCCTAGGAAGGGAACTGCATATCAGTTTGGGGAGGACAGTTCCGATCCGAGTGCATCAGATTGACTCGATTGTCGCAATGCTGAAGCAGAAGCTTGGTTTTCAAAGAACGTACTGTTCTCTTATATAGCCCTAATGAATATGCCTCCATAGCTTTCTCTTATAATTTATTTATTACGTATCCAGCACTACAATATTGTAAAAGTAGTTTTTCTTACCAACCTTTTTCCTGTTGTGGAACAGTTATTCGGTAGAGTTCAATAAGTGGGAGGTCTTTTCAAATGACGACCGGACGCGGTCCTTCATTTTGCTTGAGGTTACAGGGGAAGGCCTGCCTCAGGTATATGCCAAATTACTCATCTTAAAGTTTTCACAAAAGACAGTCATTCTAAGAAACCTTATTTGATGTTCTTACTAACAATTTGTGTAGAATTTTGTACGACACGTGTGCAGATGCCTGCTAGAGAAACCCATAAGAATATTATATCTGTTAGTATAATTGAGTAGTTGGGCTTACGCCCAATGTATTTTCCCTTATTTCTATTTAGCCCATGTATTCCCTGGCTCCTATATATAGGAGACCCAGTTCTCTTGTATTACTAACCGAAGAGAGGATTTTTTCCCCCATGATCAATGTTCTGAAATGCGTTATACGGTATGCGTTCGGACAGGGTACCACATAGAGTATAAGCGGAATTTGGTGCATAGGCGGGGCATATGTGTTTTTAATTTTTTTTTAAATTCTATATTTTATACATATATTTAATTAAAAAATGTAATCATAATCATAAATTTCATACTATCTAGTTTCGTAGCCTAATAGCCCAAAATGTGCCGACGGATCATTACATCATGGAAGAAGAAACACATTTTCCCATCATCAAGAAGAAAAATCAATCAACAAAACCCTAAGTTTATATAATGTATTAGAATATACAAGTAACACAACACACTAACACATGCAATTCATAGCGGAATATTTATTAAATGAACACAATAAAAATAACCACGGTAACACAACACATGGTAGTTCAAAGTAGAAATAGAAAAAGAACATCAAAAACAAAATCAGAACATCAAAATGATATGAAGAAATCAAGTCAGTAATAAATAGAGAAGAAAAAAATTATAGGGAATATAAATTACTCCCTAGGCAACACACAAATTTGATACTTCGTAAAAGAAAGTATCATATCCAATCAATATCTACAATAGATTCCCCTTTTATACAAGACAAAATAAGAACTGTTGCAAGTGCAACATGTTCTAATTTTAGAGCAAAATAGAAGAGAAAAAAAGAGCAAAGGAAATAGCATAATGAAACATTGACAATTGTAAAATGTAATAATATATCTTGCACCACTCATTCAAAATAGAATTATTTTTGAGGTAGCAAAATTTCAATATCTGATCTAAAACCAACTATATAGAAGTTCTCATTTAATTTGGTTGATTTTATTTGAGATTTTTTTTACTTAAATCACCAAATGAAATGCGGGGCCTAAGCGGCCGCATATGTTGACCGCATGCCGCATATTCGGTTCATACCCAAAAATAGCACTTCATGGTTATATGCGGAGCGACTAAGGGCCGCATACGCATATGCGGCCGCATAAGCAGCCGCATGCGGGGCATATGAGAACACTGCACATGATATTAGAGCATTAACCATTAGGGTTAAACTTTTTTTTCTTCCTTTCCTTACTCCTTTTCGCCGCCGCCAGTTCTTTTGATCTGCTGCTGTTCATATTCTTTTGGCATCCTCTCTTCTTCTCGTCTCCACCCATGTAACTCACAAACACACCCACCCTCCACCCTTCCTCTACCACTAAATCCACCCAGCCGCTGTTCTTCATCTCCTCCACGTAGTCCTCCACCATGTACTCCTTTTCCTCTTTTTCTTAATCTTCTTTCTCCACTTTCTTGCTACCAACTTCGAACTATGTAGAGAGCACAGATAATTATAACCACCCAAAGGCTATAAGCTCATCTCCTCCATGTACTCCTTCACCGCATACTCTTTTTCTTAATCTTCTTTCCCCACTTTCTTGCTATCAACTTCGAACTATGTAGAGAGCACAAATAATTATAACTAGCCAAAGCTAGAAAGCTCATCTCCTCCATGTACTCCACCACTTACTCTTTTTCTTCTTTTTCTTAATCTTCTTTCTCCACTTTCTTGCTACCAACTTAGTAGAACCTTTAAACCGACGCATGGAAGATGCATCCCAGACAACTCCTTCCCCTTCATCATCAGTTCTAGATCAATCCAATCTACCAGTGGCACTGAGAAAAGGTACATGCTCCTGCACTATCAAGCATCCTATTGCTAACACATGTTGTCTAGCCCGTCTCTCTTCTGTTGCCTCAAAGTTTGCCACAACCCCGAACACAACATATATTCCCAATAATCTGGTTGATGCCCTACAACATCCTGGTTGAAAATCAGCCATGATGGAGGAGATGGAGTCTCTTCATGCCAATCATCTCCACCTAGCCGTTCTTCATCTCCTTGATGTACTCCACCACATACTTTTTTCTTCTTTTTCTTAATCTTCTTTCTCCACTTTCTTGCTACCAACTTCCAACAGAATCTTTAAACCGACGCATGGAAGATGCATCCCAAACAACTCCTTTCCCTTCATCATTAGTTCCGGATCAATCTGATCTACCAGTGGTGTTGAGAAAAGGTACACACTCCCGCACTATCAATCATCCTATTGCTAACACATGTTGTCTAGCCAATCTCTCTTCCGTCGCCTCAAAGTTTGCCACAACCCCGGACACAACATATATTCCCAATAATCCGGTTGATGCCCTACGACATCCTGGTGAGAAATCAGCCATGATGGAGGAGATGAAGGCTCTTCATTCCAATCATACGCGGGATCTTGTCACACCATCTCCTGACAAGAACATTGTCAAGTGCCGACGGGTATTTTCTGTCAAGCATCACTCTGATGGTTCTATCGAGTGACTCAAGGCAAGGCTAGTTGCTAAAGGATTCTATCAAGCGCATGAAGAGCCTTCATCTCCTCCACCAGCTGTTGTTCATCTCCTCCATGTATTCCTTCTCCACCACACACTCTTTTTCTTCTTTTTCTTAATCTTCTTTCTCTACTTTGTTGCTACCAACTTCCAACAGAACCTTTAAACCACCGTATGGAAGAAGCATCCCAGACAACTCCTTCCCCTTCATCATTAGTTCTAGATCAGTGTGATCTACCAGTGGCACTGAGAAAAGGGGTCTGCCAAGCATCCTATTGCTAACACATGTTGTCTAGCCCGTCTCTTTTCTATCGCCTCAAAGTTTGCCACAAATTTGGACACAACATATATTCTCAATAATCCGGTTGATGCCCTACGACATCCTGGTTGGAAATCAGCCATGATGGAGGAGATGAGGGCTCTTCATGCCAATCATACATGGAATCTTGTCACACCACCTCCCGACAAGAACATTGTCAGGTGCCGATGGGTATTTTCTGTCAAGCATCACTTTGATGGTTCTATCGAGCGAATCAAGGCAAGGCTAGTTGCCAAAGGATTCACCCAAACCTTTGGTGTGGATTACTTTGAGACATTTTCTCCACTCACAAGGATCGCCTCTGTTCACATTCTTGTTTCTTTGGCGGCTCATTTTGATCCGTTTTTAGCTTGATATAAAGAATGCCTTTCTTCATGGCGACCTCCTGGAAGAAGTTTACATGCAACAACCTCCTGACTTTGTTGTTGAGGGGGAATTTTCTCACAAAGTTTGTCACCTTCGACGTTCAGTATATGGCCACAAGCAATCTCCCCGGGCCTGGTTCAATAAATTAAGCACTGTTCTTGAGAAACTTGGCTTCCAGAGATTGGCTACAGATCACTCTTTTTTCGTTTCAAAATCATCCAAAGGCCATAACCTGCTTGCTATTTATGTTGATGATATTGTGATCACTGACAATGACACAATGGGTATTTCTCAACTAAAACAGTCCTTACAAGCACACTTCCACACAAAGGACTTGAGCACTCTGCGATATTTTCTTGGCATAAAAGTCTCTCGTTCAACCACAAGAATAAACTTGTCTCAGAGACGTTATGTCTTGGATTTTACTTCAGGAGGCCGACATGACAAAATCCAACCTATCTTCACTCTAATGGACTATCACACCAAACTCCCGCATGAGGGGAAATTGTTTGATGACTTTGAAAAGTATCTTTGTCTCGTTGGGAAGCTAATCTACTTGACAATAACTGGGCCTGACATTAGGCGGTCGGGATGGTCAGTCAACATATGAGTGCACCTCTCGAGGCTTACTGGAGCAATGTTCAACGCATCCTTCAGTATCTCAAAGGCGCTTTAGGAAGAGGATTGTTCTACAAACGTCCTAGTACCAAGACAATTTCTATTTCTAGATATGCTGATGCAGATTGGGCAGGTGATTCTCAGGATCGTCGATCCACTTCCGTTTTTTGCATCATGATTGACACTCACCCTGTTATTTGGCGGAGTAAAAAACAAGTTGTTGTGGCTCGCTCTAGCATCAAAGCTAAATATCGGGCTTTGGCCTACGCGTGCTTTGACCTACAATGGGTTCGATCCATTTTGATTGAGTTTGGGATCTCTTTCAGACTCCAACCACTATATACATCGATTACCAGGCGGCGATACACATAGCTAATAATCCGGTCTTTCATGAACGCACCAAACACATTGAAGTCGACTGTCACTATGTGTGAGACCTGGATAAAGCTAAAATGATTGTTACCCCTCGTATACGGACATGAGATCAAATGACAGATATTCTCACCAAACCGCTTACTCCTGCTTTATTCAAGTACATGGGCACCAAGCTGAGACTTCACAATGTTTACTCTCCAACTTGAGGGGGTGTATTAGTATAATTGATTAGTTTGGCTTAGACCCAGTGTATTTTCCGTTGTTTCTATTTAGCCCATGTACTCCCTGACTCCTATCTATAGGCGACCCAGTTCTCTTGTAGACTGACCGAAGAGATGATTTTTTCCTTGTACAATATCCATGAATGTGAATGTGTCTTGCTTTCTTATTTAAGAATATTGAATTGAAAGTGTGCAAGACCTTCCAATATCTGTGGATTAAAAGCACAGTGTTTATGTTAGTAAAAACAGCTGTGTTTTCTAAACTACTTTCTTTATTCAAGTATTACTAAAAAGGCTGCATCTTTTACTGGTCTGTTCCTTCTTTATGGTCATATAATCTTCTCGTGGTTACATTTGGGTTGGGCACTTTTCCGTTTATGAACACGAAATTTAAAATCTAGGTGTTAGAATTTCCCTAATGGCAACTTCTGGTACATGATTATCAAGCCATAGGTATATACTGTATAGCATTTAGGATAACCAGACAGAAAGGTGCGGGCGCAGTTACAAACTTGTCAGCAAGTAAAGAGGAGTAAATAAAAAACAACAAAAAGAGCTGCTAGTTGATATAGCTTAATTATTTAGAATATTATTTCAAAACAGTACATTCCACTTGCTTTTGAGATTGTGTTATGTTGACCGCCTTGCAGATCTGTAGACAGATTCAAATAGTTGACAACGTCTATAGATTACATGGTCTGCCCGAGTACTACAAGGTCAGTATTTAGTTATTAGAAGAACGGATCAACTTTTTTTATTAATATACGATAGAAACTACATGACTCTTTACTTCTCAAGGGTGCTTTATTTGATAGTGTCTGGTTGTTGCTGAGGAATATTCAATAAACTTACTGCTTAAAGTTTTCACTAATATACTGAATTTAATGCTTATTTTTTCTCTTGATCCTGGTGTGTATTGATTTATCACAGGATCCTCGCCCACATATATCACTTGTGTGGGCTTCAGGCGACAACAGAGACGTTCTTAAGCAAGCCATCGGGGGGCTGGCTAGGGCTCAAGTTTATCCAATAGGCTTTGATAGACCCATATTTACGTGCAAGTTCAATGGCATTGACTGTAGGATTGGTAAGAAATGTTACAAAATATGTAGAACTCCCGACCCATGAACCCTGATGTATCTTTTTATAATATTCAGCCATGTATATATGCCGTCGATCATATTCGTGAGTCATGCCACTTTGCTGTGATTATGGCTTTGAGGCTGTGTTAATTAGATCTCACTTTTCTTTTCCTATGAAATGATCAACTGCCGCACGAGTGGGAAAAAGCAGGGTGTTTTGAGTATTTGGTGGGAAGAGAAATGATAAGCTCAAGCTCAATGATATGGACATGACCCGCAGATACCAGATGCTGCCCTGGAAAGCAGATTCACAAAAAGCAGGTCGCAAGATGAGCGGTAGAACATTTGTAATGCAACAGGTGTTACCTAGGATACCATCAGTAATAAGACTACATCTTTTTTAAGGCCAACTAGATTTTTGTTTTTGTTTGGAAGTTAATTCCATCCCAAACACCCACTCGACACACCGGCGCCAACACACAGCTAAGGAAAAAGAAGGCATACTTTATCGGTCTGCAATTTAAATTTATTATGTTTAAGAATGTGCATAGCTGACGTTTTGTGTAAACCTTATTTTTTATGATTTAATCCAGTCAATTAGAATGGTCCTCACAACCAGTTTAGCTTTCGCCTAGTAAATATAATGTAGCAAATTGCAGGATAATAGTCACGGGATCTCTATCAGTTTATGGCTGCTTCACAGTATTTCTCAGTTCGTCCCTTTTGGCAATGTGATTGGTTCCGCCACGAGCTTCTTGTGGTCTAGAATAGGGAGATAGTAAACACTGCCACCATTCGTACATAATGACCCTCCGTTCGATAGGTATTTCTTGTTCTGGATGAAGGAAAACTGGTATGCTCACGGCAGCTTATCCACTGTGATCTTTGTTCGAGTATCTACAACAATCTCACCAAAGAAAGTACTAGAAAGGATTGGAAATTGCGGTGGAACCCAAAGAGAACTGTACATTGTACTGTGTTAGTTAATAATATATGAATACTATACCGGATGGCCACAATTGGCGTAGCAAGAGCAAAACGAGGTCACTACATAAGTTTGGACTATATGTTTGCAAAGGCAAGTTCAAACTGATTAAAGCGTGTTATGGACATCATATTGCTTTTAATATGCAACTACGATGAATTTTCAGACCATGCTCTCCTAAAATAACGAATGCATGCTTGTTATAGAGCAATGTATAGACCCTTCCCCCATTTGCTTAATTGCATAGACAGTCTCTTGCAATATTTAGATAAGCTGAAATGAAATGCAGCCTCATATAATATGGTGATACCCGACTAATTGGATAATAACTCCCCTTACATTTGCTTCGACATCTGCTTAGTATTCTAAATTAGTTGTTAATGACATGTACTCCTAGCCAATATATTATTGTTAGCTTTGTAAATAGCAAATGGTCGTGAGCAATAATTGCAACTGATAATATTTATTTTTTTGCGATAGCTAATGAGCTTTAGGTTGTATATTGTCAAGAAGAATCCAAGTTGAGTTACACTAATCACATTCTAGTTTGGCAAGGAAAATATAGTTGTCTCATGTTACTACAAATGTTCCTTTTGTTGTTGTAATTATGAAAAACAAAATAACATGACTTTTTTTTTTGAGTTAGAAGAGACATTAGTCTCCTCCCTCCCTCAAAGAGCATGCCAAAGCCCGGATGACTGCAACGGTGGTAAATACTGTGCGCAACGGGATGTTCGAACCCGGGTCTCTCGGGGAGGACCTACCATGCTCAACCATCCACGCTACACAGGCCGGGTAAAATAACATGACTTTTGATTAATTAATTAACAATAACAAAATTCATGGAAATGTTGGGACGAAATTACTAGAATTTGAAGTCAAATTACATGCACCAATATGATGATAGTTTTATGACATGAGTATTCTTTTGCATTATTGTTCTTGGTGATTGAAAAAAATGCAAGAATATTATTTTACAAAGACAATGCTGTTGTATCATATGATTATAGATGTTTTTTTGTAATTATGCAAACCAAGACACCATTTTTTGTTATTAATTAATAATAACTCATGGAAACGTTGAGATAAATTACTAGACTTTTAAGTCAAACTAATATTTAGCAAGTGTGATGATAGTTTTATCAAATGAGAATTCTTTCATTGTGTTGTTTTTCTTTTCTAGAAAATATGTCAGAATATAATAAACTTTTCCACGCATTTAGGGAGATGGGGGTATTCCAAATGCATTATCCATATCCATCAATTAAAGTGGACAAAAAGAATAAGGAATAATATCAATATTCTTCATCATTTCTCAATAATGTCACATTGATTTTCACTTGATGTGATAAGTAAAAAAGGGAAGGTTATGGCGAGCCATGCTATCCCCGATTGTTGACTGGGTTAAACTCTAAAAGATCGTAACCTATGGATGGTTGTTTAAATGTAACACTAACATCTAAAATATTAGAATCTAGTGTAGCCAGTTTGTTGTTTCTTATTTTATAGAGGAATATTTAGCAAAACAATTTTCTTAGTGAATTCTCATATTATAGCAATCCCCGATATCCATATTAGGCGTCATCGTCCCTTTCCATTAGTAATTATGGAGTTGTCATTCTAATGCCCTCATGCTTTATTGATCCTCCAAGTGCCACCCAAGGCGAGTGGTAGTAGCAAAAGTGGCATGACTGCTAAGAACTCATTTTTTCTGCCCAATGCCTTCAATTTAGGAGTGGAAAAGATGATGTCAATGGTTCCCTCATGCTACATCATTACACTAATATGGGTGATGTTGAGCCTCCCAATTTTAGGCGATTGAAAGTAGCCCATATGCCAAGATTACAATATATCAAAGAAAGATTTGCAACACTATCTGGATTTCTCGTTCCTAATTGAATTATTAGTGGGACTAGCTCTGTTAACTATTGATGCCGCACATAATGTATGAGGTTCTTTCCTCAACAGACTCTATAATGCACTATTACCTCTCCAATGATGTGCTCATATGTAAACCTCTATATGTACACATTTTCAATCAATGAAATTTACAAAGAGATGGGAATGCACAAGTCAAGCTTGTTGACAATAAACAAGGATTTTTCCTTCTTTTCCTTCATTTTATGCTCATTTAGGGTCTCTAGTTTGTGGAGAAGTCTTTGTAGAGACCCCTAAATCAGCATAAATGAACATCTAAGATCTAAGTGCTCATGAAACACTAGTCCACACAACAAAAATTTGGGTCATTTATTTTCTTAAACCATTGTCTTCCTCCCGAAAGGATGGCACAACAAAGGCTAACGATATACACTCACCAATCTCTCTGTTTGATCCAGATACAAGCATTTCCATCTTTCATTGCAATTTCTAATTGAATTAGGTGATCTTATATATCTACAGAACTCTAGATTTTCTACTAGGTCAAATATACTACAAACCCACAAGTACACCTCTATCTTCACATAGTGATTTTCACTATGTACCTCCCCATCCCATGAAATTCTAAAACCTCAAAATCACTCCTTTCTAGAAATCAACTTCTCATCTCATTTCAATGAATTTTTAGAGTCCCCCATGTCAACTCCACCTCCATATCCAACTACGACAAGGTGCTTGACACTCCTCCAATTCACTTCAACTGACTTGGTGGAAAACATCTTATATCCTTTTTCTTTATTCAACCATTGATGCTTAGCTTGGTTTTGGCCCCTTGACCCTTGATCTCTAGTGATTTTAGATCGTGGATGAGGATCAACCGATCACCATCTATCATCTTGAGACCACAAAAGCGCCATGGTTTCAACCTACGATCATTGCGGTAATCAAGTTACCCTCTCACACACATATATATGTTCACAATTCTTGTGGTTATACCTTTCTGACTTTTTGATCTCATTCATGTGTTATCGTGACCTGTTGCAATGAATGGGACCTGAGAGACAAAACACTTGTTACTCAACAGAATAAGAGGAACATCCATCATGAAAACAACACAACTTTTTTCACAAAGGGATTCCAATATAATCAATAAGTATATTCTCAAAAACATCAATGTATACGATAAAAAATCTAACTATGCATAGTTCATCAAAACTAAGATAGTTCCTCATCGACAAAGGTGGATACTTAAGGAAAACTAAACATTTAAGCAAATGAATATTGGATGAAGATGACATCCTATACATCTCAATTTTATATATAACAATCAACTAAACTTGTGCAAATTGTTGATTTGGATCAACCGTCCAAGTCCTCTTTACCTAAAGGGGTGGGAATATACCCCTGAAATGTGGTAACCATCACCACAATAATCGAGATTACTCAAAACAAAACTAGGAATTATCACAAACCACAAAATTACACAAATCAGGGTAAATTAAAACCAATTGCAATTTAATATCTCAAGCGGAAGTTCATCACCTCAAGCCTTCACACTGGCCACATATATTCATTATATTCTAAAAGATTATACATATCATGTTCAAGACTATCAATCTACAACTATTACACATTACAATATGTTTATATGTACATGTCATTTATATACAAACATGGCATATTCCAAAATCTATGTGTCAGTATACAAAACACAAAATCTTCCCAAAGACTTGAGAGTACAGGGACGACACATAGGACTACTACCACAAGACCCTAACTAGAAGCATATCACACCACTAGCAGTTACTATTCTCCTTGCTTCTTTGCACCTACACCACGACCTCAACCACCTCGTCCACGACCACCTAAAAAGTTGTGGAACCCACAGAGTGAGACCAAACGTCCCAGTGAGAGTTATAACTCTTCGTCAACATCTATTATAAGCATTGTAATATGAAGGAACAACCAGTAGAGATGGTATTACTATTTGAGCAACTTAAGCAAATACAACTGAATAGTAGAATATTTTATACTTTTAAAAGGAATATGAAGAACATGTATATCTATTATAATCTAAACAATACAAGATATAAGGCATGGGGTCATCCAATGTGATTCATATTTGACCCTAAGCAAATATACAACACGGCTATTTAACCAATTTTATGCCCTGAGGATTTGAGGCTTACCACTCAAATCCAACTGACCACTGCTAAGTTGAAATCAGTACCATATAAGATCAATGGAAGAGCCATAATCCATGATTATCACCAATACTACTTGGTTAGTTCAAGTCTACAATGCAGTGACATACAATAATACTACTAAAAGACAACAACTTGTAGTCATAGCTATAGTCCTGTAGAGACAACAACTCATAGTCAAGATATGGTCTTGTAAATAACTAGTCTTCCATGGTACATGACACAACACTAGTCTCACACTTGGCTGTTCAATGCATAAACAATATATCACTATTCCACAATTTAAGGACATAAACAACTATATCACTTGCACCTCATATATTCAACAATATGTGCTCTGAGTTTTCCCGTATGAGTTACTCGTTTCACTATCCAGCTAGATATATACGTTGTAGATGGATCTATGGTACATGGCAACTACATGATTTAGGGTTTCACTTGATTAGACATGCCAATTGGGTATCTTTTAATGCATCAATCAAGTTACAACGTATTAAACACAATACTATGGGATACCAATTCCTCATTTTTACACAAAGCAATTGCTAGATCATTAGACCAATTTATATGATCCTGCATATTCAATATCACAAAAGAGCCTCAACATTACTCATAATCACTGCTTTGTATTGTATAGGGCTCACCATAGCATTTACTTAGCTATTCCATTCATTTCACCTACAAGTTAATGTTGAAACAAGTAGGAGAGAGAAAATACTATCCATGAATAACAATTCTTCAAATATAGTGAATACACTTATCTTAAAATCATCATATCAGGGTTAGGGTTTATATGTACTCGATTAGGGTTTAGTAGCATCATACTACTTTGAATCCCTAACTCCATCACTTTCCATATTGTGAGAGGGTCACATATTATTATTGATGGTTAGCCTTTCATATTCACATTACTTTGAGATAAACCATTATTCTAGATACTGACAATGTTCATACTTACATATGTGTTATCTTAACCACCTTTGACATTTGAGTGTCAATCACCCTTAACACATGAGTATCGACATGACAGCAACAAGGTGTCGTGACCTGACCAGATATGGGTGTCACGATTGAGACACAACCCATGTGTCATGATCGTAACACATCCTAAGGTCTGGACCTATCATTACACCTAGTTACTACTAAAACACCATCAAAACACAATGTCGCGATCATGACACAAGAATACATCACCATTGCGTTACGACCGCGACACCATGTCTATGCAACGCTACGTCGTGACCATCTATCATGGCGTCAAGACCAAGTCATACAACAAGTCATTTTCTTCTTTACAAACTATGTGTTATGACCAAACCTAAACATGTCTCAACCGCAACTAATCTAACCTCAACCTGATACAACATGCATACGAGCTAACAAGTGTAGCCACCATCAAACTTAGTCATCTTGGCCGCAACATCAGCCAACAACCAAATCTGACCTTGCAACAACACTGCATCGTGACCCAACCATAGGTAGCGACTAGTCTAACGTTAAGGGGTGTGTTGCGACTAAAAACACCCTACCAAGGGGTGTAGACCACGACAGAAGTCCAGGGGTTGGTCTCAACCACCTGGAACACCCATAGCAGATATGAACTAAGATCAAAATAGGTGATCAACCCAAAACACCAAGCATCATAGGGTGAGTATCACCATATTCTTGAGTGTTCAACAAGCTATAACCATGATGATGAAGATCATCAAAGAGAGATGTTATAAGGGGAAAAACTGAGATCCTAATACACATATAATCAGATCAAATTTTAAAGATGCATATAATAGAGATAGGAGAAGTTATAAAACCCACCTGATTTTAGTGAGAAATAACCTCCCAAGTCTCAAGCTTTTAAGACCTTCAACCGAACTCCAACACTCCATCCAAGGGAAAACACCTCCAAGAAGAAGAAAAATCCATGATCAGAAGGAGGTTCAGAGAAAGGAAAAATAGATCTTGGATGAACAAAAAAGAAAATATCATCTTTCACTTGAGTTCACCATGATAACCCTAGATTACTATCTTTATAAGAAAGAGATCTTCAAGAAGAACTACCATGGATAACCCACGGCCAAAGAGGAAGAACAAAATGAAGAGTCTCAGAAGAAAACATGATCTAGAAAGAAATATCACTTATTAAGAGATGATTCTCCAAGATCCACCACCAAAAGCTAACCCTAGCATAAGATCGTCAATCATGCACCAAAGATCAGCCACCCGGAGATCAAGTTTTGATTCTTCTTGCTCATGAAGCTCCAAAGGTAGTCTCAAGGAAGAAGATGGAGTTGTAGGCTGAAAACAATTGCTTGATTGTGAAGAGAATGATTTATATACCTAAAAGGAGGAGAGAAGTGAAGATCTTTGAGGTGTCAACACCATAACTCATCAAAGGACACATGCCCTTCAAAGAGATAACCTTTCTCCGCTCACATGCAAATATCCATGATCATGCTTATCCAACAATTATTTCTCGGCCTACTAGGTCAGTTGCCCTCTTGTTGCAGTTACAAAACTATCTTCATCAACTTGTCTTGGGTCGAGACACTTTAAGGTGAAAACCCTAGACCACTCGTGCATGGTCGAGTCACTAGGAAACAAGGTGTTTTAATGCACCCCTCACAAGGTTGTTGCGATTGCGACCATGCATCCAAGCATGTATCTCAGTTGCAGCCCTCACCATAGGTGGTGTAGAGGTCATAACATCAAACCCTAGGTCAAACACCAAGTCAATCATGCAAACCCTAGAATCCTTAGAAACCCTAATATCACATGATGATGTCACACCATCATCCAAGATTCAATCAAAATGTCCCACATCATATTCTTCTCTCTCATGATATCAAAATACAAGATGCCCTCTCTTCATTTGACATTTTAAAATTAACCCTCACTTTATGGGTAAATTGTAAACTAGTCCAAAACATACACATGTATTGTTAAATAGCTCAAACATTAATCAAATGGGACCCATAATGAATATACAAGTATGTCACATGATATTAAAACATCTCAAGAGCTTAGATTAAGGTTTAATCATCTCATTATACAAGGTAAACACAATTAAGCATTAATCTAGTTCAAAAGTCTTACATGAAAGAAGCGCAAAAAGAAATTACCAGCAAATATTGGTAGCAGAATAGTAAACTAGAGAATATAAGCGATAAAGGACACCTAGTAAAGCAACAAGCTCCCATAAAAAGAGATAAGGATAATATCCAAATGGATGTAAACAAGAACATTTAAATAAGATAATAATCAATGTATGTCGAAATAATGTCAATATAATAATTTTCTTACCTTAATTCACAATATGAATCACAATAATGGAAAACATACATGTTATTATGAAAAACTAGAATAAATTAGACAACAAGCTTTATGGCATAACCTCCATAACCAAGATATTTTTGTGATTAATGGAATCACATCCCAATTACTCATGAATAAGTATCACCATCTTATTCCCACATAAAGAAAATACACACAATATACATCACCACCTAGAGTGCTAATACATACATTATACTAGATATCACAATCAACATGCATATTAATACAGTTGCAAGACTGCATTTAGTCAAATCATCATAATATTCAATTTAAAGTTAGGCTTACATCTCAAAGATGGACCAAAAAGATCAATTTCACAAATAACAAAAAATTTGAGTTAATGGCCAACACATGGCAATCATGTTACCATTACATAAATTGATTAATTAGACAACCATGATCTGAATTGATGAATACTAACATGATGCAATGAATAGCGCTCCTTTACATTTACGATAGTCCAAAGACAACATAAAATCTCTTTCAAGGGACTAGACCCAATAGGGTACATGGATAAGAACAAGGGATAGTCAAAGCAATATGTTACACTTAGGTCAGAGAGAGGCAGAAACTATAAATAAATTAGAATGCAACATATGTTAATACTTGTATCAAAAATCTGAACTAAGCCCTGGGTCCAACTCAATGTACTCTTTAACCTAATATTGAGATGAATACTAATATATTTAATTAAATGTATAACTCAAACCCCATAATATCAACTATTATTCTTAATGGATTTATGTTATGAATTTTCTATGGTTAGATAGATGACATTTTTTAATTCCTTATTCATTTATTATTTTCCAGTAAGCATGGAATTTGTTATGATTCTAACAAGCAAAGTACCGATTGATTTATAAAACCAAAAGCATTGGACAATGATTTTACAATCATATAACATGACACAATAAATCACCACATTGAACACATTTAAAATGCCCCACGACTAAGTGAAGCCAGAGACTAAAAAGACAACAAAAGCCCATGCAAAGCATGACACAAATTACACTACCTTAAAACTAGAGAAATTAATGTGTTTCTCGTCATAGAATACAAAGAACATCATTACGACATACCACATATGAGTATCAAATACATGTATAGCCTGTTTTTCTCACCACAAGAGATTACCGTCCACACTGCAGGTCTGGGCCAATCTTAAAGAGCCCAAACAAAGGGCATCAAGGTACCCTCGATCCCTGATAACTTCTTTGTCATTACTATACACATGAGAAGAACTTACACTCAATGGAGACAAACCACAAGAAAATAAGAGTCCCAAAAACCACTCACGATGACTACAAACATATATCAAAGACACAACCAGAGGAAAAATCTCAAAAGGCAGCAAAATTGCATTTCATGATAACCACCAGTAAGGAAATGGGAAAAAGAGGGGAATCAAAAACTAACTCACCCCAGTCAATTAATAGAATACAAGTATTCATGAGGATTAGCACAATAATGCTACTTGATTTTCACTTCTCTTGATGGTATGAAGCGCTCTGGTGAACTCTGACAATGTTGGGCAACAAGATGGGGTTGGGAGGATGGGTTCATGATCAAAAGACTTTAAAACCAAAGTTGGGTAAGGCCTGTGAGGAGTTTGACAAAGGTTTTAGGGCCCCTATTTATGGATACAAAGGCTTGTAAATATGAAGATACAAAATGAAGAGGGAAACATGAGAAAGGAAGTACCTAGATGCGTTTGGGGCTAGGGTGCATGAAACAAGGGAGAACTAGGGATCAATGATGGATACATATTCATCTTAGTTTTAGTTGCATCTTCATCTTAGTTTGCATTCATTTTACTCATTTTACTTTAGAACTAGGTTGCATTGGTTTTATTAATTTTATATTATGTTGTAAGGTTTTGGTTCAATTCTTTGATTTCCATAACAAGTTCGAGCTTCATATCATGTGTACCAACTTAGGAGATAATGGTCCTATTGAATGATTAGTGGGAACAAGATTTTTTTTAATAATTGGATCATAATTTCATTGACATGTCCCTTCATCAATTGGTGGTTTCTTTATTCTAAGCTTCATCGACACATACCTTTGACCACACACCAATAGCCCCCAACCCTATGGTGGGTATGCATCTTTCTAGAATCTCATTAGTTCGCTCAACTTTGGCTTTCCGCCTAGAATATCATCAGTTCGCTCAACTCTGGCTTTCCATCAGTAGGCCACTAATGGAAAATCCCAAACACCAAATGAACAAAAGTCTGTGCATTTCTCCTACCTATGAAAAGATTGTGTTCACCTACCAATGAAAACCCAACATCAACTATCAATGATATCCTAGATCTACGCATTGGTGAAAACCTAGGTGGCCATCTACCAATGAAGTTCCTACAAGATCAACAACTGAAGGAACTACTACACTTGTCCACCGATGGTTAAAAATCAATGGAGATCGAGCACAATATCTACTGATGAAATCACTGCATTTGTCAAACAATGAGATTTTTGCCATGACAATAAATGATGCTACAAAATTTTTCTACTGATGTAAATGACGTTGCCACCTTTTGATGGAATTTCTACACTCGTCAACCGATGAGGGTTCTAAATCTCCAACCAACGAAGACACTACCAATGTTAAAAGATGGAGTATCTATGCGATGCTCCAACTGATAAAACTCACACATCGTTGGGAAATCTGAGAGCTGCGAGACCTCTCATCTTCCTTGCATAACGATCTCTTTGCATCCATGGCATCCAAGGACTTAATACATGATGTTTGGGAGGGTTCCAACCTAATCCTATGCATATAAACAAAACTAAGGCCTTCACAAAAAGGATCCACATTTGATGTCGCCATGCTACCAAAATAAGTTTTGAACATCCATCTCTACCTTCCATCGACTGTTTCCATCAGTGGATGACACATGCACCTCTGTCAAGATCCAAGGTCTAGACCATGAAAGAGGCTAGATATATGGTTCCCATTTCCATTAGTTTATACCCTTCACTATTGTCCACCCACTGCGTGTTCCTCACAACAATAGAACCAAGCTATGTAAAGGGAGACAACACTCCAAGACATTCCCCGATGGATGTCAAGAAGCAATCTCTTACTAATGTGTTGACCCCCATTAACCCTGACCTCAAAGATAGACATATGAACATCGTGAATGCTCCCTTATCGTCTACTATGATGATAGATTTCTTCCATTCTACCACTATTAACCTTGTTACTATTAATGAGCGTGTAGTCCTCCCACTAGGGTGTAGGGAGTAGCCCTACTATCTGATTTTGTTCTCTTGATTTCATATATTGTTGTATGAACATTGTAATATTTTGAATTAAATGGTTTTATGCTTGCGAGTTTATGGATGCATATTCATCCTAGTTTTAGTCACATTTACAACCTAATTTTGCATCCATTTCCATCATTTCACTTTAGAACTAGCTTTCATTTAGGATTTCTTATTTTTTTGGTAATGCATAGGATTTTGATCCATTTCTCTAGTTTCTATGGCATGCTTGAGTTTCATTGCATGGTAAGAGTTTAGGATGCGGTGGTCCTTCTAACCTACTAGCGGCCCAAAGAAATTTTTGAATAAATGGACCGTATTTTCGATGATCTATTCCTTCATTAGTTGTTAGAACCATCGATTTGCATTACACTTGTCGACTTTCATTAACATGATTTTCCATCGGTTTTCATACCTTTGATAGAAGATCCATCGATGCAAGCCATCAACATTACACCAATAACCATCTGGGGTGGGCTTACAATTTGCCAACCCATCAATTTATATTGCATAGTCCTTCCTTCAATTGACAACTGAAGGAAGCCCAACTCCCGCTATCAGTGGATGCCTACCGATGGTCGACCCACATTTGATGACTAAAGTATCCTCCTCGCCTAGCCTTGTGATTCTCCTCCAGTGTTCCTTGTAATGGGCCCCTTGCGTATGACAACCAACAATAGTTCTGCCACCTTCTTCTAATGACAGTTCGAAACTCAACAACCAAAGGATTTCCTATACTCATCTTCAGGTGGCCACACAACATCTGCCTACTGATGGAATCCCTACGCCATCTTCCGATGGATGTTCTACACTGCCTTATGAAGGATTTCCCGCACTTTCCAATCAATGGCTATTCTACATCACCTATCAAAGGAAGTTCTATAGGTTGTGAGACCCTTTTTCTACCGATGATATTACTAAATGTGATGACCCATCGTATTCCTCGAGCGCCGCCATCTCTTCACCTCCATGGTGGACACAATTTAATTCAAGAGACATTTCACCTTAAGGCCATCTCATTCCATACCCAGTGGAGGTATTTCATCTTAAGGCCATCCCGATGACCATCCTTAAAGGAAGTAAAGCCAAGAAGGAAGAGACAGAGAGACTAGAGTGACCTTTCAAGAGTTTTCTATGACTTTCTTATTTGTCCTCCTTTCTTATGATTCATTGTTGAGAATGAGGGGCTAAATCCCTAATCCTTCAGACCTGAGAGTAGCACAGTGTTAACTCTGTGCATGTTTCATGTCTTTCTTCAATACAATATATTTTTTCATTGTATTTTTGATAAAGAAAAATCCTAACTTATCTTATTGATCACCATAAGTTTATAATAGATTGTTAACTTCTGCAAAAATGGGGCTAACAATTATTGAACCCATTTATTATTTATGATTGATCAACATACTATATTGGAACGTCAAAGGAATCAGTAATAAGATTCTGAGTGTCTAAGAGGTTGTGAGGAGGGCCAATAGTGATGTGGTCATCCTGCTTGAAACTAAAATTAGACCAAAAAAGCTCAAAAGTTTATGAACAAGTTTTTTGGAGAATATAGTTGGATCTCTAATCTGAAATCCCATGTGCTTGGGAGAATTTTCATCCTTTGGAAAGAAGAAGAATATCAAATTTCTTCTATTAGTGAGACTGATCAGGTTATTAATGTTAGAGTTGAGAAAGACAATAATAGCTTTCTTCTATTTGTAGTCTATGGACATAATGACGATTATGATAGGTCTAGTTTATGGAGTGACCTTGATTTGTTTGCAAAGTCTTCTTCTGGTCCGTGGATTGTTATGCGTGACTTTAATGCTGCTAGAAAGAATGAGGAAAAAATTGGCATCCAACCTCCTACTAGTAAATCCATGTCGGAGTTTAATGATTTTGTTTTGGATAATGGTCTCTTCGAGATGGACCTGCATGGTCCCTTTTTTACTTGGGACAACAAGCAAGAGGGGGAGCATTTCATTGCCACTAAAATTGATAAAATCTTGTATAACAATGATTTTCAAATCAAGTTTGACAACTTTCATGGTGAATGTGTTTATAACATAATTAGTGATCATCGAAGACTTTTTTGATTCTTGGTGCCCCTAAGAAAAGAAATTCTCCTTTTAGATTTATCAATAATTGGGCCTCCCATAAAGATTTTAACAAGATCCTTGAGGACTCCTGGAAGTTAGATCCTGATGGTTTTTCCATGTTTAGATTATACAGAAAATTTGAGTATCTTAAATCTAATCTTCGGTCCTGGAATAGAAGCAGTTTTGGTGATATCCATGATAACCTTGCTCGTGCCAAGTTAGATGCTAACATTTCTCAGAGGGAGGCTGATCTTGATCCTAATAACAATCTGTTGAGGATTCAGGCAAACTCTCTTAGAAGAGATGTGATGAAAGCTATTGTGATTGAAGAAAGTCTTTATAGACAGAAATCCAGAGTTCAGTGGTTGAAGGAAGGCAATACCAATTTGAAGTTTTTTTACTCATCTATGAAAACTAGAAGGATTAGAAACTCCATGAGTTCCCTTAATATTTATGGTACCATTATAAGGGATCCTTAAGAGATGAAAAAGGCTATTTCTATTTTTATGGTAACTTGTTTTGTAATCAGTGGACATGTGAAGTTTGGAAAGGGGAGTGGTCTGGTTCCAAGGTTTCCAAAGTGCGTTGCGATATGCTTACCAAGATGATTTCTAGGAAGGAGGTAGATGATATTATTAAAAATTTGAATGAAGATAAATGTCCTGGTCCCGATGGTTTCAACTGCTTTTTTTTACAAGCATGCTTGGCACATTATTGGTGATGATGTCTTTCTAGCCATTTGTGATTTTTTTCAGAATGGGAGATTGCTCAAAGAAGACAATAAAACTTACCTCACTCTCATTCCCAAATGAAGTGACTTTACTCTCATTAGCAACTGGCGTCCTATTGCCTTATGTAATGTCTTTTACAAAATTATTTCTAAGATTTTAACTAACATGCTCCAACTTGTTCTACCTTGCATCATAGACATCAACCAATGTGCCTTTATTAAGGGGAGAAATCTGAAGGATGCTATTCTCTTAACGAATGAAATTCTGAGTGATTTCAGGAAGAAGAGTTGTAGTAGTATGTGTGTGCAAACTGACATTTCTAAGGCTTATGATTCAGTGAGTTGGAAGTACATCTTTTCTATTACATTCAAGATGGGATCCCCCTCTAAATGGATACACTGGATTGAAAACATCTTCTGTTCTACCACTTACCAGGTTCTAGTCAATGGAGAACTGTCTCCTCCTATCTTTCCTTCTAATGGGGTCAGACATGGAGATCCCATTGCTCCATATCTATTTGTTATTGCTATGTAGGGTATCACTGAGATGTTTAAATCTAGTATTAAAGATTCCAATTTTTCTCCTATCTCTGCCTTGAAGAACTTTCAATGCTCCCATCTGATTTTTGCAGATGACTTGATGATTTTTGCTAAGGCTAATTCTAAAAATGATGCTCTCATTAGAAATATTCTTGATGATTTTGGGCGTATATCTGGTCTGAAGGTCAATCTAAGTAAGAGTCAGATGTTCTTGGGTGCTGGTATAAAGAATGGTGATATTTCAGAGATTATTGGCATTCATATTGGTGATATTGAGGACACCAAATATCTGGGCCTGCCCTTGTTTCCCAGGAAGATTAGGAAGATACATTGTGAGGTTTTAGTGGATAGAATCAAGAAAAGGCATGAATGCTGGAAGTCCAAGATGCTTTCTCTTGCTAGAAGATTGGAACTCGTGAAATCCACCCTTACTTCTATGCACCTTTTTTGGGTGATGGCTTTTCCTATCCCTAGTAGAACCTTAGAGGAGATTGATAAAATTGCTAGAGACTTCTTGTGGGGTCATTCTGAGATCAAAAAGAACATTCACCTGGTTAAGTGGGATATTGTGACTCTGCCTAAGAAGGAAGGTGGATTGGGTATTAGAAAAAGCAAGGAAGTTGCTACGACTTGTCTTGTTCAGAATGCTTGGGATATAACAAGGAAAAAGGATTCTCTATGGGTCAAGTGGATAGGAGAAAAGTACTTCAAAAAGGATTCCTTTTGGAGTTGTAACAATTCCCCTAACTTTTCATGGATGTTTAACTCTCTCCTAAGGTGCAGAGATATTCTTCTTAATCATATTGGTCTTTTGTTTGGTTCTGGTCATTCTATTAAACTTTGGAAAGATCCGTGGTTTTCTGGTAAGATGTTTAAGGATGTGATGGATAAGAATATGATTATTAGAGCTGGTCTCCCTGAAGATGCCCCCCTCAGTCTGATTATTAAGGACAAGAAGTGGAATATTAAGGATTCTCGTTGTGCTCAATCCCTTTGCAATATTCTCAAAGACATTAAGATTAGTAGTATTGATTGCTCAGATCAGTGGCTTTTTGACAATCAGAAGGATATACATTTTAAGTTTGTTTGGAACTGCATCAGAAGTAAAGGTAGAGAAGATGCCATGTTTTCCTGGATTTGGAAGGGTAAATGCCAGATGAATTGTAAGATTCACATGTGGAAAGATGTGCTGGATAAACTTCCCACTTCTTATTACATCAGAAGACTTGATATTCCTCTTGCTTCTATCTGCTTTCTATGCAAGTTTTCTTATGAAAATACTCGTCATATTTGCTTTGATTGCCTTTTTGTTCTAAATCTCTGGAGGAATGCTGTCAATGATGGTTTTCTTATCTCTATTCCCCAAGATTGGTCTCAGATTTCCCACTTGACTAATTTGAATGCCTACACGGTTAGTTCCTTAATCATGTTTCACTCCTAGATGAAAAGAAATTACAGAATACATGAGAAATTCAGGAATTGTGATGATGTTTGGAAAGCCATCATGGCTGATGTTGAAACTTTCTTTGACTAATTTTGAGGTTTCTGATGTTTCTCCTTTTAGTTGATTCTTTTTCTGAGTTGGTTGAGTTATATCTAGAGATGGTTGAGTCCCCTTTTTCTAAGGGTGTTGATGCTCCCCTCTCTCTAACAGGTTTAGTAGAAGTTGATGATTTGTTTGGGTTTGATGTTGGTCTACTGTTGGTTTTCTCTGAGATGTTTATAGCTGTGCAGTTACCTTGCTAGCTGTTTGATGCTCGTTGTTTTGGAGATGTCTCCTCAAGTGATGGTTGAGTCCCCATCTTAGTATGGGTGATGATGCTCCCCTCTCATTGGGTTTGGATCTTAGTGGCTGCTAGTGTGTTAGGTATGCTCTTTGTCTGACCTGATTTTTTCTTTGGTTTTGGTGCTATGGCGTTGGTGTGTTAGCTAAGAATGAAGACTCTTTCCCTTTATTCTACTGATGCTGGTTGTGGGTTTCTTTATGTTCCCCTCTCTCTATTGTGGAGTGTTTTGGTCGGGTAAAGATCTGTCCTTGTAGGGTTGAGGGTTGGTCTGCTGATGTTTATTTAGTTACTTTCTCTTACTGGTGGAAGCTAGATTTCTAGAGCTTCCTTTTCGTCAGGGTCAACTATGTCCATGTTTGCTGGTTGTTGGTGCTGCTGATCTCTTGGATGATCCTTGTTGGCCTTTGATTGGGTGCTTATATGTTGTTGGGCTCTTTTTGAAGCTACTTGAGAATTTTTGCTTCTTGTCTTGGTCTGGTTCGTCTACCTATGTGAAATACTGGTTATGGTTTGGTTGGCCTGAGGGTGGAGCTCTACTGCTGATGTTGTAATGGGGACGTTTTTTAAGGTCAATTGATTTTGCAGGCTGTTTGATCTGACTGTTGTTTTCTGATTGCTCTTGTTTGGTGGAGGTAAGGTGAAGGTCGAGTATCCATTCTCAGGAATGTGAGGCTCCCATCTCCCTTTATGTTATTTTGGTTTCTTATGGGTTGGCCTGGTGTTTTTGGTGATGGCCGAGTATCCATTCTTTCAAATGTGAGGCTCCCCTCTCCCCTTGGTTTCCCTATGGAGTTCTCCTGGTCTCTAGATGGTGATCTTCTGATGATGGCCGAGGTCCTTTTGTGCTTTGTGGGTTGGTTTCCTGCTATTGAGCTTTGGTATACCTACTTTATATCGTGTTGGTGAGAGAATGGCTTGGGGAAGTTTTTGTTATGGAAGGCTCTACTGTTATTATCTGGTGATGCATGCGACGGGGTGATGCTTGGCTGTCATGCTTGGGAGTCTTTTCCAAATTTTCCCTTCGTCTTTTGCTTTGATGGGCATTTCGAAGCTTATTCTTCTAGTGTTTGGTATACACTTACAATGATATTCCTTATTCATTGTAAAGATAACTTGTATAGGTTAGCTTTCCTTTTCCTCTACTTTCATTCTGAAAGTAGAAGTTTTGTACAAACACTTCTTTGAAAAATACAAAAATAGCAACACGAGTTTTAGCTGACAAAAAAAAACATACTATATTGGATTCTTAACTACTACTAAAGTGTGGCTAACAATTAGAGAAGCCATTATCATCACAATTAGAAAGTGCCACAAAAGTGGGCTAGCCATTATGAAGTCAATATCTAGAGACAACTTTTAGCGTTTAGTCTTTTATACTGACATTGCAAATGTGAGTTAGTAACTAAGATAAATAGTATACTATGATGCAAAAGAAGGCTGTACAAACTATATATGCTAAATCTAAATTAAAGTTTCATTGATATAAATAGATTAATTACATAGGTTGACATCATGGTGAAACTATTATGCCTAGGAATCCATCCACCTGATCTTCTATTCACTTTACTTCCTGCACTTCTTAATCTTTCTTCTTAGTTTTTAATCAACGAACCAACTTGTTTAACAAGCTTAGCTGACCAATTTCAACTAGTAACAATCTTTAGCTGTCCCAATTCACTGAGTTTGATATCTGGGCCTCTTTGAGTCCCTTACTACTTTGATCATACACTTGCGTTTAACACACATATTTAAGTTGTGTCAATCTTTGGCATTGTTGTTAAGGAATTGGTGATAGCACTACGAGTTCTAAAACTAGTCACTCTAGGCCATTTTTTTCTCTTCTATTTCTTTTTAAAATTAATTACAAGAATCCTTCTTGCTTTTTATAAATTTACTACGATCCTGGCAATCCATTTTTTTGTTTTAGCTACTTGTTCATGGTCCACATAAGGACTGTAGAGCATGACAAGTCTTCATCGCCACCACTTGAGGACAATCCAAAAGTTGAGCAAGAGTAGGAGTTTATTCCAGAACAACCACTGGTAGAAGACATGTCTAACCATGAAGACGATGATAACAATAATGTTGAAGTCTCAAAAAATAAGAAAACAATGTTGAAAAAAATCAAAGCCTCATTACATCACAATTAAGCCCAATCAAGAGGCAAGAGGTAAACATGGGGAGCTGCAAGATAGATCGTGGACTTGTTTCTCTTATCACATCCCAAGTTTTCCATGAATACAATAATGAGTAACCCATGTAACACATCAACATTTTTTTTGAAAGATGTGACATGATTAAACTAGACCGCATTCTTTTCGCAGTTACATATATAAAAATATTTCCATATTCTCTAATAGTTAGGGATAAAACATGGTTTTTAAGTTTGCAATGTGAATCAATAGGGTCATGAGAAAAAATGATAGATGTTTTCTTTGACAAGTATTTTCCCCTCAAAATACTATAACTAGCATGTTTTAGGATCTTCCAAAACAACCAATTACAAGCGCAACACCATAATATGCAACAACAAGGGCCCAAACAAATTCAACAAGAATAATTTCTTAAACATGATAATGACTTGAGGGATATTCTTGGAAAATCCATAAATAAACTAGTGCATACTTTGAAGAATCAACCAAGGAAAATAAATACACAGGAACCCAAATAAGGAATCTGGAAACCTAGGTATCAAAATTGGTAGCAAGTTTAGTACAATTAAAGATTCCATCTCAACATTGGGTTCCAAGTATTACACAAAGCTATGAACAAGCACAAGTGGTGAAATTATGCAATGAAAAAAGGTTGAAAAGGGAAGTACACATTGGCTAAATAATGAAAATTCCTTTGAGGTAATTGCATATGAAATCCCATGACTATTTATGGGTGAAGATTCCATCAAAAGGGGGTAAAAATCCCTCCAACTAGGGCTACACTCCACAACACCATAGGCAGATTGTTGCACCTGTAACTTTTCTGAACATCCTTAAGAACCCCAAGGAAGACCAAAAATTTCAAAAATTTGAGACGTCTTTCATAAAATTAATGTAAATATTTTTTTGGGTTGAATCTCTTGAATAAATACTATTGAGAGAGTGTCTTAAACTCTCTATAAAAGCTTCGTTGCTGAACCAAACAACTACACCAAGCCTCAACGTCTTTGTGATGCATTTTTAGCACCTACATGTGTATTTATGGTCATTACTTCATATGATATATGGTCTACCTGGACTGTATTTTTATTTACGGTCCATTCAGACCGTATATAGTCCAACACTAGACTATATATATTGCTGAAATGGAAATACTCTCCATGTTATGAACTATATACAATCGTGTCATACCGTAAAAGCGACCGAAAAATAAGCGAATAACTTCAGGACTTTGGATACGAGTCCTATTCTTATAAATAGACCCCAACTCATCCCAAACATGAAGAGAAATGAAGAGACATCAAGAGACATCATTTTTGGAGGACCTAAAGACACAGACGGACCTAGGGCTTTCCTTAGGGTTTCACACCTCCAAGAGCTCCTCTCCAAGAAACCATCTTCTTATACAATTGCTTTTCAAGTGTAAAGGGGGATTGTGTACTTTTTCTCTCTTTTGTAATCATCATCTATATAATTTATTTCTCAATAATATCATCTACCCCAATGGATGCAGGCTTCCACATTGGGATTTTGTCAAACCACTATAAATCTCATATTTGTGGTTGCTTGCTTATTCATTTTTGATCTTTGTCATAGGTATTTGGCTTGGATTGCTCAATCTCATGCTTTGCATCTCCACAACAAGCTTGTTGGGCCTTGTTTTTCCGGTCTCTCATCAACACCATATCCCAACAAGTGGTCTCAGAGAAATTTCTACCTTTGGATCTCTACCATGGTGTCGAATTACAACATTGAGAAGTTGGATCACTTGAAGAGCTTCTCTCTCTGGAAACTCAAGTGCGAATCTTTCCTCATACAAGGAGTCCACAAATCTCTTCACAGAAAGGAGAAGAAATCAAAATCCATAACAGATGACCGGTGGGAGGAGATTGATGAGAAGGCATGTACACACATCTTTCTCTGTTTAGAGGATGATGTCCTCAATGAGGTTGTCCATCTGAGGACCGCCAAAGATGTTTGGCATGAACTTGAAGCACTCTAGATGAAGAAGTCCATCACCAATAAGATTTCTCTAAATAATCACCTTTTCATGCTTCACATGGAATAAGGTGGTTCCTTGATGGCTCTTCTCGACAAGTTGAATGCAATCATCGACGAAATTGGGCAGATCAATGTTAAGATAGGGGAGAAAGATCGAGTTTTTGTTTTGTTTTGTACCCTTCCACCATCCTACAAGAATCCCTAGGATATGATGATATTTTGTGAGTCAAAGACTATGTCACTCCATGAAGTGAAAATGTCCTTGACGTCTCAAGAGAGATTAGGGAAGGATATTAATTCATCAAAAGTAGTGGTGAAGCTTTAGCCGCTAGAGGAAGGGAGTGTCCAAGTGACAAAGACCGCAAAAGTTCAAATCAAAAGAAGAACAAGTAAACGTCACATCAACCAAAGAGGTGCAACTATCACAAGAAGATAGGTCATACCTGAGATGAATGCTAAAGTTGCAAAACAAGAAAAAGCATGAAAAATCAAATGTTGCTGCAGCTTATGCAAAGGTGGCTCATGGAGGTTCTGAAAATGATGACTACATTCTTACTTCATCTCCATCCTTTAACTACAAGAAGGATTGGGTTCTTGATTCAAAATGCACATACCACATGACCGAGTGTAAGGATTATTTCCATACCTATGAGTCACATCAAGGTGGAGATATCCTTATGGGTGACGATCATCATTGCAAGATGATTGATGTTGGCATGGTGAAGATCAAGACGTTTTATGGTGAAATCAGGGCATTAACAGACCTTCGACATGTTTTGGGCTTGAAGAAGAATCTCATATCATTGAGCACACTTGAAGACAAGGGCTGCAAGTTCTCTGGTGAAAATGGAGTTCTTGATTTTCTTAAAGTTGATCGGGTCCTCATGAAGGAAATGTGAAAATTAACACAAAATGTACATCTTGCAAGGTTTCACTATCTCAAGCTCCACAACGGTTACAAATTCATCTAAAGACACCACAAGGATCTGGAATATGCGTTTGTGACACATGTATGAGAAAGGGATTATGCTTCTGAGAAATAGAGGATTGTTTCATGGCAAAAGCATTGGAAAATTAAACTTCATCAAGCATTGTGTTATGGGGAAGGCTAAACACAATAGCTTAGACACTGTGATTCATTCTTCCAAGGATGCTATAGATTATGTTCACTCTGATCTATGGGGCCCTTATCGGTTTCCTTCCAAAGGTGGTTCTAAATATATGATGTCCTTCATCGATGATTGCACAAGGAAGTTTTGGTTTATTTTCTCAAGAGCATGGATGAGGTGTTCTCGAATTTCAAGCAATGGAAGTCTCTTGTTGAGAATCAAACTAACAAGAGCATAAAGACCTTTCAGACTGACAACAACTTAGAGTTTTGTTCTAAGGAGTTCAATAATCTCTACAGTAATCATGGGATCAAAATACATCATACAGTGCTTCACACTCCCCAATAGAACAATACAGTAGAAAGAATGAATAGAACGTTGTTGAAAAAAGCATGATGCATGCTTCTTAATGTGGACTTGGATAGATTTGAAGCTATTACTTGGTAAACCATTATCCATCATATTTTATTAATTTCAAGACTCCTGAAAAAGCTTGGTATGGTAAATCTGTTGATTATTCAAATATGTGAATATTAGGTTGTCCCACTTATGCATATTCTGATACTGGAAAATTAGAACCTATAACTATCAAATGCATATGCCTTGGTTATGCTTCTGGAGTGAAAAAATTACCGTCTTTGGTGCAAGTATCCTTCTTCACCATGTTTCTTGGTAGAGCACAATGTTACTTTTAACAAATCTTCCATGGTGTCTACTATGCAAGACTTAAATAGCTCTTCTACAGGTTCTCTACATGGAGTCTCACTACAAGTGGAGGCCAAAGAAGATGTCAGATCATAGGTTAATGAAAAAGATCCATATTCTACACCATATGAAAGTAGTGGGCTGCAAGTGGGTCTATAAGAAGAAAGAAGGTGATAGATAGAAGGCAAGCCTTGATGCAAAAGGCTACAATCAAATTGAAGGCATTGATTATAATAAAGTCTTCTCACCCTTCGTAAAGCATAGTTCCATATTGGTGCTTCTTTCTTTGGTAGGCATTAAAGACCTAGAGTTGCAACAACTATATGTGAAGACACTTTTCTTCACGGTGAACTAGAAGAAAAGATCTACATGCAACATGTAGAGGGTTTTGAAGACAAAGAGCACCATGTGTGCTTTCTCAAGAGGTCACTCTATGGGATGAAGCAATCTCCTAGATGATGGTACATGGTATTTGACTCTTTCATGACACATAATGGATTTTTAGGATTAGCTATGATGCTTGTCTCTACTACAAAGTACTAGATGATAATTCCTTTGTTTACCTACTGCTATATGTGTATGACATGCTAATCGCTTCTAGACACACATCTGAGATTGCCAAGGTGAAATATCTTCTAGGTGGAGAATTTAATATGAAAAACCTAGGTGAAGCTAATATGATTCTAGGCATGGAGATTTAGAGGGACTCAGATTATGTAGACGACCTCGACAAGAGGAGATCTCTAACATGTTACATGTTCATAGTGGGATCTATAACTGTTAGTTGGAAAGACACTCTACAAAGTACTATTTCTTTATCTACTATTGAAGTAGAGTACATGGTGGAAATGGAAGCTGTGAAGGAGGCTTTATGGCTGAAGGGGTTGATGAATCAGTTGGGCATGGTTCAAGAACAAGTTATTGTTCATTGTGATAGTCAAAGTTTTGTACATCTTAGCAAAGATTAAATGTTTCATGAGATAACAAAGCACATTGATGTCAAGTACCACTTCAGTAGAGAAGTCATAGCTGAGGGAAAGATTCAAATAAAGAAGAGTGGTATGTATGAGAATGATGCAAACTCTTCTGTTAGATAAGTTTGAGCTTCACTCAAAATTAGCTAGTCTTCTTTCTACATGAGCTTTGCCCATGCAGGGCATGTGGAGGAGATACTATTCTTAATCAATTTCTGATATTGGAGAAGATTGCAAGTGCTTTTCTACTTCCATAATTTTCAAGTTGAAGACAAGGTGGAGTTTAATGAGAGAGTGTCTTAAACTCTCTAGAAAAGCTTCCTTGATGAACTTGACGTCTACACCAAGCCTCGACATCTTTGAGATGCGTTTTGGGCACCTATATGTGTATTGATGATCATTACTTCTAACCATATATGGTCTTCTTGGACTGTATTTGTATTTACGGTCCAACCAGACCATATAGAGTCCAGTGTTAGACTATACATGTTGCTAATAGGAAATATAGTCTGTGTTACATACCGTATACATTCTCATTGGACCGTAAACACGACCGGAAAATAACTTAATTACTTTGGGACTTTGGATATGGGTCCTATTCTTATAAATAAGCCCCAACTTGTCCCAAACATGAAGAGCAATGAAAATACATCAAGTGACATCATTTTTCGAAGACCTAAAGCCATAGACGGACCTAGGGTTTTCCCTAGGGTTTCATGCCTCCAAGAGCTCCTTTCCAAGTAACCGTCTTCTTCTATGATTGGCTTTTAGGTGTAAAAGGGGATTGGATACTTCTTCTCTCTTTTATAATCATCATCTTTATAATCTCTCTATCAATAATATCATCTCCGCCAGTGAATGTAGGATCCCACATTGGTAATTTGTCAAACCAATATAAATCTCATATTTGTGGTTGCTTGCTTGTTCATTGTTGATCTTCGTCGTACATATTCGGTTTGGGTTGCTCAATCTCACACTTCTGCATCTCCACAACAAGCTAGTCGGGCCTTGTTGTTCATGTATCTCATCAACACCATATCCTAATAGATACTATCATAAGTAATTTTTTTGAATGTTTTCATTACCAAGAGGAGGAGGATGCAGATTCTAATGTGGTAGTACTTAATGTAGAAGTAAGTTTGATATCACAAAGAAAACTTCCTATAAAGAAAGAAGATCTATGATGCTTCAACATTTCATGCTCCATATACCGTTTTTATATGCTATGCGTGTCTCGGGGGCAAGCATCAACTTGATGCCATTGAAGAACTTCAAGAAGATGGGGTTGCTACATAGTAAATAGAATAATATGACCATTTAGCCAATAGACAAATCTTTTATACGTCCCTATTGTATTTATGAAGACGTATGGGACAAGGTAGATACATTTATATTCCATGCAAATTTTGTAGTAAAGGAGATGCAAGAAGACCATGAATGTAAGTTACTCCAGGGTAGGACATTCCATGCTACAATGGATGTTACATTGAATATGGGGAGAGGAAGAATGACACTTGTAATTGAAGAGGACATAATAGAGTTTAGGCTTCTAGAGAAACCCAGTAAGCCAATTGTAACAACCCCCTCCCCATGTTATCCCCTATTTAGGAGGACCGAGAGGGCAAGGGCCAATAACTTCATTACATGATCAAGGTTTATCAAATAACCATAAATAATTAATAAACTTCCGTTATATCAAAATGAGTTTGGCACAATATTAACTTTCCACAAAGGAATTACATAATATGATTTTATAGAGTTTGCAACATGAAAGAAAAGACTAACTAACTAAAGCTTCCATGATTACATTAATGTCTGTTCTTGTTGGTGCCTTCTTTTCTTGGACTTCCATTTTCATCATATTTGTAGAAAAATAGTAGATTCTCCTAAAACGTCGACAAACAAAATATGTGGTAAGTATAACAAGTTATACTAGTATGTAGGGGAACCAAAATATTGCATCTTAGTATTACAAAAAAATCATAAAAATTATTGTTACACAATCAAAATTATTGTCTTCTTCATAACTTCTTAACCCCTTTTTACTGAACCTCTAAGGTGCACTGTGTTAGGGTTTTGTCCCTACAGTGGACGGTAGGCTACCCCTCAATTTGGAGCTAGCTACCATGTCGGTCTTCCCAATATGGGCCCTGACCTCATATGACTTTTCCAATTTAGGGCATGGTCTGACCTTCCCAATCTAGGGCATGGTCTTTAGTCATCATCA
Source organism: Alisma plantago-aquatica (assembly GCA_963693085.1). Taxonomy (NCBI): domain Eukaryota; kingdom Viridiplantae; phylum Streptophyta; class Magnoliopsida; order Alismatales; family Alismataceae; genus Alisma; species Alisma plantago-aquatica. The sequence continues at coordinate 995,477,317 of OY856413.1, read as the reverse complement.
TGATTCTCTCATTTCTTTCCATTATCAAACTTCCAAAGTTGGTATGCGGGGTTTGAGGAAGTTACAAGCATATAATGTGATATCCATAGTGACTTTATAGATTGTAGGAAATAAATAAACAAGCAAGCATTTATTTCGAATCCATGTGTAAAAACCCTGAGAAAGCCACGTGAAACTAAAGAAATCATTCTTAGGCGTAGCCACATACATGCTTCAGAAGTAACTTGATGTCCAAGCAAGAGCAATCTGGAATAACCAAACAACCAACCAAGCAATTATCATTAAAGTTAAAGCATAACACCCATGTATCATTATTCCATCCAAATTTGTCGCTAAGACTGAATTGGGCCTCAAAATAGGGTTTTAGTAGGGTTTGTCTTCTAAACCCTAATCATCACTTTTCATGACTTTTGGGTTGACAAACCATAATCTTATCATTAATTACACTTTTAGTCTCAGGGAAACCCTAACTCATCATGTCATGGATGGTTAAGTTCACATAAGTTCCAAGTTGCTCTTTTTATCCATAAAATATCATTATTTTATTATCAATATCAAATGAAAACATTAGAATCATCAAAACCTAAAACTTAGGGTTCTTATACATTAACAACATTAAAGTTCTTACCTTTAGGTATTTTTTGAATTAGAATCAGATCTAGGTTTTGACTATATTTTTGTTTCATTCCTTGCATTCTCTTGATAAATATATATATAATTTATCTTGATTCGAGTTACCAATAATTAGTTATAATTTTTATAAGATAAGTATAAACATGCCAATCAGGAGAAGCCATGCCAACAACCCACTCATTATCCCACTCGAACGCGAGGCCAGGCTAAGCCAATAGGCTCGTGCCACCACAACAATCAATTTCCACATGGCCTATGTAAGAAAGATAGGAAAAAGGTTTGTTATATCCTTACCTTGCTACATCAATCCTGAGGCACAGAGGTGTCATTTCCATAATCGTTATCTTCCTCCTCCATTTCTTCCTCTCACACGATGAGTACCATGTCCAAGTCAAAAACATGGTTGACTTCTGCATCTGATCCTCATGAGTCATGGGTGACAGCTCTATGAGCCTTGTCTACTCTGGCCGAATCTATCCAACCTCCTGCTGTTGTCTTTGGTGGTCGGGACTGGCAGCCCCTCGAGGCGACTACTGGCCTGTAAGAAGAATAAGTACATGTTTGTGGGTGAAGCAAGGAGAATCTACTCTCTCTCTCTCTCTCTCTCTCTTCTATGCCTCATACCTTCTCTATACACTCACCCTCATCCTCCTGGATGAGGCGATTGGGTAACATTGCCCTAAATCAATGAGAAGAAGTCACAGTCACTAGAGAGTTGAGATCGAAGGAAGGGAGATAAAAGGAAGTTCTTGAGGGCACAATAGAAGGTTGGGAAAAACTCCTCAGGCAACATGGGATCACATTTCATTCCCCTTGTCTCACCTATGTGAGTCTCATGCCTTTTATAGGCTACAAATATCCAAAGACCTATAATGGAGTCCTGACTCCATCGTTCAATTGGGGAAAGTCCCAATTTGGCATGAAAACTAAGAAATATAGGGTTACATGGTTCACATATACTCCCGACTCTAATGGGGCAAGTCTCATTTCTAAACAAGGATCATAGAGGGAGAGAATTAGAGAGAGGAGTCAGATGTACTGTAGCCCACACTTCCTTTTTGGGTAGGAGGAAAAAGAAACTCTAGAAGCCATTGGATTAGAATCCAAGGGCTGCTAAGCAGCGCGACAATATTAAACGGCGCCACTAACTAGAGATATAGTTGGAAAGTTTTTACTCAATTTCCATTTTGAATTTTATACATTAATTACAATTAAAACCTTCTTTCTTCTCAAATTTCTCTAGGCTACTAGGAGGATTATTTTATCCCAAATTTGGAGGATAAGTCACTATTAACTTTCCCAACATTCTTTTAATTTTTGAGAGTCATTAGAATAACTTAATTAGTCAAAACTTGCTCTTTCAGAAAAACCTTTAATGAATTATTCACACCACATGTAAAATCCTTTTTTTTATAAATTCTATAATGACTTTATCTAACCATGGGCAAGGTTTGAGTCCAAAACTTGAAAGGAAAAGATGCTTTTGCAAGTAATCCCTTTATAAGGCATATTTCAAGCATTAAAACACATCCTTTTATCTTTTTTCTTCTTCTAATATCTTAATTTTTACTATTCATCTTATTAGAAACCATGTGCAAATGAAGATTAATTAATAGTGGCCATCCATACCACTTTCTAAAGAATTCTACCCAAATATCTCAAGTACACATATTTGTTATCTATTTTCCTTTGCTTTTGGCTTATTATTGGGTTTCTTCTCACCCTTTTCTTATATCTATTATTGGATTATCAAAACACTTTAAACTACAAAATTCATAGTAAAGGGAAAATTTCAAGCAAAACATATTCTTTTAAAGCAAACCATACAAATTGCCAATATGTCCCTTCTATTGAAATAATTGTATTTCAATTACATAAACACATTTGAAAAAAAACCCAGGCTATAACATCCTTCCTCTCTTAGAGAAATTTTGTCCTCAAAATTCTACTAAACATACATACAAATAAAAATGGGACATTTCCATGTAATCTTTAGCTCCCATGTGGCTTCATCCTCTCCATGGCGCATCCAAAGAAACTTTACCATCTCTATCTTTTGTTCTTGAGCTCTCTCACCTTGGTATCCAATACCCTCACATGTGAATCATGGTATGTTAGCCTCCCTTGGAGTTCAATAGGCTCAATGCTTAGCACATGGATCAAACCCTTCACATAGAGTTTCATATGGGACACGTGGAACACATTTCATCATACAACTGTAATGACCATCACTAAACTGACATCCAAATCGTCACTATTTATGCGGAATAATAATAAGTAGGAGATTAACAAAATCACTCAAAATTTAAAACCATTTTGCAAAGAGATCCATTTCCTAGAAAAATCTTAATGAGAGAACCAAAACTTTATATACATCATGGTTCACATTATACATACACTGTACCATCACATCTCGAGGATAACATATAAGAGTTCTTTGTCAAAACCTATACATAAGAAACATAAAACCTCGAGCCATACAAGCCAAAATCTCAAATTGTTCATAAAACCATCACATTCCAAATACAAGGACTTGAGAGTACAAAGATGACACATAGGATTTCTATCTACAAGACACGACAGACGATACACTCAACCTAAGCTGTTACTGCTGTCCCTACTATTGTTGTCCTTCCTCTGTAGAACGGTCTCTACCTCCTCGTCACGTCCACCTAAAACTTGTGGATCCCACGGGGTGAGACAATTGTCCCGAAGAGAGATATAACTCTCCGCCAATAATGTTATTATCATAGGTAAACAATATAAAACTGAGCAGAGGTTCTTTTATATTAATAAGCAAGGTTAATCACTGTGGATAAGTAGATTATAACATTTCTCATCTTTTAAAGCATTGTAACTGTCTATGATAGGGAAGTAAATCATCTATTCACTTTATAAGGAATATGAAGAACATGTATATCGTTTACCCATCACACTATACCAACATCTCAAGCTTATCATGTGATAATATTACCATGGTATGGTATCAATGAATCGTTCTCATTTCTAGTTGTTGGCCTCAGCCAATATGCTAGCCAGATATTGGTTTCTACCAATCCGGTGAATATCCATCATTATGTTCCATCCAGGTATTGGATTATACCAATCCTGTGAAAGTACAATCAAGTATTGGATTATACCTATCCTGTGAGAGTACATCCTTGTATTGGATTGTACCAATCCTATGAGAGTACAACCAGGTATTGGATTATACCAATCCTGTGAGAGTACAATTAGGTATTGGATTATACCAATCCTGTGAGAGTACAACCAGGTATTGGATTATACCAATCCTGTGAGAGTACATCCATGTATTGGATTGTACAAATCCTGTGAGAGCACAACCAGGTATTGGATTGTACCAATCTTGTGAGAGTACAACCAGGTATTGGATTGTACCAATCCTGTGTGATTACAACCAGGTATTGGATTGTACCAATCCTGTGTGATTACAACCATGTATTGGATTGTACTAATCCTATGAGATTACATCCATATTGCTAACGATTCCTTAGTAGTTGGAATACCTTTATGTTTTCCTTTCACTTTCATCATGGTATAACAATCCCTTCAACTCATCATTGAATATGTTTTCCTTTCACTTTCATCATGTCCCTTCAACTCATCATTGAATACTACATCACATTTATTAGGCAATATGCCTCGGTCAAGCCATCATACCCATTCACATCCTTTATGTGATACAAGTATTTCTCATATCTCAATTTAGCATATTCAAAACATTATAGCCCTCGTTTGGATACAACTATAAGACATGTATGACCAAGATTTCATTTTTTTTGGTGAACGTAGGGTGTTGCCTCTTTACTAGAACTAAAATCTTCAACGGTTATGGAGCGTAGCCATAGAGAAGAAAAGAAAATGAAACTGTACAAAGGAACAAACAAGAAAATCTAGCTATAAAGATCTACTATGTCCTTTTGATATAACGACCAAAACTCTTTTGTATCTGTGCATAACTCTCTAAAGATTCTAGAATTTCTTTCTCTCCATAGCTTGTGAATGATATAGCACACAGAGACCTTAGACTTCCCCTTCAGCTTCAGGAGGTCATCAAATGATTTCAGAAATAAAGAGCTACTCTGATCAGCTCTCCAGAATTTCCAGATCTCACGAGCATACGAGCAGTCAAAGACGATATGAGCAACATTCTCCTAATGAACTTCACACAAAGTACATCTAGATACCAGCTGAAAACCAACCCTTTGAAGATAGTGAGTAGTAGGGATTTTACCCATAAAGCCTTTCCATAAAAGAAGAGAGCATCTCCTCAGTACACCTGACCAAATCCAACTTCCCCATTTAAACAACTAGATGCTTTTTCTGAACCGCATTCCAACAATCTTTCAAGCTACAATCTTTTTTCCCTCTAAATAAAATATAATCATCAGAGTTTGTTTGACATTTCATGCTCAAAATAATCTCCTCTACTTGGTAAGAACCTCTAAAAGTAGACACTCTCCAAAGGTCACCATCAATACAAACATCAATCCGACATTTCAGGCCTTTACCCATTCAAAACACAAGATCCAAATTAACCAAGTCAATCATCTTCTCCTTCCCCTCCTACCAGGGGTCTCTCCAGAACAGAAAACTCTTTCCATTGCCCAGACAGAAGTTAACCTCTTTCAGAAGAATATCCCTTTGCTCGAGTAGCTTTTTCCAGAGCCAAGAGGAATTCACCCCGGATCTAACAGACCAAATCGATTCATCTTTGATATATCTGCCATTTACCCACTTTACCCATAAACTGCTCTTCTCATCCACAATATTCCAGAGATTTTTAATCAGACCTGCCTTAGACCAATCTTCAATAAGGAATATACCCAGATCCCCCTCTTTCCTGGGTCTGCATACAGTCTCCCATGAGACAGTGTGCAAGTGTTTTTTTCCTCAGAATCTTTCCATAGGAAATCCCTCATCAACTTTTCCAAACTCTTGATCACTAATCTGGGCAACAGAAAAGTAGAGGTCTAAAAGATGCTATAAGCTGAGAGAGTAGAAATGATCAATTCAACTCTCCCCGCTTGAGATAGAAGATTTCCTTTCCAAGACTCTAATATAATTATGAACTTGTCCATAATGGGATGGCACATCTCTTTAGTCAGCCTACCTGTGAAGAGAGGGGTACTAAGATGACGCACTGGCAGATTACAAGTCTCAATATTTAGAATATTTCCCACAATAGTCTTATCAACATTCTTGCTTAGAAAAATGTGGCTCTTATTATTATTAAGCTGCAAACTAGACATCTTACTGAACGAATCAAGATTTTTTTTTAAACAACAAGAACTACTCCCATCAACCTTGGAAAACAAAAGCAAATCATCGGAAAAAATGATGTGGGACACATTCACATCACCAGCACAAAGAGGTTTCAGCCTACCAGTACCCACTTCAACATTAATAACAGCAATCAAGCCCTGCATAGCAATAAAAAACAATAAGAGAGAGAGGGGGTCCCCTTGTCTTACCCCGTTCGAAGCCTCAAAATCATCACTATGGCAGCTATTTACAAGAACTTTATAAGAAGTAGTATCAAACGTCTCCTGTATCCATCTTAGCCAACACTCAGGAAAACCCATTTTCACCAATAAAACATAATATAGTCTCTCCTCACAATGTCATATGCTTTTGCTAGATCAGCCTTAATGCACATACTACTCTCAGTGCCCCTAAAAGAACTAAGGATCTCATTGTCCAGTAAAACGACATCTCCTATTCTCCTTCCTTTAATAAAGGCAATTTGATTGATATCAATAATAGAGGGCAAAACCATAGCTAAGCGATTCGCTAAAATCTTCACAATAACCTTGTAAATAGTGTTGCACAAAGAAATTGGTCTGAAATCTTTCAAACTACCACACCAGGGATCTTAGGGATTAGTGTGATCATAGTACTGTTGCATTCCTTAAGAAGCCTCCCTAACTTAAAGAAGTAAAGAATAGCTGAAGAAATGACATCACCTATAGTGTCCCACATCGACTTGAAAAACACTACATTGTAGCCATCTAGACCCAGAGCTTTATCATTGCTCAACTTCATAAAAACCTCTTCCACCTCTTTTTTAGTCACCACACATCTAAGCATGTCAAACTGAGCAACATCAATCTTAGACATGACCCACTCTTCATTCCAGAAAACTTCATCCTTCGAAGACTTATTAAAAAGATTACAGTAAAATCTTTTGACATTATCACGAATCACATCAACATCATAGAATCTAGTCCCGTGGTCATCCTCCAACACATTGATATTATTGTTGATCCTCCTTTTTTTTAAAGAAGCATAAAAAATGTTGAATTCCTGTCCCCCAACTTAAGCCATTGGACTCTACTTTTTTGGCGAAGGAGGGCTTGTTCATATTTAAGAGATTTAATAGTATCCGATCTAAGCATAACCATCTTTTTCTATTTACACACATTTAAGGGGTTCACATCAACTTCTCTCTAGAGGCAAAACAAATCTCTTTCAAGCTATCTTGCTTTAGAATAGATGTTGCCAATGACCTCTCTATTCCATTTTCTAAGAGCACAAGAGACAACATATAACCTTCTGTACACCCGATATATAGGTATACTTTGAACCTCAGTATTCCTCCAAGCATCAGCAATAATATTTTAAAAGAATCTTGATTAACCCATGAGTTGATAAAGCAAAAAGGAGTCCCACCTTTTTTCTTCAAACCCAGCCTTAACATCAGAATTTTATGGTCACTCACCACTGTTGGAATGACTTCACCCCAACAGAAAGGAAACTTAGAATGGAAATTTACATTGGTAAAAATACGATCAATCTTAGAGAAAGTACTCAAACCATTTTTTCTATGGCTGTCCCATGTGAAGAAGAAACCGTTAGTTTGTAATTCAATAAGGTTAGCTTCAGTAGTAGTTTTGTTAAAATCCACCATATTGCATTTAGAAGGTGACTATTTTCCCATCTTTTCCTTCATCAAACGCACAACATTAAAGTCCCCTAGTAGACACCAATTATCGAGGTTCCAACTACTAATGGTGAGAAGGGAGTTCCAGAGTAGAGCATGCTCCACAACCATATTAGCTCCATAAATTGCAAACATATGAAAACTAACCAGATCCCTGTTAACAACACAATGAATACATTGTTCATTCTTCATTGTGACCTTAACATCAATATCTTTGCTCAACCAAATGATCAGAATGCGAGTATAATAATAGTGACCAGAATTATCCACAAATCTAGCATTAAGCCAAATATTTTCAACAAAACCCTCTAAATCTTCCTTATGAATCCTGGATTCCAAAATAATATAGATATACCCGAATGTGAGGAATCATACTGACTCCTCCTCTCACAGTCTAGGAAAGGATGTTTAGGGGTTCAAACATTTGGAGGAAGAGAAGGAGGACCCCTATCCACCTCAGCCACAATCACCGGTGTACTAATCTTCTCATTAATTATCACTCCTTCATCAAAATTTGACAGAGGTGAGTAGGGATAGTTCTAGTAGTGCTTTTAACAACCCCCTTCAGAGAAGATCTACCCTTCTTCTTCATCTCCCATCCCGCATCTGGAGTGGCAACTGGGGTGATCACTTCACAGATACTGTCAAGTTCATGAGACTGAATAGAAGATTCATCAACAGATATAACATTACCCACATCTCCCTCTACTATTTTTTCTTCAGCATTAATGAAGACTTCACCCTCATCATCCTCTATGTTCTTTTTGGGAATCCACTCTCTTGAAAACTTTTTCTTAGGATCTCTCCCTTCAACTTTCCTTTGGTCTTCACACAAAGAGGATTCATGCCCATACAGGCCACATGTCGAACACTTGTTAGGCTCCCATTCGTACTTGAACAGGATAGTATCCATCTGACCATCGTCACTCATAATTGACATCTCCTTAGGATATGAGAAATCAGCTGAGATCATTACCTGTATTATGTCATAATCCAGTCTTCAGAACTCAGATGTCAGCTTATCCGGTCATAGAGGATGCCCCAACACCGAACCAATACTACTGAACATTTCCATATCCTACAACTCTAAAGGAAGATTATATATCTTCATCCAAATGGGAATATCCGTCAACTTCATCTTCTCTAGGGGTTCACCCCTTTCTTATTTCTTAATGATCAATGGCTTGCCTGCTATGAACCAGAGACTCCCATCTATAGCCATAGTTAGATCCTCATCATTCTCGAACATAACAATGAAGAAACCTTTTCCTCTGGATCTTATTTCAATCAAACCTTTAACCTTCCATAACATTGTGAGGTGCTTTGCCAGCGCTAGCTAGTGAGGTTTTAGACCAATGACGTATCTGGATGCCGTCTTGCTCCATCTTGCTAAGTTTCTTTCCACGATAGCTTTAGGATAAAGTATCTTCCTGTCTACTAGCTGTGTCTTCGTCTTGCTCAGATGCACCTACCATGCAATGGTTTTGTCCTTGAATAGACCCGACCAATCCATCACGTCTTTGGTAACTGCAACACAAGATGGAGCAACATTACCATTCTTTCACCTTAAGTCGATGTCTACATGGCTTGGATCTGGAGGATCAGACGCTGCCGTCTGCTTGGCCATCACCCCCTCGGTCGCCCCTTCAGTCGCCAGACTCAACATCTATTTTTACCTACTTTCTTTTGTAACCAAATCTATATATAAATGTTTTATGTTACAGGGTTCCCATTATTATCATTATAACCATTTATTATTATTATTATGTTACGGGGTTCCCATTTCCTTAGTTTATTTTGAACATTGCCATCTCTTACACCAATCTCTAGATCATGAGACTATTATAAACAACTTGTCACCTCTTACTAGGCAACATCCATCTCTAGGTCATATGACCTATAGAAGCATTATACTTGTTGTACAAGTATTTCACATGGCTCACAAGACCCATTTAATCTGTATTATATGAACATCATAGCTCATACTTAGATATGCTCATTATCTCATGATTACCAACATGGTTAGTATTTCATGATAACATCAATATCAAATACTTATCATCACCATGCAAAACAAGAGAAATACAAACTTCCCATCATTTGGGTTAGGGTTTCCCTTTCTTACCGATTAGGGTTTTCAAGTCATATCAACACCCTTCAATAGGGTTAGGGTTTTCAAGTCATATCAACACCCTTCCTTAGGGTTAGGGTTTCCCTTTTAAGCCAATTAGGTTTTCCAATACATTCATCAAGAATCAAAACCCTAATTCATACTCCACACATATTAGGAGTATCAATGTATACTCACTACATGATTATTATACAAGTATAAGTTTCTCTTTCATCCTTACTAGGATGTTGATTACATCATACTCCATTAGGTAGGCTCAATCCTTCTCTCAAGATACATAGGTCCATATTTATCAAAATGCATTAACTCTTTATGTCTTAATATATCATTTGACATAACTCACTACATGTGTCACTCAATAAAGTGTATTAGATTGAGGTACTTCCTCCATATCGGGTATAGGGGGTGTAGGTATGCTTCCATATCAGGTATAGAGGTGTAGGTAGGCTTCCATATCAGTCATCACCATATCGTGCATGAGATATATCCTTATCCCCATATCATGCATCCATATCAGGTTACTCAACCTTTAGGGTTTGCATATCGGGTTTGACCCTTATGCTCATATCCCTTCAAAAACCTTCATGATATCATCCTACCCTTCATTATGTGATGAGGGATAGGCTAGACAACTAATTAGTCTCCACGAACTCAAGTGTACAAACCAATAGGTATGTGGGGTTCCAATGAATATCGGATTTACAAAACCATGTTGAGTTTCAACATCATATCGAGTTAGGGTATATACTCAACACATATCATGTATAAGGTGTGTGCTTGACCACATATCGTGCACAAGGTGTGTGTATGTGTCACTCATATCATACATGAGGTATAATTCATCACTATAGCATTCTAGCGGTGTATTTATATCACCATATCAGGTTACTCATCATCTAGGGTTTGTCATATCGAGTTTGAGTATATACTTGACTCCATGTCATGCATGAGGTGTATACTTGATCTCATATCGTGCACATGGTGTATGCTTGACACCATATCATGCACAAGATGTATAATTCATCATCATATCATGTATAAGGTGTATGTATCCTTATTGTATCATTTTAGTGATATGTTCACTTCACCATATCGGTTTAGAGGTGCTTCAAACCAATATCGGGTTGAGCCATGATGATGTCATCATCATCAACCTCTAGACTCTTGTTCTTATTGTTCTAGTTCATGGACAATAGTCCTAGGTCAATAATAGAACTCATGGATTCATAAATTATGCAAGAGAATTCAAATTGAAAGTAAATCAACAACTATGGCAAGATTGATGGTAAATAATAACATAATTTATTTCAAGTTATATAACTTGCCTCAAGAGCAACTTCAAAGCTTCAAGCTCCAAAGCTTCACGTCCCCAAGGTTGAAGATGAGCTTATAAAAGGTCCAAGACTTGATATCCTTAGAACTATGCATGACAGCTCACCAATTGTGGTCGATATCCCTCACTTGTGGCCGATATCCTTCACTTGTGGCCGATATCCTTCACTTGTAGCCGATATCCTTCACTTGGCCGATATCACTTTGCTATGGGCGATATCACTTTGATATGGCTGATACCAAGGTTCTATGCATGATAATCCTTCACCTATGCATGATAACAAGATTCTATGCACTATATCTAAGAGAAAGGGGGTGGTAAGATTTGAAAAAATTCCACTAATAGGTGAAAGGAGTGGTAGATATACTTCATGGAAAAATGTGTATATGAGGTGTCATCATTTTAAGCTACTAGGTGCCATGTGTCCATGCATGGCTGACACTTTCCCTTTCATGCATTCATATTTATCTTGACATGAAAAACACTTGAGGATAATCTAGAGATGATATTTCAGCCATCACTTATCTTTTTGGATAAGATATCTCAACTCAATCACCACTTTATTCACAACCCGACACAACTTTTTCAAGGAAGTTGTAAACCAATACGCTTCACCTCCTTGAGGTGCTTTACTCGTCATGGCATTTTCCAAGAGTTCACAAACCTATATGAGACTCCCCTATGGCTCCTTGGCCGATAGGCACTCTCATATGGACTCTACAACTCGATACAACTCAAGTTAGGGTTTCACATTCAACCCCTTTCTTGGTCTTTTCATCACCATGAGTACCATCACTCAAAACCGATTCAAACATGGTGTATAATTCTTTATATCTCCTATAGATGATACTAGGATGGAGTAGGGACACTCTAGAGGTGGTAATTTACATATCAACCCTATATTTTAGGTAATTTACAATTTGTACCAAAATTGGTATACAATGCACTAGCATTATTCAAACAAGTTCACTTGGAATTTTAAGGCTTTCCACAAGTGGACACTTAGCATAACAATCTCTCTTATGATTCTAAAACTCTTAAGGCACATTCAACATGTGACATATTGCAATATAACCCCTCTTCTTGGGTAAATTGCATTTTGGTCCAAAACATGAGAACATTGCTCAAACATTATTCAAACAAGACCAAACTTGAAACACAAGTTTGTCACCTGATAAAAAACACTTTAAACGATTATATTAAAGTTATAAGCAACTTATTTAGGCTAAAAAACAGGGTTACCCCTAAACCTAGGTCAGGGATGTTACAAGTTATAAACCCCTAACAAGGATTTTGTCCCCGAAATCCCAGATGAAGGGAGACAATTGTTATTCATGCATCATATCATCAAGCTTCCTCATAGCATCTTGATGTTATGGAGATGCTATAGAACTTTGACCAGCACAAAGCCTTTGCATACAGGGTCATCATAGAATTTATCATACATGACACATATTCAATTGTCTTTTGCATAATGACTGCAATGTCAATTCTATGTCAGGTAACACTTTCTATGTCAGAGAAGTACTATACATACTTTGTAGAACTCAGGTGCCAAACCTCATTGCTTTGTCACCTTTCTCAACTCATATCTTTTATGTAATAAGATTCTTGATCTTGAAAGTTTTCCATACCCCTCACTTAGTTTAGCATTTCTCCTCCAAGGAAAATCTAGAGTTACATTCTATCATCCATTTGGGACTACAAGTCTTATCATACTTTGTTGTGCCAACCTAATATGTTGACACACACTAAACTTACTTATGACTAGAACCAACCATCCCATTATCTGTTTATTTTCTTGTCATAAAGAGAGGCTATTTATCAAGAAGAACTATCTTAGAGGTATCTCTAGATGTTATTTGCATAAGCTGCCTTAATAGATCTAGGAAGTTATCTTAGTTTGATAAATTTTCCCAAGATGATTCTACAATTGTTCCTTCAATTAATACATCCTTATTGATGTTATGTTTATGCAGAGAATAAACCCCTAACATATGATGTCCATACAATCATATATAACTAAACTAATCTCAAAGTTGGCCTTTCTAGGTAACCACCATTAATCATCTTATTAGGAGTCATATCCTCACTATCTCATACCTTTAAAACTTCTTGGACACTAGAATTCCTTACCTTGGTATTAGTTACATGTGTCAAGACACGTCACATCTTTATCATTTCCATCCTCTGTTGTTATTACCAAAACCAAACATATAATGGGGTCTTTCTTCCATCTCAGAACATTACTTATCACATATAACTTTGTCTTGGAACAAAAAATCTAGGACTAATTGATACTTTTCAAAGTATCCTTCTATAGATTACTTCTAATCCATGCACATCAAGTGTCATAAGACTTACTTGATTGTCATGTCCCTGAAAGGAAAGAACACAAGGAAACATAATCATTTTTATTGCCCCATCATTATCCAAGGTTGTTTATTAAAGAAAGAGATTATCATGAACTTTCAACTATTCATGTGTCATTCAATCTTGTTTTCTCTTAGGTTCCTTGCCTTCAGCATAGGAATTATAAATATGATTACATGTTATCATTCCTTAGCATTATCATCATCATGATTACTAGATATGGGTATTCAAACCCTTAGTTCATCACTGAACATTTGTTACCTCTAGGTACTCAGACCAAGGTATACATTATACTAAACATCTTGTTTTATTTAAGTTGATCTGTGATTAACTTAGATTCCTTCATATAACAATTAGGATGTGGTATAAATATCCATGCCATATCTCCTATTGCATTATGCTCTTTAGATTGTCTCAAAATGACTACTTGATCAGAGTAATCAGAAAGATAGCAATCTAAGAGTATCATACTTACCTTGCCTTCAGTAGTTGAATACCTGGCCAGGGTATTCAAGAACTAAAATTAGGTAGTATGCATTTTATTTTATATTATGTTTCTTACCCTTATCATCTCTTTAGATCTTACTACTTAGTATCTCTAATTTTCTCTAGGTGTTTCTTTTACATTTCTTCCCTTTCTACATGAAGAGAGAAATTTCAAAACATATAAGAGAATATTGGACTGAATATAGGTTCTCATCCTTCTTATCTCTTCCTCATGTCCTCATAGGACTAATCAAAGGAATCTCAACAATACCTACCTTTCTTATAATTAGTAGGCAGAGAGAAGACAAAATAAAGATAATTCAGAATGAAAAGTTTTATATGACATGTTAACTCTTACAGTTTATCTAGTGTCTTGGTTGTAGGGTCACCTTATTATTTCTTCTTGGACACTTCCACCTCAGATGTCCTATCTATCCACACTTATGGCAACCTCAGACCCCACTTGGTGACCTCTGCATTGGTGTACTATATTATGGTTGAACCGGTGATACTGAAGATTTTGGCTGTTTAGTACCACCAATCAACTGTTCCTATGACTGTGTAGACCTTCTTTTGAGGTTTGCCTCATGTTTCTTTGTCACAAACCTTTCTATCCTCTGGACAGATTCCACAAATGTAATGAATCTCTCTCTACTTTCTAACACAACTACTGAGATAGACACCTCATCATTCAGTCCTTTCTCACATTGTTGAATCTTCTCCTGCTCTGTAGCAGCCATTTGAGCACAAAACCGCAAAAGTTTTATAAACCTAGCCTCATATTCATTAGTTGACACGGTTCCCTACCGAACCTTCTCAAACTGTGAGATCTTTTCGTCTAAGTATGTTCATGGAAAATACTTATTAACAAATTCTCGACAAAATTCCTCCCAACCAACCTCTTCATCATTCCTTTTTACTTCTTCTATGGCCCACCAGTGGCCAAAAATACCTTTCAAAAGGTAAACAACATGTTTGACTTTGTTAGCATCTGGGATATGAAGGATCTTAAAAGCCTTTTCTAACTCAGTGAGCACAAATCAGCATCAGCTGGGTCAGTTGTTCCAACATATTCTATGGCTCCCACATGGAGTAGCTGTTCAAAGGTCTTACTAGACCCATGTCCCTCATTGGGAACTGGTGCCCTAGGTGTTGGTGCTGGCATCTGATCTTTCATATGTATCACTGTGGTCATGACTTGTCCAAAAAGAGCATGAAAGGTTGGGTTTTCTAGCATATCTTCATCAAAATGGGGATTCTCAGACATTGATTCCTCTCTTGCCTGATCCCTTGCACCTTCTACTGGTGCAGCAACATTGCTCTCAACAACATGCTTCTCGTGTTCTCTAGACATCTTTAAGCTATATCCCTTCTTCTGCATAAGCATAAGTTACTATAAGATATATTGGAGGACACTAGAACAAACTCAACACCTTAGTCCTATGTCTCTGTAGACTCAACAAACCTTAAGATCTGATACCAAAACTTGTAACGACTGCCACCAAACCGACAACCAAATCGTCACTATTTATGCAGAATAATAATAAGCATCGGGTTAACAAAATCACTAAAGATTTAAAACCATTTTCCAAAGAGATCAATTTCCTAGAAAAATCTTAATGAGAGAACCAAAAATTTGTATACATAATGGTTCACATTGTACATACACTGTACCATCACATGTCGAGGATAACATATACCAATTTCTATGTTAAAACCTATACATAAGCAACATAAAACCTCGAGGCATACAAGCTAAAATATCAGATTGTTCATCAAACCATCACGTACCAAATCCAAGGACCTAAGAGTACAAAGACAACACATATGACTTCTATCTACAAGACAGGACAGATAATACACTCAACCTGAGCTGTTAGTGCTGTCCCTACTGTTGTTGTCCTTCCTCTATAGAATGGTCTCTACCTCCTTGTGCATGTCCACCTAAAATTGTGGATCCTATGGGGTGAGACAATTGTCTTAACAAGAGATATAACTCTCTACCAAAAATGTTATTATCACATGTAAACATTATAAAACTGAGCAAAGGTTCTTTTATATTAATAAGCAAGGTTAATCACTATGGATAGGAAGATTAGAACATTTCTCATCTTTTAAAGTATTGCAACTGTATATGACAGGGTAGCAAATCATCTATTCACTTTATAAGGAATATGAAGAACATGTATATCGTTTACCCATCATACTATGCCAACATCTCAAGCTTATCATGTGATAATATTATCATGGTATGATATCAATGAAACATTCTCATTTCTAGTTGTTGGCTTCATCCAATCTGCTAGCCAGATATTGGTTTCTACCAATATGGTGAATATCCATCATTATGTTCCATCCAGGTATTGGATTATACCAATCCTGTGAGAGTACAACCAAGTATTAGATTATACTAGTTCTGTGAGAGTACAACCATGTATTGAATTGTACCAATCCTATGAGAGTACAACCAGGTATTGGATTATACCAATCCTATGATAGTACAACCATGTATTGGATTATACCAATTCTGTGAGGGTACAACGAGGTATTGGATTATACCAATCCTGTGAGATTTCAACCAAGTATTGGATTGTACCAATCCTCTGTGATTACAACCATGTATTGGATTGTACCAATCCTGTGTGATTATATCTAGGTATTGGATTGTACCAATCCTGTGAGATTATAGCCATATTTCTAAGGATTCCATAGTAGTTGGAATACCTTTATGTTTTCCTTTCACTTTGATCATGGGATATCAATCACTTCAACTCATCATTGAATACCACATCACATTTATTAGGCAATATGCCTCGGTCAAGCCATCATAACCATTCACATCCTTTATGTGATACAAGTATTTCTCATATCTCAATTTAGCATATTCAAAACACTATAGCCCCCATTTGGCTATAACCATAAGACATGTATGGCCAAGATTTCATTATTATCATTATAACCATTTATTATTATTATTATTATTATTATTATTATTATTATTATTATGTTACGGGGTTCCCATTTCCTTAGTTTATTTTGAACATTGCCATCTCTTACATCAATATCTAGATCATGAGACTATTATAAACAACTTGTCACATCTTACTAGGCAACATACATCTCTAGGTCATAAGACCTATAAAAGCATTATACTTGTTGTACAAGTATTTCACATAGCTCACAAGACCCATTTAATCTGTATTATATGAACATCATAGCTCATACTTAGCTATGATCATTATCTTATGATTACCAACATGGTTAGTATTTCATGGTAACAAAAATATCAAATACTTATCATCACCATGCAAAATAAGAGAAATAAAACCTTCCCATCATTTGGGTTTGGGTTTCCATTTCTTATCGATCGGGGTTTTCAAGTCATATCAACACCCTTCATTAGGGTTAGGGTTTCCCTTTATTAACCGATTAGGGTTTTCAAGTCATAACAACACACTTACTTAGGGTTAGGGTTTCCCTTTTAAGCCAATTAGGTTTTCCAATACGTTCATCAAGAATCAAAACCCTAATTCATACTCCACACATATTAGGAGTATCAATGTATACTCACTACATGATTATTATACAAGTATAAGTTTCTCTTTCATCCTTACTAGGATGTTGATTACATCATACTCCATTAGGTAGGCTCAATCCTTCTCTCAAGATACATAGGTCCATATTTATCAAAGTGCATTAACTCTTTATGTTTTAATGTATCATTTGACATAACTCACTACATGTGTCACTCAATTCAGTGTATTTGATTGAGGTACTTCCTCCATATTGGGTATAGGGGTGTAGGTATGCTTCCATATCGGGTATAGAGGTGTAGGTATGATTCCATATCAGGTATAGAGGTGTATCCTCATCACCATATCATGCATGAGATATATCCTTGTCCCCATCTCATGCATCCATATCAGGTTACTCAACCTTTAGGGTTTGCATATCAGGTTTGACCGTTATGCTCATATTCCTTCAAAAACCTTCATGGTATTGTCCTACCCTTCAAAATGTGATGAGGGATAGGAGACAACTGATTAGTCTCCACTAACTCAAGTGTATAAACCGATATGGATGTGTGGTTCCAATGCATTTCGGATTTCACAACACCATGTTGATTTTCAACATCATATCGGGTTAGGGTATATACTCAACACCATATCATGTATAAGGTGTGTGCTTGACCCCATATCATGCAAAAGGTGTGTGTATGTGTCACTGATATCATCCATGAGGTATAATTCATCACTATATCATTCTAGTGGTGTATACATATCACCATATTGGGTTACTTATCATCTAGGGTTTGTCATACCGGGTTTGAGTATATACTTGACTCCATGTCATGCATGAGGTGTATACTTGACCTCATATCGTGCACATGGTTTATGCTTGACACCATATCGTGCACAAGATGTATACTTCATCATCATATCGTGTATAAGGTGTATGCATCCTCATTGTATCATTTTGGTGATATGTTCACTTCACCATATCGGTTTAGAGGTGCTTCAACCCAATATCGGGTTGATCCATGATGATGTCATCATCATCAACTTCTAGAATCTTATTCTTATTGTTCTATTTCATGAACAATAGTTCTAGGTCACTAATAGAACCCAAAGCTTCATGTCCCCAAGGTTGAAGATGAGCTTATAAAAGGTCCAATACTTGAGCTCCTCAGCACTATGCACGATACCTCACCACTTGTGGCCGATATCCCTCACTTGTGGCCGATATCCTTCACTTGTGGATGATATCCTTCACTTGGCCGATATCACTTTTCTATGGGTGATATCACTTTGCTATGGCCGATACCAAGGCTCTATGCACGATACTCCTTCACCTATGCACAATACCAAGACTCTATGCATGATATATATGATCAAGGGGGTGGTATGATTTGAAAAAGTCCACTAATAGGTGAAAGGAGTGGTATATATACTTGAGCTTCATGAAAACTTGTGTATATGAGGTGTCATCATTTTAAGATATTAGGTTCCACGTGTCCATGCATGGTTGGCACTTGCCCTTGCATTCATTCATTTTTATATTGACATGCAAAAAAATTGAGGATAATCTAGAGATGATATTTCAGCCATCACTTATCTTGTTGGATAAGATATCTCAACTCAATCACCACTTTATTCACAACCCGATACAACTTTTTCAAGGAAGTTGTAAACTGATATGCTTAACCTCCTTGAGGTGATTTTCCCATCATGGCCTTTGCCAAGAGTTCAAAAACTGATATGAGACTCCCCCTATGGCTCCTTGGCTGATAGGCACTCTCATATGGACTCTACAACTCGATACAACTCAAGTTAGGGTTTCACATTCAACTTCTTTCTTGGTCTTTTCATCACCATGAGTGCCATCACTCAAAAACAATCAAACATGGTGTATCCTTATTTATATCTCCTATCTATGATACTATGAGGGAGTAGGGATACTCTAGAGGTGGTAATTTGCATATCAACTCTATATTTTGGGTAAGTTACAATTTGTACTAAAATTGGTATACAATTCACGAACATTATTCAAACAAGTTCACTTGGAATTTTTAGGCTTTCCACATCACCACATAGCATAAATCTCTCTCTTATGATGCTAAAACACTTAAGGCACATTCAACATGTGACATATTGCAATATAACCCCTCTTATTGGGTAAATTGCATTTTAGTGCAAACCATGAGAACATTGCTCAAACATTATTCAAACAGGACCAAACTTGAAAAAAAAGTTTGTCACATGATATAAAAACACTTTAGAGGATTATATTAAAG
This sequence comes from Alisma plantago-aquatica, assembly GCA_963693085.1. Classification (NCBI taxonomy): domain Eukaryota; kingdom Viridiplantae; phylum Streptophyta; class Magnoliopsida; order Alismatales; family Alismataceae; genus Alisma; species Alisma plantago-aquatica. The sequence goes on along the minus strand of OY856413.1, from coordinate 995,457,603 downwards.
TTCTAAGCAACTTATTTTAGGCTAAAAAAATAGGGTTAGCCCTAAACCCAAGTCAGGGATGTTACAAGTTATAAAACCCAAACAAGGATTGTCCCCGAAATCCCAGATGAAGGGAGACAATTGTTATTCATGCATCATATCATCAAGCTTCCTCATACAATCTTGATGTTATGGAGGTGCTATATAACTTTCACCAACACAAAGTCTTTCCATACCCCTGGTAGTACCAAGGTTTACGAAACATACTTGAATCCAAAGTTTATATCATATAATGTAGGCATGTTTCCTATTATTCCATCCATGCTTGTAGATAGCAAGTAGAGAACTTATTACACCGTTACTAAGTTTTCCATTATGTTATATCAATTCATCATCTATCTAGGTTGGACCCAGCTTCATACATATGCATGATAGCATGGTAGTGCTAAACCAAATTACAAGAGTGGCCCATCAACCATATATCATAGTCCAAGTGGGGTTTCCTTTGACACAAAACTTGAGGGGGTTCCATGCTTAATCTCCATGAACTCACTCAACCTTGCGAGAATTATATGCACTAGATACCACCACTTCCCCTCTTTGGTCTAGGAACCTAGGGTTTACCTCCTTAGTGTTAGTCATCCAAACTGCATGATTTAGCTTCTCAAGCACGAACTGAACCAAAACATGATATGTCATTTCTTCCCATCTTTCTCTTTCAAGTAAACAACCATTAGAGTCCTACACAAGGAACTACCAATCTGAGTATGAAGCTTCACAACATATTACCATTATGTACCTCTCTAGGACCTTGGGACTCTCTTTCCCTCACCCAGATAATAGGTACTCATATCATATACACGTATATCCAAGCAACCTCCTTCTCCATATCTAGGGTTTGGTCCTTCCTGGGACATCTAAGGTACAAGAAGCCTCTAGGGATCATGCATGTAGCAACTCAAATCATCCACTAGGGTAGTCTACTTTAGGACATATCATACAATTATCTCTTATAATTCCTCATGTCTTAGAGTCTAGGTTCCCACTAGTGTTTTTTGTAGAAGAGTTCGAGGCTCCTGTCGATTTACATCCTATCTTTACTTAATTTATAAGGAGCATAAATACTTTCAACCCCTAATCCTATGTCAGACTCTCAATCCCATAGAGGTCACCATAAACTATATCATCTCATTATGTGATACTAAACTCCTCATACATTCCATCTAGTATGCCTATCTCATAATCCAACATACATTAACCCTCTGGCTTAGTACTAATCCCTTTCCTAGCCTTTGTGCCACTTGATTTCACATAGATGCATGTCTACCTCCTACTTGTATTTGTGTGGAGACACATATCCTGTTAGGGTTTCTAGCAGAAGGAGTGTAAACCTTTTAGTCATAACCCAATCTTAAGGTTTAACTCCCTCATAGATTTTTCTCCACTCTTGGGTTGACCCACCTTATGTCAGGACATCAATCCTAAAAGTTGCACTAAAGGGTTTCATATTTTCCTAGTTATTTTTCATTCTTTGTATTTACGTTCAACCCACATCTGTATCCTGCATGCCTTACTCAACATACCTACATGCATGGATGAAATCTATGCATATTTTTTTCTTTCCTCTTTCCATTGTTCAAGATTAAGGTTTGAGGTTAGATTTCGGAACCATACCCCAATACCTTTAGGGTTGTTATAAGCAATCTAAAATTTTGTCTATAACATCTTCCTTAGATGCATTTTATTATTTGGCAGAGGATGCCTTAGCCCATATAACCCTATCACTCAGAAAGAGATGAAGAGAAAGGTTACATGTACCTAGGGTTTGGTGAATGAAACAAGGGTTAGATAAGGAATGATAGTAGATGAAAAATCCTAGAGGTATCTTATTTCGAGTGAAATCCTCTGATTTTGTCCAGGACAAATGTACAGGTCCAGGAGTCCTCGTAAGCCAACTAGCGGCATGGATGAAACTTTTGCCAGCCCCCAAATTGTGGTCCTTTCTAGGCACCATCATATTTGAAAAACACTCTAATAGTTCACTTTGGGCTCTATTGAACTCTTAAAATTTAATAATTATTAGGAGTTAAATGGTAAATTAACTCTGATACCAAATGTAACACCCCTCTCTATCCCCTATTCAATAAGACCGAGAGGGCAAGGGACAATACCTTCAGTACATGATCGAGGTTTATCAAATAACAAGAAATAATTAATAAACTTCCACTATATCAAAATGAGTTTGGTATAAGATTAACTTTCCACAAAGCAATTACATAATATGATTTTCTAGAGTTTGCAACATGAAGGAAAAGACTAACTAACTAAAACCTCAATGATTACATTAATGTCTATTCTTGTTGGTGCCTTCTTTTCTTAGACGTTTGTTTCATCATACTTGTAGAATAATAGCAGATTATCCTAAAACGTCGACAAACTAAACATGCAATTAGTATAAAAAGTCATACTAGTATGTGGGGGAACCAAAATATTGCATCTAAGTGTAACAACATAATCATAATAATTATTGTTCAAAACTAGCATCTTCTTCATAACTTCTTGACTATTTTCACTCAACCTCTGAGGTATCATCTCTTAGGGTTTTATGCATGCAGTGGATGTTAGGCCACCTCTCAATCTGAATCTAGGTGCCATGTCAGTCTTCCCAATATAGGGCTTGACCTCATATGACCTTCCCAATCTGGGGCCTGGCCTGACCTTCCTAATCTAGGGTGTTTTCTTTAGTCATCATCATGAATATCTCATTTTTTTCCATTCTCAAACTTCCAGAGTTGGTATGCGGGGTTTGAGAAAGTTACAAGCATATAATGTGATAGCCATAATGACTTTATAGATTGCAGGAAATAAATAAACAAACATGCATTTATTCCCAATCCATGTGGAAAAACTCTGAGAAAGACACATGAAATTAAAGTAATTATTCTTACGCGTAGCCAGATACATATTTCAAAAGTAACTTGATGTCCAAGTAAGAGAAATCAGTTATAACCAAACAAGCAACCAATCAATTATCCTGAAAGTTAAAGCATAACACCCGTGTATTATTATTCCACCCAAATGTATTGCTAAGACTGAATTGGGTCTCAAGTTAGGGTTTTAGTAGGGTTTTGGATTCCTAAACCCTAATCATCACTTTTAATGACTTTTGGGTTGACAAACCCTAATCTTATCATTAACTGCACTTTTAGTCTCAAGGAAATCCTAACTCATCAAATCATGGGTAGTTAAGTTCACATAAGTTCCAAGTTGCTCTTTTTATCTATAAAAGATCATTCTTTTATTATCAATATCAATTGAACACACTAGGATCATTAAAACATGAAACTTAGGGTTCTTCTACATTAACCACATTAAAGTTGCTACCTTTAGGTATTTTTTGAATGAGAAGCATATCTAGGCTTTGATCATGTTTTTATTGCATTCCTTGCATTCTCTTGATCAATTTTCAAATATAATTTGTCTTGATTCAAGTTACCAATAATTAGTTATAATTTTTACAAGATAAGTATTAACAGGCCAATCAGGAGAGGCCATGTAAGCAACCCACTCATTATCCCACTCAGACGTGAGACCGGACCATGCCAATAGGTTCGTGCCACCACAACAAGTGATTTCCGCATGGCCTGCGTAAGAAAGATATGCAAAAGGTATGTTATATTTTTACCTTGCTATATCAATCCAGAGGGACATAGGTGTCATTTCCATAGTTGTTATCTTCCTCCTCTATTTCTTCCTCTCATGCGATGAGTACCATGGCCAAGTCAAAAACAAGGTTGACTTTTGCTTTCGATCATCATGAGTCATGGGTGATGTCTCCATGAGCCTCGTCTACCTTGGCCAAATCTGTCTGACCGCATGTCTCTATCTTTGGTGGTCAGGGTTGGCGGCCCCTTGAGGCAACTACTGGCTTGCAGGATAAACCAGTATAGGTTCATGGGTGAAGTAGGGTGAACCTGCTCTCTCTCTCTCTTCTATGGCTTGTACCTTCTCCACAGACTCACCCTCATCCTCCTGGATGAGGTGATTGGGTCGCGTTGCCCTGAATCATCGAGAAGAAGTCACAATCACTGGAGAGTTGAGATCGAAGGTTGGGAGATAAAAAGGAAAGTTCACGAGGTAAAATGGAAGGCTAGGAATAACTCCTCAGGCAACATGGGATCACGTTTCATTCCCCTTGTCTCACCGATGTGAGTCTCAAACCTTTTATATGCGATGAGTATCCAAAGACTTGTAATGGAGTCCTGACTCCACTGTTCAATTGAGTAAAGTCCCATTTTTCCATGAAAATTGGGAAATATAGGGATTACATGGTTTGCATATACTCCCCAACTCTAATTGGACAAGTCTTGTTTCTAAATAAGGATCAAAGAGGGAGAGAATTAGAGAGAGGAGTCAAATGTACTAAAACTGACACTTCCTTTTTGGGAAGAAGGAAGAAGAAAGTCCAGAAGCCGTTGGATTAGAATCCAAGTGATGCTAACCAATGTAACAAATTTAAAGGGCACTGCTGACCAGAGACATAGTTGGAAAGTGTTTACTCAATTTCCATTTGGAAATTTATACATTAATTGTAACTAAAACCTTCTTTCTTCTCAGATTTCTCTAGGCTACTAGGAGGATTATTTTTATCCCAAATTTGGACGATAAGTCACTATTAACTTTCCCAACATTCATTTAATTTTTGGGAGTCATTATAATAACTTAATTAGTCAAACCTTCTCTTTTAGAAAAAACCTTTAATTAATTATTCACACCACATGGAAGCTCCTTTTTCTCTCAAACTTTACAGGAAAGTCTATCATGACTTTATATAATCATGGGCAAGGTTTGAGTCCAACACTCAAAAGGAAAAGATGCTTTTGCAAGTATTTCCTTTATAAAGCATATTTCAAGCATTAAAACACATCCTTTTCACCTTTTTTCTTTCTATTATCTTAATTTTGACTACTCATCTTATTAGAAACCATGTGAAAATGAAGACTAATTAATAGTGGTCATCCATACCACTTTCTAGAGAATTCTACACAATTATCTCAAGTGCACATAGATATTATCTATTTTTCTTTGCTTTTAGCTTATTATTGGATTTCTTCTCACCCTTTTTTCTTATATCCATTATTGGATTAGCAAATCAATTTAAACCATGAAATTCATAGCAAAGGGAATATTGCAAGCAAAAACCATTCTTTAATGCAAACCATACAAATTTCCCTATGTCCCTTCTATTGAAATAATTGTATTTCAATTACATAAACACATCTGAAAAAACCCCAGGTTATAACATCCTTCCCCTCTTAGAGGAATTTTGTCCTCAAAGTTCGAGTAATCATACAAACAAATCAAAATGGGACTTTTCCATGTACGTCCTTAGCTCCCATGTGGCTTCATCCTCTCCATGGTTCATGCAAAGAATTTTTACCATCACTATCTTTTATTCTTGAGCTCTCTCACCTTGGTATCCAGTACCCTAATAGGTGACTCAGGGTATGCCAACCTCCCTTTGAGTTCAGTAGGCTCAATGCTTAACACATGGCTCAGACCCTTCACATAGAGCTTTAGATGGGACACATGGAACACATTTCATCATACTATATTGCGGGGGTAAGGTTAAATGATGTGCAACTTCATTAGTCTATTCTAGAATATCAAGCGGCTCCTCGCATCAGGGACTCAATTTTCCCCTGTTCTTAGCTATATCTCAGAGGGGTTGGATTTTTAGAAATACATAGTCACTGACAGTGAAGTACAAACCTGTCTACCTTGCATCAACATATGACCTCTGTCAATCCTGGGCTCTTTTCATTCCTTGCTCTATCAAAGTGACCTTGTCAGCATAGCACTGTAGTTCATCTGACTTCAACAAGGTCCTCTCACCAACATCGTCCAAATGAAACTGTGATCGATGCAACCTCTCATAAAGAGCTTCATACGAAGGCATTCAGATACTAGCTTGGTAGCTATTATTATATGTAAACTCAACTCAAGGCAAGTACCACTCCCATGATCCACCCCAATTGAGCACACATGCTCTCAACAAGTCTTTTAAAGTCTAATTTGTTCTTTCTAACTTTCCATCAGTATGGGGGTGATAAAACATACTAAATTTCAACATCATACTGAGTTCTTCATGATCTTTCTTCCATAACTTCAAAGCAAACCTAGGATCACGATAAAAGATAATCAAACTCAGAATACCATATAGAAAAACTATTTTGCCAACATATAGTTTATCTAGGTCTGAAACCTTGGCAATAGTCTTTAAGGTGAGAAAACATGTCAAATTAGTTAGGCAGTCCACCACAACCCATATTACATCATGACCTTTCTTTGTCTGGGGGAGAACCACTACGAAGTTCATAGTATTCTAGTCTCGTTTCCTCTCGAGAATCTCAATTGGTTGTAGTGACCCATCAGGTTGTTGGCATTCAGCCCTCACCATCTAGCATGTGAGATAACTGGCTACATAAGCTTTAAACATCTTGGTGGGGTAACTTCTAAGTCCTTAAGGGTCAAACCTCAAGGAACTCAAATGTGACTTTCATATTCCACCATTCACATCCATCGAGAGATCATGCCTTTCATCTCAACTAACTCTAGGTCATCTAACTGGGCTGTTCAAGCTCGTTTAACAAGTTAGGCTTGATTTACCCTTATTTGGTACTTCAACTCTTGCATCTATCATTTTGATCACCAAATTCAATATGATACCTACATAATTCAAATTCCACTTGATAAGTATATCCTCATTTGATATTTTGTGATTACTTTGTTCACCTAGGTTTCCAAATCATTTATTTAATATTCTCTCCTAAGGATATCATATTACCTCAAATTATTGGTTATTCGAAAAGGGTTTCAACTTAAGTGTTTATTCCTCATATATTTTCCATTACTAATATGGCACGTGTATGTATCCTCTTTCACACTCATAACAAGATAAAATAAGCATTTGGTTGTAGTCCTAATACAAAGCTCATCCCATTCTAAGAGTAGATATGGTACATCATACACTACCATATTTAGGTTCAATCCCTACCAACATGACTCTAAACCATACTTGCTTCTCTTTTCACAATATTCTTATATTTCTTGAAGTCGAGCCTCCATCACTCTAGGGTTCATGCAATTTCATTATCAATTGACTTCTTTTCCCATTAGACTTAGTCATCTCCTCAAAGTCTCTAGGGTGCCGATACTTTTGGAGTGATATCATCCTTATGCATCTAGAGAGTGCCTCTCACATTTACCCCTTGGGCCACATGAACTCATGAATGTGGCCAACCTCCTAATCACGGGCCTCAAGAAAACATAGTTGTTACCTCCTAACCATATGATCTCGTGCATTCAGGGAGAAATCAACTCCTAATCCCATCAGTCTAATCCCTCCTTGACCTTAGGATTGACTTGGGGTTCTGTTGAGATGTCATAACTTTATCTTATCTAATGACATATTTTATTTGGGTTTTCTCTAACACTATCCGAGCACATCATATACTTTAGAATTCTTCCACCCGAATTTCCTTCATCTCTTAGGGAACACACAAATTTCCTTCTATCCCTTCATTGAGCTCATGGCGACCTACCCATCTGGGCCTGGTCCCATTCTATCGACCACTTCCGTGGTGACTTTTCTCATGTCCCTTAGAGATGGCATACATGGGTGCAATGAATAAATGTTTGTATATGTGCTTTTATACTTCATGCACTAAATTTCTCAAGTCTTTAAGTGACCTTTAATGCTACCTCAATTCTTAAACTACTTTTGGAACTCACTCCTTTAGGAAGGGTTCTTTCCCAAGACAAGATAAAGCTAACACTTGGCAGTACCAAGGTTCACAATACATACTTGAATCCAAAGTTTATATCATCAGATGTAGGCATGTTTCCTATTATTCCACCCATTCTTGTGGATAGCAAATAGAGAAATTATTACACCATTCCTAAGTTTTCTATAATATCATATCCATTCATCATCTCTCCAGGTTGGACTAGCTTCATGCATACACATGATAGCATGGTAGTGCTAAACCAAGTTATGTAAGTGGCCCATCAACCATATACCATAGTCCAAGTGGGGTTTCCTTTAATGCAAAACTTGAAGGGGCCATTCTTAATCTCTATGAACTCACTCAACCTTGCAAGCATTATATGCACTAGATACCACCACTTCCTCTCTTTGGTGTACGAACCTAGGGTTTACCACCTGAGTGTTGATCGTCCAAACTACATGATTTAGCTTCTCAAGCACGCACTGAACCAAAACATGATATGGCATTTCTTCCCATCTTTCTCTTTCACATAAACAACCCTTAGAGTCCTACACAAGGAACTACCAATTTGAGTATGAGGCTTCACAATGTATTGCCATTATGTACCTCTCTAGGACCTTGGAACTCTCTTCCCCTCACCCAGATAATAAGTACTCATATCATATACACATATATGCAAGCTACCTCCTTCTCCATCTCTAGGGTTTGGTCCTTCCCGGGACATCCAAGGTACAAGAAGCCTCTAGGGGTCATGCATGTAGCAACCCAACTCACCTACTAGGGTAGTCTAGTTTAGGACATATCATACAAATATCTCTTATGATTCTTCATATCTTCGAGTCTAGTTTCCCAAACTTATCATATTGGGTCCCACTCTCTCATGATTCAACTTATCACTGGTACTACCACTAGGTTTTTTTTATAGAAGAGTTCGAGGCTCCTGTCAATTCACATCCTATCTTTACTTAATTTTGAAGGAGCAAAAATACTTGCAACCTTTAATCCTATGTCAAACTCTCAATCCCATGGAGGCCACCATAAACTATATCATCTCTTTACATGATACTAAACTCCTCGTACATTCCATCTAGTATGCCGATCTCATAATCCAACATACATTAACCCTCTGGCTCGATACTAATCCCTTTCCCAGCCTTGATGCCACTTGCTTTCACATAGATGCATGTCTACCTCCTACTTGTATTTGTGTGGGGACACATATCCTATTATGGTTCCTACCAAAAGGAGTTTAAACTTTCTGGTCATAACCCAATCTCAGGGTTTAACTCCCTCATAGATCTTTTATCCACTCTTGGGTTGAACCACCTTAGGCCAAGACACCAATCTTAAAAGTTGCACTAAAGGGTTTCATATTTTCCTACTTATTTCCTATTCTTTGTATGTATGTTCAACCCGCATCTGTATCCTGCATGCCTTACTTGACGTACCTACATGCATGGACAAACTTCATGCATATTTTTTTTCTTTCCTCTTTCCATTGTTCAGGATTAGGGTTTAAGGTTAGAGTTAGGAACCATACCTCAATAACTTTAGAGTTGTTATAAGCAATATAAAATTTTGTATGTAACATCTTGCTTACATGCATTTTATTGTTTGGTGGAGGATGCCTTAGGCCATATAACCCTAACACTCAAAAAGAGATGAAGAGAATGGTTACATGTACCTAGGGTTTGCTGAGTGAATCAAGGGTTAAATAAGGTATGATAGTAGATGAGAAATCCTAGATGTATCTTATTTCTAGTGAAATCCTTTGACTCTGGCCAGGCCGAAAGCACGGGTCCTGAGTCCTCGTAAGCTGAGTAGCGGTGGGGAGGAAACTTTTACCAGCCCCCAGATCGTGGTCCATTCTAGGAACCATCATATTTGAAAAAACACTCTAATAGTTTCCTTTGGGATCTATAGAACTCTTAAAATTTAATAACTATTAGGGGTTAAATGGAAAATCAGCTCTAATGCCAAATGTAATGACCCCCTACCCATGTTATCCCCTATTCAGGTGGACCGAGAGGGAAAGGTCCAATACCTTCATTACTGGATCGAGAGTTTATCAAATAATAAGAAATAATTAATAAACTTCCACTATATCAAAATGAGTTTGGTACAAGATTAACTTTCTACAAAGCAGTTACATAATATGAATTTCTAGATTTTACAACATGAAGGAAAAGAGTAACTAACTAAAACCTCCATGATTACATTAACATTTGTTCTTGTTAGTGCCTTCTTTTCTTGGACGTCCATTTTCATCATATTTGTAGAATAATAGCAGATTATCCTAAAATGTTGACAAAAAAACATGCGGTTAGTATAAAAAGTAATAGTGGTATGTGGGGGAACCAAAAGATTACATCTATGTGTAACAACATAATCACAATAATTTTTGTTACAGAATCAAACCTATCATCTTCTTCATAACTTCTCAACCTATTTTTAGTCAACCTCTGAGGTACCCTCTCTTAGGGTTTTATGAATAAAGTGGATAGTAGGTCACCTCTCAATCTGAAGCTAGGTTCCATGTCGGTCTTCCGAATCTAAGGTCTGACCTCATATGACCTTACTAATCTGGGGCCTAGTCTGACCTTCACAATCTAGGGCCTGATCTTTAGTCATCATCACGACTCTCTCATTTCTTTCCATTCTCAAACTTCCAGAGTTGGTATGTGAGGTTTGAGCAAGTTACAAGCATATAATGTGATAGCCATAGTGACTTTATAGATTGCAGGAAATAAATTAACAAGAAAGCATTTATTTCCAATCCAGGCAGAAAAACTCTGAGAAAGACATGTGAAACTAAAGCAATTAATCTTAGTCATAGCCGCATACCTATTTTAAAAGTAACTTGATGTACAAGCAAGAGCAATCAGGAATAACCAAATAAGCAACCAAGAAATTATCTTGAAAGTTAAAGCATAACACCCATGTATCATTATTCCATCCAAATTTATCACTATGACTGACTTGGGTCTCAAGTTAGGGTTTTATTAGGGTTTTGGCTTCCTAAACCCTAATAATCACATTTCATGACTTTTGGGTTGACAAACCTAATCTTATCATTAATTGCACTTTTAGTCTCAAGCAAACCCTAAATCATCCAATCATGGGTGGTTAAGTTCACATATGTTCCAAGTTGTTATTTTTATCCATAAAAAATCATTCTTTTATTATCAATATCAATTCAACACATTAGGATCATCAAAACCTAAAACTTAGGGTTCTTATACATTAATCACATTAAAGTTTCTACCTTTAGGTATTTTTTGAATTAGAATAATATCTAGACTTTGATCATATTTTTATTGCATTCCTTGCATTTTCTTGATTAATTTTCATATATAACTTGTCTTGATCTGAGTTATCAATAATTAGTTATAATTTTTACAAGATAAGTATTTACAAGCCAATCTAGAGAGGCCACGTCAGCAACCCACTCATTATCCCAACCGGACGTGAGGATGGGCCGAGCCAATAGGCTCATGTCACCATAGCTAGCTGTTCCTACATAGCCTACATAAGAAATATAGGCAAAAGGTTTGTTATGTCCTTACCTTGCTACATCAATTCTGAGGGATAGAGGTGTCATTTCCACAATTGTTATCTTCCTCCTCCATTTCTTCTTCTCATGCGACGAGTTCCATGGCCAAGTCAACAATATGGTTGACTTCTTGTTTCGATCCTCATGAGTCATGGGTGATGGCTCCATGAACCTTGTCTACCTTATCTGAATCTATCATACCGAATGACACTGTCTTTGGTGGTCGGGGTTGGCGGCTCCTCGAGACGACCGTCGGCCTACAAGAAGAACTTGTATAGGTTTGTGGGTGAAGCAGGGAGAGTCTTCTCTCTCTCTTCTAAGCCTCATACATTCTCCACAAACTCACCCTCATCCTCTAGGATGAGGTGATTGGGTCGCATTTCCCTAAATCATTGAGAAGAAGTTGCGGTCACCATAGAGTTGAGATCGGAGGTGGGGAGATAAAAGGAAAGTTCTTGGGGTACAATGGAAGGCTAGGAACAACTCCTCGGGCAACATGGGTTCATGTTTCATTCCCCTTGTCTCACTGATGCAGGTCTTAGGCCTTTTATAGGCAACGAGTATCCAGAGACATGTAATGGAGTCCTAACTCCACTGTTAAATTGGGGAAAGTCCCAATTTGGCAGAAAATCTGGCAATATAGGGGTTACATGGTTCACATATACTCCCCGAGTCTAATGGGGCAAGTTTCATTTTGAACCAAGGATTATAGAGGGAGAGAATCAAAGAGAGGAGTCAGATGTAGTGTAGCCAACACTTGCTTTTTGGGCACGAGGAAGAAGAAAGTGCAGAATTCGTTGGATCAGAATCCAAGGGCTGCTAAGCAGTGTGACAATATTAAAGGGTGACGCTAACCAAAGATATAGTTGGAAAGTATTTAATTGATTTCCATTTTGGAATTTTATACAGTAATTGCAATTAAAACCTTATTTCTTCTCATATTTCTCTAGGCTACTAGGAGCACTATTTTATCTAAAATTTGGAGGATAAGTCATTAACTTTCCAAACATTTATTTAATATTTGGGAGTCATTAGAATAACTTAATTAGTCAAAACTTTCTCTTTTAGAAAAACCTTTAATAAATTATTCACACTACATGGAAACTCCTTTCTCTCTCAAATTTTAAAGGAAAGTCTATAATGACTTCATCTAACCATGGGAATGGTTTGAATCCAAAACTCAAAAGGAAAAGATGCTTTTGCAAGTATTCCATTTATAAGGCATATTTCAAGCATTAAACACATCCTTTTCTCTTTCTTTCTATTGTCTTAATTTTGACTATTCATCTTATTAGAAACCATGTTCAAATGAATACTAATTAATAGTGGCCATCCATACCACTTTCTAGAGAATTCTACACAATCATCTAAGGTACACATAGTTATTATCTATTTTCCTTTACTTTTTGCTTACTATTGGATTTCTTCTCACCTTTTTTCCTTATATCCATTATTGTATTTGCAAAATATTTTGAACCACGAAATTCATAGCAAAGGAAAATTATAAGAAAAAACCATTCTTTTAAAGCAAAGCATACAAATTTCCAATATGCCCCTTTTATTGAAATAATTGTATTTAAATTACATAAACACATGTGAAAAAAACTAAGTTCTAACACCAAAAAAGTAGACAAAGTGGATACATGTCTTGCATTATAGCACATTGTGCTCCCCTTCTTATGGGGAAACCTTTCCAAGACATGGCCCATACAATGCAACAAGCTAGGAATGGGTATCTCCAAGTGGAAGGAATAGGGGAAGTTTACATAATATCACTTTCTGAACCCCTCAAGTATCTAGAACATCTAGATGATCTCCTTATGTCTAGTCATGTCTGTGAAGAAGTATAGTGCTCACGCTCAATGCATATGTGATTAAGTTAACAGAGGTAACCATTTGTGAGCATCTCATAGAAGAGTGTGCATTATATATGAAAGTGTTACCAACATAGTGTATGGTGCATTTTGAAGACTTGGGTCCCACCACCTCACTTGGTGACACCTCTAGAATTTCCTCCAAAATCTGAACTGAAGCCACTGCCACCACATATGTAGTACACATTCTTAGCAATAGAAAAAAAAGCTTCTTGTCATCATTTCTTCATCCTTGATCAAAGTAAAAGAGGATCAATTGATCATTGTTATTAAAAACCACCGTGCAACATTGGGATGGTCAATAGAAGACATCAAGGGGGGTTTTGCTAATCACATGCCAACAAAAAATCTTCTTGGATGAGTGATCAAAACTAGCAGTTCAACCTCAAAGATGATTGAATCCAATAATGACAGGGGTGGTAAAGAAGGAGGAAACCAAACTCCTATTAGTAGGTATAATTTATGCAATTTATGACTCTATATGTGTAGGTCTGACACTAGTTGTCCCAAAGAAGGGTGGTATTATAGTTACCATTAATGTGAAAAATGAATTAGTGTCTACTAGGTTAGTGAAGAAATGGCATGTTTGTATAGATTATTGTCATCTCAATGCTGCTACACTCAAAGACCACTTTCCTATACCTTTCATTGACCAAACTTTGAAGAGACTCATCATCCGCTCACACTCTTATTTCTTAGATGTTTATTTGGGATGTAATTGGATTTGATAGACCATGAGGGCCAAGACAAGTCTACCTTCACTTGTTCGTATGGTACATTTTCTTATATCCACATGCCTTTCAAGCTTTATAACACACTTGATACTGTCAAAAGGTGCATGCTTGCCATTTTTTCTGAATGGTGGACTGAAGTCTTGAGTTTTTGATGGATGGTTATTTGGTATATGGAGAATCTTTTTAGGATTGCTTATAAAATTTGGATCGTGTGTTACAAAGACGCAAAGACTTCAACCTCATTTTAAATTGGGAAGATAATGGTTACCATGGGATATTTTAGGGACACAAGGTGTCTAATAGTGGAATGGAGGTTGATCCTATAAAAATTGAAGTGATTTCTAAACTTCGTGAACCTTATTCAGTAAAAGGGGTGATGAGTTTCTTAGGACATGCATGATTTTGTAGGTGATCCATCAAATATTTTTCTCAAATTGTTTAGGTTTTAATGAATGATGTTTATATGCTTTTAAAGTGTTAAAAGAAAAATTAATTTCTAAATTTTTAGTAGCCCCAGATTGGAGTCAACCATTTGAGTTGATGTGTGACATTTTTGACTATGCAGTTGGGGCTGTTTTAAGTCACAGGAAGAATTGTACATTGTCAATGATTTATTATTGTTCACAAACTTTAAATGATGCTCAAATTAAATTACACCACCACTGAGAAAGAAGTTGTAGTAGTAGTTTTTACCTTTGATAAACTTCATACAATACTTGATTGGGGCAGAAGTGATAATGTGGACTGACCATGCCACAATACTATTTATACTGCAAAAAAGGGAGGCCAAACACCGGTTGATACATTAGATTTTTAAATTGAAAGACTTTGACATGCATATATGGATAAATACAACACATAAAATTCTATGCCAGACCTTCTTTCCCATTTATAGATGGTGGATGAGACCAAATTAGAAGTCCCCTTTCAAGAAAAATTTTCTGATGAATAATTGTTGGTTATCAAACATAGGGACCCCTAATATTTTGATTATGTCAATTATTTAGCAAGTGGGATAATGCCTGAGGATTGGAATTCACATGATAGAAAACAAATTCTTTTATTCTCTACATCACTTTATCTAAAATGATCTTATCTTGTTGAAACAATGTAG
This sequence comes from Alisma plantago-aquatica, assembly GCA_963693085.1. Classification (NCBI taxonomy): domain Eukaryota; kingdom Viridiplantae; phylum Streptophyta; class Magnoliopsida; order Alismatales; family Alismataceae; genus Alisma; species Alisma plantago-aquatica. The sequence goes on along the minus strand of OY856413.1, from coordinate 995,442,559 downwards.
GGATGTGATATTTACACAATGTGTTCTTGAATGAGAGATGGAAACATTCTCACCCACTATCATTCCATGCCTGTAGGTGGACATAATGGGATATCTATGACACTTTCAAAGGTCTTAGAGTGCGGTTTCTACTCACTAAGTTTGTTCAAAGACACATATCAATTGTGAAGAAATGTGATCCATGTTAGAGGGTTGGCAATATATCCAAGAGACATGAAATGCCCCTCACTATTTTTTCAGGAGACAACAATTTTTAATTTATGGGGTAATCATTTCATTGGACCATTTGTGCCATCAAATTCAAATCTCTATATTTTTTGGTTGTTTATTATATTTTAATTTCTTTAGAGGCCATACCTATTCAGACTAATGTTTCACATGTCATCTATATGTTTGTGAAAAACAATATTTTTTCCAAATTTAGGGTACCTAGGATGATCATAAGTGATGGGGTCACACTTCACAAACCTCCACTTTGGTGCATTGCTAAAAAAATAATGATTTTCATACCAAGTTGGGACACCTTATCACCCCAAGCCCATGTAAAAGTTGAGGTTTCCAATAGGGATATAAGCATGATCTTAGAAAAAAATTGTCTCCAACCCCGATACTAATTGGATTATGCAACTTAATGGCACTCTCGATGCATATATAATTACTTTCAAGACCCTCATAGGAACCACACCTTAAAGAATGGTTTACAGAAGGGCATGTCATTTACCCATTGAGCTTGAACATAGAGCCATGTGGGCACTTAAGAAGTTGAATTTAGATTTATCTTCTACAGGTGAAAAGAGAAACTTGAATTCAATACACTAGATGAGAACATATTGGATGCCTAAGAAAATAACAAACTATGCAAAGAGAGCACAAAGCAGATTAATGAACGACACATATTACATAGGACATTTGATCTAGGGAAAAATATTTTATTATTTGATTCAAGGATGAAATTGCACCCTAAAAAACTAAAGCCTAGATGGATAAGACCCTAAATTATAGTCAAAGTCTAGTCTTATGGAGTATGATTGAGTTATGGTTCAAATGTTTTCAAAACCAATGGCCATAGATTGAAACATTATTATGGGGCCAAATTAGTTATTGATTGTGAGGAGCTCAAGCTTTTAGACATCACATGATTTTTAGTACCAAGTCAAGCCTAAGACCCAAAATAAGGGTGCCTGGTGGGAGGAAACCCTCACATATTTATTTTCCATTCAATAAATTTAGTTTTGTACTTTCATCTTTCTGATTGAGAAGTTTTGATGCAAATTATGATGCATGTAAAGAAGGTACCTTGACATATTTGTTCAATGTGCATATTCATAGGAGTATTGACTTGATTAAAAAAGATAACATGGAAACACAGTAAGAAGTTGGTGGAACTGACAAGGGCTGAATTTGTATTACACATAATGTGAAGGAAGAGATCGAGGAGGCATATTCTTGTACTTCCATTTATTAATTGTTGAAAATTTTCAAGTTCATGAAATGTTAGGATATCCTTTACAAAGACAACTCCTTCTTAATGAAGTGAAGACACAAGATTACCAATTTTTACTATCTCCTTCAAAAGTTACAACTTTTCCATTCTTCATTTTACATGATACAAAATCTTATTTTGAGTTTTTGGATATGCTTTGACATTGAAGGAAATGTCATTTAATAATATTAAGGAAAGAAGAATGGAATGATATTTATATTCTAAATCACAATTTTCATCTTTAATCTGTTTATATTTCTCACAGAAAATGTCACTTATTCAATATTTTCTTTTAGAACTATTTTTTTGATTAAAAATAGTTTCTTATAGGGTCCATTTCTATCTGAAGTAATTATGGATGAAAAAAGACTTAGAACTACTTGTTCTTCTGCCTAGCTTTTATTTAGTATTATGGTATCAAAGTTAAAGTTTTCAATTTTAATCTACACTATCTAGTGTAAAAAGCAAATTTTGAAAGATGCTCAAATAAATCAAATGAAGTTTTGGTCCCTATGTACTCTTATACTTTAAATTTGATCTTTATTGTTTAAGAGTACTCTACATGAGGATAGACAATTTAGATACATAGGTGGTGAACTTAACTTCTAACTCCATCGTTGATTCTTTAATCAAAGATGATGCTTGAGTCCAATCTAACCAAGCATTAGAGACCTTTTATGCTAATTCAAAAATAAGATTATGGATCATCGTAACACATTAATGTTAATAGAAAAGCAGTGTATCATGGTTGGGATGAGTGTCTAGCTCTTAGTCACTTGATCTTATCCACCCTCATATCACTTCATTTCATCAACATCACTGAATTCATACGTGATTCAAGTCATTTTTTTTACCGTTTCCACCTCATCATGATAGATAACATTTAATTTAACTTTTCACTAGAAATACACAAATATTTATAGGGTAGTTTGCACACCAATCTTCCATGTAGTTGCATTCTTCATTTCATCATTCATTCATTTGGGTGTACTATATATTTTCCACATATTTTTCTAAATACATAGAGAAATAAAAGTATATACATCATTAATCCTTCTCCAAACTATAAAATTCCTCAACTTATGTACCATTTTCATATAGCTAATAAAGGGAAAAAGTAGAAAATGAAAGAAATAGAGAAAGAAAAAGGGGAATGGAGGGAAAATATGAAAAAGAAAAAGACTCATGTCCTATATTTTAATAAATAGTTTGTGGAATTCTATGTTAAAACACCTTCCACCTTCACTCATCATTCCAATCAGACATCCACATCATTCAACATTCCACCAAACATAGTAGAAGGACACATTCAGATCTTTCATTACATCCTTTGTATAGTTAGATCATTCTTGTTCTCTTGCATAAATGACTTGGATTTTGTATGATTTTTATTTATCAAGCCACCCATTCCATCCACCCACCACTTTATATATGGTAGGCCACCACAAAGATTTATTCCCTTCTTTTTTAGTCATATTCAGTGTATTCAGGGAGATCTTTTTACACACTTAGTACAACTTAGACTTCCATTATATCTCTCTACTTTGACTTACCTATGTGTTAAGTAGTCTGATTGTGACATTTATTTACTGTAGTTGGTCATATGAATAGTAGTATTTACCATATGGTTCGAGAGGACTAGTTTGGGGCTATTGATTCAAGAATGATTAAAATGTTTTGACTTCTTCAATCAAATTCAAAGTAGTGTTTCTCAAGGGCAAGCAACATTCAATATTAGGGGATTTTGATGAACATGATTTATCACCAAAATTGAGGCATATTTAAGCATGATTTTAAAACAAGTGCTCTCATTTTTATATGTTTTATGAACACTTTGCTTAAATTGCCTAAAAGAGCCTTTGTGCATCAATATTTCACATTTTATTAGAGGAAGGATTGAGAAGAAAGAAGATGGAAATTGTCAATACGAGAGGAAGGTGATGTGTGCATTTCATATCGGCTTTTTGTATAATCTCACACACAAATTCTGTTCATTTTGCATTCCTTTAGCCTCTATTCATAATTATCTTGCTACATTTTAGTTATTTTTACTTACCGCATGATGTTGATTACATATACACATTCAAAGTGCCAAACTGGTGATAGTCCAACTCAAATTCGACCCCAAATAGACTTCTCCCCAACTTGCAACTAATTCAGAGTTAATTCCTGAAGAAACAACATTGCACAAAGTGTGTCTTATTTAAGACACGACATGTCTCTTCACAGAATAAAGAACACGTTGTGTGGTATTTAACACACGGTGTGTGTGTCTCCAGCGGCCTCAACACCAAAATGCAGAAGAACGCAACACGACGTGTCTCAATGAGGACATGACGTGTCCTCGGGACCCGAAGGCTGGCTACAACTTGCTACCAATGTATACAACAAGTGTTTATTCAAACACGCCGTGCACCTTTTACCTAAAATGACTCCAGAAGAAAATCACATGACATGTCTTATTTAATACATGCCGTACAGTTCACAGTTGAAATAAGACCCAATGAAACTGCACAACGGGACACGACGTGTCCTCTAAAAGACATGTCGTATCACTATCAGTTTGTGCAGAAATGAGAGCAACCACTCCTCATTTTCAAAGACCAAGACAACTCAATGGGCAGTTATCTCTCATTATTTTGAAAGTGCCTTTAATCCAAGAGAAGTTCCAGAGCTAAGGATGGATTTTGGGGTAGAAGAAGGTGGTTTATTAACAAGGAACCTCCATTCTACTTCATTTCTTCTCCATTTTCTTTCTCGTTTCATTAAGGGTACACATCCACTTGTTATGGTGATTTATCAAATATATTGATACGAGGGCAAAGGTAAGACTAAAAGTTCAATGGTTTTGTACCATCAAATTCTCATTTTTAGAAACCACTTATAAGACTATGGGATTCATTCTAATCCATGGAATGTTGAAGCTTCCAATCTCATTCATTGAAACGGGTTCATCATTCAACATCCTCAATTCGGGTATAGGTCCAACCATTACATCCATTGGACCAAGAGATCATTAGTTTAGATCTAAAAAGAAGCAACATTTAAGAGATTGACTCACCATCGATTGTGGTGGCCTGATCCACCATCAGTTGTGACATCTTGGATCACCATTTATTGGTAGGATCAACATTACTATCATTTTTCACCATCGGGTGATGACCTAATGTCACTATTGATTGATAACATCATTAGGGTACTTAGTGGTTGATCATTAAGCTTCAAATTTTGCCAAAAACTAACCTAAGGGGTGACCATCAGTTGTCACTATCGGTTGACACCCTTCATATCTACCAAGGATTGCCAAGAATTTGGCACTAACTTCCCCCCTCCCTTTTTCGTAACAACATAAAACATAAGTAAGACCAAACTGAGAGTTAGCAAATAGACAAGGATGAATTATCTGTAACATATTAGATCTCGAACCATACCCTGGAATTTGACATTTTGGACTTAGCTAAACAAGGTTGAAGGTTAGGCCTAAATATATGTTTAGTATAACCCCAATGAGCTAATGCATGTATAGATCACCTTAATGTAACCTAATGTTCTAACATTAATCTTAGATTTATAATGGATACATAAAATATGCCACATAACTCATTTTGGTGGTAAAGAACTTAATTGGATGAATAATTTAGATAATGGGTTGTTAATGGGCCATATGAAAATATCATAAAAATAAGTCTAAAAAATGGAAACAAACTTCAAATTCAAAATCTACAGATTAAAATTAGCCTACATGTCAAATTTCATCTAATTTGGACAACCTTGAAATATTAGGATAAATTTAGGAGAGAGAAAATGAGTAAAAGGCATAAGTAATGAATAATGTGATTTTATAACTTCAAATATGGAAATAATATCAAATTCATATTCAACACATCAAAGATAACTTTTGGATGAAGTTTGGTCCAATTTGGATGTTGTTTGTGCAAGTTATGCAATTTTAGGTACATTATGGACTTTTCTACAATTTACCCAATTGGGAGGTTTTCTTTGCAAATTGTCACATGCGTTATAATCCTTATATATTCCCTTACCATTCTCTAGTTTTTTAACAATGGGGCACATATTTGCACCTTGGTTTAAAGGTGTTTCTTTCCAAGGGCATTTTAGGGATTACCCTCTTTATAAATGAGCTTATCTTTAAAAGCTATCAACCAATGAGGTTATTTCTTTGATTGGAGGTCGGTTGGGATGGCCTCTAAGTTTCCATAAACTGATATTTGATATTCAATAAGCCTCTATGAGTTGTCCTCTTGCATGGTCATGAAATCCCTAGGCTAAGGACACATGGAAAGCTCTATGAACACCTCATGCTTGACTTCTTCCTTATCCATAAAGGTTTGCAAGTCCATAGGCACCCTTAGAATTAGACACATGGAAAGTAACTTAACACCTCGTTCTTGACTTCTTCCTTATCCACAAATACTTGCATGTCCATGGACACCCTTATACATGACACATGGAAAGTCTCATAGACACCTCATACTTGACCTCTTTCTTTATATAGCCATATCTATCCCTTCCCAACTCCCAATTAAAAAACTCTCGGTGTTGTCCCAAAGTAAAAGGAGGTGCCTACCTTGGTGAAGAAGGCTCCTAGGGTTCCAAATTTCTCTATTTAAGATTTCTTAAACTCCTCCTTGGTGATTTTGACCAAAACTAGTAAGTATCCTCCTTTCCTTCCTATTTTCATGTTGTTAGTCTTCCTTCCACCTTCCTCCAGGTTGGAACCATGGCCTTCCATGGTGAAACCCCACCTAGGACCCATAAACACCTCATCTCCATGTTCTTTTGTTAGGGTTTTTCACCTCTAAAGTGGAGAAGGTGCTTCTTGCTCGAGATAGGAGCTTTGTTGGAGAAACCATCCTCTCTAAGCTTGGGAACCTTACTTATTAGAACTATCCACCTTCCCTAGAGGTTCTTTGGAGGCCTAGTCTTGGATCTAGGACTGACTTGGACTATTTAGACTCTAAAGTTGAGGTATGATGTATCCCCTATTCTTTTATGTTGAGCAATTCACCTATACTTATTCATTCTCTTTGTCCTATGGACATTAGCCTATACACAATGTCTTTTCTTTTGAAAATCATAGTTCATGTGAACTACCTTCTTTGATATTGATCATGTAATCATGTATATTCTTTTTAACTCTTATCTTATGCTTTGTTCATGATGGAACTCTAAAAGATGACATGTGATGTCTTTTTCCCACTTATGAGGTGGATGTATATGCTGGTCACTTATGTGGTGACTAGTTTATCTATTATGACTATACTTTCTACTGTCCTCTACATTTAACATGATATGTGGTTCAGTAGCAGTGGGGTAGTGTAATTGCATTGGTTTTTATGACATATGTGTTATTTCCTGCCGAGCAGATGTGATATTTCTTGCTCTTTTGGGATGGAAAGGAACCTCATACCCAAGGCAAGATGTGTGATTATTGGCCCATGTTTTATATATTTGGGAGAATGGAAATATTCCTTTCTCTATCAGGTTTCAAGTTTATGAGACTTGGCTACCTATGTGTTTATATTGTTCTAGGGCTATGTTTATCTCACATGCATGCAGGTTGATGATATGGGGTGTGTGCCTTAATTCTATATATGTGCTTGTGTGGCACAATATTTATGTTTTATTAATGGAAAGTATTCGTTTATTATCATATGATTTCAATTCCTTTTCTCTTGATACTCAATTGGGTGGTCCTTATCCTTTATATGGGAAACCTTTTATATTTGATGTCCTTTATTCCATATATTGCTCAATTTCCTAATTAGTATGCACATACCAACCTTTGTTGATGTCATATATTTTCTCTTCTTATTGGGGTATGCTTCCAACCCTAGGTGAAGGACTTGGATGATAAGGCATGAAGTTTTGGACTAGATTAAGGAGTTAAAGCTTGGATACAAAGTTGTTATGGTTTAGATGTCCCTCTAATTATATCCTTATGTTGTAAAATACATGTAAACCCTTATGGGATATTATGATGTACTTTTGTAATCTTTTGTGAAAATTAAATATAGTCATTATTTTTATTCCGCTGCTATACTTTGGTTGTTTTGAATACCATTTATTGAAGTTTGAACATTTTGCACCTATTCTAGCATACCTTTGAGTGTGTTTGGAATGAATGTTTTATTCATCAAATTTTTAGTAAGGGGGTGATCACGCCTCTTTACATCATAGTAATAGATCCCATAGTAGTCAGAATCTGACTATTTCAATTTTGTCTCCCTAGTCATAATATTGCCTTACCTTCACATGAAATGTTTGTCCTATAGTTGATCAATAGATGATGAAGGGCTGATTTAGGATCCTACAGTTTCACATTAGAATAATGATGAATAGATCCCTAAAATACTTACAACTAAAAGATGCATAAGTACCCGATCAGTGTGGCTCAGGTGGTTCGGTCCGTCTTGTCCTCCCTGGGGGACCCGGGTTCGAATCCCCCTGAGCGCACTGTAATTACCAACTCCTTGGGTCATCTGGGCTCTGGCACCTATTTGAGGAGGAGGGGGAGCGGGGTCTCCCTAAGACTTAAAAAAAAAGATGCATAAGTAACCATATTAACTTGAGGTGGTTTAGCATGGCCTTTACGCAGCTACTAGGACATGAAGTCTAAAGGAAATGTGTTTATAAAGGATCAGGGTTTGGGGGTTATCAAGATTTTCCTCCACATCACTAGCTTGGTTTACGAGGACTCCCGAATCCATATGATACCGGCCTGGCCTGAGCTGATATGAATTGTTCAAAATAGCATGCTTTAAGGAAATAGTAGCCTTAGACATCTATATGATTTATATTTAGGGACCCTAATATGTTGAACTAGTCTCCCAGGTGTAAAGACTTGTTTGAGGATGAACAAGAGAAAGTTAACCCATAGTTCATAGTTAGTATTTACAAGTTATGTTTCTTTTTTTTGCATGATGGTTATGTAGTTGGATGTAAGGAAGTGTAGTTGAACCTTTTGTACCTAAAGAATAGTTTTGACTTAATAATGTGAATCCTTTAAGGGGAGGTGAATAAGTTGTTTTCTTATATATGGATGTTTTGATTTTGAGGATGAAATCCCTTTAAGGGGTTGTGTGCTATAACATACTAGATCTCAGACCATACCTAGGAATTTGACATTTTGGACTTAGCCAAACAAGGTTGAAGGTTAGACCTAAATAGATTTTTAGTATAACCCCAAAGAGATAATTCATGTATAGATCACCTTAATGTAACCTAATGTTCTAACATTAATCTTAGGTTTATAATGGATACATAAAATATGCCACATAACTCATTCTGGTGGTAAAGAACTTAATTGGATGAATAATTTAGATAATGGGATGTTAATGGGACATGTGACATATCTCATAAAAATAAGTCTCAAAAGTGGAAACAAACTTCAGATTCAAAATCTACATATGAAAATTAGCCTACATGTCAAATTTCATCTAATTTGGACAACCTTGAAATATTAGGATAAGTTTAGGAGAGAGAAAATGAGTAAAAGGCATAAGTAACAAATAATATGATTATATAACTTTAAAATATGGAAATAATATCAAATTCATATTCAAAACATCAAAGATAACTTGTGGATGAAGTTTGGTCCAATTTGGATGTTGTTTGTGCAAGTTATGCAATTTTAGGTACATTCTGGACTTTTCTACAATTTACCCAATTGGGAGGTTTACTTTGCAAATTGTCACATGTATTATAATCCTTATATATTCCCTTACCATTCTTGAGTTTTTAAACCATGGGGAACCTAATTTCACCTTGGTTTGAAGGTGTTTCTTTCCAAGGGCATTTTAGGGATTACCCTCTTTATAAATGAGCTTATCTTTCAAAGCTATCAACCAATGAGGTTATTTCTTTGATTGGAGGTCGGTTGGGATGGCCTATAAGTGTCTGTGAACCGAAATTCGATATTCAAGAAGCCTCTATGATCTTTCCCCTTACATGGCCATGAAATCCCTAGGCTAAGGACACATGGAAAGCTCCGTGGACACCTCATGTTTGACTTCTTCCTTATCGATAAAAGTTTGCATGTCCATAGGCACCCTTAGCAGTGGACACATGGAAAGTAACTTTACACCTCATGCTTTACTTATTCCTTATCCATAAATACTTTCATGTCTGTGGACACCCTTATAGATGACGCATGGAAAGTCTCATGGACACCTCATACTTGACCTCTTTCTTTATATAGTCATATCTACCCCTTCCCAACTCCCAATTCAAAAACTCTTGCTCTCCTTTATTCACTCTATCTTAGAGCATCATTCCTAGTATACTTTTCCATGAAGGTGTTGTCCCAAGGTAAAAGGAGGTGCCTACCTTGGTGAAAAAGGCTCCTAGGGTTCCAAATTTCTCTATTTAGAATTTCTTAAGCTCCTCCTTGGTGATTTTGACCAAAACTAATAAGTATCCTCCTTTCCTTTCCAATTTTCATGGTGTTAGTCTTCCTTCCACCTTCCTCCAGGTCGGAACCATGGCCTTCCATGGTGAAACCCCACCTAGAACCCATAAACACCTCATCTCCATGTTCTTTTGTTAGGGTTTTTCACCTCTAAAGTGGAGAAGGTGCTTCTTGCTCGAGATAGGAGATTTGTTGGAGAAACCAACCTATTTAAGATTGGGAACCTTAATTATTACTTTTCCACCTTCCTAGAGGTTCTTTGGAGGCCTAGGCTTGGATCTAGGACTGACTTGGATTATTTAGACTCTGAAGTTGAGGTATGATGTATCCCCTATTCTTTTATGTTGAGAAATTCACCTATGTTTATTCATTCTCTTTGTCCTATGTACATTAGCCTATACACAATGTCTTTTCTTTTGAAAATCATGGTTCATGTGAACTACCTTATTTGGTATTGATCATATGATCATGGATATTCTTTTGAACTCTTATCTTATGCTTTGTTCATTATGGAACTCTAAAAGATGACATGTGATGTCTTTTACCCACTTATGAGGTGGATGTCTATGTTGGTCACTTATGTGGTGACTAGTTTATATATTCTGAATATACTTTCTACTTGCCTCTACCTTTAACATGTTATGTGATTCAGTAGCACTAGAGTAGTGTAATTGTATTGCTTTTTATGACAGATGTGCTATTTCCTTCCAAGTAGATGTGATATTTCCTGCTCTTTTGGGATGGGAAGGAACCTCATACCCATGGCAAGATGTGTGATTCTTGTCCCATGTTTTTATATATTTGGGAGATTGCAATATTCCTTTCTCCATTAGGTTTCAAGTTTATGAGACTTGGCCGCATTTGTGTTTATATTGTTCTAGGGCTATGTTCATCTCACATGCATGTAGGTTGATGATATGGGGTGTGTGCCCTAAGTCTTTATATGTGCTTGTGTGGCACAACCTTTATGTTTTATTAATGGAATGTATTCTTTTGTTATCATATGATTTCAATTCCTTTTCTTTTGATACCCATTTGGGTGGTCCTTATCCTTTCTATGGGAAACCTTTTAGATTTGATGTCCTTTATTCCATATATTGCTCAATTTCCTATTTAATATGCACATACCAGCCTTTGCTGATGTCATATATTTTGTCTTCTTGTTGGGGTATGCTTCCAACCCTAGGTGAAGGACTTGGATGATAAGGCATGAAGTTTTGGACTATCTTAAGGAGTTAAAGCTTGGAGACAAAGTTGTTATGGTTTTAGATTTCCCTCTAATTAGATCCTTATGTTGTAACATACATGTAAACCCTTATGGGATATTATGATGTACTTTTGTAATCTTTTGTGAAAATTGAATATAGTCATTATTTTTATTCCGCTGCTATACTTTGGTTGTTTTGAATACCATTTATTGAAGTTTGAAAATTTTGCACCTATTCTAGCATACCTTTGAGTGTGTTTGGAATGAATGTTTTATTCTTCAAATTTTTAGTAAGGGGGTGATCCCACCTCTTTACAACATGGTATCAGAGCCCATAGTAGTCGGAATCTGACTATTTCAATTTTGTCTCCCTAGTTATAATACTTTCCGTACCTTAACGTGACATGTTTGGCCTAGAGTTGATCAATACATGATAAAGGGCTGATTTAGGATCCTATAGTTTCACATTAGAATAATGATGAATAAATCCCTAAAATACTTACAACGAAAAGATGCATAAGTAACCATAGTAACTTGAGGTGGTTTAGCATGGCCTTTAGGCAGCTACTAGGACATGAAGTTGAAAGCAAAGGTGTCTAGAAAGGATCAGGGTTTAGGGGCTGGCAAGATTTTCCTCCGCACCACTATCTTGGTTTACGAGGACTCCCGAATCCATATGATATCGGCCTGGCCTAAGATGATATGAATTGTTCAAAATAGCATGTTTTTAGGAAATATTAGCCTTAGACATCTATATGATTTATCTTTAGGGACCCTAATATGTTGAACTAGTCTCCCTGGTGTAAAGACTTGTTTGAGGATGAACAAGAGCAAGTTAACCCATAGTTCATAGTTAGTATTTACAAGTTATGTTTGTTTTTTTGCATGATGCTTATGTAGTTGGATGTAAGGAAGTGTAGTTGAACCTTTTGTACCTAAAGAATAGTTCCTTTAAGGGGTGGTGAATAAGTTGTTTTCTTTTATATGGATTTTTTTGTCTTTTGAGGATGAAATCCCTTTAAGGGGTGGTGTGTTGTAACATACTAGATCTCGGACCATACCCTGGAATTTGACATTTTGGACTTACCCAAACAAGGTTGAAGGTTAGATCTAAATAGATGTTTAGTATAACCCCAATGAGCTAATTCATGTATATATCACCTTAATATAACCTAATGTTCTAACATTAATCTTAGGTTTATAATGGATACATAAAATATGCCACATAACTCATTTTGGTGGTAAAGAACTTAATTGGATGAATAATTTAGATAATGGGTTGCTAATGAGCCATATGACATATCTCATAAAAAGAAGTCTCGAAAGTGGAAACAAACTTCAGATTCGAAATCTACATATCAAAATTAGCCTATATGTCAAATTTCATCTAATTTGAACCACCTTGAAATATTAGGATAAGTTTAGGAGAGAGAAAATGAGTAAAAGGCATAAGTAATGTATAATGTGATTATATAACTTCAAAATATGGAAATAATATCAAATTCATATTCAAAACATCAAAGATAACTTGTGTATGAAGTTTGGTCCAATTTAGATGTTGTTTGTGAAAGTTATGCAATTTTAGGTACATTCTAGAATTTTCTACAATTTACCCAATTGGGAGGTTTTATTTGCAAATTGTGACATGTGTTATAATCCTTATATATTACCTTACCATTCTCGAATTTTTGAACCATGGGGCACCTAGTTTCACCTTGGTTTGAAGGTGTTTCTTTCCAAGAGCATTTTAGGGATTACCCTCTTTATAAATGAGCTTATCTTTAGAAGCTATCAACCAATGAGGTTATTTCTTTGATTGGAGGCCGGTTGGGATGGACTATAAGTGTCCATAAACTAAAATTTGATATTCAAGAAGCCTCTATGAGCTTTTCTCTTGCATGGCCATGAAATCCCTTGGCTAAGGACACATGGAAAGCTCCATGGACACCTCATGCTTGACTTCTTCCTTATCCATAAAGGCTTGCATGTCCATAGGCACCTTTACCATTAGACACATGGAAAGTAACTTGACACCTTGTTCTTGACTTATTACTTATCCATAAATACTTTCATGTCCATGGACACCCTTATACATGACACATGGAAAGTCTCATAGACACCTCATACTTGACCTCTTTCTTTATATAGCCATATCTACCCCCTCTTGTAAGGCCCCTAAACTTGCTTAATGAGTTGAATAAGATTAATTATAATAATTTAATTCTTATAACCCTAATATAACCTTTTTATATTCTTTGAAATCATAAGATAAGCTTAAGTTTCAAATTTGGTCCAATTTGGACACTGTTTGAGCAAGTTATGTAATTTTATGCACATTTTGGACTTTTCTACAATTTACCCAATTGATAGGTTTTCTTTGCAATTTATCACTTTCATTATGTTCTTGGATATTCTATCATCATTCTTGAGATTTTTTATCCATGGGGAACCTATTTAATCCTGGGTTTGAAGGTGTTTTCCAAGGGTATTTTAGGGTTTACCCCTTCATGGATGAGCTACCTTTAGTAGCTATCAACTAATGAATTATTTGTTTTGCTTGGAAATTCAAGAAAATATGGATAAGAATGTCTCTATGGATGGTGTGGGATCTTCTTGTGTGTGTGCTTATATGTTCTTAATAGTTTAAGGCCATGGACATTTGGAAAGATACTAGAACTTCAACTTTTTCTTTTTCTTTATCTTAAAGTTTCATATACTTATCCCTAAGCACCAAAACGAGCCATTTTCTCTCCACCACTTCCCTCCTTCTCATAAACTCGTTCTCCCTTTGTGCTTCTGTGAATTTCCTATCCAAAGAAGAAGAAAGAGGGGATCTTCTTGGAAAAAGAATCTAGGGTTGCAATTGACTTCCTTTTAGGCTTTAAAAGGCTTCCTTCTAGTGATCTTGACCTAAAAGAGTAAGAATAGCCTTCTTTCCTCCTTTTATTTCTTTTTATCCTTCCTCCTACCTTTCTCCAGGTCGGAACCTTTCATTTCCATGGTAGAAATTTCTCTAAAGCTCTAAAACCCTACCTTTCTATCTCCTTATGCTTAGGGTTTGCTCAATTGATGAAGAAAGGTGCTAGATGGACGAGTTCACAACTTATGCTTAGATTTCCCACCCTACTTGCTCGTGTTTTCTTCTATTTGGGAGTTTATCTTCGAATTATAGGCAAGTTTTGTAACTTGCTCCATGTTTATTGCTTACCATAAGCTTGCTAGCTCATGTTCTTGCTTGAAAATGATGATCCATGCACTAAAAAGGTATGCTTGACTTGGATTTCAATTTTTATAATGTTCCCTATTCTAATTTCAGTTCTAGATGAACCTGTGATCATTTGTACATTATTCCTAAGATAATATGACTTGGATCAGGTGGGTTTGACAACCTATGGTTCTAAGCACCTATCAACCAATGGTCAATTTTAGGGTTTAACGTGTATTTCTTCTATAAATACATGACTCAATGGTGGTACCATTGCAACAACCGATGGTGTTGTCTTCATGACAACTGATGGTGGTGACAAAGGGTTTCAACTGATGTTCACCCTCTTAAGTCACGTGTTGGCCTAATTAGAAGCTTAGTGATTAACAACTAAGTACCCTAATGATGCTATCAATAATTGGTGATATTAGTTTGATATTCGATGGTGATTAATGAATATAGTGCTGATTTAACAACCTATGGCTTCTTAATGGTCACTACTGATGGTGGATCAGGTCTCCACAACCTATGGTGAGTTAATCATATAGTTTTAGCATCAATTATGCCTTAGATCAATGGTTTCTTGGTTCACTTGATGCAATGGTCGGACCTATATTGTAATTGATGGTTATAACATATGAACTTGACCCAATGGTCAAGATCTAATGTTTATTCCTCCAATAAAGTGGAATGATGGATAATGTAATATGTTGGTCCTAATAATGTGATTTAGATGGTTTCCTTTATATTATCAACTTAAGGAACTTACTTGTTGACAATGGATGGCTTGTTTATTGGACAGACGTGGCATTAAACTTGCTTGTATGTATGCATGTTTAAAATTCTTAACTTTGTATACTTGTTCTCTATGATAGGTACTTTTTCTTTGATTAAACAATGTTGAATAAACCTTGAACATAATCGATAAATTCATTATATACCCTTGTATATCTTCCTGAATGCTCATGGTATGGGCACAAGGCATTTTGTAATAGGGTTAGCATCAATCTTGAGGTCCCTCACATAGAAAATAGGGTTCCATTTAGGATTTGATCCTCATATTCCCCACATGGACCCTTCCTATGGGAATCTGGCCAATGTCCACAAAATGTTGTTTAGTATGATGGAAAACATGCTTGCATGTTAATAACAAATCTTTAAGGTTGTTTCTTTGTTTATATATATTGTATTAAGTTTTGTCAAGCATATATGTTCTCTTAAAGTTGTGAGTTTATGTATTTTATAGCATCCTAAGAACATTTTGTTGATGTGTACCCATTTTATGATTTTAGGTACCCATGTACACATGAAAATATTACAATGATTGTTGCTTCTTCTCTTATATGATAATCTTCTACTCTTACTCTAATAATATCTAATGGCATGCAAATGGAACTCACATAGGTTGTTATATGGGATTAAGTTCAGTTTCTTTTATGCCATGTTGTTTCATACCTTAGTTCTCTATATTTTTGTTTGTGGATTTATTCATGCATATGCTATGTGATCCATGCTAGGGACAGATGCCCAGGTCCACTCGGCTTTGGATGTCTAGCCATTAGGAGTGTAGATTTAGGGTAATAAATAGTCATGTGACATCATCTTTGGTGTTTTCACATTTCCCCACAAATTTAAACATTGTATATCTATTTTTACTCATTATATGTCTAAAACATTGTGGCTAACTGTGAACTTTATTTTTTTATACCTTTATCCTAGTGTTTTATGCGAGCGTCAGTTAGCCTTTTATCAATATTTTTCTAGTGGGTAAAACAACATCCTAGTGAAGGTCAAATATTCTTTACGTTCTATGTGACTTTGTGGTGATGTACATTAAAGAGGATCTCTGCTACCTCTCATTTTCCATAGGCCATTTTCCCCTCAGATAGATCTCTAATAGATGTTCAAGCCAATATCTTGACTTTATGAGTGGGAAAGAAGTCATTAGTCTTCAAAGTTTGTGGTGGCATGTGGGAACCCACTCATGAAGAGGAAGTGTATTTCCTTGATTATGTCCAAAAATTTAGGTCAGATTCAGCAAAAGCTTTCCTCCTTAATTATCTCTCCAATGGCTAAGTTTAGGATACCTTTGGAGGAAAACCACAACATGAGGAGGATTTAGAGTATACCAATATACAAGGAATCAAATGAATGAATTCTAGATGTGGATGAGGTGCTTCCCTAGACAGCCATAATCCCTACAGAATATTCTAATCTAAATGATAGTGAGTCGGCTCATTCATAGGTAGATGTCTACCTAAATGCACCTAAGACCTGGAATATAGATAGTAAATCTTTATTGTTCAGTTTGCAACAAGATCATGTGTACAAGGGCTACTAGATGCCTTGAAATAATGTAATGCCCTATGTTGATCAAGGGAGACAAATTAGGAATGCATCCCTTACATCCCATCACCACCTTTTTCTTGATTTATACACCATCTACGTCCATAGTTAGATGGATGAAGAACCAAAGTTGAATGACCCATACTCATATTTATAACTCTATCCCTTCCATGATGAGTTCATATTTTCATATGAGTATTATCATCTAGTATTGAGTAGTGGTTACCGGTCCAACACGACTAGAATTTCCTACCACTTGAATTCAACACTTGCAAAACTTTATTAAACAATTTTCAAAGCATAAGACTCCAAGAAATATTGAGCAAATATTATCTAGAAACCAACATAAATTCTTCTTAGTCCAGCCCCAACACCAAATGGAGCCCTCTGTGGTGCGAAATTTTAGGTGTTGATACAATGATGTTACACAAGCCACTTGGCCAGAAGCAGCTAGATAGTTTTTTGCTTTCTTAGATTTGAGATTTCCTTTTCAGTTTAGTTGTATTCCAATTCATTACATTCATCTCACTTTTAGTTGGTATTCTTACCTGTAGTTGGGATCTTAAAAAAATTTAAATTTGAATCGGGGGATCAAGATCATACATTAATGCCTTTAAAACAAAAATAATGGAACCATTCCATTAGGTCATCTACTTGATAGGATGTATAGTTGGTTGAACCACAGTAAGCATATCATTACTGATGTGTCTGACTAAGTTTTCCATCCATACAAATCACATGTAGCATGGGAAATCCTCACTGAGATGGTCAATTAGCTCAACTAATGAGTTGATTGGTTGAAATTGCATGCCTCATTGTTAGGACAAACTCAATTTTTGAAGCAATCGAATAGCCATGTAGTCGATTGACTCACTTATAGTAGTGTGAAAACATCACTAAGATAGCTTAGTGTCTCATTTCAATAGATGATTGGATAAATTTTTAAAGACCCATATCTATAAACATTAGTAAAACTCCAAGTCACTGAGTTGGTCAACTAGATCTCCCAATTGGTAGTCTCACATTTAGATTTTTTAGCACATCCATGCCAATCGATAATCTGAACAAATGAGCCAATTGTTTGGTTGATATTGGGACTTAAAATCCCAAAGGTATATGTCCATGTGATGGTCTCACGGTCTCATCTAGTCATCGTGTAGGTCCTGACAAGTGAATTGACTTGAGGCTGGGATGTTGATTATCGTATCTAGTTTTTTTCCCTCATTCACACCAGTGCCCCCTTTGTACCTAGTTGCATGTATTGGCACCAAATCCAATGTGATTTTAGCCAAGTTTCTCCATTGATCTCCCTATTACCTTACCTATAAGACAATCATCTCACATCTGTCATATTACAGCTGTCTTTGTAATGACCCCGCCTCCTGGTAACCCCCAATTAAGGGAGACCAAGAGGTCAGAGCCATTATCCCAATTAATAGGATCAAAGGTTCGAAAAATAATCAATACCAATTATCAAATTCTACTAACTAAACTGAAAGGTTGTAATAAAATAAAATTTTGCATACCTTTTTCAGAAACTTGGATATCTACTTTTATCCACATCCGGAGTCTATTCTAACTAATCCTCCTTGTACTTTAATTCTTATTTAATTCCACATATGCTGCTTTACTATTTGTCCTTTTCAATCTTGTACCTAAAACACCGACAAACAAAATGTCAGTCAGCATATCGAAATATGTCGGTGTGTGGGGACAACCAAAATTCCACAAATATTGATAACAACCTAATTATCACAATCAAGGTAATTTAACAAGCCAATTTACACTTTTCAGTATGACATTCTCCACCGCTTTTGCCCTAACCCTGGTATACCCATCTTAGGGTTTCTTTTGCCAATGACTTAAGGCCACCTTCTCAATCCTGAGCTTGGTGCCTGGGGTCACCCTTCATGGTGCCCTTTACTCATGTAATATCATAGGCCACCTTCTCAATCCCGAGCTTGGTGCCTGGGGTCACCACTCATGGTGCCCATTGGTCTTCCCTCCTGGGCTTGACCTATTTGCATCATCCATCAGGGTGCCATGAAGGTGCGAGAATACACACTTATTTTACAATTGTGATAATCATAGTGACTTTATAATTTGCAAGTATGAACATCCAACTGGCAAGTTGCATTCCATGTGATGAATCATCTGAGAAACTCTTCGGGAAACTAATGTAATTAACCATAATCAACCACATACATGTCAGGTTGATTTGAGATAGAATCAATCCAATCATTGCAAGAAATCCATTAAGCAATCACATAAAGAGATCCTGAAATATGCATCCAATTTTCTATCATTAATCATGTCATCATGATCCATTTAAACCTAGCTCACTTCCTAGGGTTTCTATTTCACTTTTAGGGTTTCACTTGCAATTAGGGTATCACTTCATTTTTACTCTTTTAAACCCTAATTTTATGTAATTACTCACAAACCCTAACTATCTCATCTATTCTTCACGAAAGATATTAAGGTTAACATACTACCTTAATTTCAGATAAAAGGCACAATTAACCATCAATTAAGTCTATTATGCCTCTTTTACTTTAAAACTATCATTTTATCCTTTTTAATTCATGACAAGATTATTAGGCTTAATTATCATCTTTGGTTCCTTCCAGATTAACAACTCATAGTTCATCTAAAACACATATGAACTCCATTAACCATTAATTCTACTTTTATCCATTAGAAAACCCTAATTTCCATATTAAGGAACTTTTATACTCGAAATAGCTTAAAAACATCATATCTTAGCTTTATTCATGAATTTGAGAAATTAAAGTCATTAAGAGTCACAATTACCATTATTAGGGTTTTAAGGCTCATTAAAGCATATTTATGCACATGAAACTCTAAATTAAACCAATTTCGTGCAAAGTTCATCCTTTTTGTTCTTAATGCACCTTTTTGCAATTAACAGATTAATATCAACTTTAATCATCCATTAAACCCCACTAAAACATTAATCATCTCAAAATAGGGTTTCTTAATCATTAATTCATTAAAGTTGATAACTTCCATTACTCTTCGAATTGCAATTATAAAAAGGCTTCAATTATATTTTTATTGCATTCCTCATGTTCTTCTGAGAAAAAATCATACATTATGTGTATCCATCCGAGCTACCGTTAATTAGCTATGAATTTTGCAAGAATTACCTTTTTTGGACCAATCGGAAGCTGCCACGTCGCCTCATGCATGCAACACGGCCCACTTTCAGATTATAACCAAATTACAAGTATACCCTTGGTGTGGCTACTCACTTCTTTGCATCTTGGAGGGTAGAAACGTCCAATGTTTCCGAGTCTTCTTCAACCTCGCGAACTGCTGGTTGCCGCTGACCTGTAGTGCTTTGCGGGGTCGTCTCCCCCCACCTCGAAGCCCGAAGTTGGCCAGAAACCAGCTCCCTACCTCTGCCACCCCTCGCCGCTTTCAACCAGGCCCCAAACCACGGTCGGGATGGCCTATGTCATGAGTGCCAAGCCCACGATTGTTGCTGCATTTGCTGCAGTCTGCAGACCTACAGATGGAGTTTCTTGAAGACAGGAGCGCGGGTTTGATATCCGATTCATCCTAGGTTGTCGTGGAGGCTTCCTTCCTCCATCAAGACCACCAAACGAACCTTCGTTGCTCCAGGGATAGATCCCTACTCTCGACTAGGGTTTGTACAAGCAGGAGAGTGTGGGATCTCTCTCTCTCTCTCTCTCTTGGACTCGAACCAGGGCTCTACCCTATATATAAGGGTGGGTATCCACGCCCTAAGATGACCATCTATGGGTCAACTAGTTGTATTCCCAATAGGAACCCAAGTTCCTTCATTAGGAAGTAATATTATCTCTCCTAATTACCTCTTTAATACTCTTTATTCTTTAGATATTAGGAATTCGAAATTCCTCTCACTTATTCTCTTTATTGCTTGACTTTTAACCCATTGGCACGAACTTCTATTTTCATTTAGTAGAAAATACTTCCTTTTTAGCAATGCCACCAAAATCATTAATAATGTATCACATTATCCTCTTATTTTTCATTTTTGGTATTTTCTCTTTCTTTCTTCTCCATTGGGGCTCCTTAGACCCCAAGAAACTCCAAGATTTCGAAATTCCTTTTTAAGGATACTTATTATCCTTCTAGATGCATTTATATTCATTATTTCTCATTATCTTGTTTATTTCTCATTAAAATGTCTCTTTTTTTAGGAATTCTCTTTATCTTTCTTTTTATTTTCCTCATTGGCATTCCATTTAACATTAGGAATCCTTTGGATATGAAAATCCACCATGGATAACTCAATTATACCTCTTTCCACTTATTTTCTACATTTTATCATTGTTTTCAATTTCTTTCTTAATAAAGAAATATTTAATTGCTCTTTTCTTTTCTTGTTGCATTATCTTTGCAATTTGTGGGCTCCTTGGGACCCAAGGAACCCAAGAGGCATGAAATCCAACTTTGGATTATATTCTTTTGCCTTATAGAGGTTTCTACATCTTTCTTTTCTCAAATTCTCAATTATTCACTTACTAATCGAATTTCCTTGTTATTGGGCCCAATAGCCAATAAAGCCCGCAAAACAACCAACAAGGCTATTGTAAATGAAACTCATTTATTCAAAACAAAATATATCATTATTTGTTCCTATATCTTTAATATGAGAAATTGCATTTCTCGCCAAAAGAACCCAAAAAAATTGGGGTTGTAGCAGTCTTCTTATCCATCTCTCCACCATCTTATTCCCCTTCCTCTCCACATATTTAGGGGAGGATATCTCCTACCATGATCACCCCCAACCACCATTCAGTCACCCTCTTCACCTTTACCACCTATAAACTACCATCACTACAATTTTCTATAACTCGTACGTTACTATCACCTCCATTCATCAACTTCCATATGTGGTGGATCCAAACAAGTTGATCGGATCCATCACACTATCTAATCATATCTTGGCACTGTCTATTTGATCATCTTGTCAGTCAACCAGTCATTCCCTCAACTACTTCACAATTGGTCATACGAGTGAACCGATTGTCTCACATCAGTGTATCAATCATCACACACTTCTATAGAGAACACCCTTATATCTAGTTGACCATCTTTTGCACTGCATCAACATTTATATTGAGCAATGAGCCCATCATTAAACCTACCATAAGATTGTATCACTAACTCTAGTTGATCGACCACCACACAAAGATGATTGTCTTGTTGGTTCATCCCATTAGTTGATCACCATCGGGACACTATTTTTAGTTTCTACTTCACCAACTCCATGATAAGATGTCAAAGACTCAAGGAGGTCTCTTCGGTTCCCTCAAAAAGGTGAAAACCACCATGCCAAGTCTTGGTAAAAAGTAAGAAAATCAAGGGGGAGGCTCCTCTCTCTGATTTGAAACTGACTCGCCCATCTAGCACTATTTGGATTACTTCTAGGAGACCTATAATCATCTGATGACTCTCACCTGAGGGAGTCTTCTCACATATATGAGCCAGTATCTGACGATGTGTCCACCATAGAAATTGAGCTCATTGACCATGTGTTCTACAAGGTAATTGAGCAACAAAATTGTGAATAAATTCTTAGGATTTAGGGAATTTCTCATCTCGTCAGTCCACACAAAACCCAACTCTTCCTCCCACTCAGTCTACTTCCATGGAACCTCATACTTAGCCTCCTTCCCATGAGTCACGAATTGTCCCCATCCATAAGAAGAACAACAAGACCATGAAAAAACTTCGCATCTAGTTTTGCATATGGGGCATGCATAGAAACTTTGCAAAATCTTGGCATTAGCCAATCTGTGACAAAGACTTTACACCAATTGTTCCTTCTTACCTTCAATTTTAGAGTGAGGTCAGTTTACAAGGATGTCACTCTTGATCTCATGGCCACTTTTGTAAAGGTTAGATAGGGTGGATAACAACACCTCATGTATGTTTTATGATAAAAACATCTTTTTAGATAATAACTCGTGGTGGTAGTGTTTTGTGTTCATGAAGAGTGGTTGAGGAAGTGCAATAAACACATCCACAATAATGAGAATGACAAATATGTTTATGTGAAAGTTTGGGTGAGTAATTCTGGATAAATACCCTTGTCTATTATAGGTGGCAAGTAAATCATGTATTCACAACCCAATTGTGTTCTACATTCATTGCCTCCTCTCCTACACCATTATGACTAGGGTATCTACACAAAGCATGGTGACAGACCATGATCTTTACTACCTCCAATGCATTTTGCACCAAGAGCCTTTCAACTAGGGTAGATTTCTTATTAATCACTTCCACATCACAACTTCCCGCTCACAATTCACCCAGGAGGCATCACAATCAACACTGCCTCTCACATGGGCTACATGCATTTTCCATTTGAGGCTATAGAAATAGTAAGAAAATTCATTGATATGAAGTACTTGTAGGCAGTCAAGTTTGTTAGTAAGTATCTCAAGGGAGAGTTTTATTTCTTCTTAATCAAGGATAGTCCTTATCAACTTGTCCTTCCCATACACACTCATTTTCATCTGAGCGGAACATGTATTATGATCTCATTGGCCTCAATGAACACATTAAGCACTACTTGCTTGAGTTACCACTCATCAAGGGAGAGGAGCCAACGTACCCCATTTTTGGGAGATGTAGAGTCTCCATGGAGGCAAACGACGAGGTGAGAGACCCACTGACAACTCCTTCTATGCACCACCTAAAGGTATATTTTGCTAGTGTAGCACCTTCCACTCCATAAGGTCCCTTTTACTTTGATATCATCCAGACCCACTTGGTTCACATTGAGGATGCACAGACCAACATAAAGCAGGAGAGGTAGAGGCAAGTCCATCAACTCCACCACATGTACCTCATGAAACAAAACCATATCCAATTTCACAAGCTTCAACATAACTATCGGGACCCCTACTTGCCATATCAACATCTAGGTGAGGTATATCCTCCCATGGAATCCTATTATTGGGCATGTTTTTATGCACCAATGACGCCTCAAGAGACACATTCCACCCCACTGGCATGGGATCCATGGTACGAATGGTAGCAGCATCGATCTTACCATGCCGACTAGATAGGACATTGGAAGTTGCCACCTCAACATATCTAGTAGAAGCTGCTAGATGGTGACCAAAATGGGTGGTGGCCTTGATCGAATTTTTCTTTTCCCTCATTTTGATTTTAGTAATTTCTTGAGGACAAGCAAATTTATATGCTTAGCGTGGAGGGTATGTGGTATTGACTTCATTTTACCCACACCTAATCTTATATGTTGTTCAATATTTTGAATTATTTTGAATGTAACTTCCCAAATTAGAACCACACTCACACATTGCATATCATCATCACATCTTTAACATAATTTATACATTTAAAGTAACTTTAAAAAATTTAAACTTTATTTTTTTAGGACTAAGCAAGGCATTATCTAGGCAGATTATGTTTCATTTCATCATCCATGCATTCACACTTACATTTTTCCTATAACTCCCTTAATCACTCTTAATTATCATTGAGACTATTACTTTAAAAAATTCCCAATTCTTAGAACTCATCCCATGTAGCCTAGGATCTTAGTATATTGCTTCTTGAAAATGGTGACAAGCCATATGGAACCAATAGGGCCGAATGTGACATTTCTTGTACTGATAGTGAAGTACATTTGTGGAATCACCACTTATCCCCAGATTGTACATTATTTGGATAAATTGAATAAGAGGAATAACCTAATGCATTTCAAATAATATAAATAAATTCACATGAGTCAAACCTCCTCTTCTATTTTCTTACCTCCCATCCACCAAAAAATAATAAAAAGTAACAAATTTGCCAAGCCCTAAGTTTAGGTGACACATCCCCAACTTACATATTTACTCTATGTTGTAGGGTCGTACCACCAAAAATAAATAAAAAATGCAATGTGAAAAAACAAAAAAATGGAAGAGATTTTCATGCAAATAAATAAATAAAAATGTAATACCAAAATTGAATAGATGAGATGTGCATTATTCCTTCCATATCTCCATTTCACTCCTTTTCCACCTAAGGGCATTTTGCAAGTTCCATTGAACTTAGTCACACCCTAGAGTTAGGTTATGTGCATACTTATAGATATTTGTAGTATTCTTTTATTTCATGAAATTCTTATGTATGTGTAATATTGATGATTTTGGTGGGAGAATAATGTTGTGAAGAAAAGATAAAAGAGGTTCCATAATACCAAATAGATTTGATCTGTAAATATTGATAATATCTTTAAGTCAATTTTGGGTTTGAGAATTGCATATAACCCTTATGTTCCAATAGGATGTGTCTAACATGCATTGCTTGATTGGTCCATATCTAAAGGATCTCACTGATCATCATATCCTTGTGTTTCCTAAATATTTCTTGCTTGGCTTAGAGTAAGGTAGGATTATGCCTTCATTTTATGACTCGTACCTCTTGTTTACCTACCAAACTAACCCTTATAACTATGGGTAACATATGGTGGTACATTAGGGTCGTGTTCTAGATGAATTTGAGGTTTTTTCGACTCTGGTGCAAGTTGAGAATTAGAAGCATATATAGTTGTGAATTTGGGTTTGTCATGAATGATGATTTCATCAATGTTAAGATCCATGATTGTATGAGAAGTACCAAAATCTTGAAGTTGCTATTCACGCAAGGAGACATTCATGTGAGAAGTAAAGTAACAACATCTGTTTCAATAATAGATAGTCTTTTAATATCATCCAATTCACAAATAGGTTGAGAATTATTTGCCAATTGTTGCTTCCTCTTAAAATTCCACACTTCAAGGTTCCATGGTTGATTTTTTTTCAACGGATCAACAATTGACACCTCATCCCACTCATCCATGGAATTAAGCATTTCAAACCTATTTGTAGAAGAAGGTAATGATTGAGAAGATCTTGGCAGCCTCGTACTAGAATGTTGTGGTTGTTTTGAGTGAATACTTTTTCCATTAAAAAAAAATCCAACATTCTTCCTCCAGAACTAGTACATCCAATTATCACCAGATTGATCCTCTTGTTGAAAAGAGTCAGTAGAATCCTTCTGTTGGTTACACTCACCCTGGAGATGGACTAGTTTCCTGCACGAATGACATATTAGGGGTAGAGATCCATATTTAACCCAATAACAACCCCATAAATAAGAATAGTAGGATGCACAGACTTGGTGGTGTCTATTTTAATGGCTATTTGTGTGAACGGACTCCTATTATAGTTTAAAGTGTGATCAATAATTTTGAAAACTTTCACAAAATCTCTCCTATTTTGTAAAAGAGAAATTTGTTGTACAAATGAAGAAGTATGTCTAAAACATGGGCCTAGATAAAAATATTGTTAGGTAACCCTATCGTATGTATGAAATGAGGTGTCCAATGCCATACTATTAGACAACATCCATAGATAAACCAAACACCCCCCCCCCAATTCTAGAGTTTTGACATAGTCTTGATTATAGGAAAATTGTACAACAAAGTTATTCATACTGAGTTTGTATACTCACCAGCCACCCATAGGTTTCCACAATAATTTAATGCTATCAAACAAATGAGATACCCTATAGATCTCCCTATAAACTTAACTACCACAAATAAGGCCCATGGGTTATTCAGAATAGACTGTGCATCAGGAGAAATGCAAATTTCACTCATAGCATCACCATTGACAAGATATATATCCTTTAGAGTAAGGGAAATTGTTACATCATCTGATAGAAAGGTACTAGAGGATTGGTAGTTATTTGTAGTGACATCTTGAAACTCTTGGTGACAGAAGTTACTGAAGTCATATGTTCATAATAAGAGTCATATTGATGGTGAACACGATGAAGATGCATATGCATCTATAGATCTATAGATTGTTTGTCTGAAATAGTGTCATCTTCTAGTCAGCACTAGAAGAAGATCAGTCCTTCATTTCTCCATAGACCAATTGTAAACCAGAGTTATAAAGGCATTGTGTAGTAATATCAATGCCATTATTAGACTTTATAATGGTATCTTAGGTCGGTTCTCCAATATCCATGACACCATCATCATCAAATTGACAAACATTGCCTACAATGCTTATAGATGGGTTGTCTCTTCCTATTAAAGGAGTGTCTTCCTTATACAAATGCATTTCATTAGGTTCGTCTCCCGCGCACCCCTTACCGTCCCTCCCATGGCTGGAGCCCCTCCATCCATGGCCACCAAAACCTCCCCGATCATCTTGAACGATAGGAGTTCGCAGTGGTCTGGGTGGACTTCACTACAGGCGAGAGGCACTTGACCCTATAGGATAACACCGTCTACCGTTGTCTGTGGTGTATGACCAGGAGGCCGACAATGACAGTCGTTCAGATGAGACTTGAAGAAAGGTGCACGCTACTGCAAGGGAATTGTCACTGGACTTGCTCCAGGATTAGATATAATCTTGCAACCCTCTTTCCCATCTCACAATTTTTGATGCGATCTACTGTTCAATGGGGAATATGGAAAGTTTAAAAAAATCTGCTACCATATTTGATGCCATATTTCCCAACAGTGGTATCAGAGCCACGATAATTTACTTTGCTTTGGGATTCAATCATTATGATTAGATTTTTTTATCATTTATTTATTGCATAGCGATGTGAATGCTTAAAATGATTAATGTGCATATCTAACTAAATCACACAAACATTCCCTATATATATGAAATCATATATATAAAATATGTGTCACCTTGAAAATCATTTTGATGGTGATTGGAAGCTTGGTTATGGCTTATAACCCTAGACCTTTTGTGCTTTGTTGGATGGTCTCTTATTCCTATTTATATCTTGGTTTGTGTAACAAGCCTCTCTCTTCTTTTCATATGTAAAACTGTTAATTCTTTCCTTCCTATGCTCCCCTCAAATGTAACTTGAGGTTTCCCAATTACAATGTAATATGTTAAATAGGATTATGATAGCTTTTATTTCCTAGTTATGGCAAAGAGGAAGTTCTACACCAGGAAAACCGATCGGTTTAGGAGACGAATAGATCGACTAGCAGACTAATGATGCTGGTGATAGGAGGAGCCAATCGATTGGCGGGTGGCCCGACTGACTGGTTGGAGGAGTCCAGACTTCGCAAGGATTGTAGGGCAGATGATTGATATGTGATACCAACTAACCGACTAGGGGGCATAAGACTGGTTTGAAAGGTTGAACTGATCAACTTGGAATGGATCCAATGTAGATCGTCATCAATAACAGGTTGCTACATATGACGTGGACCTTAGGTGGTAGTATTCCCTTGTGTATCCAAGGAATTACAATAGGATGGCCATAACCATTGCTTATGTTTATTGTTGCATATTTTTGTTGTGGTTATAACATGTATATGATACATACTATAAATACATGGTGATTGGATATATATATATATATATATATATATATATATATCTGTGTGTGTGTATGTGTGTATGTATGTATGTATGTTTGTAAATAGAAAATCCCTCAATAAAACATATTAAATCTTAGATGCTTTTCATTATCAACACACATGAAAAGATTGATTGACTTTTGTGTGGGCACGCCAAGTGTGGTGCGCTATCTATCTCATGGAAATGTGATGGTATTTATGTAGGAATGCTAAGAGGGGTGCATTACTATTGTGTTGGATTTTGTGTTAGACTTAACTAGGTCATCTTAATGAGATTAAGTACCTAGAAGCATGAAAATGACTATGGAAAAGAGTTGTGCATACCATCTAACCAAGAATTGCATAAGATGAAATTGTCAAAAGATGACTACCATTATAATTGGTTATGGATGCCGGTGTTGTCCAGATAATAATTTGATTGTTTTGGGTATTGGATCACTAAGAGTGTACAAGATGCAATCTTCTAAATAGATAAGTGAGGGTTATCAATTTCAATAAAATAGTGGGAATGGTAGTTAATTAAAGGCCTAATTAAATATTGCAATATTTTATTTAATCAAATCAAAGGTGTTTTGATTAAATTACAAATTTTACTTATAGAATTAAAGGATGACTAACAACATGTTTTCCTTGCGATCACTCCTTGAGAAGGACAAGTTGAATGAGAATAATTTTCGTGATTGGTTCAGGATGTTGAGAATTGATCTCACATAAGAGAGCATGCTCTATGTCCTAGGAATACCAAATCCATATGAACCTACTCCCAGTGCACCTAAGGCTGACAAAGATGCTTACAAGAAGCACTCTGAGGGTGTTCAAGATGCCAAATGCTTGATGTTGTGCTCTATGAACTATGAGTTGCAAAGACAGCATGAGAATATGGATGTGATTGAGATGGTAACACATATTAAGAACATGTACCAAGATCAGGCAAGACAGGAGAGATATGATGTCTGTAAGGCATTGTTCAAGTACAACATGGCAGAAGGAGATCTAGTAGGTCCCCATATTCTCAAGCTTATTGGGTATGTGGAGAACCTTATGAGACTGGGATTTCCCTTGGGCCAAGAGTTGGCCACTAACATGATTCTACAGTCACTTCTAGAGTCATACAGCCAATTTGTCATGAACTACAACATGAAAAATTTTGATAAACTATTGTCAGAATTACTTGGCATGTTGAGAACAACTGAAGCAAAAATGAGCAAGACAAGACCAATTTTGTGTTGATGATCAACAGAGCAAAAGGTAAGTTTAAGGGCAAAGGCAAGGCTAAGAAGAGTTCTAAAGCTAGCCAGAAGCCTAAGTCTTCTGTACTCAAAGGAAAAGGATGGGTGAACAAGGGACGCAATTGGAACCACTATCACCATCTTCGACATTAGAAGAGAAATTTCCCCCTCTATCTATCGGAACTAGGGAAGAAGAAGGAGGGGATTGATATATCCATTATAGGTATATATGTTATAGATATAAATATATCTACTTATTCATCTTAGGTACTAGATACTATATGTGGCTCTTATATATATTTGAATATACATGATCTGAAAAGAAGTAAGCCTTTGTAATTGAGTTACTAGATACTAGGTTGAATTGTGAGTTGCAAATGGAGAAAGAGTTGTTGCAACTACAGTTGGAACCTATAGTTTATCTCTACCCATGGGGCTTGTAATTGAGTTAAAGAACTTCTATCTCGTACGTACCATAATAGGAATATTATTTTTGTATCTTGTATGGACAAAGATGGATATGAATTTCATATAAAGAATGCTCAATGTTCTATTTCAAAAGATGAGATCTTTGATAGCAATACCCCAATGTCCTATGGTCTTTATTTATTAGATCTTAACACAAATGTGTATAATGTAAATACCAAAAGGCTAAAACTTGATAACTCAAACAAAACATATTTTTGGCATTGTTGTCTAGGGCTCATCAATGAGAATTGCATATCTAGACTCTATAAAGATGGTTATCTATACTCTTTTGATTTTGAATCAATAGAGACATGTAAATCTTATTTATTGGGCAATATGACCAAGACTCCCTTCACTGGAAATAGTGAGAGAGCTAGTGATCTATTGGGACTCATACATATTGATGTACGTGTCCCATTTAGAACAAATGCTAGAGGTGGGCATTAGTACTTCATTATCTTCACAGATGATTTCAGTAGGTATGGTTATGTTTACTTGATGAAACATAAGTCAGAAACTATTGAAAAGTTTAAGGATTTCATGAGTGAAGTACTGAACCAACTTGGAAAGAGTATCAAATACTTTGTTCTAATTGGTGTGGAGAATACTTAAGCCAAGAGTTTGAGGACCTTCTGTGAGCATGTGGTATCGTATCACAATGAACTCCACCAGGACACCACAACACAATGGTGTATCAGAAAGAAGGAATTGTACATTTCTAGATATGGTGCGATCAGTGATGAGTTTTTTTTTATCTTTGAAATTCCTTCTAGGGATATGCTCTTGAAACCTCCACATTTACACTAAACCATGTACCATCTAAATCAGTTCAAAAGATATCATATGAGATATGGTATGGGAAACATCCCAATGTGTCTTACATGAATATTTGGGGTTGTGAAGCTTATGTAAGAAAGCAGGTTCTCGAAAATCTTGGACCTAACTAATAAATGTTATTTTATTGGGTATCCTAAGGAAACCAAAAGGATACTACTTTTATACTCCATCTGGAAACAAAATGTTTGTTGCCCGGGATGCTGCATTCCTAGAAAAGGAATTCATTTCCAAAGGAATCAGTAGGAGGAAAGTAGAACTCAAAGAGGTTTGAGACCAACAAGGAGGCATTGAACCTATAGAGATGCAGAGGAATGTAAAGAGTCACAAAATGTGGTGGAATCTTAAATACCTCAAATAACATAGGAACCTCATAGATCTAGTAGGAGATGCCTTGAGCCAAAAAGATTTGGTTATCTTGAGACTCAAGAAGGCAATGAATTGGTCTTACCTAGAAGCTATTAAGGGACCAGAATTTGAGAAGTAGCTAGAAGCCATGAGATCTAAGATGGAATCCATGTACACCAACAAGGTATGGACCTTGGTGGATCCACTTGAAGGTGTAAAACCCATAGGGTGCAAATGGGTCTTTAAGAAGAAGACTAACATGGATGGTAATGTACAAACTTACAAAGGTTGATTGGTTGTAAAAGTTTTCAAACAAGTTCAAGGTGTTGACTGTGAAGAAACTTGTTCTCCAATTGCCATTGTTAGGTCCATCAGGATCATGCTTGCCATTGCAGCTTATCTTGACTATGAGATTTGACAAATGGATGCTAAAACCACATTCCTTAATGGGAATCTTCTTGAGGATGTGTATATGACACAACCTGAGGGTTTTATAAATCCAAAAGATTCAAATAAAGTATGTAAGATACAAAGGTCAATCTATGGATTGAATCAAGCATCTCAGAGCTTGAATCTTTGATTTGATGAAACGGTCAAAAAGTTTGTCTTTAGTCAAAATGAAGATGAAACATGAGTTTACATGAAGGTTAGTGGAATCATGATTGTATTCCCCATATTGTATGTGGATGAAATACTATTGATGGGGAATGACATCCCTACTTTATAGATGGTAAAAACTTGCTTGGTAATACATTCTCTATGAAGGACTTATGTAAAGCATACTACGTTTTGGGAATTAAGACCTATGGATATAGATATAGAAGGCTTCTTGGACTAAGTCAAAGCATATACATTGACAAAGTGTTGAAGATGTTCATCATGGAGGACTCAAAGAGAGGAAACGTACCCATGTCTCATGGTCTTACTATCTCTATAGCTTAATGTCCCAAATCTTGTGAAGAAAGGGAATGCATGAATCAGGCTCCATGCATATGAAATTGGATTTATCATGTACGCAATGCTATCTACTCATCCTGATGTCTTATATGCCTTGAGAATGATGAGCATATATCAGTCAGATCTCGATGATGCCCATTGGATTGATGTGAAGCACATTCTTAAGTACTTGAGAAGAACTAAGGATCAGTTCCTTGTCCACTGTGGTGAGGAAGAGTTTGTGGTAAAAGGTTACACTGATGCGAGCTTCCATACTAACAAAGATGATTATCGATAGCGATAAGGATTTGTGTTTTGCCTCAACAATGGTGTTGTAAGCTAGAAGAGTTCCAAGCAAGAGATAGATTCAGATTTACAATAGTGGTCAAGTATATTTTTGTATCCAATGCAATTAAGGAAGTTCTATGGATCAAGAAGTTCATTTTTGAACTTGGGGTGGTTCCAAGCATCAGCGATGCAATTGAGCTATATTGTGACAACAATAGAGTTATTTTACAAGCTAAGGAATCTAGATCACATTAGTATTTCAAGAACATACAAAGGCGGTTCCATTTGATACTAGAGATTTTATAGTAAGGGATGTGAAGATTTATAGAGTGTCAATTGAAAATAATAGTGTTGACCCCTTGATAAAAGCAATATCACAGTAGAAGAATAATGGTCATGTTAGATCACTTGGGATTTAGTTCATGAGTGATTGGCTCTAAGTGTAAGTGGGAGTC
The DNA here is from genome assembly GCA_963693085.1 of Alisma plantago-aquatica. NCBI lineage: Eukaryota > Viridiplantae > Streptophyta > Magnoliopsida > Alismatales > Alismataceae > Alisma > Alisma plantago-aquatica. Next base: position 995,409,913 of record OY856413.1, on the reverse strand, counting down.
TGTTGGTATGTATGCCCAGAGAGACAATCATATTATGATTGTACTGGCATAACTTGTAAATGATTTGATTAATAATAAAGGCAATCTTCCAATTTATTATATTTTATTTAGTTACTAGATAATTATGTTACATAATGAATGTCTAAAGAATGATATTACTCAATGACGTATGTCTTCAAGTTGAGGACCTAAACAATGAGATTGTACAAATGTTAAGAATATATACATTCTTGTTATGTCCCTAGTCGATTGTTATTGTGGAAGGTTAATATACAAAAATAACACTTAAGACTAGAGTGTGAGTTGGTTGATGATAGAATCTCATTAGTCATGGTATATGATATCAAACCAAACACATAGATACTTGTTAAAGAATAGTGTATTGGACATACCCACCTCGAGAGTGATGCATGGAAACCATTGAACGGTAGTCAGTATCATCTGTCATAGTAATGGTGGTAATTGTGGTTCTTATACCTAAAATCACTACACTCATCACATGTTGTTTGGTGTACTTTGTCCTTATCAAACGTGGCCTTAAAAAAGGGTTGTCATAAAGGTGACGTTCAAATGTATGATAACACATGGGTATTGATTGTGAGTGATGTAGATGGGATTTGTCCCTTCTTCAGGAGTTTGATATCCCGACCACTTGATAAGAAAGATTGAGAAAAGCATGGCCATGCGCATGTGAATCAATATATGATATAGAGTTCACATATATCTCAGATAGTCAGCTCTAGTTTAAGGAACATGGATTGAGCGTTGAAGATGATGACAGTTCCATGCCTCGAGTTCAATATGTATATCAGAGACAAAGGAACTAAATAATCACTATAGCACCAATCACAGATTGTAGGTTGAAGATGTTCTCTAACTTTCTGAATTACTTGGGTAGAAATTATGTCTTGCTAGATACCAGTCTTTTCTTGTGATGTCATAAATTAGCTATGGACATTTGCTACCAACGTAACTTGGGACCTATAGGGTCACGCGCATAGGAATACACTTGGAATAGGATTTTAATCATGATTGATGTTGAACGTTGATTATAAAGTGTTAGGTATTCAATTTAAACAACATTGGCAATATGCACTCTAAAACAATCAGTTCATTCAGGTGTATGAACCGATCGGCTCAGGTTATGAACTGACCATTTGGTAGATCAATGAGATTGGATCAAGGATTGATGAAAACATTATGTTGTTTGTTAATTAAATATTAATTTCTAAAACAAATGTGAATAGGAAACATGGTGAAATGAGCGGTTCAAGTATTGAACTGGTCGTCTCATGTGTGAACTGACTGGTTCACATGTAAACCGATCAGTTGGACATTCGTGGGTTCTAGAAAATTTAGGAAATTTCATCTCTTTGACTCCCAGACCAACGGGAAACCCTGACCCTCCTATAAATAGAGAAGTACTGGGGTCTTCCCAGACACAACAATAAGCTCTGACAATTGTTGACTTCTCTAGTTGTGGTAACCAAGAGATCTTGAGCAATTTTTACCCTTCAAAGGGAGGAACAGGAAAGGAGAGAAATGTGGGAGAGCAAATTGATGCTAGCACATCAATTTAAAGGGACAACTCCTTCATGTTTGTTCATATAGAACAATTGGAGTTCTCAGTGGTCTGTGCAGACTACCCTAGAGATGAGAGGCATTTGCACTGCTAGGAGGAAACCATCAACCAATGTCTATGGTGTCTCAACTAGGACGTCGACGATGAGAGTCGTCCAGGTGTGATTTGAACAAAGGTGCACGCTACTGTAAGGTAATTGTCACCAGACTTGCTCTAAGATCAGGTATAACCTTGCAACCCTCTTTCCCATCTCATAGTTGTTGACATGATCTAATGTTCAATGGAAAATATTGCAAGTAAAAATTGTATTTCTTTTTCCAGATGCCATATTTCCCAACAGCATGGACCCCCATTGACCTTAACTGCATGCTTTGTCCTCACTCACGCACAAGAAAGGATCAATTTCCCAATTGTTCATTGGTAATATTACTACTCTGGGATGAGCACGCTTAACCATATAATTCATAGTAATGGGCTCCCAAAAAGGAGGTGCACCTTAGTGATATGAGTATTACAATCATTCCATTTAAGATCATTTTCTCCCATATCTTAAATCCTAGGATGTTTCACTTCTAGTGCTTAATTTCTATTTTATAAGATGCACAAAATATATCATATCATGCAAAGGTAAAGGCAAATGATGATGGGGTCCTAGGACATTCATCTAATTCTCCACAATGGAAGCAAATTGATTTCTTATACTCTTAATTTGGTAAAGAAGAAAGGATCTTATGACTTGAATTTTGTACATATGTGACGAATTCATAAGGTACATTAATCAATAAAAATAACATTTGTGTTGTTATTATTTTTATATACATTCTTCCTACTTGGTTGTGTATGAAGAATAAGTATGTCGTGTCAACTAAAATAACATTTGTGTTGTTATGATTTTTATATACATTCTTCCTACTTGGTATGAAGAATAAGAGTGTCATTATGCCAATGTTGATTTCAAGACCCAAACAACCTGGCACTAAAGTTGATGTTTTCCTTCAACCTATGATTGATGAATTAATGAAACTGTGGGTAGAAGGTGTTATGACTTATGATGCTTCACGTGGAAAGACCTTTAATTTTCATGTTATTTGTTTTTCAAGATTATTGACTTTCTAGCTTACGAGAATTTGACTAGATACATTATAAAAAGGTCTAAAGCATGTCCTATATGTGAGAAAGCCCCTTATTCAGTCCAACTAAAATATGATGGAAACATTTTATATATTGGTCATTGAATATTTCTCCCACTAGTCATCCTTATTGAAGGAAATGCAAAGCATTTAATGAATCAACTAAGGAACAAAGTTCCTGTAACATTCCAGGATTTGAGGCCTCGAATAAGTTGATCTTAAAAGGAATGATTGGACTACCCATATCACCAAGGTGCACCTCCTTTTCCGGGAGCCCATCACTAAAGAACTCCATAGTTAAGTGTGCTCAGCTTGGAGTAGTACTAGGATGGGTGACCAGTCGGGAAGTTGATCCTGGCTTGCGCGTCAGTGTGGACAAAGTGCGCAGTTAAGGCTAGTGGTGGTTTGTGGGGTCAGTCGTCATTCCTAAAACTCCACTAGAGCCTTGGGCAGTGGGCCCAGACGTTACAAATGGTATCAGAGCCATAACCCTTCCAGTAGGTGGGGCCCACATGGGCATGGCATGCCATTCTTGAGACGTGCGGTCCAGGCATGTAGGAAAGGGTTGTCCATGGTTGACATAGCCACCCTTGTGCTGGTATTCCGTGATCGGGAGCTGGGTGTCCATGGGCCATTGTGGGTCTACACTGAAATGGGGAAGAGATTATGAGGCCTTATATTTGAGCCTTGACGAGGACATCAAGAGTCTAAGTGGGGGAGATTGTAACATTCTAGGATTTGAGGCCTCAGATAAGTTGATCTTAAAAGGAATGATTGGACTACCCATATCACCAAGGTGCACCTCCTTTTCTGGGAGCCCATCACTAAAGAACTCCATAGTTAAGTGTGCTCAGCTTGGAGCAGTACTAGGATGGGTGACCAGTCAGGAAGTTGATCCTGGTTTACGCGTAAGTGTGGACAAAGTGTGCAGTTAAGGCTAGTGGTGGTTTGTGGGGCCAGTCGTCATTCCTGAAACTCTACTAGAGCCTTGGGTAGTGGGTCCGGACGTTACAGTTCCCCTAAACCTATGTCAGGGAAGGATGTTTACTAAAGATTGAAAGGCATTGTCAATTTAGTTGGAAAGAGACCATGTATTACTCTCACATTTGATAAATCTTTATAAAAGAAGGGGTCAACATTCTGGGGTCTTCTTTATTGGAGCTCTTTGATAATTATACATTATATTGATGTCATGCATGTTGATAAAAATGTATGTGACAATGTCATTGGTACACTATTGAATATACCATGTAAGACTAAACATGGTAACAAATCTAGAATAAATTTATTAGAAGTGACAACATGAAAGAATTATTAGCAGAGAAGATGGGCTACTGCACATATTTACGTGTACATGTTATACTTTATTTAGGTAGTAGAAAAAATACTTTGTGAGTGCATGAACAATGTTAATGAACCAAAAGGATACTCTTTTAATATTTGTAGATTGGTTTCACTAAAGGGTATGAAGCTAATAGGTCTTAAATCTCATGACTGTGAAACTATAATGCATAAAGTTTTTCCTATGGCCATTCAATTTATATGCAGCAAAGTGATAAATCTTAAAAAATATTAATAAGTTACATAAAGAAGTGAGTGTTACTTGTTCCATATTGATATGTATTTTCCTCCTTCATTCTTCGACATCGTGGTTCATGTTGTAGTTCATTTGACTAAGGAGGGGAAGCTATTGGGTCCAGTTTTCTTACACGAGATGTATCTTTTAACGGTACATGATTTTTTAAGGGTGATATTCAAAATCGTTACCATCTTAGAGGAAGTATTATTAAGGGCTATGTGGACAGGGAGGTAATGGACTTTTGCAATGATTTTCCAAACTGCAATTAAACTCATGGTAATTCAAAGTCTCATCATAGTAAAAAAAATTGGAAAGGAAACTTTAGGAGAATCAGTAAAAGGGATTAGTCGTGAGTTTTAGGAACAAGCACACTTGTAAGTATTCAAAACATCGATGAATTGGGTATGTATATCACTGAACACACCAATCTTATATGGATACAATATTCTCAATCTAATTCAATGTGTCTTGTTAGAGAGCACAACCAAATGTTTCTTAGGTGATTTGAAGATAAAGACTTTAGTCAACTATCTAGTTTGAAGATAAAGTCTTAAGTCAACTATCTCAAACACCAAATGATGTTTCTCATAACATGAAATGGCTCAACTTTAAACCATGAATAGATGATGTATCATATTATGGGTATGACATAAATGGATTTATGTACTATACAAAGCATCAAAATGACAATATTGTGGTGCAAAAAGTGGGGTCATTTTGCAATCTTCTTAGTTGAATTTTTTTAGTATGAACTATAAGAGACCATGAGAAGCTTAGATGTCATATTACAGTGTCATTGAAGACATATGGGAATTGGACTACACAGAGTTCAGAGTTCCCATCTTTAGGTGTAGTTGGGTTGATAACAATAAATGAGTTGCAATGTTGAGTTAGGTTTCACATCATTAGATTTTGAAAATATTGGTGAAGGATGAGCCAATCATCATGGAATCATAGGATAAACAAGTATTCTATATCAACATAAATAAATATTAATTTATCATTCCTCATGGGAAATGGCAGTTCATTGCAGATCTTGTAGATTAAGGAGAGTATAATGTAGGTATGATGAATCCAGTCCATTCTCAGCTAGTTTTACAAGTATAAATGTTAAAGTTTCTATACTTGTCAAGAACATGCAGAAGGATTATTAGTTGATGAGCAATTATATCAATACCAGAGGCATGTGTTTTTTTACTTATGTTTTATTACCACTTACATTGGATGTGTATGTTTCTTTCACTTATGAGTACATCACTATTATAGCATGGCCTTAGAGGAGGATCACCTTGATCCTGAACACCTAGAGGAGGCCAGTACTGAGGAGATTGGTGTTGGTACTTCTGGTAGTGGTGATGCTTCATGTGGAAAATAATATGGAGGCTAGAAATATATTTTTGTTATTGAGAGATGGAAAATTCTCCTCCTATATATAGGAGAGGAGACAAGTACAAGGAAGTATAACTTAACCTAATGGTCCAACACATTTAGGCCCATTGACACGACTAAATAGTACATGTAAAATGCAAGTGTACGTGTCGAAGTAATACAGGCCAATGAGGTCTAGATATCGAACATGGAAACATAATTCAAGAAACCACTACTAACTGCATTTGATCAGCTAAGCCGAAGAAAATGTTGATTTGATAATTATTAAACTAACTGCAATAAAGAAAACTAATTTAATGGTTTGTGATCACAATGAGAAAAAATTCTCTAGGACTTTGGTTTCACCACGATTGACATTGCAATTTTAATCTAAGATTAATATATTTTCCTTCCACTCCTAGACAAAGAGTCTGTAGCAAGAACTACCCACTCCCGCAGTGTAGTTCACTACCTATTCTAATGACAATCCCATTTCCATAGTAATTGCTTAATTACTTAGGTGCTTTAACGAACCCTCTAGGTAATCTCTTCACGTTCATAAGCCATTTTTCCCAAATAGTGATATAAAATGTGTGCTACTATGGATTTTCAATACTTAACCCTCCTTCTGAAGCTATCAAGGATCTAATTAATAACCTATGGTGCACAACATAGATAATTCAATATGATTTCATAGCAACATGCCCAAGAATAATGAGAAAATAATACACTAATGCAAAAGATCCTTATACAGTGTACAACCGGGCTACTCTCGGGTCCTAGAGAACGCGGGGATTAGCCCCTCATGGTTTCATGGACAAAAACATGCTAGGAAGAAGGGAAAATGTGGAGAACATAGAAAAATCTATGAACCCCTAGAGAAACGTGACAGGATGCTCCACACCGAAAAATGGATCTGCAAACTGCAAATTCTCCCCACTAAACCTTCCTGAAACCTCCCAAACGTGTGGTTCTCCTCCTCGTTCTCCGCTCCCATGTTGTAGACATCGTGCAATGGAATAGAGCGTGATAGATTAGGTCTGGCTGAACTTCCTTTAGTCATAGAAGTGACTTAGGGAGAAATAAATCCTCAATCGTTGGATTAAACTTGATTTTCAGATCTGCCTGATCGGGCAGACTCGGTAGTATCGACTCTGTAAGTCGATAGTATTGAGTCTGGAATTCCAACCTACTATGTCTCTTTAATGCAATCTCGATACTATCGACTTTGAACTCAATAGTACCAAGTATGTGTGGTTCCTTGTGTCTTCTAGTGATGTGATTTTGATACTACCGACTTGTGAAGTCAGTAGTATCGAGTCTGTGCTTCTCTTGTGGTACATGAAAGGCATAAAAGCATACATAAGTACTTTGAAATATAATAAATCATTAAAAACTATTAAAATTATATTTATTTGATGCAATTGAGTAACACTGACTAACATTAATAAATCATGCATAAATTAATATGAAAATGAATAGTAAGTGCACAAAAAAATATAAAATAGCCTGCAAAAAATGAAAAATATCCAGCTTGGTAATACATGAAAAAGATAAAATACCCCATAGATAAATTGATATTCCTAGACAAAAATAATTTCCACCTGAATCTTATAAAGTAATAATTGAAGCACTCTAACACTCCCACTAAAGAAGATAGCATGTAGCAGCAAACAAGTCTTCTCCATTTGATGAAGATAAGATCAATGCAGAAGTAGTTATAGTTGAGTGGACTCCCCCTGAACTTGATAATCACCAGACTAGTAGAAGCAAGCACAAAGAAATTTTTGAACCTTTGATGAGCAATCTGAATAATGTAGATGGTGGAGAACAATTGTAGAAGTCATCTGATTTGCCATTGTTGTCGAATAAGTTTTGCAAAAGAATCACCAACACTGGTATAATGTGTGATAGTTGGGATAATAACATTTCCTGAAATATTTTGCCATAGTAGGTGGGCACATGTATGTGCTATAGTATGTGTCAACAACACGAAAGAATATGCAAAATTTGGGCAACATGGTTAGAATGAATTCTTCTCTTCATCTTCTCTCCTCCATCTAGTATCTTCCTTATACCCATCTTCCTCTATTCTCCCCCTCACTCCAACCAAGAAAAGGATCATGAAAGTGGTTGGAGTGGATAGTAATAAACATTGATCGAAGATTGGCGACACAAAAATAAAGAAATATCTGTATAAAGGCATGGTAGGAAGAAAACATTACTATGGAAATGAAACTCATAGAAAGAGGAGTGGCACTACTAGAATGGATCTTGGTAGGAAAAGAGAAAGCACTAACAAATTAATGGAACAGTAGTATAAAGAAAAAATAATGCATTGCCTCTTTTTTATTCTTTATAAACTAGTACGCGTCTTTTTGTCTAATATGCTACTGACATATCTAATAATTTGCATGCTAGATGACCCACTCTCATGAATGGGCTATTGAAGATAAGGCTCAAAGGGGAGAAGTTGTCCGTTCAAGTTGATGGTACGAGTGCACTTGCTTCACAAAATTTGATTGCTTTATGCACTATTTAGGGGACACTATAGGCAGAAAGGTGACAATAGAATTAGAAACTTGGCATAAAATTGATTTTACCCAGAAAGACCTCATGTGGAAGGGCATGTCTATGATTTTATATGAATTTATGCTAGTGTTTTATTTTTAATTCTTCTTTCAATTTTTTTATTCTAATAATTTATAACTATTTTTGTAGAGACTTTTCCTCCTAGATGAAAAAATCATCAAAAATGTGCTACAAAAATGTGGAAATATGTGAAGGGATTTTAAGATCAATCTCACCAAAGATTATATAACTAATGCAAATAAGAAGTAGCATGTCATTGAGAAAGACACTTTTGTTGGCCATGAGTTGTGAAACAAGTTTGTTGCCTCTAGGAAATCATATGATTTCAAGATAGTAAGTATTTATATATATTGATTGATGTTTTCCTAGTACACATAATATAACACCCCTTTGGAATTGATAAGACTATCCATTAGACTCAGAAAGAAAGTTGGGCAAAGAATATGCATGACCATTGGTTGGGGCCTGAAGGTTATGTCTTGTGCCTTCAAAACAATGAAAAAACACCCCACGTCTAGGGATGAATCAAGCACATATCCAACTACATGTTCACCCCAACTGGAGGAGCATATTGATGCTAGAACAATCCTCCTAGGATAAATCCCAACTCTGTAACTAAGGATGTGGCATGGAAAATGGTGAGGTTCAATCTTTATGTTTTATTGAATAGCTACATTAGTCGTTATTAGGGAGATCCATTAGCAAAGAAAAGAAGGGAAGTTCATCCCTCAAGGACAAAGGGATGAATTGACAATTGGTCTTGGAATTGAAGAGCATATTGACTGTGTTAGGGGAGTGGGAGTTTGTGTGTCACTAAAATCCTTTTTTGTCTTTGTAATGCCTAAGCCCACTAGTAGAGTTTCAAGAATAATTATTGGCCCCACATACCACCACTTGCCTTGACTGTGTGCTTCACTACTACATTTTTAGCCAGTAACGTCGCTGCCCATAGCGTCATTTTTATTCAAATAACCGACCTAATAGACTATTGCATCGGTTTTATCATAAAAACCGACCTTACAGGTTTTCCGCAGAAAAAATTCACGCGATTTTGGCTTCGCGCGTCGATCTATAGCGTCGGTTTTTCCAAATAACCGATGTTATAGCGTCAAACAAAAATGTCGGCACCGCTTTGGAACTCTAGGGTCAGTTTTTATGGATAACCAACCTTATAGATACCGACCTCTAGGGTCGGTTTTTTAAAATACCCGACCTTATAGATGGTTTACGAAAATTCGGGCACCAATTAGGCTTTAGCGTCGGTTTTTTTAAATAACGAATCCTATAGACTTGACTTCTAGCGTCGGTTTTGTCACTTAACCGACGCTAAAGGTCGGGTTGTTACCAAAAATGTGCGACTAGGACCCTATCGACTTCTGTTTTCATTTCATTTTGCTCAAAAGCACGGAGTTAGAAACCCTCTCCTCCGTCATTGTGTCCAAGGAGCCCATCTCCGTGTCCTTCCGACGTCGTCGTCGTGTCCAACGAGACGTTGTGGCCGCCCTGTCCAAGGAGCCGAGCCGTGTTGTGCCGCCGTCGATTCGTGTTGTGCCGCCGCCTAGCCGTACCTGTTGTGTCACCGCTGCCAACTAAAGGTCGCAAGGTACATTCTATTAACTGAAAATTGGTCGCAAGCTTCTCGGTTGTATGTGTTGTGCCGCCGTCGAAGAGCCTTCTCGGTTGGAACGGAGAGGCGGGGTAGGTGGGGGCTACTGGGGTCGGGGCTGGGGTCCAGCGGTGGGTGGTGATGGGTGTTGCGGTTGGGGCTGGGGTCGACAGTGGGTAGCGATGGGTGCTGGTAGTACTAGCACGATCGTGCCATAACCACGGCCATTTTTCTTCTTATTGTCATGCCGCGATTGAGGAAAGGTTCGGAGTGAATGTATTTGTTAGGTAGCACGGCCGTGGTGGTTGTGGCTGAGTGAATGTATTTTTTAGGTAGCACGACTGTGGTGGTTGGTAGCACGACCGTACTGTGTAGCACGGCCGTGGTGGTTGTGGCTGAGTAAATGTATTTATTAGGTAGCACGGTCGTGCTTGGTAGTACGGCCGTGTTGGCTGAGTTGCTGAACTGCATTTGTTAAAATCTTTCTGCTCATCTAATATTGATGTATATTGACCCTAATGCCTTACATTATAAGAGAATTGAATCGTGTATTTGTGTTGTTGCAGGTGTTGTTGACTTGCATATATTTCTTCTTCAGCCTTCAAGTGAGGTATAATATTCTCACTCTCCCAATGTGCCATTAGGCTTAATTTTGATTCAAATATTTAATACATGTATGGTAGCACTTGGTAGATATTCCAAAAATATGAGGGTAGACATTGTGTAGTCTCAGATTGACACTTTAGGGTTTATATATGAGATCATCGAATGCATGTTGTTTAAGTTAATATATAAATAAGACAATAATACATTTATGCATGTATCAACTTAGAAACTCGTTCAAAATTTACTCATAGGAGTAAATATTGGATAGTCCCCAGTTTGGGACTGTTTTTGGATATTTACTCTCACTTAGGATGTAACTGTATAATGTATGTTTAGTTTTGAAGAAAATTTTAATATTATTTCCTCATTTGTTCTCTGGGTACATATGTGAGTGGTTATTTACCATTTACATCGGTGTACTTGGAGAACTTAGGGGAAATGCTGCTGAAATTTTCTTCAAAACTAAACATACATTATACAGTTACTAATGAGATTAAATATTCAAAAATGGGATAGGTGGTACACTTTAGTATAAAAGTAATTAACTTCCTATCAATAAAAACTTACATCTTATAGTATCAATATTAAATGCTTAGTTTTATAATTAATTTTTAATGTGATATAGAAAATGGATCGAAGTTGGATGTCTATCAAGAACCGTTGTAGTCCAGAGTTTGCCAAAGGTCTTGATGAATTTATTACCTACAGATAGGTTCTATTGTCCATGTAGAAATTGTGTTAACAATTTTAAAATTGATACTGCTGAGGAAATTAAGGATCATGTCATATGCAATGGGATCATACAAGGTTATAATGAATGGTATTGGCATGGAGAGAAAATTAATAATGGATCTGAAAATGTCGATACTAATAGTTGTGGCATAGAAGATATAGATAATGATGAACTGATTCAGGATGATATGGTTGATGAGATGCTACGCAGTTGTCGGGACAATGTCATTGATCCACCTTCTTTATTTGCAAACATAGTCCATGATGCTGAAAAACCTTTATATAAGGTTTGTACTAAGTTCACGAGGTTGAGTGTTGTGATGCGATTATATACTCTTAAAGCTCAAAACCGGTGGAGCGATAAGAGTTTCATTTCACTGTTGTCTTTGTTAAAGGAAATTCTTCCTGAAGGCAACGAGCTTCCAATTTCAACATATCAAGCAAAGAAAATAATGTGCCCATGGGAATGGAGGCTAAGAAGATTCATGCATGTCCAAATGATTGTGTGTTATTTCAGAAGGACTATAGTAATTTAATAAATTGTCCAAAATGTGGTGTGTCAAGGTATAAGACCACAAATTCAGCTAAGGCTAAAAATGGCTCTCCTGTCAAGGTGATGTGGTATCTACCAATAATACCACGATTTCAACGCTTATTTTCTAATACAAAAGATGCGTAAAATTTGTCTTGCCATGGGGAGTTAAAGGCCAATGATGATGGCGTCCTACGACATGCATCTGATCACCACAATGGAAGAAAATTGATTTATTATACCCTCAATTTGGTAAAGAACCAAGAAACTTAAGACTTGGACTCTGTACAGATGGAATGAATCCCTATGGTACATTAAGCAGCCAACATAGAACGTGGCCTGTTATGATTGTTATATACAATATTCCTCCTTAGTTGTGTATGAAAAATAAGTATGTCATGTTGTCAATATTGATATCAGGGCCCAAGCAACCTGGAAATGATATTGATGTTTACCTTCAACCTCTAATAGATGACCTAATGAAACTATGGGAAGAAGGTATTATGACATATGATGCTTCACGTAAAGAGACCTTCAGTTTGCGTGATATGTTGTTTTGCACGATTAATGACTTTCCAGCTTATGGAAATTTGTCTGGATATAGCATAAAAGGTTACAAAGCATGTCCTGTTTGTGAGGAAAATACTGATTCAATCAGACTGAAACATGGTGATAAAATTGTATATCTTGGTCATCGGAGATTTCTCCCACCAGTGCATCCTAATCGAAGGCAACGCAAAACCTTTAATGGGTCAACTGAGAAACGAAATGCTCCTAAACCTATACCACAAAATATTGTATATGATAGGTTGAAACATATTGTTAATGAATTTGGAAAGAGTTCAAGTAGTCATGGACTCGCATGTGACAAATCTATATACAAGAAGATGTCAATATTCTGGGATCTTCCTTATTGGAGATCTTTGGCAATTAGACACTGCATTGACGTCATGCATGTTGAAAAAAATATTTGTGATAGCATCATCGGTACGCTATTGAACATACCAGGAAAGACTAAAGATGGCATCAAATCTAGAAAAGATTTAGAATTAATGGGTATAAGAAAAGAATTATCAGTGGAGATCAGGGGTCGCCGCACATATTTACCACCAGCTTGTTACACTTTGTCAAAGAAGGAGAAAAAGACTTTCTGTGAGTGCTTGTATAATATTAAGGTTCCACAAAGATACTCTTCTAATATTCGTAGATTGGTATCAATGAAGGATCTGAAACTGATAGTCTCAAATCTCATGATTGTCACACCTTAATGCAACAAATTTTACCTGTGGCTATTCGATCTATATTGTCGAAGCATGTAAGGTTTGCAATCACAAGACTCTGTTTCTTCTTCAATGAAATATGCAACAAAGTGATACATCCTGATACTCTTGATAAATTATAGAAAGATGTAATTGTTACCATGTGTCCGCTTGAAATGTACTTTCCTCCTTCATTTTTTGATATCATGGTTCATCTTGTAGTACATATTATAAGGGAGGTGAAAATGTTGGGTCCAATTTTCTTACACTGGATGTATCCATTTGAACGCTACATGAGTGTTTTTAAAGGTGATGTTCGGAATCGTTATTGTCCTGAAGGGAGTATTGTTGAGGGTTACGTGGCTAGGGAGGTGATGGACTTTTGCAATGATTTTTTGAATTGCAATGAAACTTCTAGCGATCTAAAAAATTCCCATCACACTAAATCTTATTGTGGCAAAGGAACTCTGGGAGGACGAGTGAAAGGAATCAGTAGTGAGTTGTGGGAACAAGCACATTTGTATATTTTACACAACATCGATGAAGTTCGTAGCTACATCACATAACACAATGATCTTATCAAGAGAAATCATCTGTGATCCAGTTCAATGTGGCTTGCAAGAGAGCATAATCGAACATTTATTAGGTGGTTTGAAGAGAAAGTATTTAATCAACTATCTGAATCACCGAATAATGTTGTTGAGAACATAAAATGGCTCGCCTTTAAGCCAAAAATGGATGTCATGTCATATGAAGGTTATGACATAAACGGATTTTCATACTACACAAAGCGTCAAGATGAAAGTAGTGTAGTTCAAAATAGTGGGGTCACTGTTCAAGCTTGTTCGTTGTATTTTGCTAGTGCCAAAGATAAAAGACCACGCGAAGCTGAGATGTCATATTACGGCGTTATTGAGGACATATGGGAAATGGACTATACAAATTTTTGAGTTCCTATCTTTAGGTGTAATTGGGTTGACAACTACAAAGGAGTTTTAGTGGATGAGTTGGGTTTCAAATTGGTGAATTTTGAAAATATTGGTGAGAAAGATGAGCCATTCATCATGCCAGACCAAGCAAAACAAGTATTCTATATTGATGACCCGGCAAATAAAAATTGGTTTGTCGTTCTTCATGGAAAAAGACAGTTTATTGTAGATCCTATAAATGAAGAAGAATACTATGAAAAGTATGATGATTCCAGTCCATTCTCAGTTGGTTTGCCAAGTGTAAATGTTGAAGATAACACCGATGAATATTATAAACGTCAAGACCATGCTGAAGGAATTTTCCTTGACTAACAACTCAACCAATACTAGAGGCATGTATTCTTTTTATTATCACTTGTGCTTTTATTATCACTTATTTATTTTATTATCATTCAAGCTAGTATACCTTATCACTTGTGTTTTTATTATCACGTATTTTTTTTATCATGTATACTTGCAGGTTCTAAAATGGCGAGTGAAGATGAACATTCTGAGCATGAGCATGAGCACCATGAGGATGTAGTGGTGATGCTAAGAAAAGTAGAGGTCCCACACGGATGTGTAGGCTGCAGGAGCTCAGGGCTAAAGGGGAAAAATTGCCAGTCCTGTTTGATATCACAGGAGCACCTGTTGGGGAACATGCTAGTGCTTTCAAGCATTACGTAGGGGCGACCGCGCGCAGTAAGGTGCCAATAGATATAGAAAATTGGCATGATGTTCCTAATGCCAAAAAAGACCTCATATGGAAAGATATATCTGTGAGTGGAAGTGATATTATTTTAATATGTTTTTTATCTATTGATTCTAATTTAGTTTGCTTGGAATTAATTGCTTTTCAAAACAACATTATTAATTGCTTCTTTTGTATGTATAGGGTGTTTTTCATCTAAATGAAAAAGATCACAAGAAAAGAGTGCTACAACGTTCTGGTGTACGATGGAGGGGTTTTAAGACATATCTCGCAAGGGAATTTATAGATAATCCTAAACAAAAGAAGAAAGCAACATATGTATATATTTTTATAGATCCTGAGGTGTGGGAAATATTTATTGCAGCTAGGAGATCGGAAGAGTTTCAGGTAATAAAGATTGTGATGTATTGTATGAATCTTTAATTTTATACAATTAAGGAGGTGAATCTTTTTATACATGTTTGCCAAGTCTGAATTGCAATATCTCATTTTAAATGATCAGGCTATCCACCAGGCTCAAAAGAAAAGACAGGCTAAAAATGTGCATGACCATCGCTTGGGGCCCGGTGGTTATGCCTTTCGCTGTCAACTACAAGAGAAGCAATCCTCTTCTGGAGAAGAATCTAGTACAACTCAAGTTGAGCGTCCACCCCGACACTTGACATGGACTGATGCTAGAAAAAATCGAGCAGGTGAAATTGTCAACCCTGTAACTAAGGAGGTGGCACAAAAGATGGCAGGTTTATCCCAACTAAGTAAAGAGTAACTCCCACAAACTTAGATTTATTTATATCTAATTGATATTGTGATTTAATATTTTTATTAACTATGAATAGATTGATCTCCACGAGCAAAGGAAGGAAGGAAAGTTCATCCCAACTGGCCACATAGATGAACTATCAGTTGCTCTTGGTACGAAGGAGCATCCTGGTCGTGTTAGGGGAGTAGGAGCTGGCATAGGATTCAAGTCTTATTTTGGCCCTTCGCCATCTAAAAGAGGCCGTGCAGGAGGTCTTACACAAGAGGAGGTTGAAGAATTAGTAGCGTAGAAAGTACAATAAATAATATCTTCATTTCAGCCTACTCAACCTATTCATATTGTGCGTCTCTCAAGTGATGAGGTACAAGTTGGCCATGCTCCAGTTGTAGAAGGTCATGGGAGCACTCCCAATGACCCACCACAACAATCTGCAGTAAGTTTTTGTTCTATATGTTGTGTTATTAGTATGATATATATATATATATGATAATATATATAGTTGTAACATGTATCTGTTATACTGCTTCTTATATAACCTATATTATTTCAATCTAGGTTGGTATGAACTGTAAAATTGTAGTGGAGGTTCCAGAATATAATATTGTGGCAGCGGGCAAGGTGTACAACTTTGGTGGTACATTGCATTGCCAATAAATTCCTGATGACATTTTCCGTGTGTCCATCCATCTTGTGTATGACAGAATGGGGGACAAACCACTACCCATACCTAATCCTGAATATAGTACAGTTGAAGAAGCAGAGGGTGCTATGGTGGGTTGGCCTAGATACTTGGTTATCAATGACAAGGTATACTTAAATTCTACCATGTTTTTCATATTTGACTGCATATATGAACTCGTGTAATAGAAGTATGTAATTTAATTAACAGGTTTGCAAAACAAAAAGTAAAAATTCAACTAGTCGTCCTCCTATGCCCAAGCCATCTATTATTCTAGAATCCACATTCGATGAGTTGGGAAGTAAATGTAAATGTGTGTGTCGATACTTAGCCAACCAAAGCTCTGGACTACAAATGTTGATCAATTTAATAGAAGATGCAACTGGGAGGGACTTTTACAATTATATTTTTCTTGATGATATTATAGAGTTGTTCCGTTATGATTGGCTAAATACTTTGATATTAGAAGTATGGATAAGGTAAGGATCTATCAATATAGAAAATTCCAATACACATTTTTAGCTTATTTCTACATATGAAAATAATTACAAATGTTTAACAGTCATTTATATACTGAGGCCACAAACTTTGATATAAAGAATGTTGGATTCTTAGTTCCTTCGGTCACTAGTCGGGTGGAGACACATATTGAGGAAGTGAGTGAGTACTTCTCTGATGCATTCAAATATTTTGCTACTGTGGGAAAGGAAATTATCCTAATTCCTTTTAACGTCCAGTAAGTATTATTATTCAATATAATTTTAATAATGAACAAATGTATTTATTTTAATGTTTGTTTTATTCTTACTCAGATCTAAACATTGAGAATTAGTGGTGATTGTCCCAAAATTGATGACTCTTTATTATCTTGACCCAATGGGAAAAACAATAAGGGGTCACAAACTAAAATTGCCAACTATGGCGTAAGCATAAATATAGTCAATGCTTCAACATGATGTTTATGTTTAAAATTTCTATTTTACCAACTATCGTTTAATTGATAGGGGTATAAAAGCTTTTCATGAAGGCGAAGGACAAATACCCACAAAATTAAAGACATTGACTTTGAAAAATGTCAAGGTAGCTACTTTGACAACTGCTTAGTCTTATATGTATTAATTTTCAACTCTTATATGTCAACTGTTATAGTCTTCTATTTATAGTAGTTACTAACATTAAGTATAATTCATTATTTGTAGTGTCCTATACAAAATAATAGATGGGCTTGTGGTTACTATGTAATGAAATATATGCAAGCTATTGTCAAAAAAGCATCAAATGACATTCAAACTATAGATCAGGTAATAAAGAATAACATCATAAATTTACAAGTGAGTTGTAGTCATTTTTATAAAATATTAGCATGTGCATTTTCTGTTACAGATATTTACAACTCAGCCTTACACACGTGAGGACTTAAATGAATTTCGAGAAGAGTGGTCAGATGCTTTTCTAAATGAAGTCAATATAGCATTGGAATAAATATGTCAGTTATGTTCTATTTATGTATGTAGTTTCAGTACTCTTTCATATTTACTTTTGTATCTGACATTTAATATCATCTCAGACTTGCAATCTATCATTTTGTAAATTATGATGTGACTATGTGTACTCAACTCCATATATGAATGTGTGGTTTGGAATGGTGACGGTTGAGCATTAATGCTCCCCTCTCCCATATCTTATTCTTGTTATTCTATTTTATTCTGTTCAATTTCTGTAGAAATTAAAAAAAAAATTGACCCTATAGCGTCGGTTTTCTTAAAAAACCGACGCTATAGGTGTCTTGGCCATTCCGCGTAGAACGGTCGTGCTGCATAAAACGGCCGTGTTGGGTTGAGGTAGAACGGTCGTGCTGTGTAGCACGGTCGTGCTAATATAGACCAACACGGTCGTGCTAGGCGGCACGGCCGTTCTACCTTATCCCAACACGGCTGTTTTATGCAGCACTGTCGTTCTACGCAGAACGGCCAAGACACCTATAAGGTCGGTTTTTTAAGAAAACCGACGCTACAGGTTTTTTAGAGTCTGTTATTTAGTAACAAACCGTCCTTAGAAATAATCTTTAGAGTCGGTTATTTATTAAAAATCGACATTATAGGTTTCAGGTACAAATTCATTTCTCGTTTGGGTTTAGTTTTTTAGGGCCTATAGGGTCGGTTTTTATTATATAAGGTTGGCTTTTTTTGGTTAAAAAAACTGACGCTATAGAGAAATTTCTATAGCGACGGCCACTTAGGCATCGGCTGAAAAGTGACGCTATAGGCTTAAAAAATCGACGCTATAGACCGTTTCTGTACTAGTAATTTGTCCTCGCTAACACACAAGTTGAGATCAACATTCTGGTTGGTCACCCATACTAGAACTACTCTAGGCTTAACATGTTTAACCATAGGTTATTTCATGATGGGCTCCCTAAAAAGGAAGTGCACCTTGGTGATATAGCCATCCAATCATTCATTTAGAAATCATTTTATCTGAGGCATCATATCTCGATATGTTACATGCTCCTCCTAATAGAAATGCCAATTTATTAAAAGAGGAAATGTGTCACAAGAGGTAATAGAAGATTTGATACAATAAAAACTAAGATAAGCAATGAGTAAATTTTAGTCTGCTCCATCCTTTTAAAGTCAACATGTAGTATGTCACTCTGATGATAAGGTACAAGATTGTAATCAAGACACAAAAGGTTGTGGGAGTACTCCTAATGACCTACCATACTAGACCAATGTATGTATGTATGTTAGTAGTATAATACAATGCCAATTAGATATATATGTTGCTATATAAATTGCATATGCATACAAACTACTGACTTGCACTTGCAGAGCTTGAATTTGATATTATGATAGAGGGCAAGGTCTATTACCACCTTGGTGGCACACTACATTGTGTACTAGTAATCGTTGATGTTATGTGTGTATCTATCATACTTGTATATGAGGAAATTGGAGACACAAAAATATTGATACCTAATCATGCACACAATAGAGTAGGACATGCAGAAGGTAGTATGGTGGGGTGGCCCAGACATTGGGTTGTCTATGATAAGGTTTGTCATAATCCTGTTATATTTTGATTTGTGAATATATTATATTTGTCTATAATTTAAAATAATTGATGCAAGGAAAATTTAAAAGATCCAAAATCCAAAAAGATAGAATTTGGTTATGAGTCTTCCTCCAAAGCCTAAACTCTCATTTTGTAACCTATATTTGACATGCTGGAGAGTAAATGTAAAGCCCTATGTCGATTCTGAGATAATAAAAAACCAGGTTTGGATATGGAGATCCATATTCTCGAGACCTTTGTAGGCTAAGAGTTATACATTAGTGTCTTCCTTTAAGATAATCTGGAGGTTTCACTATGAGTGGATAAATACCTCCATAATAGAAGTACATATACGGTGAGAGCTTATCGATTCAACAAGTACATGTGTATATATATTAAACAATTACAACTATTAATACATATACTTATATGTGGAGACTTTAAATTAATGCATAAGCAATGTGACATTCCTAGTTTATTCTGTAATTGCATGGTGGTAAAAGACTAAATTTCAACAGTTGAATACTTCTTGTCTTCATTTAGGTTTTCTACTAGTGTAGAAAAGATGATGATTCTAGATCCTTTTGATGTACAGTAAGTTTCCATTATGTAATTGTATTTCTTAACTTGTAATTTTAACTTATGAACTATCCTTTAATATGGAACTTTATTTTTTTTTGTTTCCTTGTTCTTTCTTGGTAACAAGCATTGAGAATTGTTAGTCATCACAGTGAGCTTAATGAGTGTGTATTATGTTGACCCATTGGGTGACACATCAAGGGGATACCCACTAAAACTATCAATAGTGGAGTAAGTATAAATATTTAGCCTCAACACATTAACTAATATGTCTTTGTCATGTTATGTCTACTTTTCAACTATCTTATTCATTAAAGTTTAAGGGTATAAAAGCATTATGTGAAGGCGTAGAACAAGTAGATAAAAAAATTTATCAAGGGGACACCCACTAAAACTATCAATAGTGGAGTAAGTATAAATGTTTAGCCTCAACACATTAACTAATATGTCTTTGTCATGTTATGTCTACTTTTCAACTATCTTATTCATTTAACTTTAAGGGTATAAAAGCATTATGTGAAGGCGTAGAATAGGTAGATAAAAGAATTAATTTAGTAACTTAGAAGAACATCAAGGTATTTTGATGGATAAATTTCTTATGTCAAATATGTGTATTGTCATTCATATTTCACATAATTATTAATTTTAGTGTCATGTACAAGACGATGGTTGGGCATGTAGATACTACATTATGAAGTATGTGGATGTCATTTTTAAGAAAGACTCACATGACATCCAAGATACACAATAGGTAATAAATATTGGGATCATAAGTTTGCAATTTAATTTGATTGATCGTACTTCATATAATATCATCATTTAATTATACATATCCTTTTTCTTGTCTTTAACACTCAGAGATGCACACTAGAGACTCGAAATGCCATCTGGGGGAGTGGGGAGATTATTATATAAAATAATTTAACTTTAAAATATATATATTGTAAAATTAGGTGTTAAAACTTTGCTTACAATCTATTGAATCCAACTGTTATGTGAATACACTCTTTATATCAAATTTGGTTAATACAATCTTTTGTGTGAAACTGAATGTTTGTGTATGTGTGAATGCATGTATGATATGTAAATGGAGAATGGCTTGTGAATCTGTGTATGATTTAAAGAGTGGATCATGTGAATGGAAGTGAATATATGCATGATTTGGTGAATTGATCATATAAATGCAAGTTAATATGTTATGATTTGGTCAATACATGT
Organism: Alisma plantago-aquatica; assembly: GCA_963693085.1. Taxonomy (NCBI): domain Eukaryota; kingdom Viridiplantae; phylum Streptophyta; class Magnoliopsida; order Alismatales; family Alismataceae; genus Alisma; species Alisma plantago-aquatica. Next base: position 995,388,957 of record OY856413.1, on the reverse strand, counting down.
GAAGGCAAGTGAACCTAAAGATGTGAATGTGAATGCAAGTGAATTTCAACTTGTATATGTGCTTTGTTGTAGGTTTTATAGGTTTCAAATGGCATGTTTAATAGTAGGTTTGTAAAATGTTGTTTTACTCTAAAAACATATATATAGTGTTGGCTATCAATACAAAATAGGGGATATAAAATGCACTTTCAGTTTCCTACAATGAAAACCAACACTAGAAACCTTTATAGGAAAACTAATTATAAGATAGAGTTTGTGGCATTGATTTCTCTAAAGAACTAAGGCCACAAACTCACACCATCAGTTTGGATATATAAAAACCAACTCTAAGACATTTGCTGAAACCAAAAAGATGTTGGTGACATGGAGTTTGTAATGTTAGTTTTCTTTGAAAATTGATGTGGCATATAGTTAGTAGCATCAGGTCTTGTTACCCTCTCAACCGACATGTCTGTGTTATATGGTTCTGATGACTAACAAAACCAAATGATGTATCTTTGGTTCTATATATCCCCTCGCATATGCATATCTTTTTCAATGATGTTATAGGCCTTGATTGATTGGTGTTGTAGCCTATTTGTGTACTAGTGGATGCTCCTCAAATTTCACATTACAAGAGAGAAGACCGACTCACTCGACAACCCAGTCATCTTGCTAGTCTATATGTGTTCGGTTCAGAAGCATTACAATTGACTCAATCAATGAGTCAATCAGTTTAGTAGCATTAGAGTCTGAGGCATAAATCCAAATGATTGAATCACTTGCTAATATGATTGGTTGGATACTAAGATGCATCTGCAAAAACAACTAAGTTGACTAGCTAGTCGTCTAACTGAAAACTAGGTTTTCTATTATTCCAGCTAACACTGATCAGGCCACTTACTCTTGAATTCTATTGATCGGGTGGATAAGGTATATAAAATAATTTTACATGATGAGAGAGGGGTCTTGAATCCATCAAGCTTCTTTCTCATTTTTGGGTGACAATGAGGAGATACAAAGGAGAAAGGGAAGACAACAATTGAACCCTATAGTTGAAGTGTTTGACTTTCTTTGTTGACACAATGAAGACGGATCATTGGATTCCATAACTCCCATACTCTTCATCACAGTGTCGACGACTCCTTATTCTTTCTTTACTTATGTCTCCATACATCATGAGTGGGCGGTCTTCTTGTTGAGGTACGGAAGTAGTCTTGTTACCCATTATTTTTTAACTTGCTCTATATTATTTACTTTTGAAGCTTCCTTTTATTCAGATGAACCATTTTATGCATATTTCTTATATTGATCACCCAATTTGCATAGTACCTACAATCCTAGATGTAGAGAACTATAAAACCTAAGGTTAGAATATCATTTTTATTTGTTTTGACCCCAGAATGAGAAGTTTAGAAGGGAGGTATTTAGGGCAATAGATATGTGACCTATAAGTAACGTGGTGGTGAGCTAACAGTATATCTATCCATGGAATTTCCTCATTTTGAGAGGATTGGAAATTTTGTTGTTGCATTTCATCATTCGTATGTGTAAAGATGTGGTGTGAGTGAGCAAATGCAGGCAGTAGGGAGACCCTTTGATTGATCATTTTCCATCTAAATTTGACTTTCTTTTAGTTGCATTTAGTTATATGGTCAATCAAAATCCTATTTTAAACAATATTCTTAACTTGAATTGGATAAAATTAGCAAGCTTATTACAAAGTTTGTTTCTTGGGATTCATCCCAGAATTACAATACAATAAGAGATGTCCTCTTGCAAACATGATCATTGTACTTGGGATTAGTTAAATGTAGGGATCTTACCATAGTGAATTTGCATGTGTGATTAAATCATGCATTAGGGATCTATACAATCAAGGAGTAAACATGCCTACCTAGTGGTAGAGTTTAGGATGATGTGGGCAGAGCATAATGGTGAGATACATGAGATCAAGCTTGGTCCAATCAATCTCTTTATTTAAGTTTAGTACTCAATTTATTACTAGTATAATAGTTCAGATACTACTCAGTGAGTCAATCCTCGTGGAACCACTAATATAGATAGTAAAACATAGTATTTTGACTCTTTGGGTGAGTATCCAAGTTTAGAAAAGGAGTTCAATTTTTGTGGCCATATGTTATAGTTGTTGAGGACAAACATGTCAAGTTGTGTTGCAAGTTGAGGAGCTAATTAGTAAACTTAGAGTCATGTGTATGGAGTATACATCTGACCAACTGTTATAGTTGTCAAGGCCATACATGGCAAGTCCCATTATAGGTCGAGGAGATACTTAAAAGGCATCATGTATACTATATTAAACAAATATAGCTTATTTACTTCCTATAGTTAATTTACTAACATGTTATGTTGTATGATGTTTTACTATCTATTTGTATAATTCGGTATGAAAATCCCATGCTTATTTAGTACCTACTTGAAATTATGTACAGATTATAATTAGAGAACTTCTACACACCAAGCTAGTAACTCACCTTGTACTGGACGAAAATTATCAAATGCGGGAAGATACCATTTGAAGGGTCCAGAAGCTAGTTACCAACAGAAATAGTAGAGCAGAGGTCTTTAGATGAGAAGTAGTTAGTTAGTAAGTTAGTAGACGATCTCTTAATGGTCTTTATATGAGAAATAGTTAGTTAGTTAGTTAGTTAGTTTTTTTTATAAACAGACTAGTTTTATTACGGAGTAGCCATACGACATCTACATGAAGAGGAAGACAAACTTACAGACCACACAATGGTCAAGAACAGATACATCCTACCATAAAAACTCATATCGAAATCTGATAAGAACAATGATGCATAGATCCCTCTTCTATTTTGCTGGCTAATACAACTTTCCATGAAGGATACCTTCAACTTGAGCATGTATATGTGGTAGAGTAACTGCACTAAACCGGTGTTTTGAAAGGAAGTCACCTCTACACTTGATGCCATATAACTACGCAACAAAATTAACCGAGAAAAAGTAACCTACTATGAGGAGAGAAAGAAACGCCGATTAACGGCGAGAAAGACAAAACAAGACAAAAAAACATAATCTCAAAGAACAAGTAAAGGAGAAAGGGGTAGGAAACTCGTCATAGCAAGATTCAACAATAGGATAGAAGAAGATTGCTGCCTCCAAAGGCACCACAAACCGGCCACCAAGAAAACTTAGCAACCAGAACCCATCGCAAGAGTCGAGAAGCCTCTGAGACTCCCAAGATCCAGACTCAAAAGTCTAGAACAAAACGCATCCACTGTTAACGCCTAGAACCAGAGGAGAGAAACGACCACACCTCCCCGAGAAGAAATCATGTCGACGTCGAGCGATAAGAGGCCGAGGGGGGAGTGAGGTGCCGCTTTGCGGCGGCTAGAAACTCCCTCCCCCCAGCCAATCACCTCTAAAGAGGATGACCTAGTCGCTCTAGGGCTAGGGAGAGCGGAACCGCAACTTAGTTAGTTAGTTAGTTAGTTAGTTAGATGATCTCTAATTCTTTCTATGGACCTAGACATGTGAGAGTGAGAATGAGTGAATTTAATTTTATATTTTACATGATGGCATTGCCAAAACTGTTTTGCTATATGCTTCCATTTATGTTGTGATAACTAAGTTCAGTTTTAGATAATTAATAAAATTCATATCAGTAGGTTTGTTCTACAATGATTGCAAACTTGTTTTAGAAGATTCTTGTATTTAACGGAAAAAAAAAGTTAGAACCAATAATTAGTTTGAAACAAAAAAAAATATTATATTCATCTCACCCTTAGTGTGAGTCCAATCCTAGGCCAACGGGTTTGCTTTGCGTCAGGATAAATGTCTTTTATCTGTAAACCATTGGCATCCAAAATATAGATAAATAGATGGATTAATGGCTAAAATCAGAAGAAGAAAAATTGCTAATATTCCAATTATTCTTCAAAGTTGATATGATCGTAATAATTGGTTGGATGATCAAAATTTTGATTTTAGTAACTTTTCCCTCTCAAGACAAGTTTTGAGGTATGAGTGTGACTAAGTGTTAGGGAGTTTGTTTTGACTTTAAAATGTTGAATACGAACTCTAAACCAAGATTTATTCTCTTGATGTGTTTTTACATCCAATGCAGTTGAGCATATATATATATATATATATATATATATATATATATATATATATATATATATATATATATATATATATTCCAATTTTTTAGATTAAAATGAGGCTCTATGAATTTCATACCGTGCCTCTTTTTCTCCCTAGGGAATGCAACTCCCTCACACCCTCCCAACAATGGCAAGAACAATGATTCATCCCAAGACCTTCTATAGTCCATCTCATAATCACCATCATCCTCCTTGTGAGTTTTTGTCATTCTAGTATCAGACCAAAGGTGGTTCTTGAGGAAGGTAGTGAAGACAACAAGGGCCCCAAGGCAACAATAGGAGCAGGCAACCCAGTAGGCTCCAGTCCTGTAGTGAGGGCAACAAAAATGGTAACAGATCCTCTTGTCCTGACATTGGGCTTTCCAGTGTCCGAACCGAAGGCAAGAGAAGCACATGTCCTTTGGGACAAGGAAGAAAGAATCTTCCTCTTACATTTCTTTTGAAATGTTTGTCATATGATATTGTATAGCTTAGCTTATGTTGCTAGATGAACTATACTTTCAGCCTACCATACCTCTACATTTTGGCTACATATTAGATTGATGAATATCACACAGAATCTGCAGCATCCGTTCATAATTGTTTGTTAGCACATTAACTTTTTGATGGTACTTGTGCTAGATGAAGAACATTCCACATGTCAGTGACATGGTCCGGCATATGTTTTAATAACCCTTGGACCTTCATGTGGAGGAGACGTGGCATTTGATCCCCTAATGTCCAATGTGAGGTTAATTTTCTACGAGAAAAACAAGACGCAGTATATTGTTCTCGCGCAATCTTTTTATACATCTACTGTCAAGCAGTTAGCCTCTATGCATTGTTTAATGCTTTTAAGAACCACCGACTCTCCTTTTGTTTTGATGTATTTAGGTTCTAAGCTAGCTAGAGATGCAATGATGCGTAGTGAACAACTGGACAAGAACTGTCGTATGTCCATTTTCTTTATATGCATATATATCTACAATGTTCATTAGCAAGATGTTAATCGATATTGTAACAAGTCATTAAAAAAATTTAAAATATGTAAACAAGTTATTTGCGTGTGTTGTGGATGTTTATATGCAACCCAATCTTCTACTATGACTTTAAAGCATTATGATGTTTGATAATTTCTCCTCTTAACCTATATAGCATGTGATTTGAAGTTAAGACTTCTCCTGGTTGTGCGGGTTTAAATTTGTACTACCAAGCCCGAAAGAAAAATGGGGAGACATCACTCCTAGTCACATACACAACAAGTTAGCTCAAATGAAGGACCATCCAAAATGTGGAAAAACAATACAAAACAGTGGGCTACAAAGCTAGGACTAACAATACTGCAACTAGATCTACAAGAAGCTTTTTATTTTATCTAGTCAGTGGTCAAGATTTTCATGCAACTCAACCCTTTTCAGAAAAGTGTCCTTGATCCTTTCTGGAAAATGACGATGACAATGACAAAGAAGAAAAAAATGACTATTGTCGGATATTTTACCAAGAAATAGAAAAAAAAAGGACCATTGTCAGACATTTTACCAAGAAATAGAACATTGACGATGCAACACTTTATACAAATTACCAGAACATCCACCAAAACGGACAGTTTCATTCGTGCATCTGTTACGACTATCAAATCATATCAAAGTTTAAACACTCAATGCAATATGTAAGTTCCTCACGCATAGCTAAAAGTATCAGATATGTTCTCATCTTATTGTTAGTGAATTTGAATGAAGTAGAACAACAAGAGATGTAAAGCAAGTCGTATAAAGAAATAGAAGGTTAGATGTGATTGGGGCCAAACAAAGAAGAAAGGTTGAAGCACAAACAAAAACGCTACTTGCTGTACTGCATATAAAAGAATAGCATTTCAGCATGCATATGTAACAATGTTATTATTATTATTCGTGGCAGCTCAATGACTGGCTCCTTGGCCAGCTGAGCTATTTACTTAGACAATACAAGCTTAGAACATTGATAGCTGAGATACAAGCTATATAGTCAATAATTTCTGTAGGACTAGAAGTTTCACATAATAAGGCTGAGGCAAATCTCACAGCAGATAACAAGCTCAAAAGCCTCAATGAGCCTCTCAGGATCAAGAAAAAAGTAGAACAATACTGAATTTCAGCTCCTCAATAAACTACTACTAAAGAATGATCTCCTAGAGGCCAGGTATAGATTCAAGATTATACACCTCAGGTGGCGTTTGGCTATTTTTATCCTCTTGCAGTTTTGGTTTCTCCAAAGCATTTACACTTGGCAAGTAGGTATAGGACGCGTTCCTATTTGGGGATGAACTGGGATTGCTTATCCTGCTGGCAAGGAAGCGGCGTATCAAGCCCCTGAGGAATGGGGCCATCGTGTCTGGTTCATGCTCCAAGTAGTACATGATTCCTCCCATGGACAAGCAGAACAGAGCGACCTGCGACATTTTACAGATGAAACGTCACAAAAAGGCTTAGTAAAAGTTCCATGTGCACGACACCGTCAATTTTGTTAGTTTTGGTTATTTTATGACAGCTGTGTTATGATTCTTAATTCACCGTCTAACAATGATGAGGTTGGATTTCCTACCGGATTACAGATCGATCTCAAACATGTACATATACATGCTTTGTGCCTCAAACTAAATACAAGAGAAGGAAGCAATACAACCATCATAACCTATATCTGAAATCGTATTTACCTCAGCATTCTTAATATCAGGTAACAGATGGCGATTGACCAATATGTACCATAAAGAATCTCCTGCTCTTGGGAGAACATACAATGCCAATTCTCCTCTTTTAGGTTTCTTTTCAAATAGCACAGAGAGAGCAGCTAATCCTCCAGCAAACCAATATAAAAGTTTATGATCCTTCACTGCTACTTTCCTGTGTAAGCAGATAACAGCCTTGCAATGCATAAAGACAACAATTAAGATCCCACACGAACAAATGCAGAAGGTAAGGTGGGAACCAGGGATTACCTGGAAGATTCCAACAAAACCAGACAAGAAAGCCGTAGAACGGACCGCACCACTCAAAGCATGCCATAATGTACGAGCAGGAGAATCCATAAACTGCCCAGGCATAAACCACAGTGAAGCGATGTTGCATTAGGAATGCCAAATTATATTTATCTAATTAAAAAACATAAAAATTTTCACTTCAAGCATATAACAAGTTAATTACATGAAACCATGGTTATCAGGACCGAACCGGACCAGCCGGTTGAACCGGGAACCGGTCACCCTACCGGTTCGGTTTCCTCTAAAAGCCGGAAATGACGTCTGACCGGCATCAAACCGGTGAACCGACCAGTTGAACCGGTGAACCGGTCCGGTTTTTGCCCAACCGGCCGGTTCTCTCATTTAGCAAGGAAATGCATTGTTGCTGCTATTTTAAGTTATTTAACATTGAATACTATATAAATGTTGGTGTATAAATGTCCATGAATAGTATAATATTGTTATTTGGTCTTTTTTATCAAGTTATTGTGAGGAATTATGCTATTATTCATGTTTCATAACTTTTGTAGGGATAATTTCCATGAGTATCAAAGACATTTATATATTATTAAACTACTAGTGACGTCATGCTGACGTCACCGGTTGAACCGGTCAGACCACTGGTTGAACCAGTGAACGGTGAACCAAAGGCCTCACCGGTTCACTGACCGGTTCGAGTCTGACAACCCTGCATGAAACATAGTAACGGAAACTAATCAGAGTGGACAAATAAACGCTATACATCGCAAAAAGCAACCATTAACACATCAGAAGTACTAGATATAATCAACAGCATGGTACTAAACATCCTCGACATCTGGTGATTAATCCTCGATGTTACATATGTCTACGCCTGTCAATGTTCGATCTCGATGTCAAAACCTAGTAAACTTCCATGCCTGTCGAACTTGACATGAAGGTGTCTTGTACATTTGCATGCGACTGTTTTTCTACATATATGAAGCCGTATGGATGGCTATATATAAACATATATTTTGTTTTTAAGCTGGATTTGACGAAATATATCAATTTTCATCACAAAATCACTATTTTTAGCTTAATTTTTGTCAAAGATGCATCAAAGTTTAATTTTAAAAATCCTCGATGTTTCCACAAACTTTCACTTCCACACGTCAAAGTCAATGTCCTCTTCCATGATCAACAGTAGTGTATTACACCTTTAGTCTGACATCGTCCAATAATTGTGATGTTCTTAAAAGAAATTATAAAAATTTGAGGTTCAGTTTCACCGAATGCAACCAAAGGAAATATTCAAGACCAGTAGCTGATATATAGATGACTCTCAAGGTTCCTACAGATATAACTATCTACTTTATAAAATATACAAAGGGTGCTAGAGTGGGGATTTGCTGTTCCCGCTTTTGGCTGGAGTACGCTACTCCTGACGTAATCTCCATCCGTGGATAGATGCAGATGAATGTTACTGGTTTTGATTAAATCTTGTCAACACGCATCGCTGTTTACACTAAGGAGCAGTGTGCTCCTGTGTAAACCAGGTACAGCAAATCCATTGGCAGGGTGCTTATAGCCTTTTCTTAAAGAAGGGTGCTTACAGTTAAATCAAAGTAAATTAAGTTTAGTTAGGTGTATATGAATAATATGAAGCGCATAACGGTATAAGCCAGCAATGGCTATTGAACTGAGTTTTTTTATGTCAACTACTATATTTGAATGTCACTATATCAGCGGAATCCCATGGACAAAAGCAGATGCATTGCAAAGTATATGATAACAACATAAGGAGAACGGCGACCATGTCCATAAGCTATGGCGACCGGAGGGGCGACAAGGGCGACACCGGCGAGCCTCCAACCAAATCTGCTGTACAGAGCGACGGCGGCGTTGTCCTTGACTCTTCTTCTAAAACTCCTCAAGCCTTGCCGAGAAATCAAAGGTGGAAAGAAGGAGGTATCCCAGTGGCGGCAGTAACCAAAACCTGGAAAGATTTGTTTGCACAGAAAGAAACTGATGAAACAGTCCTTCAACGTTGCAATCTTGAGATCATGGATGGAGCAGTGAGATACTCTAAAGCAATTGCTGAGAGAAATGTATCAGTATCAAGATGGTCTAACACAGTTGCAGGATACGTTGTTGGTTTGAAGCCACATTGGCCTAAACTTCACAAGCATCTTTCTCTGATCTGGAAAGCCAAGGGGCATTTCAAAATTCTTTCTCGTGGCAATAATTATTTTGTGATCCGTTTTACAGATCCAGAGGATATGAGGGTGTCACTTGAACAAGGTCCCTGGTTGATTGCTGGTAAGCCGATGATCCTTAAAAAGTAGCAAAGAGGTGAACCACTGGAGAAACTAAAATTATTTGAAGTTCCTTTTTGGGTGTGTGTTCATGATCTACCGCTTGAGTTATGGGATGAGGAGATTTTCAGTATGGTTGGAGGTTTTCTTGGTTCCCCATAGAGACCGGATCTATTGATGAGACAGTTCAAGAGGCTAGACTTTGCTAGGATTCAAGTCCTCATTCCGTTTTCATCTACATTCCGTAATGAAATGGTCCTCATTAATGATGATGAAGGATGTCATCAAATTTGAGCATGAATGGTTCTCTGTGTCGTGTAAAGCCCGCGGCACTTTTGGTCACGGTCAAGGGGATGGTGTGAAGATTGCGAACAAGACCAAAGTTAAGCAAGTATGGGTGGAAAAAGCCCCAGTGGAAGTGGATGGTTCTGCTGATACCTTTTATGACTATCCTCCAAATAAAAACCAAAATGATGTTCAGGTATCTGATGTTACATTCTGCCGATAGATGGTATTCCTACTCAGCAAGCTTCAAGCAGTCTGATTACTCATTTTTTCACAAAAATCAGATTATCCATGTGACTCCTCAGAGTGATTGGAGTAAGCAATCAAAGAGACGAGGGTCTCCACCAAGGAATGTTTCCAAGATTCCTCAACAGAAAGCTACGGGCATCCCTGTTTCACCAAATAGCTTCCGTGTTCTGGAATTTCTAGATGGCCCAGGTGATGTTACTGATACTGGCGGGCTTCCAGTAGTCCATCCCCATGGTTGATTCTCTTTCTATTCTTTCTTGGAACGTCTGAGGTCTAAATAAGGTCGGACGTCAGAGTGCGGTAAAGGAAGCAATCTACAACAATTTTTCTTCTATTGTTTGTCTTCTTGAGACGAAAGTCAGGAAAAGGAAGATGGCGAGAGCTATGTCTCATGCTTGGACTTCTTCCAAATGGATTTCTAACCATGAATCCCATCCGCTAGGAAGAGTTGTCATTGCTTGGCTGAGAGATGATACTCATATTGACGTGGTTAAAGAAGATGATCAATTCATTCACTGCTATGTTACAAACTTACAATTGATGAGACCACCTTTTTTCTTTCTGCAATCTATGCTCATAATCATGAAGCTAAAAGGAATACTTTGTGGCCTAAACTCCTTGATATCAATGATTCGGTTGGCAAACTTCCTTGGTTTATCCCAAGGGATTTTAATTGTGTACGTTTCTCTTCTGATAGATTTGATATTGCTGAACCTTCTTATAGGTTTATGACTTCTTTTAATGATTTTGTCAATAAAGCTAGGCTCTCAGAAGCTGTTCTTTCTGGTTCAAACTTTACATGGGACAATAGACAAGAAGGTCCAAACCTTATTATGTCTAAGATTGGCATGGCTTTCTATAAGCTGAGCTTCACTGACATCTTTCCTCATTTGTGGGGGGCCTTTCATGCTTCTATTCATAGTGATTACAAGATTCTCTCTGTTGATTTGGATGAGGAAGGCAATTTCAAAAGAAAGACTCCTTTGAATTTATTAATGCTTGGACCTCTCGTCCTGACTTTCTTAATATTGTGGAAGAAGCTTGGAAGTTTGAGGTTACTAGCAACCCCATGTTCAGAGTTTGTGAGAAACTCAGGAAGATAAAATGGGCTCTGTGTGATTGGAATAAGAAATTTGTTGGTAATATTTTTCACAATAGGAAAATCAAAGAGGTTGAGGCGTGTAATGCTCAACTTTCAGCTAATAACAATCACACTAATGCTAATCTTTTGGACTATTGACACGAGAAAAGAAAATATGCTTTGTTAGCTTTGGATGAAGAAGAATCTCTTATTAGACAGAAATCAAGGGTGCAATGGCTCAAGCTTGGAGACAAAAATACTAACTTATCCTACTCGTCCCTCAAAACCAGAAGGCAGAGAAATAGCATTAGAAGTATCGCTGTTGGGGATCCTATGTGTTCTGATGAAAGCATCATTGAGAATTATATTACTGACTATTATAAGAATCTTTTCTCTGAATCTAGTTCTCCTAATATGCCTTGGAATAACCTATCTATGGCCTTTACCTTCTCTTAATGACGAGCAATTTAACTCTCTCTGTGATGTGTTTACTAAAGATGAAACTGATGCTATCATTTGAAATTCTAAAGGAGACAAAGCTCCAGGCCTTGATGTATTCATTTACCATTTCTCTAAAACGTGTTGGCACATTGTTGATCAGGGTGTCACTAGGGCTGTAAATGGGTACGGGTCTACCCGTGTACCCGGCAAATCTTTACCCGCTAAAACTCGTCATGAGTCCATATTTCTAAACCCGCATACCTGTGTACCTGCCTACCCACATACTCGTATTATTGTGGGTACAATAATGGGTACAATCATACCCATACCCGCTATACCCGCATACCCGTATTAGTAAATAAATAAATATAAATTTTATATACATATATCTAAATGTCAACAGATCACCTAGCCATGATCAAGTCAAAACTAGCGGTGACATTTTCTTTTCCAGAACAATGCTTCCTGCCGTTCTTCTCCCAATATCACTACTCTCGCCTCTTCTTTCTCATTTACTGAGTTACAACTTGCAACTTACGAAGGTAGATGCCGCGGAACTAGGGCTAAGCAGTTGCTCCTAGCCGCTCCGGAGCCTCCCACTCTCCACGATCAAGTACTAATGGAGTCCTCGCCTCCTGCTTCCCCCATCTAGTATCTACCACGCCGTAACCTCAATCCGGTGGACCAAGGTTCTGGCTTCCGTCCGTTGCTCCAAAGTACATCGACCATAGTGTGTAGGCAACTACCAGGGACCAAGTCCATCCAGCCCGCCGCGCCCAAACTCCCATTGACGTCGGTGCCCAGTTCCAGCCGCCCCCCTCCAAGTCGCCCATATCCAAGGTGGAGCCCAAGTCTGGACGACGCCCACGTTTACAGAAAGTTCTCAGTCGACGCCCAAGGCCCAACTCTTGTTGGATCTAACACCCAAAATTTGCTCAGTCACCTCGGCTCAATTGATGTAGCTCCAGCTCCTCCCAACTGACCATCTTCCTCTTCACCTCTGTGTTGATCCACGGACTGGGAAAAGGTACTACGAATGCAAGCCGCTTGTTTGATTCATTGCCCCTTCTAGCTTTCTTAATTTGTTCCTTACATTCTTGTGCTATTTCTGATTTTAGTTTCCTGCAATGTGCTTGGTTTCTACTCTGTAATCCTATAATGAATTTTCGTATCATGTTATGTATGATGGAATAGAACCATATAACCGTGAACCCGCACTGCATACCCGCATTTTATGCGGGTCTGGGTATGGTGTGGGTCTAGTTTTGAGTAATGCAGGTCTGTACCCGTACCCGCTAAATTAATTGGATATGGTTCTGGGTATGGTCATACCCGCACCGTTTACAGCCCTAGGTGTCACTAAGGCTCTTCAGAAATTTTTCTCAAGGGGGAACTCCTTCAGGAGGTCAATAGAACGGATATTACCCTCATTCCTAAAACTAAGAATGCTTCCACTATCAAGGAACGGAGACTGATTTCTTTGTGTAATGTTTTATTTAGGATCATTTCTAAGGTCTTATCAAATAGACTTCAAAGCATCCTTCCAAGTCTCATTAGTCCAGCTCAAAGTGCCTTTATCAAATGCAGATCTATAAATGATTCTACCCTTCTTGTGAATGAGTTGATCGACAATGTGTTCAAGAGTTATAAACCCAAGATGTGCGTTAAGATGGATCTTATGAAGGCCTGCGATTCTATTGATTGGTCCTACATAAAACCAATGCTCATGTTTATGAAGTTTTCCCAGTGCTTTATTCAGTGGATTGATGTTATCCTGAATACCACTAGTATGCAGGTTCTTATAAATGGAGTTCCTACAAGCCGAGCAGAGGTATTAGGCAAGGTGATCCGCTTGCCCCATACTTATTTGTAATAGCAATGGAAGGGTTTTCCAGTATTTGAAGTTCAGTCTTCTCCACAATGCTTTTACACCTACCAAAGAATCTCATGTTGTTGTCTTGCATGCAATTTTCGTTGATGATGATGTGGTCTTTGCTGAACCTGATCCCAAATCCATTGAGGGTGTTAAGTGCGCTCTTTAAGACTTTAGTCATGTGTCAGGTTAAACATTAGCTCAGAGAAAAGTACGATTATTTGTATTTCTTCTGCTGAGAGTAATATCAATGTGTCCGGTCTAAAGATTAAGATAGGTAAACTTCCTATGAAGTATCTTGGGCTTCCTCTCTTTACAGGAAGACTTACCGGGAGTCTTTGTTCCCCCATAATTGACAAGATTAAAGGTAGGCTTGAAGGTTGGAAGTCTTTATCATCTCTCCTATGCTGGCAGGATCGAGCTCATAAAATCCACTCTGTCATCCTTTCACTTGTACCGGGTATCTTCCCTTCCTCTTCGTATTGTTGTTTCTGAAGAGGTTGATGCTATATGCCGTAATTTTCTTTGGGGTGGCCTTCTCTTGAAAACACAATCCACATGGTGTCTGGGAAAGATGTTTGTAGAACTAAGAAGGAAGGAGGTTTGAATATTAAGTTTACTGTAGATATTGTTAGAGCCTGTGTTGTTAAGGAGGAGCATAGCCCTCAAGAAGGATTCACTCCGGGGCAAGTGGATCCATTCTAGGTATCTTAAAGGTGATTCCATGTGGAGGGTTAATCACACATCCAGTGCCTCCTGGATGTGGAAATAACTCTCATCTATGAAGGACTCTGATACTCAATCGAGTTTCTATCAATGCTGATCTTTCTACTCTCATTTAGAGAGACCCTGGTTGCCTTTTGGGCAATTCCTTCATGATGTACTGGATAAGCGGGATGTCATGAAGCTTGGCAAAGGAAAGCTAGCCAAGTTGGAATGTCTGATCGAAAATGGTCAGTGGATTGTCAGTAGATCCAGGCATCGTAATAGGATAATGGATTCTATTAAACCTCACTTTGATCCATCATCTTTGTCTCCTTTTTCTGTTAAATTGGATACTGAAAATCTTGTAAAGCTTAAGGATTTCTGGAGCCTTATTGGCATCAAGTATCCTCAAGTTCCCTGGTCAAATCGCATTTGGAGGTCAAAAGCTCCAGCTAGATGCAAAATGTTAGCTTGTAGACTCATGCTAAACAAGCTTCTTATACATGATCATCTCAAAACACGCGGTTTCAGCTTTGCCTCAAGATGTCAGCTTTGCAGGAATTGTACAGAGGATATGATTCACATTTTTGTAAGCTGTTCTTATTCTAAAAATCTTTGGCATCTAGCTTGATAACCTTCCCTCTTGTCCTGTTACTATAAATGATTTTCTTTCTTTCTCGGGAGGTAAAATGAATTTCTGTGCGCTCTTTATCATCCATGGGATATGGAGTGAAAGAAACCAAAGAATCTTCGTTGACATTGACAGCACTGGTGCTCTCTTATGGAAAAGAGTCAAGAAGGATATCGATGCTATGAACTAGATGGTGTATAGACACTTTTTTCTTCATATTCCTTTATCACCAATTATAAAGTTTTCTTTCTTCGGTCTGTTTCTTGCGGATCTTCCTTTTCTTTCTTCAGTTTTGTAACTCTTTTCAAAAATACAAAAAAGGAAGGCAGCACGCTTTGGGAACCAAAAAAATATGATAACAACATTGTGACTGGAGGTTCATTTTTGACGTTGATTTAAAAAGACTCAAACTTCAGGTACAAATAAAAAAGATCATTCTGCATACAGATTAGAATAATCGCATGACCAGAGCAGCAGTGGTCCCGATTCACTAGCTTTAAGGGAGCTGTGAGGCACAGACACCACACCAACAGTATGGTTTAGATTTTTCTTTCAGACACTTTGTACTGCTCTATCACTTCGGTCTTCCATATTCCTCCTAGGCCATTTCTCTTTCTTTATTACTAAGCATGAGCTTCATCAAATTTTTTATTTTACTACCCTATAGACTTTGAGCTCTCAAAACTGAACCAGACTTGACACAATGTATCACATTTGTGTATGGTAAACTCATTACACAGAAACCAATGAAAGACCAAGAGACACAAAAACAAAAACGAAATATTTGCTAATAAAAATGAAAATTACATGAAAGAGTATTCCATGATATAAATATATTCATAAATATACAGATATAAAGAGCTCTACGAAAACAACTCCCACATACCAGCATAATTTGTTATACTAACCAACGTTTTGTTTGTTGCGTTTTAGGAATATATGAAAGTGGATGAACATTTAAAGTGGCATTTGAAGAATAAAGATAAATAAAGTTTGGAGGATTTAGTTTGAATAGAAATCTACTTTCGATAAAGTTCCAAACTCTTATTTTGAAAGGTATGTGAAAAGAAATTTTTTATCCTGCTTTAAGCTTAGTTTTGCTAGAATTTATAAATTATTTTTGATTATTTGCAAAATCAGTTGATCCGGTTTTGGGATAATTCCACCAGCTTCTTAGCCTTCCTTAAATGGGGGTTGTTGAGGGGTGGGGTTGTTACATTTGGTATCAGAGCCTGATTTTCCATCTAATCTCTAATAATTATTGAATTTTGCAAAAAATTTAAAGTCGAAGGGAGTTATTCGAAGATTTTCCAAAGATGGACGTGTAAAGAAAAGGATCATGATCTGGGGGCTGACAAGATTTTTCTCCATCCCGCTAGTCAGTTTACAAGGACTCCCATAATCCATGTGTCTTCCTGGCTAAAATCTAAGAATTTGACTTGAAATAAAATACCTCTAGGTTTTCTCATATGTTTTCATCCCTTCTCTACCCCTTTTCATAGAAAAACTGTAAATTCTTCGGGTCTTCTCTCTCTCCACCTCCTCCAAAGTTGAGGGCTAAGAATACTAAGGATTAAGGAATCCTCCACTAAATAAAAAAAAGCATGTAAGAAAGATGTCATGGACATAAGGTTTAATGATGAAACTTAGAGTGAGAATAGTTACATGCCTATGTTGCAAGGCCATGTTGCTATTCTCTTAGATAACCTTCAAGAGAGTGTTGAGTTTAGACCATCTTGTAGGAATATGAGGAGAGGGTTAGCCTTGGAGGAAGAAGCCTCTAGGGAGAGGAAGAGACATGATGCGTCCTCTAGGGATGATGCTCAACCTAAAACTTTAAGCAGTGGATAGAGAAAGAGGAGACACAATGAGTTGGATACCTTAGTTGTCCATGCATGCAAGTACGTGGGTTAGACATGCATGCTTTGCTTAGAGGTTTGAGTACACATGAGGAACATAGATTGTGAGTGGTTGCTTGACCCCTAGTGCCTTTTGGTGACCCGACCTTGGGTGGTTCGTGCCTGTTAAGGGTGAAGGATAGCTCCCTCTAGGAAGGTTAGTGGTGGTCGTGTAGGATCCCTGACGGGCATATATGACCAGAAAAGAGGCATGCACTACATAGAAGTGACTGACAGTAAGGTTGGAGACCTAAGTTAGAAGGGTTATGCCTAATAGTTTAATTGGCAATACAATTTCAAAACCAGGTAGTCAGACCCGACCCATAGGTCTCCCGGGTATCAGGCCTTTGACTAGACCCAGTTGACCCTTGTAATGTGGCATGGCATCACACACACACACACACACATAAATCTACAAATAATATGTGGGCAAAATGTCAAAGAATAATGATATATTGAATTCTGATACATAAAAACACAAAAGATCGAGCATCTATATATAAACCAGCAAATTCATGACTTTGCCACACACAAATTATATATACTAATATAAGTGAACATTCCAATAGTTTGAATATTGGGCTTGGGGAGGAAAGAGATTATAACGAACTATCATGTTCAGCAACAGAGATACTTCATGCATTGTTGAGTGCTTGAGTATTGGGTGTTTAATATATTAGCATTGCTGCTACAGAAAACTTGTACCGTTGGGAAACTGGGTTTCCTTACCAGATCAGTTTATGTAACATATGGTTGCCAGGGAATATGTTTTCTGCATTTTATATGTTTCTATATTGCATTTACACATGTATAATTGGTGTAAAACATAAAAGGATAAAATGACTCATTATCTAACAGATCCTAAATCGAACTCATTCTCTCACTTGCAGCGATACCATACCCAAATCTTGGTATGTTAAGAGTTGTGTTAGATTACTATAGTGTACATATACTATCATCCCTCATTACAAAAGTTGTACTGTTAGGATATTCAGGCTTCCTTGGCAAACCATATTCCTCTAGTGTATGATTGCAAGGGAATATGTTATTTTTTGACTTATAGGTTTTCTCAACAAATCAAATTTCTCTAGGATATACTTGCAGAGGGCATTTGTTTATTTTTGCATAAAATCCTTGTTGACGTACTAATTGCATAACTGCATGCATGAGGGGAGAAAAAATGACGGTTAAATCAAGTCAGTTTCCTGAGCCCAATCTCTCTCACCTTACTGGCACCAATACCCAGATCCACATATACCTGGGGGTGTACAATTGGTGTTGTCAACCGTTTCCTTTTTCATATTATGCAGTTAATGTATCCGTGTGTCTTAACCCTG
Organism: Alisma plantago-aquatica; assembly: GCA_963693085.1. NCBI lineage: Eukaryota > Viridiplantae > Streptophyta > Magnoliopsida > Alismatales > Alismataceae > Alisma > Alisma plantago-aquatica. The sequence goes on along the minus strand of OY856413.1, from coordinate 995,371,077 downwards.
TTACTCCAGTTTCCTATATCCATGTTAGTTTGTGCTAATAAAAAAACATAGACAGAGTCTAAGGATTGCGTTAAAATAACCATATCTCTATAAATTCTTCCATACCGTAGATTGACCAGTTCAATCTCCTATGCATCCCGTAAAACTGGAAATATGCTAATTTAACTTCTGCATGTGTTTACACAAATGGCATGCAAGTCCAAGCAGGGCAACAGATGCCATATTCCTTTAAAAATGCAGATGATCAAACATTTCGCCACAAAGAAGAGGTTGTAAGAGAAAGAAAAAAACTTATTTAATAGATTATAAGAAATAAAAGCAGGAAGGATATAAAACAATTATCAATAACCATCAACATATGGATACAGAGATTTTAGCACCAGATAGATATGCTTTCTACAAGTTGTTCTTAAAAAGCATTTAAATGATTGTGGCAAATTCTAAAACAAATGAAACCAGATATGAGATTACCTTTTGCAGATGAAGAACAACAAATGGTACAAATGTCAATGAGAAATACAAAGGGAATGTTTTTCTGAATGTTGCTGTTGCTGCATTAGCATTTTGACCCAAACATGATGCTGAATCTGGATGAATGACGGAGCAAGGGACTATTGATGGGTGTTCCACTAGATCTTTAGGATTAAAACCCTTCTTGTTAGATAAATATGCAGACAAAGCAACGATATCCAAAGGAACGCCTCTGCAATTATCCCTTACAGCCTTATACACCGGCGCAGCAACTGGTCCGGTCTTCTGAATAAAGTCTCGGTAGGCTTTGGGCAAAGTCTCAGGTCGCATTACAAAAGCGTACATGATCTGAAAGAGACAAATAAAAGAGACCATTTAAGCATAAGGGAAAATAGATCCGATTCATCCATATCAAAAGGCATGGTATTTGTTATTTGCATGCATAATTAACCACTTCCATCAAAAGTAGCATGAACAACAATATTTATAGTTTCAAATTTTATTTCAATTTGTGAAGACATGAACTCTTGATATTCTATAAATCTGATGATATATATTTCCAGTCATAATTGAATTCTTCAGAACTGTGGGGGGATTTGGTTGTCCTGTCAGACCCCCTTCCCCATGTTCTCTTTATGTTTCCCCTAAGGATAAGGAAATATGAAATCCTCTGATGTTATAGAGAGTCATGCATATCCTGTTTAGCATAAAAAGGAACGCGGGTTTTGGTTGTCTAATAATAAAGAAATGACTAATATTAGGAAGGATTCATCTTACAGCAAAAAAAATGGAATAAAAATAAGTATGAAATCATATGAGATAAAAGCACTTGACACATGTCACTTGACAATATAAATATCATAACTTAATCACCTGTGCGCAAGCCAATGAAAACAACAGAGAATCTCCATGGCTCCAATGACTTCCCCACAAGTGAAACTTGTTCTTAGATTTTGCAGAATTGTAAGCACACTGCAAATGCAATTGCAATGTCTATATTACACATCAATACAGAAGAGAAACAAAGCAAACAACGGAAGAAACCTGTACCTGAGCCAGCCTAGCAGCTAGATATAAAGCAAGAGTTCGCCTCCGGCTTGAATCATCTAGTGCTAATATAGACAGTCCAGCAACTGAACCTGCTAAAATTCTGCTCCATCATGCCCTTCAACTATGTCATGAATTTGGAGGGAATTATGTATTTTTTTCATAAATTAACAGGACAAATCCTTGAATAAAATAAAAATGCATAGGCAGTAGAAATTAACACAAATTAATACATGTTTTCTAGCAAATTTTCTGAGATGAAGAGGGAAACAGTATTTTCTAGCAAATCCGTTTACTAGAAAATACAGAAACCATCATGGTAATGCAGCAGCTTAGGCATCTATCTATATACCAGGCAGTTATTAAGCAGTCGCTAGATTGAGTCTAGCAATAGTGAGAGTTTATTAGTTACCACAACAGTTATCCCATTTATATATTTACAAGACAATAACTAGATGAAATATTGGATTCACTTTTACAAATTAAAACTCAGATTCTTTACTTATTTACCCAAAACATGTCATGAGAAATTGAAATTAGTAAGCCAAATCACTTAGAAAAGGTTTTTGGTTGTGATGTTAGCCAAGCCATCAACTATAGTTTGACTTTTAGGTTTGTGAAAGTATATCATCTAAGAGATCTAAGGGAGCATTAGTAGGTAATCGGAGTTATCATTGTAAATTTTGCATTTGAAAGACAGGCCAAGAAATTGTTGTTTAATAACAATATCGGTGATATTGTTATAGCATTATTTTCAAGCATTTAGCAGCCATGGTTAACATATACTGCTGATTCAACTGCCCAAGCTAATATACATTTAGTTCTCAAGGCCTTAATGGCCTAAACTTGAAGAAATAAAATAGATTGGACATTGGATAGAAGTACAGGGGAAGAGGGAAAGCAGTGCAGCGTTTCACTATCAAAATCATGGAGTCATGCCAAAATACTACAATACTGGCTTAATAATATAATAATGGAAAGTTAACAGGACTTGCCCCAGCAAGAGGATAGACATCTATAACATTTGGGAGATTGGGCAGAGGAGAGACACTTTCATGGGTGGGGCCCATCATAAAAGATGTCATCAGCAGATATACAAACTGCGCGCAAGAGAGGCATAATTGTACGAGTTTAGATTATACTACCCAATCACATTGCTCAAATAATGAATTCTGTTTAGTGCCAGATTTTCTTGGGAGTCGGTGGCGATTGGTGAATATTATGTTAGGATGTGATTGTTGATGGAACTCTTGGGGCTTTATGGAACAATGACAAATAAGTATGTACCTTCCTCTGCAAACTGAGTACACAAAGTTTCGAAGTACACAGAGTTGCGAAGTAGGTTGATAAACATATTCTCCTCATAAGAGTGGAGACTGTATTTATGTCAATGATTGAAGCATAAACTATTGTACAGACATCTCAGTGCAAAAGAAATAGTGTGATACTTGTCCAGTCCAGAAAATGCCTACTACATCACATAATGGAGGTGCTTTAGTAAGAACCTTGTAACAAAATCCTCTGATGTTATGAATTTTTTCACAATGTTTTGTCAGATGAATATTCTCCCCAAATAAACCTGGGCCGGCAACTTTTCAGGATTTTCACGAACTTACATGATTTTTCACAATTTTTCATTATTTTAATACAAACATTTTCAAAGTTAAATTTTATTATATGTTTTTTTTAACAAGTTTCATGGCCTTAATACAATAGGTGTCATTCAACATTATGCATCCTTCCTCTCCCTCTCCTAAAATTCCTAAAATACAATCGTAAAGGCCTCCTCTCTCTCTCCATCTTGCAAAAACAGTTTCTTTCATAAATATGGAATTTTCTATGTTATTCACAAACACAAACATTTACATCTCTCTCTCTCTCTCTCTCTCTCTCTCTCTCTCTATATATATATATATATATATATATATATATATATAGAGAGAGAGAGAGAGAGAGAGGCGCGATCTACTGCGGACTGCCAATTCTGCGGACTCCTGCGGACGGCTACCTGTACGCCTTTTTCACGCATCCATGTCCCGGCGGCAGAGTCCTCATCTTTGGCTCCCGACTCCATGCCCATGTCCCGACGGCCAGAGTTCACATTATATTTTCCCCTTCACGTCCGACAGGTTCCTCACACAAACACGCAATTCCTCTTCTCTGTATCAAACGGCTGTGAACATCATGGATCACAGTAAGTGTTCCCACGCGCAACCTTTGCTTTTATATGTAAATCACCAGTAATAAGTTGGTCAATCGTAGCTTCTCCGTGGGATTATGTTGACGAACTCCTGTTGAGGCAGTGGATCGGAGCCATGGAGCAGCAATTCCCCATAGTAGGAAATCCTTGCGGTGGACAAGTAAACGATATGAGCACGACACTAGGACTGCAAACACTGCATACTTCTGTAACTACGGGTGAAGGGAAAACTTAGGCGCCCATCCTGGAGAAAGCTAGAATGCAGGCAGTGGAGCAAAGTGAAAATCTGGACTGCAGTAGTAATGATCCATCGTGCCTCTCCCTCCGTGTTCCACATAGCAGCTTGCTTCTTTGTCTTCATTCTCATGTTCTGGTATCTATTTTTCTTTCCAGCTATGTATGTCTCGTCACTAATCATGGCCTACAGATGCTAGAACGTGTTGCCTTTTGCACAAGGTACATGTGCTAATAGCTTCATTCAAGCATTGAAAACGAAAAGAAAAGGACATATTACATGCTATCTATGATGATTTCCATAGCTTTAATCATTCCTCAGTTTATAAACTTATTAATTGCACGGGTAATCTTCTATCTTGCAGCGTTTCTGTTTGTTTTCTTTGATTCTGTACGCCTTTTGTTTCTACTGATATAAATGGAGTATTTGCACCGTTCTGCAATTTCGTGACCAGAAAATTACATGGGTATGGAGTCGGGAGCCAAAGATGAGGACTCTGCCACCGGGACATGGATGCGTGAAAAAGGCGTACAGGTAGCCGTCCGCATGAGTCCGCAGAATTGGTAGTCCGCAGTAGATCGCGCCTCTATATATATATATATATATATATATATATACACTTCTATAAAAAGAGTGAATACTTTTTACTAATTACAATAATACCATCAGCCAATCAGATGGCAGCATTTTTTGAATGGGGCTAACTTTCCTTTCTAAATTTTCTCTACTTGTCAATAAAAAATTTACCTTCTAACCAACATTAATTACGTTTCTCATCTAAAATTTGCTCACGTTTTTACCAATCCACAAATTTTATGCGGGAAACTGAAAGTCGGTTACTTTTCCTCCACGAACATCTCCTCTAAATCAACGTTTCCTTTTTCGCGCATTCTTAAACATGGAACGTGACATACAGGGTAGATTTTCAAACAAACAATACTACCCCATGTTTTTCATTTTCAAATCTAAAACAGACTCACGTCCACATATCTTATGCGCAAGATTGTCTAACAAGCCCACCTCTCTTTAGTTATCTCAACAAACATCAGTCAGGCCTATCAATACTCCCTCTGTTGCAGCAGTTGCGCTAAACATGAATAAACCCTCCGTGCTCAACATTAATACACTCCCTGTTGCAGTTGCACTTACTCTTCCTAATACACTCCCTGTCGCAGTTGCGCTTACTCTTCCTCGAGTGCGTGGATACAAAAAAGCATCAGTCCTCCATTAGCTAAGAAGCAAAGAAGCGATGACACCTGTATCACTAGATAGAAAGCATTAACACTACAGAGACGATCAAACAACCCCTACAGCTAAGCCAGTGAGCGGTAAAGAATGATTTTTTTTTCCTTCTTTTATTTCCTTTTCAAAACTGAATTATTTTCTTTGTCTTCGTTCAGCTACACCGTCGTATTGCATGTAATATTGTGCTATGAAGTAAAAGGGGAAGAAAGGTTTCTACTTTCAAGCACTGCTCCAGCCTGGTTTATTCTAATAGACCCACTGCTCAAATATTCATATGTTAAAAGTATGTCCCAAGGTACCAATGCTCAAACCATTCCTAATGCTGTCTCGCAGGGTTTCATTGTCATGATATATGAGAAGAAAGGCAATCAGCCATGTCCAGTCAGCCGGGTCGAGAATCCATATCAACTGCTAAGGCCCAAAGCGACAAAAGTAGGACTTTTGCAAAAACCAAGATTACCAGGTTAATATACGTCTGAAGTAACTCAACCATTACTAAAATGGCATCGTGTTGGACAAGATGCAGAATTTCAGGTGTCCAGAAACGATTACAGGATTGATATATGTATATAATCTTTCCATCATATTCATTCTCCGGTAATGATTGGCTGTGTATTGGGTATATATCATCAAAGCATTTAGTTATAAATTTGTTGTTTAGTTGCTTATGACAAAATTATGGGAGAATTGAGATGGATTGAAATAAAAAGCTACATAATGATTTTTATTTTATCAAATGGCAGCAACAAGGAACCCGTCAATCACTCATATCGCCAATATAGTCATTTGGTTCTTATTTATTTTTCTATATTTCCCTTGTAATTGGTAAGTATCATCCTGTTTAATATATTAGTTTTCATCCGGTTTTACATACTTATGGCTTGTAGGTCATGTCGTCCTTAGTAAATCTGCTAATTCAAGAAAAATTGTTTTGCAATATTTAAAAGTTTCAGTTTAAGTTCTTTCTGTTACTAATTGATTCGTAATCCAGGGCATCTACGTCATTGTCAAATTTATATTTAGATGGCCCAACACCTGAAGCTTTAGATCTGATCATATCTCACAGAATAATTCCCATACACGAGAGCAATAAAAAAATAATAATAATTTATTTTTCAGGTCATTTGTGAAGGAATGTGACAAATAGCTTTCCCATGGACTAAAATCTATATCATTACTCATT